>CAWUFW010001108.1:1367500-2735000 GCA_963921515.1 Calotriton arnoldi | reverse complement strand
GAGAGAGAGAGATGTGTATGCCGGGTCCGGTGGCTCAGTGGACGAAGGCGTCCGCTGCAGGGGCCTGTGTTCCACCTCATGGTCACAGTTTTGTTTTGCTCTAGCCCCGCCCCCGCCCCCAATGACCCCGCCCCCACCGGTGCAGCCCTCGGCCACAAACCACACTGTAAATTTGGCCCCCGAGAGAAAGTTTGTGAGTACCCATGATGTAAACCATGGATTAAAGATGTCCAGGATTTGTTGCACATGGTAAATGCCTGGTATGGATGGTCAATCAATCAATCAGGGGTTTGTATAGCGCAGCTACTCACCCGGGAGGGTCTCAAGGCGCTGATGGTGCACTTTGCAGGAACATGGCTGGGGAACAGAGATGAATGGACAACCAAAGACCAAAGCGCTCAAAACCTTTGATTGATAAGGAAGCTTCTTTGCCATACACTAGGAGGGACCCCTTGGCAAAGAATGCCTTAAGTATGCTTTGTGTATGTGCAACACTTCAGGCTGTGCTCCTGCCGCACTTTAATGGTTTGCAAATGGAGAAAATCACTACATCACTGGTTATGCGCTACGCCGGTGCCTTATGCTGTTAATAGGCTTGTAGTCGGGTAGCGGTGTCTGCACAATGGCCACCTATCTATAACTAATCACAAAATGGAGGCAAAAAGAACCCTACTGTACTGTAATCCCTTTGATGTGTCTGTACTCCCTTCCCTTTTGAGCACCTGGGCCTGAAGGCTGCAATTATATTGGATGTTGGGTCATGTTATTCTACGTTGCGCTATGTTGTGTTCTGTTGCGTTATGTGCTTTTTTTACAATGTTTTCTGAACGCTTGCTCCCGAAATGCTTTCAGAATTTGTGCATGCTTTACAGTTTCAAGATTCTTGTCAACAGGATTCAAAGTAGCCTGTTGATATTGCATTTGGTTAAGTTTCATACTGTTGGCAGTTGAGTCATACTGGATAGCGGCTAGCACTGTTGGCGCAAAATAATGTTTGATTTAGGGATGTATTATACTGCATAGTGGAAGACTGCGTTATTTTATAGATATGCAAGGAGCATTATGTGCATGGATAGGTGTTGCAAATTCCTTTTCTATGTGTTTTGTTCTGCTGTTGGTTGGTTGTCTGTTGCACGGCTTCAAGTGGTTGTTTCAGAGAATTGTTGCCCATTATGTGCATTTGATGACATTCTATCTCTATATGTGTGTGGTGCACTTAAGTTAACTTCTTCAGGGTGATTGGAGTGTGGATTGGTGAAAGGATATAGCTTATTTAACAGAACATCAATGGATGAATAACTGAGATAGTAAATGCTTAACCATTTATATGGGGTGAAGCCATATTGTGCACATGGTGGATCCAGAAGCTGTCTGATGTGTATTGTTATTGCACAGTGATGTGTGAATACAGCTTGATCTGAGTTTAGCCTGATACTTGAACTCAAGTCAGAAATCTATTTTATTTGCCTGTCCTGTCTGCCTCTTTGTACGTATTCAACACCCCAAGGCTGCAATGCTATCTGTCTATTTGTCGCAACTAAACAACTGATCAGTCATCTGCTTTGATTAGCCTGTATTGCTTACACGTGTATAGACACACTCTTTGCTGCATCTTCTTTCAGTGCCCCAACACACATCTGAGTTTTTGTGTAAGCTCCAGCACCATTACACTGCCATGCCTGAACATACAGAGAACATTTACCTTCACATCTAGGAATACCTACCTTTCATAACTCCCAATCAATATCAATATGCAAGAGACCACATACATTACCATCTACATTGATTTCCACTGCTCTACTCTTAACATGAATGCCATCATCTCAACATAGATCGACCAATAGCACAGCTATTCCAGCTGCCTTCTGCCCTAACCATGCTAGCTTCATCCAATCACTTCTACATCAAAGGGAAAAGGCAATGCCAGAATCCTCTCAAATATCCCCCATTCCACAGTCCTTGCCCACTCCCTTGCAATTATTACACCTGTAAGGCTTTATATTATTGTACTTTGCCTTGCCACCCCGGGATACTATGAATATTTTCTTTGATGACTTTGTTGCCAGGCTTGACTTTGCACCGTTAGCGCACACCTCTAGGTCCCTTCTGCCATACTGTTAATCAGATGTTATACTTACTCTCGCTCACATCCATAGAAACTCTCTAGATCTAGTCCTAGTTTCCATTCAAGTGGCACTCTTGCAAGCATGGACCTTTACCCCTTTGACTATTCCTGGTTCACATACCTGTTGTTATTCCACCTATCAATGTCTCTAGTAGTAAATCTCAAGACAAAATATCCTCCTGGAGTCTGTCTCTCAATCTTTACCCTTAGAAATGTTCTGCACCATCAACTCACCTCTCTACCTTACGCTACTACAGTACTGTATAACCTCACAGTCAATTATTTTGCAATGTACTATTCCACATTTTCAAAACCGAAATCACTCTGAATGCACTTTACTTCATCACTCACCATCCACCTACTCCTTTTAATCTCCTCATCTACTCCACCCAGCCTGAATCCTTTGAGCCAACTTCTCCCTGTGCATTAATCTTTATGCTTCTCTCAATCGCCTCACCCTGAGCCCCATGGGACAATTTCAATTCAACTGATAAAAGCCCTCGGATCCTCTTCACACCCTACCTGGGTGACTAACTGCTGACACTCCCTACCTAACCTACTCAATTGCCCATAAAGAGTACAAGATTAAAATAGAACTAAAATCAGCTCAAAACAGACAACATTAAATGGCACTTCATCAGCAATTCTCAGCAAAGAATGTAGTACATACCTCGGCCTTCTACATTTCTAAATATATCTCAGTAAGATGGAAACAACCACACCTGAAAAAATATTTAAAAACAATATATTAAAATCCATAAAATGTAACTAGGCCATATAATGACTTAGAGAATTGCGCTTTCCTAATACAGGTTGCCCCCCTTTAAATAAGACAATATTGCAACAGAGTAACAGGTCCAATGACAAGTTGGAATCCTCCATAATCTCTATAACTCGATTTCCAATAGCACAAATCTGATTAAGAGAGGGTAAGCATTTATCTCATTGGATCCTTCAAGAATACAATGCAATAAGGCGTAAAGTGCATATGACCTTATAAAAGCTTAAAGAAAAATACTTTCCCCAATACGAACTGCGTCCCATATAAATGAATCAATACTTAAACATAACAGTGGATCGGTCAGAGTACATACAAATTTTAGGGCAGCCTTATGATCCCTAATATGATCTGCAACAAAAAAAGGTTTCAAATAGTATCTCTGCAGTCCGTCATAAAACCTACAAAAAAGGATAAAGTGCGTATTGCTTTGTTTTGAAGTGTCGTTACATGGACATGGAACCCCATCAATTCGTTTCTGTTTCATAATTGGAAAAGCGACTAAAAATTGATGCTGGGGCCGTGATGCCATGGACAGGTATGACTGAAAAGCTTCCTCAGAGGGATTTGACTTCTATAGTGCAACCATAGGTTTCGTACTTTTGCTAAGCATCCTATTTTCTGCCCATGTGCCTACAATGAGAGTTTTTATTTCATTCTTATGCAAAGCCAACACACTTTGTGGAGATGTAATCACAAAGGAGCAATGTAGCTGCTTAAATGTATCATTAATGTGGGCATGCCAGGGAATATTAAAAATCTGATCAACTGCTAAGCATTCCATGATAATACATCTGGTAAAGGACGTTTTGGGTTTGGTCCAAATTGACCACCAATGCAAAATTGGCTTAAGTGTAAGTAAATCTTCCAAATAAGTTAACCTGACCTCTTTGTGAAAGATATATGCTGAGGTAGAGGAAGGGATACTTAACGTTTGATGAAAGCACTCTCTCCAAGCTGCAAAGGGCCACATGATGCGTTCCCCAAATGCCTCCTCCATACATGGCGGCTGATAATGCTTTGGCTTTGTATATATTAATAATTTCTCTAATAGGGCGACTGCTGAGCTTACTAGAAAATCTAAATACGCCATTGCAAACCCTACAAATTTTTGATCTTGTATTTTGTACATGATTTGCCCAGGAACCATTACTGGAAAATAATATGCCCAGATAGTTAAAAGTGTTAACCCTCACAAATCGGGGAACCTTTAATAAAATGCATCCTACATTTCAGGTGTTTTTCCTCACAAATCATCATGAAAGTCTTAGTGCTATTAATCTTCAGTTTCCTCTCCTCCATAAAATCAGCAAATGCGTCCATCAGCCTCTACAGACAAACGGTAGTACTTGACATCAATACCGAGTTGTTCGGCATAGGGTAACACAGGAACTGACTGACCGGCAATTATAGGGGCATCTGCCTGCAGAGCTCTGAGGGTATCATCATCCCCATTAATGTAGAGGGAAAATAGAAACTGGGCGAAAATGCAGCCTTGACTAATTCCTTTCTTGACTCTAAAGGGTTGAGTACTCTCCCTGTTTGGACCAGTTAGACTCCCATATAGTTTGGCAAGAAAGCTAACAATGTTTCCTGGTGCCCCCAGAGAGAGTAATGTATGCCATAGGGTCTTGTGACCCATCAAATCAAAGGCACTACTAAGATCAGCAAAAAACAAATACAATGAGCCAGGCAGGTGGTAAAGAATCCCCTCTCCTAGGGGACGTCCTGTCTGGCGAAATTTGCTTCCTTTTTATAGAAATGGAAATTTTCCCCGTCGACGACGTCGTCGACAGTCCCGTCGACGTGGAGGAAAAAATCGTCGACGACAGCGTCGCCGGAAGCACCGTCGACGAGAATGTAGCAGGAACCAACGTCGAGGGAAGCGTCGTGGACGTGCTGACCGTCGCTGAAACGATGGGCGTCGTCGACATCGTCGTCGACGAGATAAGCAGTACCCCTGCTGACGTCGTCACTGTCGTCGCCGTCTTCGTCGACACACTCGTTGTCGACGCCACAGTAGACTAGATCTTCGTCGGCACCATCGTCGACGTTGCTGAAGAAGTGCTCGTCGACGAGCCTGTCGACACTGGAATAGATGACGACATCGAAACTCCCGTCGACGCCGGAGCACTTTTAGTCTGCGATTTCGGAGGTTTAGTCGACGAGGGCTTGCGCAGCGTCGACGACGAATGACTACTCTTCTCAGAGGACTGCGAAGAGGGCTTTTTAAAAGATTTTTCTTGTCTAGGGACAGTCGCAGGTGGTGAAACTAGTCCTTCCCTCTCCTTTACACCGCAGTGAGGAGATTTGATAGGGCCTTGGGCCTCAGACTCCTTCGGGGTCTTTTTTGAGACCTTAGGGGGGTGACCCATAGATGGTGAAGGGGAACCTCTACCCCTTTTGGCCCACTGCTCCAATGTTTGTAAGAGAACCCTGCCCATCAATTTAGCAGAGGAGTCCAAAAGAGAAATTGGGCAATAATACTTAGGGTCAGACCTATCACCTTTCTTGAAAACAAGCACTATAATGGAATCTGACCAACTAAAAGGGACCCTATACTCAGCAGCTGCATTGAGCACGCTAGTCAGGATAAGTCCCCAAAATGTCCCCATAGCCTTAAAGACATTGACGCCATCTGTTCCAGGCACTTTGCCCCCTGCACTAAGATCTAAGGCTGGGAGCACCTCCTCCAAGGATACTTCCTATGGGCTACCGTAAGTTGGGATGCCAATCATATATGTATCATCCTCTTGTGTACAACAAATGTCCGAATAATGCTCAACCCATGCATAAGAGGACACGTTTGAGATGAGTTCAGGAAATTAGTCTTAGAAAAGGAGCATTAACTGTTTTCCAAAACAGAGTGGCATCATTGGTCTCAGCTGGCTGTACTCGCACCTCTTCCCTGAGAACCCCTTTTATGCTTGCTAATGCCAATTTATAATCCCTCTTAAATTGCTTGATGGCAGGGAAATCCCTATGCAATACGCAGTAATTTGGCAGACAAGGAACAGGAGTGATCAAACCATCCTTGCTTCGGTGAGCTCCGGGGTCTGGATCTACGAGTTAAGAGAGAATTGATAGACCCAGTAACAGCCTCAAACACCTTTACTAGCCATTTATTGTCCACCTTGTCACTCAAACAGTATCTAAACTCTTCTGCATTAATATCTAACAGCCTTTGCAACACCACAGAAGGATGAACCCCCGTCCATTTAATCCGTACCCCATTGGGCCTAATGGTGTCTATACTGGTAGCTATTTAGCCTTCCTCCAGCCTCTCAACCTCTATTAACAGAGATACGGTCAGGGGGTTATGATCACTTACAGCGGGTGCGGTTATTCTATGGTCAGTAACAAGGGTTCTGGCTGAATAGGAAACTAATATATGGGCAATAATCGTACCTTTCTCCTTGCATTGGAATCCCACAGTTGACCATTGTAAATGTGAAATATGGACAATTGTACCGATGATGGGTTGAAATATATTCTAATCTTGAAAACCAATAAAATGTGTTTTTAAAAAAAAAAAACGTTAGACAAATTGGTGAATCTGCCGGCATGCAATGCAAATGCCTGTCTGTGGACACAAGTTGACGCCTCAAATTTTGGGAGATGCTCCAACTCCCTTAAGGTGCATGAAAAATCTAGTTGCAAAAATTAATCACAAGTACAATTTGCAAGAGTAGATCAGGGTGGTATTAGCATCTGGTTTTATCATCTTCACATGCCGAAAAAGATCCTGCGCTTATTTATTTTTCCTCATAATGACACAAGTGTAAATGCCTTTTTTACATCAAGAGTTGTCTACCCCAATGCTATTTATCTTGGTTGCCCAAAGACGGCTATATACAGAGGCTCCAGCTGATGCAGAACGTCACAGCCAGACCTTTACAGCACCAAACCTACCAGGACTAGATTACTCCTGCCCTGTGGTGGCTTAACTGATTACCCACAATGAACAAATTAAATTTAATACAATGTGACTTGTTCATAAAGCATTGTATTCCAACATGCACCGTCCACTAACCAATCGATTTATTTGGCACCCATCGACGCAAACTTAGCTCATCTAACCATTGGGTAGTTGAGATTCCCACTTTGAATCAGATATGCCTGGATTGCAAGACATTTTAATTTGTAGCAGTCTCCCAGTGGAACATGCTACCAGTGTTTATTCACAAGATGGCAACTGCAGCAACAATATGAGAAAGTCAGTCTACTGAATGTGTGCCAGTTGGGATTCAGAGCAGGCCGTAGGACTGAAACAGTCATCATTTATTTCATAGAAAGATTCCTCTGGGCTACTGATGAAGGGCGATCTTTAGCACCGGTTGAATTAGATCCCATGACTACCCTTGACAACAGGGCATCTATGTGGAGTGTGAAGTGCCCAAAGCCCCAGCCTTACCTTTCTCTTTTTAAATGTGTAAATGCAGCTGCTGGCTTAAATCACCAGAGGGCACCAGAGGGAATTCTTGAGGTATGCCGAAGACAGCTAGTGATGAAACTAGTGAGGGACGAGAACATCGGATCCATGCATGGACTAAGACTACTCAATTGGCCCTCGGTGTTTCTAAGATGAACTCTTTAGCGTTGGACACTTAATCACTGGATCTTCCCCCATGCAAATTGTCACATATAATTGGAGTACTGATTCACCAGGTTTCAGTCTTTCACCATAAAGCATGGACAATTGTGTAACAAAGAATTCTCTTACAATCAACAAAAGTAAATTTGGCCACACCTTTCCAACTACATTTGGCCAGAAATGCCACCTGCCCTCTTTCCATTCAGCTTTCCATCTCAATTGGCAGTCTAAACATGATGATGCAACTTCCAAGTCCTCTTTCCTATGCATGAGATCAAACATCTACGAAGAGTTCACAGTCATGCTGCAAGGCTGACCCTAAAGCTAACACACATTGGAGGAAAAGAAAACAACATTTGGCACAACATCCTGTAGTTTAATTGGTACAATTAAAAGTTCTGACCATAGTTTGGAAACACTTCTGGCCCCAAGATCCCTGGGCATTTATTGGGCCCTTACCTCCCAAGATTGAAGGAGGTAAAATTAAGAGGAAGCATCCTGTGGTTGGTATGGGTTGTTTATCTCTGGTAGGCTGTCCCATAATCCTCGGGCAGTTGAAGACCACCTCGGTATCAGGAATACATTGAAAACACTACTGCTGGGACAAGCTTTCAACATTACCAATATCTAAATCTACCAAGCACTAGTCTCTTACGAGCTGGATTACTGCATCGCGGTGCCGTTCACCTTCACAGATCTTCACCCCTTATGAAAGAATGCTGGTCAGTTGCATAAAACCTCGAAAATAAAAAATGGTATCATTTATTGGTCTTCTATCCTGTACTGAGTTCGTTTTTATTGTCCATCTGTAGTCCCACCTTACTCTGCAGTACATGTCTTATTTTAGAGACTGTGATTATTTCTAGAGTAACATTATTTGGTTTCATTTCACTTGCTTCTATTCACCTTTATTTTGTGAGTTTTTTTATCATGGATAATCTATTGATAAGCTTCTCATTTTTGCCCAGGTGTCGATTCTTGTTGCTTGATGTCTATGATATATTATTTGAAATTTGAATTTCGTTTTATTTTACTAAATTGCTTTGGAATGAAGTACCAAATATATGACAAACTACAAAGCAAAGACAAAAGGTGTCAGTCAAAATGGTTTCCACTGGTAAGAAAGCACATTCTTCAAGCCAAATTAGAATACTCCACAGAATGGTGTAGGAACTACTGAATGACTCAAACTGATGCACATAGCTAAACAAGACAAGGAGCTGACTGATATATACAGAACTGTATGTTGTTATGTTGGGAGCTCTGTTTTGAGTGCAGTATAAATTTGAACGTTCACATTGATGTTCAGGTGTCTTTAGAAAGTAAACACAACATTTGTAATGATTCTGTTGGAAGTAAGCCTTGTAATGGTAGATACAATAGTTTGCCTGAAAATCCACAAACCTGATGAACTTTTTTTTATTTAAAGATGGTCTGATAGCTATTGTGAATGGTTTCTTGCAGTGGCACCATCTACACCTCACTGCAGCATAATTGGAGCGGTGGAAACCGGTCACCACTTGTCGCTGAAATGCTACTCCGAAACGGGGATGCCTCGTCCTACCTATTCCTGGAACAAAGTAACAGACGGTGTCCTGAGTCCAACTCCACCCGGAATGAGTGAGTAGGATATGGGAACTGAGGCAGAAACGATTGCAATAACAATTATTGTTTAATATCTATATTCATTTTTAATTGAAATGTTATTGATTACATGAATTATGGTACCGATCCAAGTATACACATTGAACTAAAAATTAAATAAAATTCACACACTAGAACTAAAGAGGTTACTGGGCCAGGGGAGTAGTGGGTAAGAGGTATGGTGGTAGTGGGAATATATTAATACTTTGAATTTATAGAGCAAATCTGTGACCTAAAAAGGTTATCTCGGTGCTAGTAGAGTTATTTGTAAGCCCATAAAAAATAAACAAGACACTGATATTAAAAAGCCAGGTACTCGGCCGATTCCTCAAGACAGAGAGATTTGGGATAGTATGGATTGGCAGTGCCAGAGAGTTCCATAATTTGGCTATGACCTAAGAGAAAGAGCTGCCCCATGCAGGATCAGTTAATTCAGTGGATAGTTACCATATAACCAGGAGACGACCAAAGATAATGAGAGGGAGAATTGCTAGAGAAATTGGAGACAAAAATAAAGGGCCAGTTTGCTGGAGAGTTTTATGGTAAATACACGCACTAGTAAAATACACTTATGGATTAAGAGGCAATGGAGGTTCCTAGGATGGCTAGAGGTATGTTTCTTCCTAGGGAGGCCTACTGCCAAAGTTGCTGCCATTTTCTGAATCAGATAAACTTGCCACAGGATATACTTTAGAAGCCTCAAATATATTGAGTTTCCATAACCCTAACACAAATATTATTATTGCCTTGGTGATTGTTGATTAGCGTTCATCGGCAGAAGTAGGTGGCTCTGTCTAAGGTTTCCATAGACTAAGAAACATAATGATGATAATTTGGAGACTGTGGTTGAAAAGAAAATTTATCATCATAGACGATACCAAGATTTTTTACTTGGTGGCGCTGTGTAAGAGATGCACCCATTGAAGTGGAGCACCAGGCTTTAGACCACGATGGAGTGGACCCACCCAAAGGTACAATACCTGTTTTATCATGATCCAGATTTAGAGAGTTGATTTGCATCCAATTTGTAACTGGCACTACAACATTTTTTAATTTAAATTGGGTAGCAACTGCATTAGTGAGGTACACCTCCTCATGTGCTGAGGCAAGGCATTCCACAGTTTTGAACCTAGATACCCGAAGGAGCGACCACCTGCTCGTATCCTGTGTATTCTTGGTACCCAGAATTGTCCCTGGCTAGCGAATCTAAAGTTTCGAGAAGGAATATACAAGGAGACCAGATCTTGTATATATTTAGGACCAAGCCCTGCCTTAGCTTTAAACATAAAGCATAGGGCTTTGAATTGTATTCTTTTTTCAATCGGTAGCCAATGTAGCGCCCGCAGAATGGGGGAAGCCGTGGTCCTTCTTGAGGAGCGAGTAAGGAACCTAGCAGAGGCGTTTTGTACCACTTGAAGGCGATGGGTAGCTGCCTTATCCACACCCAGGTACAAAACGTTACCATAGTCCAGTCTGGAAAGAATGATCGCCTAAATTAGTGCCCTCATTGCTAAATGAGGAATGATCCGACTATTTTTTTTCCCCCCACTTCATAACTGCAAAGCAGGATGAAGCAACTATGGATGCCAGGCAAAAGGACGGAAATAATCAGCAAAGCCTTGCGGGACCGCAGAGATGGTTAGGTCAGGTGGAGTGGTCCCGATCATTAAATTAAATACATTTAGCCCCAAAAATGTTCTTCCTGGCATGCTGTGACAAGCAACCAATAAAAAAGTCGGGGAAGGAGCTGCGGCTACCTCCCAATTGCTTAGCTGAGAAGCTAGCTTGCTCAAATCACCATTTGCTTTAAATGGGTAAAACAATGCGGGCCCAAAAACAGCTAATCAAACGTGTCAGTCGCTAGAGCAGGCCTATGTCTATGTTTCAAAGGGGAAAACACAATACATGCAGTATATAAAATCAAATATAAATTACAAATATTAATCACTTCTCTTGTTCCATGTGTGATGTAGTGACCGGAAACACATTTAAAAAAAACGGAGAAAAAAACAAAAAGAACAAGTAGCTTGGCCCCTCATATATGGATCATAAAGCAGGGTCTTCCTGTGGCGGCCATATGGGGAGAGGCAAGGGTGTATACTTTCTTCCCGTATGGGTAAATGCTGTGTGTGGGAGCCACAATGCTCATCGTGTTAGGACTGAGGAGGAAGACTATGATTTGGAGTAATGAAGATGAATTTTATTAAGCACTGTTTCCTTTTTACCCGATGTGTTTAAAGATCCAATAAGCCCATTTCTTCTGTAAGTGTGCTAGCATCCACCAAACCGCCACATAAGCATTGAGAGTTTGTCTGTGGCCCTGGGCCCTTACCATCTTTATGTCTTGAATACTGACCCCAAGTAACAATTGTACTTATACACGATTTATATACTAGGAAGGTGTTTTACCACAATACTGAGTTTTAAATATTGGCATGCCAAAATAGCTTGAAAGTGAGTATATATAGAAAGTACAGATGTAGCATTCTTAATTCAACATATAAATATGTATATAAACATACATACTAATTCACTGAAAAAACAAAGGTTAGAGTGACATCATCAATGATGCCATTTAACATGTGGAGCTATGGCGTTAAATGTAGTAAATCTATACTTACCGATATGTAAACTTACCTTCACTATATTATGGTAATTAATTTTCTAGATATGATATTTTGCAGGACAATTTTGGGATTTGGACGGAACAATATTTTAACATACATTCTGTATTGCTATATAAATATAATACCTTATCCAACGTGTTTTAGATTACGAAACTGGAATGCTCATTATTGGCAATCTTACAAAGTTCGAAACAGGACACTACAGATGCACGGCCAGCAATTTTCTCGGAAACGCGACCTGTGAGATTGATCTAAATACTGGAGGTGAGTGGCCACTAGTGATTTTATTTGTACTTCAAGGCCTGAACTAAGTATTCACAAACAGTGCCTTAGTTCAGCTCTTATCGCTAACTCGTTTATTGTGCACTTACTAGTAATATTGAGTAGCACCAGCGAATAAACAGCGCTAACTTTGAAAACGTCAACTGCTCTGACTGTACAGCAAAACGTGTATTTGTAAAGAACACATTCACCGAAGTCTTGGCGCTGAAATAACAGATGTTTATTGTTACCCAACTCAATGGTACTCATTTTATCACTCTCAGAGTGATCAAAGGTTGGGTGGACCACCGGGATTCGAACCTATAGATCTTTGGAGTGGTTGCATTAGTCCATTGGGCCACCAACCCAGCAGAAATGTCAAAAGTTCTTCATTTGCCTTACAATTGAAGAATGTATTATTCAGGATTATTTTTCAGAGATTCCCTGGTCATGTGCTTTAAATTGGGCTCGACCTCCAATGTCCAGTGTAGGTCAAAAGACAGGCGCAGGGGTCGCCACAAGTAAGGCGACAAGTAAGGGGCAGCTCCATCCAACATGTGTTTTTGAACGACCAACAATACAAATACCAGAATCAACCAAATATTTTATGTTTTCCCTAAGTGCATTTCGTTATTTCTCAAAAAAACAGCCGAAAAATAACATTTGGCAGTCACCACCTGCGTTATCCTTGCCATTCTCTAACACATTTTAAGCCTAAGAAAGGCACATCACTTGGTGTGTATGTGTGCATGTGAGGTGGTTGTGTGCGTTGTGTGTTGCATGAGTGCTCCATGCAAAGTAAACCAGTGACATGTACCTCTCTTCCACTTGAAATTCTTCTAACAGAGGGAGCACCATAAACAGGACGTGCTGTACATAGAATAGTGTGTACTGTGATGTCCATTGGGATCGGAAAATGTAGTTGTGGCAGTACCACACAGCACAACACCTGAATTTTTACATCAAACATACTTACACATTACATCATTACACATATTACATTGCATGATGCAAACTTCCTGTTCTACGCACAGGAGGGTAAAGGATATTTGACTCGAACCTCACATTTTTTCCTCACGTGATGAAGATGGAATTAGAACCCAGACCAGCACACATTGCATAATAGAAAATATCGAAATACAACTCATAAGACATTAAAGAACAAAACATGCAATACATGCTTGAACTAACACAAAACATAACTGACCACAACAAGAAGCAAAACACGTAACACAACATAAAACAACTTGTAACAAAACACATTATGAATACATCACACAAAGCACAATACACAACATAACACAAATATAACTTAATACCACACTTAACAAAACAAAGCACATTACATTACACATCGCAAGTCTTTAAAAATAAAAAACATTGCACAACATAAAATAATATGCAACATTACGCAGATAGCATTACACGAAACATGACTAAACACACCGCAATACTATTTATTACGTGCATAAGCAGTTTGGTTGTGCTGATAACATTAGGGTTGATTTTAGGGGAAGAGGGGCACATGTAAGTTTCAACACACCAAAAGAACCCAAGTGAGTCAAGTAATGGTACAATTACACAATATAGGGGATCATTTAAAGTTTAGTAAAAAAAAAAAGGATTTTTACCACTTTCCTATGAATGTGACAACTGTATGCCACAAAGTGCAGGTGTTGTCTCTTTAGTTAGTTAGTTTTTATTCTCTTTAGTTGTGTAATCAATGGAATCTAAAAGGTAGGTGGGCAGCACTGGGGCCTGGTGATGATAGTGATAGACTATGATAGTCAGTCTCGTAACAGTATTATCAGTATTTCTCAATAGACAAATGCCATTGTGTGTCATGGCATCTGTAAATTTGTCGGTGATTTAATGTAAAACCACTTTAAAAAGTTATTAAAAAAAGACGAGAAGGAAAGGTTTAAGTATTAATATAGGGTCGGTGCAATACAGGCACAATACATCATAATCAAAAGAAACGACTGAGTGATCGAAAGTTACTTATTTAGGACCTCAATAGAGATTTGTCAGAAATCCCAGTATTGGTGCAAACATGAGTTTGTGTCTAAACCTGGACCACAATACATGCAGTGGAACCAGCACTGGGTTTTGTCTACAGACATATTCTGCCAGTGAAAAAACTCGGAATATATCCAGGGAAAAGTGTCTTAAAAATAGAAAACAAAATTAAAAAATTGGTGTTTTAGCAACAACTTCCAGGGCAAGTCCCCGTTCCTTAGATGAAAATCAGTAAATGTGCAGCTAAGGCCTGGAATGGTCTGCCTTTTCATCTGAGAAATGCCACTAATCTTTTGGCTTTTAGGAAAGGGCTGAAGACCTGGCTTTTTGACGAATAATTCTGGTCTTCCCGATTTCGCGATAGGAGTAGTAACTAGCGCCAGGACACCTCCGGGTAATCGTGCGCTCTAGAAATCTCCGTAACATAACATAACATAGTGCCATAATGCTGCACCCAGCAGGCAACATAACCCGCAGCATTCGTAGGTGCAGGTCTAACATCACTTTTCCTGATGACCTGTAATGAGGGCCTATGTGCTTGTACACAAGAAGAGAAAACTATCACAAAGTCATTGAAACATTGGGCCTGCTCCACAAATTGATCAGAAAAATAAATAAATCAGAAAACCGTGATTTGTGGGTTTCTCCAATGATCTGCGTAGAGTTGTGCATTTTAGGGTATTTACAAGATTCCCGAGAAGTACGTATTAAAATCTAAACAAATAATAAATACTTCGGCTTCACTAACTGTACTCTTCCTGGTGGCCTGCAAAGTATGTAGGTTCTATACATTTATACATTTGCTCAATATATTTTTTGTTTTACTCGAGAGAAAAAAATATCCTCCCCTCCCCCCTTTTTCCCGGCACTCATTAATTGGCAGGGTGCTTCCTTCGCTTTCCTATACTGGAAAATGCTCATGATCAGTTCACCAAAATGCCAGGGGTAGCAGAAGTGACAACACTCCCCCAATGACCGTAAAGATATCACAGCTGTGACATCATATGGCTGATGAGCATGAATCATCTCAGAAGTGATGTTTTGTGACCATAACACTGATGACATTACACTATTTGACATTTCTGTGGTGCCATAGTACCCGCATGATTAAAAAAACAACACAAAATAGACAAATGTCTTCTATAGATCCCACATATTTTAGGGTGCCGACATGATCTTTGAAAGTTGTAGGGCGCCAAACTTGCACTGAATTGTAGCAAGTGAACGAAGCAAGAGAGGCAGATCACCTCCAGGGTATTTCGTTGGGTTCTCCCTCAAAAACTTTTAAAAACAAAATGAGGTCACAGTGCATTTTATAGCACAATTTTTCACACAAATTTGCTACAAAGGCGCTCATTAAAAATTCAAGTCTTTTCATACTGCTTAAAGTCAATGCCAAAAATTGCCTCTTGTCTTCCAGTGCGGGTTTTTTTTTTTTACCTCGAATGCACATTATGCAAAGAATTAACTGTGATATGCCACTGCCGTTATTTTGTCACAGGTGCCTGTCATAGTAAGAGTTGCCTCCAGTATGAAATGCTGGTATTGTGCAGTAGGTGCTGCTGTAAGCCGAGAAATACCTTCAGTGTGCCAGGGCCAATGGGAGACTCACACACTTAACACCACATTGTTACTCACACTCACTCCATCATACTCATTCACACTCACTTACTTTCATTCATTCACACTCACTTGCACTCATTCAGTCTTACTCTCTTGCACTCACATGCACCCATTCTCACTTATCTGCATGCACTCATTCTTACTGACTCACTTATATATCCTCACTCACACTCATTCTTACTCCCTCAATCTCACTCACTCTCACATATTCTCACTCATTTTGAAACCTCACTCATTCATTCATGCTCACTCACTCTTCCATTCACTCTTACTCTCACTCATACATACTCGAATTCCCTTGCATCCACTTCCACCTATTCTCACTCACAGTTGTACTCACTATCAGTTACTTTAACTCACACTCATTCTTATTCGCAGTCTAACACTCACTCACACTCATTCATGCCAGGCTTAGTGGATTAATGTGTCCACTGTAGGAGCCTGTGCTCAACCGAGTACCGTTGGGTAACATTAAACATCTGTTATTCAGTGCCAAGATACCCTTCGGTGAACGTGCGCTTTACAAATACATGTTATGTTTTATGCTATTCTCACTCACCCACTCTCACTCACTTGCAGTCACTTTAACTCATTCTGTCTCACTCATGCTGACTTACTGACACTCAACCTCACTCATTCTCATTTACTACTGGTTACTAACTCACTCACTCATTCATACAGGCACATGCTCACACATATGCACTCTGTCTCTATCACACAAACACACTCTCACTCAAGCATGCACACAACATGCATCTCGTTCCTGATCCTGTAGCTCTATTTTTTATTACACTAATAGTGAATAATAGGCTGTTATTCAGTACTAGGGTAGCAAAAATGGGAAAAAAGAAAGAAATGTGGAGCCCTTATGACCATAAGAGGGAGTTGCCCCTTTGTTCTTGGGACTCATTTTACCATCTCTGAGGCTAGGGGTCGCAAAGGCAGTACCAGGTTCAAATGGGGCAAGACAGCAGTCACAGCTGCAACCCGTGCTGACCACTAAATAACGTCTATCAAATACCTTACTCCTACATTTTGCAAAAGTAGTTTAACATATGCGTGTTGGAAGGGAAAGGTCCATGAAAAGGTTTGTGAATACCCACAAATGGGTTTCTGACTTTGCCGGAGATTTTGCATATCTACCAAATAGCACCCCCTTCCTACTCGCCCGTGGCCCTGAATTTAGTTTTGTGGGAATACTGCCATGTTAGGTACTTTGTTCAACCTGCGGATGTAGTGGTTTACAAATCCTGATTCTGGAAGTCATGTTCTTGGAATGTGTGGCTTCAGTTCAAGTTCTGCAGAGGCAAGTTCAGCTTGGGTGCATAAAACCACTTGTGCCTCATGATCCAAGTCTAACCTAACCAATCGTCATTGCCTATCACGCAGGGGCCGGAGGGATCATCGCAGCCGCCATCATTGCAGCACTCCTAGCAGCCGTCATCATCTTCGTCATTGTCTGGATCATTGTAATAAAAGGCAAGAAGAAGAAGGAAAAACTGGCTCCCACTGAAATGAAGTAAGTCTTCTAGAACATATATAGTGCATATCTCCCCGTTGCTATGTCTCTGAAGTGGGTCCTTGACAAATCACTCAGTTCTTAAGCCCAAAAGAGTTACTTTGTATCACTGTTTCAGAAATACAATTATTTTCTAAACATTTCATCTAATTGAATTGCTACTAAGGATTCCCACAAGACTGCACTATTCTCTATGGTGAAGGAAATTCCCCTGCTGTTTTCCATAATGATTTCAGGACAGTCTTAGAAAATTGGAGCATTTTCTGTTACCACCCAACTCTAATTCAAGCCCATAATATATGGATGATAGGTGCGAGAACAGCCATTGTTGTTCCAAGACTAATAAGACATCAGCAGTACCTAGTAATTATTGTCATACATACGTGCACTTGTGTTGGCGCCCAGGTCTTGATCTTGAGACAAGTTCTACTTTTCATCATCTTTTTTCCTACATGGATGAGATGTTCACAGCTCCATGGCACATACAAATGTCCACGTTATGTCTTCGTTGTTGTTTACTAGATTCATCTATTCATCATCATCATCATCATCAAACTCTTTATTTCGGTAGAATATCATAAAAGATACAAACGTTCAGAATAAGCATCCATTCCAATTAGGAAGTGACATACAAATAGATATTAAGAAGAAAATGCTATTAAAAATGATACACGATATCGAAACTGTAGCAGCAAACAAAGAATACCTAGGCACAATGATTAGCATGTAATTCGAAGCTTTCAGCCTACGGTCGAGCAAAGGTTATTGTGCAGAGCAACAAGGTCCCTGTATAAAGTGCAAATGCGTTTTGTTAAAAATGTGTACAGTCGTCGGACCCTAGATTTACATTCATAAACATTACACAACAAGATTAAAAATACTGAAGACGCTAGTATTCACAATAAAACAGGAATAGGAAAAAGAAGAATTTGATGATGTTCAGGGTAAAAAGACTGTTTACAATTTAAAATTATAGATCATTATGGCAGTTGATCATGCTGGGGCAGATCGTCACATCTGTGGCTCTCGGTGGATAACGGGATTAGGGGTGCCCTTCTTCTGATCGCCCAGCAAAGGCCCAAAAATTTCACAACTGCGCACACGAATAAAGGTCTTGCGTCTGATTTCAATATGCGCAGGGCCACTCTAAAATCTCAAGTCCCAAGTTGTCTACAGACTGGGGTTAACCATTTGCCCCTAGGTTTTACATAAGCTGTGCAAACAAAGACAACATGACCTATGGATTCATGCGGGCAGAGGCAACAAGGGCAGCCCTTTGGCTGGGCTTTGTTAGTCAGCCAGTAGTTTGCAAATGCATTAATTAGCAGACTACCGTGCCTAAATTGAACGTAGAGCTTCCTGTCTGCCGGTACTTTGATAATATCGAGATAGCTTTCTAGAGATCGGCAGGCTTTGAAGCGTCTAAATTCTTCAGTCAGTCTGCCCTGATTACTATTGGAGTATGCATTTTGCTCGACCCATTCCCAGTATAGTAGTTTGACTTGACTTCTGGTATGGGTTGGTGAACAGCCAATATTGTGTCCTGATAGGCCAATGCTGGATATGAGGCTTTTAACGTGTTTGATCCAGCCTACTTTTATTCATAGTGTCTAGAGCGCAGACCTCATTAAAAGCCAATGGTGGTGACCAATCTCTTCCAAAATAGCAGAGGGCGAAGCTTTGCCAGGTCACTAATAGGCTTGATACCCATGTTGAGCTTTAATGGACAGAGAGGAGTGCTTTGCAGGAGAGATACCAGATTTCTAAGGAACTTATTCTCCGTAGCTGTGAGGTCACTTGCTCTTACCATGCCCCACAGCTCTGTCCCATAAAGGGCACTGCTCACAGCCTTGTTGCTATATAATTTCAGCGCCAGTGCTATCGGCTTAGTGTAGGAGAGACAGTGTTCCTTCCTCAGAGCCCCGGTTACCTGTGAGAATTTGAGGTGGGCCTTGTTGAGGTGGTATTTCCAGGCCATACCCTCCGATAGTTTGATTCCCAGGTAATCGAAAGAGCTCACTCTCTCTAAGGGGATGTTGTCTAGGAACAGATTACCTTTAAAGGACTAATGGGGGTTCAGTAACATTAGCTTGGTTTTAGTAGTGTTTATTTCCAATCCCCTCCTGTCGCAGAAGAGCTTAAATAGATTTAATAATTTCTGTAAGCCGATAGGGGTCTTTGAAACAAGGGGAGTGTCGTCTGCGAATAGGAGGGTGGCAATTTTTTGGTTTGCTAAGGAGGGGGCGTCTGCAGAGATGGTAGATAAAAGCTCGGCCACTTGGTTGATGTAAAGTGAGAACAAGGTTGGAGCCAGGACGCAACCCTGTCGAACCCCCCGCTGTATTTTAATGCGATCTGTGGCCTGTCCCGGACTACAAAAACTGGGTTCCAACCTGCACACCTAGTATAGAATTTTTTTTTCAAAAGGTTTGAAATGATGTTATTTTAAAAAACAATGCGTGCTGCTGTGAGCTTGAGGACCTGCCTGTGGCCCTTTAAACAAATCTACTCTGGAAAGGAAACGGAGAAACTCCGTTCCAACGCACAGCGCACTGCCCCTAAGGTTTCTTTCTAAAGCATAAACATTTTACATCTTTCAATCAACAATTAAACATAGTACACACATGATTTGAGAAAATATTTCATTTGATATCTTATTTTTCGTTTCAAACGAATATCGTAAACAGACAGAATGTCTTCATCACTAAAGAAATGTCAAAGATATAAACATAACACATTCAAATTTGTGAAGCAATGTGCTCAAGACAATATTTTGTGTCATTCAATTGAAGCGGACCCAATGCATTTCGGGTTATTATACCCTTCATCAGGGGAACATAATTCTTTTCATTCAAATGTAGCTTGCGGCCTCCTGCTGGAACAATAAAAAAAGAAAGAAGAAAACAACGATTCACTCTAAATATATTGTACAATGTCTTCAAGCAGACTCAACATATCTGTGTTCGCAGCCACTGTGCCATAATGTGGACTTGGAAAACATGCTGCCAGAGTGTTCAAAATACATGCATCAACTCTAAAAAGGACTGTCGATGCGTCCAATTGTGGTGTATCACTAAAAAAGGTGACAATTCTCGCATGCAAACTCAGGTGTGAAATGTGATCCGAAGAGCCCCTGCATGACCCTTTGAAATTCACGTGCCTCTGCTAATTGTAAGTGGATAGTGATGTGTGCATTCCTTTCGAGTGCATTCGAAGCCTAATACAAGGCAACCAAATCATAAAAATTATCAATTACCTTCAAATTGTGGTATGAAAAAGTAGAAGACCCGAAATGGACTTCCTTCCTCAAAATTAAACGGGTCTATAAAAACATAACTGTAAAAAATTAGAGACCGAGCGTAAACACAAATGTGCTCCTCACTGACTACCCACAGCATGCACAAACCTAAAACAATCTTACCAGTATCACCAGCGTGACATACTGGATCTGAAATAACAATGCAAAATCCCGATGTTACCGTCTCTCCTTCTACCACCGATACACTATACATCCTACTCTATTAAATTAAAGTTCCGAATTGCCCTTACCTCGAAACTTTGTCGTCTGGAACACATAAGACGTGTTAAATCCCCTATGTGACACAAAAAGATGTTGTTTTGAGATACCGTACACAAAATCGGTACCAGTGTTTCAAGTATACAACTGCCAGCGTTCTAACTCACCCGCGTCTGACGTACGTCGTGACTTGTCACATGATCGCATTACGTGAGTAGTGACTGCGTGTTCTCCGTATTTATCGCTATGCTGGCTGGAATGTGTCCGCTTCAAAGGGGCCTAAACTTTATTAACAACTGTGCCTACCAAATGCATAAAACAAACTAGAGACATCATAACCGATGTGTTAACCCAGTCGTGAAAAAACCCAACAAAGAAGTGCATGTGCTGCATGTCCAAGAATCTGAGAAGGGACCTTGAATCTTCACAACCAAAGAGAAATGTGCACTTCACATATCGAGACGAGGGACCCAAAATGCGAGTTGGAAAGTGTAGATTAGTGACACAACGTGACAGTGAGTGCTAACACAGATGTACACGCAAAATTGACAAGGTAAAATATTACAGGAAACATAACAGTTCATAATGGTCATTGAGGCTCTTCGGTATTAGGGTCTCTAAATAGTTAATCCAAAAGGTTTCTCGTTGGGCTAGTACAGTGTTGGTTTCTATACCAGCGCGCGCACCAATTTTCTCTAAGATCGTAAATCGTAATTGAGGGTTAGTGTGTGGTGTGTCAACCCAATAGGCCGCTAGACATGTGTTGCGGTTCTTGGTGCGTATCATGCTCTTGTGTTCTATTATTCTTGTTTTAATTTTACGAGCCGTTCTGCCTATGTATGTTAATCCACAGGGACATTGGATAGCGTAAATGACTCCCTCTGTATTGCAATCTGAAGTATGTTTTAATCGAATCTTTTTACCAGTGTGAGGATGATGAAAAGAGTCTCCTGTGATTACATTCCCACATTGTCCGCAATTCCAACATTTCCGCATACCTTTATGTGTTTCTAATGTTGGTGAGGGTGTTGATTTCAAGAGTTCTTTAAGGTTTTTCGACCGTGTGTGGGCAAAAAGAGGTTTATCAAAAAATACCGTTGTAAAGTCAGTTTCCTGCTCCAGAATTTCCCATCTCTTCTTGTCCCCCTGATGAAGGGTATAATAACCCGAAATGCATTGGGTCCGCTTCAATTGAATGACACAAAATATTGTCTTGAGCACATCTGTCCCTGACTACCCCATCTTACCCTGGCAAAATTCTCTTCGTGAAGTCTAATTAGAAGTGCCAGGATTTTCGGGGGCATACCCATATCCCCAAGCACCCCCCATAATTTGTCCCTGGGGACAAGGTCAAACGCTGACTTTAAATCAAAGAATGCGATGTATAGGCTCCCCTTAGCCAGCAAAACCACCTTCCAGTGCAGCATGAGGAGGCGAAAAACCTGATCGATTGTGCCAGTTTTCTGACGAAAACCCGCTTGGAATGTAGAGAGGATATATTCTCTTCCATCCAGTCCTGGACCTTTGCTAAAAGCGAGCGGCAGAAGACCTTTTGGACACAATCGATCAGGCTAATTGGCCGATAGTTGGAGGGCTTGGTCCTATCGTCCTTTTTGAAAATAGGAATCACTTCTGCCCCTTTCCATGATTCTGGAATTCTCCCCCACCGGCTATGTCGTTAGATAGAGTCATTATATAGGTTGCCCAGTTCTCCCTGTCAGAGCGAAAAAGGTCTCCGGGGATGCCATCCGGGCCCGGGGCTTTAGCAGGTACAATTGCTTCCAGAGAGGCCAGGATTTCCTCTCTGGTGAACGAGAGGCTATGTGGTGGTAAGTGTAAGTCAAGCAGCATCGGAACCCTATCTTGGCTGCAAAAGATGGAGTACAGGGCACCAAAATTATCTTGCCACACATTTGCGGGGATGTTATTAGCCAGAGGGGGGTGACCTTTCGAAGTTGCCCTTGCTCACAAGTGCCCAAAACATCCTAGTATCTGGGTGTGAAATGGACTCCCCGAGTTCTTCCCATCTCCTTTCATCCCATTCTCTCTTTGCCTTTAATTGTGCCAATTTATATTGCCTCCTCAGGTCACGTGTCAAAGAAATGTCCCTTGGTCTTATGGCTATGGACAGCCGTCTTCTTAAAAATCTACACTCCTTTGTGAACCACGGGTTAATTTTCGCTGTTCTCTCCTGATTTGGCCAAACTCTGCGTGTGTGAACAATAAGGTTTCTGGGCAGGATCTCAAAGAACTTCGAGTTTAGAGCACTACAGCTTGCCGCTGTGGTCAGCTCAGCTTGCGCAGATAGCAATACCCCCAGGTGGATCTCGAGGTCACTTTTTAAAGTTTTGAGCTTGAGTTCGCCCTCCGTGATCATGGACCATTTAAGTCGGCGTTTATCGTTTGAAGGAGTCACCTCTTTGGTGGCAAATATAACAGTGGTAGCCCTCACCTTTTCATCCTACGGATGCTCAATAATCAGGCTAAGAAGATTGTGGTCGCTTTCGCAGGTCTGAATTATGGACATATCTGGTACTAGCGGCCATAATGTAAGATCCACAAGTATGTAATCTATCCGACTAGTCCCATTTGGCCCAGTGTAAGTCATCCCCCCCACCTTTATCAGAGCAGGTTCTTCTGTTAGCGGCCCGCAACCTGTATTCCAGAGTTATGGCATTCAACTGCAAGGTTGCGTGTGACCACTTCTTTATTGGAGGAAGCTCCAGCGTAGGGACCGACCACAGTTGGTCCTCCTCATTGGCCTCTTGCAAATCTACCCAGTCGAGCGGCTCGAAAGTGACATTGAAGTCGCCACCCACAATTAGGGGATGGCCGGCTTCCCTTGCGCCCAATATCTCATCCAAAACTTGAAGGGTTGGTGATCTGCCTCCTCTAGAGCTCCTTGCATAAACGTTGAAGATGTCAATGCTCTTACCCATTACACCCTTTAATCTAACCCCAAGGATATCTGGGTTATTGGTGGGCAGCTCCTTGGTGTCACAATTTAGTGTGATGTTAATCAAGATAAGCAGCCCTCCTGAGGGGCGACCATGCTTAGAGGAAATTGCCGGTTTGTAGAATGTCACAAACCCTGTGATGAAAATAGGAGTCAAGCTCAAAGTTTCCTACAGGATGCAGATCTCGTGCCGATTAATGAGCTCAAGCCAGTGCGGAAGACCTAGCTTCCCCTTTATGCCTGCCACATTCCACAACGCTAATTTGAGCTTCCTTATATTAGTAGTAAGTGGGGGGATGTAAAGGTGGGAGAAAGCAGCAAATTCGGCCACACAAATAGTCGAGTGGGAGCGTGAGATTATGTCTCCAGCCTGGAAGACATCTCCCACTTGCGGAGTAATTTCTAGGTCTGAAGCAGGCTGGAGACTGGGAGTCATTGACTCATTTCCTGATGGCAGACCCTCCTGACCTATGTGCGTTGTGGTGGAGATGGGGTCAGAATTGATAGTAGGAGGGTGCATAATTTCCTGAGATGACTCTGGAAGGAATATAGCATGCTACAACGCATGCAATCACATTGCGTTCCTTAACAACGCGGTTGTTACAACGACCGCGTTGTTAGAACGCGATGCCATTATAACGCAAGTCATTACATCGACTTGCAGTAGATGGCGCTCTAACATTAGGAATAGTATAATTTACTATTCCAACTCCAGCCTACGCAATAGTAGGGAAGGTGTTGGAATAGTAAATTATACTATTCCTTATGTTAGAGCGCTCATCTACTGCAAGTCGATGTAATGACTTGCGTAGTAATGGCATTGCGTTCTAACAACGCGGTCGTTATAACGACCGCGTTGTATTTTTTTTTTGTAAAGGTATTGCGGTCTAATGACCGCAATGTAAAGGTTGTTTCCCCTCTGGAAGTAGTCAATCATTCTGGAATAGGGACGAGGAAGGAAAGTCCCTTTGAGGCATCATTGCGGACTTGGCTGATACCGCCAGACTAGGGATGTTAATTTTCAATTGAATTTTTGTGGAGGATGGCGGACAAGTTCTAGCCTCTAGGGCAACTAGATTGTGCACTAGGCTTTCGCTTACTAAGGTGAGCTCTACTGCGTCAACAGTGCTGTTGGTCAAGACGCATCTTCTTGCCCTCAAAATGTCATCCCTTATCACGGATCTGCATCCCCTTACATGCCTGATCCAATGTATGGCTTCGTTTTTTAGGGTCTCACCATTCTCGTATTTGGTATTGCGGTCAACCTTGGGTACGTTGACCATGTAGATGGTGCACTGGGGAGCTATATGAGAAATAGGGCGAGGCCTAGGAAGTAAAGGCACCTTGCTGCGACCTGTGCTCGAGCATGACAGTTCTTGTTCTAAGGTCAACGTAGGTCCTAAATTTCCTCTGGTTGTTCCCCAGAGTTCCCGCCGAGAACCCTTTTGATGCTTGCCATATGTGATTGGAGGACCAGGGACCCTGTCATGATGACCTACAGTGCCAATCAAGGATGTAATGTTGGTGTTTGGAGCATTGCCAATTGTTTGCGTACTGTGGGAGGTGGGAAAAATCAAGTTCGGATTCACAACAGTACTTGAGAGACACATGGGTGGTGGGATTTCAAGGCTACTTCGATCTTCTATTCTGAGGTACAGTTTGGAGATAAGGGCAGTCAAGGTCCCTATGGTTTCTTTTGAAGCTAATATTTCCCTCTGAAGATCTAAATTAGAAGGTGGTGTTCCGTTACCTACCACCCTGCCACCAGAATGTAGGGTTATATGTGTCCTATTGGTTGCTATGCTCATATCGCCCAAGCCCTCTTTGCAAGTGGGTATACCCGTTGTTGCTGGTTGTTCTACGAGGGGTGCGAATCTGTTGCTCAGTGGAAGGTCTGCAGATATAGCACATTGGGTCTCGCTGGAATCACTAGATGGGCTAATGAGGGGCTCTTCTGGTGCTTCAGGGAGTATCAATGGCTGGTTCTTACTGGCTGCCTTTTTAAATAGGCTTGGAATGTCCCCGAACCCTACATTATTAGACACAGCGGGAGGGTGTGAACGAGGGGCCTTGGAGGCGAGAGCAGGCGTGTCAACAGATGATGCGGGTGTCGTGAGCAGACCCTTGCAATCAGATAATATATTATCCATTCGATCCAACACACTCTCCCCACGCTGCCCATCCCTCCTTAACGCAGGGCTTGGATTCCGAATCTGTTTCTTAGTTTTTTCTTCACAGCACCTCCCAGCCCACCCTCAGTCACTTTCCTTTTCCCCATGTCTTCAAAACAAAATACAGTACACTGGCAGGCAATAGCAATTTGGCAAATGGAAGGCCTGGTTATGGATTATTGTGGGTGACAAGTTGGGCACAGTACCTTGGTATGGGATACAGTCCAAGTTCTTTGGATGCAGATTTCAGGGGGGTGGCCCAGCCCAGCCTCCTCCGGGTGCAGACGGGCCCGCCCTTGGCCACAGAGCCTTGCAGAGCTTTTCAGCGCCTCCTGGCGCGACGCGATGGCGGCATGCAGCCGCAGTGTTTGCTGGGGGTGTGGTCCCCGGTCAAGGTAGGGGCGGCAGCGGCGTTCCTGTTTTGGTCTCCCGCGCTGCGGGAGCCTTGCAGAGGTTTTCAGCGCCTCCTGGCACGACAAGATGGCAGCGTGCAGCCGCGGTGTTTGCTGGGGGCTGTGGTCCTTGGTCAAGGTAGGGGCGGCAGCGGTGTTCCTGTTCTGGGCTCCCGCACTGCAGGAACCTTGCAGAGCTTTTCAGCGCCTCCTGGCACGACAAGATGGCGGCGTGCAGCCGCGGTGTTTGCTGGGGGCTGTGGTCCCCGGTCAAGGTAGGGGCGGCAGCGGCGTTCCTGATTTGGGGTCCCGCGCTGCGGGAGCCTTGCAGAGCTTTTCAGCGCCTCCTGCCGCGACGCTATGGCAGCGTGCAGCCGCGGTGTTTGCTGGGGGCTGTGGTCCCTGGTCAAGGTAGGGGCGGCAGCAGTGTTCCTGTTTTGGGCTCCCACACTGCAAGAGCCTTGCAGAGCTTTTCAGCGCCTCCTGGCACGACAAGATGGCGGCGTGCAGCCGCGGTGTTTGCTGGGGGCTGTGGTCCCCGGTCAAGGTAGGGGCGGCAGCCGCGTTCCTGTTTTGGGCTCATCTATTCATGTTCCCAGTCAATACATCTTACGTTTATGAAGCAAATAGCCTGACCTGAGCAGCTCTTTCTGGGATCATGGTTCTTGGTTGAAGGGCCCTTAGCTTAATTTGTGCCAGTGGTTTCTGGGGCTTAATTGTCAGCACCAGCTCTAGTGACAGTCCACCACATTGTGCCACTGCCTTTTTATTTTTGAGACGAGCACAACAACCATGTTTATTAAGTGAATATACATTGAAAATGAATAATACCAGCCTGTCATGCCATTATTATAGCTTTGTGTGGACTGAAATAGCCTGAATTGTCACACTTTTAGGAGTGCGATGCTTGGGTGTTATGTTGGTACTGCCATTGGCAGCGCTGGGAGGGTATGGGTGGTGCTGCCTGCAGTAGCTTTCCAAGAAGGGCACTGGCACTTAATTTTTTACAAATTAAGCACTAGGTCGTAACTACTAAATAGTGCAGCAGCTGCAGTGGCACCCGGGGTTTTGAGAGGCTCATTGAACCTCAAGTTAGTGGCGGTTTTTCATTACCTAACAAGGAGAAGCTGGCCCAATTTCCTTGCTTACATTAGGACCTAAGGCACCTTGGCTGTGTCACTGACCCTCAGGGTGTACAACAGGTGTGAAAGGTGCGCGGTCCTAATGGACTCTCCCAGATTTGGTCTCTTGGTGGCTTTATATTCACAAGTGTATTGTACATTATGTGTAATTACGCAGTGGGGAAATTGCAGGCTTTAAAAAAAACACGATCCACTCGGTAATATTCTTTGAAAGTTATGAATGGCGCACCTCCTGATATAGTGCTAGTGTGTTTTGCAAGGTAGAGAAAATTGAAAATGTTCACTAATAAGGAACAATGCTTCTATGAGTGCGTACTTACAAACCCTTTACGAATTTGGGGCTAGAAGTACATAGCTTTTTTGTACAAAAGGCAAATTGCGATTCGGTAACTTGTTACTGAATTGCAATTTGCATTTGTTACCAAATACCATTTCGGTATTTGGAACGGGCGTCCCTTCCAAATAAAGAATCAGAATTGTATGTATTAATGTTTTGCAACCAAATTACAGTTGCAAAACAGTAATACTTTACCCAGCGGCGGCTCCACCACCAAGGCGGAGGAGCGTCACCCCACTGCTTTTCGGCAGTGCAAAAAAGGAAAAATAAAATGATAATAACACGATGTTATTATTATTTTATTTTTCTTGCTGAGGCAGTTTTGTGGGGCAGGGCTAGGCTGCTCACAGATTAGGTAGAGGAGTGGTTTGGGCACTTTCTAAGTACGCATGACGGTTTGGCCAGCCGTCTTGGGCCGGCCAAACAGTCATGCGCCCTTAGCATGTTTTCCACCCGGCTGTATTGCACAGCCTGGGTGGAGAACAAGCACAAACTCATAGTCCCCGTCTGAGCGTCGAACCACAGCGCTCAGACCAAGCACAATGTCATGGTGACAGCAGTGTCATGATTGGCTTAGGGGAGCCTGTGTTCTTCCTGCTTCCGTTCCGGGACTCGTCGGGAAGAGGAGGCGAGACTACGGAGGACAGACGAGGCCGTGAAGAGGTAAGTGGGTTGTTTTTTTTTCTTCACACCCTCCCCACCGCCACCCCTGATCCATACCAGCCGCCACTGACTTTACCACAAGTATAAAACTGGTGGTAACCCATTTGCACAGGGGAAGGGGTCCATTAAGGGACCCCTTGCCCTCTGCGAATGTTAGAAAAATATATTTTAGGAGCAGGCAGTGGTCCCTCCGATCACTGCCTACTCTTAAAAAATAAAATTGCATAGTTTAATTTTTTGATTGTAAACACATCCCGTTTTCCTTTATGGAAAACGGGCTGCATTAAAAAAAAATGATTGCTTTATTAAAAAAGCAAGCACAGACATGGTGTTCTGCTGACCCCAGCAGGCCAACATCCCTGTGATGGTGCGTTTCCTAATGAGTCACAAATTGCGATCTACCTCATTATTATGCATGAGGTAGGTCTATTTGTGACCCACTAGGAATCGCTAATGAAACTCAATGAGTTTCATACATTAGGAATACCAATTTCCTAATTGCGTTTCGGAGAGAATCGCAATTAGGAAATCGGTATTCCTAATGTTTGTACAACTGGCCCTTGGTTCATATGAATTTGTAGAGGAATTCAGTCGTCACAAGAGTCTCAAACATTGGTTAAAACCATGACTTTATTTTAACGATTTCAAACAAGTTTGGAACTTTATCAAAGGCCTGATGTTTGACCCAAATAGTAAAGCTTCTTCCAAGGAGAGTCTAAAGTGCTGATGCCACCAGATTGCCTTACTTACATTAATTGTCCACAATAAACAGTCGGATAAGCGATTAGAGACACTGGCCGTTTGCCGCTGGCAAGACCACATTGACAGCAATGCCAAATTGGATTCTTTCCACGTAGACATCCATCCTGACCAAAGCACTGAGCTGGTGGTAACTTCAGTTTGGGCCGATCTACGAGTCTATTGACATTCCCCAGACAGGAAAAAAAGCATGCTAAAAGCAAGTCCTTCCTCGACTTGGTTCCTACATTTTGCAATAATGGCTTTAAAATTAAGGCTTAGTGTAATTACTAGGTGTTGCAAGGCTGAGATTGCCTTTCTTTCTGATTATTTGGTCTGTCTGGTTTGGTTCTTCCTCATCAGTTGTCTCTTTAAATGCTGTTTTTAGTGCCATAAAGCTGATGGGGTATGTTTGCCTTACCAATTAATAAATCAAATCAGATTCAGTGGATCATTTTCCTAAAAAGACAGCATTTAAATAATTTGTTGAGATTTCTGTTTATAAAATTAACTGGGGAACCTCTCTGCAAGAGAGGCATTTGCAAGCTGTTGTAGCTTAAATCATGGTTACAGATAAACTGGAGAACCAAGGCTGGGCCATTATCAGGGTCATTAGAGAGGCTGGTTGATGAGTTTCGATAACTTGATGGAACACAATGAGAGGAACTTTGGTTCATTGGGCAAACAGCAGTTGTCTTTCGTGGAATGAATCACAGTGATAAAGATGGTCTAACCGCCACTCAGTTCAATTCACCTGAAAGTACAGAAACAGAATATGAGATAAAGAGTTTTTTTGGCACCATGGCAGATGTAGGTTGGCCTTAAACTCCAAAATGATAGGACAATGGGTGGGTTCCAGGCACCGGATGTTATAATAGGTGGGTCACAAGACCAGCCTATTTGGGAAAAGTTCCAATTCAGGGGAGAGAAATATGTGAATAGATGGAAGATGAAGAGTTCTCTTTTGCCCCTTTCAATTCAATAAACTGGGTGAAAGTGGCCGGCCAACAGAAGTGCTACAACTCAGACATGGATAACTCAAAGCAAATCTTGTGCACATTTCATAATGAGGCACGGCTGAACCTGACAATGTGATACTCTAATATAATATGAATGAGCTAGCTTCATCAGCGAGGGAAACTTGCATTTTGGAGTCAGTGGGACTCCAGTGGTACAATCTATTTTATGCAATTTGAAGGAGGTGGCTTTATGTCTTTTGAACAGCTTACCCAGGTATATATTCTCCTTAACGAAGAGTTTTGATGGCACCGTCAACTTAGTCACTTTTTGCTCCCCCCCCATTCACCCTTGGAAATGAGGCAAATGTTGACACCAAATGTAAGTATCATATTTAGACATCTTATATGATGGAAATTAATCGGGAAGTACAACATATAGGTCCAATGTACTGAAGTCTCAATGACAATAGTCGATTAGTTCTATAATCTGCTTTCATTTCATAAAAACTATACAGCCACAGCCAACATGTTTCGTTCTGAAGAGAACTTCTTCAGGGCGTAGTATTCTGGACAGACCGAATCGGCCACGGATTTTGGTGGTTATATCTTCCACTTGTACTTACGGATACATACAAAATGGACATTGAACATTGTATACTTTCTGTAGACTTGTACAATTGCTCACAACCACAGATTGAACCTGTCAAGATTTATAAGCACTCTAACATCCTAAAGAAGTTCTCTTCAGAATTAAATGCGTTGGCTGTGGCTGTATCATTTTTATGAAAAATGTTTCTATTAAAGAAGATTAAAGAACTAATTGGCTATTGTCATTGTGTGAGACCTCAAAACATTGGACTTATATAGAGTGCTTCCTGATTAATTTTCATCGCTCTTTCTGCTAGTGCTGTTCAAGATGTGTACCTTTAGCTAACTGGGGACAGACTTGGACGTGCTGTTTGTTTGCCTTAGCTGCTTTGTGAATTGCTTCATACATCTGAAATTTGCAAAGGCAGCATGTTCTGGGCATGGGGAACCTACAATGAAAACGGACGAGCCACTAGAAGAGATAAGAGAGGAATGAGAAAAGCTCAAATGACTGTGTTCGGGTCAATGTGGACTTGAGCACGGACCTTTTCTAATAAAATCCTAGCTATAAGACTTTCAAGACGACTAGATAAATATTCATGCTTGGTTCCGACTACAGAATATAAAGGGTTCAACGTCATGATCATAGGTAAGGTTATGGCAGAAAGGCAACATACAAACATATGATCTGGTAATTCCCATGGATACAACAGTTGTTCTGAGAGAGAGGTCTAATAAACTAAACACCTACTAGCAAGTTAGCTTCAGGTTGATAACAGAGATAAGGTTCTTGGAATAGCAAGAGGGTGTTTACATCCTATGGTAGTATAGAAAATGGAGGAACATAGAGATAGCATCAGCACACCAGATATAATCGAAGCTGGAAAAAAGGCCTTTATTGTTTAATGTTATAAACACCGGTGTGTGAAAATATTAAATAAATCATTGATCAGATCAGTATAGTACATCCAAGGTGCTCAGGCTCAGCAATGTCAAAATTATATACAGATGTTTGGGGGTTACCAAAGGGTCTACAAAATCAGCTTTAGGCCTAGGATAATTTGTAAGTTTTACTTCCCTGCCATTCTGAGGGTGATGAGGCAATAGCACACTACTGCCTTGTAACCTTTACCTTGAAACTAACCTTAAATTATCCACTGGTACTAGTATGTACTGCACAAAGGTCCATGAGAAAAACAGTTATGTATACCAATCTGCAGCTAATTTGTATTGATTTATCACTACAGATACAGATCTGCATATAACTTTCCAAAGCCAAATGTGTGCACTTGCTTTTTATACTATAAAGCTGTGTACAGGTTGGTTTAGGGGAGGACATTATAGAGATTACAAAAGTGCCTTTTATAACTGCAATGTGCTGAGGGAATTCTTGATAAAAGAGTATGCCAAAAATGCTGCTGAGAGATCAAGCCTAGACTACATAAGTGTAGGGGGTACTGGGCAATGACTGTGGATGAATTCCACTTCATAGTCCTTGTGCCATCTAAGCATAGTTTCACGCCATGCCCAGAAGCTACTAACGCCTGATTACTAGGCTGAGGGCAACTCCCAACTTCAAGATTCTATGAATACAGCAGAAGGCAACGCCTAATGGGCTGTGAGAACAGGGGGACTTGACATATGAAAAGGCTGAAGGCTGTACCTTGCACTACAACTTCCTGGAATGGCCGAAGACCAGGCCTTTTGCCCCATAACCAGCTTGCTATGGCTGAAGGCATTACCCAGTGATGCCAGAAAGAGTGTATGTAGCACACTGTCAAAGATCTCATCCTCCACCTGGATACCACTGGGACAGGCCTCTGAATCTGGGGAAAAGGGATTCATTAAATGGTATATCCAACAGATTTTTGGAAACGACAGACCAAGTGCCTGCCACGGTCAAATACCACACCCTGTGGCGTGACTCATTGGGCATGGCTGAAGGCTGTGCCCTGTGGACACTGAGCAATGGGACCCAGCACAGGTCATGGGCATAAGCAGGCCATGTGGGCACTGAAGTGATTACTAAAGGAATGAAGGGGACCCAGACAATATTTTGGACAAATATTACGTTTCTGTGTGGCTTGTATGTGAGATTGTTTGGGATTTAAGTTCTATAAGGCAAGGTAGAACATGTGTTTTTTCTACATTTATTTTTGTAATGCTAAAATATGATAATCTTGAGACTGCCAGGATTTTGTTTTTTTGTATAAGCATACAATATATTTAACTGTGGCAGTATCGGTACACAATAAGGCAACTGCTTACTCAAAGAAACAGCCAATGCTCATGAGTAGGACACAAGGATCAAAGGCCACATTCTCTAACTTTTTAGAAAATAGCATCAGAGGGATATTTTTTAAAGATTTCAAAGTTGATTGGCCTGGTATAAACTTTTTTGTTACAGGTAAAGTGATGGCCCAAATGTATGAGAAATGTTCAACTGATTAAGTTGAATTGGATTATTCACTGCATAACACTGCATTACAGGTGTAGACTAAATGAAATGTTGTATAATTCCATGAGAATGAAGTGCAGAAGTGTGAATTCCGCAGGACGTTTAACAGTTAAAGAACCATGAAGCTATCTAATAGTGAGACTTGGTATGTACTATGCCGCAAAATGAGCAAACCTGCAGTAGGAAGTCTGTTAAAATTACAAAACAAACTAATCCTGCCATATAATGTGCTGCCTTATACTTTGCAAGGACTTTTGCAGCGTAATTCAGTCACCCATGTTTATAATTTGGTCATCCTTTGCTGGATCATTTCAGTGACACTAAGCATAGGTGTCATTCAATCACACAACCTGGTGGCTACATGAACATCAAAAGAGGACTTAGACAGACCAGTGAGAAGTGCACCTCATGCGACAATCCTGGATGAAGAAGAATAAAGAGCTTAACCGCTTGACTGCGGCACGGATTCCGTCGCGGTTCTGGGCGTTCCCTTGAGTGGGCGTGTCTGGGACGGCCCCCGGCCGTCCTCCGCACACGCCCACCGTGACGTCGGACGGCCGGGGGCCGTCCGACGCATGGAAAGGGTTAACAGGATGAAAGAAACTGAACCATCTTTTGGACCTGGGTATTTATGGAAAAGCGGCAGTCTAATCCCCAGGTCATGTTTTTGATCCCTTGCTCATTTTAGTCACTTTTTCCATTACTTCACCAGGTCCTAGGACATTTTTTTAATCCATTGCTCATTTTTTTTTACTTTTTCCATTACTCCATTATGCAATTTTGCAAATTGACTCGGGAGGTGTTCAGGAGGACAGATCCAGATACCATACTCCAAGGCACCGTAAAATAGTACCTGGCTATCAGTATCACATACTTAGGGGCACATGGTAACACATTACGCAGTTTGAACAGTAAGATGGAGGCACTCAAGGGCAAACAGTTCAGAAAAATAGGGTTTTATATAAACTGAGGAATTTTTAGGATGGGGACGCTCCAAATTTCTGAAATATGAGAATGACCTGAAAAATGCAGCTAGCAGCACTAGATGCAGATGCAGAATGCTTAGCAGGGACTCAGACATGCACTCAACAATTATCTTAAGGGGCAGAGGTCAAAGATCTGAAAGGTAAAACTAAATTTAATTCTAAAATAAAATGATCGTGTAAAATTGCAAATAGACAACTGGGAATAAAGAAGTGCCTTGGCCATAAGGAAGTGCCTTGGCCATCAAAGCCTTGTAATGAAACTCTAAAGTGTGAAAGTACAAGGCACAAAAAAGTAAGAGAATACTTTAGTTTGCAACATGTTTCGGCCCACTCTTTCTGACCCTAACAGGTATCTAATCAGCAGTATTCTCTTATAATTAGCCTGATCCAGATTAGCTGATTACATCCTCTAAAGTCTAAACGGTCACTCAGTAAGGTATTGTTGATAAGGAGGTGCTCAAAAGACACCCAACGACGTTTGCCATAGTGCAACACCTCTTCAGTTGTGTGAATTAGAATAAGGGAATGGTCCTTTCTGCCAATGTTTAGGCTCTCTTGATTCGTTTGCCCATCAGAGTCATTGTACAAAGGGCCCCATGCCGCAGTCCGCAGGCTCAGTGGCCCACTGTACCATCAACATGCAGATAACAAGGTTTGCACCAATACCTGGGCTCCCTTGATTCTGTTGTCCATCACAGTCATTATGTACCAAGGGCCCCAGAGCGCCGTCCACTGGCTCGGCCTGCTGTACCATTAGCATAAAGGTAACAAGGTGTTCAAATGATACCCAAGGATTTTTGATATATGTGTATGCACTTATTCAGTCCGGGAGTTCGAAAAAGCTGGTGGTCATTAGTGCCAATATCTGGCCTCATTTTATTCTGTGGCTCATCAGTTCAGTTTCATTGTGTACAAAGGGCCCCAGAGCAAAGTCCATTGACCCGCTGTACCACCAGCGTGCGTGCAGCCGGCGCCCTATCACGTATCTGATTTATGGCATGCCTGCATGTATTAATGCATGCCTTGTGACACACTGGTGCTGCTGTTGTGTGAATGATGCTGAAACAGCTGACATTAAACCCTGATAAAGTAAGTACAACAGAGGACACACCCCATTTGCCTATTTTGTTTATCACTAATTAGAATAAAGACTGCTATATGCTGTGCTTCACATGACAGCGTTTGCCAAATGCCCTGGAAAGATTATCTTACATCACAGAAAAGATAGACTCAAATACCTTACTGGTGCCTTGAAAAAGTAGATTTGAAGATGATGAAGCCTTTTAGTGACCAATGCAAGCAATATCCTAATCTTTCAGTTATATGTCCAAGTTTAGGGACCTCATAAGACCATTCTTCAAATCTTAATGCACTAAATTAGCAAAAACAGGAAATTAATACCAGCAAGGGTTGGGAGAGGTAAGATTTGAAAGAGGAAGGGACAGCCTATCAGCTGTGATTTGTAAGGTTTCTCAGACATTGTGTGGTACATAAGTCTCTGAGTTATAACATTTTTAGCTATTAACCCCGAGGGAGAGAAACAGTGTACCTAAAGTGACTGTCAGCAGGTGTTTTATGTTGTAAAACATATTGGTAGGTAGGCTCAGCTGTTATTTCTAACTGGTTTGAAAGGTTATGAGAAAGAATACACAACAGTCTTTACTGTGGCATACTCTATCATCTAATGTAGGAGTGACCAATGTAGGTCCAGAATTTCGGAATTTCAGGATATATATATAAATGAATGTACATTGAGTGAATCTAAATGGATCTCATTTACAAAGTCAGTGGATATCCTGAAAATCCGGCATGGATTCGTCCCACCAGTGGCACTGCTGGACACCACTGGACACTTAAGTAGACATCTAACCACTGTGATCTTGCTTTTGTTGCCTTTCCTACAGGCCCATGACTCAGGCGAACCAGGCGTCAGCCCCGACTCAAGCGGCCCCAGCCTCTCAAAGCCTTCTAGCAGCTCCACCAGACCAGGCCCATGAATATTCCACCGCTCATGAGGAACGTGTCTACTCTGCCCCCAGCAACGAAGAAATGGAAGACGAGAACACTCCTGCTGTAGCATAGGCGTCTAATTGATGACTGGACTTGGAACCCAAGACATTGTCAGACTGTTGCTTTTCTACACTGTGGCGCTCTTCGACATCTGTAGTGACCCACTTCCTGAATAACAAGAACCTCACCACCTAACAGTGATAAGTTAAAGTAGAGATGTATTTGTAGAAGAGAACTTCTTTCTTCTGTCTTTTAGTGCCAAATGTAATTTGTCTAATGTAATGGCATCAGGTACAATAATAGCACCACCGACCACTGTACAGCAGGATTTAGCTTAATATATGCATGAAAACAACGCTCTCGGGGCAGGGTGGTTTGATTCAGGAAAGGAAGGCATACAATTCATAATAGAAATTAACTAAGAGATGTACACAATTAGAGAACAATTTATATTCATCTTGATACAGATGAGAGTCAATAACGGAGGAAAAAGCTTCTGAACATTTCTCTTTTGATAAAAATAAATAAGTGGAAAACAGAGCATACAGATGTAGAAAATTGCATGATGCATCATTGGATGATCCAGGCCAATATTTAAGTTTTGAAAAAATGTATATATAGGAAGTTTATACTAGGGGTTAGAATTAGTAAGATATCCAATATGTGGACAATACAAAGGGAAATAAAATGATTTGTCCAGGATGATATAATTTGGTCAGTGGGGAAGCTGGTGTCAGAATTCAAAGATTGCATTTAGTCACTGACCACATCTGCTCCAGGAAATGGTCTCTTTGATCAATAGCCAGGTTATTTAACACCTCTACGATGGGGATATAAAATACTAGAACTAAAGAACATGATGGTTTGTTTTATGAAACCTTTTTTGTAGTAAACATCAATGTTGAGTGGTATTTGTAATAACATGGTGGTACAGGCCATTTTAATGCCTGTTTTACAAAACACTGATCCTATATTTGTTAGCAATGATTAACCTCAAAGCACTGACTCCTGACTTAAGTAAAAAATTATCATCATCTTACAAAGAGGAGAGGACAAAATTGTGAATTGCAAAAATATTTTCCTGTCAATGTATCATGAAATTGCAAAGTTGTAGGTGAATATGGAGTGTTTACGTCACTGAAGTTTCAGCAGCTTAAAAAGGCGGGGAGGATGTAAATGAGACCTATATCATAATTATGGAATTACTTGTGTAAAACGGCTAAGTTGGTGGCATTTAATTTCCAAAAATAAGAGTCATACTATTAATAACTGTTGTGTTATCTATAGAGAAACCTAGCTAGCATTCAATAGAATGTTCATTCTATAAGATATGCAGGGCAGAGCCTCGCGGCTGCATATATCCGGATCTGTGGTTTCTTCCAACCTGTCACACAAACCCTTGCTCAATGTTGTGACATTGAATAGCTAATTGAGCAATACTTTGAGCACCATCCTTACGTTTCCGAGATTTAAATCCCCAAAAAATAAAATGTCAACATTAGCTTAGATAATTTGAATATCCACATCTCAAAGATTATATACAGATTAAGGATGATGGTCTCGAAATATCTAGTGAAATGCAGACATTTACGGTCACAGCAGGCAAATCTTTTTCTTGAATCAGTTTCCAGCAGAAGTCAGCATTTAAGAGGGAAAGATCTACAAGGCACTAGACGCCATGCCCATCACCCGTCGTACTCTTCTATGATTAGTTAGATTACCAGTAACCACCCCAATTGCACATCGTGGTTCACTTTAAACTCAAATGCATCATGCATTCTCCTTTGTTGACAGAGCAAGGTACCCTCTCAAAACAACAGGGTATCAAGGTACTAAGAAGTTAATTCTTGCAAAAAACTAGGAAGCAGTCTGAAGTAAATTTACAGCAATGTACACTGCATGGTTCTTCTGCTGTGGTTTATTGCTTTGTGTTGGGAAATATCATTATTCATTTTATTCTTACAGTTTACTTGTACCAGAGAGCCCCTCTGATATTGTTTGGCTGACATCCTGTGTGTTGTGGGCTGTCATATCTCTTCATCTGCACAAGCTGTTCTCCCATTGAAATGATGAGTCTCATCACAGTGAAGTGTAGCGCTTTGGACCGCCTTACAAGATCCAAACACTCCTGTAGCTGCAGACCTGGTTTGCACACCAAGGCCTCATTTAGGGCACAAAAACAGTAGTTGGAATTCTGTGGCCCACGATGGATGGCCTGTGGGTAAGCACAAACGGGGAAGAGGTTTGCAAATGTCAACCTCCACACTCTGTGAACACGAAGAGAGCACAAAAAACTCAAATGTGGAAGTGCCGTGTCCTGGTGAAAATGTCATTTTACTGTTATAAATGGTTGATACTGGATCTAATTGCAGCTGGTTGACTTATGGACTTTGGACTATGTGTTAGCGCACCAGAAAAATACAAAAGAAAATCTATTATTTAAAAAGGCGCATTAACCGGAAGCAGTAGACATCTGGAAACGCCAGTAACCAGTTAGTTGTAAGAGGCAACTGGGATCAAATGGAGTTTTGTCACCGCAGGTCACCGATGTCGAAAACCCCATATGCCAGCATCTGGTTCCAGTAGAAATCATTAGCAACTGGTGAACTGGAATTTCCACTACAGTAAACACTGTGATTTTTCTGATCATAAAAACGTGTGCTCATACGTAGGTGCACCCAGCTGCCTTCTGCTTAGTCAAATGTCCATTTCATTTTTCTTTTTTCTTCATCCAAGGGATGTTACAGCGGTGGTGGGGGCAGGCCATTCAGAAATGCTTACGTGGGTAAAATTGTAATTTGTATTAATTGAAATTATTAGGATGTCTTACTTTTTAAGATTTTGATTTTATGTGTATTGCTGTGGTAGTAATATTGTGGAAGGCAGTGGCGGCTGTGCTTTGATCTATTGTTCAGGCAGTAGGTAGAGTCTCAGTGTTTTTACTACTGTGATACCCGTGGAAATGGAACATAAAATGTGCATTTTCTGGGAGTTATTTTATCTAATTTTGTCAACTGTAACCCATTCTGCTGAGCAAGTTACACTTAGAATGAGGCATGGTGTTTCATCGAAAGTGAGGTCACCCACTCAATTTTGTTTTTTGTTAGCTTTTGCATTTTTCCTATTGTTGTATTTTTAGAAAATGTAATGAAACACGTTAAATAGAAAAATAACTTCTCTCTATTTTTATCCAAGGCCTATGGACTGATTTTGTCAATCGTCACCTATATTTCTATTTACTTTAGTTTCGATTTTTACACCTGCTTTTTTAATTCACCTGTCGAATGTTTGCGTGCCTAGAAAACGCACCTGCTGGTGAGCGCTCTCGATTACTTTACAACGTGTTTTGTTAAATAAAATAAAATATCCAGGAAACGAGATTTGCTGATTTATTTTGTTGAAAATAAAGTGGGGAAAAGGAAATATTTGAGACAGCTGTTAAGTGTTTTCATTGAGCTGATAATACGGATAAGGTTAGCTGCAAACACTTGTGATTGGAAGCTTTCGAGACGGTGAAATGTAGCGTCATCGCACCATCAGTGCATTTCACAAGCCACGTCACGTGTCACCAGGGAAATAAGCGGGTGCGTCTGTGAAACCATAAGCAACTCACGTGTGTGTTTCGAGTCACCGAGTGTTCCTGTTCAGCAAAACGAACACACAGCAAATGGCTTCAAGATCATTAAAGTAGAGTAGAATAAAAATATGGCGGGAGGCCTAAATAAAACTAAACATAAATTACAGAGAGTCTGTGATAGCTACTGTGTTTATTGTGCTCAAACTGTGATTAAGCCTCTCTTTCCACTGAAAAAGATTTTTTAGGCCCAGCCTACAGACAGCTTTTTCTTCCTTGACAGACTCTTGTGTAAAAAAAAAAAAAAAGAAAATGTTTTCGGTATGCTTTAACATTCTAAGATGGCCATCCGTGTGTGTGCATACGTGGAGATGTATGAATGCCAATTTTTAGACTTCAAATGTTTCACAGAGTTTTAGAAAAAGCATTACAAAATGGCGACCTGTGTTTCCCTAAATGAGCGGCCATCTTGGAATGCTTTATAAACAAGAATTTGCAATGCAATAGGTCTCGCATTTACGAGACTTTGAGCTATTGGCACTGATCCAGCGATCAGGGATCAATAAATTTGCAAATAAACAAGGCCCAATTACGTTATCCAACAAGTCCACGCGCTGAGCTGCTGCTGCATACTTTTGGTTCTTCGGTGGATGCTCCCCAAGGCCAGGTCTGTGGTGAAGGGCATGGGTACCTCCATGATCTTTTGGCTAGCAAGTTTTTGAGCCCTCCCTGTTACTACCTGTTGATCCCTTGCCTGACCCCAAATGGCTGCCACTGTGTTCCCTACCACGTCGTGCTACTCCTCTGAGAATAAAACGGACTTCGACCAGACCTCAAACTCATCCCCCATCCGTCCTACCCTTCAGGATACCGAATCTGTGAACCTACCTCGGACCGTGGAGACCTAGCTTTTTGGCCAATGCCCGGTGGAGCTACATGATAGCTATAGAGGAGATGGGCTGTGGACTACCCCTTCGGCCCTCACCTACCCAGCCGGACATTGGGCAGACCTTACTTCGTCTCTCCGTCGTACTCTTCCCCCTACCCCTTTACTCCACCCACTTTCTCCTTTATGCTCCATTTATTCCTCCTCTTTGCTCTCTAACTGTTTTCTCATTGAGACCTAGCCGCTTGACTGATGCCCGGTGGAGCTACCTGATAGCTATAGAGGAGATGGGCTGTGGACTTCCCCCTCGGCCGTCACCTACCCAACCGGATTTTGGGCAGACTCTCCTTCGTCTCTCCATCCATCCTGTCTCCATCCTTTCTCCCTCCTATACCCCACCCCCTTTCCCCTTCTAAGCTCCATTTACTTCGTCTTCCGACGCTCTGGAAATGTTATCTTGGAACTGATGTAACTTGTAACTGATGTAATTTTGTAACTTTGATAACGCCGATTCTTATCTAATTATCTATAAGAATCTTCTGGTCGCCAGGATCTTTTTACCTGTTGAATAGTGTAAAGGAGAGAATCTCATCTGGTTATATAACAGCATTCATTTTGCCTGAAAGGACCACTGATTCCGAATTCAAGTTTATGAATTTATTATCGCTAAGAATAACTGGACATGCAAACACCTCAACACGAGGTTAAAGAAATAGATGGGCACTAATACAAATAATAACCTACGCAGGAGTCTCATCCGACTCAGAATAAAGAGAATCGATAGTTCTAGAAGGATCAACCAAGCTATGATTGCTCCAATTTCTACGTTGCTCTTCATTTATCTAAGAAAGCTTTAAATCGATTGCTGTCCCTACACTAACACTTGGTGACATCCCTACATAACGATTTTCCCAGGCAAGAGTAAATAAAAGGTGTCAGCTGTGAAGACTTCCTCAGAAGTGCAATCACATAATACCTAAGCTCAGATTCTTTTATTCTCCTTCATCAGGACACTCTCTGTCCTTCTCTCTGGTCTCCCCTACCTCTTCTCTGCCCTCCTCCCTCGGGGCACTATCCCTAATACAAAACCCTAATACAATTGTACACGCCTTTATCACGCCTCCTTGGCCAGGTCTTCTTTCTTGTACTTTTCCATCGAAACGGTTACTTCATCCTGGACGGTTGCGATGACCTTGAGTCTCAGGCACCTTCTCCGCTGAAAGTATCATCCCTAAATTCCATTGCACTCCCCGTACCATGCCTCCCATCTCTCTAACTTTTGAAAACAAAGAGTTAGTCTTTTACTAACGAGACATGTGTCCTTGCACCTGCAACAAAAGATACGTTCAACAGAAACCTTCTACTGTGCTAATTAAATCTACCGGTTGTGCCCAGAGAGCCTTACCAAGAGAAACTTTCCTCTGCCTACAAAATAAGCTAACATAAGAATAAACCAGGCCTTTCCTAATCATATATGTAGTCAGGCCTTTACATATTACTTTTAAACACACATCTTACTTTTCTCTATAAGCATTTCATTACAATTCATATGCGAAAATGAATTACATGTGCAACTTTAATATGGTGCACGCTTAAACTATTGCAATCGAATTACACACGAACTAATTTATCTATGCATTATTTTTCACACAATTCAATAACATTACATTGCATAATTATCATAACACAATTATACTGCTGATTCACTTAATATCAGTGAACTATTCACTCTTTACTAAACATGCATGGATATACAACTGAATATATACGGATATATGTCTGAATATATGCGGGTGCGAACTACCAGTGATTATGATGCACCCCTACAATTTCACAAGAACATGTCGCTCTATCAGTTCCCCCCTTTGATGACTCCTGTCATCACATTTCCTTCAACTCCCTCGGAGAAAGAACCGACCTAAACAGAACTCGTTGCCATTTTCCCCGATCTTTGATTCTCCATTCTCTTGAGCCTCTGATATTGACTGTCCTGCAGTCTTGCCAATCTCATCTCATTTTCCCTCAAAGCTCTCTTAACTCGGCCTGCTCGATACCACCTGTAGGTCTTGATCGAAATCCACAGACAAACCACACAAACCACCACGATAAGGAGGGGTCTCAGAACATACCCAAGGAATCCCTTTCCTAGATTTGCAAACCAGCTTCCCACTTGACCAAATCCCTTGCCAACTTTTTCCCAAACCCCTCTTCGGTCAAATCCGCTATTTTTGTGTGGATGGTAGTGATATTACTTATATATTTCTCCAGATCTTTGCTACGGTCTGGTATATAAGTGCAGCACTCTTGAACCTTCAACAATTTACAGACTCCGCCCTCTTTTGCCAATAAGACATCCAAAGCAAGGCGATTCTGCAAAACCATTGCCCTTATCGACAACATCTCTCCTTCCACCAGTACCAATGACTTTGCTGTATTCATCGATAGTTCATCTACCACAGTCGCTAATCTCCGGAGTTTCACATCATTCAAAACTACTCCCAGACTGGGTATCATAGCTCCAAAGATATCCCCCACAACGATCCCTGCACTTGCAGCTCTTCTCGTTCTTGAATGCTTCCCACTTTCTAGAAGTTCCAAATCCTCTGTATGGTAAATCTTTGGAAATATTATTGCCAAATAACATGTTCCATAACAATTTGCAGGCAACCTCACATAAGCATTCTTCCCACACACAAAATACACCGTTGGTATCACTTGTACAGGACCTTGGAGAAAATCTTTTGCCACATCTGCCATGGTGAACACGTGATCGCAAGTGCTTTGTCCCACTGCAACCTTTTCGTAGTAAGTCTGATAACGCCTTATACACAGCTTACCCCTCTGCGTCTAGCGCTATAGGACCATAGCTTCCCTTTGTCTTATGCAATTTTTCCTCATCTGTCCAATCAGGTCTGTTATGCCCCATGTCTCGTGACTGGGTCAGCTTTCTGTACCTATCCTCTACCTGATCTACAAACTTTTTCTCTACATCTGACAATGAGCAGGTCAGATTATGTCTGTGAGCGAATGCTGTATCCAATTCCAAAGTCGGTATGAAGAACTTCCTGAGTCTATCCTCGGTCTTATAATAGTCATACTTATTCAAATGCTTGTAAGCTGGGACTTCAGGAAGCACTGCGTAGAAATTGGAAAAGAAATACTCAAACTGATCTCTCTCATAAAATATACTAAGCAAAAGACTACATGAAATTCCATAAGTCAGTGGAAGATGGTGGTATCTAATACCCTCGTCCACTGAAGCAGGCAACTGCATACACACATAACAATCTTTCGCATCCATCGCATCAACATATTCATATAGCAGCCTGGCATATGCATTAAGCTTAAAATCACTCCTAGACAAATCTATATGTAACCTACGACTTTCTTCTAATAGCAAAGCTCTGTCAGCTCCCATGTATACCCCTTTTTGGCTAGGTGTAGGTGTCCCTGGCACCCCCTTCACTTCTAGCTCATGCGAACCAATATATGAGACTATGATTACTATGATTATAGAGACTATTACACTACTTATAAGTACGCCTACAATCCACTTAGATCTACGATTGGGATCTCCCGGCTCCATGGTTTCGAAAGTTCTCAAAAGTTCTTGGTTATAGCAATGAACCCTGAAAAAGTCTCTGTGTCCTTGGCTCGTGACTTGCTTAACCAGCTCGAGCAACCATGAAATCTCCGGATTTTCCCTTTTCGTTCACAGTCTTATTTACACAGTCCAGAAAAAGACTTCCCTAGTTTTCGTTCCTCTTCTGTGGAAAGTCCCTAAGTTTATTCTTCTTCCACTCGGACCTAGGTTATCTTCTTCTTTTAGACTTTTATTTACAGTTTATAGTTGATCCACAATAAGATCCTCATTGAGCAGTTCCAGAACGTGACACAAAAGTTCAAGACGCAAGATTACCATTTCATTTGAAGATGGCTCAAACCCAAAAGACGGAAATTCGAGTCGATGCAGAACCAAGTTTCGAACTTCACTCAGAAGCGGGGGATTCGGAACCGTGAGGGTCAGTATTCCTTCTACTTCGAGCCCTGGCAACTGCAGCACCACCTTCACTACCACATTCGGGCTCCGACGGACCACCAGCACTGACCTCAGCCTTCCCGTGCTCACTACCCCCTGCATCAAACACTGTGTAAGTCCACTCAGGGGTAGAGTATCTGCGACAAGGTACTCTTGTTCTTTTCGACCTTCGCCGACTATCTCGAGCCTGGTCTTCATCACTTGTCTCTGTTTCAGACGCTTCAGACACTGGGGCAAGGTCTCTTTCAGGTGCTAACCTCAGGTTCCGTCGCCTCTGTCTTTCAGGCCACTCTCCTCACTTCTGTTTGTTCGTCTGCCTTCCCCTGCTATACCCAGTGCACTACTTCCTCTTTCTGCTGAATCTGACTCTTCTCCGCCCACTGCACCGTTTCTGTCTTCGGTGTCTGAGTCAGGGTTCGAACTGTGGAAACCCCCTTCAGCTTGCTCTAGTGCACCACCAGCTGTGTCAGCAACCCTTACAGCTTGACTTGTCCTCTCATGTGGCCCTGCCACATCAGCTGGATTTTCATTTACGAGAGGAGCTGTTTCTTCCAAGGGTGCTGAAACTCTGCGGGTATGGGAGGCATGCACCCAGTTCGGCAATCCTCCACACTTTACTGCTGTGTTCGTGATGAGTATCACCTGGTACGGGCCACGCCAGCGAGCATCCAAGCAACTCTTCCTCACATGTTTCCGGACTAGCACCCAATCTCCGGGGCACAGATCATGGCACAGATCACTCGAGGCTGGGACCACTGCAGCCTGCACCTGCTGGGATACAGAACGGACCACATCAGATAGTCCTTTACAATAATCGAGAATCAAGTCATCAGTGATGCTTATCAAGGCTGTAGCTGGTACTGCCGGCAACCTCATTGCCCTTCCCATTAGTATCTCGTGGGGGACAACCCGGTTTTCCTGTCTGGGACACTTCGCATGCTCATCAACACAAGCGGCAAAGCATCGGGCCATTTCAGGGATGTCGAAGAACACATTTTTGCCATCCGGGCCTTCAAAGTTCCATTAACTTGTTCCACCATCCCAGAAGCCTCTGGTCTGTAACTACAGTGGAGTCTCTGGTCAATATTCAATGCAGCACAAAGTAACTTCATGATTTCACTGTGGAAGTGCCTTCCTCTATCAGATTCCAAAGAGGTTGGGATCCCGAACCTAGGGATGAGCTCCCTCAACAATAACTTAGCCACTGTGAGAGTGTCACACCTGCGTGTTGGGTAAGCCTCCACCCACCGTGAGAATACACATACCAGCACTAAAATGTACCTCAACCCATTACACTTAGGCATTTCCACGAAGTCTAGCTGTATCCTGTTGAAAGGTCCACCTGACCTCCCAATGTGACTCAATGTAACTACAGTTTTCTTTCCAGCGTTCATTTGCTGACACGTAACACACCTCTGACATACTGTTTCGGCCATTGCCCGAAATCGTGGGTTGTACTACATCTGTCTAAACACCCTCATCATTGCATCTCTACCAAGGTGTGCCTGTCCATGTATCAGCCGTGCCATCGGACTTAACAACTCTTCTGGTAATACGGCTCTCCCATCACTGGAGACCCACACTTCCACGTCTCCTCTTTCACAACCTGCTTTGATCCATCCTTCCCTTTCCTGGTCTGAGACTTCATCCTGCAATCGCTTGAGCTCTTCCCAAGTGTCTGCCATGGCCAACATTATGTTGAGCTCGGTTCTTTCTTGGCTCTCCCCTGCGTATCTATCTGTGAATATGCATCCTTGTTCTGCACAGAACCGGGCAACCTCGTCTGCATAATTATTGCCCAATGACACAAAGTCTTCCCCTTTCCCATGCGCGGAACATTTAACAACAGCAATTTCCTTCGGATGTTGTAATGCATCCAACAGTTGTCTTACATATTCTCCATTCCTAATGGGTGAGCCAGATGATGTCAAAAATCCCCTCTGAGACCATAACTGCCCGAAGTCATGCACCACACCAAACCCATATTGGCTGTCGGTGTAAATCGTGATTCGAATTTGATCAGCGGCCAAACAGGCACGGGTCAAGGCAATGATCTCAGCTACCTGCGCGGAGCGTACTCCTTCTAGGCAAGCAGCCTCGACCACTCCCGAAATGGTACACACAGCAAACGCTGCTCTCAATTGCCCAACACTGTCCCTTAAGCATGAACCATCGACAAAGAAAATTTCATCTGGGTCAGCCAGTGGTTCATCGACAATGTCAGGTCTCGGTTTGGTGCAAAGTTCGGTCACATCGAGACAATCATGGTCCGCACAATCTTCATCATCTGCATTCGGTGTAGGCATCAATGTCGCAGGGTTCAAGACAGAGCACCTTTTCAGAGTCACATTCTCTGCGGCAAGTATGACTTGCTCGTACCTCGTTAACCTATTGTTCGTTAGGTGCTGAGTCTTGGTTCTGGTCATTAATAACTCAACCGAGTGTGGCACATGTACAATCAGTGGATGTCCCATTACAATGCTTTCACATCTTTCAATGCTGACACCTGTTGCAGCAACGGATCTTAGACATCCGGGCAACGCAGAAGCTACTGGATCTACTGAGAAATAGGCAACTGGTCTACGGATACCTCCATGGTTCTGAGCTAAGACTGCTAATGCACATCCTTCCCTCTCACAACAGAACAATGAAAAGGCCTTGTTGTAATCAGGCATCCCCAGTGCCGGAGCACTGCACAATTCCTCTCTCAGTTTCAGGAATGACATCAAGCACTCCTCGTCCCATGGTACCGGATCACTCACATCCTTGTGCGTAAGCCTCTGCAAAGGCTTTGCTCTCAAGGAGAAACTAGGAATCCACTGTCGACAGTAGCCGACCATTCCCAGGAACATCCTAACTTCTCTGTGTGGTGGGTACTGCCATACTCATTATTGCCTCAATTCGGTCTGGTGACACCTTCCTATTGCCTTTTTCCAATCTGTGTCCCAAGTACTGTACCTCATTCAAACAGTACTGCAGCTTGTTCGGGGACACCTTATGTCCATTCTCTGCTAAGTGGTTCAACAGGGCTACAGTGTCAATTCTGCAAGCATCTTCTGTTTCTGAGGCAATGAGTAAATAGTCTATGTATTGCACGAGGACTGAGTTCTGCGGCAACACAAGGCTCTCAAGATTCTTTTTCAGGATCTGGTTAAAGATCGATGGACTTTCTGTATACCCTTGAGGGATACGACACCATGTTAACACGCGATTTTCCAGCCTGAATGCAAAGAGAAATTGGCTTTCCTCATGGAGCGGTATCGAAAAGAAGGCTTGACACAAGTCGATGACCGTAAACCACTCGGCTTCGCATGGGATCTGGAACAGTATTACTGAAGGATTCGGTACCACTGGACAACAAGGGACAACTATCGTGTTGACCTTTCGCAGGTCTTGCACGATCCTGTATTTCCCGCTCGGTTTCTGTAGTCCCATAATGGGTGAAATACAGGGGCTACCTCTGATCTCTTTCAGAATGCCTTTCTCAATGAAAGTCTCGATCACAGGTTTTATCCCTGCAATCGTTTCTGGCGACAGGTTGTATTGAGGTGTCCTGGGGAAATCAACATTCTGTTTCACCTCAATCCGCACCAGTTCAACCCCTCTTATTAGACCTATTTCATCGCCTGCGAAATCCCACACCACAGATGACACAGCGTCTCTCAAATCAGGTGGAAGTTCTTCCACCGTCACCATTGGGTACAGATCTATACATAGATGCTGATTTGTAACCTTAAAGTCAGCATCATCATCCCTCGTCTGAACCTCCACCCCCTGAGGTGTACAATAAATCGTGCAGTTCAACTTGCACAACAGATCTCTTCCCAAAAGGCAAACTGGACTCGTATCACACACTACAAACTGATGTCTAGTTTGGAAGGAACCTATCTTTACTAAGATCGGTTCTGTCAACGGGCTGCTTATTCTTTTATTCGCTACTCCAACAACCTGGATTGATTGTCCCGAGAGGGGTAGGTTAGGGACTACTGCTGATCTTACAGTAGACCAGGTAGCACCAGTATCAACCAAAAGTGTGGCAGGATGACCCTCAATATCTGCCTCCACAAAAGGTCCCCTCTGGTCTACCTCCAAGACCGCTCCAAGCGTGCAGTCTTCCTCCCCCTCAGGCACCGTCAGGATAAAGGGTCTGAGCTACTCTCGTCATAGTCTTCGAACAGGGGCATCTGTTGGTACGTTCGTATTCCTTGTGAATTCCTTGGAGCCTGGGGAACCTGTGCGTGAGGGCTGTATATCCCCCCTTTCATCACCCTAGGCCTCGTCACGGTGTTAACTACCTCCGGCGCGGGTGCCTGAACCCCCTCTTCCTCTTCCTGCAACTGATTAGCTGGGTTCAAGGGACACTCGCGTTTCCAATGTCCGACCTGACGACAAAGATGACACGCAGTGGTCTTCTTCAGTGTGGCCACGTCCACTCCCGTCTTGGGGTCTATTGGTTTTCCCTTTCCCTGTCCTTGCCCATTCTGGTTCCCCTGGAAATTTCCTTGCTTTCTTCCTAAGGTCCCTCCATTAGACTGACCCTGTGCTGTCTGCATCTGGACGAGCATCAATTTGTCTTTCAGCTTCCGATGTTTCGATTCCACCTCATCACTACAGTACCTTGCATACCTCAAAATTTCATCTACCGGCTTGTTCTGCCAGCAGATCAGATGGTGCTGTATCATGAGGCTGACTTCTGATCTCAGACCCAGTACAAACTTTGAGACAAACTGTCCCATATCCTTGGGGTCTAACGTATCTAATCCACTATACTGTTTGAAAGCTTGCAGAAGTCTTTCGTAATATTCATGCACCGTTTCTTTGGGTTCCTGTACAGTTCGATCTATCTTAACCCAATCTATATCTTGAGGTGAAAACTTCAGTTTTAGCCAGGTAATCACCTGCTCAAATTTTTTCATTACAAGGGGTGATGGGGCATTTGTAACCGCCTCCCTTTCAGGTTCCGAAGTCGGCCACTCGACAGCGACTTTACAAGCTGTCCACAAATCTCCCGGCACCACTATGTCAAACAAGGTATTCAAATCAATCCACAATACTTTTGAAATTTTAACAAACCGCTCAACCTGCTTGTACCACTCTACTGGTTTCTCCCTCAGCCGAGGAAAATCATTTGTAAATGCAGCTAAATCACCTCTATTCCACAGCACATGCACATACCCTCCATTCTGTACTTCCCGTAAAGGAAAATTTCCGACACCCGTCGCCCCCTCCTGGAGGCGGCGTTTCCCCTCAGCTTTCTTTGCTATTTTCTTCTTGGACCACCTTTCTTCCCATTTGTCCAACAAAATCCATATCCGCATCCCTACAATCAGATCTCTGGTGTGTGTCCTTAATCCTGTAATTCTTTTCTCCTCCAGCTCCTGGTCACTGTATTGCAATCTATGCGGTCCTTGCAACGTTTTAGTTTTATTCAGGTCTACCTCATATCTTTTGGCCAACGCCGTTAAGTTTTCATGTGCTATTCTAGCTTTTCGAGTCACATCTTTTGCTACGAACAGCAGCTCATCTGATCCATAAATTTCTATTCTTTCCAAAGGCAGACTCCCGCTAATCATCTCGTCTACCTCTACTTTCAACCTTACTACGTCTAGCAACCTTGCCTGTACTGCACTCCTCAGTACTTCTCGACAATTTGAGCCGTCCCGCTCATCACAGTCACTATTCTGTCCTTGTGACCTATTCCCTTCCATCATATTCCTGGAACTTGGTCTGTCTTCCGAGATGTTTTGTTCCCTATCTCCTGGCATCCTATCACTTTGGTTTCTTACTGTTGGTGTCCACATCCTCAAAGCTGACTTGGATTCGTGCAAAGACCTCGGTCTGACTGGTCTCTCATCCTCCTGTCTAAAGGAAGAGTCTGCAGTAGCCGGTAACGGCGTACTTGTCTCCAATGGTCTTGGGAAATGAACCACCCGTACTCCTAACCCATTCCCACTCTCACTGGTTTCTTCTTCCCTTCCCATCTGTACGGAGCTCCCTTCTCTCACTCGGTCTGGGTCATATACCGGTATTATAGGGCCAATGGTAACCGGTACTGTCAAGGAGTCCGGTATCCTTGTGTTCCCAACAGGAGGCTGTGTTATCATAGACGTCGTCGCCCCTTCCGTTCCTGTGGAAATCCTTCCCACTACTCTCATGCTAGTCCGATTCTGTCTCTCATCAATTGTTACTGCTGGAGCCGGTTTTCCCTCCTCTGAATCTGGATTAAATGGAGGTGGCCTCTCTGCCAACAACCTATCTAACAGGCTGTCGTCTGTATCACTGTCGTCCTCATCGATTCTTGTAATCTTTCCATTTTGTATTAGCATTGGGTATAACTTATCTCCCTCAATCGTTTCCACTCTCCACCTTTTCTCCAGTGCATCCCACCTTGCATCTTGAAATGCCCTGATCGATTTCTTCACCCTTTCCTGGCTCTTGTCTTTCTTCCTATCATACGCTGCTCTAATCCACGCATGTAACGCCTCAAACTGTGTCGGTCTAGGTAGTGGTCGTAAAGAAGCCATTATACTTTTTAGCTGGTACAACACCTCTAACCTGAAAGTACCATAGCGTGGGAAAGTCAATTCTCCTTCTCCTTCTGTCATTTTATGCCAATTTTCAAGCCAAATTATAGTATGCAATCCTACATTCTTAGCCATATAATGTGCTGGCGTATCCTCGGGAGGGGCTTCCTCTCCTTCCCGAGTAACCACATGTCTGTCACCTCTGCAAAGTTCCCGTAAAACTTTAAAACATTTCATGATGAATCAACTTTTTATTTGCACTCAAAATGTCAGCTTTTACTTCCTGATTTCAATCCACCAATGCCAGCGCGGCTCACACCAACCGGCCTATCGCAGCGCGGCACTTGTCTGACGTCACTATTCCTCCGCTCGCAGCAGTTCCCCTCCTTCCTAATTCACTCGTTCTCGCTCGCACCTGTCCCAATCCTACTCTGAAGTAATGTCCGTCCTACCGAACAATTACCTCTCTGACTGTCAGTCCACCAATGACCGATCAGCCTCTCGAGCTTGTTGACCTCAATCTGGCAACCGTCTGTCCGCGAATCGACCGGACAATCGCCTCTAACACACTCGATAGGATTCAATCACTCAATGTTCTGCACACAATAACCTACGACCTGCGTTGGTTATTCACACACTCACACATGTGTTCCCTATCTTCAGTGGGTCTGTCAATGATGTCTCGTGACTCCCACAACCTCTGGTCAACGCTCTCAACTCTGGGTGTGTTCTACACCACAATAAATCTCCCGGTCCCGCGCGCGCTCACGGTCCGGTTCTCAATCACACAACTCTCGTTCCAACTCCGCAAGACATCACACGACAATAAAACACCGCAATCTACCAAACACCACTCTTTTCATACTCACTCTACCACGAACTGCTACTTCCGCCGCACCGTCATTCTCCGTCAGTTTTCAACGACCTCCGACATCCTTCTCCTACGGTCCACTGGATCAGCATCACTCGGGCTCTATGGGGCAACTTAATCTCATATCTTGATCTAGATCTCCCCTTACCATCAAAGGTAACCATCCTACTCTGCTACCAACTGATAACGCCGATTCTTATCTAATTATCTATAAGAATCTTCTGGTCGCCAGGATCTTTTTACCTGTTGAATAGTGTAAAGGAGAGAATCTCATCTGGTTATATAACAGCATTCATTTTGCCTGAAAGGACCACTGACTCCGAATTCAAGTTTATGAATTTATTATCGCTAAGAATAACTGGACATGCAAACACCTCAACACGAGGTTAAAGAAATAGATGGGCACTAATACAAATAATAACCTACGCAGGAGTCTCATCCGACTCAGAATAAAGAGAATCGATAGTTCTAGAAGGATCAACCAAGCTATGATTGCTCCAATTTCTACGTTGCTCTTCATTTATCTAAGAAAGCTTTAAATCGATTGCTGTCCCTACACTAACACTTAGTGACATCCCTACATAACGATTTTCCCAGGCAAGAGTAAATAAAAGGTGTCAGCTGTGAAGACTTCCTCAGAAGTGCAATCACATAATACCTAAGCTCAGATTCTTTTATTCTCCTTCATCAGGACACTCTCTGTCCTTCTCTCTGGTCTCCCCTACCTCTTCTCTGCCCTCCTCCCTCGGGGCACTATCCCTAATACAAAACCCTAATACAATTGTACACGCCTTTATCACGCCTCCTTGGCCAGGTCTTCTTTCTTGTACTTTTCCATCGAAACGGTTACTTCATCCTGGACGGTTGCGATGACCTTGAGTCTCAGGCACCTTTTCCGCTGAAAGTATCATCCCTAAATTCCATTGCACTCCCCGTACCATGCCTCCCATCTCTCTAACTTTTGAAAACAAAGAGTTAGTCTTTTACTAACGAGACATGTGTCCTTGCACCTGCAACAAAAGATACGTTCAACAGAAACCTTCTACTGTGCTAATTAAATCTACCGGTTGTGCCCAGAGAGCCTTACCAAGAGAAACGTTTCTCTGCCTACAAAATAAGCTAACATAAGAATAAACCAGGCCTTTCCTAATCATATATGTAGTCAGGCCTTTACATATTACTTTTAAACACACATCTTACTTTTCTCTATAAGCATTTCATTACAATTCATATGCGAAAATGAATTACATGTGCAACTTTAATATGGTGCACGCTTAAACTATTGCAATCGAATTACACACGAACTAATTTATCTATGCATTATTTTTCACACAATTCAATAACATTACATTGCATAATTATCATAACACAATTATACTGCTGATTCACTTAATATCAGTGAACTATTCACTCTTTACTAAACATGCATGGATATACAACTGAATATATACGGATATATGTCTGAATATATGCGGGTGCGAACTACCAGTGATTATGATGCACCCCTACAATTTCACAAGAACATGTCGCTCTATCAACTTTGTGGATCCTTATGTAAAGCGCTCTGATACCTCCGGGTCTAGCCAGCGCTATATAAAACTCAAATAAATAAATAAAAAAAGTCCCTTCACGCTGGGTTCAGTGGAATGCAAAGTTTGTTCCTAACTTACCAATCTCCAACAGGACCTGCATTTCTCATAATAAAATATTGTGGCGATGACATCTTTTTATAGTTGGTTAGTTATAGGCAATAATTTATAAACTCACTCTAAATAAAGACGGACTCAATGTGTATATTTATAATGTTTATCTAAATAATGTGAAATAAATGCTCATTAACTACCAATACACAGTACAAATCATGAAATATCACTGAGTAAATTATTAGCAAAGAAAAAACAAATTCACATCATATTGACAGTGCAATGAAGGAGTGGAAAGGCGAAGAGACAAAAGGTTCAGAAACAGAATACATTTGCAAATGATTATGCAAATTCAGTTTTCTATCTATACTAACCCAGTAGGAACAGGAAATCTACTCTCTGGCCACGAGAGCAGCAAGGCCCCTCAAGAAGATTTGAAAAGGGCAAAGATTAAGTCAGGAATCAGGAACAGGAAGGAAACAGGTAGGTCTCTACAGCAAACCGACGACAGCGACGATCTCCCAAGGATCAGCCTAAACGCCTCCAGACCACCCCTCCCACCGGGCACCTCAATTATACCCTAAAACCCAAATGTCCAACCCACACTTGTTTCAAAAGAAGAAACTATTCTACATTTCATTGGTTAAGGAAGGGGGTGTACTGTCACACCACACTCGACATATCCATCTCACTCAATGTTCTATTGTTTTATTTTTTCAACATCATGTCGGAATCTTCCCAGGAAATACAAGTATACAAATATTCAGGCTTCAGCTTCCTACTCTCCGCTAATGTTTCGAAATCTGTTACTTCTTGTGCCACTCGTGCGCTTCCAGAGGAAACGTTCCTCACTTGCTCATTATTTTTCGTCTCCACGTTTAACTTTTGGCAGGCACACGTAAATTAGAAGGTTGCTCGCCTTTGCCTTCCCTCCACGTTCTCTTTGCTTTTTCAGCTTATTTTGTAAAAATCATTCTCCTTAACCCATGCTTTTACAGAGAATAAAACAAGCATTATTACTCATTTTGTAATGCTTTTCTTTACGCACCCTCCCAATGCTGCATCCAACCATGCGCAACCATATTATTTTCCCTAGCACACGTTAATAACGTGCACAAAAGCAGCATTAGTCTCTTTAGTTTCATTAGTCAAGCATTTGCGGCCTAATTCAGTGCTTTAGTACACGCTTGCGCAGTATTATTTTCCTTCATGTTAGTTTTTAAACCGCGTGTTTTTCACTGCACACTGTTAGAAAAATTAGAAAATGTTACTAGGGGTTTCAATCCGAGCAGGTTTCATTTTACGAGAAACCCTGCTCCATCAATCACACCAAATACCCACCAATACAATTTGTCACTTAGAAAGCTGCTGTTCTCTCTCGTTTTATCATTATTCCATCTAAATCTCTCATCATTTCATAATAATTTCCTCTTCTATCTTCTAGTTCTATCTCTTCTCTCTTTCTTTTTCTTGCTCTTCTTTTGTGATCAGATGTCTCTTTCTTGCATTTGCAACACTTATAAATCAAGGAAATCATTAGTATCACTGTAACCACTACAATGATAGGTGTCAGTATTCTCCCTAATAAACTATTCCCAACTGTAGAAAACCAATTTCCCACAGAGGAAAAACTCTTACCAAGTTTCTCCCAAGCACCATCAACCTTCAATTCAGACAAATCTTGATGAAGATTTGTAATATTCTTAATATACCCCTCAAGACTCTTACTCTTATCAGGGATATAAGTGCAACATTGTTGTATTTTCAACATATTGCAGACTCCACCCTCTTTTGCCAATAATACATCAAGGGCAAGTCGATTTTGCAAAACCATAGATCTAATTGCAACCATCTCAGTATCAACCATTAAAAACCCACCAGCAGTGTCTGTTGACAAACGATCAACCACTGTGGACAATTTTCTAATTTTGTGTGAATTCAAAATAACTCCAACTGAAGGTATCGGTGCTCCAAAAACATCCCCTATTATTTCTGAAAAGCTCGCTCTCTTATTACGTATTAGTCCATTCTTTACTTCATTGATTCTATTATTCTTATCCATGTGATAAATTTTCGGAAATACTATTGTTAAATAAAAACACCCATACCAATGTGCAGGCAACCTATAGTAGGCATTCTTACCACACACAATACATTTCCGGGAAAACCGGATCAGTTCCTCCCTTTATTCCCCATCCTCCCGTAATTAGGAAGGTATGGTCACATTCACTAGAACCAATGAAATAATTATTATATTCAGTCTTTTGTCTAAGCAAGCAAAGCTTTCCTCTATGATACCAGTCTAGGGTCATGGCAGCGTAAGTCTCGCCCTTTTTGTAATCTCCTTCTCTGAAAGCCCATGGAGGTACATGAGACTTTTGCTCAGCAGCTTTTCTCTGAAACTCTTGTCTTCTATCTTCAACCATGTTAATGAATTCTATTTCTTCAAATCGTAATCTGCAGGTAAGGTTGTGTCTATGTGCATATACTATATCTATTGTTTGTATAGAATGAAATAATTCTCCCATGTATTCCGCATTTCTAGCACTATTTATTTTATTCATATTTTTTGTAATAGGAATTTCTGAAAACACTTAATCTATGTTAGATAATATTGGAGGCTTCCCCTCTCGTAAAAGAGGCTTGTTAATACACTACAAGACACACCATATGTTAAGGGTAGGTGATGGTAAGTCACCCCCTCTGAAACAGACGACGGTAATTGCATGCACACATAACAATCTCTTGCATCCATTACATCAACATACTCATACAATAACTTGGTAAAGACATTTAACGAAAAATTATTAATTGATTTATCATGATGATAGATGCTGTCATCCTTCATCTTTTCTAATTTAGTATGCGAGTCTTCTTTAGAATCTTTAGTATCTACTTTATCACTCTACACACTATTAGTATTAGTGTTATTCTTATGATTAGTTACCATTAAGACAGGCACAACAACAATTAATGTTGACCACACCAACATTAGTAGAAAAATACTAAATAAGCAAGCATTAATTCATCTACGTTTAAAACTACGATTTTGATGTCCAGTCTCTGCTATATTTGCCATTTCTAGTTAAATTTGCACCAATTCTATAAAAAACTAAGAAAAAACTCAAAAATCTATCAATAATCTAATAACAATTTTTGTAAGATCTATCAAAAGTAGTGTAGCAAAGTAGAGTATCCCCACACACTTTGTGGCTTTATTCTTTACCCCCTCTTTTTCTTTTTTTTATATTTTCTTTTTCAAATCTTTTGAATGATTCAGAATAATTTTTTCAAAAATTGTTGCACCATAATTTTCACAGTTCTTTAAGGTGGTTCAAAACCGTCTTCTTCAATTGACTCTGCACCAATATTTTCTTTGATCTGATCTGTGTTTTCAATTTCTTCTAACACCACATATGTCCATTCTGGTGCTATGCATTTCTTATTTGGAACCCTCACCCTTTTCGTTTTCCGAACTGATTCTTCTTCAGACTCACTTTGCTCAGTCTGATCTGAAACTTCATTTATCGTGTCAGGTGATCTTTGTTTCAGAGTGTATTACAGTCTTTTCACTCATTCTGGCCACACATCACCTTTCCTTGCTTTCTTTACTTGAACTGTTTCTTCAGCATCATTGTCAAGATCGCACGTTCTTTTATTCAGTCCTTTTCTCTGTTGATTCTCATTAATCACTTTCTCTTTTTCTTTCTCAACAGCAGTCTTTTGAGACCCAGTAGCTGGTGCCCACTCTATTGGACTTGTACCTTGTTCGACTTCAGAATCTGTAACTTCAGACTCTATGACTTCACTTTCTCCACTTTCTGCTTCTTCTTGTCTTTCAAGTGGACTTGGGACTCTTTTTGTATGACTTGCATGTATCCAATTCGGTAAGCCACCACACTTTACTGCTGTCGTTGTCACCAGTATCACCTGGTAAGGGCCGTGCCATCTAGGCTCCTAACACGATTTTCTCACGTGTTTCTTCACTAGGACCCATTCTCCTGGACTTAGATCATGTGCTTGTTCTTGCTGAGTTGTAGTTGCAATTTCTCCAACCTGATGAGACACAGAACGCACTACATCAGCCAATCCTTTGCAATAATCAAGCACCAGATCATCAGTAATATTCATCAGTTGATTTGCTGGTACAATTGGCTGTCTCATTGCTCTCCCCATAATAATTTCGTGTGGAGATAATCCAGTCTTTTTATCAGGAATACTTCTCAGACTCATCAATACCAAGGGTAAAGCATCTGGCCATTTCAGTGCTGTGGATGCACAGACCTTTGATAATCTGGATTTGATAGTGCCATTAATTTGCTTGACCACTCCTGATGCATCTGGTCGATAGGCACAATGCAGCTTTTGTTCAATTTGTAATGCTGCACAAATCATCCAAATTATTTCATTGTTAAAATGAGTTCCTCTATCCGTTTCTAAAGAGACTGGAAATCCAAACCTAGGAATTATCTCTCTCAAAAGCAATTTAGCAACTGTTAGACTATCATTTCTTCTTGTTGGATATGCTTCCACCCAACGAGAAAACAGACAAACAACATCCAACACATATTTTAGTCCATTTCAAGGAGGGAGCTTAATGAAGTCTGACTGCAACCTAGTAAAAGGTCCAGCAGCCTTCCCAGTTCGGCCCCAACTAACAACTGTCTTTCTCCCTGGATTTTGCTGCTGGCACACTGTGCATCTTTGGCATAGACTCTCTGAAATGACCCTGGACTTTGGATTGTACCTGACTGTTTGAAAAGTCTAATCATTGCATCTCTCCCAACATGTGCTATTCCATGGTACATCCTTGCCATCTGTGAAAGTAAACAGTCTGGCATTACTGGCCTCTCATCTACATACACCCATATTTCATTATCAGATCTCTTTTTACAGCCTGATTTGATCCAAATTTATTTTTCCTCTTCACTAGCTTCTTCCTGCAATTGTTTAATTTCATCCCATGTTTCTATTGTAGAGAACATCAAGTGACAATTTGTATTATTTCTCTCTTTTCCTCTGTTTATTGAAATTGAATTTTGTGCACAGAAACGAGCCACTTGGTCTGCGTATCTGTTTCCACTGGTCACATAGTCATTTCCTGACCTATGTGCTGAACATTTAACCACTGCAATCTTTTTAGGCAATTGCAATGCATTCAGTAAATCTTTCACAATTTTACTGTTTCGGATTGGGGATCCTGAAGAAGTCAGAAATCCACGTTGCATCCATAATTGACGAAAGTCATGCACCACCCCGAAACCATATTGACTATCAGTGAATATGGTTACTCTCAAATGTTTGCCAATTATACATGCCCTGGTCAATGCAACCAATTCAGAAATTTGTGCTGAATTTATCCCTCTTAGACAGGATGCTTCAAGAATCATGGCCACTGTACATACGGCATACAAAGCACTCAATACACCTTTCTCATCTCTCAGACAAGATCCATCTACAAACATCACACAATCTGATTCTTCCCTTGGTGTATCTTTTATGACGGGTCTTGGTTTTGTACACAACTCCGTCACATCCAAACAATCATGATCTGCTTCGTCTTTCACTTCTTCACAATTTGAACTCGGCAACAAAGTTGCTGGGTTCAATGTAGTGCATCTTGTTACGGACCACATTTTGAGCACCCAGAATCACTCTCTCGTATTTAGTCAATCGACTATATGTCATGTGCTGAGTCCTGGTATGAGTCAGTAAAATTTCAACAGAATGTGGCACATACACTTTCACTGGATGACCCATAACAATTGCTTCACTCTGCTCACGACTCACACAGGTAGCAGCCACTGCTTTCAAACAACCTGGTAACGCCGCAGCCACTGAGTCCAAAGTAGCAGAAAAAAATGCCACTGGTCGACATGCCATTCCGTGTGTTTGTGTCAGAACTGAAAGCACACATCCATCTTTCTTACAACAGAACAATGAAAAATCTTTCGTATAGTCTGGCATTCCCAATGCAAGTGCTCGACAAAGACTATCTCGCAGCTCAATGAGAGCTTTCATGCTCTCCTCATCCAATTCAAATCGGATCAGTCACATCTTTGTGTGTCAACCTCTGTAGAGGCTTGGCAATCTGTGAAAATCCACTGATCCATTGCCTGCAATATCCCACCATGCCCCAAAAACATTAAAACTTCTTTCTGTGTTTTGGGAGGTTCCATTTGCAAGATCACATTGATTCGATCCTGTAATACTTTCCTGACTCCTTTCTCAATTTTATGTCCCAAATATTGTACTTCTTTTTGACAAAATTGTAATTTTGCTGGTGACACTTTATGCCCAACTTCTGCCAAATGGTTCAGTAGAGCAATTGTATCTGTCACACATGCCTCATGTTTTTGATGCCACCAATAGGTCATCAATGTACTGCACTAATACTGAATTCTCTGGCATAACTAATGACTCTAGACATTTTTTCAAAATCTGATTAAAAATTGAAGGGCTCTCTGCATACCCTTGAGGAACTCGGCACCATGCCAAAACATGGTCTCCGAACCGGAAAGCAAATAAATAATGGCTATCCGGATGTAAAGGTATCGAAAAAAATGTTTGACACAAATCAATCACTGTATACCATTCCGCATCACAAGGAATTTGGTAAAGAATCACTGCTGGGTTTAGCACTATTGGACAGCAAGGTACCACAATTTTATTGATCTTACGTAAATCTTGCACTATTCGGTACTTCCACTTGGCTTCTTAATTCCCATAATAGGTGAATTGCAAGGACTTCCTAATATTTCTTTCAGAATTTCCTGTTCTATTACAGGAATAACTCCTGCTATGGTCTCAGGACTCATCTTATACGGTGGTGTTTTTGGAAACTCTGCACCTTGTTTGACCATAATTTGAATAGGATCAACACCCTTCATCAATCCGATGTCTTTTCCTGTAAAATCCCACACATCAGTTCTTACTGTGTCCCTCAACTCACCAGGCAAATACTCTAGTGTCAGTAATGAATATAAATCATTCACTTCTGTCCCTTGCTTTGCTAACATCATTTCAAAAGTAACATCTTCATCTAGTGTCTGAAAAGCAATACCATCCGGTGTACAATAAATGGTGCAATTCATTTTGCAAGGTAAGTCCCTACCTAAAAGCTTCCCTAGACTTGTGTCACATACCACAAAACGATGCATATCTCTGAATTTTCCTATCTGAACCTCCATTGGTTTTGTTATTGGAGTCTTAATATATTTATTTGAGACTCCCACAACTTGGCTAGTTTCTCCCGAGAGGGGTAGGTTTGGAATTTCTGCTGCTCTTACAGTAGAACGGGTACACCAGTGTCCACAAGGAATGTAATATCATTACCTTCCACTTTCCCATCAACAAAAGGACCCGATTGATCTACCACTAGAGATGCGCCAAGCACGCACTCTTCCTCCCCCCTCAGGCACCGTCATTGAGATGAATCTGAATCACTCTCAGGACACTGCAACCAATATTGTTGTACATTTTGATTCTTACCAACTTGTTCACTCGTGTGAAATCCAGCATTCCCACTGTATCTCTGTACCTGAGCATTCACATTATTTGGCATAGGAGCTTGAGGTACTTGTATTTGTTGAACCTGTGGTGTAACTACCTGTTGCTGTTGCAGCTGTTGTTGATTCACAACCACTTCATTCTGCATCTGTGGATTGAAATTTTGAATCATTCCATTATTTCCTAACAAGGACTTACACTTGTTCTTCCAATGTCCTAACTTTCCGCATGCATGACAAGGAAATTTCTTTTTCATTTCTTCTCTATTATTATTACCTCTACCTCTTCCTCCATTTAATACACCATTCATTTTAGGTACCTGACCATTCTGAAAATTCTGATTCTGTCCTTTCATTTGGAAATCTGTTTGAGAACCATTAACATAATTCCCATCTTTCTGTTGCGCCACTTTCACCTGTGCCCACATCATCTTCTCTTTTAATTTCTTATGCCTTGACTCAATATCATCACTACAATACTTAGCATATCTCAAATTTTCATCCACTGTCTTACTCTGCCAACAAATCAAATGTTGCTGAATCATATTACTATTCTCAGGTCTCAATCCAAAAACAAACCTGTACACAAAATGTCCCATATCTTTGTCAGTTATACTTTCAAAACCAATATACTGTTTAAACACCCGTAAAAGCCTTTCATAATATGCATGTACTGATTCTTTTGACTCCTGTGTTGTCCTATCAATTTTAACCCAATCTGTTTCTTTTGGAGAAATTTTACCCTTCAAGTAAGTAATTACCGGATTATATTTTTTCATCACTTCTTCTGAAGGTGCTCCTGTTTTGACATCTCTAGGATATTCCTCCTTTGGCCAATCAACTGCAATTTTACACTCACTCCATAAATCAGCTGGAACTACAATGTCAAAACAAACCATCCAAATCTTTCAACAAGACTTTTGAACTTTTACAAACCTCTCTACCCGTTTGTTCCACTCGACAGGCTTTTCTCTCAATCTGGGGAAATCATTAGTAAAAGACAATATATATCCTGTCTTGACCAAGGAATATGAACATATCCACCACCTGGAACTTCTCTCACCGGATATATCATTTCACTTGCTCGGTTTCTCTTAACGGAAGTAAAGAAGATGCATTCACATTTTTACTAGCAATCATTTCTTCCTTCTTTTTCGCCCATCTACCTTTCCATTGTTCCACATCACCCCATCTTTTTAAGATATTAATCAACTCTTTTATTTGCAATCGTTTACCAGATGGATTCAAACTCTCTAAATCCTTTTCAGTAAAATCCAATCTATATGTTTTCTGCAAAGCTTTATATTTCCCAATATTCACTCCATATTCTTGTGCTGCTTCTGTCAACTTCTCATGCAAATTTCTCGCTTTCAGAGTAATATTCTTACATAAGAATAGCAACTCATCGTCCTGATATTTACTCAATCTCTCCGGACTTATTGTACCAATAATAATTTCTTCCAAATCTACTCTTAACCTACCTATATCCATACTCTGTTTGGACTTATTAGATGCCATTCCCCTAATCCAATCATCCAAATCTTCTGGCGAAGGTCCCACTGAACTCTCTGATACTGAAGTCGTTTCTCTCACATTTGACATTAATTTTCTAGGATCAATCTGTACACTTCTTTTGGCGTTTCAGTCATATTTCCATTTGCTGAAATATCAATTAGTGACGTATTTATTTTATTTGATTCTGGTCCACTAACATCCCTAGTACTATTTACTGGAACTGTTAATGCATGCACTCTCAAAATATTTTGACCCTCACTATACAATGGAACTATAGGACCAATTGTTACCGGAACTGATAACGCTTCAGCATTTAAACTCATCTGACTAATTTTCTGAGTCAACTCCCCTCTTGTTCTATTTAACATGTCAATCTCTCTTTCCTGCAACTCTTGAGTATCCAATGAAGACTGTGAAGCTGCCAGGACATGTGTAACTTGTGAAACTTGTGGAACCTGTGGAGCTTCTATTTCTATTAACGGTGCACTCGGAGAATTCCCATCCGGGCTCTCCTGATATGGTGGAGGTCTCTTTAATAGCATCTCATCTAATAATTTATCATCGATTTCATTTGGATCCATATCTAATTCTGAAATCTCTACATTATTTTCTCTCTTTACATTTTCCTCCAGCCTGATCCTCAGCAACTATTACTGGATATAATCCATCCGCAATCACTTCTCACCTCCATCTTATCATCCCACCTAGCTTCTGAATACCTTAATATTGTATGTCTGTATTTTGTCCCACTCCTGTTTCTCTCTCTTTTATACGCCTCATGTTCCCACTCTTCAAGCGCCTCATACTGCATAGGTCTAGGATTTGGTTTTAATAAATTCATTTGTCTCCTCAAATTCTCCAATATCCTCACGTTAAAAGTACCATACTTCGGGAAAGCTAAAACTCCATCATCTTCTGTGTAACCCATCCAATTCTCTAACCATGTAAACGTATGATATCCACGCTCTAACATCATGAAAGAAGCAGGTGATCTTGGAGGAGGTACAGGAAGTCCCTCTCTAGTAACTGTCTGCTTGTCCTTTTTAAAGAAATCTTGTATTCTTTTTACCATCTTCATTTTTAAACTCTCTTGTTCTTGCTAAATAAACCAGAAACAAACAAAGAAATCTTCCGTAATTCCGCTCATTATTTGCTGAATCTCAGCCAATACCAGCGCGACTCACACCTACCAACCAATCACGGCTCACTACGCGCCCACTATCTCAACCAATGCCAGAGCAACTCACACCAACCAACCAATCACGGCTCACTACGCGCCCACTATCTCAGCCAATGCCAACGCTGCTTTTTGTGACGTCAGTATAACTCCTGCTACTGACCCTCCCTTTACAAAATAATACGGCAATGTACTACAAGGTTTTCTTAACTAAATTCTTCTTAGAAACAACACAAAACAATGCTACTTTGTCTGCTCCACTAATTAAAGAGATAGTTCAAATATTCAAAAAGATTCTTTCACTTCTAGTAAAATAACAACCAGTGCTACTCTACTCCCAATCAAGTGAAAAGAGGTCTTGGTACTCTTTTGGGGATAGTAGCCAAAGTTTCGGAAGAGAATTTTCGAGGGAAAAAGTCTTGGTACTCCTTTGGGGATGGAAAGCCAAAATTTCGAAAGCGGACTTTCACTATTTCACACAATCTTTTCTCAACAGAATGAGTCCCTAAAATAACATCAACAGCATCTCACTGTTTGATATTACAACAGACAAAGTACTTCTGCAGTGTGATACTTTTCCACACTATGCCTCTGCCACTGTGGCTAAAATATCATCATTATCATCATCATTATCCCAGGATCTTAGACAACTCCGTACCCGTACCCGTATTGCCAGACTACATAAAACAAAACACTAACTTTTCATATTAATAACCAAAAATCAATAATCAATAATTATTGCCAAACTAATCAATAATAACCATCCTCTGCTACCAAAACTGATCCAGCGATCAGGGATCAATACATTCGCAAATAAACAAGGCCCAATTACGTTACCCAACAAGTCCCTTCACGCTGGGTTCAGTGGAATGCAAAGTTCGTTCCTAACTTACCAATCGCCAACAGAACCTGCATTTCTCATAATAAAATATTGTGGCGTTGACATCTTTTTATAGTTGGTTAGTTATAGGCAATAATTTATAAACTCACTCTAAATAAAGATGGACTCAATGTGTATATTTATAATGTTTATCTAAATAATGTGAAATAAATGCTCATCAAGTACCAATACACAGTACAAATCATGAAATATCACTGAGTAAATTATTAGCAAAGAAAAAACAAATTCACATCATATTGACAGTGCAATGAAGGACTGGAAAGGCGAAGAGACAAAAGGTTCAGAAACAGAATACATTTGCAAATGATTATGCAAATTCAGTTTTCTATCTATACTAACCCAGTAGGAACAGGAAATCTACTCTCTGGCCACGAGAGCAGCAAGGCCCCTCAAGAAGATTTGAAAAGGGCAAAGATTAAGTCAGGAATCAGGAACAGGAAGGAAACAGGTAGGCCTCTACAGCAAACCGACGACAGCGACGATCTCCCAAGTATCAGCCTAAACGCCTCCAGACCACCCCTCCCACCGGGCACCTCAATTATACCCTAAAACCCAAATGTCCAACCCACACTTATTTCAAAATGAGAAACTATTCTACATTTGATTGGTTAAGGAAGGGGGTGTACTGTCACACCACACTCGACATGCCCATCTCACTCAATGTTCTATTGTTTTATTTTTTCAACATCGTGTTGGAATCTTCCCAGGAAATACAAGTATACAAATATTCAGGCTTCAGCTTCCTTCTCTCCGCTAATGTTTCGAAATCTGTTACTTCTTGTGCTACTCGTGCGCTTCCAGAGGAAACGTTCCTCACTTGCTCATTGTTTTTCGTCTCCACGTTTAACTTTTGGCAGGCACACGTAAATTCAAAGGTTGCTCGCCTTTGCCTTCCCTCCACGTTCTCTTTGCTTTTTCACCTTATTTTGTAAAAATCATTCTCTTAACCCTTGCTTCTACGGAGAATAAAACAAGCATTATTACTCATTTTGTAATGCTTTTCTTTACGCACCCTCCCAATGCTGCATCTAACCATGCGCAACCCATATTATTATTTTCCCTAGCAAACGTCAATAACGTGCACAAAAGCAGCATTAGTCTCTTTATTTTTATTAGTCAAGCATTTGCGGCCTAGTTTAGTGCTTTAGTACGCACTTGCGTAGTATTATTTTCCGTCATTTTAGTTTTTAAACCGCGTGTTTTTCACTGCACATTGTTAGAAAAATTAGAAAATGTTACTAGGGGTTTCAATCCGAGCAGGTTTCATTTTATGAGAAACCCTGCTCCATCAGCACTGTAATTGCCAATAGCTTAAATTCTAGCAAATTCAAGACCTATTGAATTGCAAATATTGTTTCCAAACACCCCCATGGCGCGCTTGCACTTAATAGAGGCCATGTCCCTTTCTTTAGACAAGCCGCGTCTAAAGAAAGGGGCGTGGCCTCTATTAAGTGCAAGCGCTTAAACAACCAAAAAAATAAATATTTGTAAAGCAATAAGTCTTGCATTTGTGAGAGTTTAAGCTATCGTCATTTACAATGCCAATAGCTCAAACAGTCCTAAATGCGAGACCTATGGTATTGCAAAGAAGTGGCCGCCATTGTCCCGGGCTGCTTGGAAAGTGAAAGCATGCATGGCACGTTGAATGCTGCTGCAAAGCACGTCGTGCCTGCAGTAATAGAAAACTCACTAAAGAAAATAGTGCTTACAGACTAAATAACACAGGCAGTGTAACAGCAGAAGTAAAAGGGCCAGTCCTCATGGGAGGTTACAAATGAATACAAAGCAGTACTAAGGAGGGACTAACAAGCCGATTACCGAATCAGAAGCCAGCATTTACAAAGGACAAAGACACAAGCCAATGAAAAATATGGGCGGAGCTTCAAGTCCATTTTCTAATACAGCATGCCTCGCAGAGCAGCACATGCGCTGCCCAGGCTCGACCTAAAAATGACTATAAATGGCAGGGATAGCTTTGCAACAGCTGCTGGGCCCTTGCAAATATGAAAAAAGAAATAACATTTTTAAAGAAAAACGTTTTTAAAGAAGCACTGGGTCATCAGCACTTGCACTGAAGGGGCTGTCTGGGCACCGAATAGATGCTATTTTTAAGGTGACACAAGCAAAATGCTGGCTCACACTGAAAAATGCTAATGGCTAAAGTTGGCTGACCCATTGCTTCATGCTGTATGTTATAGTGACCTCATCAAAACGTGAATGATACTACAATGGATCAATGTATAAGAGGGAGACATAAAAAGCCCTCTTTGTAGGTATGTATATGCAATTGTTAAGGTTTATTTTTTGAAGGAAAAAAAAAAGATCTTGGCCTGACCTAAAAATACATACATAGGTACACAGAGGCGCTTTGGTTCAGTCCTCTTCATCAACTGGTCTGTCCAACTGTCCTTTACATTTTACTTCTGTCCACCGTAGCATACAGTGTGGGCTAAGGTTAGCCTACTTCAGCCATTGGCTTTCCTCCACTGTAAGTGTCAGAAAATACCCTGATCACATGTGCACATCCACCTAAAAAGAAGTGCACTTTAGTGCCAGGGCCGGTAGGCCAATACTTTGTCAATGTTTTTTTCTTTCACTTCTTTGTCCTCTTTTATAGATTTTAGTCATCCTTGAATTTTTAAACATCAAATTACAGTTATTCAATGGGAATAGAACCAGGAATCAGAATAATTCTCCTGTGATGTGTATTAAAACTATAAAGCATTTCTATTTGTGTTCAAAATACATCTACCTGCTAGAAAATACCCTTACTGTTATATTCATATTGTATGTGGTGCTTAATTTTTTATAAAAAAAGTAATTATTACAAGCATGTTGTGCAATGTTTACATGATGGTCGAGTTCCGTTTTTTTCTTCTTTTTTTTTGTGTGACATTTGCTTCTAGTAAAAATAAAAAGATAACTATTGCACGGGCTGGCCAAGGGCAGTTCTTTTAGCAGTGCCAATACTTGCTTCCTTTACTAATAACATTGGTGCCTCCTAACAAATCTGACTGAAGTTAACCAATGAAACGCATCTGGCCACATTTCAACATGTCCGGTTTCGGGTAGATCAAAAGGGACAAATGCATTTTGTATTTTCAGCTCCGACTGGAGTTTTCCCATAGGAGTTAAAAAATACTGAATGCAATTTTAAGAAACTTTGCATAAAACTAAAACTCTACTCTGAACTGGGTCTTTTTGAAGTTTGGTGTAAATGAACAGTTATTGACATATTTGTGTTAAATAAGGTGTACAGTGGACTTCAAAGTGTTAATGTTATGTATGTCTTAACAGCTAAAAAGGCATTTTTTATTTATTTATAAAAGTTCAACCATTTGAAACATCTACACAAAATTCGACACTTAGCATGTTTTGTCTCCCATTGGCACATTGTGTTTCATAAAGATCATCCAAAACGGGCAGTGTTAAAGAGTGGGGTTGCTGAGGGGGGGGGGGGGGGCGGGGTGAAATCGGGGGAGGCAAAAGTGTTAAATTGCTAATAACTTTGCAGCCAACTGATAATTCTACATAAAATTTGGAAGGGATTTAGCACGTGAAGCCCAGTGCAGGCATATAACTTTTTTTTTTAAGGGAGGGAGCTAAGGTAGAGTGGGTTAAAAAAAAAAAGTATTATTTTGCTGGTATCTGTGGTGCCATTTCACATATCAAATTAGGACTATCTTAACAATGTTAAATTCGGCGCGGTCATCTCAATTTTCATGCAGATCCGTCAAGTAGGAAAGTTAGAGAGGACAGAGGGTTTAAAAAGCTTTGGAGTGCTAATAGAATTGGTATCATTTGATGTAGAAACAGTCTTTACAATGAAGTTTTTACCACGTCGTGCCTTTTTTTCGCATTTTTTACCACGCATGTTTTAAAACGTTTATGCCTTTACAACGCATGCCTTTACCACGCATTTAAGGTAAGTTCAGGGGTGTGGGGGTCTCCCACCACAAATACATTGTTTTTTAAAGATTTTTATTGGCATTTTTACATATCTGTACATTGAGTGCAATAAAAATAAACTAAGAAGTAAGACATGGTGTATCATCAATCGTTGACTACTTTCTGGGGTGTATGCTCCACCCAAACCGAGTACATCATGATAAGTACCTGGGAAGTCGTCCAACCACAGTTTAACGCATATATAGTTATTGAAAATGTAATCATTGTATGCCATTATCAGTGCTCAAAACCAAAGATCAATAAAAAGAAGGGAAATGGGGAAGAAAAAGAGAAACAAAGAGGGAGGAAAAAAGAAAAGAATTTTTTTTTTAAAAAGGGATAGTGAAAACTAAGCAACTCGTCTAGAGGAGTGGTGTGAACACGTCTGGGCACTGCTATCCGTTGGAATTTTAAACATAAAACCTCCCGAGAACAGGACTAATGGGGGGGGCCCCCTCCCACAGCCGTAATCTCTCCTGTACTCGGCCAGACACACTTGAGGACTACTCAGGCCCGGACATCCTTATTCTTCTTTCTCAAAAATCAATTCCCTGGGGCACCAGGAGACCCCGCACGCGAGACTCGAACCATGGCATCTATATGTGGATCACTTTCCGACTCTCCCTCCTCACTACCAGTTCCCGCCGGTTTCTCCCACTTGGCTAGTGCCTCTCTCCACTGTTCAGCTATTGGGCGCAATCACACTCCCCTGGCTTCCTCCCATACCAAATCTCTGCCCTCCGCTCCAGCCCATGCAATAACATCTCTGTTCCAGACCGCTATCTGTGGTCCTCTGGAGGACTTCCACCCCATTGCTATCCTACGCTTAGCTAAGCCCAGTGCAAGGTCTATCAGACGATTCCCCACTTTACGTTTAGGTGGCCTGGGGAATAGACCCAGCAGACATGTCTGAATCGTTAGGGCCGTGTACAAGGAAAGAAGGGACACCCTACTCACAAGGAACCAGGGTACTTACAATTAGACAAAAAACAGAGGTTCCTGTGGACACTCAATGATTGATATTACAATATATATCAGCACAATCGCAGTAAAAGGGAGGTACATAGATGTCAGAAAAAGAAATGACATGCAACACAGATTATGTAGAGAAACAATGTATTTTTATATCATAAATTCACATTTGTCGCAAAATTTCCAGTGCGTAGTGTCCCAAGTGAAAAGTGAAACCTATACGTATGGAGTGTGACTTTTAGTGACATAAAAGCAAGGTTTCGATATTTTTACAGAAACGACCATTCAGTAGCTCCACAATCAATGTTGGCAGCCTCCTAGTGTTATCATAGGGGCTGAGAATTAATTCGCTTCAAGTTGTCAACGGCGTTTCGACCCAACTAGCAATGCGAGGTCTCATCAGGACCTATCAATGTAGGGACACCTGCAGTTTGATAATCAATGCGTCAGTGGGCAGCAATGTAAGGGAAGGACAGAAGCTGGTGGAATAACTGAACGAAAAACAGGGTCATACCTGTGGGTGACTGACAGTGGTGTAGTGATCACCTGTGGGAGTGAAGGGTAGCAAGGGATACTCACATAGGGCCCGTCCGGGCACTGTATGGGTAAATGGTAAAAGGATTATTTACATGAGGAATTTATATCACAGGAGACTACCAGGTAGCAACAAGGAGGGTGTGTAAAACTTACCCTATGAAGGGAAGGGAGCCGACAATCAGCGATTTCCAAAGGTGTGGTTGTAATACCTGTCCAGAAGGCAGTGTCTGAAAAAGGTATCACAACGCCCTGTCAAGATCATTGTTATAAAGTATATGGCATAAAGGAGGTTGATTGCTTAGCAATTATCTTACCGCGTAATTAGTTGGCGGCGTGAAACAATTTGGGGGGTCTTTATTAGACAGCAGTAAAGGTTCCTCCGTTTTCTTTGAGGATTCCTAAAAATAAAGGAAGTACTTAAAATTGTGGCAGAAACCATTGTGTGTCACGATGAGTCTGTGGGCTTGTTCGCATCTCTTACCGATATTTAATTTGTTTCAAGAAGTCCAATGAAGGGTTCAGAGTTAATGTGTGGCGGAAAAGTCTCGGCTGCGATAGCACGGACACCTGCACTGGTCCGTCTCTGCTTGGGAAATGTCAAGACCGATCTGGTTCTCTGGTCTTGATTTATAGTCCACATGCGCGCTCTGCTGGTCATGAGCAGCGCATGCGGGCAGGCTTGACTAGAAGAAAAATTATTCTCGGAATTTCTCTTGAGTGTGAGAGATTACAATATGCATATAATAGTTGGCGTGTGGCACGAAAAATCAATAAAGGTGATCTTGGATGTAAAAAACGAAAATTAAGGATACAAGCCAGTGTATTGGATACATTATCCAAAGGCATGGCGGGGATGTTTTCTATGTCTATTGAAGGAGAGTGGGGCGGTATTAGCACTGCAGTATATGTGGGGCTGTATCATTGTGGCATTGCGGGACTTGTAAGGAAAACATAGTTGCTAATGTGCATGTATTCACATAATAGAGGCGTAAATCTATGTCTGTCGGTGCAGAGTCAGTCCTAATAGAGAGTATGCGAGGTATTAGCCTATACCTCACCAATGTGATGTATTAATCGTGTCAATCCGGTTTTAACACAGAATAAATTCCGCAATATCGTTACCACAATTTAGCATATTAAGTAAACATTCATCAATAGAATTATTTCGTGACATTGCCGTGAACAAGATAATTTCAATCTTCATATGCAGTGCCAAGAACCTTTACATGTGGAATATAAAAAGGGATCGTGTATGGCATCACTGCTGCGATACATAAACCCTTGTACACATCAGGTGTCATGGTGTAAATCCAATCTGTACTTGGGACCACATAGTTTATCACGACAGTAGTGTAAGCAGACACTGTCTGTTCAGTATTATTTAGTGGTTAGGGTCAATGACACGGGACTTCAGTTAGCTAAACTAGACACAAACCCACACCATTCGTCACTTGTATTGAGTCCCTGATCAATTGACTTAGTTCGTTCTATCCACTGGCATTCCATTCTTTGTAGTATATGGGTCAAATCACCCCCTTGTTCAGGTAGAAATGCTCTTTCCACTACATGCCACCTAAGATCGTCTGCAGTGTGGTTTTTCTCACTGTAGTGGGCTACCAGAGGAGCATTGGGGATGGAACACCTTATTCTACTTCGGTGTTGGCTTATCCGTGTTTTAACAGGTTGGCTAGTTTGTCCTATGTAGGACAAATGGCAAGGGCACCATATACAATATATTACATTCCGTGTGTTGCAATTGGAAAAGAAATTAAGAGAATGCTTGATGTTCCCGTGCTCAAAGGTGTTGGTTTCAAAAGTGAGGGCACATGCTACACAGTTGCCACATCTATGGTGACCCTTGATTTCAGGTAACCCCCAAGCCAATTCTAGTGTCCCGGATCTTGGACTAATCTTGCCTTGAGTTGAGGAGTGAACAAGGTGATCTTTAATGTTTTTTCCACGTTTGAATGCAAACATGGGTCTTTCCATAGTAGAATCTATATTCTGTATAAGATGCCAGTTCATTTTGATTAGTTTCTATATTTTGTTGGTATGTATCCCAAATGTGGTGACGCAAATCAGTTTTTCCAGATTGGTTTTCATTCTGGGGGTCAATAATTCTTCTCTGGGACAGAACCATGCTCGTTTCAGGGCATTCCTCACTATCTTGTTGGGGTAACCCTTCGCTAGAAGTTTTGCTTTTAGTGTTTGTGCCTCCCTCATATAGTCCTCCTTGTGCAAGCAGTTTCTCCGGCGGCGCAGAAACTGCCCAAAGGGTAACCCATCTCTTAGCGCACGGGGGTGATTGCTGTTATACGAGAGGAGAGTATTTCTTACAGTTGGTTTTCTGTGAAGATCAGTATACAATGTACCCTCATTATGTTTAATCGTGAGGTCTAAAAAGGCAATTTCTGATTTGTGTATAGTCGACATGAATGTAAGATGTTTCTGAACATTGTTCATATATTTAACAAATTCATGAAAATCATTTTCAGTGCAAGACCAAATCAGGAAAATATCGTGCAAAAAACAGCTCCCATTGATGTCCCAGAGCACTGCTGGTAGTATCTCCCTTCGGCTAAAAAATAGTTGTATTGCAATGCAATCCGTAGTAGAGAGAGGATAAAGCTCGTAGGAACTTGTAAGGGGCGTGTACGTGTCTAGTAGTGTTTCAACTAGTAGAATGCTCTCTTCTTGAGGTATGTTGGTGTATAGTGATGTGATGTCTAGTGTGGCTAACCAGTCTGTTTCTAAATTAAAGGGTCTGTTATCCACTAGGTTTATCATAAACATACTGTCTCTCACGTAAGTCTCTTGTATAGGTACAAAGTCTTTCAAGAAGAAATCTATATATCTTCCAATCGGTTCCAGTGCTGAACCACAACCTGATAGAATTGGGCGTCCAAGAGGGTTCGTGATGTTTTTGTGGATTTTCGGTAGCGTGTACAACACTGGAGTGCGGGGACTCTCTGTGTTAAGATACTCAAATTCTTTTTTGGTGATGTATCCTAATTCCTTTGCTTCTGTGGTCAGCTTGAGAATTTCAGTCTTAATGTTAGACAGAGGATTGATGGGCAGGGCTTTATAGTGTTTTTGATCTGAGATTTGTTTATTAATCTCTGCATCATAATCTTTACGATCTTGAATTACGATGCCTCCTCCCTTGTCAGCTGGTTTGAGAATTATGTTTTTATCATTTTTTAGGGTTTGTAATGGCCTTCTCTCAGCTAGACTGATGTTGTAGGGGATAAAACATCTGACTGATTTCATATATTCTAGCCCATTTAGTGTAAGTTTTTCAAAAGTTAGTAGTTCTGGTGACATCATAGAATTTGAGGGATAGAAAGTGGAGGGTTGTCGTAGGCCTGTAACTGATTGTTGTGTATTAGAGTCCTTGTCTTTGAAAAATATTTTCAGTCTTTTTTTCTAAAGAATTTGAACAACTCTGTTTTTAGGTCAAAGAATTTTTTTTTTCCGTAATCACAAAGGATAAACCTCTGCTAAGAAGTGAGATTTCTGCTGAGGATAGTAGATGTTGTGAGAAATTGAATATGGGTATTTTTTCCATATTTCTTTCTGGACAACCTAGTATGGCTGGGGGCCCCACTGGTAGTGTTTCTTCCTGGTCTGGCGTTCCCCTGGGTACTGGTACCATGTCTTGCCTTTGCCTCGTGGGCCTCTTTCTAAAAAAGGCTGACTTGGGTGGTTGTCAGAGCGGCTGGGACCTGGTTGCACATCTGAGTCTTCAGAGCCCCCTGAAGACTCTGAAAAAGTGATAGGTTGGTTCCTCTTGAACCGTCCAAGTGTTCGGTCTATTCTGGGCTGATAAAGGGGCCTAATAGTCTTCTCTAAGATAGGGGTAGGCTTTTTCTTTAGTAAAGTTTTGTATATCTTTCGTCACTTTGTCTACCTTTTTCTTTAGTTCGTGTGTGTTAAACTCATCAATGGTTTTATTGAGTTTTTCCAAGAAGTGCTTTGGCGTCTGCTACCCCGTCACCGCCTAGAAGTTCTCGTTCCAAGTCTTCTATTTCTTTCAGTTCAGCTTTGGCGTGTTCTACTGCAGTCTCTACTCCCAGCACCATCCAGTGGCGGGAGCAGGTTGTGGAGATATGACTAAACCCTCCTTTAAATTTTGGGTCCTCTCTGAAAATACCTGGTACATTCCTCACTTGCAATCCTTGAGGTATGATTCCAGCCTTCAGATATTCGGTGAGCATGCGTGCATGCAGGTCGGTCCTTACATGCTTCTTTTTTAATTTCTCAAGTTTTTCTAAGATAATCTGTTTTGGACTGACTGTTTTGTTAGGTTGTGTGGAAAACAGTGAGGGGACACTAATAATTTTGGCTATATATTCGTCTGTGTATAGAGGCGCTTCTCTCTCAGACATTATACCCGCAGGAAGTAGTATAACACCTTGTGTTTAAACAGGGTAAGAGGACAATTCTATAAGGAATTTACCCCTTGCGGTGCAGCCACCGCACTACAGGTCGTGTATAAGGAAACAAGGGACACTCTACTCACAAGGAACCAGGGTACTTACAATTAGACAAAAAACAGAGGTCCTCAATGATTGATATCCCTCAGCCCCACGCTGTTCAACGTCTACATGGCCCCGCTCGCCCGCATCGCCCGACTGCACAACCTCAACATCATCTCCTACGCCGACGACACCCAGCTGATCCTCTCCCTCACCAAAGACCCTCACACAGCCAAAACCAACCTCCACGAGGGAATGACGGCCGTCGCCGACTGGATGAGAAACAGCCGGCTGAAGCTGAACTCAGACAAAACGGAGGTCCTCATCCTCGGGTCCACCCCCTCGGCTTGGGATGACTCCTGGTGGCCCTCCTCGCTAGGAACGGCCCCCACACCCACCGACCACGCACGCAACCTAGGGGTCATCCTCGATTCCACCCTCTCCATGACGAAGCAGGTCAACGCCGTCTCCTCCTCCTGCTTCAACACCCTCCGTATGCTTCGCAGGATCTACAAGTGGATCCCCACCGAAACTAGAAGGACGGTCACCCAGGCTCTCGTCAGCAGTAGACTGGATTACGGAAACGCCCTCTACGCCGGAGCCTCGGTGAAACTCCTCAAACGGCTCCAATGCATCCAGAACGCTTCAGCACGTCTGATCCTCGACATCCCGCGCCGCAGCCACATCACACCCCGCCTGAAAGACCTGCATTGGCTCCCCGTCAACAAGAGGATAACCTTCAAGCTCCTCACCCACGCACACAAAGCACTCCACAACACCGGACCAGCGTACCTCAACTGCCGCCTCAACTTCTACACCCCCACCCGCCAGCTCCGCTCCGCCGACCACGCCCTCGCCACCGTTCCCTGCATCCGAAGAACAACCACCGGCGGTAGATCCTTCTCCCACCTTGCCGCCAAGACATGGAACACCCTCCCCCTCCACCTACGGCAGGCACAGGACCTACTGACCTTCAGGAGACTGCTCAAGACCTGGCTATTCGAACAGTAGCAGCTCCCCCCCTCCCCTCAGCGCCTTGAAACCCTCACGGGTAAGTAGCGCGCTTTACAAATAGATTGATTGATTGATATTACAATATATATCAGCACAATTGCAGTAAAAGGGAGGTACATAGATGTCAGAAAAAGAAATGACATGTAACACAGAGTATGTAGAGAAACAAGGTATTTTTATATCATAAATTCACATTTGTCGCAAAATTTCCAGTGCAAAGTGTCCCAAGTGAAAAGTGAAACCTATACGTATGGAGTGCGACTTTTAGTGACATAAAAGCAAGGTTTCAATATTTTTACAGAAATGACCATTCAGTAGATACACAATCAATGTTGGCAGCCTCTTAGTGTTATCATAGGGGCTGAGAATTGGTTCGCTTCAAGTTGTCGACGGCGTTTCGACCCAACTAGCAATGCGGGGTCTCATCAGGACCTATCAATGTAGAGACACCTGCAATTTGATAATCAATGCGTCAGTGGGCAGCAATGTAAGGGAAGGACAGAAGCTGGTGGAATAACTGAACGAAAAACAGGGTCATACCTGTGGGTGACTGACAGTGGTGTAGTGATCACCTGTGGGAGTGAAGGGTAGCAAGGGATACTCACATAGGTCCCGTCCGGGCACTGTATGGGTAAATGGTAAAAGGATTATTTGCATGAGGAATTTATATCACAGGAGACTACCAGGTAGCAACAAGGAGGGCGTGTAAAACTTACCCTATGGAGGGAAGGGAGCTGACAATTAGCGATTTCCAAAGGTGTGGTTGTAATACCTGTCCAGAAGGCAGTGTCTGAAAAAGGTATCACAACGCCCTGTCAAGATCATTGTTATAAAGTATATGGCATAAAGGAGGTTGATTTCTTAGCCATTATCTTACCGCGTAATTTGTTGGTGGCGTGAAACAATTTGGGGGGTCTTTAGTAGACAGCAGTAAAAGTTCCTCCGTTTCCTTTGAGGATTCCTAAAAATAAAGGAAGTACTTAAAATTGTGGCAGAAACCATTGTGTGTCACGAGGAGTCTGTGGGCTTGTTAGCATCTCTTTCTTACCGATATTTAATTTGTTTCAAGAAGTCCAATGAAGGGTTCAGAGTTAATCTGTGGCAGAAAATTCTCACCTGCGATAGCACGGAGACCTGCACTCGCCCGTCTCTGCTTGGGAAATGTCAAGACCGATCCTCTTCTCTGGTCTTGATTTATAGTCCACATGCGCGCTCTGCTGGTCATGAGCAGCGCATGCGGGCAGGCTTGACTAGAAGAAAAATTATTCTCGGAATTTCTCTCGAGTGTGAGAGATTACAATATGCATATAATAGTTGGCGTGTGGCACGAAAAATCAATAAAGGTGATCTTGGATGTAAAAAACGAAAATTAAGGATACAAGCCAGTGTATTGGATACATTATCCAAAGGCATGGCGGGGATGTTTTCTATGTCTATTGAAGGAGAGTGGGGCGGTATTAGCACTGAAGTATATGCGGGGCTGTATCATTGTGGCATTGCGGGACATGTAAGGAAAACATAGTTGCTAATGTGCATGTATTCACATAATAGAGGCGTAAATCTATGTCTGTCAGTACAGAGTCAGTCCTAATAGAGTGTATGCGAGGTAGTAGCATATACCTCACCAATGTGATGTATTAATCGTGTCAATCCGGTTTTAACACAGAATAAATTCCGCAATATCGTTACCACAATTTAGCATATTAAGTAAACATTCATCAATAGAATTATTTCGTGACATTGCCGTGAACAAGATAATTTCAATCTTCATATGCAGTGCCAAGAACCTTTACATGTGGAATATAAGAAGGGATCGTGTAGGGCATCACTGCTGCGATACATAAACCCTTGTACACATCAGGTGTCATGGTGTAAATCCAATCTGTACTTGGGACCACATAGTAGATCACGACAGTGGTGTAAGCAGACACTGTCTGTTCAGTATTATTTAGTGGTTAGGGTCAATGACACAGGACTTCAGTTAGCTAAACTAGATACAAACCCACACCATTCGTCACTTGTATTGAGTCCCTGATCAATTGACTTAGTACGTTCTATCCACTGGCATTCCATTCTTTGTAGTATATGGGTCAAATCACCCCCTCGTTCAGGTAGAAATGCTCTTTCCACTACTTGCCACCTAAGATCGTCTGCAGTGTGGTTTTTCTCACTATAGTGGGCTACCAGAGGAGCATTGGGGATGGAACACCTTATTCTACTTCGGTGTTGGCTTATCCGTGTTTTAACAGGTTGGCTAGTTGTTTAGAAAGAGGCCCACGAGGCAAAGGCAAGACATGGTACCAGTACCCAGGGGAACGCCAGACCAGGAGTAAACACTACCAGTGGGGCCCCCAGCCATACTAGGTTGTCCAGAAAGAAATATGGAAAAAAATACCCATATTTAATTTGTCACAACATCTACTATCCTCAGCAGAAATCTCACTTCTTAGCAGAGGTTTATCCTTTGTAATTACGGAAAAAAACAATTTCTTTGACCTAAAAACAGAGTTGTTCAAATTCTTTAGAAAAATAATACTGAAAATATTTTTCAAAGACAAGGATTCTAATACACAACAATCAGTTACAGGCCAACGACCACCCTCCACTTTCTATCCCTCAAATTCTATGATGTCACCAGAACTACTAACTTTTGAAAAACTTACACAAATGGGCTAGAAAATATGAAATCAGATGTTTTATCCCCTACAGCATCAGTCTAGCTGAGAGAAGGGCATTACAAACCCTAAAAAATGATAAAAACATAATTCTCAAACCAGCTGACAAGGGAGGAGGCATCGTAATTCAAGATCGTAAAGATTATGATGCAGAGATTAATAAACAAATCTCAGACCAAAAACACTATAAAGCCCTGCCCATCAATCCTCTGTCTAACATTAAGACTGAAATTCTCAAGCTGACCACAGAAGCAAAGGAATTAGGATACATCACCAAAAAAGAATTTGAGTATCTTAACACTGAGAGTCCCCGCACTCCAGTGTTGTACACGCTACCGAAAATCCACAAAAACATCACGAACCCTCTTGGACGCCCAATTCTATCAGGTTGTGGTTCAGCACTGGAACCGATTGGAAGATATATAGATTTCTTCTTGAAAGACTTTGTACCTATACAAGAGACTTACGTGAGAGACAGTATGTTTATGATAAACCTAGTGGATAACAGACCCTTTAATTTAGAAACAGACTGGTTGGCCACACTTGACATTATATCACTATACACCAACATACCTCAAGAAGAGAGCATTCTACTAGTTGAAAAACTACTAAAGACACGTACACGGCCTGTACAAGTTCCTACAAGCTTTATCATCTCTCTACTACGGATTGCATTGTAATACAACTATTTTTTAGCCGAAGGGAAATACTTACAGCAGTGCTCTGGGACATCAATGGGAGCTGTTTTTGCCCCAAACTTAGCAAATATCTATATGGATTGCATTGAACAAACCTATGCCCTGTCTGCACAGAACGCCTATCGTACCAACATAAAGTGCTGGAAGCAGTACATCGACGTTATTTTCCTAATTTGGTCTGGCACTGAAAATGATTTTCATGAATTTGTTAAATATATGAACAATGTTCAGAAACATCTTACATTCACGTAGACTATACACAAATCAGAAAATGCCTTTTTAGACCTCACGATTAAACATAATGAGGGTACATTGTATACTGATCTTCACAGAAAACCGACTGAAAGAAATACTCTCCTCTCGTATAACAGCAACCACCCCCGTGCGCTAAGAGATGGGTTACCCTTTGGGCAGTTTCTGCGCCTCCGCAGAAACTGCTCGCTCAAAGAGGACTATATGAGGGAGGCACAAACACTAAAAGCTAAACTTCTAGCGAGGGGTTACCCCAACAAGAAAGTGAGGAATGCCCTGAAACGAGCATGGTTCTGTCCCAGAGAAGAATTATTGACCCCCAGAATGAAAACCAATCTGGAAAAACTGATTTGCGTCACCACATTTGGGATACATACCAACAAAATACAGAAACTAATCAAAAAGAACTGGCATCTTATACAGAATATAGATTCTACTATGGAAAGACCCATGTTTGCATTCAAACGTGGAAAAAACATTAAAGATCACCTTGTTCACTCCTCAACTCAAGGCAAGATAAGTCCAAGATCCGGGACATTAGAATCGGCTTGGGGGTTACCTGAAATCAAGGGTCACCATAGATGTGGCAACTGTGTAGCATGTGCCCTCACTTTTGAAACCAACACCTTTGAGCACAGGAACATCAAACATTCTCTTAATTTATTTTCCAATTGCAACACACGGAATGTAATATATTGTATATGGTGCCCTTGCCATTTGCCCTACATAGGACAAACTAGCCAACCTGTTAAAACACGGATAAGCCAACACCGAAGTAGAATAAGGTGTTCCATCCCCAATGCTCCTCTGGTAGCCCACTACAGTGAGAAAAACCACACTGCAGACGATCTTAGGTGGCAAGTAGTGGAAGAGCATTTCTACCTGAACGAGGGGGTGATTTGACCCATATACTACAAAGAATGGAATGCCAGTGGATAGAACGAACTAAGTCAATTGATCAGGGACTCAATACAAGTGAAGAATGGTGAGGGTTTGTGTCTAGTTTAGCTAACTGAAGTCCTGTGTCATTGACCCTAACCACTAAATAATACTGAACAGACAGTGTCTGCTTACACCACTGTCGTGATATACTATGTGGTCCCAAGTACAGATTGGATTTACACCATGACACCTGATGTGTACAAGGGTTTATGTATCGCAGCAGTGATGCCCTACACGATCCCTTCTTATATTCCACATGTAAAGGTTCTTGGCACTGCATATGAAGATTGAAATTATCTTGTTCACGGCAATGTCACGAAATAATTCTATTGATGAATGTTTACTTAATATGCTAAATTGTTGTAACGATATTGCGGAATTTATTCTGTGTTAAAATCGGATTGACATGATTAATACATCACATTGGTGAGGTATATGCTACTACCTCGCATACACTCTATTAGGACTGACTGCACCGACAGACATAGATTTACGCCTCTATTATGTGAATACATGCACATTAGCAACTATGTTTTCCTTACATGTCCCGCAATGCCACAATGATACAGCCCCGCATATACTGCAGTGCTAATACCGCCCCACTCTCCTTCAATAGACATAGAAAACATCCCCGCCATGCCTTTGGATAATGTATCCAATACACTGGCTTGTATCCTTAATTTTCGTTTTTTACATCCAAGATCACCTTTATTGATTTTTCGTGCCACACGCCAACTATTATATGCATATTGTAATCTCTCACACTCAAGAGAAATTCTGAGAATAATTTTTCTTCTAGTCAAGCCTGCCCGCATGCGCTGCTCATGACCAGCAGAGCGCGCATGTGGACTATAAATCAAGACCAGAGAACCAGATCGGTCTTGACATTTCCCAAGCAGAGACGGGCGAGTGCAGGTGTCCGTGCTATCGCAGCCGAGACTTTTCCGCCACACATTAACTCTGAACCCTTCATTGGACTTCTTGAAACAAATTAAATATCGGTAAGAGATGCGAACAAGCCCACAGACTCATCGTGACACACAATGGTTTCTGCCACAATTTTAAGTACTTCCTTTATTTTTAGGAATCCTCAAAGGAAACGGAGGAACCTTTACTGCTGTCTACTAAAGACCCCCCAAATTGTTTCACGCCGCCAACAAATTACGCTGTAAGATAATGGCTAAACAATCAACCTCCTTTATGCCATATACTTTATAACAATGATCTTGACAGGGCGTTGTGATACCTTTTTCAGACACTGCCTTCTGGACAGGTATTACAATCACACCTTTGGAAATCGCTGATTGTCAGCTCCCTTCCCTCCATAGGGTAAGTTTTACACGCCCTCCTTGTTGCTACCTGGTAGTCTCCTGTGATATAAATTCCTCATGTAAATAATCCTTTTACCATTTACCCATACAGTGCCCGGACGAGCCCTATGTGAGTATCCCTTGCTACCCTTCACTCCCACAGGTGATCACTACACCACTGTCAGTCACCCACAGGTATGACCCTGTTTTTCGTTCAGTTATTCCACCAGCTTCTGTCCTTCCCTTACATTGCTGCCCACTGACGCATTGATTATCAAATTGCAGGTGTCCCTACATTGATAGGTCCTGATGAGACCCCGAATTGCTAGTTGGGTCGAAACGCCGTCGACAACTTGAAGCGAACCAATTCTCAGCCCCTATGATAACACTAAGAGGCTGCCAACATTGATTGTGTATCTACTGAATGGTCGTTTCTGTAAAAATATTGAAACCTTGCTTTTATGTCACTAAAAGTCACACTCCTTACGTATAGGTTTCACTTTTCACTTGGGACACTTCGTACTGGAAATTTTGCGACAAATGTGAATTTATGATATAAAAATACCTTGTTTCTCTACATACTCTGTGTTACATGTCATTTCTTTTTCTGACATCTATGTACCTTCCTTTTACTGCGATTCCGCTGATATATATTGTAATATCAATCATTGAGTGTCCACAGGAACCTCTGAATCGTTAGGGCCAGCTCCCTCCCAGGCACGTCTTTAATCTTTACTAACACCGCCTCCCAGTAGGGACGCACCCATTGACAGTCCCAGGTCATATGGCCAAAATCAGCATCCGGGTGAGCACATCTGGGGGACTGTCGCACCTCCCCTCCATTTGTCACATTAAGCCGGTGGGGCGTCATATAGGTCATATGAATGTAGTTGAATTGGATGTATTTCAACCGAGTGTTTCGGGGGACCTTCGCCGAATAGCGCAGAACCTTGCGCCACTCGGCGTCGGTAAGGACTCTGCCACCAATCCTATCCCAACGCGCCCGTAATCCATCAAGGGGGCCGGTGGAAGCTTCCACTAATGCGATATAGAGCCATTTCACCAGGTGGCCTGCGGTGCCAAGAGTGAACAACGCATGGAGGACAGGGTGCATGTCAGGCTCCCTCCTCCCAGTACCCCACAGGTGTGCAAACGTGCGCATCAGCGCCTCGTAGTGCAGGAACTGACCCGGGGGGAGTTCGCTATCATCCGCCAGGTCCGTGAAAGGAATCAGCTCCTTATCCAGATAGCAGTCCCCAACATTATCTAGTCCGGCCTCCGACCACCTGGCCAGCTGGGCACCTGTGAATGTAGACTGGGTGTCCCCATGCGGCAATCCCACCAGGGGTAGCATGGGGAATATTTTGCATGGTGTTGCCATCCGCTGCAACATCGCCTCCATGACTGGAAGGCCGTGTTCTGAAGCAAGGAGCAGGAAGGGGTGGGCGTGGCCGGCAGCAGGAGCTTTGCCGTTACCAGCCCGCGACTCGATGCTGGGTCTGACAGGCACGTTCCCTCTTCGTTCACTCCCTCCACCCATTGTGCCAACCACTGTAACTGGGCAGCCAACATGTAAAATTCGAAGTTGGGCACCCTGAGTCCTCCCTCTGACATGAGACGCTGTAAAGTTTGCAAGGACACCCTCGGGTGTCCATCTCCCCAAACCAGTTGCCGTAGAAGTGCATGCAGAGGTCGGAACCAGCTTCTCGGCATCAGGACCGGGAGGTTCACAAAGAAGTACAACAGACGGGGCTGCATAACCATTTTAGACAGTGTGATCCTGGCCATAATGGGCAATTGTAGAGTACACCAGAACTGCACACAAGAACGAAGGGAACGCAATGCCCGTCCCAGGTTCCCATCCTTCAAATCATCCAGGTCATGAAAAATATTTATGCCCAGGTACTTAAAAGTACGTTCTGCCCAAAGCGTGTCGATCTGCAACGTCTCCGGTCTGGGCAAAGGCCCAGCTATGGGAAACATATATGTCTGGGTTTTGTTAACCTTAAGGCCCGAAAGGAGAGCAAAATCGCCCAGAATCCGTAGAGCTTCTGCAGCCCCCTCAACTGCCTCCGTAAGGTACAGAAACAAATCGTCCGCATATAGGGAGACATGGTGCTGACGCCCACCCAATGCCAGTCCCAGCCCCTTCCCACCCAGGCGAAACCGTTCTGCCAGCGGCTCCACAGCCAAGGCAAAAAGGAGCGGGGAAAGAGGGCACCCCTGTCGGGATCCCCGGGAGATCTTATACGATCTAGATATGGTTCGGCCCGTCTTGACTCTCGCAGTAGGCGAAGCATAGAGAAGCCGAACCCACCGCACCCAATCATCCCCCAGTCCCATGCGACGCATCACCTCGAAAAGATATTCCCAGTTCACAGTGTCGAATGCCTTCTCTAGGTCAACAGATAACATCGCCGCCTGCTGGAGCGCCGGCGCATCCGCGTGATAGAGCACAGAGTAGAGCCTGCGGAGATTGTAGGAGGTGTTACGAGAGGGTATAAACCCGTTTTGATCCTGGTGGATCAAGGACTTCATATGCGGGAGTAGCCTGCCCGCCAGCACCTTACTCAAGATCTTAAAGTCTAGGTTGAGCATGGAGAGAGGACGATATTCTCTGACTCCCACATCAGGCTGCTTGGACTTAGGGAGCGTGATCAAGAGTGCCGATTGGGTGGAATCCGGCACCCCCTCTCCTCCCTCACATGCCTCCGCATATAGCACAACCAGGCGCGGGGACAGTACATCGGTGAACCGCTGATAAAACTCAGCCGGAAGGCCATCAGGCCCAGGCGTCTTACCAGGTGCCAATGCCGCTATTGCAGCCTTGACTTCCTGCACAGTGATCGGGCCTCCCAAGTCTTCCCATGCATCTTCCTGTAGCGTACGGAGCTGCAGGGGGGCTAAGAAGTGTTGTATATCTGGCAAGGGGGCCGTAGTAGGGGCCCTGTACAACCACTCATAATACTTTAAGGAGTCATTGATGACCTCTGGGCCGAGCACCATGCCACCCGTGTCCAAGCCCAACCGCGTGACAGGTGTTCCCCCCGACTCAGGTTTGATTAGTCGTGCTAGCAGTCGACCCGCCCTCCCCTCCTCTCTTTGTACCTTATCGAGGTAGTCCTTATAGTTGTAGCACCTTAGCCTGCCAATGCATCATTATAACGTGCCCGCGCGTCTTGCAAGGACGCCTGGGCCGAGTCGTCTGTACCCTGTAAGTTGTCCAATCTACGAATAGTCCCTTCCAAGTATAAAAGTTCCCTATTAATTTCCCTGTGTGCCCCACACGCCTGGGCCATGCAATGGCCTCTCACAACCACATTAAACGCCTCCCACTCCACCTGAGGAGAAGAGGCAGTGCCGGCATTGACAGGAAAATATGCCTCAATCAGTGCAAGCAAGGAGGCCCGAAAGGGGACATCATCAAGCAGTAACGGGTTTAATTTCCATGTAGGAATCGGGGGGCGCCGACCCAGTAGTTGATGTACTATGAGCAGTGGGCTGTGGTCAGACAGAGTACGCCCCAGGTATTCGGAATGAGAAACAGAACCATTGAAGGCTGGGGAACAGAGGAACGTGTCCAGCCTGGTATGAACCTGGTGGACCAGCGAGAAAAAAAAGAGTACTCCCTATCTCCCGCATGCTGCAGTCTCCAGGTATCCTCCAGGCCCCAGTGGGATATCCAAGTCCGGAAGCCTGACGCTGTACGATGTGGTTGCGTCCCCGGTAGGGGAGGGTGTGAACGGTCAATCATGACGTCCGCCACGCAGTTGAAATCGCCCCCCATTATGAGAGAACCGGTTAGGCAGTGAGCCAAGGAGGCGGAGAAAGACTCCAGGAAACCGACTTGGTCCTGGTTAGGTGCATAAACATTGCCTAGCGTCCCCTCCCGCCCCGCCAATCGTCCCTTAAGCAGGGCATACCGCCCCTCCGTGTCAAGCCATGCGCGATCAAGAGCGAAGGGGACCCCAGGCCTCACCCAAATCAGGAACCCCCTGGCGAAAGCTGAAAAGGTAGTCGCAAAGATCTGACCCCGCCACATCTTCTTCAACCTCCCGGCCTCCTCATTAAGATGCGTCTCTTGGAGGAACGCAATATGGATGTCCCTGCGCCGCAGGTAGGAGTATATATTATGTCGCTTAGCTATTGTTCCCATCCCGCGAATATTCCACGTGAGAAACCTCACTATGTTAGATGTACTCGCCATTCCTACAAGCAATCGCCCTATAGCAACAATAAGGGGGACCTCCCCCGCCCGCTCCCCGCATGCACACAACCGCCCTCCCCTGCAAACAATCAAACAAAAAAATAGCAAAATGAACCCCCAATGTTGAACAACTCCCCGATCCCAGGGCAACCTGACAACGGTCAGTCGCCCAAACAGCATGTGGAACATATCCCTTAGTGAGGCCCTACACTAGTAAGGTGCTCAAGGGGGTTGGACAGAAGGAGCAGAGATAGGGAAAAAGACAGAGCTGAAGCACAAACCATCCGGAGCGCGCCGGCCCCACTAGAGCAGGACAGCTCGAGACCAGAGTTCGCCGCCAACAGTCCAGCAACACCCCAAGGGACGGGCCCGGCCCCAAGCCTCAGCAGCCTCAAATGACTTCATCAGCCGTGCCCGGGGTCACCACCGGCATCTTTACGCTGCTGCTACGGGCTGTATCAGAGTCATTGTCTTCAGTGTCCCTCGACGAGCGGGCCTCCGCCTCAGGGGTGGGACTCCTGCTCCGCATAAGCGCCGCCACAGCCTGCAGGGCTTCAGCCCTCTCCTTCTCAGTTTGCGATGAGGACGGCTTCTTGGGGGCTCCCCTACGGGGGCGGCGCCGTGGTCGCTTCCCAAGTTCAGTCTTGTTTCGCACCTGAGCTTTAGGGCCCGCTGGCCGAGAGGTTCCGGCCCTATAGGCCTCGATCAAATCCCAGGCCTCGCCCGGGCTGCCACAGAAATGGGTGCGGCCATCCAACTCGATCCGCAACCGGGCCGGAAACATCAGGGAATACTGGAGGCCCTCTTCCCTCAACGCCTTCTTAGCCTCTAAGAACGAGGCCCGTTTCTGCTGAACCTCTAGGGTGTAGTCCAGAAAGAGGGAAACCTTACTATTGTCAACTGTGTAGGGGCCCTCTGCACGTGCCCTCCGCAGGAGCAAGTCTCTGTCCCTGAAGTGAAGCAGGCGGGCCACCACCGGTCGCAGGGGACTCGCCGGGACCCTGTGGGCCCTCTCGAGAGTGTAGAAAGTTGACAGACCCTCAGGTGCCACCACATCTCTCAACCAACGTTCCAGGTAGGACACCATGTTGCTGCCCTCGGCTCCCTCCGGCAGGCCCAAAATCCGGACATTGTTCCGTCTGTTGCGGCCCTCTGCATCTTCGGCTCTCCGCTCCAACACACCTACCCTGTCTGTGAGGGCTCCCATCTGCTGCTCCAAGGCTTTTTGGGCGGGGGAAATTGCGATGATGTTGGACTCTGTCTCCTTCACCCTCTCAGAGAGCTTCTTGTGCTCCTCACGTAGGAGACCCAGCCCTACTGCCACTGTGCTGATGTCCTGATGGAGGGTAGCCTTTCCGTCCGCTATGGCCTCCAATATCTTGCCCAACTGTTGCTGTATTGGGGCCTCCGGAGCTGTCTGTGATTGCTCCTGGGCACTGTCTTCCTGGTCTAGTGCTGCTCCGGCCTGCCGGCCCCGTGATTTACCCATGGCAGGAAACAGCCCCACGGCCGTTGAATCTTGTCGGAGAGGGAGGTCAAGCCGACCGCCGGCACCGTGACCCCACCACACACACCAAGGCCCAGGTTCGCTGTACTCGGGAGGACCCCAACACTCCAGCTGGGTCGATACCCCCCACCGACGATGGGCCCTCTATGTCTCACTCTCCTGTGCGCACTCGGCAGCCAAGTGGTCACTCAGGGCAGGTCTCGCACCAATGTTCGTGGCCCCACACAGCTCCCAAAGATGGTGCACCCACCACCACACTCGTCACAGTCCAGGGCGCTACAAAGGCAGGGGGGTCTACCACTCGCCAAGGCAGTGCATGAGCAGTGGATCCGGGCGGCCTCTGGCAGGCCACGGCAGGCAGCAGCCCAGGCCAGTCGGGGCGATGAGTGCTCCTTTTTCCAAAAAAGGGGGGGGCGAGTGGCCAAACCCACGTTCTAATCATCTGAGCCCCGGTATGGGCCCTGAGCACTCGCCCCATCTTGTTTCACGCCCCCGGCGACCATGACCCCCAGCGCTCTCCAAGCCTGCGCGCGTGGGGGCACCACAGTTCAACTCTGTCCCAAGGCAAGCGTGCGGGGGGAGGGGAAGCAGGCCCCAGCAATCCACAGGCCTCTGCCGTGACAAGGCACCTCCCTGTCAGGCGCCGGTCCTATGGAGGCCACAGCGCTCACAGCAGGCCTCCCGCTTCCGCAAGCCTCCGCTGCAGGGCCAAGAACGCAGCCAAGACTCCAAGTCTCCAGCCCCGACCGGGCTCACACTGCTCCGCCTCACATCACGCCCGCTGTATTGGGCACACCGCCACGCAGCTGCGCCGGCGTCGCTCTTGCCCTCCGAGTGCCCCTCACAGCGCTCCACCGGTCACTGTCGCCTTCCGTGCGCCGGCTTCCAATCCCAGCCCGATCCTCGGGGGGGCCCGAACTCCACTCTGCCGGGCTAGGCGAGTCTGCTCCGGGCCGCCATCTTGGGTCGCATCGAGGCCAGCGGCAATAAGGGATCCGAGCCTCTCACCGCCTCCTACACGACAGCGCGATTACCCGAACCAACTGCCAGGCGACCCAGCACCGTCCACGCAGCTGCCGCGGCGTTCCCCGGCCTCCAGCTCCACAGAAACTGGCTTATAACTGTCGGGCCGGCACGGAGCTCCAAGCTCACGCGTCCGCCGTTCACAGCTCCTAGGCCATGCCCCCACCACAAATACATTGTTTATATATATATAAATATATATATATATATTTATATAAACAATGCATGGTAAAGGCACACATTGTAAAAGCATATGCGTTCTAAAAAATGCGGGGTAGAAAATGCGATGTAAAGGCATGAGAAGCATTTCCCTGCGTTGTTCCGTCATACAACCCATTTGATGGATCCGCAAAAAACTGCAGATGTCACAGCAGGGATTAACTTCTTAAGTCTTCACTTCCAGGAAAATTAGTCAAACTGCGCCAATCATATTAACAAATGAACACTTTATTACCCCCCTCTTTATATTTACCTACCTTTGTCAAGGGGCATGGAAAGCATTGCCTGTTAAGAACAAGAATGAAGGGGCAGTGGCGGTTTGTGACTTTTGAAAGTGGTGAGGCGTAAAGGTTGTTGATGAGTGTGATGGATGAGTTAGTGAAGCACGCAAGTGTGACTACAATATGTGGTTCAGCCAGGCTTTCCCAGAAAAAATTTGCAACACAGCGAACAAAACGGTTCAGTTTATAGCAAATTATGGTGATAAAATGGGCTAATATGCAACATGCTGCAAAGCAAATCTGAATGGAAAATCTTGAAATATTTTAAAACTTGAAACAGCAGTGACAGGGTAGGCATAATAATCATAAGTTCATCATCATGTAAAAATAAACCCAAGGACGCAGAGCGCGCGGCTTTTAAATCAGGAACCTCCAACCTTTTCTGTAGTGAGAGTTACTTCTGATCAGTGAAAATCATCGAGAGCTACTGAAGGCTAAGCAGCTCGCGCACTGTTACCAGACACCCGCACGCCCAGCTTAATTGACTTTAAGGCTACTGCCCATAGAGCCAGATACTATGGTTTGGGAAAAAGAACTTTGACTAGGGGCACTATGACTGGGCCGCCATGTCAGTGTGAGTATGGTGTTTGGGGATGTATGAACAAGTGTGCGTAGGAATGGGATTTATGAGTGACTGAGCGCCTGTATCATATGTGCTTGTGGCACAGGACATACCTTTCGCCATATGTGGTACCGTTAACACAAGAACAGAACTATTTTTTTTTTTTTTTTTTAAATGGGAGAAATTTAAAGTGCAGAAAGATGTTCTGCAAAAATGTTCAAAATATGTAAAAAAAATTCTGCACTTTAAATTTCTCCCATTCAAAAAACGATTGTATTTTTCAGGTCTACGTATGGCACAGTGCCTACTGCCAATTAGAAGCAAGAGGCTTGCGGTTTGTAAATGCGACACTTTGAAATGGAAAAAAATTAAAATGAAGAGTTAACTTAATCATTAAGGTAACTTTTAATCTTCTCCATTTAAAAACATTCAGAAACATCATTTTGTTCTCACGATCCAATATCGAGTTGACAAGGACTTTTATTTAAGAGTTAAATACCTCAGTGTTTCAGCAGGGGCAGTACGTCCCTTAGGGCGTAGCTCCCCTGATATTTTGGCCCACCTGGCCCCCCCAATTAAATGCAAGTAAAGTCCTAAATGTTTTAGGCATTTTTGCCGCATGCCAGTTTCAGTATCAGGTATGAGGAGGCAGGTCCCTTGAGAATCCTGCAGTGTGGGCCTGAGGGGGTAGGGCATATTATTGACAGACAGGACACAGGATACACCGTCAGATTCAGAGGGGCCCAAGGGTGCATGTCGGGTTGGATGGCAGCCTCTCTCCAGCCAGCCTGATATGCGCACTAGAGGCCGTCTCAGAGTCTTCCTCTTGTGTATATTAGAGCCCGGGATGACTCCTAGCCGCAGTCCCCGGGCTCAGTAATGAACGTTGTGGTCACCTGCCCCAGCCAATCCAGACGCTGCAGTAACAGCAGAAGCAGCATCTGGTTTGGCTACAGCCTAGTATGCCAGACACTGGCGGATGGCAGTGGCAGCATGCACTGGGGGTGGGCTTCTCCTTGCCCCTCTCGTGCCTGCTGAACTAGAGCCCGCTGTCGGTGAACTAGTGCGGAGGTGCGGCAGAGGAGCAGTATGCCGCCTCCTCCTTCCATGGGACATCGTCGCCTTCCCAGTGCATGATCCCAGTAGCACCATGTCAGAGCTGGGATCCGACTCCTGGTGAACGTGAAAGAAAACCCTCTACCTGACGGGGGTGTGCTGCTGGCAGCCGCTGCATACCTTCTCCACGAGCTGTTGGCCATCAGGTGAGAGGTGGCCGCATGGACACCAGGTAGGTAGGGTGGGAGAAAAGGCGGGCTGCGGTGTGAGAGCGTGAAGAGCAGACCATCCTTTCAGCAACCCCATCGTTCTGACAGGCCCGGGCGGTGTTTTTACTAATGTGTGTGGGGTCTTGAATGTCGATGATTTGTGCTTGTTGTGTTCTTGATATAATAGTAATTTACTGCAAACTACAGCACATGGTGATGCTAGGAGTGACTAAGTGACCCTTCAGCAGAACATCAATCTTTCACCATTTGACCCCTGAATTTGTCAATATTCTTTGAATTGCTAATGCGGGTTTCTTGCCAAGAGACGTCATGTGTGCCAATACTCCTTCACATACAAGTCACACATACCAAGGTCCCTTTGGCACTTTTATGTTCGTGTGGGAGGTGCTGCATAGCTGTGCATCGGATGTGGTGAGATGGATGAGCAGCCACGAGATGGCATGGGCTGTAAAGTCAATGATTTAAGGTTCAGGTGTGTGGGAGGATCAGTAAGTCACATGGCTATAAGGTTTACTTGTGATGTATACACTGCCAACTCATGCCAATTGCATTGTATAGTATTGTTCGGTATGCACCATTTGTATAGTGCCTCATACCCATGACGAAACTAAAGCGAGAAAATATCTTAAATTCAGCTTACTCTCTTTAAACCTGCCCTGCAAGACTAAACACATTTGTAATACGAATTGGGAGGTAAAGAGTGAAAACATTATTAGCTATGAGGGTTAAGACACATGCTGTAGAGACAAGAAAGTGTGAGACAAGAAAGTTTGAGGGAATTATACGAGTGGCAAGACAACTCTGGTAGTTAATGCAGTTCTGGGAGAGGTCTGTGTTATGTACATCAATAGTTTTGGCTCATAAGGTAGCACAGAGGGCTGATGTGTCTGGTGCAAAGCACACCGTGTAACATGCAGATCACAGATTTGAATTTTATGTAGGAAAGTAAGTGGACTACTGCTTTTGACACCGAGATCATTTTGTTCCAGTTCATAAATTGTAATCTTTCTAATTTAGCACAGTGATCTATTTACTGGCATCAAGGAGTTGCCTGCAGACTGTAAATCATGTGTATGTGTATTATTTGCTAATCAGGAATCTGGCCAAAATAGGCAGAGAAGTTTTGTACAGGGTAAAGGCAAGCATACGGTCAATGAGTAATAGGACTGGTAGCTGGTTAGTGACTCTTTTTGCTGCATTGTGATGTACTATTCTTTAAAGAAGTGTGTGTTCAAATCTTTCCTACATTGCAGCATTGTTGGGGTGGTATTAATGGATAGGAGGATGTTGTTCCAGATACTGGGTGCAGATGGTAAAGGCCTGCTGTCTTTTTTCTTTTTTACACTTCTTAGTCTTCAGTCTGATAGTATCCTGGAGGACACCCCCCCTGAGCCCTCCTTATTTATTGGGCTTGCACCCTTCGCTATTCACCCCAAACGTTTATGCCTCACCACTTTGAAAAGTCACCAGCCGCCACTGTATTTCAGTTCCTCACCTCTGAGTCCCAGCCTGTGTCATAAATCTGACTGAGCATTGCTCATTATCAAGCCCTGCTATCTGCAATCTGATGATAACAATGTAAAACAAACACAGCCTTCCCTTAACTTTAAAAGGAAAATGTGACTCGGTGCTTATTTAGAAATGAACTCCTGAGCTACTCTGAAGGTTGGACACCTGTTTTAAATCAATATATGTGGAGAGCTCATATATCTACTCTAAGGAAAGTAACAAGATGCAAACCCGATAGAACTGCTTGTATCTTATTTTAGAATTTAATGTCAGGCAATACTGGCAATGTCACAATAATCCATCTGGTCAGCTGGCTTTTTGATGAGGCAGATCACGCACAATGCTGCATGTTGTGGTGGGCAATGAAGGTGAGGCAGTCACGGCAACCAGGGAAATAAATGAATGAACGAATGCAGGGATTTCTAAAGCACATGGCTACTCCGAGGAGTGTCCCGGCACTAAGTGTAAAAGTAAGAAAGGCACAGAAAGTCAGAATTAGAGAGTAAAGAGCCAAGTCTTGAGTTGTTTTCTGAAAGGCTGGTCGCTTCCAGTGTAGCTTTCAATAAAGTCGCAGTGATTAGCCGTATTCTATTGCTCATACCCCCAGGCTGCCTGGTGAAAAACAGCCATAGTTTCAACACTCCGATCAACCACAGCTTGATGATGCTCTGCACATCCCTCAATCAGAAAGCAAAATTAAATTAGTTAGCATGACAATAAATTCAAAGACATTTTCTATCAGTGGGGGACCAGGGAAGGCTACTATTGGAAAATGGAAACTTTTTGCCTTTCTCCTCCTCTTTTACTGACCCTCTTTTGTTGGCTTTAGAACTCTGAGCATTTTATTACTGCTAACCAGTGCTAAAGGGCATGTGCTCCCTTCTCTAAACATGTTTGGCATATTTATCTGTAAGTCCCCAATAGAGTCCACTACCTGTGCACAGGGTCTGCAAATTAAGTACTACTAGTGGGCCTGCAGCACTGATTGTGCCACTCACACAAGTAGCCCTTTAAACCTAACTTAGGCCTGCCACTGCAGAGCCCGGGTGTGCAGTTTTACTGCCACTTCGACTTGGCATTTAAAACCCTCTGCCAAGCCTTAAACTCCCCTTTTATTACACATAAGTCACCCCTAAGCTAGGCTCTAGGTAGACCATAGGGCAGGGGGCTGTGTATGTAAAAGGTAGGACATGCACTTTTAGGTTTTGCATGTCCTGTTAGTGAAAAACACCCACATTTGTTATTCACTACTGTGAGGCCTACTCCTCACATAGGTTAACATTGGCAATTTCTTAATACACCTTTAAGCTGTAATTAGAAAGGAGTAGTTGTGTCATGTTTTATATCTTTGGAATGGTAATGATAAATCTTCTTTACTGATAAAGTTGGATTTGCCATTATTATTTTAGAAATGCCACCTTTAGAAAGTGGACATTTCTCTGCTCTTAAATCTCTGAGTCTGCAGCCTGTCTCCATTATCCGTCTGGGGTGAGTGACAGGTACACTTTGTGCATTTCCTCTAGACAGCCACAAACACAGGAAGGTTAGGTGTATCGGAGTACTCATCTGCATTCTGATGGCTCTTCCTGGGCAGGAAGGGAGGAAGGGGGCTGACACATCTGGATAGGCAGTGCCAGGTCCCCACACAAAGGGCCGATTAACCCCTACTGATAGTCTGGAGCCAGGACTGGGAAGAAAGGACCTCTGTGCTCTACAAAGACCCTTCTTTGAAGTCACCCCAACTTCAAAGGCACAACTGGGTAGAAGTGCTGGGCCTCTGACCCCACCAAACCAGATACTACTGGACCTGTGAAGAACTGTACCAGAAGGAAGGACTGCTGGACTGATGCTCGGGAAGAACTGCTTTTCTAATCTGCTGTGCTGCCCTGCTGCCTGCTACCCTCTGTCCTGCTGAGGAAAAGGACTGGACCAATCTCACTTGAACCCAGAGTGACTCCGAGGGCATGCTGGCTTGCCCCCTGTTCTGAAGTCTCAGGGACATCTAAGACTTCCTACAAACCTGCAACAGAACCTGGGCTCTGCCATCTGAGTCCTGCCCTGCCAAGTGGTGCCAATCCAGTCCTGGACCATTGGAAGTGAGATTTTCTGTGCTGCAACTCTAGACGCAGATGCAGCGCCGCCGTTGCGCGGATCAGAACCGGCGCATTACAACCAATGATGACGCATCGTCTATCTTCAGTGCTGCTCGATGATGAAGCTGCCCCGAGTGCGCAGCTCAATGACGATGCATTGAATATGAATCCCTCGGATTGACGATGGCGCATCGCCTCCCTGATCGTCGCATCTCGTCCTGGACGTTGATGCAGCCCCCATCCCAAGGTACTGTTTCAGCGGGCCAAAGCTGGTCCCTGTATCTGACCCATGCTCTATCACAGTCGGCCTGAACTTTTGGATTTACCCCGGTCAAGAGCGACCAGACACCCCCTATTGGCGCTTTAAAACTCTAAAAACCCTATTTTCAAATATTCTTTAAAAAATCATAACTCCGGATCTACTCGTTTTGCTAGTTTTTCTCATAAAATTGTCTTTTTTTCTAAACCTGTGTGGAGTCTGTCTGTGGTGTTTTCATTGGAATTGTGTTACTGTGTGTGTGTTGCAGAAATACTTTACACATTGCCTCTTTAGATGAGCCCGACTGCTCTGTGCCAAGCTACCAGAGGGTGAGCACAGGTTATCTTTTAGTGTGTATCTAGCTTAGCCTGACTAGGATTGTGGTTCCTGCTTTATAGGGTGCATACCTCTGCCAACCAGAAGCCTAATTTCTAAAAGTTACACAAAGACTTTAATAAGCGCAGATTTAGCTTAAAATAATAATAGTGCTCTCTTTGGAGAAAAAGCCAAACTACTCTGTCTCGTCTCCCTGCTATTGTCCCCATAGTGTGGATAAACAGAGACATGCACTTAATGAAGCGAACGGAGAAGGACGGAACACATCTCTGCATGCAGAGACGGCTGCAGATTTTTAAACATCACACGGACTGACGATCTGACTCCGCTTTCATTCCTAGCGACGGCGAACTTGCCATCCTGATTAGTAAAACGGAATCCTAATCAACCACCAGCCTTTACAGGTTAGCTAATGTAGAGTGAACACCTGATCGCATTACTAAATTATATTTTTATATTTTACAAATCATGGCACTTACTGCAAAACGTTGGCGCTCCTTAGTATTTTATGCTCTCTACGACCTTGGGCCTCGTTCCTAGTTCGCCGGAGGGCAGGATGCTTCGCTTTTGGCAGTGGTAAGTCGAAAGGGTGGTTCCGAGGACGGGGTCACGAGGTCAACAAACTTAACTAATCAAAACGCTGCTTTCATGCGGTTTATGGTATTAAACAGCATGAAAGCAGTGCTAGGATTATTTGGAGCAGGCTAACCCAGTGCTCCATAGGAACCTGGAGGCCTGTGTGTCCATTCCCTCCGGCTGTCTAACACAGCACGGTTTGAAGGAGTCTAAAGAGAGCATGTCGGGCTGGCCATTAATAGAAAGCTATCCAATCCGACATGCACACTTCAAACTTTTGCCCATTACTCGTTCCTGCTGCCAATCAGTAGGAATGGCCCCGTACCCACCCTCAAAGACGCTATGGCAGGATGGACATGGCAACTCACTTAATTTACATATACTTAAAGAATTAATAAGTTGTTGTACGTAACTGCTCATATCAGGGGGGCGACGCTCTTACGCCATAGAGGAGCCGCCTCTTTGTAGGGGGTTCCATAGTGGCAGATATTGAGAAAAAGCAGCCCCCATTTTGGTTGCTGGATTCACAGACCTTCTCATAGATTTTCAGATCGCATGAGTCACCAATTTAAGTTGAATTTTTTTTATTTCATTTTTTAAAAACCTTTTCTGAGGCATATATTTGTGAATCTGGCTAAATGCAGGGTGCAGGGCGAGGCCAGGACTGGGCCTGAACCCTAAAGTTGTGATACAAGTTTCAAAGCTTTGAGCGCAAGGTTTGGAGTGAAGGGGCCTGAATGCCTGACCTGGCCAATGATTATGCCAAATACCCACATTCTGCTGCCAATCACCAACGGCCAGGAACAGCCTTGTTTGGACACTAGGGTATTGCGCGCAGGGCCTGGCTACTGACCAGGAATTAAGACAGCCCTCAAGGCACATGACCAAAGGGGATGGCAACACAGGAGTTGGGTGCACTGGAATTAGCTTCAAGGCGTCACCATAGGTGGGTGCCTGCAGAAATTCCTCCTGCAAATGGCCAAAATGTGTGCACAGCGGTAGCTGGGTGCTCAGGAGTTAGGTGCTGGGGCCTATTGCCCCACTCCCACTGAGCACAGATGACAGCATGTGTGGTAGAGATTGGCTCATCGGGTACACAGGACGTGGACATAGGACTTGGATAGAGACAAGGCCCTGTGGCCAACATCTGTTGCACACAGGAAATTAGTGTATGGCAGTTAGGTGCACAGGATGATTTAGGGCCTCATCATAGGTTGTGCACAGCCGAAGTCCGTGCACAGAAAGGGTTTATTGCTCAGGATTTGGATGAAGGACTTGTGGCTAATCCTCCCTACACATCAAAGGCCCAGTGGAGCAGGGACTGTCTGCACAATGGGTTGGGACTGGGCCTGGCCTTCAGCTGAAAGCTATGCACAGTATTTATTTTATCAATCACTCAGTCAAGGATCTTTATTCGGCTGATCTTGGGCCATAAAAACACAGAATAAAACAGTACAATCAAAAAAACAACATAAAATTAGTAAAAACATAATTAAAACCAGATCAAATGCAATTCATAGGGTCACAAAAGTTCATAACAGCAGGAACATTCATCACACAGCCCCATAGAGATTTCTGATCCTAATTATACAATGAGTAAAATTTAGAACTGCTACATAGAGACCCAACTCACACAGTTGATGGAGCATGATTTTTGCAAATAAAATCTGCTCAATGAAATTCACCCATGTGAATGTTTTTAATAAATACTAATGTTTGAAAACAAAACACTAAACATGCATTATTAAAATGTACAACACAAAATGTGCATTCAGACTTGATAGATGACTTTTCCTAGCTGAAAAATAAAATACCATGAAATAGATTGTGTTAGATCATGAAGTATTTCTTAAGAAAGTGAAGACGATTGCTAAATTAACGATAAATGAAAATTATCCTGTTTGTCTAATTGAATGTTATTATGTCTCCTGAACTGCAGAAACGTGCTTTACTCACAGAAGAAATGCTTCATTCTTCGTGAAAGTTTATTTAAGCTTTAGAAATAATTCTCTCTTTTGCTAAAATAATGTAGGCCTTAGGAATACTAGGGAATGTACTTCCGTACTCCTGTCCTTGTAATGTTTCAAATGCTTCCTTAGAATGTAGATATTAGTTTATTTCTGAAAAAACTTTATAGGTTCTTTCCCGTCTAAAGCGAGGGATGTAGTAGACTCAAATGAAACTGTTTCAACATGTTTATACATATGTAGCTGTAGTTCTTCCTTTTCCTCTCCAGGAAGTTATACAATTTTTAGACAAAGCATGCTTAGAGAATATTTGTAATGTCATTGTCAGGAGACTGTCTTCCTATAGCCATTGTCCAATGGAGAGGCTTGTAGAGAGTTCTTAGAGATAAAGAAAAACTACTATAAAAATCGACTGTGGGAAAGTGTTCTTCGGCTCGTTCACAAGATTGGTGACCTGACCATGCGTTTGTGGTATGCTGTATGCTGTGCTGATTCCTGATCACTCTGGCTGGTGTATCCTGCGAAATCCTAAGAGACTTTCCTAAAACTTTACACATCATCGGCTGGTGATGCTGCTCGTGCTATACCCCAACGGCCGTGGGGTTAGCTTTTCTGACTAATTGCACGCTGTGCATTAGTATTTTCGTTTCGAGAGGTTGGTAAGTGAACTGTTATGCAGAGATTTTTTCTCTCTCTCTCTCTCTCTCTCTCGTCTATACCTGATGTTTTGACGATATTTGAATATTCAACCTGTTGTGGATTAAAATGTAACATTTAGAGCTAAGTGATATATATTATTTTGTACTTGTGATTGACCATTCATATTTTGAATAACAAAGAGAAAATATATAGAGAAGAATAGTGTTTGTCTTTATTCATGAGTTATGAGTTATTTTGACATATTGCTGTTGTTTACTGATGTATAGCTTATTCCTTCATTATAGGTCCTCATGAGGGAATAGCTCTCCGATTTTCATTACTTAGTCCCTTTTAGCTCTACCAAAGATCCATCGGAGGACCTTTGATACTGCTAACTAAATAATAATGACTTATGGGCCCGTCATTAGAGTTATGCTTCTGTTAGTTTTATGGTGATTGGTGTGGGACGTAAAATGATTTTTTTTTTTTTTTAAAACACTGCTTCAGCTGCATTACAGTTGTTGCAAATAAAGCAGCGCTTCTCTATGAGATCTGATCATGGATGAGCGGAGAATTGATCTCAATAAGCGCTTCCGGGGATGGGAATATAAGTGACAAAATAAGATAAAGCGCATAGTGCTTTGCTTTGATAAGTCATCGCAAAGGCAATTTGGAAAAGGTGTGCGCCAATTGGCAAGTAAAGAAGGTTAAAATGCAGCCTGGTAAACAAAAACCTACTTTTGCATCAGAAATTGACATCAAATAAAATTCACAACCCAGCGATATTTTAATAGCATTATAGTTGGCATTACTACTTAGTTTGTCCAAGTTAATCTGGTGGAGCCTGCGCTGTCTTTCCTTAAATGCTTCTTTCACCATGGCCATCACAGTAGGTTTAATATCTCTCGCGTTGGAATACAGGTCTGCAAGACCCTACTTTAACGTTGTTAATCCAGGGGATCTCCAAAACATGATCCGTGGAGAGACAATCTTCCAGAACGTCCTTTGACAGAGAAGCCCCCTTTCCCCCCAAATTTTGACCCAGAGCAGCAAAGGGGCCAACTTAATCCTATCCTCCATGGGGTACAGGCCCACCTTGGAGTGGCATATAAAAGAAGGGGTGGCTTGCGGAACAGTAAGGAGTCTTCTAAGGATCTTGTTCTCAACCTTCTCAAGAGGGCCAGCACCTTTGTGTCCTCACAGCCCCGCTCCATACGAAACTACGGCAGTGCACAGTATTTATTTTATTCATTAAGTACACTGTACAAATTCAAAGGTCTGTAGATGATGAAAAGCTAAAAAAAAAAAGAAAACTCTCATGCACCTCACTCAACATTTTCAGCTCAATATATCACAGGAAAATTGCCTGAATAGTAATATTTTTAGACCTTCTTGAACCTCAGCAAGGTAGGTTCACATCGGATTTTTCAGTCAAATGAGTTTCAAATTCATGGCACCAGCTCTGGTCCCCTTTCAATTGCAGCTTCATTCACGAAACACTGAGTAGCTGGAAGGTCAACCATGAAGGCCACATTGGAAGGTTACAAGAGAACTCTCCTCAAAAATGCAGGATTATTATGCAGCAGACTTTTAAACACCCAGCAGACTAGCTTAAAAGTGATATATTTGTCTATGGGGAGCCAGTGAAGAGTGGCAAGACCTGCTGTGATGCTACGAGCCTTCTTCACCTTCAGAACTATCCTTGCTATATGATTCTGAACTATGTGAAGTCTCCTGATCTTGCACTCTGGTAGCCTTCTCACAATGCCATTAGCATATACCAGTTTCACATTTATGAAAACTACTATTTGGTGAATTTTTTGATCTTTAAAAGATAGTATCTGCTACAATTTCCTGGTGCAGAACAATACTGACTAATGCAATGAAAGTTTGGTTTAGAATGTTGTTTGCAGTTACACGCAGGAGAATAAAGATATTAAGTAGTCATTGGCGGGTACCCAGGTTGGGATGGATGTTACAGGGGATGCTACAGCCCCTACCCCCCTGCACCGCTACTTCCAACGCCTATGTCTGAAAGATGGGGTAGAAAATACTGCTGTACTTCAGACAAATGTAAAAGCTACCACATCCAGGGTAAACCTCCTTCACCCTGACAATTCAATGCTCACTCATGAGGCACAACAGCATTGTCTGTTTGGTGGACAACTCCTTTCTAGAACGATTCTCATTGTTCGGCTATCACCTCAGAGACCTTAGATCTTTGTTGGCAAGTGATGATACCCAGGCTGGAACCCCAGCAATCTAGTTGGCTGCTGCCCCAAAAATCTACTGATCTTCAAACGTCTTTAAATAAAACCTCAGCGCGAAGGACAGACAGTGGAGAACACAGAAGTCTCTGATCTCTTGGAATACTGCCTCAGCCCCTGCAAAACAAATTCACAGAGTCACAACACAGCAAAAGGGGACAACAAATCAGTTAACTAATCAGACAATACTGGAAACCACTTGACTCAAAGCTGCTGAGCAGCAAAGAAAGGGAAAGTAGACAGATACATGACCTTTGGGGACATCATTGGGCTCTGATTGGACATGTTGATTCACAACAGAAAATTTGACTACAATGAGGCAAGCGTACGTGTCCTATCCACTATGACCTGCTTGCCCGTCCAGCTAATGGCCTGCGCAAGCCACTCCACTGGCACTGTCTGCATCCTAAAATGATCTCCCAGTGCGTGTAGGGAAAGTGAATGCCTAATAAGCAGGTATTCACTATCACACTATGCACTGCGGTCTATAGCCAACTGGAGGGGGGATGCAGGCTAAAAAGTGAAGGAGCACAGCAATAGTGACACAAACGGCGTAACTCCCAGTGGTGGGGGTCCATGGCTTGAGAACCTCACAGGCGATTTGCCGAGCTTAATAAATCCTGATTTGATGGCTGCCCTATCCATCGCACCTCGCTGGGCCCCATCCGATTGACACCCCTCCTCCGGTCTCAATTGGTAGTGTGGCACCACGTGGTGCAGTCGGCAGCACTCTTGTCTGGGGGAACTCCTGAACATAAAAGAAAGTGGCTCTAACAGGTTTGAACCAAACCATTTGAGGACAGGCTCAGGGCAAATTGAGAGCACAATGGATGGCCAAAGTGTTTTAAGGCCCACAATTTTGAATGGCATTAACCGTAAGGGGGTTGTCTTGTTAATTGCCCTGCACACTACCAGATTGGATTGTACTGTCAATAACTACATGTGTACCTGGAGGATTGAGCAAGGAACATTCATTTTATTTTCTTGTACAAGCCCTGTCCTGATGTTTCCTCTTTGCTGTCTCACTCACCTTGGTGGTACAGGACTGGAAGTCCAATATGGGGAGGAGGTTAAGATGGAAGATACTTTGGTGGGAGAGGTGTGGAAGCCTGTGGAGCAATCATAGGCAGTTCAGCCCTGTTTAAATTGCTGTCATGAGCAAAACCTACTTTTTCTGCCACTATGAATAAACAAGCATTGGCAAGCCAATAGGTCTGGTTTACAAATGAAAATGCAAGTGAAGTGATACCTATTGGCTTTGTCATTGCTTGTTTGGAAATGAGCCTTGGCTTTTGTCCAATAGGAACATTCTAGCCCGAAATACTAGGCCACTTCCATTCTAAACAGAGACATGAGCACTGCCAGACCGGCTTCGGCCTCAAGCTCGACCTCACTGAGAAGGCCCAACAAATCTGACTGTACTGTCACCCTGTTTGCAATATTGTGGACCTCCCTAGCATTACAACGAAATTGGCATAAAGAGATTCTGCTTGGAAATATTGAGGATATTCTAGGCTTTCTGGTGGCCCTGGCATAAGACGCCACTCTAAAGTGATACAAACAGCAAATACCCTCATTCACCATAGATTAGAAACTATTTCAAACAGGCACTGGCAAAGCCAGTAGGTCTCAGCAATGCAAGATCTATTAGACTTGTCAATGTTGATGTGTTTCAGCATTGCATGGCCGGATCGTAAGTGGTCCCAAGGCAGATGCAGCACCCAAGTGCCCGCAGCTGATGCACCATTACTCGTTTGTGTAATCACACCCATAAACTCCGGCGTTGGTACCACCTCATGAGGCACTTCCCTCCATGTGAGTTCAGGTAGGGGAGATAAAGTGCATGCATCTCGAATGGAGGTGGACGGTGGGTGGCGCTGCAGCGAAGAGCAAGTGCAGGACTGCTATAGAGAAGAGAGTCCTGATGCAAACTGCCATATAGGAGAAATGACACAGGAAGAGAACTGCAAAAAGAACAATTGATGGACAAAATGCTGAACAATGTCAAACATTCACCCCAATACAGTGATCTGGGCCTAAATCCATTGTTTTTTTGCACACCATGCCATTCCAGTTTAAACCCAGCCATATGCAAATCAGTCTTTACCCTGCTCCCTATGGGAACAGTCCAGCCCGAACTGCCAGGCCAGGTCCTCCCTGGACTGGAAACAAACATCCTGGGACCGGTTTCAGGGTATCACCCCTCATTATCCAGCATTCCGTCCATCATTTGTTTGCATTGCATAGGAAGAAAACTGCCACAGAGAAGACTCGAAGGAACAGCAGCGAGAATGCCATAGAGTGTAGCAGCTAGACGAGAACATTCATAGAGATCAAAGCGCAAGAGCGAGACTGAACTAGAGGGGTTGGTTTGCAGGCAGAGCATTCTGAGCCAATCTCAACATGGCGGGGTTTGGGCATGCAGCAGGTCGGCGGGGGACTGGAGAAGCAATCAAAGCCGCCTAGTGATGACGAGAGGCATAGCGATCTTGCAGCTCTGTCTAATAATGGGGCATGCAAGGGTGAGGGTGCGCCCCCTTCTAGCGGCGGATGTAATGGCAGCATGCCTGCTGTACTTCATAGCGGCGAAAAGTGGCAGAAAAAGAAGCATTGGTGACGTCCTTTGAAGAAGTGCCGCTGGAAGCCCTACTTTGAGCTCTCATGGGCGGAGAAGCAACAGCTGGAGGAACGTGAGAGCCAGCAGGCTGCTCGGCTGCCAAGGACTAATAGGGGTAAAGAATAAAAAAGCGACGAGGGAGCCAGCAAATGGGAAGCCTGAGGGGAGGCAGAAGCCCACAAAGCAGACACAACATGTCGAGACAGCATATGAGCGGTCTAGATCTGTGACCTAAAAAGACATGCACACTCTTTTCATCATGTCCCCACTTCATGACTTCAAGAACAATAAATTCAGCTTTTAAAAGAAACGATTGAACCAATTTTTTAAAATTCCACAGCAAAACAAAATATTTGGACTTATATCAGCACGTTATATAAACAACCATGATTTCCATCTGGGTACCCAAGCTATAAATTCACATTTCGATAACAATTTTTCAAATTCCAACGACAAATTTTCCAAGGAAAATAAATATCATAAATTACAAAAGCAACAAAAAACATTGTTATATGTCCACAGACAGAAAGCTATATTTCTCACAAATTCAATTATTACCAGCACATATTTTTTTTAGTGGGAAAAATGGTAACCTCACATATATTGTACACAAATTCAGGCCAAATCCCCTGCCCTGGTGCCATATGGTGTACATAAACAGAAAGAGTTCAATCATGTCCTAGTAAGGCACCGAAACACTCTCTTGGGCAAGCCAATGTGTTTCGATCTCTATGGGGACATCAAATGTTTTCCAAGATCTTCTTCAGGCCTAAATTATTCATGCAAAACCAACAAATGTGCCACTTCCCCTTGGTGTGAACTGCAGAATGTCAATCGGTGGATCAGTATTTGCCTCTTTACACATACTAACATGGTGGCTTATACTGTGGGCATAATAAGTGAACCTTAAATCAGTCAATAGTGTATCAAAAAAATCCCTTCACCAAAAACACCCAATGGATTGGATTTAAAAAAACTGTCACCTACTCGGTGGGTCAATACTCGCTGTAGAAAATAGGACAAGAGGGAAGGTTAAGAAGTGACCATCTACACAAAGTTATATATGACTTTGTTACTGAATCTCTTGTAAGGCTGCGAAATGTCGATACCTTCTCACTTTTGTTAGTTTTCTGTGCGGCTCTGCTCCCATCAGACTGCTCCCAGGATGCCAGCCAGTGCTCCCATTTCAAGCTCCTAGCGACACAGCTTCCATCCGCACGCCCGCATCTTTCCCTCTTATACTAGTTTCCTGACAGATTCCACTTCTGTCAGAGTGCTCAGACGAAGCTAGCCAATGTTCCAGTTTTGTGCTGCGGACCATCCAAGGTCTTTAAAGAGCACTCAAAAGAAGAGGTAGCCAGGCTAAAAAAGGTTGCTCAACGACTGTCTTGGACCCTGTAATATGCTAATAGTGTAGTCAGGTGGTGCTCTAGAACAAAGGTTGGCCACCATACAACATCAAACATAACTCCCAAACATAGTGGTAAATGTATTCATATAAACAAAAGGAGTTTCTGAGCACCCAAAAAGTCAACCATCCAATTTCTGAAGTCATGAAGATTCAAATATTCTTTATTCCATATCCATCATGTAGTTTATAAGACATTGATACAAAAACAGCCAGCCAACAATGGTTTTGTCGTATTGCGAGTATTTGCCCTCGACTTCCTCAGGGCTGCAAAGTCTTACTGCGTAAAGTAGTGTCTAGTAAGGCCGTAATGTCAATAGTAGTTCCAGTCACCAATCAGTTCCTGCAAAATCTTAGTGCACAGAGTATTTACGGTAACGTAGTGATGTTTATAGCGGTTCCAGTCCCCAATCACAACCGATCCACTAGCATCCTATGCCGGAGAGTACTCCATGCAACAAATAACGTATGTTTTTGTATCGTCTTTAAAAGCATTCTGTTACCGGAAACCCATTTCCGGCTGACGTCTTTACAGATGCAACCCATGCATCATGGGAAATTAAGTCCCCAGCGTTCAGAACAAACTTACTTCAACTATGACTCGAAGCACCATGGGAAATGGATTGACATAAACGTGCTTAAGACAGACCCAAACTGTTTGCAAACATTGTTTCTATCAAACGTCCTTGCGGGTGGACTTGGGGCATCATGGGAAATTTAGCTTTTTATCTCCATCTGACGCCCTCGCCAATGTACTTGCGGTATCAAAGAAAATGAAGTTTGTTTCTTCAAGACGGCACTATGGCGTTCTGTAGGCATCCCTGGTGTTATTTTGGCCACTTTAGTATAGCGGTGTGCCAGCACGTGACTGACACATGGGCATTTGAGGGAGATACTGTTCATGATGGGCTATAATACATGTGAGTACTTCATAAAAATGACAAAGTGAAATTTAGGGTCCAACTACCACTTTACTCACAACTAAAAACTGTCATTTGGGGGAAACATTTTTCTTAAAGAATTAATAACTTGCATTTATGCGTTATTATCAGTTCCTGTTGGAGGACAAAACTGCTGTATCATTGTAATTTATTTATTGTGATACAGTAGCGATAATTCATGCTGCATTATGGACGCTCGTTAGTGAAGTTATTTGCTAGGTGCCAAAGGGCACTTGATGTTATGGCTGTTAATGACCCCAAAAACCAATGAGAGGGGAGGGGAACAGTTATGTGGGAAAGGCCCTCAGTTTCCCCAAACTTATATACATAAATAAAAAGTGGAGGGTGTCTTCCAAAACAAGCAGTCACTATGCCCTGCCCTGCTCCTTAGTGCTCACTAGGCACAGTACATGTGTTCTTACAGAACCTTCACCCACATGCTAGTTATGTGGCATGCTTCATCATCGGGTCCTCACCTGGTGAGGTACTCACCACCAGGAGGGCTCAACCCCGCAGTGGGAGGGAGCACTTTGATATTCTCTGTGTTCTTAATGGTATCTTAGGACAGAAAATTTTAAAAATGTCGACTTAGAATAGACACGCTTGCTCAGTAAATGCCTCTTTGTGTCATGTAATGTTTTTAACTATATCGCAGGATCTCCCTTATGAAAGAATTTGGTTAGTGGTCCTTGGAGATATTTTAAAGTTTTCTTTCCTAAGATCCCATTAAGAACATTGAGAATATCAAAGTGATCTCCCCCACTGCGAGGTTGAGCCTACCTGGTGGGGAGTACCTCACCAGTTGAGGACCTGATGTTAATTAATGAGACACGTGTGTCTCTGTAATGTGAACAGTAGCTCTTTGTTGGTGATTGCTCTCCGTTAAGCTAGAGGCAAGATTGGATTTCTGGAGATCGTTGATGATGTGGCCTGTGGGAGAACGAAGGCACAAGACCCAAATGACTGATGGACTTTTATGGTGACCATCTGAAGAAACCAAGACCCTTCAGGTGACACAAGATCACTGCAATGCAGCGAGTCTGTAAAGAAAGCAAAGACCAAAGTCAAGCATTTCCAGCATCATTGACAATGAGCCTGCACCACTTCCTGACCAGCCTGTACTCTACCCTTCACAATCCCAGACATCACTAGTCTTGTTGGCTGGAGCTGACCACCAGGATTCCAAAATAGTCTTAAAAGATTTTCATGTTTAGCCCTTAATGCCGAAGTCTGGTTCCCAATTGGAACTTGTGAAATCCCAGAGCACAGCTGTTGGCCCCAGTCAGGTGGTGGAACATTGAAAAATCTTGAACACGACCATTCGTTTTCGAAATAGAGGCATTTGAAATTTGGTAACCCAGGGAAATATTATAGTGGGTGCTGGCCCACTGCTACTTCTTCCACCTGTGCAAAGCTTAAGGAACAAGTGGCACTACAACTAATCTCTAAAAGGACGAACTGACCGGTGTCCTACATGGACACCAGTTACTGCAAAATCTCTCCCGTTGCACTTTGGTCACCAGTGAATTGGACATTAAGAATCTTTGCAACCTGAAACCCTGTCATTGACTATACTTTGGTCAGGCCTTTATTGCCTGGTTGGTGGGTTGTCACAAGCAGGGATTATACTGTTTGACTGTGAAACTCCAAATGCTGGGTTTTCAGCCTTACTAAATGGTTCACTGCTGAACTGAGAGGCAGTGATCGTTGAAACAAATGCCCAGATATACCGCAGAAAGATGCCCAAAGTTCAAATGTCTTTGGAGGTCGCACAAAAGCAGTCCAATATGATAACCTTGATAACATACCGAAACTATTGAACATTTATCACCAAAAGCATAATGCTGCAAATAAAATTAAGGGGTGCATTTCAGCCTGTAAAGGTGCAAGCAACCTCTCACTTGTCATGTGAATCATATTTAAACAATTTGTTTGAACTTTTCTCTAAATAAGAATCATATTCTCTCTATCAGATACTGGCCTCTTGTTATCGGACACCGCTGTACCTCTGAAGTTGTTCTTCTATACTGCAGAAGGCCTGCCTGATTCTCAGGTGTGGTGCGACAAAAACCCTCTTCCTAGGGTCAGGATCAGCTTGCAGTGTTCATTTCTTTTGCTCCAAGATATCACTAGGTTGTTACAAAAAGACATTTTTGGAATAGTTATTATGTTAAATAGTTATGTTTCTAAGAATTAATCTTTGAAGAGATAATTCCTGCAAAAACTAATGATGGAAAATTTGTCCTTTCGTGTACTAATTACAGACAAACTTGTTACACACAATCTCAATCAGCAACTGCAAAAAATGCTAATTTATACATTACTCAAAACTAAGAAAAAAGGGGCATGAACGTAATTGTTTTTTCACTTTTTAATAAAACTAGATATCACGCTGTCTTCAAACATACAGAATACAACACAATGACATTTCACAACTTGCAGTTACACATGTTCAACTTTTCCGCCATGAAGGTGTTCATTATAGTCCATTTCTGTTCTATTAAACCCAAGTACTGCTTCATCGTGGAAAAAGCTTGCTTCACCCAATGTGCGTTTTGTCCACGTTCAATACTGTATAACACTTTCATATAACCAGAAATTAAATGAAGGTCATAAAAGTGCTAAATTAATCAATTTTTCATCGAGGACCACAACTAGGTCATGCCAACAGTTACTAATGTCAGAAAAATATAAGCATTGGTTTACAAAACGTAGTTTAGAATTAGAACATCTAGCCTTCCGCCAGCCTCCGTAGAACAGCGCCAAAGCCAGCCTTTGCAACCTGCAGGGGGGTCTTGTCTTCCTTATTTTCAATGTAGATGCTTGCGCCTTGTTGCACCAACAGCTTTGCTTCATCTACCCGCTCTTCGTCACACGCCAAATGACTGAAAGAGACATGCCTGATTATTTCCACTATAATTACAAATCGAAACACACTGCTTCAGAATAATCACAGTTTGCTCTCAATTGAATTTACCAGATAATGTACGTATGTAAATTTGCACAAATATACAAGTTTTTAGCTATCAAGTGCACTTTCAAATGCTACTGCGCATGCCCCGCCCACCATTAGATCACCTTTACTGCTCTTAATCCTACCACTGGTTCAATCCAAGGCACAAATAGCTTTTGTGATATAATACGTTCCACCCGATGGCTTACATCTATAAAAGATTCCGACTCTACTGAGGATCTTTTAATATACGCCAGAAGAAGACACTAGTGCTTTTAGGTTAAGCAACAAAGTTCAGCTTTGAAGTACAAAAAAGACTGACAACAGCAACTTCAGTTGGAAGGCGGACGTAGAAAAGCAAAAATATGCACCTACAAGTGCTTAGTCAGTTGCATAATAAGATCACGGAGATGCGGCTACTTGATCAGGGCCATCTGCAATTAGCAAGGGAACCCAGACCCCAGCACTGTTCATATATTTTTACTTTAATTTTCAAGGATAAAAACAGGTATAAACAATTAAAAGTTATTTCAGATATAATGATATTAGTGGGAACATAGAACAAGAAGGCGCTTCCTGTCCATCCTCAACCTACCTCATCACGATTTGTCCCAGGCTGCTATTCAGAATCAACTGGGTGTAACAAAGATCAAACATAAGACCCATCTTGAGTGAACAAGTATGTGGAGGCTCTCTGAGCAGCTATCCACTTGCCTCTACGGGTTCAAGTCTTGGATGCTGTCAGCCTCATGCATGCTCTGTAAATCACCTGTTTTAAAACTAAAATCCCTTCTCCGCTTAACGTGTTTGGTATCCTCCACCCTAGCTTAAGCAAATCCCCTTTCAAGTTCCTGAAAGGCTAAATCAAAGTTTTATACATGTTGAGCAAAAGAAATGTCATCCTATAACATGGCACATTTTTAGGGTCATCGTCATCAAGTAATTGAATATGATGAAAGAGGCTTTTTGAGTAGGACTTTCCCAACTGTACAACAGCCCGGAAGACCTCTCTTTGGGGTATCGTGTTTGTCAGAGTAGTGTAGTCTGTATACCCATTCACAGACAAAGTTAGGTTATGTTAAATTAACTTGCTATAGTGCACAAATCACACCCGAAGGTGTACCTCGGCGCTTCGCTTAACACACGAGCATCAGGGAGATTGGATTTAAAATGGCGCTATTTATCAGAACTATGGTAATTAGTACTAAAATCTTAGCAGTCATAACTAATGCCGGACGCAACCCAAGGAAAGTTTCAAGCATGTCACATCACACATCCACATTCCCATTTGTTTAATTTCTCAGATTATTCAAATGTACCTTCAGCCATGTGATTACTTGGCTGCATCATCCACTTGATTGACAGCATGCCAGGTCATGCTACTTTCCCCGCATACCTTACCTCACTGCTTGGCCTGCAGTCGGAATACGATCTTTCAGCATGTCCCCCTCAGCATCTGTTCCATGCATCTAACCTCTCCCTTTTCTGGCTTTTATTTACACCTTTGCTTCCAATGATTTTCTATGGAGAGGGCAGAGAGGACTTCTGCTCAGCACATTTGTTGCTACTTCGTTACACAAACAATGCTCTCTTGCACGGAAGGCAGTAATCTAACAATTTTGCTATCTTCCAAGATAATTCTGTTCAAGGTGAGATGGCCTTGTGGCTGGAAGCACCGCACACAGATCAGAGAGATGGAAAATTCCTGCTCTGTCCAATTTATATGAACACTTTCAAAATGGAGTTTCTAAAATAAAAGCATGGTGATCTCGTGCATATTTGTTAGAACTATCACTAAGTTTGTTTTATAGGCCCTCGGCCAAATACACACATACTCTAAAATAAAGTGTACCCATGGTGGCATACAATCAGGCCTAGCTGGCATGTATGTATTACCTGGAAAGCCAAGCTACACACAACAAAAGCCAGGTTAGTAGACAGATATTTATCCTGTTCTCCAAATAGATTGTTTTCTTCAATCGAGTTTAAAATTGACCATGCGATCAGGCAAGTCATTGATGAGTGTGCGCATAAGTGTTACATGCAGTCAATAGCTCAGGAAGCATCAAAGCTGTCCAAGTGGGATCGTCTGGTTGAGTAAGTTGAGGAGTTCAGAGTAGACTTGCAGTTAGTGAGTTGCACATGTTAATACTCTGGCAGTGGAAGAAATGATGAGATCAGCATTTTGTTATCAAGGATGGATGAGGCCAGACGAGCTTTCATGAGCAAATGTAAGAAAAGGTGGACGGAATCCATGTGCAATGGTGCTTTAATGGTATTTCCGAGTTACTGACATAATTAATCAACTTTCCTGGGCCTGGGCATGTTAATTCCCTGACCACAAAAATAGCCTCCTGTCCTCAGTGGAAATGGATGCGGTCATGAAGAATTAGAGAGAATAATTTGATTTGAGTCTGTTATTTCGATGAGGGTTGCTCTTTGAGTGATTGTTAATTCGTGCCACAGTGCAAGACCCCCGATTTGTGCCATCCCAGCCACAAAACCTGCTGTCAGCACTCTAATCTTTTTTTTCTTTCTTTTAAACCTTTATTCTTCAGTTTTAGAAAACACAATACAGCAGTTAGTGGAGTGTGATGTATAGTACACAGCAGGTTTAACATGAGAAGTCATTTCACCAACCATCCATCCACTCACTTGTGGTATCAAAGTCACCCCAAGGTATTGTTGCGGGGATTCTGCTCATACACAGAACTATGCACAAGAAAACAGGACCTCAGTAAATAGGGGTGTACCTCCTATCACCTTAGTACCCAAAATCCCAACCGACTAGCAATAGTGTCTCATTCGGTCTCCTACAAATATCAAGAAGCTACGAATGTTTAGACAACCCAGAACACGAGCACTCCCGACTCACCTCAGAGTCGCGGGAACAAGACACTCTTTCGCTCTCACATACTTGTCCACAATAAAAATAATCAGAGTCACTAAATAAGTTCAAAATGTTTATTTTGACATTAGTGATTCATAAAACAGTATGCGAACTACAACTAGCAGCAAAATGCATAATGCATAATGCAAGAATCGTTAGCATTGTTACAATACCATAGAATATAAAAGGAGTCGTCATTTTATAAAGACTGAAAAAGGCAAAATAACTGGGCCTAATCACCCTCCCCACGGCAGTAAGAAGTTATTTTATATAACAGAAGATCTCTAGGCGTTATTAGCAGACCCCTACCTGAAAGCCTAAACGGAAAGGTTTACATCATAGGAACAGCAGAGCTCAGCTCCATGGAACGGCTTTCTTAGAGTGCGTTTCAAAAACATGCAACAACGTTATATCAAAGCACAATTCTTCCACATTGCAGCTGTTGGTAACATGTTTTGTCTAGGTAATATGGACTGACCAGAACAGAATAACAAGAGACACATTGTTGACCGACCTTGCACATTATGTTCAGACAGAATTGAAGGGAAGGCTGAGAACGTGAAAAACAATCTGTTATCATGAACAGGGCAGAGGCAAAGTGTTGCGAAAACAAACTCTTAGCAGAGGCGTGCGCAAAAGCAGCAGCATAGGGCAAGCAAAACTCATGCTAACTTAGCAATGTCGACAATGTGTCTTGGGACCACATAACCCCATATAACACCCTCCCCCTGGTAAGTCAATAGGACATAGACAGAAGAATGGATACAGAGTTCAAAAAGTCAGGCATCGTGTAAATTATTGGTGAGGAACTTTCTAAAAAAAAAAACAGATCGGTGGAAAAAAGGGAAAGTTTGATGAAAAGCTAAAAATACTTGGAGCTTGAAAAAAAAGAGTCTGTATTTCAGACAATGAAGTAGGGACGACCCAAGCAGTCAATCCATGAAGGTTTGGGTGCAAAGGAATGCAATTCCCTCCAATAAGTCATCTTTGTTATTGGTAGAAAAAAGCGATGACATCCAATTAAGCAAATCGAAGGAACATTCATGTTCCGCACAAGCAGGAGCTTCCGGAAGTAGAAACAGCAAACTTGTGTCATATTCAAGAAAACTACGTTGTAGGAAGGTCTGTGCAGCCGCACAGATATCCCATTGATTCAAGATTCCAAGTAAAGCTGCACGCGCCATTTGACCATCCACAGAACATGCCTCGTCCTGTGTCTCTAAGGGACCCATCAACCGGCTGAAATCAGGGATTGGACACCACGTGTTCGATAAGCAAAGTTCCATCGCCCAGGAGAAATGACATCTTATGCAATGAAGCACTGGCTGAACGCAAGTAAAATAGGCAAAGCGGAAAGTCAAGTCGTAACTCACGCTAAGCGTTGCTAAAGGCAAGCATCCAAAAGCCTCATACAGGCGATTACGGTACAGTTGAAGCTGGCCTGGCCTGTGCAGAGCCACAAAGTGAGCAGCCATTGCGAAGCACAAGGAGAAAAAGCAGGACACCAGCTGCCAGCGCCAAAATTAAGGGAAACCCTCCGAAGACGCTGAAAAATATAGAATGAATAAAAGCCGGTATTAACCCGAATATAGTTTGAAAGGAAGAGACCAGGCCAGATCCCACACATTTAAAAAAAATGGGCAAGGCCTGTTGTATCAGATGCATTAAATACTTGGTGAATTAGTTCCCCAAAATGAAGTGGGAGGTTAGTGTTAAGAAGCGACTGCATCTCACTCGAGGTCCGAGCCACCTGCAATCTGAATGTTTCACGGGCGGAAGTGAGGGCCACCTCCTGTTGGAATAAAAGGGCTTTGAGCCTGCTCAACTTGTTGAACTCTGTTTTCAAAGTCGGAATGGAAGGCCAAAGCGAAGAATCTAAACTCCCTTGCGGGGGCGGGAAAAGGACATTGCTACAGCAAGTTACGTGCTGGGAAACAGTTACCAAGTATGGGACACCCGCCCGCAAACCAGAGCAGTCTTGATTGTTTAAAATGAGATAGCTGCCGTTAGTCAGCAATGTAAAGACGGGCAAGATGGATGGTACTGGTGTCCCTTTTAAAAAGCAAGCGAGATTGGGCGCTGACACATTACATTCGCCGTGCAACTTAACGTGTTTGCACACAAGAGAGTGACCCAGTACTGAATCACACTCCTCCCCTGTGAGGAAAACTTCTTTATCCTCCCTCAAACACCGATAAGCAAAGGGCAGGACCCATAATTCATGCAGAAAAGCAGTGCCAAGCGGTTCAAAGTGGCCAACAGGAAAGTGTTGCATACATGATTTAAATTGAAAAAGCGTAAAGGGCAAAGTGATAACGCCATGAATTAACCAAACAGCAGGGTCCGTTTCCGCTACGGAGAACGGCAAAGGCTCCAATTGTTCAATATGTAATAGCGTGTATACAGCATCTTTCATGGACATAAACTTCTGTTTATCAGTCAGGTTAAAAGGTAAAAATAAAGCAGTGGCATTCAAATAATCCCAAGGCACTTTACCCATTTTCAGTGTCTGCAACGTCCAAGCAAATTGCATGACCGACCTTAACTGATTCTGACCATGATATAACACAGAAACATCACTTTGCACAATATCTATTACAGAAGAAACAATATTGTCTAAGGTGTAGATGCGTGAAGAAAGCGTGTTAATGCTGTTGTCCACTACAGCAAGGACTTTTTCCAAGTTTGCCTGGTCAATTTGACGCAGACGGAAGGCGGCTTCCATCTGTGAAAGTTTCCAAATTTCATTATAAGAGGCATAAAGAAATCTCTTGGCCCTTGGATTACGCGGGCCTAGGAAAAAATCAGCCAAATCTATATCATTGGATAGGACCGAAAGGTGCTGTTTGACAGATGCAAGGGTAGAGTGCTCTAGCCACTGCTGGCATAATTTACCTACCGAGTATGTAGTCACAGAATGATGAGGTGAATAACAAGGGTCAGGCTTGGTCAGAATGAAACCAGGTGTAACATAAAAACGCAATTGGCATGCATTTGCATTAGTTTGCCATAACAACCATCCCAATGAATCAACCCTCAGAAACATTAAAGGAGGCGTTTTGAAGGAGAACCTGCAAAGCCTCAATGGTGTAGTTATTATGTAACTGCCAATTGTCATATTCAGCTAATGATGGAATGGAGGGGGTATTGAGGTTTTTGACAGTTGCAAGGCCATAACAGGATGTTTGGTAAATTGTTCTATTTAAAAACAGCAATTGAGTCGGTATTAGGCAGGCACGATGTAAAGCCTCAGTGCCCTGAACCTGCCATGGCTTTGTGCCCCAGATTGATTTTAAATCTATAGTCTATTTCCAATGGTCATAACCATGTGTGGCCAACTGTGTTCTGAACGAGGTGGCGTAAATTAGTTTAGTGTGTGATAACAGGTATTTAGATGTAGGGGATTTCTGAAGCCGGAAAAAATAGGATTCAGGATTGGTCAAATCATAATCTGAGAAATAGGTGAACTTATTTCTAAGAGTTTTAGAACTCCCTTCTAAGGGAGTCGGACAATGTTCCCATTGGGTGAAATTAAAAATAGGTCTCATGGTGTTTGTTTTGTGTAAAAAATGATGCCCATAATGTTGATAACAAAAGAGATCACCATAATTAGCAGAATTTAAATACAAATCTTCAGCATCAAAGGCAGCATAATATTTTAAATCTGAAAATAATGCATGAACTGCCTGTACATCCCAATCATCCGAATGTATGTCCCGGGTCACCACATCTCCTAATGAGACACAAAATATGTACGGAACTCTAAGGACCTCAGTCGGGCCATGGATTTCGTAAGCTACCTTGTCCCAAACTATGCCATCATGAACAGGCAAAGCTGAAATGTTCACAAAAGACTTGTCACGTTTCATGATATGGGACGATGTGTGAGGAGCCAAAGTTCCATCGACCATTTTTACTGCAGAGCATTCTGGGAGATAATGGCCATTTATAAGTAAAAAGAACACTGTCACAAATCCAATTGACATGAAGAGGAATAAAAGGATAAGCACCAACCAAATGTAGGTCCATGGGGGAACAAAGTATGTCTTTTTGAACCAGGAGTAAAAAACACGCAACTTAGACTTGGGTGCACCAGACAAACTTGATGATGAGGAGGATGAGGCAGAAGAAAGGTGTGCCGGTTCCCCATCACAGGCACTCACTGGATTCGCAAGCAAAGGTGAAAGTGTCGAATCGTCCATCCGGGCTCGTGGGCTAGATGGCATCTCACTCACGGAATCAATTCCCGGAAAAGGGCACACAATATCCATTGCTGATGAAGCTTGTCGCAAAGGCTGAAGATCAATTACAGCGTCCAGGATATGAGTAGACAATCTTGTGGCAGGAGGTGACAAAGATAACGGTGCTAAGGATATTGCGTTGCACGAAACAGCAGGTGTCACACTATTCAGAATCGGCCACACAGTGTAACTTGACATTGTCTACTGAGATGTACCTGTTGTCTTTGCGACCAGGCAATGGTGGTAGAATGACAGTACGAGTACCCTTCAGTCCAAGTACGGAAACCGGAGCACGGTAAGATGGACCAAATTTTTTTTGTTTTTCAATCTTCTCTCGCACCAGATCACCAATTTTAGGAAGCCAACCGTTAACAGGAATCAGTTGTGCATCAGCAGGCGAAGATGGTAAATGCTCAGTTGCCAGAGTATCACGAGACTTTTGTAGATCCTGTAACATAGCAGAATGATTATCTACGTCAAACTTAGAGGCAGCCGCCACAATGTCCAGACCATCAAGGTCAGGAACAAACATGTGAAAGCCAAAGAGCATTTCATAAGGGGTCCGCCCACCCAGAGATCTTCTAGGGAGATTATTTAACGCACGTTGGACCCCATACAAGTGGGACAGCCAGTCCCTGCCAGTACCTAAGACTCTAGCTGTCAAGGATTGCTTTAAGTCACGGTTCATTCGCTCCACAACTGAATTGCCCTCAGGCCTGTATGGAGACGAAAACTGCACATGTACCCCCAACGACTTCATCGCATCCTTGTAAGCCTTAGAGGCAAACGCTGGACCTTGGTCAGAATGGAAGGTACCACAGGCAAACATCCCAATAAAGACACGCAAATCCCTGATGACATTTCGAGCATCAGCACTACGTTGTGGCCATACACACAGGAATCGAGTGCACGAATCAACCGCAACCAAGATATACTTGAATGCAGTATCAGAAGAAAGAGGACCGCAGTGATCAAGATAGACACAGCCAAAGGGTCTATTAGAAATACACAGCTGTGTTTGTGGCGGACGTGACACTGTAGAAGGTTTGATTTGTTGACAAACATCACAGTTACGAGTCTGTTTATATAAACCACGCCACCAGTAACGTTGCTGAAGAATAGTGACCGTTGCCGACACACCAGCATGTGCCGAAGCAGTGCCTTCGTGTGCGGCCTTGATCAAAGCTGGTCTGCGGTCAAAGTTGGGAATCAGCCGATCCCCAACCGAAGGAATGGTAGCATAAGGAACCTGTTCGGGAGTTACATGATAAGAGTATTTAGAAGGGAAACCCGCAGGATAATTACATCCCTCCCTAGTTGCAGCGACCGCTGCCAGAATATCATTATCAACCTTAGACTTTGATCTTGTAACTGCTGCTACGGAACACGTGGCTACTGCAGACTTGGCTGCTTCATCAGCCAGAGAATTACCAACAGCGTGCGTTCCGACACGTTGGTGGCCAAGAGTGTGAATAACATGTGTGAGAGGCAGACGTTGTTTAAGATCTGCGACTCGAACCCAAAGCGTTTTATGCTTAATTGCGCTGCCTTTAGAATCGCGGTAATCATTTTGAGACCAAAAGAATAAGTTGTCATTGAACGACTGGACACAATAGTAAGAATCGCACACAATAAGAGTATTCACAAGAGGATCAGCAAGCTCTAGAGCTAGAACAAGAGCACGCAGCTCGGCCAATTGTGCCGTGCAGTCTCATAGTGCCTGTGTGTGCACAAATGACTTAAATTCTCCATTTTCAATGGAGCCAGCTACAATAGCGCAAGCCGCTGAATAAGCATGCTTGGAACCCGTGGCCGGTTGCGCCGAGCCATCGGTATAAATGATGCATTTGCATTCACTCAGAGGAAGAAGCAACAAAGGAGGAGGATGAACAAATTCATACTGTAAAAACTCCGGAATCTGAAGAGATGGATCAAAGACAAATGTGACATCCGAAGACGTCATAGAAGTAGCCCACTGAATCCAACATGGGTGCAATGCTTTAGAGTTTGGCACACTAGCCTTAGTCACCGCTTCCAAAGCAGGGAAGGGATTGACCATAAGAATGCGTTTGCCCTGCGCCAGTGAGCGCTCCTTTAGAATCGCCATCTGCACTGCAGTTAAGATTTTCTCGACAGAGGAAAAACGCATTTCAGCTGCAGTGTACAAGTGTGATTTGTATGCAATAGGTTTTGTGTCACCTTCATTGAATGTTAAATACGTGAATCCCACTGCCCCAGAAACGATGCGTATTACCAGGTTGGTGGTGTTGTCACGAGTCATTAAGAAGTTAGTCGCAAGCAAATCCGCCTGCAAAGACTGCAGAACGGAAGTATGTTCCGGAAGCCAGCTGGCAGAAGAAAACTTAGGTTGTATCAACGCATAAAGCGGTTTGATACGCTGGGCATAATCGGGAATGTAAGTTCTCCCGAAGTTTAAAAAACCCAGCAGGGATTGTAACTTTTTCAAAGAAGGAGGTTGCAAATGTGCACATTTCTCTAGGAAGTGAGGAGCTAGATCTTTCCCCTCGTTATTGAGCTCTTAGCCCAAAAAGAGCACTGCCAAATGGGCAATGTATGACTTTGCCAAATTAAATTTATAACCGTAGTCGGCAAAAGACAATATTATGTGGTCGACTCGGTCAAGATGTGGCGCGAGGTCGTCGTCAGTCAAATAGAGGTCATCAACATACGACAAGGCCTTGGGGTCAATGTCATGCAACAAAGACACAATGCGTGCCGCAAATGCCCCGGGGGTGTTCTTGTAGCCCATTGGCAATCTTGTGAATTTTTTCTGATTTCCGACGGCACTGAATGCTGTCAGGTCACCACTCGCACGGTCTAAATTGTGACTGTAGAAACCATTGGAAATGTCAAGTGTCGTTTTGTAGTTTTTTACGAACAATATTATTCACCAGCGCTGAACTGTGTGTGTTTTGTACCGCAAAGGTGCGGCAATGGCTGTTCAAATTTCTATAATCCAATACAATCCGAAAAGATCCATCAGGTTTAGGGACAGTAAAGAGAGGATTATTCATAGGTGATACACATGACTCAATGACCCCCTGATACTCCAATTGTCTTAGAATGTCACAAACCGAAGCTTTCGCTTCACGTTTGATGGGATGTTGAGGTTGTGGCATGGAACGCAATGGTATTTCATGAGCTGGCGAATCAACGTCCTAACCCACCTGATTGCGATACACCGCTGGGGCTAAGGCCAAAGCCCATTCCTCTGCGAGAGCCTGCGCTCGTTCCTCAGGGACACAACGTGAAAAACTCGGAAGTATCACATCTTCCCCTCTAGAAGAGGCTAACACAAAGGGTGGCGGCCAATCTTTCTCCGCCAATAAAATGTCATATGTAGCGGTTAGATTCTCCCAGAAAACAACCTTAATGGGTCGCAGTATATCACCTTCAATTTGGAAAAGGACTTCGTATAGTCTATCTGGGGGGGCAACCCGGGTATCCGCAGTCTCAATTGTAACAAATGTGTCAGTTGCGGTCACATCCAGACGGGGACGTAGAGCCTCCCTGACTATGGTAACTTCCACCGCGCTGTCGAGCAGAGTCACTGCCCAAGTCCAATCCAGAAGTTGCGTCCTCACCGTCTGTGGCATATCTCGCTGTCAAAGCGGCAACTTTTTTCTTTTGAAAAGGCGGTCGGGTACGTGCAGAATCACCCTGCTTGTCCTTGACTTCAAACTGCCGAGGCTGTTCACGAAATTGTGACGCAGGTTGACTTCTACCCCGAACCTGGCGATCCCCTCCACCGGCTTGTGAGCCTGATGTTTCCTGTAAAGAACGAGGAGAATGCTGATCAAGAACCTGAAATCTTTCAGGAGACTTAATTTTAGCGCAATCGTGCAAGTCATAAGTACGTTCAGAAGCCTCAGGGGTCGGTGAACTGGCACGCGAACCCTGCTTCTGCTGTGGGGAAACCTGTTTCTTATTTCTTTGCCAATTCTTTTTAGGAAAGAAAGGGCACCCATCCTTGTCAGGTTGGGCTTTTTGTGGAGTTTGAGACTGCGTTGGTGTTTGAATTGTAGGCTTATTTCCCAGACTATTGCGGCCTATGGTTTTATAAGCCTTTGCAATAATCCTGGGTAATTCTCGTGGTCGGTCAGCCTCCGCTACCGCTTCTAAGCGGTTTGCTACTTGAAAGCGGACTGCATCGCCCTTGACATTCGCAAGGATCATATCAGCAACCACGTCGAATGCTCCCACCAGCCGCATCCCCAGCTCAACAGCTCTGCACCGTGTTCATCTTGAACGCGCTTAATCACAGAGGGGAGTACGGTCATGGAGGGGGTTCCGAAACACACAGAATATACCGCTGCAAACACCCTGCCCCAGGTGTTACAATCAGCCAATTCGGGAATTAAGTCTTTGGGTAAACTGATAGTTAAAATCCTGTGTTTATCTACAGGAGTGGTATTAGGAAAGACAGCTTCTATCTGTCCAAATTTTTCAGCAAGCCAATAAGGAAATTCATCTTTATTTTGAGGGCGCTTGCCCATTACTGCATTAACCATAAGGGGACTGATGGTGACGCCACCAGGACCCGCAGGTTGAACAGCAGCGCCAGGTGGTCCCACCTGGACGGTGCGGGTTACGTACTGTATTACAGCTCTATATATGCGTACCAACGATGTATGCAAGACGCGGAGCTCTGCCAGAGTCGCAGTTGTAAAAGCACGTGGGTGTGGGGTAAACCCAGCCAAAACGGGCCATGTGGCCCCTTCTATAGATAAAGGGCCTAAACGGACTACCGTTAATGGGTGAGGAAGGGCGCCATTAAACCAAATACGGTGTTGCCAAGCTGTGAGAGGAATCTCAAGAGCTCTATAAGGCTGATATTGCTGAGGAACGGCAGTGGCAGTATATGTGTGAAACATATCATCATTCCCATCCACCGCCGGAAAGGTGACCCAAGAGTAAAAAACTTCAAACTGGTGAGCCGGATCGGCTTCCACCACAAAAATTAGCGCGGCCCCAGCATCAGGGACTGCATAATGAGTCAAGTGCGCCCTCAGCGCAGCTCTGCTATGAGCCGGAATATCAACTACAGCCATTATAGAGGAGACAGTAGAACAACTTAAAGAGAGGCAGCGCAAACACGGGTCATAAGAAAAGAAAGACCTTTTAAAATTTCAAACTTGAATAAACCTATAACAATGTCAATATAGGAGGTTTCTCCGTCACAGCTGTCTCCGGAAACAGAAGTGAGGGTACCGGAAACCAGCTTTCAAAAAAATAGAACCATCCAAACTCGCTACGGCCCTGGTGGCTTCTAGACCCGCACTTACCCAGGATCTTGATGGGAGCCTTGCGGGTTTCTCAAACTGGTTATCCAACTCCATGAACATGCTTGCCACACCGACCTCGTCCAGGTTCTCCAGGGAATCGCCTTCCAAACCCTGGTTTACCCCGGACTTGCCTGTTCTTAAGCAGGAGTGTAAAAAACTTGAACGTGCTTGGCGTCTCAGTGAGTACTGTCCCCTGGCTAAGGGTACTCTCAGGGGCAGACAAAAAAACTATTATACTGCGATAACACAGGCTAAGAAGCAGTACTATGCAGCCCGCATTGAGCAGGCACATAATAATTCCAAGGATATTTTCTCTATAGTTCAGAGTTTTACGTCCCCTGTGGCGCAATCGTGCTCACTCCCAGCCACAGAGGGCTGGTGTAATACTCTATCCAATTTCTTTATGGATAAAATACACACGATTCAGGCGGCCTTCACTTCTTGTCCCGGACCTTCTTCTGACCCTGTGCCTACCGCCATTTTGCCTGTTGCCACCAGGCACGCTCTCCGGGCCTTCTCTTCTGTGGATTTGTCTAGCTCTCTTAAAATCCTGAAGGGCTTGAAATCGGGTTCACCCATGGACCCCTGCGCGGCTAGATTGTTAGCCGCAGTCGCGGAGATTATTAACCCCGAAGTTAATGCAATTATAAACGCCTCCCTTCGTGAGGCTCGGGTACCAGAGGCCTGGAAACAGGCAAAAATCCTTCCCCTCCTGAAAAGGCCCACTCTTGATCCCCTGATCCCAGGGAACTATCGCCCTATTTCCCCCCTGCCCAGTTTAGCAACAATCTGTGAGAAGGTGGTGACCAGACAACTTACGGAGTTTGTTGAAGGGTCTGATGTTCTACATCCAGCACAGTCTGGGTTTCGCTCCTCCTACAGCACAGAGACCGCGCTGGTGGAGATTTCCGACGCCATTCGCGAGTGTTTAGATGCCGGTGGCAGAGCAGCATTGGTAATGCTCTACCTATCGGCGGCATTCGACACGGTCCCGCACTCACTGCTACTCGCCCGACTCACTGAGATTGGTGTCTCAGGCGCCGCCTGGGGCTGGCTGAGGTCCTTCCTTGAGGGGCAGGCTCAACAGGTCTGGCTGCCTCCGGCCGCATCAACCTCGCAGCCGGTCACCACTGGTGTCCCGCAGGGGTCTTCCCTTAGCCCCCTTCTCTTTAACATCTACGTTACTCCTCTGGTCTATCTAGCCGAAGACTTGGGGGCTAAGGTGATAGCCTACGCAGACGACACCCAGCTTCTCTTTACCTGGGAAAAGGATGAGGATTCTGTATCCTTTGTTCAGCACTGCTCGTCTTCGGTTTTTGAGTGGCTTGCGGCCGCTCAACTCAAATGCAACGAAGACAAGTCAGAGATCCTACTCTACGGTAAATTCGCTACGGGCTTCAGAGATATGATCTGGCCTCCTGGGTTCCCCCTACCAACCTCTAATGGAAAATCCGCAAAGAACCTGGGTGTGTGGTTTGAGGATAACCTCTCCTTTTCTGCTCAGGTAAAAAAGCTCTCAGGCAGCTGCTTTGGCCTTCTCAAAACGCTAAGGAGTTTTCTCCCTCTACTCCCTAGGCCTGCCAAAGAGACGGTTATCCGTGACTTGATCCTTTCTCGATTGGACTACGCTAATGCGTTGTATGTGGGCATCCCTGGATACTCCTTGAATAGACTCCAGGTCATTCAGAATGCGGCCGCCAGGCTGCTTTTGGGAATCGCTAAGAGGAGCAGCGTGCGCGATCATCTCCGCCTTCTCCACTGGCTTCCCGTGGCAGATCGGGTCAAATTTAAATCCCTGGTCATTGTCCATCGAGCCCTTTACGGTCTTGGCCCCGCCTATTTACAGAAGCGGTTTTCCTTTCATGTCCCGCTGATACAACTGCGCTCATCAGCTCTTCTCCTAGCTAAAGTGCCCAGCTTCATCCGCCACAAGATGGGCGGCTGTTCATTGGCTGTTAAGGCTGCCCAGGCTTGGAATGCCCTTCCGTTTCTATTGCGCAATACTCAAGACCCGTTAGCCTTCAAGAAACTTTTAAAAACTCACCTTTTTCCTTAATGATGGTGATACAGTTCGGTGACTCCTCTTGGACTCGCGCCGGGACACTCCTCGGAGTAGCTGTGCGCGTTATAAGAGTATATAACATAACATATTGTGGACCAGCACGAGCACTACTCAAGCGTCTCGCAGATAAGAACCAGACCAAACGTTGGCGGCGCCATGTTGCGGGGATTCTGCTCATACACAGAACTATGCACAAGAAAACAGGACGTCAGTAAATAGGGGTGTACCTCCTATCACCTTAGTACCCAAAATCCCAACCGACTAGCAATAGTGTCTCATTCGGTCTCCTACAAATATCAAGAAGCTACGAATGTTTAGACAACCCAGAACACGAGCACTCCCGACTCACCTCAGAGTCGCGGGAACAAGACACTCTTTCGCTCTCACGTACTTGTCCACAATAAAAATAATCAGAGTCCCTAAATAAGTTCAAAATGTTTATTTTGACTATAGTGATTCATAAAACAGTATGCGAACCACAACTAGCAGCAAAATGCATAATGCAAGAATCGTTAGCATTGTTACAATACCATAGAATATAAAAGGAGTCGTCATTTTATAAAGACTGTGAAAAAGGCAAAATAACTGGGTCTAATCACCCTCCCCACGGCACTAAGAAGTTATTTTATATAACAGAAGATCTCTAGGCGTTATTAGCAGACCCCTACCTGAAAGCCTAAATGGAAAGGTTTACATCATAGGAACAGCAGAGCTCAGCTCCATGGAACAGCTTTCTTCGAGTGTGTTTCAAAAACATGCAACAACGTTATATCAAAGCACGATTCTTTCACATTGCAGCTGTTGGTAACATGTTTTGTCTAGGTAATAGGGACTGACCAGAACAGAATAACAAGAGACACATTGTTGACCGACCTTGCACATTATGTTCAGACAGAATTGAAGGGAAGGCTGAGAACGTGAAAAACAATCTGTTATCATGAACAGGGCAGAGGCAAAGTGTCGCGAAAACAAACTCTTAGCGGAGGCGTGCGCAAAAGCAGCAGCATAGGGCAAGCAAAACTCATGCTAACTTAGCAATGTCGACAATGTGTCTTGGGACCACATAACCCAATATAACGGTATAACACATCACCCCAAGCTTGCAAGCAATTCTAATTGTCGCCGTTAAATCTGATTCCCACTCCCTCCTGGCTTCGAGGTATCTCCCATGCTCCCATCAGTGCTAGAGCTGTCTGTTGATTCAGTGTCAGCATCTGGGGCTAGAAGTGTGTAACATAGGTCTCACCAGACCAAGAGGTCTTCGCCTACTTTTTCGTCCCGCCTGTTAATTTTCATATGCATCTCCTCTGCTAGTGACCACTCCTGTATGTCCTTGTGCCAGTATTCGACCTCAGGTGCTCGCTGGCCCGTCCAGGTGATGGCGACTACGCCTGGCTAACACCACTGCCAATTGTAAAAATGTGTACGCCATTTTTCGGCCCTTTGGCCTTTTAACATTGCCCAGTAGACTACTCAAGAGGTGTGTGTTCTATTCTGAGATGCGTGATCCTCTTTACGTCCGCCACCACCTGCGTCCAGTAGCCCTGTACTATCTGGCATTACGAGGCCAGGTGCAGAAAATTCACCAGCCTACATCACAACGTGGGCAACTGTCCGGCTGAGTTGGAGATATGCAGTGAAGATCTTTGGGGCTTAGATAGGTCCTATAAAGGAATTGTAGTGTACCAGCTTAATGTGGTCATTGCAAGAGACTGGGTGCGTAAGGTCACAGATATGCGTCCAGTCCCCATTGTCCAATGGAGTTTCTAGATCGGCATTCGAAGCCATACGGGCCAGCCGCGGGAAACCAGTCACGTCAGCTCGCATTGCCTTATATAGCAGTGTGATCAAATGCCATCCTGCTACAAAAGACAGCAACATCCCCAGGGTGATGCAGGATGGGGCGCAGCGTGGTAAGAGGGCCAGGTCATCTTGGCCACCTCAGATAGACCGGCATGATGTAAGAAGTGCCCGGGTCCGAGCGCAAATTCTTCGCAAGCCTGTTAGAAGGTTATGAAGGTCTGTCCGGGGTATAAAAGTCTCCAAGTATAGCACAACTACCCTCCCTTCATGCTTGGAAGGACATACTGTCCATCATTTGTCTAACGGGCATCAACATCCAAATTGGGAGTTCTCAGTGGAATGGGGCCCGTTTCAATACTGTCTCAGCGAAGCACTCTAATCTCCTTTCTGCACCACATTATCTTTTCCTGCCCAAGGATGGGGACAGTGGGCCCCCTAATGTGAAAGATGAAGGTGGATGACATTGCATACACTGTGTTGTTGAAGAGTAAAGTATAGGACAAAAACTGTTTTAGACATAGACTCAGTCTGTAGGATTGAGAGAAAACTTTCTGTAAAACACCTTCGCAACTTCAGAGCCGCTCGTGCCTATTACAGAGCAAGGTAATAGTTGCTAAATTTTAGGGTTCTTTAATGAAGCTTTAAATGTTAGTGATTGCCTGAATGGAGAGGAAAAATAAACTGGAAACAAAATAATTCCAGTTTGGCAAACTAATGTTGGGTACTAATGTCACTAAAAGTCCCTTTGTAAAGGATATATGCAATGCAGTGATCCTGAAGTTGTCTAAAATGTTATGCATAAATGACAGGTCAAGGCCCTATTATCCAACACAGATTTTCATATGTCAAAAAGCTATTTGAATCAAATTGAAAGCTGTTTAATCTAGGAACAGAGCTATGGATTCTGTTGACCAATGCCCAATGTATTCGCTTTATGTGGGCGTGTAGTGGAGCAAAAAGGTAGTGATGGAAAGCTTTACGAGGCATTGTGTTTGGCTGGAATGGTGTAAGAATGGGAATGTGGCCTATGTTGTATTTTGGTGCAGTACAATTTTATCAGTGGCTGCTCTCAAGGTGTTGCTGCCAGCACATAGCTTTGCTGAAATGGAGTGAGAGAGAGAGGTGTGCATGTTATTGTGAGAGATTTTAATTCCTGGTTTTAGAGGCTATCATACTCAGCCTTGTGCGTCAATCACCTCCTTAAGGGGAGTATTAGGAAGCACCAACTTAATCTGTTGAAATTTGAACAAATTACATTTACAGAAAAAAAGCTATGCAACAAACGTCCTAGCAAAATAACCCTTCAGGACCTGCAAAGCCTTTTCACTGATAAACCTCCCTCACCCCTCACTCCTTAACGTGTAAATGGGGTCCAAAAGCTTGGAACAGCCTGAACCCAGTTGTTTGAAAACAGCAGGAGTGTCTCAAGTTCAGAAGTACATCATGCTCTCTCCGAGATCACTCGGGAATAGTCTCACGGGATGACTTAACCGCGATTTGCTCCTCTTGTCAAGAGAACTCTCAGTTTGAAGCCGACCTGAAGGAGCTACTGATGATAGCACTGGGGCAACTAAGTTGGTCTCAACTTTCGCTACCCAGAGGATACCTCTTTTCTGCTCACAAGAGGAACTGAAATGCAATTGTGATCTTATCTCAGTTTATCTTGCTAACGTTCTTCCACTTTAATACTTCTCTAAGCCTTTATACCTCATTTTATTTCTGAGGCACTCAGAAGCAACTTACAAGCGGCTTTTGATGCCCAACAAATCACCAATAAATATATATGTCAATAATGACCACAGATAAAGACCAACAAGGTTGTAGTGTTTACTGAGGTTACTTTGTTTTTTACAACACAATTTTTAATTCAATAATTGATTTTTAAGGCACCTTCTTTCATTACTGATGAGCCTTTTGCTGGTCCCTTGAACTAAAGTCACAAAACCTAGAATATACCTACATTCTCTACCTTGTGTATCCCTCTAAGGTACCTAACTGTTCCCATAAACCCTGCCCTTCCCCCTCATTATTCCAGATAAACATATTTTAGTCCTTGCGCTTTATTATATTTCCCCTGATTTCTCATGCAGACCACGTGCCATCTTTGTAGCTCGCTGTCCCTAACAAATTGTTATTTGTTTGTACACGCACTCACAGCACTGGATAAACTGCTCCAGAGGAGACTTTACCAAAGGCTTACACAAACCTTTTTTGGCCACTTATACCTTTCTCCTTGGGCACTATAGCCCCCAGTTACCTCTTACTGGTAATTCTTGCAATGAGATCACTGTAAGAGAGATACGTACTGTGCTGGTTACTTACAGAGGCGTATTTCCTTCAATGTCCTGTATATTCGTCGAAGCGCGATGCTTGAGAAGGATTTGAATCATCCTAAGGTTGCCCTTCGCAGCTGCTCGATGCAGGGGAGTTGAATGTAAAGAATCAGTTGCATCTGGATTGGCTCCATTTGATAGAAGCATGACAGCAATCTAGAACAGGGATAACAAGTCAAACAGAAACACTTATTTGCCACCAGGAACTTTTTCTGTAGATGTTGTTTTAAATAGTAACTTTGTCCCTCACTGGTTTGTATCTGAGGGCCCAGTGAAAAGGAAGACTGAAAGGTAAACCTAGAGTTTTCAGTGTTAACAGTCTGAATGGAGATTTTATCACAATTTGTTGGCAAAAGCTGAAACACTCGCCCAGGAAGGCAACACAATTGGACACCCACAGAAGAACGCCTGTTTCAACACTGTTCCTTTTTTTGAGAATTTGCTACAGCAAGGCATGCCTTTACAGCCAATGCTGGAAGTTTACATTAAATCTGTGCCCACACTGTCTTTGGCCCTTCTGGAACCAGGTAGGGATGCGTTCTTGTAGACAAGCTATAATAGCATGCAAAAACACCGGAGACACTCTAGTAATCTCTCAAACAGTAAAATATCTTCAGGGAGTTGACTGGGCCCTAAAGAAGGCACTCTACTAGCCTGAACAGTCCATTCAGCCCTGAACTCTTGCCCCCCTGGGGGATTCGGGTGATATACCTTCCCCGCAATACCAACCATAGCACCAGACTAAACCTACCTCGGTTTATGTGCTGTGCTTAAATAACCATCTGCAGAGGACCTTCTTCTTGCACAAGGCACTTTCCCCACTCGGGCCACATAAACCATTTGGTCGCAGGTGGAACAACGTCAATTCATTTGATAGGTTTCTTACGCTGCTCCTTGCACACTTGCACATAGAAGGACATTAACCTTTTAGCCACAGACCCGGACAGTGAGCACTGACTTTCCTCCCTCCCTTATTCGACAAGGAAGTTTTTATTATTTTTATGTATTTATTTATTCATTTACTGCCTTCAAAACATACTGTAATGATTTTAATTAATCGAACAATAAAGCTTACTTACTGCTGGAAGTTTTAAATGGGGCGTGGGGACCTAGAGTGCTACTTTCTGAATTACACATGCCATTCTCGGTTATCAGGGATCAAAAGATACATTTATGTGAACAACTGATAACTCAAATTCATTACAATGAGACCAGGTTCACGTTCTCAAACCATTTCCAGTAAGGCAGAGAGATTACAAGTAAAAGTAATTGGGGGTGATCTTTAACCAATTGTTTCAAGTCTATTTCACATGATATTATAGTAATACTGACGAACCAGTATTGCCATATTAACATTTTTATTATTAACTTATGTCAATTTCATAACTCAGACTAGTCACTGAGTTTTATTGAGGCATGACTGGCATCTGTTCATTATTTGTGCCACCTGCGATTCCTGTACCAGTCTATCTTCATTGGGGGACATTAATACGGATTTATAAATTTCAAATGGGACACACCGAGGTCGACCCTAGAAGGAAGGAGTTTTTTTGGCTGTGCATAAGGCTCGCAGCAGCACTTTGTAAATTCTGCAGGCGGCCCTGCTAAAATAATGGAAGGGCATACTGGAAAGCATTCATGCAATCAAGATGCGGATTGATCGCACAACCCACTACATGCACATTCATTTAGGGCAGATTTTGGGAGCAAAATTCCTCTGCATAGCTAACCTGCCATCACACATTTTATAGACACCCCTGTGGGCTTCGATGCCTTGTGTAACCAAACGTATACACTTTTTTTAGGTCTCGCTGAGTCAGCGCGCATGCGCTGCTCTGCGAGACATTTAGTAAGGGGCTTTTGGAAGTGCTACCAGAGAGGCTCCCAGCTTGCGTTCACGATGGCGTGCACGCGCGCAGCTGCCATCTGGATGTTCTCTAATGGCTCCTCTGCGCACACTACCCCCTCCCTTCTCAGAGGCGCCATCTGGCTTTCCTCTCGCTCGGACAAGCGCTCCTCCGCCCCTCCCCCGCAGCGTCGCGCTGCTTTCACTTTCGCGCGCAGCCAATGCTTTTCTCCATGCCATCTAATTTATATGTACCGACTCTGTTTAAAGTCTAGTACCATACCAATGTGTTCTCCCTCATCCTAATTGTTTGTGCGCCCCTTTTTACATGCTAAGCCGAATATGACTGCATATATGCGTACTTGAATCACTGTAACCCGGAGACAAAATCCCTGGCGTCACGATGTCAGGCTATTGCAGAATATGCACCTACATTCCCCTTACTCATTATATAAATATAGTCACTTGACAACATCTCTCTAGAGAAAATTATTTCCTAATAGAAAATGTTCAAGGGTATTTTGTATAGAAGGTGTTCACACATCGAGGACCCTTTCTTATCGATGTTTATCACTACCTTTTCTTCCTATTCCTCTGCGCTCTTCATGTTTGCTAAAGTGTTTACCCAAAAAGCTGATGACATATAACATCATCGATTTCGGCATAAATAACGCCGCTTAAGAAAAGTCACGCGACCTACATTTCACACTGATTAAATTAAAAATATCTTCTCAGGGCAAGTATCCCTTTCTCCTTCCAAGCTCGCATGCAAATCACACTGCCTATCCTTGTAGTGAACGCTTACCGTGTTGGGAATTATTAGGGCCTCACAGCGGGGTTCTGGATCTGCTCGTTAAGATCTCCATATTTCGCTTCCTGCTTTTATAATGCCCCACGTCATCACGTTGCGTGGTTGCAAGGATAGCGGCCATCCTGAAAACGTTCTATCATTTATTTCCAAAGATACTCGCCATCATGGCGTTCCTAATTATTGCACAGGAGTATTCATATCCCAGCAACCCTATTGTTTAATTTTATCTGTCTTATCAATGTTTCACTCACAATCGATGAACCACCCAGGACGGTTTAAGGCCCTCAGTAATCACATTAATAATCAGATAGTCGCATAGCGCTTTACCATTCACGCTTCTAAGCTCTGTAATTGACGATATTAGTAACCAATCGCATCGCTTTCATCGGCCTCAGACAAATGAAAGGCGGAGTCTCTTCAGGTTCTTCACAGATCTCTGACGCAAGTGCACATCTCGCTGAGCTAGCTGTCCAGCACCCCCCTCCACACCCCCCCAGCCTCCCATACCATAAGCGGCGAGCAAGCCAATGAGAGTGGTTCTGGCATCCCTGATGATTAAAACAGGGCCCGGCAGACACCGGAAAAGGGGACACACGGTTGTGACTGACCGCTTCCATTTCCTGACAGGCACGTCCGCCTCTGCTTTAATAAATATACATTTTCCTTACGATCTGGCCCCAAATTCCTAGACGCCCCACACAACTTCAGCAAACCACAAAACACCATGAAAACGAGCTTTGGAAAAGCCAATAGGCCTAGCTTCCATTTTGAGCCCAGGGTAAAACATTGAAAATGTTGAGAAACTGTAAAAACCAAACAAACGACTATTCTCTGTCTACAGTGCATTGTGAGAATAACGCTTCCAACAGGGTTTATTAAACCTATTACCAAATTACCAAAACGTGCTCCTCTTCAAGCAATACCTTGAGATTAGCAGGAATTCCCTCTGCACCTTTAGTTTGGAGAGGAGTTTCAGTAGTAATATGTACTACATTTGCGCCCTTGTTTAGGTCTCGCCTGAGCCAGCGCAAGCTGTCTCTGCGAGACATTTAGTAAGTGGGTTTTCAAAGTGCTGCTACCCACAGGCTTTTGCTGGCCTCCAGCTTGCGTTCACGATGGCATGCACGTGCACAGCTGCCATCTGGGTTTCCTATCTCTTCCTCATTTCCTCGTCATGGCTCATTAACTCTCTGGACTCTGATGTTTCAATCGCAGCAGCAGCTCACATTACCAACTGACGGCCCTGGACTACAGTCACATGAAAAACAACACCGATTAGCATTGAAATGCAAGCTTTTTTTTGTCTAGTTAGAAATATTGCTTCGGTGGGTTGATTTCACCTTATATCGCTATTTGTTTTATATTAGGAGTCACAGCCTAATTACCAGTATTTTTGTCTCACTCTGTTTTTTTTAAAAATATATTTATTCGCGCACAGCACAAAGTAATATTTAAGGTTACTTTTTCCGCGTCACTTCTTCACTCTATTTCAACTCCACACCCCCCACTCTTATTGTCTCTCTCCTTCTCTCCAATTCTCTCTCTACATAATTAACTCTCCCCTCTCTATCTTTTTTAGCCTTTCATTCTCTCTCTCACCCCTTTTTCTGTTTCCCTTTCAAACTCCTTCATTCACTCTCTCTCCCCCCTTCTTTCTCTCTCTCTATCCCGCTCCACCCTTTATTCTATGTACACCCTTTCTCTCTCTTTCTCGCTCACTACCCTCTCTAATTGGGCATTATATCTTCACTCTCTCTCTCACTCGGCAACACCACAGCATCACTATACGCCATCACAGCATCACTCAGTGCAACCACAGCATCACTCAGTGCAACCACAGCATCACTCCGCGCCGCCACAGCATCACTCCGCGCCGCCACAGCATCACTCCGCGCCGCCACAGCATCACTCCGCGCCGCCACAGCATCACTCCGCGCCGCCACAGCATCACTCCGCGCCGCCACAACATCACCACAGCAGCATCAGCAGCATCAATCAGAGCTAGCACAGCATCAATCAGAGCTAGCACAGCATCTCTCAACGCCATCACAGCATCACTCAACGCCATCACAGCATCACTCAGCGCAACCACAGCATCACTCAGCGCAACCACAGCATCACTCAGCGCAACCACAGCATCACTCAGCGCAACCACAGCATCACTCAGCGCAACCACAGCATCACTCAGCGCAACCACAGCATCACTCAGCGCAACCACAGCATCACTCAGCGCAACCACAGCATCACTCAGCGCAACCACAGCATCACTCAGCGCAACCACAGCATCACTCAGCGCAACCACAGCATCACTCAGCGCAACCACAGCATCACTCAGCGCAACCACAGCATCACTCAGCGCCGCCACAGCATCACTCAGCGTCGCCACAGCATCACTCAGCGTCGCCACAGCATCACTCAGCGCCGCCACAGCATCACTCAGCGCCGCCACAGCATCGCTCAGCGCCGCCACAGCATCGCTCAGCGCCGCCACAGCATCGCTCAGCGCCACCACAGCATCCTTCAGCACCACCACAGCATCACTCAGGGCCACCACAGCATCACTCAGCACCACCACAGCATCACTCAGCACCACCACAGCATCACTCAGCACCACCACAGCATCACTCAGCACCACCACAGCATCACCACAGCATCACTCAGCGCCAAGACAATATCACTCAGCACCACCACAGCATCACTCAGCGCCAAGACAATATCACTCAGCACCACCACAGCATCACTCAGCACCACAGCAGTATCACTCAGCATCGCCTTTGCACTAGTACACCACCACATCATCATCACTCAGCAAGACCTGAGTATCATTCAGCATCACCTCAGCATAGTCTCCGCACCAGTCACCACCACCACCACTACTACCACCTCAGCATCACTCAGCACCACCTCAGCCTGCTCTCGGAATCTGGCATCTGTTGATTCTCCCCTAGCGTCTGGCCGCTGCTAGTGTTATAATACGGGTACTAGTTCCCAACCTTCACCCTCCGATTGTTTATGCCCCCTCAAAAAAAAAGCTTTAACAAACAACCATTGGAATAGGCAGAAACAAGTTGCCAGCATTGCAAGAACAAAAGAAAACGGAGGAAATGTTTTATTGTAAATACTTTTTTTAATATGGTCGTTCAGTTTTACATAATGCCTTCTTGGTCATATATAAAGTAACAAAAATGCTTCTGACACTTTTATTATAACTTTTCAGCATGCTGCACAGCAGCCACACTTCTCTACAGCACAGCTTGAAGACATTGGCAAAGTCAATAGCTCTGGCTAAACACTTATAAGGCCCCAAAGGCGAGACCTAGTGGCTAAGCCAATGCTTGTTCTGAGTAGCTACTGCACTCGCTACCAAGGTTTTGTGAGACGGACTGTGGTTACGTATGTTTATAGTTGTGAGTGCAAACCTTTTTACATATCCCCAGGAGGCTAGGGGGGCTACCTAAGGACTCCCTCCAACACCTCAAGCCCCTCTAAAACTTCCATTTCAGTCTCCAACAACTCTAGGGCATGAAAGAAGGAAGCCTGTGCATGTTGTTAAAAAAGAGAGAGTGAGAGAGATGTTCAAGATGGTGGTCTCCACTGTACAGGGCTAGTGTGGTCCTGCTCGACAAGCTGAGACAAAAAGACCTACCTGTCTGCACCTGCCAAAAGGAGTAACGTAATCCAAAGGATGAGAGCCAAGGAACAGCACAGGGACATCTTGGCATACCGAAAACGCCCAGGAGTCATGAGGGCACCACAGCCTGGCTGTTAAGAAGCATGAGACACACCCAGGGAGAAGAAGCTGCTCCATCACATTTACAAGGGGTTTAGGTGACTCTGACCATATCTGTGGGGTGCCTCATTTGCCACTGCAGAAGTTCACCGAGATGGCAGATCTTATTCCCCTAGCAAAGGGGTACACCCAGCCAACTGCTGGAGGCCTTGCTGGATCCAGTATCAACAGATCCACCACACTAGCCCTTCCGGTTATGGATATATCACCAGTAGAAGTATTGGCCACCCTTTTTTTCAACAGGCTAGTGGTTAATGGCCACATTGACCATCAGGAGATGTCCCAGTTATTGGTGGATGCTCCACCAAAATAACACCTCTTCCGCGATCAGTAGATTTTCTTAACCAGCCCACAATTTTACCTGTTAGAACCAGTTGGATTCTTAACTGGTTACAGAAATCCAACGACTTTAACTGTTTAATCCGCGTGGCCACGAGTAGACAGCCATATGGACTCAAAAGGAAACAGCCAAGGATTTCTGAGGGTGGGAATCTTGCTGTTCGGGTGTTTAATTTTTGGAATATCCATTATTAAGAACCATAGCTGAACTCTTTTTTAGGAGTATTTTTTTGCTTTCACGTGTATTCTCTGATACTAAAAACAATTACATCAAAGTAGACCCAGGATACTCGTATCACTGCCAGCATCAATATTTTACTGCTCCATCCAAAAGCATTCCCCGTAATACAACACAGGCCTTAGCGATCAATGTTATTTTGTTTCTACCAAACAGTGTAAGGAAGCTATATTAACAGGAGGGGTGATTCCCTGGCACAGAAAGTTCAGATTTTCTTTACAGGTCATATTTTTAAGTGGACTATTTTACTTACTTGTTCATAAAGTCATTTTCTTTTCATACGTACAAAATGGATATTCAAATTGTTAAGTGGTATCAATTGATTGTCACTGCATTCTGAAACACTGCATTTCTAAGCTTCTCCACCTCCTGCAGTAAACATTGACTACTCGTCCTGACTATACAGAAGGTCAAGGCTAAAAAGTTCTGAAATTGCAATAGAAGATTACGCTAAAAAGACTGTCTTCAGGAGGAAAGGTTTTTTTAGCCCTGTGCAACTCTCTCACTACCATGAACATCAGCTTCTCCTACATCGGAACGGACAGATTCAAAATCATCAACAGGGAGAAAACATTTATCTTTGGCGATCCCGCTGAACTTGAGACCTACATGGAAAACCAGCAACAAGATGGCATGACTGCTTGAGTCATTATCAGTGCCGATCCCGAACCAGGATCGCTCCTGGACAGTCCTGATGCCTCCTGAGCACAGTCCGATAAGACTTAAGCTTTGAACTCCCGTTACTAAGTGGAATAGCTTCTGTCTAGATACTTAGCGGCATGGTCTCCCACCACTAAGTTGTAACTGTGTCCAGTGGCTGTTGGAGGGTTTAAGGGACCTACAATGTCTATCCCTACCCTCTCAAAGGGAACCCCAACCCCTGGAAGTGGAATAAAGGGTGCCTTTGTAGTGCTACCTGCCTTACCACTGGCTAGGCAAGTGACAAAGGTGCGACAAAACTCCTTGGTATACTCAGACATGTGGGGAAGTTAGGGACAAGACTGTCACAAGCCAATATTGTTCTTGTAGATGTTGAATCTATGCCTACTGATGACCCTGATGTTTATATTACTAGTCTGTTATTTGATTGTACTAAGATGCACCAAGGTCCATCTCTGCTGAGAGTTCAAGCTGTTGGCTTTCTTAGCAAATCTACAATCAATCTACAATAACTAACAGCCTACTGACACATAAGCCTAGACGACCATAATGGGGAATGTACAGGGAATCACTGCAAACCCTATCATTCTCTCTTCAACGATCATACCCACATTTTCACGATCTTAAGAAACCATGATCTTGCCACCCACACCCATCTCCACCTCCAAGGAAGCAGAAGTCCCCCTTATACACTCACAAACCCCTAAACGACAAACGTGACTCCTACAATGGGCCCTATGGTTCTACATCATTACCTTTCACCACCTTACATGCCCTTTCTTAAACAGAGCCCTCCACAAACTCAGATATTACTTTTTCTTCTGGTCCTGATAGCCTACACGGGTCTAGACACACCCACCCTTGCACTGAGGCTTGGGACCACATGCTTCCAAACTCGACACTGATACATGGTCTAGGAGGAAGGATATAGTATAGGCAGGATATCCACCAGTAGATCACACTTTCTCCAACCCTCAACCTCCAACCCTCAACCCCGTCAGCACCAATACCCTCCAGTAGCTTACACTCCTTCCAAACCTTAATGATTACATCACAAAGTGTTTATTCAAATTCTTATTTTCTCTGTGCATGTTTCCACACAGGCTCCATAACTGCAGGTTTACTGGTTTTATGTACATTTTTTCGTGATTACTTTAATTTTCAGCACTGCATTTTCCAATGAATTGAACTCTATGAGTTCCTTAACATGATATCAGTTTGCTCGTTTAATTACTTAATCCATCCCATAAGGTTGCCTTCCCAACAGGATTGTGGCCCAACAAGCGCTACAGTCAACCATAACCTCTTGTATGGCTGCCGTTATATGTCAAGCAATCCATTACATTGCCCTACTTACCCTACAGATATTAATCTCTCTTCTGGCTGCAATATCAGCCCCCCCCCCCTTTTTATTGCAGACTCCACCGAGTAAAGTTCCCGTCTGACGGCTTCGGGCTACCACTGTCTCCACATTCTGTGTTCTTATGGACTTTTGGTACCCTCACATTTCTGTTTTTTTCTCTTTTCTATTACCCCTCTCAGCCTCCCCTGTTCCCCTCTCTCCTCCCCTCTTCACCACCCCTCACCTGGGGATATCCCAAGTATACAAGCCTCGGTACTCTGACTCTACATAACATCACATCAGCCAGGATCTCTACACCCCCTCCCTACCTGTCAGACACCCACATTTGCAACCAAACGCTATATAACAAATACATATGCCTACTAACACTCTTAAGGTCCTATCACTCAATGTAACGGGCCTCAATCATCCAGTCAAAAGAAGGAAAATAGCAGAATACGGTCACAGACCGAGAGGTGATATTCTCTTGCTCCAAGAAACCAGAATAAACAAAGATATAATCTCAAATCTCCTAAACAATTGGTACTCAGATCTAGCTCTCCTGATTCCAATAAGAAAAAAGGCATAATCACGGTCTTTGCCAGATCCGCAGGCATTAAAGTAATCAAGAACATAAATGATACAGAAGGTCCCTGGGTCTCACATATCATTAAAAACAACCAGGAACTATTTGTAGCGAACATATATGCGCCAACTGCACACTTCCCCACTTTTTGGATAGGTCTAAACAAAGGTTACATGAAATTCCAAATGGCTCTAAGATCCTACTGGGTGGGAATTTCAACCTCCCAATGGATCTGACCCTGGACAGACTATCCCCATGCAAACTCAGGCCTGGGAAATCCCACACACAAATGAAAAACCTTACAGCCACACAATCTTTCTGACATCTGGAGGCTTTTTAACCCATTCGGTAGCGAGTTCACTTTCTACTCAAACCCACACAATTCTCACTTGAGGATAGACTGCATTCTTTCCAATCAGAATCTGACCCCATCCTGTTCAAACCCCAAGATCGAAACAATTATCATATCTGACCACGCTTGTATGTCAATAGACGTCACATTATCAAACGTCCAAAATCCTCACAAGTGGGATTCTAAATAATCCCACTTGTAGAGGAGAAATAAGCTCCTCTATTGTCAACTTTTTCCATGAGAACACCTCTCCAGACATACCTCCTGAAACACTCTTGGAAGCAATGAAAGCCACTCTTAGGGGCGGTTGTATGACATTACCACGCCTTCATTCACCACGCACGTTTTTACAACAGACATTTAACAACGCATACCACTACCACGCATTTACATTCACTCACATTTGAAACACCTTCACCACGCAATCTACTACCATGCATACTTTAACCACGCTGTTCCTGAAAAATCCTGTCACAGTCCAACACTGCCACCTACTTCTCAAAAAATTATACATAAATTCTTAATACTTTAACAATATATATTTTTGTTTTTAAAACAAATTACATTTGTCGTTTACAGGTTTGGTACTATTTTAAAATTTAATAATTTAATATTTTTGGGGGGAGACCCCCCAAAACCCCCTTTTTAATTATCCTTAAATATATATAAAGCGTGTCACATAGAGAAGCACTGGCACCTACTGTTCAAATGCGTGGTAAAGTTTTGCGTTGTAAAGACTTGCGAGGCGTCTTTACGATGTAAAAAATGCCTGGTAAATGCTATATGAAGTAAAAACTTCAGAGTAAAGGCTGTTCCCCAAATGATTAGCATCATGACCCAAAAGAATAAGACATTCAACAAATCCCCGGAGGAACACGAATTTAAAGTAAAAAAGCTTAAGAGCCGCCTTCTCTCAAAACACACCACGGATACACTAAAAAAACTCAAGACTTTAAAATATCAATAGAATAAACTAATAAGTGGGAGAGCTCATATCTGGCTAAATACTTACAAAGCGAAGAAGCTATGCGAATTCAACAAAGGAGGGAAATTCCTTGCCAATTATCTAAAAGCGAAAAGCCAGAACCCCTCAAATCACTGCAATCAAAAGCAAATCAGGTAAATCTCAAACTGAACCCAAAAACACAGCAAGCTGTTTTGCTTTACAAACTTTACAACCCGGAAGGCGAAAATGACCTCAGAAGCATAAACCTTCTGTCTCTAAAAGAATCAGACCAAATCTCCCTTAACAAACCAAACAAAACGGAAGAAGTAGTTAACTCAATCAAAACGCTCAAAATAAAAAAAGGATGCTGGACCGGGCGGCTTTATAAGCCGTTTCTACAAAAGCTTTCAACCCCTACTCACACCACACCTAAAATCCCTTTTTGACTTCTACGCCTCCAACGGCAAAACCGGCCCGAACTTCACCGAAGCGATAACCATACTGGCATCCATGAAAACAACAAAGGCCTATAATTTTTTTGTCTCTAATAGGTTTATGTCACTACCGAACGTAGATTGAAAAATATATGCAAAAATCCTAGCCACCAGGCTGGAAAGACTTCTCCCATCAATAATCCACCCCTCACAAATGGGCTTCATTAAAGGGAGGTTGGCCTGCGATAACATCCGACTATTTGTCCAGGTGCTAGACAAAGCTCCCCATCTCCTCTCACCTGCAATGGCCATGGCTTTAGATGCCGAAGAGGCCTTTGACAAGGTCTCCTAGCCTTTTCTAAGATCAGCAATCTGTAAATTTAACCTCGGCCCCTCCTTCAAACAGGTGGTATTTGTATTATATGATAATCCCACTGCCAAGGTTAGAGTAAATGGCTCCCTTTCTAAAAAATTAAAATTTTCTCAAGGTACGAGGCAAGGCTGCCCCCATTCACCACTACTTTTCCTCCTAGCCTTAGAACGCCTTCTCTCAGAGCTACGCCATAACCCCACCATTAAATGGATCCATTTTGGCTTGAGAACACACAAGGTAGCGGCCTATGCAGACGACGTCCTCATATTTTCTGAGGATGCGGACTCAGCCATTCCAGAAATCCTCAACCTAATCAATGCCTACTCCAATGCCTCTGGCTATACACTAAACAAAGACAAAACCGAGGTCTTCCCTCTCAGCCCTATTTGCACCTCTGAGACCATCGGGAACACCAACCTCAAATGGCTACTTGAAATACCTGGACCTCAATTTACGCGAATCATTGTGCGAATCTCGTACTCACATTGAAACATATTGTTGAAAAAAATCCAGGACCTCATCGAAACATGGTCGCCCAAACACTGGACGTGGTGGGGCTCACTAGAATGCACCATAATGTTAATAGCTCCGTAAGTGAACCTTATAATCAGTATGTTTCCGTTTCAACTCTCAGATTCCTTTTCCAAACTCCTCAATAAGTCCACCGCCCAATTCATCTGGCACGGTAAAAAACCCAGAATTGCCACCAAGATCCTACTACTTAGCAAAGACAAAGGTGGAGTGGCCGCCCCAACTTTAGTAAACTCCAAACAGCTTTTCTGATTAAACAATTCATATACGGATTCATCCCAAACCCCCTACTCCCTCCCCCCAGTTGGATCAACACGGAGAACGTGGAACGTGGAGAGGTGTGGTGCAGCGGCCAGGGCAGCTGACTTCGGAGCACAGGGTTCACAGTTCGAACCCCGGCGGCAGCTTAGCTCAGCACCATGTGACTCTGGGCAATAGCTCACTTAATTTCCACGACGGCCCCCAGCGCCTTGAGACCCGTAAGGGTGAGTAGCTGCGCTATATAAAAACGGACTTACATTTTTTACTTACTCTTCCTACCATTTACACCTCTAGTGGCAATCTCAATGCACCATTTCAAACCCCCTCATTACACAAATATACTTAGCGACACGATGCATGCGGTGAAACAGCTGGACAAGATCTGCTCTATCAAAGTCAAACACTCTTCAAACGCTTCACTTTGGTACAACCTACTAACAAAAACGGACAGTAAAGTACTCCACTGGCACACCTGGTCAAACCTCAATATCCTACACATCTAAGACATGACTGACGGAGCCAACCCTATTCCATTCTCCCTCCTGCAAGACTCCTCAGGGATCCCCAAAAAGGAATTCTATAACTTCCTAAAACTCAAAGTGGCAATCAACCTCAAACACCACTTTCGGAAACCCACAGATCCCATCCATACTAAAGAAACTTATCCTTCTATCCTCCTAAAACCACCAAGCTTCAAAAATGTACAAAGTTATCCAGAAATTCACGTTCAACCTCATTCACAAATACCAAAACAAATAGTCTGGTTCTCCTGCCTTAAGGAAGGCTTCTCTCACCTAACAGAAGGAAGGCATCTGGTTGCATATGTGGAAGCACACTACTAAACTCAATATTTCCCCGGTCATACTACAATGTAAATATTGGTTACTATATAGATCCTTTAGTACCTCAGCTAAACTTTGCAAACTTGGCCTGCTAAACTCAAGCAAATGTTGGAATTGCTCCTCTGATGTGGGCAACCTCGAACACATGATTTTCCAGTGACAGCTGGCATTTACGGGGCGGGCAAATAAAATTAAAAAATAAACACGTCCTCCACTCCAGACCTCTTCTTTCGTCAACTACAGTCACCAGGAAACTCCCTTGACCAATCCTATTAACCAGCATGAGAGCAGTGCTCTGATTGGAGGGAGTGGCCTTGCTCGGCACTACCCAGCGCACTGGAGGCCTGCACTTGCTCTAAACTCAACTGTCGAAGACAGCTGGGTTGAGAGATTTAAAGTATGCATGTCTGGCTGACCATCGCAAGATGGCCGGTCAAAGAGATATGCGCATTTTAAACAGTGCACAAGCAGCCCTCTGCCCACCACTCCTCCCTGTTGCCACTCAGCAGGCCCCGCCTCGTCCTGACACTCGGTTCAGGATGGGATGATGAAAAATAAAATGGTAATGAATTACCATTTTATTTTTTATCTCTGGGGCTTTGGGGGGCATTTAAGTGGAGCGACACTCCTCCGTTCCAACGGAAGAGCTGCCCCTGGGGTTTCTACTGCCCATTGCTTCGCTTTTACTGAGAGCATTAACAAAACTATCAATAACATCTTCCACTGCAATGTTTTGCTGGACCTTGTGCTAATCGCTCTCGAGCCCCGGGCGCGCCCCAACCCCCTACCATTCAACACAACAGAACTCCTTTTATTTGACCTGCTTCTCACACTGGGTCTCAAAACGATCCTTTGCGATTGGAAAGACTTCAAAGATTCTTACCATACTTGGTGGGCCTGAGTCTCTTTCCTCAGAAGCGCTGACAAAATGATCCTTAACCAAAATTTCAGTCAGGGCAAAATCAAGACTACTTTGATCCCCCCTAGATGCTCACATGCAAACTAACTCCACTCCAAATTAAGGAATTGGGCGGCGAACTCTCAGATAACTATCCACCCCAACTGAAACGCTTGGGATATCCCCTGCTCCCTCCAACCCCACCCCTCCCAACTCCCTCTCATCATCCTCTATCTCTCTTTTCTTCTCCTCTCTATCATTCTTTGCACAAGAAGTACCCCCATTTGACCACCGAACATTTGTTGGCAATCGTTGAGACTAAACAAATTTGTCACCCAGATCCTCTCATTATGCTATGCTCTTCCTTTGCATATGGCTGGGTCTAAACTTGGGTGGCATTGTGAGCAAAAGAACGATGGATTTAACCCAGATCTATTGACTGGGGGTGAATGCTTGATTTGCTCTGCATTCCGTCTATCATCTGTGTGTCTTTTGCTTCCAACTAGCTTAACATCTGAGCTATACAAATGATTTTGCTTATGTGGATTTACGGGCGATAAACAGAACGCACTGTACCGTCTTTACTTGTCGTCGTATCCTTTTAATTGTTTACTGTATTTTTGTACAATGAAAATGCTTACTAAAATGGTTAAATTAAAAAAAAGAAATTGTGACCCTGGGAAACCTGTAATAAAAGATCGAACCCACAGAGACTGCAAAAAAGGTCTCGCAGCAGAAATCTTCTGCCATGTCTCATTTGGAAGACGCCTACCTTGGTTTAAGTGTTTATTTTGATGGACAAGCTTTAATCACTCTCTATGACATTATGTACGCACAGTAGAACTCTGAAGAACCACACAGGGTGGTTGAAGGTGGAGAACCACTCAAGAAACAAAGGCGAGAAATGGATTGGGAGCCCAGCTGAAGAACATCAGTCTTGGAGTGGCTCACTTAAAACAGCTTCTCTCATCCACTGTCAGCGCATTTGTGTATACAGTTAAACTTGTGATCAGACAAAAAGGTCTAGAAACGGTTAGGTCTATTTAGGTGTCACTGATGTAGGCAAGGATGAGACAGTTCCTGACTATGTCAACTGAAGTGAGGTGAGTGTGTATATATTGAAGAGAAGAGAAGTGGGGAGAGGGGATCCCTGGAGTTCTACAATTGAAAGTGACGGATTCAAATAAGGGATCACATTCCTCTGCACTCTTTTAGGAATTCAGGAATGACAAGAACCCTTCCAGTGGAAATCACAAGCAGCAATGATTGCTTGCACCCTTTACACCATTGTTGGTAATGTTTACCAGGTTATCGCAGTTGTTAGCTCAGTAGGCCTTCACGCTGTAGCACAGACAGAATTTGAACATGTTTAGTTTTGTCAAGAACAGAAAATAAACAAAGAGACAAACACTCCATGTAATGTTGAAAGAAAATAAACCATCCTCGAAAGAGTGGAAAATCATAAATATACGAATTGTAATTCAGTTAAAACATGCAAAATGGATGCTTTTTCCATCTTCCCCCATTAGTACTATCTGACCTAAAGATGGCATACAATGATATACAAATAACTTTTATTGTTCTTAAAATATACATCTAAGAGTTAATGTGTCAATGAAGGAATGTGTAGGAATAACCACACATGATATCAAAATAGATAGCTCCCTATAAACAAGGTTCGGAATCACTGCTAGTGGGGACAGCTAACACGACTCCTTCAAGGTCACATGGCATAGCTTATGCCTAAGTCCATCACGAGAACCATATAACTTCTGTCCCTCAAATCAATTATCGCTAAAGTTTCTAACTAATATGGTAGCATCTCTACCAGGATGCTATTGATCTAATTTCCTTGATCCATTCAGCAATTTGTGGGGGTCTAAGATCATTTCGTTTCTTATTTAGGACTTTTCCCACTGCCAGTGTCTCCAAGAAAAGTATATTATCTTTAATAGTCCATGTAAGGCGTTATGACTGTGGTAAACTGGTCAAGGACATTTTGGGAGATATTACCACTGGTTTGCCAAGCAAGATTCTTGATTTAGTTTGCACCTAAAGCCAGAGAGCTTTCAGTTAATTTACATTCTAGAAGCATGTGTTCCCATGTCCCTACACATCTTGCAGCAAGAGCAGTGATGGGTATACCCTGGGAAATAAAAATGAATCTTTTGAAGGACGTAGTATATTGTACATTTGGTAAAATACAGGGAACTTTTGAAATTAGCCCCAAGTAAAACTGTGTACTTTATCAAAAGTATGTGTTTATGTTTTTATTCCAGATCTATTCCAAATTCTGACAATTGTTTTTGTATTTCTTCCTGTAGACTGGTCATGAGTTTGGAATACTTATCAGAGATCTTCCCTGTAGTACACCACTCATTCAAACCAATTGGCCCAATTGTGCATCTGGTGTCTTTGATGCAGAGAATAAATGCCGTAATTGTAGACATTGTTCTTTCTTTTTTTTTTTAAATGCCTCTGGAGGTTAATCCAAATTCCTTTTTAACTCTGAGAAAGACCACATAATGTCCTCTTGGACTAGATCACCCATCAACAGTATTACGCACTCCCACCAGGCCTTGTTTCCTTCTGTTATGGCACTGAGCATGGATTATCCTACAATGGAGTTAGTTTGTGATATCTTTGGAAGGAAATGTTTTGAGACTGTTTACAATCACCTTAAACTCTAAACTATGTTTACAAGTACATTATATTGTATTTTCTTAAAGAACTTGGGGTAATCAGACTCGAGTATGCATACTTTAGGGTTGTTCCATACCACTGTGCCTTCAACTAGGCTAAAAAGTCAGAGACAGTTTAAGAAATAATTCATTTGTTTGCTCAAAAATTGAAATAAGCTCAGTCAAGTGAAAAGAGCACATAATAGCTGGACAAGAGTAACTATCCCTTCAACTAGCTGCACCACAATCTATTCCTAGAATTGAGGGTGAAACACCACAGAAGCAATTCTAAGCATCCAACTTCCAATAACAAATATGATTCAGATGTTCAAACAAGTGTAACTACTACTACTACTATCCTAGGTTATTCTACTGTTTCCCTTTTTCTTCCCACTCTTTAATGTTACCAGAACCAATTCTTTAGAATTTAAGAGTCAATCTGTCTTTTTTTTTTTTAAAGTTGACCTGATTATCACACTTTAAATGCTCAAAAAAGTCTGTGACCATGTCATGCCATTTCATTCATACTGCCAAATTGCATAATCAAAAAGAATTCTGTTCCCACATGCATGAATATTTTTTTAAGTGACAATACGTCACTGCCAAACCCCTTATTGCACTAATGTGATTGCAGATACTGGGTTGAGACCGGGCAACTTACAAACTAAGTCGGAGGTGAACTCTTGAATGGGCCGTTTGGTGCTTTCTCTGATTATAAAAATATTGCCCATTTCTTCAATAAAGATTTATTTCATGTATAGTGGAAATATTTTCACATAAACAGAGAGCGCCACTGAGAAATTACCTCATGTCTATTTTTAGAGGATGCGTAATGTAGTGGGGAGCAGCCATTCTGATTCGCAGCATTCACCTGGGCACCTTTTCCAATCAGGGCTTTTACAATGTCATCACGGCCTGCTGAGGCAGCTATGTGTAGAGGAGTCCAATCCGCCTATGGGACAAGAATGGGATATTTATTTAAACACAGTAAAATGTTAACAAGACTTTTAAATTATAGAAAACTGTTGCAACCTAATCTTAAAAAACCCTTATTAACAAAATGTCTATTGAAGTAAAGAAATCTGTGAATCAGACACATCCCATGCCATGCACAAATTTCTGACATTCTGCGACATCACAAAAATCTTCAGGATAATCCATGGAATTTTATAAAAACCATACAATACCTACATACTTCTCCGCTGCAATTACTCATCTGAACGGTCTGCACAGCAGGCAAGTCGCATGAGGGTGTAAAGCAAATCTGTGCATTTGCTCAGCAAATTCTTTTTTTAAATATTTCTCCAAGGGCAATATATTCTTCTCCTGGAATAACCAATTACTCTGGATCTGCGTTAGCACATGAGAGATTTCCCTTCTCTTTTCCACACGGGCAACAGGCTTAACCATGTCTGCAGGAGTATTTTTACTTATAGACCAGGTTGGAAAATGCAAAGTGTTTGTGAATGTCCACAAGAGTATAATCATATGGATGTTCCACGTATTTTACAAGGTCACGCCTCCATCACACTCCCTTCCCTGCCTCAAACCCTAAATCCAATACTGCAGAAAATCAACAGTGAGCGCACACTTTTGTGCAGAACTAAATTCCATCTGTTAATATAAATCTCCAACCATCATGATTCTGTGGTCGGTATGGCCTAATGCCAATTGGGTAGCATGTCTAGATGCAGTACTCCCAGCCGACAACCACTAATGCAATGATCCTGGGCTTAATGGGAGGCATCGAACCATGAAATTAGAATGCTGCAGCAGCAAAGAGACTGACATAATGGTGAATATGGCTTCGAGTCACAGAAGCCCATGAAATAGTAGATGACAGAGGAGCCGTAGCCTGGGCAAAAACAAAATGGTGACCACTGGTATCTGAGGGGTGTTAAAGGACCAGGGTTACCATTGCAGTCTGGCGACAGACCCTCGCCAATGAAAAGGAGTCCTTGGGATCCCACCATCATTTTAACCCCCAGAGCACTCATGCCACACTGGTGGACGTAGTGCAGGAAGCAGAGAGGCGGAGCAGGGAGGCAGCAAGGTAAGCAAGAAGCCCGTCGGATGCCGGTTCCGGAGAAAGAAGAGCATGGGAGGGAGGCGAGCTCACGGAACTGCCTGGAAGTGAAACCGCCACCCAGACATTTCTTGGAGGAGGGTGATAAAGTGAGTGACAGCGTTGGAGGCGTGTGGGGCCCAATGACTGCCAACATTTAAATAGCAGAGAAAGGGCAGCAGACCCCATCAGGTAGTGCAGACCTTCCTGCAGCATTGCTGGAGGGTAGAGGAAGAAGCGACCAACACTCTTGGTGAGAGGAATACTGGTTCACTGCTCTGGTGGGCATAGAAGCAAAGGCCCTAATACAGACCTGAAGCATGTAGCACAAAGCAGGGGTTAATGGAGTATTAGGCTGGGTGGTCGTCTAAATACTGAATAATAATAATAAAAGTTTATAAAGCGCGCAAATACCAAAGTGTCTTGACGCTGACAGCGGGATCCTCCAGAAAGGTGGTACAGACTAATACGGTACGGATCACCTACTCTAATTAGGATCTGAAAAGCCAAGTCTTAAGTTGTTTTCTAAAGATCGGCAGATTTGACTGTACTCTCAGGGCCAGAGGGAGTGAGTTCCAAAGTTTACCTCCCAGATGTTGTAGGCTCCTTCCACCCCATTTAGTTTTTCTTATCCTGGGAATTTTCACCAAGTGGGCTGTTATTAATCGTAGCATCCATTGCGGGCAATATCTACGGAAGATAGTCTGATGGTAATGCGAGCCCTTTCAGTGCAAGGCGTTATGAATAGTACACAACGCTTTAAACCTAATCCTATCTGCTACTGGTAACCAATGCAGGTCCCGTATATGTTTAGTGACTGAACAGAATTTGGGAACTTTCGTCAGGAGCCGCGCAGCCGCATTTTGTAACGATTACAACTTTTGATGGCAACTTTCGTACCCCCTAAAAACAGGGTGTTACAATAATCTATCCTACAGAGGATGAGCGGGTCTACAACGGTTTTATGAAGATCGTCTGGGATAAAAGGGAACACTTTTTTCAGTATTCTAATGATAAAATTGCATGTGGCGATGGTATGATTGATTTGCTCAGTGAAACTGAGTTGGTCATCACAAATCACCTCAAGATTTTTAACTTTAGGAACATGGGTGGGTAGTGGGCTAAAATCAGACACCAGGTAGAATTCCAAAAATTGGTGTTATTTCCAAAAAGGATCACCTCTGTTTTTTCAGTGTTCAGATTTAGAAGATTATTTCGCATCCAGGTTGATACTTGGGTTAAAGAATCAATTACTCTTGGAAAGCTTATATTCAATTTCTCAACTCACACACCATGAAGCACTCAAAAATTCCACTCCATCAGTCTTGAAAGGGAAGATCAAATCAATTGTAAATAATCCAAATGTAATCTTATATCATTAAACATTTGCTCATACATATGTCTCTCTTTGATGCTTTTAATATTGTGTGTAATAACTGTTTGGATTGTTTTTAGTTGTTTTATTGTGATTTTGTACACATATGTATGAGCAAATTTTTAACGATATAAGATTAAATTTGGATTTATTTACAATTGTTTTGCTCTTCTCTTTCAAGACTGGTGGAGTGGAATTTTTGAGTGCTTCATGGATTTTTGAGTTGAGAAATTAAATATAAGCTTTCCAAGAGTAATTGAATCTTTAAGACATTAATGGTAACCTGACTCTTGGAATAGAGGGGTCACTCTCGGTTTCCTTTACATGATACTTGAATTAAGCAGTTTAAGCTTTGAGGCCATCGGACCCTCTTCTTCCGGAATGGCCATGATAATTTGTGTGTTGTCGGCGTAAGAGACCGCCAACAGACCGCAGGCCTCATTAAGTTTTAGCAGAGGCGCTATGTAGATGACTAAACATCGCCCGGGATAAAGATGATCCCTGCGGAACCCCGCACGGCAGGGAGAAAGGATCAGATTAAAATCCATTTACTTCCACTCTCTGAACCCTGAAAGGATCAGATTAAAATCCATTTACTTCCACTCTCTGAACCCTATCTGTTAGGAATGAACTGAGGAGGGTCAGAGCTACACCCTCAATCCTGATACTCTCCAGCCTCCCGATAAGCACCTCATGGTTGACCGTATCAAAAGCAGCTGAGAGGTCGAGAAGGATGAGCTCCGCACTTCTCTACTCATCGACCACTATATGGATTTCTTCAGAGGCCTCCACTAAGGCAGATTGTGGCGTTCTGAGCTCTGAAGCCATGTTGGACCTTATTAAGGATTTTATTTGTTTCCAAAAAAAAAAAAACAGTGAGCTCGTTGTTCAGTGCCTTTTGAAGGATTTTAGCGGGAAAAGGCAATCGAGAAATCGGTCGATAATTCTTAGTGAAGAATTATATGGACTGAACATGGAAATGAACGAAAATACACCCCTATAGAACTGTGCAAGTAACAGAGTGGTACATAGCCTAGGCTTGGTGGAGGGGCAATGCAGGTGAGGGGTGACACAGCGAGGCCTACTATGTGGTGCTGGTGGGGGAGGGGAAGAGGATCCTGAAGCACCACAGAAGGGGTATTAATGAAGGAACTGGTGAATGAAACAGCGCACTGAGAAGAACCCAGCACCACCACCCCCTCCTCTCGTCCAGGCCTTGGATGAGCAGAACTGAGCAATAAAGTGGCACATTAGTGTCAGTGACAACGGATATGAAAATACTTGCCTGTAAAAACCTTAATTGGGTTGACCCCTCAGCCAGCAGTAAAGCCCCACCCAGGAGTGTTGCTGGGTGTTCCGGGGTATACAGGCAGATTAACCTTCCAGGGGAAGTTCCTGTTCCGCATGTGACTAATGCATTGCTGGAAAGGGACTAGAGGCGAAATTAGCCTTTACAATGGGAAGACACTCTAAAATCAGGGCAGCAGCTGCCCTGGAACAACTGCGAGTAATTAGTGAATTGGTTCTGACCTTACAGATACCACCAGAGTGTTATACATGAGGGAAGGAAGTACTGCATAAACTGGATGCAATGCTAGAGGCTCTGATCGCCGTGAGGGGAACGGCTTTTCCTTGTGCCAGCACACGCCGTGAGGGGAACGGCTTAAATCTTTCTACATAGTGCCGTGAGGGGATCGGCCGGGCTAAACCACAAGCCCCAGCAGCCCCCTGCTGCCAGCGACGCCTTCCTGACGCTGAACGTGCGCCCGGAGGCGCTTTAAAAGCAACGAGCGCCCCCCGCAGCGCGGGACGCTCTGATCGCCGTGAGGGGAACGGCTTTTCCTTGCGCCAGCACACGCCGTGAGGGGAACGGCTTAAATCTTTCTACATAGCGCCGTGAGGGGATCGGCCAGGCCAAACCACAAGCCCCAGCAGCCCCCTGCTGCCAGCGACGCCTTCCTGACGCTGCACGTGCACCCGGAGGCGCTTTAAAAGCAACGAGCGCCCCCCGCAGCGCGGGACGCTCTGATCGCCGTGAGGGGAACGGCTTTTCCTTGCGCCAGCACACGCCGTGAGGGGAACGGCTTCGATCTTTCTACATAGCGCCGTGAGGGGATCGGCCGGGCTAAACCACAAGCCCCAGCAGCCCCCTGCTGCCAGCGACGCCTTCCTGACGCTGCACGTGCGCCCGGAGGCGCTTTAAAAGCAACGAGCGCCCCCCGCAGCGCGGGACGCTCTGATCGCCGTGAGGGGAACGGCTTTTCCTTGCGCCAGCACACGCCGTGAGGGGAACGGCTTCGATCTTTCTACATAGCGCCGTGAGGGGATCGGCCGGGCTAAACCACAAGCCTCAGCAGCCCCCTGCTGCCAGCGACGCCTTCCTGACGCTGCACGTGCGCCCGGAGGCATTTTAAAAGCAACGAGCGCCCCCCGCAGCGCGGGACGCGCGCGGGCAGCGCCCAGGCAAAGCCCGGGCCAAGGGCGGGCCCGTCCTTGCCAGGAAGAGGCAGGGAAGGGCCACCCCTCTAACTCTAATGGACCAAGACCCTCGTGTTTTACTAGAAGCGGCAGAAAAGGTACTGTGAGATTTTCACCTTAGCAGCTCTTCCACTTGTAACTGCCACTTCCCTTCATGTAGATACTTGGAACTGGTCAACGTCACGGTTAAGCTGATATGGTACATTACTAATAACTTTTTTATTCTGGCACTGGATTACTGGACCCTATTGGACTGGTCTTTTATCTAATACTGTGACCTTATATAACGTGTTTTACTAGCAGCAAACTGTCTACATGCCCATTATAGTTGCCAAACCAATCAACAATCCTGTACTTTTGTCTATAGGGGCATGATACAGCTAGCCCTCAGCACTTTGCACTTTATGGTCCATGTTTACATTTTTCTTATTGCTGCTAAATATTTGATCACGTTGCACTTTAGGGGCCTTTCACAGTTAGCCTCTAGCACTTTGCACTTTCCGGTCTAACTGATAAATAAGGTTTTATGTTTTTAATTATATATAAAGTGTTAAAGAGCTTCTAAAGGACCGCATACTTTAGTTGTAAACCCTTCAGGAGTTATCTTGACAGCAGTGCCACCTGCCAGTGAGTCCTTAAGCTTCTGTCAGCAAGTTCTTACGCTTTTTGGGCCTGTATTCCAGTAGAATGATCTTGTTTTGTTGAAGTTCTGTTGTGAGCATTCATGCACTTGGTCACCTAAATTAGCTGTAGTATAGTAGCTTTCCCTCCACCTTGAGTTTTAGACAACTACCAGCACCCAATTTAAAGCCATCGACAGTATTAAAGATAATTGTCCTAACTCAAACAGAATGGGGAAACGAGCATGCACAGAAAAGAAACCAAAGGCCCCTCCTAACCCTATACCTAAAACCAAGCCGACCTCTATAGATAGGATGTTGGAAAAGGCTTTAGGTGTAGTTGCCACTGAAATTGAACTGACAGAGAGACGATTATCCCTAACTCCCAACCTGGAAATCCTCACAATAGACCTTCATACCTCACCAATATCAAGAACCCCAGGAGTCCCAGCAAATGAATCCCCTGGGGCCCAAACTTCAATAGTTGAAGTAGGTAGTCCTGATCAATTAAGGGAGCAATCTCGTATACAACCCGTTACAAAGGGGAGACCCAAACCGCAAGTAAAAACGGCGGCAAGAAGGAAGAAAACTATGGTAGAAAAGACTGATAATAGGAATACCGGGACGGGAGGGATAGTCAACAGTATTGAAACAGCTAATGAACAGCCAGTGTGGGTTACCAAGTTAGTGGTGGATCTTCAGATGCAAGTGAGGGACATAGTCAAGGACGAACTTAAATCACTTGTGGGAAGGGTTGACAAACTGACGTTACTTATTAAAAACTGGACAAGCAATAGGGGGGTAGTAGACGGGACCGTTGAAGTGGACACTGGCCCTGGAGACGAGGTAATTGTGATCTCCACAAAGGCCATTTCAACCATTAAACATAATGACCGCCCAGCCACTCAAGCATTAAATACTGAGAGACAACAACCACTAGCCCCATTTGCAGTCAACACAAAAGGGCACCTATCGCCTCTACTAGCAGAGAAAGTCTACCCCCCCTATTTAAACAATCCATCAGGCCTTGGCAGCCGAATAATCAAAGGGCAGGGGTAGATTTACAAACATGCACAGAGGCTCCAAAGGAATATGCCCCGCCCCCCCAGCTATTAACCTACCACCGGCCTCAACCCCATATGCCCTCATCTTGGCTGGCATTCCTGAGCTTCGAAAGGGCCAACATGAACCACACCAAGAACTAAAAAATAAATGCATGCACTGGCTAGCGAACCACAGGTACTTTAGGTATGACGACGTTGACGAGATTTTAACTACACGTAGAGTGGGATGGCTAGGTTGGAGGCCCAAGGATAAGAAAGGTGATTGTATAGTGATCAACTTTAGAAACCCCCGTGTTGTCCAAGAAATTCTAAATAGAGAGGACGGGAGACCAATGGGTTCTATTTTAGCCCTCCCATTGGGTTACTTTTATCCCCCTGAGAGGGTTTATGAAGACACAAGGCACTATGAGTGGGACCGGGGACACGAAAACTATAGCCACAACAAAACTGCCATAGAACATTATTGGCCTAGGCAACAAATGTACAATATACCTACAGCTAACAGGTTTAGTAGCCTAGAAGGAGTGGATTGACTTGAGGCCCAAGCCATTGGCCTTGGAGTACAGTTGGGCGTAATTCGGTTGGCAATTGAGCCTCGCAAGAATGATGTAGGGAACCGTATGATGTTGGGGGAATGGGAAACCTGTAGGTGCATGAGCGGCTCACCAGGGAATACCCATGAAGGCCCAAATACGACTTTGATTATTAACCAACCACTTTCATCGTTCTGCGGGTCTCCCCTGCAGTCCTCCCCTCCAGTTGCCAAAACAATTCTCTCCTGACCGCCCAAGGCTACCCGTTTTATCCTGGAACTTAGCAGGCCTGAATAGCAAGATTGACGACCCCGAATGGGGTCGCTTTATTGACCAACATGAGATCTGCATGTTCCAGGAGACGTGGGCAAGAGGGGATGTCTCAAAAGCGGGTTATGCTATATTTAATATCCCTGCAACATCAGGGGGGAAAGGGAGACCATCAGGAGGCCTGAGCACATGGGTGGCAGTCCACCTAGGCTGCTCAGCAGAGTGGATAGAATCATCTTCAAACGACATTCTGTGTGTTCTTCTGCACTTTTCCCCCAAGATCTCCATTGCCCTTTTAAATGTGTACTCTAGACCAGTCAACCAGGGCCAGGTGTCAAAAACTCTTGAGGAACTAACGTCATTTCTAGCCACCATCACAGATAATTGTATGGTAATCGTAGGAGGGGATTTTAATTGTCAGTATGAGCCGCTAGATGGCTTGCATAAGGATAGTCTCTGTGAAGAAGACAAATACTGGGCTATCCCAGAGTCTTCATGCCCTCTAGTTAAAATTTGGTCCCCTTTGGTGATCCAGATGAACTGCTTTGTTTTAAAATACTCTTTAAGGGCGTGTAATGGGAGAACACAATCTGATTCATCCAGTAATTACACTTTTATTAGAAATGGGAGAGGCTCCCTACTGGACTACATTCTAATCGATTGTAAATCCTGGCACAAGGTTATTGATTTCAAAGTTATGGCACAACAAGATAGTGACCACAACGCCCTTGTGCTAGAATTACACGAGCCCAATCTTGGGAGTGTAACAAGTGTCCATTCCCTTTCTGATGATAGGCTGTCCCTCTCAAATTGTAGGAGGCGAGTATGCTGGGCTGACATAAACCAGACACAGGATAAAATAGGCTCCCTGGATGAAGCCCTCATCCCGGTGCTCTTGACCGCAACTATTTCTGTACCCATTAATGGAGGCAGAATTGATCTCTCAATGGTCACCCAGAATCATACTAAGCTACTGGCTATTACGGTAGACTTCTTTTTTCCTATAAAAAGCTCCAGGCCCAATAGGAAATCTTCCCACCCCTGGTATAATGACGAATGTCGTAAGGCCAAAACAGCCCTGATTGTCTCCATCAAGGCTAATGATCGTCCCTTAATCAAAACATCTAGAGTGGCCTATAAGGCCAGTGTTAGTGAGGCAAAAAAAAGGTGGGAAAGCAGCAAGTGGGATATCTTGAGAAGTTCTCTGGGTGCCCGGGATATGAGGACCTTTTGGAAAGTGGTCAACACAGGCAGTTGTGAGGCAAAATCCCCGAGAGAGCCAAACCTGGAGGCATGTGTATGGAGGGACCACTTTGAGTCCCTATACTCAAGGGTGGAAACATCGGTTGAACCAGCTGTCAATGTTTGTCCTGAGGGGATGGACCCCCTGACTGTATCTATGCTCACCCCCATAACATCGGCTGACACCCCTGTGATATCCCTCAATGAGATAACTTGCGCCCTTTCCAAAATAGCACCGGGCAAAGCCCCCGGATTGGACAAGATCCCAGGGGACCTTCTCCGTAGTGAACCCATTATCTGGACGCCATACCTTTGGGTACTATTCAATGCCATACTCCAAGGTATGGAGATCCCTCCTAGCTGGGCTGGAGCGGAAATAATCCCCATCTATAAAAAGGGCTCACCACTGTTGCCGACAAATTACAGGCCAATAAGCCTTATAGACATCACATAAAAAATCTTCGCACGCGTGTTGTTGCTCCGGCTGCAGAGCTGGATGGAGGAGCATAAGATACTTACTCCCCTTCAGGCAGGGTTCAGGGAAAAATTGTCCACATTGGACCAAATGCTCAGGCTACAAATATTACACTGGAAGATAGTGTGTCTGGAGGGTGGCAGCCTCTACCTAATATTTGTAGACCTGAGGTCCGCGTTTGATTTGGTCCCCAGAGAGAAGTTGTGGGCAGTCCTGCATGAGTTGGGGGTTCCGCCTTACTTGTGCCAAGCTATAAAGCGTTTGCACGAGGGAAACTACGCCCAAATCAGATATGGGAAGGAGGGGTGCCTTATGGCCCCCATTCCCATAAACAGAGGTGTCCGACAGGGATGCGTACTTGCCCCGACCCTATTTGGCCTATACATAAATGGGTTAGTATATTATCTGCTCAGCGAGAAAGATTTGGACATCCCTAAGCTGGCACCACGCAAAATTCCAGCTATGATGTTTGCCGACGATACTCTACTAGTATCTAAATCACCCATGGGGATACAGAGGGTATTAAACAGGTTTGACGCATTTTGTAGGGAAAGAGGGCTTGAAATCAACCTCCAAAAAACCAAATTCATGTTGTTCAACTCCCCGAAAAGCACCCGGCCAAATCCATCTTTATATGGCAAACCCCTTGAAAGAGTATCCTCTTTCGACTATCTAGGCATTACAATTACAGATTCTATGGACTGGGGGGCTCAAATTAAAAAATCATCCCTCAAGCTCTCACAATCATCTGGAGGACTAACGAAGGTTTTTCGAAAATCAAGTTATAAACCTGTGAGTCCAGCCATAGAAATCTACAAGGTCCAAGCTAGGGGAGGGGCACTGTATGGGGCAGAACTGTGGGGACACCGTAGCTCTGAGAGTCTTACATAGACAGAAAACATCTTTCTCAGGCAACTGTTTAGTCTCCCACAGAGTACCCCACTCACGCCGCTACGTCTGGACCTGGGGGTAAGGCCCATAGCGGACGAATCTAACCTTAGACCCCTCCTATTCTGGCGACGTCTGTGGGTTACCCCTGAACTTCTAGCATACAGAGATGAATTAAGAGAGGTGCTGAGCCTACCAGGGGCGGGCAAATTACCCTGGCTTTCCTATGTCCGTCATATGTTAACAAGCTTGGGACGGGGCAATCTTTGGGATGACCCGGAGGTTGCCTGTGCCTCAATCTCTAGGAAAATGCTGAGGGATTCCTACGGGGAATTTAAATTGGCCCAGATTCAATCAAACCCCTTAGCAGGTAAACTGACTGTAACCTTCCTAGAGTTCAAGGATAGGTATAGCTTAGAGCCGGCCCTAAATGACATCAAGCCAGCAACCGCAAGAAAGCTCTTTTTGCAGTTTAGATACGTGGTCTTGCCTCTCCGCTCCTTTACAAACAACTGGGGCGGCTCACAAACTTTGGGGTGTCCGGCATGTGATTGCCCAATACAATCTGACCTTCATGTATTTTTTAGCTGTCCCGGATACCACAAAGTGAGAAAACGGTGGCTGGCCCAGATTTGCAGAAACCTAGGGACCAGACGCTGTTGCGAGGCTTTCAGGATATTTAAACACGATACCAGCCTCCCGATAGTTTATTCGGTAGCAGGTTTTCTATTCTCCATGTGGTGCACTCGTAGGGCCCTCTTAAAAACAAAACAATAGCAATAAATGAGGGCCTCAGCCATGCACAAATGTAATGAGGAATTTTATTGGGCCACTAATTTTTATTGTTTATCTGAGATCACCTGCTTTGATACATCAAATTTAAATTTGCTTTTTTTTTTTTTTACCTGGTTCTGTCTTCTGTCTCTAATCTCGCAATGTTACATATGTACTTTGTATCGTCAGAACTGTTACCAGTTATGATCAATCAATTGTTTTATATGATCAGGCTCTCCCATGCGTGGAACTAGTCGAACAGATTATACCGTATATATCTGTGATAGGCCACATTTGTGTATGTTTCATCTAAACTGTGCTTATTTTATGTAGCCATCCTTGCTCTATCTTTTTTAGCTTTCTTTTTTTTTTTTAATTGTAATCGATTTTAAAAGGAAATGAATTGTATGTAATTTTAGTTGTACTTTTAAGGTCTAATTGACCGAAATAAAGTTATTACTGACTGACTGGCTAGAGGTCATCATTGCTACTGGAGATATGCTAAATACTAAAACAGATTCAGTGGTGGTGGATATTTTTTTTGATAAACAGGTTTTATTGCTTTTAAACCAGCAAGGTGGTAAAACAGTTGACACACAAGCATCACGATACAGTAATAAGAGCAGCAGTTACACAAGTCAGCAACTCTAAAGTAATACATCAGAATTATGAATAGCGCCACCCAAAATTCTACACCAATTATGTCAGACAATTTGACCCAGCCATTTTCCCCAAACCCGCCCATGTTTGTGGGGACATCCTCTGGCCTCCTAGACCACCTGTTCCAGTTGCGCACACCAATCTACTCCTCGCTGCCACCCTGACAGGGTGGGAGGCGCAGGGGACATCCATTGAGCAGCAATATCCCATTTGGCAACGAGGAGGGCTGTCCCCAGAAACAACCGTTCAGCTCTCATGCCTCCAGAGCCCTCAAACACACCAAGTAGTATCAGCAAGGGAGAGTGAGGAACCTCCCACCCAAGGAAATCCAATAGGTACGGGATCACCATGTTCCAATAGTTCGTAACCACAGAGGAGGAACATACTAGATGATAAAAATCCACTGGGTCTATTCCGCAGCGGGGCAGGAGGGACTAGAGAGAATGCCCACCCGATGCATTCGGGCCGGGGAGAGGTAGGAGTAGTTGTAGGAAAATGGGTTTCTGTTGCAGTGCCCCCCCTACTTTTTGCCTGACTTGTGCTGCATTTTTTACTGTAGCGTACTGGGTCCCTGCAAACCAGGTTCCCAGTACCAGTGTTCTTTCCCAAAACTGTACCATTCTTTCCACAATTAGCACACCTCTGGCTCACATATAAACCCCTTGTAAAAGGTACCAGTGGTACCAAGGGCCTTGTGATCAGGGAGGTTCTCTAACGGCTGCAGCATGTACTATGCCACCCTAAGAGACCCTTCACCAAACACATGCACACTGCCACTGAAGCCTGCGTGTTTTGGTGCAGATAAAATCCCTGAGGGGAGAGTAACCTTTGGTATGTTTAAAAACATGGGGAAGGTGTCGGTCAGCTGGTGATTAATAATGAATCTCCTGACCTAAAATTATTGCATTATATAACCAACATGTTTCGACCGCTCATTCAGCCGAACAAGGTCTAGGGTCTTCATCAGGGTAATTAAGCTATGGTATACATTCAAACCATGCTCCTCTGCTAATACAGCTTCACTCTAGTCACATACATCTATGGGCATCATGGCAAAAATGTGAGGCCTCCTTCATAGTCGCACATTCATCAGAAGGAAGAGTGTGTACCTTCCATCTATTGAGCCCCCTTCCACTGCCGTAATGCGAGACGGCTCACCAGAGGTACTCACTAAACAAGCATTGGCATAGCCAATAGGTCTCGCCTTTGGGACCTTATAAGTGTTTTTAGCCAGAGCTATTGGCTTTGCCATTGTCTTTAATCTATGTTGTAGAGCATTTTTGTTACCTTATATATAACCAAGTAAACATTATGTACAACTGAACGACCCTATTAAAAAAAGAATTAACCTATACAATGTCTTCTAGTTTGTCTGTCCTGATGCTGAGGTGCTGCTGTGCTGATGCTCAGGTGATGCTGAGTTATACTGACATGGTGCTGAAGTGGTAGTGTGCTTGTACGGAGGTGGTGCTCAGTGATACTGAGGTGGTGCTGAGTGATGCTGAGTTGGTGCTGTGCTGTTGCTGCACTAATGCTGAAGTGGTGCTGCATTGGTGCTGGTGGTGGTGCTGTGCTGATGCTGTGATGGGGCTGAGCTGGTGCTGAGTTGGTGCTTTGCTGGTGGTGGTGCAATGATGCGGAGGTGGTGCTGTGCTGATACGGAGGTGGCGCTGTGGTGGTGTTGAGTGATGCGGAGGAGATTCTGCACTGGAGCTGAGTGATGCAGTGGTGGCGCCGAGTGATGCTGTGCTGGTGCTATGCTGATGCTAAGGTGGTGGTGCTGCACTGATGCTTAGATGGTGGTGCTGCACTGACGCCGAGGTAGTGCTGCACTGGTAGTGAGGTGGTGCTGCACTAGTGCTGTGCTGTTGCTGAAGTGGTGCTGCGCTGGTGTTGAGGTGGTGCTGAGGTGATGCTGCGCTGATGCTCAGGTCATGCTGAGTTAAACTGATGTAGTGCTAAGGTGGTGGTGTGCTTGTGCAGAAGTGGTGCTCAGGTGGCGCTGAGTGATGCTTTGGTGGTGCTCCAGTAATGCTGTGATGGTGCTCAGGTGGTGCTGAGTGATGCTCAGGTGGTGCTGTGGTGGTGTTGAGTGATGTTGAGGAGATGACAGTGCTGAGATGGTGCTGAGTGGTGCTGCACTGATGCTGAAGTAGTGCTGCTTTGGTAGTCAGATGGTGCTGCACTGGTGCTGTGCTAGTGCTGAGGTAGTGCTGCGCTGGTGCTAAGGTGGTGCTGAGCTGTGGCTGAATAATGTTGAGGTGGTGTTGTACCAGTGTTGTGGTAGTGCTCAAGTGCTGCTGAGTGACGCTCAGGTGGTGCTGCGATGGTGCTGCTGAAGTGGTGCTGAGTGACGCTGACTGGTGCTGAAGTGGTGCTGCGCTGATGCTGACATGGTGCTGAGGTAGTGCTGCACTGATGCATTGGTGCTGCGGTGGTGCTGTGCTGATGCTGCGCTGATGCTGTGGTGGTGCTAAAGTGGGGCTGTCCTGGTGCTGAGTGATACTGAGGTGGTGCTGTGCTGGGGTGGTGCTGCGCTGGGGCTGATTGATGCTTATGTGGTGCTGTGGTGGTGCTCAGGTGCTGAGGAGTGATGCTCAGGTGGTGCTGCAATGGTGCTGCTGTAGTGGTGATGAGTGACGATAACTGGTGCTGAAGTGGTGCTGCAGTAGTGTTGCACTGATGCAGGGGTGGTGCTAAAGTGGTGCTGTGCTGGTGCTGAATGCTGCTGAGGTGGTGCTGAGTCATGCTGAGGTGGTGGTGCTGTGCTGGTCTATGACATTTCTTTCCTGAAATTCTGTCTGCTTACAGTGTCCTAAACCCTCTGAAGAGGGTAAAGTGCAACACTTTGGCAGCCAAAACAATTAAATAAGCATACATATATATCAGCTTAAACACAACAGCACCATCATTAATTTATAGTAAATACAATTTTACTGCTTAAAATAACTACGGTGGAGGGGAGTGAAGAGAAAGAGCTGCAACAAAAACAAGGCTTTTTTTACACTTAGACAAAATGACAAGTGCCTTGTGTAAAGTCAAGAGCCCTGCAAGAGTATTGAACAACAGCCTATAAAAAGAAATACAAATTCGGACTGTTGAGATCTGGTTACATTGACATGCCGATCATGGAGTGTATGCAGAACACCGAGCTGGCTGGAAAGGTTAGTCTGTCTCGGCTCTCACCTGTTTATCTCCCAGAAAGCTGATTAAAGAGGAAGGTGATAAACAGCAAGTAACACCCCGCTGGCAGCAGCTGCGTGTGGAGGAGGGGACAGACATCGGCACAAACCCGTGGCTGCGTGTGGAGGAGGGGACAGACATCGGCACAAACCCGTGGCTGCGTGTGGAGGAGGGGACAGACATCGGCACAAATCTGTGGCTGCGTGTGGAGGAGCCAGGGGACAGACATCGGCACAAACCTGTGGCTGCGTGTGGAGGAGGGGACAGACATCGGCACAAACCTGTGGCTGCGTGTGGAGGAGGGGACAGACATCGGCACAAACCCGTGGCTGCGTGTGGAGGAGCCAGGGGACAGACATCGGCACAAACCCGTGGCTGCGTGTGGAGGAGCCAGGGGACAGACAGCGGCACAAACCCGTGGCTCCGTGTGGAGGAGCCAGGGGACAGACATCGGCACAAACCCGTGGCTGCCTGTGGAGGAGGGGCCAGACATCGGCACAAACCCGTGGCTGCGTGTGGAGGAGGGGACAGACATCGGCACAAACCCGTGGCTGCGTTTGGAGGAGCCAGGGGACAGACATCGGCACAAACCTGTGGCTGCGTGTGGAGGAGCCAGGGGACAGACATCGGCACAAACCTGTGGGGGACAGACATCGGCACAAACCTGTGGCGGCTTCAGATCTCCGATCCCTGACGTGTATCACCCCATACTATTAAAATCTGTCACTGACCGGGTGCGGATGGGGGAGGCTAACATTATTAGCAGGAAGAGGGCAGGAGAGGGCAGCAACATGAGGTACAGCGGGATACAGACATCGACTTCAGAGGGTGAAAAACAAGAGACAGCAAGAGGAGGGCGGGAGAGGGCACTAACATGAGGGACAGCGGGATGCAGACATCGGACTTCAGAGGGTCAAAAACAAGAGACAGCAAGAGGAGGGCGGGAGCGGGCACTAACATGAGGGACAGCGGGATACAGACATCGGACTTCAGAGGGTCAAAAACAAGAGACAGCAAGAGGAGGGCGGGAGCGGGCACCAACATGAGGGACAGCGGGATACAGACATCGGACTTCAGAGGGTCAAAAACAAGAGACAGCAAGAGGAGGGCGGGAGCGGGCACTAACATGAGGGACAGCGGGATGCAGACATCGGACTTCAGAGGGTCAAAAACAAGAGACAGCAAGAGGAGGGCGGGAGCGGGCACTAACATGAGGGACAGCGGGATACAGACATCGACTTCAGAGGGTCAAAAACAAGAGACAGCAAGAGGAGGGCGGGAGCGGGCACTAACATGAGGGACAGCGGGATGCAGACATCGGACTTCAGAGGGTCAAAAACAAGAGACAGCAAGAGGAGGGCGGGAGCGGGCACTAACATGAGGGACAGCGGGATACAGACATTGACTTCAGAGGGTCAAAAACAAGAGACAGCAAGAGGAGGGCGGGAGCGGGCACTAACATGAGGGACAGCGGGATGCAGACATCGGACTTCAGAGGGTCAAAAACAAGAGACAGCAAAGAGGAGGGCGGGAGCGGGCATTAAGACGAACCTTTTAAATATTGTTTCGTCTTAAAATGTTAAGTCTGGCTATTATTTTGTATGTAAATCCCGCTTCTTTATTCTGCTGTGTGTGATAACAGTCCAGTGCCAAGAATTACAGGGACGGTATGTGCAAACACGCACGGCCCTGTGTGGTTTTTTAAATATTATAATTGTTCGCCGACAGTATCAATTGCTATCTGTGGGGAGAGATATAGGCATGCTGCTGCGGGATTGAAGCACAAGTTACTAACTTGTGTAACGATATATCTGTAAGAGACAGTAGTTAGTGATAGATTCCTTACCTTAGAATATCCCCAGGCGTCAGGCTGGATCCGGAAAGTTTTGCGTAGCAGTACCCTTGCGCGTCGGTAGGCGGCGTCGTGCGGCTCCGCGTCCGTCGTCGGCGTCGTGATCGCCGGGATGACGTCGCGGGCAGTACTTAGGCGCCGCCCCTGCGCGCTGACGTCAGTTCTGTACACGACTTTCCGCGCCAGGAACGCAGAGCCATGCAAGAAGCTGACACAGGTGTCTGAAAAATACTAGGGCCCTGAAAGGGATGTCCTTAACCCTAGAAATCAGTTCGCAGAACGGGGAGGATGGGTGGGCGGTAAGGAATCTATCACTAACTACTGTCTCTTACAGATATATCGTTACACAAGTTAGTAACTTGTGCATCTGAAAGAGACACGTTAGTGATAGATTCCTTACCTTAGAATAGATACCCCAGCAATACCAACCCCGGTGGTGGGTCTGCGAACAAAGATCAGACAAGGAAGTCCTGGAGGACAGAACGGCCAAAGAAGCCGTCCCTCCGGACCTGACTGTCAAGGCAGTAATGTCTAGTAAACGTGTGCAGCGAGGCCCACGTAGCCGCCTGACAGATAACCGGCAGCGGAACACCGCGGCCCAAGGCCGTGGTAGCAGCCGTTGCCCTGGTGGAATGGGCACGCAGCCCAACAGGAGGTTCCTTTTAGCCAAAGAATAGCAGGCCTTGATGCACAAGGTAACCCAGCGGGAGATGGTCCTCTTGTGCACCGCCCGACCTTTTTGGCGCCCACGTAGCCAACAAAGAGCTGGTCATCCACCCGGAAGTGTTTTGTGCGGTCAATATAAAAAGAGAGCGCACGTTTTGGGTCCAGACGGTGGAGCCTCTCTTCCTCTCTGGAAGGATGCGGAGGCGGAAAGAAGGTGGGCAAAGTGATGGTCTGCCCAATGTGGAAAGCAGTAACCACCTTTGGCAAGAAGGACGGACGCGTCCGAAGAACAACCTTGTCTGGATGAACAGACAGAAAGGGAGGTTTGCAAGATAGAGCCTGGAGCTCACTCACCCGCCGAGCGGAGGTGATGGCCACCAGAAAGGCTGTCTTCAGAGTCAGAAGACGAAGAGGACAGTTATGCAGAGGCTCAAAGGGAGCGCACATTAAAAAGGTAAGAACCAAGTTCAAGTCCCACTGAGGCATTACAAACGGAACAGGAGGGAAGAGGTGAGTAATGCCTTTTAAGAACCTGTTAACAACAGGGGACTTGAAAAGGGAGGGCTGATCAGGGAGCCTGAGGAAGGCCGAGATAGCACAAAGATAACCCTTGATGGTACCCAGGGCAGAACCCTGTTGGGCCAGAGAGAGAAGGAACAGAAGGACCTCAGAAAGAGGGGCAGAAAGGGGATCCACAGCCTTTGCTGTGCACCATGCCACAAATTTGTTCCACCTGCAGGCGTATACCACCTTAGTGGAGGGACGCCTGGCTGCCAGAATCACATCACAAACTTCGGGAGGCAAGTCGAAAGGAATCAACTGCCGCCGCTCAATCTCCACGCAAGCAGGTGTAGACTGGACAGGTTCGGGTGGAGGACCGTCCCCTGCTGCTGCGACAGAAGATCCTCCCGAAGAGGCAGACGGATCGGGGGATCTATGCTCATATTGAGTAGCTCGGGATACCAAACTCTTCGAGCCCAGTCCGGAGCCACAAGAATGACTTGGGCCCGGTCGTGCCGAATCTTCTTCAACACTCTGGGTAGAAGTGGTATAGGCGGAAAGGCGTACAACAGACCGCAACTCCACTCGCGACGAAAGCGTCGCCGAGCGAGTGCCGCCTTGGAAATTCCAACGCGCAGAACTGATGACATTGCGCGTTCTCTTCGGTGGCGAATAGATCTAACCAAGGCTCTCCCCACTGTAGAAAGAGTCCTTGCGCCACTTCCGAGTGAAGACGCCATTCGTGATCCATCATGCACCTGCGGCTGAGTTCGTCCGCCCTGGCGTTCAGAGAACCTGCCAGGTGTTGAACCATCAGGAACATGCCCTGATGTTCCAGCCATGTCCAGAGGCGCAGAGCCTCCTGACAAAGGGTCCAAGACCCCACCCCGCCCTGTTTGTTGCAGTACCACATGGCGGTGGTGTTGTCTGTGAACACCTGCACAACCTTCCCTTTGACAGAGGGAAGGAATGCCTTGAGTGCAAGCCGGATCGCCCGGAGCTCCAGAAGGTTGATATGGAGCCGGGACTCCGCCGGAGACCAGAGGCCTCTGATCTCCGCCTCTCCCATGTGACCGCCCCATCCCAGAAGGGACGCGTCCGTCACAACTGTATGCTCTGGCTGGGGAAGGGAGAGGGATCTGCCCATGACCCATTGCCGGTTCGAGAGCCACCACTGCAACTGTTTTGCAGTCCCCTCCGAGATCTGGACGTGATCGGACAGGTTGCCCTGGTGCTGCGCCCACTGGAACTTCAGGTCCCACTGCAGAGCCCGCATATGCCATCTGGCATGATTGACCAGCAGGATGCAGGAGGCCATGAGGCCCAGCAGCCTCAGGGTCATCCGTACCGAAACCCAGGATAAAGGCCGAAAGATCGGAATCATAGCCTGAATATCCCGGACTCGCCGTTCGGGAGGATAGGCCCGAAACTGCGTCGTGTCCAGAACTGCTCCGATGAAAAGGAGCTGTGGAGAAGGAATTAGATGCGACTTCGGCACATTGATGGAGAACCCCAGCGAGTGCAGGAGTTCGGCCGTAGTCTGGAGGTGGGAGACGACTGCCTGGGACGAGCCCGCCTTCAGCAGCCAGTCGTCGAGGTAGGGGAAGACTGAAACCCCTGCCCGGCGCAGATGAGCTGCGACCACCGCCATCACTTTCGTGAACACCCGAGGGGCACTGGTAAGGCCAAAGGGGAGCACGGTGAACTGAAAATGCTCGGGGCCTACCGTGAACCGAAGGTAACGCCGGTGGGCCGGCAGGACGGGGATGTGGAAATACGCGTCCTGCAAGTCCAACGCTACCAACCAGTCTCCAGGGTCGAGGGCAGTCAAGACCTGAGCTAGGGTGAGCATCTTGAACTTCTCCTTCCGGAGGAAGCGATTGACGTTCCGGAGGTCCAAGATAGGACGCATGTCCTCCTTGTCCTTTTGGGCACCAGAAAGTAGTGGGAGTAGCAACCACGCCCTACTTCCGGGGTCGGAACATGCTCGATGGCCCTCTTGGTCAAGAGGGCCGTGACTTCCTTCCGTAGAAGCACCAAGTGATCCCCTGACATGCGGTGGAATTGAGGTGGCATGGCTGGGGGGTGGTCTCGAAGGGGAGGGAGTAGCCCCTTCGGACAATGTCCAAGACCCACCTGTCCGAGGTGATGGTGCGCCAGTGGGGAAGGTGATGGCGGACCCTGCCCCCTACTGGCGTGCCGTGCACCTGAAAGGAGGGACTAGGAGGGCTTGGAGGCCGCGGACGGGTTGGAGGTGGTGGCCTGACCCGCACGCTGGTTGCCCGATCCGCCACGGCGGAATCCACGTCCTCGGCCACGCGAAGACGCCTGCTGCGCGGGCCGGTGGCTGGGCTGCTGACGTGAAGGGGCGCCCCTACCGTGGCCACGATAGGGGCGAAAAGCAGAAGGCAGCGGAGGGCGTGTAGCAGAAAGGCCCAGGGACTTTGCAGTAGCCCGTGAGTCCTTAAAGCGCTCCAACGCATGGTCTGCTTTGGACCCAAAAAGACCGACTCCATCAAAGGGCATGTCCATGAGAGTATTCTGGACATCCCCTGAAAAACCAGTGGTTCTCAGCCAGGCGTGGCGCCGGAGCGCCACCGTCGTTGCAATCGACCTGCCCAGCGAGTCGGCGGTGTCAAGGCCACAACGGATAGTGTATTTGGCCGCATCCCTTCCTTCCGCAATGGCGCGGGAAAGCAGTGCCTGGACCTCCTCAGGGCACTGGGGCAAAACATCCGCCACCGAATCCCACAGGGAGTGGGTATATCGGCCCAAAAGACAAGCGGTGTTAACGGACCGCAAGCCAGCACTGGAGGAAGAAAAACCTTTCTTCCCAAACTGATCCAGGCGTTTGGATTCCCTATCCGGAGGAGCGGTAGGGAAGGCGGTTTGGGAAGCGGAGGCTTGGACAACCAAGCTCTCAGGAGTGGGGTGGACAGAAAGAAACAGGGGTCGCCCGGAGCGGGGCGATGGCGTCGTGACACGTTCCGATCCACAGGAGCCCCTGTGTTGGGCTTGGACCAGGCGCCCAAAAGAACGTCAGTGAGGGCGTCGTTAAACGGCAGCACAGTCTCCGCAGAGGAGGCTGCCGGCTGAAGCACCTCTGTCAAGATGTTAGTCTTGACCGTCAAAGTAGGGAGCTGGAGACGTAAGGCCCCAGCAGCCCTACGCAACACCGTACCAAAATTGGCCCCCTCCTCCGTAGCCACGGGAGGGAGACAGCATGCCAGTGTCAGGAGAAGTATCCAGACCACTGGCCTCCCTAGACTCTCTGTCCAGTCCTCATCATACTGACAGTTTCGTGTCAGAGGGTCATCAGACCCCTCCCAGTCCTCCTGGTCCTCCTCTGGTTCAAAATAAGGAGGAGGAGGGACATTTGGGACCCAAGGTCCCATCGGCGCCGGAGCCGGCGTCGAGCGACGTCGCTCCGGGTCCATGTCCGGAGCCGGAAGGAACTGGGAACGACGCCGCCCGGAGCCCAGGGCGGCGTCGAGAACGGCACCGGAGACATCGGCGCCGGCGGAGGTGTCGTGAGGTCGACCGGCGTCGATGGGGGTTGTGGAGCCGGGATCGAGGCCGGGGCCGAAGCCGGAGCCGGGATCGAGGCTGGAGGCTCGGGCGACGCCGGGGCCGGAGCCGCCGGCGACGCCGGAGCAACCCCATCAGGGCCCGCGGGGCCCGAAGGCGCACCGGAGGGGCCTGAAGGCCCGAAGAGGCGGGCCATGGCCGACAGGAACTCCTGTACCTTGGCCGGATCCGCCCCCGAACCCGGGAAGGGCGGGTATGACGGGGCGACTCCACAGGCAAGTCCGGGGCCGCGGGGCGGGGACGGTGCCGGGAGGGGCCTCAGCCGAGTCGCGAGACCGGCGAGGCGAAGTCCGAGAGCGACGATGCTTCTTGGACTTCTTGTGCTTCGACTTACCGGACGAAGAAGTCGACGACCGGTGTGCACTCCGCGAGCGACCCCTGGACCTCTCACGCGACCGGGGCTTCCGCGGAGCCGAATGCCGGGCCTCGAGGAGCTTTCGAGACCGCTCTCGCAAAGCTTTCGGGTTGAGGGCCTGGCATTCGGGACAAGACTCGGTGTCGTGGCCTCGGCCGAGGCAGAAGAGACACTCCCAATGCGGGTCGGTGACGGACATCATCCGCGCACAGGCGCCGCATCGCTTGAAGCCGGGCATCCCTACGACACCTTAAAGTTGTGAAAAAAACCAGTGAAAAAATCACCAAAAAGTATGGTCAAAAATTGACCAGGGCACTGCTCTTCCCGGATCTGCGCTTGCTGGCGCGGAAAAAGAAGAACTGACGTCAGCGCGCAGGGCGGCGCCTAAGTACTGCCCGCGACGTCATCCCGGCGATCACGACGCCGACGACGGACGCGGAGCCGCACGACGCCGCCTACCGACGCGCAAGGGTACTGCTACGCAAAACTTTCCGGATCCAGCCTGACGCCTGGGGATATTCTAAGGTAAGGAATCTATCACTAACGTGTCTCTTTCAGATACAAGTAAAACAAAAATGGCGGCCGCGCGGTAAAAAATTAAATAAACAGTGGTGCGCGCGCACCACAGAGGAGCGGAGGGGGGGAGGAGGGAGCGCGGCAGCCTGCTCAGCTGACCAGACGCTCGTGCGTCATGGCCTTTTGCCGGCATGTGTTTACAATTATCGCGCCCGCGTCTGGGCACGATAATTGGAAACACATGTTTGGCGCGCGTACCCATCTCAAAAAGGCCAGCCACGACGCACGAGCGTTTTTTGGACTGCTTTTCAAACTCACTTACTAAAAGTCTTCGCCTCTAAGCAGCGCTTGCGCGCTACTCGAGGCTCGACCTAATAAAGGAATCCCTTGAATATACCTCTAGGTATATTTTAAACCCTTTTCTTATCCACTATAAAAACAGGACCAAGTGCTTTGTCCTGACAATAGATTTATAAGAAATCCCAGGGGGAGACTAGCTTCCTCAGGCTGAGTCCGTCGGGGTGGCATTGTTACTACCCCGTGTGAGAGGTCATCAAATGATGAAGCATGCCTCGATAAGTTGAGGGTGAGACGTCCTCTCAAAAATCTTTTGATGACTCACTCCTAATTAAATCTGTGATGACGTAAAAAATCCCACAAATAACTTTGTTTGTGTTGTACAGATTTTAGAGGAAACATTTGAGGTGGAACCTCCTAATTAAGCTTTTAATAAACAAGAGGTTTGTGATGACCTAAAAAATACCTCAAGTGACTTTGTTTGTGTTATACACCTACCTGTGTGCCAGGCCTACCAGCATTGCAAGAGGCATACGTAAGTCACCCCTAAATCAGGCCTTACAACCCTAAGGCAGGGTGCACTATATCTCATGTGAGGGCATAACTGCAAGAGCAGGTATGCCCCTATAGTGTCCAAGCCTATTTTTGTACATTATAATAAGTGCAGAGTGAAGCCATACTGAGTACATTGGCTGGGAGCATGTCACTACGAGTTCCACAGCTCCATGATGGCTTCACCGAATCTCAAGATGTTTGGCACCAAACATCTCAGAATAATGAGCCCACACTGATGCCAGTGTTGGATTCATTGATAAATGCACTCAAGGTGCCCCCTGAAAATCTACCAAACCACTAGCGTGTAGCTGACTAGTCTGCACCAGTCTTCAACTTCCAGATATGTTTCTGACCCTCTGAGGTGGGAGTCTTGTGCTCTCGTGGGTCAGGATCAAAGCCTGCTCTGGGTGGAGGTGCTTCACACCTACACCCAAGCAGGAACAGTATTCAAGGGCGGTGAGCCTCTAAGGCTTCCTGTCCTTTGTTATGCTAGCCAGGACTTTTCCAGCTAGTGGAGATACCCGCCCCCCTGACCAAGCCCCACTTTTTGCAGCAAAGTCGGAGGGAAAATTTGTAAGCAGGAGGTGTGTCCCCTCTAAGCCAGGACCACCCCTAAGGTGTCCCGAGTTGAAGTGACCCTCTCCTTTGAAAATCCTCCATATTGTTTGGAAGGATTTAAACCAATAGGGTTAGGGATGTATTCACCCCCAATGGAGTAAACACAGAGGGTGTAGTCACCCTAAAGGTAAGTAGCCCATTGGCAACTATCTGTAACTCCCGGTAATGCCCCTAACGTTTAGTACTTTAGAGGCACCCCTGAACTAAGGAATTCAGATTCCTGGCGACCTAAAGATGAAGAAGGACCGAAGAGCCGTACTAGCAGTGAAGACTCCAGATGACAACTGATTTGTTCCCAGCCCTCCCGGCCTGTCTGCAGACCTCGAAGAAACCTGCCCCAATAAGCGACTTGTCCTGCAGGCCCAGCAACCTCCACAACTATGGGAGGACTGCCTGTCTTCCCTAAAGATCAAGACACCCCTGCACCCGCAGCAATCAGGCCTCGGGGAGCCAAACCGATGGTGCCCAGGTGTCCCTCAACATCTCAACTTAGCTCCAGTGCCAGTGGTTTTCTTCGTCCAACGTCCTGGTCCGAGCCTGCAGCCTTTGTTCGAAATCTTTAGTCTCCATTGCTTTGCATTGGGCGCCTGACACTGCATTGGCACTCTGCACCCGGCCGCCTCTGTGCCGCTGAGGGTATGTGTTTGGTGCTGCCTCGTGGCCCCCCCAGTAATGGTCCTAACCCTCGGAGATTGTCTCCCAACTCCGATTTTACCTACCCGCAACCTCTTTGTGTGCCTCCACTCTTCATTGACTAACATTGGCCCACAGTGACCGAATTTGATCTTCGCATGTGGCCGGCCCAGTGCCGCTGGTGGTGCAGTGTCTACATTTATCTGACCCTTCCTTTCCCTGTGTTGGTCCTAAAACCCGAAGACTGGAATTGTAAGTCCTGTACTTACCTGTGAAATTACAACATTGTTTTCCTTCCATAGGTTAACATTGAACTGCTTGAAAAATGCACTGTGTCCACTTATTCTGAAAAACTGTGATATCGCAAAATGTATTTTACTGCAACAAAGTATCTTTGGTTCTAAGTAATACACATACAAAAAGTAATATTTTTACAAACAATTAATCTCAGATTTAGTCACTGAGTGTGAGCATTCATTTCTTGCCCGAGTGTGTACAACAAATGCTTAACACAACCCTCTGATAAGCCTAACTGCTCGACCACACTACCACAAAAGAGAGCATTAGTATTATCTACTTTAGCCTCTGTAAAGCCTCTGGGGATCCACTATACCTTACTTTGGTACAGTATATGCAGAGCCAGCTTCCTACATAGGGGGCACAAGCTTTTGTACCTCTATCCCTGCCTACTGGCTTGCCTCATTTAAAAATACATCCAGTCCCCATAAATGGGGTGCCTTTATGTTGTATGTGTGCATGGCATGTGTCAGACATGGATGGACGGGTAAAATCTGAGTTCCACTTGAATTCAGCATGTCTAAGCACAGAATGGTGGTCTATGTTGTGCTCGAACTGGTGATGTTAATTAAGTACCTCTCAGCAAGCATGTAAGCCCTTCCTGTCCTCCTCTGACACACCAGTGTACCTGGGGGATGTAGGTTTCCAGCCCATTCCCTTTGTCCAGTGTAGATTTCCTTGCCAAAACTCACTCATCGCCCTTTTACTGTATTGTGCTCATCTTCTTTGGTAATAGGAGCAAATATGAACCTTAGTCTGAGGCCAACACACACACACTTTGGCCAATCAGAACTGGTCTGACTGCAGACTCTTGGCTCAGAAACCCACAAAACGTGGCTAGCAACTAAGGGCCTGATTTAGATCTTGGTGAAATCGGTCCCGCCATCACTTTTTCGGCGGACGGACCGCTCCGTTTAGATGTTGGCTGGTCACTGGAGGGAAGACCGCCGCAGTCCCGCTGCCTCCACCAGGAATTTCTGCTGCGTCATACAGCGCCACAGCCAGAAGAGGCTGTTGGCGGAACTCCAGCCAAGATTCCCGCTGAGCTGATTACGATGTGGCTTCCCGTCAAGGCAGCTGTGGCAGGAATCCCTCCAACTTCGAGCTGGCGGAATCGAAGGAAAAGAGGTAAAAACTTAACTTTTTCCTGTTTCCCCCTTCCGTTTCCATCTTCTCTCCCATCATTTAGGTCCCTCCTTTGCTACTCAGACATCACCACCACGCCTTTGTTGTCACTGAGATCTAAGGTAAGGTACATGTACTCTTGTCCTAGGTATCGTGTGTATGTTGTATGAGTGGCATGCAAGACGTAACACAAAGGGTCATAACATATTGCCTACATATGTAGATCATGGAAACATGACACGTGTATGGACGTAAACATAAGTGGTACTTACCAGTCTCCATGCCCCATAAACCTCACTCATCAAGAATCTGCCGCCGGGACACCGCCAGCACAACAGGAACATCTAAATCGGCTCGGCACAATCCCACCGGCCTGACGGCAGCAGAGTACTGTTAGCCAGCAGAGAAGACCGCCGCCGCAGTGGTTTTCGGTCTATAGACGCAACATCTAAATACGTAGGGCGGACTACAATCAGCTCAACTGAGTATTTAAGACAGCCACCGCAGCAAAACAGTGGTAAGACTTCCAAGATCTAAATCAGGCCCCAAGACAGAATGTTGCCCCAGGAGTGAAGAAGCACAAAAACCTTTGAATGCAACAAACTCTCCAATTGGCTTGTGATATTGTAAAAGAAGTGTGTGCCAATTCGGCTTTTTATTTCCCCACCAGCAATATAATGTATACCATTGAGTTGCGTAACAATGACAACTATAATTCAAGAGCCTAGGAACAAATCAGCATGTATCAAGCACCATAAAGCAGTTATTTTCGGAATGAGATGGGCACACACATAAATCACAGGTAATCAGATAAAAAAAACATTCATAGTACATAAATATATATATCTGTTGTCTGCAAGACGAAGTAAAGAGCACATGTGCCTCATTCAAACAGTAGAAATTTCAAAAGCTTGGATACGTGCCTGGACTACATAAGTGTTGGAACACACTGTAGTTTAATGACAAAGTGTACGATCCATCCTTAAAACAAATGAGTGAGAATATTTAAATTAAAGAGAGTTATAACACAACAACAGTGGTGATTACCCCACATTACCCGTTTTGCAACATGATGGGTAAGAAACAAACTTACATCGTCTTTATCATTCACAGGCACTCCCAATCCCAACAGAAAATCAACAATGTCTGTATGTCCAGCAGAACATGCCCAGTGCAGTGCGGTTCTTTTATCCTGCAATGAGGAAGAGACAAAAGTAGACAACCTCAGTGTGTTCTAAATGGAAACATAAAGAACAAAAAAATGTGTTTGATGCAAAAATTGTTGGCATAAAAGTCAAGTTGAAAAAGGTGTATTAACAGCAAGTAAAACAGTTATTACAAGGCCTTAGGCCACTCATAGGAAAACAACTCGGGTCACATTTTGGGTCAGCGGTGGCTAACATTCAGAATTCTATCAATTTTAATGTAACATATTTGTGTTAAATCTGGCACATGATCTATTAGTATATACTTAGTAGGACATTTTGCACTGTAAGTTGTGACAAATGTTATCAAATACAGCTCAAAGGTCCAATAGAAAAAAACCACATGGCTAGCCTTAGTCTCAAACTTTGAGTAATTCCTCCACTTACCCGGTCCCTGGTGTTCACGAGCACAGTCCTATTCCCCCGACTTAGTCAAAAGCTAGACGGGTAATCATTTAGCAGGCCATCTGCCTCACGTGGAAGTTGGCAAGTAGCCGCTTTATTGAGTGTTTTGACAGCAAAGAAAAAGTCTGTAATGCATCTGTAGTGAGGAAGACTGCCTGCTTCAGCAGGGGGTTGTTAAGGAGAGGAGTAATGGCTGCCTGCTTAAGAACTAGGGGAATGTCTCAAGAGGCGGCGGAAAGGTTAATCAGGCTTGAATGGTAGATGTGAGAGCATCAACCATGACTTTGGAGCTACAGAAGTCCAATGAAGAGGAAGAGGGGTGGTGCCATGCCTTGACAAGGGTGAACTTATGAAAGAAAGTGGAGTAAGGAATCAATGAGAAGTTGTGACTGTCCATCAGATATGCACTAGTAGCAAACTTAACGCTAAGGAGTTCATTTTGTTAGTGAAAAAATAATAAGTAATGTTCATGGTCATTTGCTGAAGGGGGTTGAAGCTACTTGAGGAGCTTTGTGAAACCTTTGCCTCACAGTAGAGGAAGGATTATTTGGAGGAGTTCTTAGCTTGACATTTAACAATGTGCACATTTTTGTGGGACGTTCTTTGCTATATAACCATAACAATTATAACAACCTCTTTGATTGGTGAAATACAAACTGAGTGCGACACCGTTGAGAGAAAAAAAAAAAAACTAGGAAGCTGCAAGCAGCAGGTCACAATCACCATGTTTCATAACCCTGTTTTTACTCAGACAGTTGTTGCCATGCTGTGTTGTTCTGATGCAAAATGTGAAAATTAAAAATGGATCACCAAATTTCCATTTAGCTTTCCCTGTTTGAGAACCTGCAAAATGGCAATACATGTTAAGTACACCTTAAAATATTTTGGAAAAGTTCAGTCGGTATAGTTCTTGATTTGAAGTTTCTGAATAGATTATTTATAAAATGCATTGATGTCATAACTTCCTGATGCAGACAGAGAAAACATAAACTGACAGGTACTTTGACCTGAAGATTAAATAGACATTTTGTGAGATTCTTGTGGAATGGCAATAAGAGCTTCTTAGTCACAGATGTACTGGGAGACTGAAAAGGCCCTACCAGCTAATCTGATGTATCTGGTTGCAGGCTCGACCAAACATACCAGATGAGAAGACCTGAGGGGCAAACAAGTTTATACTTTGTGAATTTAGAGCCCAGAAAAGGGAGAGAGTTTGAATAAACGACTGTGTGGACCAACATAAGAGAATTGAACAAAATGTGTTTTTTCTTCACTGATAACCAGTGCAACTCATGCAAAGTGAGGGAAATGTGATCATGTTTTTGAAGACTCCACACGAACTGGCTGCAGAGTTCTTAACAGGTTGAAGTCAAGCTATGAACCTCTGGAAAGCTGCCAGATCCCGGTGCAATAATACAGCGGAGACGTGTTCAAAGATTTGATAATGCCCTAGTTACTTACCGGTAGTCTTCATTAGTCTGAGAGTAGATCTTCCTCTAATAGTCATTCCCAAAGTCAAAATACACTCTACATTCTAGTCTTCCCATTCCTCCAGTATGGCCGATTTCCTCTTCCTCACTTAGATTATAAAAAGGCAAGTCAGCCCCTCATATTTCCTGTTATCCCAAGCCTCCATCATGTCCGAAACTGACCCTTTTTTGCAGAAGATATGAATGGAAAACTTGATTAAGGTGAGGAAAACCAAGATTCGGGGTAATGAAATTTACTTTAAAGTAACGGGAGCATTACCTCCTAGTAAGTCTTCCTTGCCCCAGTCATTACCACTGAGCCGATATCGACTTCATGACTGAGCCACACAAGAATTTGCTGCAGATTAAAAAGGTGAAACAAATACAATGAAAATCAGTGCGACCATACCAACATTATTCGTATGTTATTTCACATATTACATGCCCGTCAACACAATACTGACAAAGCAAATGCTGTTGCAGAACTTCCTCCCAGATGCGAACAATTGGGATCCATAAATGTGCTAGGGGCAGGCTAAGTTGCTGTGTTACGAATATCTTCCACAGGAGCACCTTTGAAAGAAGCCCAAGAACCCGACATACCTCGTTTGTCCTCCGTGCACTTGAGACACCAATTCTCGCCCCCCCTAGACTCATAGGCTATAAAAATAGTCTGCTTTATCCATCTACTCATAAAGAAATTAGAAGGTTTCAAACCACTCCCTGCTGGATCAAACGTAATAAAACAGGTTATCAACCTTCATGAATTCCTCAGTTTTTGCCACACAGGCTAGAAATGTCGTCTTAGCATGCAACAGATGTAACAACGACTCTTCCTCCGAGAACAGATCTGGAGCGAATACCAGAAGCATGACCTCCTCTGGTGGTATGGGACTGTGAAGGGGCCTTTGGAATGAACTTCAATTAGAGTCCTAAAACAACCCTGACTAGTAAGATCTTCAAAAAAGGCTCAGACTTCAAAAATGAAGCCAGTTCTCTCACCCTCCTGGTTGAACGAACAATCACCAAAAAGACCACCAAAAAGACCACCAATTTGAGTTCTACACCTTCTACAGGCTCAAATGGGGGGCCCGGTACCACCCTCAAGACTAAAGACAAATACCACAAAAGGAAAGGGTAGCACACCGTAGGCCTCTCTAGAGTAAAACGAACTGTCTTTCACCAACGGTTCTATATCTTCCAATTTGAGGCTTCTAACTGTCCCCACTGCTGACCCTCTGGGGTCACAAAATAGAGGTTGAAAGACCCAAAAGAGCGTCATCCTTCAGATAATCCAGAACCCTTATAGGATCGACTAAATTAGAGACATAATCTCTGTCCTCACATCATATGTTAAATGTTTTCCAGTGTCACGAATAAGCCCTTAGAATGGATGGGCATCTAGAATGCTGCAACATTTACACAACCTTTGATGAACACCCTTTGGCCAATAAATTCACTCTCGACTGTAGAAGACGACGTATCCGAACACACAATAAAAGAGGGGAGCCCACTAAGGGATACCATTCACATGGAGGTGTCTATTGTGGTTGAAACGCTATCTGTAACAAGCCTCTTCCAACCTAGAATCATCAACAGAATTAAGGCGCTGTTCTTCCTGATCTTGTGAAGCATTTTTGGTATCATTGGGATTGGAGGGAATGAGTTAAGTAGTCCTGAACCACACGGCTTCCATGCCTACGGACAAGGAATAATTATGCAAAAACACAGAAGAACAGAATTCTCCCTCACGGACAAACAGATCTATCCTCAGACACCCAAATCTCTTCTGCAAGTGGATGAATAGTTCCCTCGATGAAAACAGCAAACTCATCGCCGGGAACACCCTGCTCAGCTTGTGTGCTGCCCAATCCTTCCCCGGGAGACAGACTGCTGAGATGGAATTCAGATTGACCTCTGCCTCAGTGGCACTCTCTAGCGCTAATATATGGAGGCTCTGAACCCTGCAGCACCCCTGACGGATCACATAACCCATTGTCACCCGGTTGTCTGTTCATATCCGGACATGGTTGTTGCACAAGAGGGGTGGAAACTCTCTCAGGGCCAAAAGAAAAGCCATCAATTCCCTCAAATTAGAGGAATTGAATGCTTGCACCAATGAGTATTTCCCTCGCACTGCAGAACTTTCCAATGTGGCACCCCAACTCAGCTTGCTGGCATCTCTTTTCACTGTTTTTGACGGTATTATGTGAAAGGGATGACCCCTGCTCAAGTTCTCCTCTTTCAACCACCACCCCAAGGAAGCCTGCAATAGAGGCTCTACTGGAACCCTGATTTCGAAACCTTGTGACTTTGGATCCCAATGGGCTATCACATGGTTTATCAAAGGGTACATATGGAGACAAGACCAGAGGAGAACTATAAAGGTTTATGCCATGAGACCTTTCACCCTGGATCGCGGTCATAATGGAGGGAAGCTAGTTTCCAATAAAGTCACGATCTGTGATCTGATCTTGTGTCTTCTCTCCGAGGGCGAAAACACGTTTCCCAAGTCAGTCTTGAAGTAAGCGCCAATGAAAACTAAGTCATGCGTTGGTTTGAGGCAAGATTTCTTTTGGTTTAGCAAAAAATCCATGCTCTGAACTACTTTGCACACCTCTTGAAGTTGAGACGGCCAGTCAGTCATTCAAGGCAGGGCCAGCCAGTCATCCACGTAAGGAAAAACCTGAATGCCCTTACTGCGCAGAATCCCCACCAAAGGAGCCAACACTTTAGTCAACACCCACGGGGAAGATGAGAGGCCCAAAGGAAGTGCCTGGAATTGGTAGTGCTGATCGCGAACACAAAATCACAGGAATCTTTGGGACATGAAGCTCACCAGAACAGGCATCTCACAGGTCCGTGATGCCTGAAAATCTCCTTGATTGATGATCGTAAGAATCTCCTGCAGTGTAGTCATCTTGAATTTTATATGTTGTATGTATCCTTTCAAATTTTGTTAGGTACAGTCCTGGCCTGAACTCTCCCGACGACTTATGTACCAAAAAGCTAATTGAGTAGACTCCTCTTCAGTGTACTGTAACCTGTAAAACTGCCCTTTTTAGTAGTACTTTCTGCATTCCTTCTAGCTGGCCGTTTCTCTAGATTTGAAGGACAAGGGTTTACACAGACAAAAGAAATTGGGCGGGTGGGAGGAGAAAACAATCACTATCACTGGGATCCACTGATCTGAAACAGATCTCCTCCAGACATCCAGAAAGCAAGCAATCAGACCTACTCCTGGTAAGGAGCTCCTGTCCATATAGTCGGGACTTTGCCAGAGGCTGGCTGTTTATCCAGGCTGCTGGGACCGGGATTTATCTGACAGAGGGACTCCTCAGCCACGTCCTCGCTCTTGAAAGGGCTTATTTGCTTTCCCCTGAAAGGCCAGCCTAAAAAAATCTTATTGCCAAAGTACTTTTCTCTGGCTGATTTAGTTGGCCTCAAGAGTTTTTGGACTTTTGCAGATTTTTTTATCATATCCTCCAGTTGGGAACTAAATAACTTTGATCCTGCAAAAGGTATCTTCATCAACAGAGCTTTTTGCGCCACGTCAGCCTTCCAAGGCTTGAGCCATAACTGGCATCTTGCTGCTATACCCAAACCAGCTGTAGATGTTGCTGCACTCACTGAGTCTTAGGAACCATCCGAAAGTAGTCGAACTTGCTGCTCCATTAGAGTCACTGTCGGTGTCACATCTGTACCCTGCACCATTTGATCTACCAAAGACTGAAAATTCTTTACTATCAACTGGATAGTCTAGGACGAATAAGCTGCCACCCTAATTGCAAAAGTAACAGATGCATAGGTGCGTTTCACCACCGAATCAACCCTCTTATCCACAGGATCTGATGGCATAGCTTCCTCTGAAATAAAAGTACTCAGGGAGGCCTTTCCAGACATCATAGAAACGCCTTTTACTGAAGAAGGAAATTCTTCTCCAAAGCCTTGAATAGGAAACCTACATGATAAGAACCTTGGGAAGACATTTTTATCCATCTCGGAAGTTGGGGATAAACAGAAAGATCCAGGAGGCGCAGGGTGTAAACAAGTAGATTTATTTCAGAGGAAGAGAAACTCCATCCACCGAGCACAGCATCAGCCCAGAGTATGCCAGTACAGATTCAAGTAATAACATTCCACATTCTCTGGGCAAGAGCAGTATCATGCAGACAGTTCAAAGAACAACATATTTACATAGCACCAACTGTTAAGGACAAATGCAAACTTACAACAGTAATATGAGGGCTATCACACCACACCCTCCCTAAAAGAACAGACCACTGCCCCCCCCCCGAACCAGAGCACCCTTCCCACAATGATGGACATAGCAATCTCCTTCCACTCGGTCTCAATTACTCTTCTTATAGAAGAATGCAGAGGTATATTCTCTGGCTCTTTCTTCTGATATTGGAAGAAAAGGTCATAATTTGACTCTGCTGCCAAGGACTCTGGTAATGTGCTATTTTGCCTTATGTGGTGCCGGACTTCCTTTAGCTACGAATCTCGCACAAATCTTCTCCTAATATCTTCCTCCTCTCTCTTCTGATCATCCAGAACCACCTCCACCGATGTTTTTTTAGGATAAGGAGGCTTCTTTCTCTTTAAATGCTGCAGAACCTTCCATCTTAACCATTTTTGTGTGGCAGCCAAAGAGGGATCTTTAGTCATCTCCTCTGTGTTCTCGTCTACATTGTGCGCTTTCTCCTTGCACTCAACTCCATTGCTACTACAACGCGCTCCAATGTAATGCCACTGGAGAAGCCCAGCTTCTTATAGATACAGGGAAACGGATCAGGATGGCAACACATTCTCACCCATCTTCCAGCAACCACAAACAATATGAAATGCTGCCCTCGAACGTCTAGAGAGGAAAAGGAAAGCGGGGGTAAGGAAGTGACAAGACTTTAATTCAAGCAACCACAATCAGAGTCTGCTTTGCATACTTTTATGAGCCCACTTATGCATGGCCCACTTATGCATGGCCTCTTTTTTATGGTTAACTCCGTTTTTTATTATTTTGCAAACATGTCAAAATAAGGAAATAGCATTGATTACAGCAGACAATCCCATATGAAACTCACGAAGTCCTCGTTCCCCCCCGCCCTCGCCCCACTTGCAGATACGTAATGAGTCTCTGTGCGCCGATCCTAGACAAGCGTGGAGGTAAACGCAGGGGGGGTACAGCATGGGATAGGCCTAAGCCAACAGCATATTATATTGATAAGTAGGTCAAAAACATACCAAAAAAAAAAAAAACTCCCTTAAACCCCCCCTCCCCTAACCACCCTCCCCCACCTCCCCCCTCCCCGAACCGGTGTGCTGGACGAGTAACTCTTATGAACCTGATGTGGGAGTCTCTTACTAGTGAGCAGGTTGAGGGACCTCGTCCGTGTGTGCTATTTCGGTGAGCAGCAGGAGGCCTAGGTTATTAGGGCATGTTATTTCATTCATTTCGAGCGATAGCAGGGACAGCAGTGGGCGCCAGATAGTCCGGAAGGTATCCATGGAGTTCGTTAGGGTGGCTTGGATCCGTTCCATACCTATAATGTACCACAGTTTGTGTAGCCACCCTGTGTGGGTCGGTCGGGTCAGTGTGCCCCATAGTGAGAGAATGTGTTGAACGGCTGCGCCCATCGCCAGACCCATCTGTTTTCCCCTAATCGACTTCAGGGGGTAAGTAAGTGGATTGGGCAGCCCTAGTATTGTGTATGCGGGGAATCGGGGAATTTCAGTCTCGAATTGCTTATCTATGTCGTCTAATATAGCACCCCAGTAGTCAGCCAATTCCTTACAGTCCCAGAGTAGGCGAGTCAGTGTGCCCTCTTCGTCGCAGCCCCGCCAGCTTGTCGGGCTTCGATCAGGGTTTCCTTTATGCAGCCTGGCCGGTGTCAGGTACCAGTAGGTGACCACTGTAACCGCTGCTTCCCTACTAGCTGTATTGCGGGCCGTATGGTTAGCCCGAAAATATATCTCTCTCCATTCTTTCTCCGTTAGGTCTCTCCCAAGTTCCCGCATCCAGCGCCTCTGTCCCGCAGAGGGTAAGGAGGAAATTGGTGAATGCAGCATACCGTATAAGTCAGAGATCATTTTTTTATCCGAGTCTTTGGTTATGAGCCACCTCTCATATGTAGTGAGCTTTCTGTGAACCAACGGCTTCGCCTCAGGTTGAAGGAGCCAGTGGCGGATTTGGAAGTATTGATAGCGTTGCGGGGCGGAAATTGTGTAGGCTAGTTGCACTTCTGCAAGCGGGAGGAACCCCTCCAGATCGAAAAGGTGTCCCGCCGACCTACACTCCGTAGCCCGCCATTGCGGGAACACGCGTTCGTCTAACCCGGGTAAAAACTCAGGGTTATCGAATATGGGAGTCATTGGCGAAGGAAAGGATGTGAGTCCGCGTTTGACTGCCACCGAGTCCCAGACTCTTAGCAGCGTGTTGGTGATTGGGGAGCCCTTGAGATTTGGTGGTCTATCTGGTCGCTTGAGGAAAGGCACTTTCCATAAAGAGAGCTTCGCCAGCGCTCGGTCCTGGAACAGCCATCTTTTTTCCGACTCGGGCCTGCTCCACTCCACTAAGTGTCGGAGTTGCGCCGCTCTAAAATATTCTAAAAAGTTCGGGATACCCAATCCTCCCTCGTCAGGGGGTCTGTGCGAGAGATCTCTGCGCATGCGAGGACGTGCCCCAGCCCAGATTAATTGCTGCACAGCACTTTGTAGTTTGTGGAGGGTCCCGGGTGGGGGCCAGGCCTGTACGGTCTGAAAAATATAAAGGGCTTTGGGCAGGATATTCATTTTGATCGCTGCTATGCGGCCTAATAATGATAAAGGGTGCTTCTGCTATTGTCTAAGGTCTTTCTGGATTTGGGAGAGTAGTTTGGCATAGTTCTGCGTGACCGTACGCGCCACGGAAGGGGCAAGTTCTATCCTAAGATAAGTGATTGTGTCACGGGGCTGCAGCTCACCGCACTGTGGGCGCTCTTCCTCTCGCTGACCTGCCCCGCTACCCAGATGTAAGACCATGGATTTCTGGACATTCACCTTGAAGCCGGACACTTGGCCGAAGGCGGTCAGCTCTTGCAAGAAAGCTGGGACTGAGCGTTCAGGGGACTCCAGAGACGCCAGGATATCATCGGCGTATAAGCTCACTGTGTGATGTTCCCCCCCGAAAGGGATACCTAAGATGTCAGGGTTGTCTCAAATTCGTTGCGCTAGGGGTTCCACATATAGCGCAAAAAGAAGGGGTGACAAAGGGCACCCCTGTCTCGTGCCTCTCTGTATCTCAAAGGGTCGGGAGGCTACTCCGTTCACCTTGATTACTGCCGTGGGCCTGTAGTAGCAGCTCGCTACCCAGGTTCTGAAGCGGTCCCCCACGCCGAAGTGAGCTAAGGTTTTGTCTAAAAAATCCCAACTGACTCGGTCGAACGCCTTTTCTGCGTCGACCGACAGCAGTAGGGCGTTCATTTTAGTGCGATGGGCTTTATCTATCAGATGCAGTATGCGTTTAGTGTTGTCGCTGCTTTGACGATTGAAGATGAAGCCGGATTGGTCCGGTTCGATAATCCCGGGCAGTCGCGGGCCTAATCTAGCTGCTAGGATCCCAGTGAACAACTTTAGATCGAGGTTGAGGAGGGAAATTGGGCGGTAAGAACTACATTGAGTTGCATCTTTCCCTGGTTTAGGGATGACTATGATGTCAGCGGCCAGCATGTCCGTAGGTATGGTCCCAGGCCCCTGGAAGGAACTAAAAAGCCGCATTAAGATCGGGGCTAGGAGTGGGCATAGGGCCTTATAAAATCCAGCCGAAAAACCATCGGGGTCCGGCGACTTCAGGGGTTTAAGACGGGAGATGGCTCCAATCACTTCTTCAATCGTAATGGGCGCGTCCAGTGCTTCGGCCCCCGTGGCGTCCAGCGCCGACGTGGCAGCCCCCCAAAGGTATGTGGCCCCGTCCCCGCTTAACTGCAAGGCTTTGCCGTATAGGGTGGAGTAAAAGTCCCGGAGGACCGCAGCAATCTTCTCATCCCCCCTAAGTTTACTGGCTAGGAGTCGTCCCGTTTTATCGCCCCCCACATAATATGAGTGCTTCAGCCGGAGGGCTGCGTATTCGGCTCTGTCGAGGTCCAGTGACCCCAGCTGTGCCCTCGCTGCTTTTAGTTAACGCCATATCCGGCGCGCCTAGTCGTTGGTGTATGCGTTCCAGTTCTATCACTCTCTCTGTGAGGAGTTCCCGTTTTCCTTACGTTCTTTGGCTTCAGCGGCGGAGATGGCGATTAATTCGCCCCTCACCACGGCCTTTAGTGCCCCCCAGAGCGCTGAGAGAGGTGTGTCTGGGGAATCATTTGTCGCTAGGTAGTCAGAGATGCATTTTTGTAGTTGCTGGGACACCCCTGCTCTAGAAAGCAAATTTTCTCTGAGTCTCCACCTCCCTGGAGATCTTTTGGTCGAGGGGATAGAGAGAGTCAGTGCAACTGCGTCGTGGTCCGAAAGTGCTGCTGGGGTGATGTTTACTGTGTCTACCAGTGTGTGTACTTCTGTGGTCCCTATAAAGTGATCTAGCCTGGCGTAAGTTCGGTGTGCATGGGAGTAGTAGGAAAATTGTATGAGTTGGGGATGGGTCACCCTTCACAAATCCCGCAGACCTCTATCCCTTAGCCAGTTCCTCTCTGTCTTGGAGATCGCCCCTGATTGACCATATCGCTGACCTGATCTGTCTTTCTCTGCATCCATGACCAAATTTAGGTCTCCCCCCACGACCACCCTCCGTTCCTGGGAACACAAAACCTCCGACAGTGCTACTTTCAAAAATTGTTCTTGTCCTGTGTTCGGGGCGTAGACTGAGCCCACCACCAGGGGGGTACCCCCAACCCAGAGCGTGTGGGCCAGTAACCGGCCCTTCACTTCTGCCACTTTGCCCCCTATCGTACCCTGGAACGACTTAGCTATCAGAATGGCCACCCCCGCTTTCTTATCTGAGGTGGAGGAGTAAAATTGGTGGGGGAAAGCTCGGGATCTCATGCAATGCCAGTCTTTGGATAGGAGATGAGTCTCCTGCAGTAGGCACACTGACGCCCCTGAATTCTCTAAATAGGATAACACGGCTCTCCTTTTAATGGGGTTGTTCAGTCCCCTCACATTAAGGGTAAGTATCTGCAATGTGGACCTAGACATAGGGTGTTTACAAAATCAGTCCGCTCAGTATGGCGGAGAACAACCCCCTCTGTCCTCCGAGCCCCCACCTAAGTTCTCGATACCCAGCACTCGTGGACGTGTGTCCCATATGTATCCCCCTTCTGAGCAGCACACCGGTTCCCCCCCTCCCCCTTCCCAGCCCCCCCAGCCCCCCAACTTGGCTACGAAAAACCCCAACCTCCCCCCCCTCCCATCCAGAACCACCCCCGCCCTCCCTAACCCCAACTTGAAAACCCCAGAGTCCCATCATTGTCCATTGCCCATCGTATGGGAACGTGGGCATGTGGTGAATAAAGAATCGGGGTTAGTGTGTGGTCCAGGTGTCCCGGGCCCCCCGCGCCCGACCCCTCCCCCCCCCCCCCCGGCCATTGCAGTACCAATGCTAAACAGTCCCTCTAGTGGCATCATGGTGGGGTCGTCGAAGCTGTTTCTTTCTGTACTGTTTCAAGTGCCATCAGTCTTTCGTGCGCCAATGTATCGGAGCTTGGGCGTAGTTCTGGATTGGGTGAGCGTTTGCTGCCCACTGTCTGCCATTCGTTTCCTGTCGAGCTCTGTGTGCGACTGGGTGACTCTTCCATGGTTCGCTGTTCCAGGCCGAGAATCTTACAGGCTTCTCGGAAGGATCGGAGCTGGTGGAGCTTGCCGTTAAATTTAAAAATCAGGCGGAAGGGATGGCCCCATGAGTACGCCACTCCTTGTGCTCTCAGGTGGGTAGTCATTTCCCTAAAAGCCCTCCTCTTTTGCAATGTGATAGCGGCGAGGTCCTGGTATAGGGCAATGGATTGTCCCTGATATTGTAGAGGTTGTTTCGACCGGGCCTCCCGCAATATTCGTTCTTTGAGAGGGAAGTCCGGTAGGAAGGTAAGAATGTCTGGTGGAGGAGCAGGGGCCCGTCTCGCCAGCCAGACTCGGTGTGCTCTGTCTATGCGGATGGAAAAGTCTTGTGACTCTCCTAGTATGTCCCGAAACAGACCCTGGAGGTATTGGTTCACGTCCGCTCCTTCAGTTTTCGATGGGACCACCCCTGACGCGAATGTTATTTCTTCGTGAGCGGTTTTCGAGGTACTCAGCGTGGGCCTGGAGGTCCAGCTGTTGATCGCGCAGGCGAAGCACCTCGTTGGAGTTGTTCAATCTCTTCTGGTTATTTTGCGTTCTTCAATCGCAGCTACTCTCTCCCCGACTGCGTCCACGTCGCGGCGAATTTCTCGTACCTCACTTGCCACTTCACTCTTGTGTGTCTGGAAGTCCTCACGGAGGACGTTAAAAAGCGACTCCAAGAAGGAGCGGGTGATTGGGACCTCCCCATCTTCCGAGTCCGTCTGAGCTTTCTGGGTTGGAGACGTTCTATTGCCTTTGTCCCCAGGTAAGGGTCCTCTGATTAGCATCTCTTTCAGAGATCGTTCCCCTCTTTTCCTCACCGAGGACATTGCTGGGCCTGTCGGCGGGTGGGAAGCCTGAGCCGCCTCGGGAGCTCAAACGACGTCCAGGAGGGGGGTAGGGGGGTCCCTTCGCCGTCCGATGGCGTACAGCCTTCCTTAGGAAGCACCCCCGAAGCCTGCGTAGCTCCCTTGGCAGCCGTTTACGGCCAGCTCCTCTCCTCTCCGCCAGCCGAGTGTTCTGGCCGAGTGTAGGCCCCTCTGCTCTCCCCGCAACTCCACCGAGTCCCCAGGCGCCACTCTATGGTTGGGCCCCGCAGGCTCGTAGCTCCGCCGCAGACTTTCACTATTATTCCGGTGACCAGTGTGTATTCGGGGCCTCTCCTCTCTCCCAACAGGGAGCAGTTGTGTCTTCGATCTGCTGTTTGCGGGGTAAGAACTCTAGGGTCCGCTGTCCCGTCTCGCTGGTGTTGCCCCCCCCTCTCCCCCCTGGAGGTCCTCTCCACCTCCGCGCTGCGCATGGTTAGGGCCCCGATCCAAGGGGAGCCCGTCGTCTCTCTTTCGCTGTTGCGTTGGACTCTCACCTGGCCCCTGCTCCTAGTGCTACCAATATCGGACTTCGCACGCCAAGCCCCAATTGCAGCGAAGTTGCCCTAGTCCTGCCTCGCACCCCGTTGTATGGGGTCACCGGCGTAGGTCCCTAGTTGTTCTGGGATGGTGTCCTTGAGCCCTCTGTGCCACCTCTACTGCACCGTCACTCACCGGGCCCCCTTCCTTTCTTCCGGGGTGCGCTGCCCCTTGGCCTCTCCGCTCCCCAGATGTCGGCGCCCTGTTGGTGTCCGGGGGCCCCTGGCTTCTCTCCCTGTGGCTCTCGGCGCGCGACCCCCAACCCGTCAGGTGTCCCTCTTGGTGGAGTGCCCCCTCCCGGCAGTAGTGGTCGAGAGGGTCTCCTCTCCTCCCACCGTTATTCCTCTAGGTGTGACTGCAGCGGCCGGCTCAATGATCTAGTGGCCGAGGCGCCATTTACATTTGGCGCCGCCCGCCCGCTCCAGGCCCCTCGGAGGCCCCAGTCCTTTCCAAAGTTTCAGCTTGCCACCCCTGCTCGCGCCTTACCTCTTCTGCCGCAGTGGCAGTGCGGTCTTGTCTCTGATCGGAGGTACGCTCCGGTCCGTTGCAGCGCCGGTGACGGGCTCAGCTCGGCCCGGGCGATCCCCTTCTGCTTGCGGTTATGGTGTACCGCGTCAGGGCGTTCAGTCTTCCGGCGCTCCGCACCCTACTCCGCCGCTTCTCCGGGCGCTCCGGGCTCGCTTCCGAGCGCGTTAGACCGCCTCGGTGTTGCCGTTGCTCGGAGCCCCTCTTGGTGACGCCGGGGTCGCTGCTCTAGAGGTCCTCCGGCCTGGGCGCCATTTTCTCTCTCCGCCTCAGCCTGCACTCCGATATCTCTCCAGCTCCCGAGCGGGCATAAACCTTCGCTGTCCGCGCTGTTTAGCCTGCCGCTGCACTCGTCGGCCCTTTCCCGTCGTAATTAGCGTTTTATTAGGGGCTCAACGCTGAGATTCAGCCGGGCGAACGGGCCAGGAGCAGGGAGCCTCCGGGACTGTTCAGCCCACCATCTTGGCCACGCCCCCCCCCCGCCATCTTGGCCACCCCCCCTCTTTTTTAACTATTGAGATCTACTAAAGCACTTTCTCTGCATTGAGCCGTTCGAGTCTGCTTGTGCAGAACCTCCATAACCTGCCACTTAAGCCCTTAGCGGCATATGTAGGAATAAAAAAGGCTTACCTGGCTGCTTGGAGACACTGCTTGACAAAGAAAGAAAAAATAACAGGAAATAGGAGGGGCCAACTTCCTTTTTATAATCCAAGACAGGAAGAAATAGTCGGCCACCTTAGAGGGATGGGGAGACTGTAAAGTGTATTTTGACTTCGGAGTGTGCGGTCCACAGGAGCTAAGCTCAATAGTAATGACTGGGGTGAGAAATGAGAAAGACAGACGTGGAGATAATGGGAACATGGAGACTGGGCTCCAGAAAGGGGAGGACCCTACAAGGGGGTTCAGAGTTGCAAAAACAGTTAGAGGAATCTATGGAAACCTGGCTTTCCAAAAATGCTTTATTGTCATTGTCTGGACAATTTCTTCACTTCTTTGGAAGCAGTGGGGCAGACATCCACGTTATACATTTCATAGAAATCAAGTAGAACTGTGTATGGGAACAACAAAACTTCATAATACAGAGACTGAGTTTTACCATATAAACAGTAACTGTTGGTTTGTTTGGCTAGCTCACAGTACTGCATCTAAACTCCTAAACCCACAGAGTTATAGATGGTGTTAGCAACCTAGAACATGACTCTCTTATTCCCAAGGAAATCATGGAAACAGATCTACCCCCTTCATTTGGTACTCATACGACCCGTACGCCTTCAACGCGATGCTGGCCTCACATGGTCTAAGCACGATTCTCTTTGTGCACTCCAGATCGGGAATGCACCCCTAAAGATACCGTTCTTCTTGGAATTTGTGCATACCGATTCTTGGGTGCATTAATTGAAGTTACTTATCTCGTGGATTACATCCCTCTCAACTACAGCACCAACTGAATTTTCTGCAACCCGGTCCCGATGATGACCTAAATTACATACTGGTTGAAACGCCGTTGGCCATTCAGCGTCTACTTGGGCGTTTATTGGTTCCTATAACTTATTAAATAATTTATGTTCTCTTAAAACTTTGTTTTGTAACGTATTTCCAAATTATATTTCTTGTACCGTTTTTGTTGTTTTGTACACTTTTTCACGTGTCACTTGCGCTGTTCACTTCTTGCACGAGCACCGACGTGCCCATGAATGTTTGGGTTGCACACACATACAATGTAAATAGTGCTGATACACTAATTGTATTCAATATTTTTCTCAATATAGACTGCTCTATACAAACTATTGATGTCTTCCTGTTTCCTTTCAGTTTTAATTGATGTTTTACACTTTACATAACTGCCTACAAATATTACCTGTTGAGACGTTGTTGATTGTTACACACTTACTACCCAGGTCTCAACTGGGTTTATGGGTTATTATCCTGTGTTTTGTTCTGCTTTTATAAGCTTATCACACTGTGCCAGAGGTGCAGAACAACATTTTAATTAGACTGCAGCCGAGAAGTCATCTCCTACGAGCACAGAAAATAAAACAAAATCGTCTCATTCCAATTGGACGATCCTGTAACTAAATGCACAGACTACAAGACAACAATGTCTATCTGTAAGAAATGCGTGCAAAGGACCTTTTCGCAAGAGGGAAAAGCATGTGCAAATCACCACCCAAAAATTATACCAAGTTAAAAAAGAGAAGCGAAAATGAAAACTAAATGCAGGCCACATAACACCCAGCCCTTGAACGGACAGGAGATGATTAAATATAAAACAAGCAATAAAAAGAGAATATGTTAAAAACCTTGTGATATGTATGTAAAAAGTCTTGCCTTTCACTAACACGCCGTAATCACACAAGCAGATGCGAAAAGCCATTAAAAAAAAGCCAAATGAAGAAACCACGCAAACAATTGGAAAATGAATAAAAGAATTTCATAAAATTAAAAAGGCCAATTAAAAGAGTCTAGGAGGCACCGATGTGAAAGGCGGCATGTCCAACATGTCCACAACATTCATACTGAAAATGTCCTCGGGCCTGGGATTGAACCTGCATCCACAGACAGCATGTCAACAGAAGCCTAATGAACAATATCCAGTGGACAAAGAGTAATTTCCAGCCCATTCAACAGAAGTGAAAGGCAACAGTGGTAGGCTTGCAGCCTGCAAAGAGGTACCAGAAGTCAAAGGAGCATCCGACATAAGCAAAGGCAGCTCATAATAGGTATCTTGCAGCAAAGGAGGCAGAATCACAGGACAACACAACTGGTGCAATCGCAAAGGACACACAAGTCGATCTATGTCCAGAGACTGGGACAATTGCATAGCAAGGCACAGCTCAATAGCACTCTCGAAAGAGCTCCAGATACAGTGAAACACAGGCTGTACACTTTAAAACCACACGGACTGAAAGGACAGGGACCAGTTCTCATTCAGTTCCAAAATACTGCACCATGCATTCATGACGGAGGATAACGTGTGGTAGTTCCATTACCATAAGGTCTTGTTGGGGGACAACTATTGTGAAGCAACAAAAATAGGACCAAAATAGCAATCAAAAGAAATAACACAAGCGGAATGCCCCCCAAAACGCTGGAAATCAATAAATGTATAAAGGACGGGATAACTCCAAGCACTGTCTGGAACGCAGAAACAAAACTGGGCCTAATCACTTTAAATAAGTGTACCATTCCAGAGGTTTTGGAAGCATTAAAAATACAGTATATTAGCTCACCGAAATGCAGCAGCAATTGAGAGCACAATAGTGATTGTACCTCAGCCGAGGACCGAACTACTTGGAGAGCAAACATTTCTCAGGCAAATGTTAAAGCAACGTCTTTTTGAAACAATCAAGCTTTCAGTCTGCTTAAGCCATCAAAATAAATCTGGGAAGGAAGGACAGTTGGCCTCAAGGTAACTTCTCTAATAGAATGTGTTGGGGGAAACAAGACATTCATACAGTAAGTCACAACTTTGGAAACAGTGACTTCATAAGAGACACCTGGTTTCATCCCGCAGCAACTTTGATCATTTAAAATTAGGTAGCTGCCAATTTGAAAAGAAGCAAAAGTTCAGACTGTATCTAAGGTACCGAACACCCTACGAATAACACGCAAGGTTAGCCATGGATGAATTACAGACACCATGAAGTGTTATCTCTCTGCAAAAGAAGGAGTGACACAAAGATGTACCACACTCATGCGGACTTACAAAGACCTCTGTGTCCTTGTGGAAACATATGTACGTACACGAAGGGAAGAAACCAAGCCTCATGCAAAAAACGTGCATCTATTTTCTCATATCTGCCCACTGGAAAACCTCTAGGAAATGAAGAGAAATGAAATGTTGAAATAGGGAGTGAAATGAACCCATGAATGCGCCATGTGGCTGATAGAGTTTCAGAAAAAGGCAACTTTTCTATATTAAGCATAGTGTAGGTCAAGTCTTTCTTAGCCATAACATTTTGCATACGAGTCAGGTATACGTGTAAGGCAAAAATAAATCAGTTGCATTCAAATATTTCCATGGCACTTAATTGGAAAATGTATCTCAACTGACTCTGGCCTTGATGAAGCATAGATATGTTATTTTGTAAGATATCATATGCAGATGAAACAATACTACTTGACGAATAAATATGTGTAGACAATGTGGTCATCCCATTATTGACAACTGCCAGAGCTTTTTCCAAATTTTCCTTAGTAAGTTGTCTCAATCAATCAGCAGCTTCTAGTTGAGAAATTTTCCAAAGTTAATTAGACGTGGCATAAATAAAATACTTCGAACGAGGAGCTCTGGGACATAATAAAAAAAATCTTGTAGATCTATATTACCAGAAAGAGTTGCTAGGTAGTCCTTAACTGCAGACAAGGTTGAATGTTCTAACCATTGTTGGCATAACTTTCCTACGCTATAAGTAGTAACCACACCAGAGTGCTGCAACTGAATATACTGGGGCCTGCTTGCTGTAAACCCTTCACAAGAGTTTAAAAAACTGGTATTGCAGCCATTGGTACCAATGAGCCAATAATAACCACCCACCTGAACTAGAAAACGACAAATTGTAAGTTCCATTTTGCACCATCTCATTGAGCTGCTGTTCTGTGAAATTAATAAATTGTTGCCAATTATCGCATTTTACAACAGAGGGAATGCTGGGCGTATTTAATTTTTTTGCATTAGGCAATCCAAGACATGTAGTCTGCTGTACTGTTTTATTTAAAAAGATCATTTGGGGAGGGATTAGACGAGCCCTAAATAAAGCCCTGGGCCTGCCAGTGTCTTGTACACCAAACAGATTTAAGCCCAATATTGTCCTTCCAATATTCATAAACCTGTAGGGTTAGCTGTGAAATAAATGAATAGGAATAAATCAATTTTGTTTGCGTGAGCATGTTTTTCTTCAGCTGGTGAATAAAGTGCGAAACAGGATCTGTAAGTACATGTCCAGAAAAATGAGGGAACTTCTTTAAATACGATTCAGACCTACCCACAAATGGTGTCAGGCAGTGTTCCCACTGTGTATAGTTAAAAACAGCATGTAGAGTACTACTTCTATGCAAATAGTGATGTGCATAATGATGGTAACAAAACATTTCACCATAATTTGCAGAATTTAAATACAAATACTCATTCTCAAATACAGTGTACGATTCTAATTCAGATAGCATATTAGAAATAGTCATAGTATCCCATTCATCAGAAATGGAACCTGGGGTCAGGACATCATCCATAGCAACTTTGAAAACATATGGAATTTGCAAAGCCTCTGTTGAACCACAAATATCATAGGGAACCTTATCCCAAACAATCCCATCATGGACTGGGATTGCAGTGATGTTCACCAGGGACAAGACTCTTTGGACCTTATGTGATGAAGAATGGGGCTTAAGTACCTCAGCTACAGTTTCTGGTGAAGTACGATCTGGAAGATATAGTGTCCATTCAGTATAAGAAAAAAGACTGTAATAAACCAGTCCAGAGGAGGAGAAAAATAAGTAAAGAAAAATCCAACAGTAGGACCACTGAGGAATCAGGTCTGTTTCAGCCAAAGGAAAAGTGCACGCATACCATGCAGGTAAGTATAAGAAGAATCAGAAGAAAAATCATCAATGTTGAAAAAATAACCAGGAGGCAGTCTGAGTAAAAACAGGGACCTCATCAGGCAAAGTAGAGCTGGCAGGCACCTCCAAAAGGTGGTTGATAGTAAATAACTTCATTGCAAGGAGCAGCAGCGGAAAACTGTAAACTCACGTCAGAAACATATCCTGTGTTCTCAGCTTTATCTGATACGTTGAAAATCTCAGCATCTAAAGACCCCTACCGGGGTGTAGAAAGATTTGTACTGCCTAGTGCATGTAGAGGGATCTCGAGCAGTATGCGGAGAGGTGTGAAGGAACTACCCATAAACCCTTGTGGCCTACTATGGAGAACTGGCCACATGGTGTAATTTGATTAAATTTAGTGGAAACCAGTCAGTTATATTAACAACCAGTGAGCGGTGACAAATTCACAGTTAGAGTACCTTTAAACAGCAAGGACAGGCACCGGTGCATGATAGGATGGGCCAAACTCTTTTGTCCGAAATCTTCTCTCAGACTAGATCACCAAATTTGGAATCAAGCCAGATACCACTGGTTGCGCCTTTCACTTCAAAAGTGGCAGAATGCTTAGAATTCACATTGGAGTGCTCATCTCAGAAGTCTTGTAATTCCTGTAAGACAGGAAACATTCATTGATGTCACAGGAAGCATTTCCAGGCAGTGGGCCAGAGTTATCAAGATCTGGAACATACATCTGGACCCCGAAGAGAACTTCATAAGAGGTCTGGTCGCCCAAATACCGCCTAGGCAGATTATTTAATGCTCTCAGGACTTCATACAGGTGATGGATCTGTCACGATTCACTCCCTGTGCTCTCTTTCCCACCACCACGGGGCCGAATTGTGGAGCATTCCAGTATTCTAATATGCTTCCAGACACTCCCCTGTATGCATATCCTGACTTCCAGGCATTTGGACATCATTTAGGAATTGACATCCATTCCCAATCCATGCCGGGTTTTGTGGAAGCCAGTCTGCTTATGCTGGAAACTCCATTACCTAGAATTCCCTGCTCACTGCTTCGTCTCCACCCCTGCGGGCCAAGGATGGGTGGAGGAATTCAGCTCACCTGTGGCTGGCTGCTGCTAGCCTGCTCACACCTGATGCATGTGTTACTGTGAGCTCTTTTAAGCCCCAGCTCCCTTCAGGCCAAGGTTGGTCATTGTAGCTGTTTTCCGGTGAGACCGATCCTTGTTTCCTGAGCTTTTGATATTCCTTGATTCCTGAGCTATAGTTAATCCTTGTTCCTTGATTCCTGAGCTATAGCTATTCCTTGTGCCTGAATTAGTACTGCCTGCAGTGCTACCTTGTTTCCTGAGCTATAGTTATTCTTTGTTCCTGGGCTTCAGCTATTTCTTGTTCCTGATATGCACTGCTTGCAGTGCTCTCTTGACTCCTTGTTTCCTGAGCTGTAGCCATTTCCTTTTCCTTGAACCAGTACTGCCTGCAGTGCTACCTTGACTCCTGAAGCTTTAGTATTTTCTGTTCCTGAACCAGCACTGCCTGCAGTGCTACCTTGACTCTTGAGCCTTAGCTCAATTATTGTTCCTGCCCCAGCACTGCCTTCTATGCTACTTTGTTTTCTTGACTCCTGAACCTGCACTATTCTAGTATACCCTTGTAGCCTCCCCTTCTGTTTATCCTTTTCCAGTCCCTGCCTTTCTTCCCATTTCCTTGGTTCCAGTTCCTAGTTTGCTGTCTTTCTATTTCTGCTGTCTTGCTTCTGTTATCTTGTATGTTTGTTACCTGCTTTCTGCCAAGTGTGCCCTGTGATTTCCTTCCTTTCCTGTTAAGCACTCCTCCTTGCTAGCTCCTTGTCTATTGTGCTTGTGTTTAGTTCTACCCCTTTGCTGTTACTGCCTTGCGTGTTCCTGTTTGATCGCCAGGATCCGTGGGCACAGCTGACTACCTAGGTGGCGTTTCTTGTTCACTGTGAGTATTGTCTTTGAGTTACAGTTATAACATCACCATAGGTCTTTGCATACATATCCTATATGTGGGTATTTTCAGTCAGTATCTGTAACAGCAATTGTGGGTGAGGAACGTACTGAACTTCAGTCTTACCGTGTGGAGCTCCTGAGCGCTTTACCCCACATTCCCTTTATTGTTAATGTTGTATTATATATATATATATATATATATATATATATATATATATATATATATATATATATATATATATATATATATATATATATATATATATATATATATATATATGTCTTGCACGTCCGTCCTGGGTGTAGTTAGTCTGAATGCTAAATTGCATTGTGAGTGCCCTTCCTTTCTGAGTCTTAGCCATCTTGTACAGGCTTCCCCTTTGGATCCCTTTTTCTCCTCTGACTCCTTGTGTGATCCTGGGCAGCGCTGTACTACTCTTTCTGTGCACGGTATGTTTTCTACCCAGTCCCCAGTCCTTGCTCAAGTCCCTGACTGTGTTCCCGACATAGTCCCGGACAGTCCCTGACAGGATCCAACTATGACCTGAACCGAATACTCTAAATGTTAATGACTGCTTTAAGTCGCGTTTCTTCTGATCCACTATCGAATTTCCCTCTGGATGATAGGGGGGCAGAATAATGCAGAGCAACATCCAGGGTGCCCATAATAACCCTGTACGCCTCAGAGGCAAAGGCCGGGCCCTGGTCAGAGAGGAATGCTGCTATGCATATGTGCTGATAAAGACTTACAAATCTTTAATAACAGTTTGAGTGTCTGTTGATCATTGTGGCCACACCCATAAAATATCGGAAACAAGAATCAACAGCCACTAAAATAAATGTAAAGCCACCATTCGAATGGAGTGGGGCTGCAATGATTTAAATGGACACATTTTAATGACTTGTTGGAAACTAAAAGAGGTGTCTGCGGTGGGCCTGCAACGGTGGAGAATTTAACTTGTTGATAAATGTCATAGCTAAGGACAAAGTTTTGTGTCAGTTTATAAATATTCTGCCACCAGTAGTGTTTCTGTAGTTGGGTATCCATCAAGCACCCACCCCAGGAATGCGGGCTAAGAGGATATTTTGAGGACTCAATAGATAGGAGTATTTTGCTGACTAGCATTTAGGCAAGGTCTCGCCACTAGCTGAAGCAGTGACCGCAGCCATTATGTCTGCAGCTATTCCTGTATGTGAACGAGTAATCCCAGCTACAAAACCTGTTTGAACTGCCACCTTGGCAGCTTCATCGGCCAATGAATTCCCTACAACGTGTATACCAACACTTTGATGACTCAATGTATGGACAACATGAGCCTGTGCCAAGCATCCTTTAATGCTGCCACCTTTCCCCAAAACAATTAATGCTTGATAGCCTTTCCTTTAGAAACAGTGAATCCATTCAAGTGCCAATACGGTAAATTGCCATTACAGGCCTGTACACAGTAATATGAATCACACAGTATGAGCGTAGGGAATTCAGGATCCGTATTCTGCAAAGCCAGAACCAAAACTTTCAATTCAGCGAGCTGAGTGGTAGAGTCACCTAAAGTTTCTGTATATGTTTTCTGTGCCTGAAATACACCATCTTCCACGACACCCTTAACCGCAGCACATTCAGCTGAGTATTTGTACTTAGTACAAACTATTGGCTCGGCTGAACCATCAGTATTATGAAATCATACTGATCTAGAGGCAAAGTTTCACTAGACATTGGGTATTCTTATTCATATTGGAGGTATTCCTGTGTTGTGAAGTGGGGTCCAAAGCATAATCTACATCAGAAGCGGTCAAGTAAGTGGATCCATCTTGGATGTAAGGCTTTTGCGTTCGGTACACTACTTTTGGTGACAGCCTTTAAGTCTGGAATAAGAGATACTGCAATTATGAGTTTCCCCTGAGCCAATAGAGGTTTCTTAGGAAAGCAGTCTGAACAGCAGTCAAAAAAAATTCAGTGGATGCAAAACGCACTTCAGCAGAATATATGTGTGATTTATATGCAATTGCCACGGTTACGTCTTCATTTAACAAAACATATCTGAAGCCACCGGAACCCACAATTATGCGGATCACTAAATTGGTAGTGTTAACACGAGTATGTAAGTGTTTAGACTCAAACGTTGCTGTTTGTGTCTGAGAATATTAGAGTTTATCAGCCTAATATTTATTGGAAAAATCAGGATGAATTAAATCGTACAATGATTGAACCTGTTGTGCATAGTCTGGTATGTATGTCCTACCAAAATTTAGGAAGCCCAAAAGAGACTGCAGCTTTTTCAGGATATTTGGTGGCTGTAAGAGAACACATTTCTCTAAGAAATGTGGTGCTAGGCTTTTGCCTTCATTTGATAATTTGTATCCCAGAAACAGGACACAGATAAAGGCAATTTTAGAAAATTAAATTTATAGCCATGTACAGCGAATCCCAGAATTATGCAATCCACTCTGGCCGAATGTGTGTTTAAATCATCATCTGTGAGTTAAATGTCATCAACATATGAAAACGCATCAGTGTCAATATCTTGAAAAATTGAAGTTACACAGGCAGCAAACAGACCTGGACTGTTTTTATACCCTTGTGGGAGCCTAGAGAATCTTCTCTGGGCTCCTAGCACTGTGAAGGTGGTCAAATCGTGGCGTTCAGGCACTATATTGTGACAGAAAAAAAATGTAATGGGGGTTGGGAGCACACTGCCTCACAGTCCCAGCACAGTTCGCCCCTTTGCATCCTGGTAAATGCAGTACACAGTTTAAACTTACTTCACAATTAGCTTGAGTTTTTCACCAAAGTTGGTGCAGACATTGCTGTATATCTCTAGACACGTGTTTCTGGGTTGAGCCCGTCATCAGTAGAGAGCAGCAGTATTAGAGAACAAAGAAAAATCATCTGGGGTTGCTGGAAATGCTGCCAAGTTTCTCTCAGGTCACAGTACCACTCACAGGCACACAGGTGCATCTCCAAAGCTCATCAGCTTGCTGGCTCAAGGGAGCCTTTTAAACAGAATGGGGGTTGGGAGCACACTGCCTCTCAGTCCCAGCACAGTTCGCCCCTTTGCATCCTGGTAAATGCAGTACACAGTTTAAACTTACTTCACAATTAGCTTGAGTTTTTCACCAAAGAGGTACCGGACCTGATATAATGTTTGGCAGCCTACTCAGCAAACCCCAAAATATAAGACTGTATTCTCTACTGATGATGGTTAATAAACCAGAAACACGTGTCTAGAGATCAGCACTATCTGCGCCAACCTTGGCGAAACACTCGAAAATATCGGAGCGAGCTACAAGAGACTGCATTTACCAGAATGCCAGGGGCGAACCTTGCCTGAGAGATCAGCGGTGTGCTCCCACATCCTTTTGTCTATTTAAAGTACTCCTGTGAGTCATTGAGCTGACGAGCTCGTGGATGAAGCACCTGCGCGCCAGTGAGAGGTACCGGACCTGATATAATGTTTGGCAGCCTACTCAGCAAACCCCAAAATATAAGACTGTATTCTCTACTGATGACGGTTAATAAACCAGAAACACGTGTCTAGAGATCAGCACTATCTGCGCCAACCTTGGCGAAACACTCGAAAATATCGGAGCGAGCTACAAGAGACTGCATTTACCAGAATGCCAGGGGCGAACCTTGCCTGAGAGGTCAGCGGTGTGCTCCCACATCCTGTTGTCTAGAAAAAAAATGTAGTTTGGGATTTTTTTACGAACAACGTTGTTAAGCCTGTGCTGCGGGAATTTTGTACTACAAAAGTGCGTGTGAATCTTTTAATTGTTTATAGTCTAAGATTATGCGATAGGAATGATCTGGTTTAAGTACAGGAAGCAATGGGGAGGCACAAGGTTTAATTACACCTTGATATTCTAATTGTGCTAGAATCTCTCTAACAGGGCGCTTAGCTTCATGTGCTTGCACCTGCGGGCTGGACCTTATAAGTATAACATGATAAGGTGAGTCTTTATCCCAACCTGCCTGATTGCAATATAATGCTGGGGCTTTGAGGATAAGCCCATTCTGTAGCATAAGCTGTTTTAACTCCCTTGAGAACACTAAAAGAATATAAAGGCATGATTACATCCTCTCCATGTGGGACTTTTCTAACAAACTCAGGTGGCCAATGAACCTCAGACAGGAGAATGTTGTATGCACCAGTTAAATTCTGCCAGAATATTACTTTAATAGTACACGGTATGTCACCCTCAATTTGTGTGTCTAGCTCTTAGAGTCTATCAGGAGGGCTTAGCCGCTGAAATGGAGTTTCTACTTGTATGTAGTCATTAGTCAATCTCACCGCCAGAAACTCTTGAAGAGTCTGGTCAACTATGGTGACCTCTGCTGCGCTGTCGGGCAGAGCCCTCAACCAAGTCTTGTTCCGAAGAAGAGCTCTGAGTATTTGTGGCATATTTAGCAGAAATTCCGGCCACTTTTTAACTGTGCTTTTTGTTGTCTTTTCCTTTTTTATGGTAACATCAGAATATCGCTTAAAAGTCCATTCTTGGTGTCTGCGATCGCCTCGTCCCCCTCTCTCTGACCGTTTGTTCATGGAATCCTATGAAGGAACAAGAAGGGCGTGTATCAGAATACTGATAGCTATTAGGCTGTTTAGGTGTGTCACAGTTACGCAAGTTGAAAAGTTTTTCGGAAAGACTCCAGTTGCGGAGATCCAGTCTGTGTCTTTGATTTAGCTTCGTTTTTATCCCAGTGTTTTTTTTTAGAAGACTCAGGTGTTTGCCTGGTAGTTTTGGCATCAGATTTGCCTTTAAGGTCTGGTTTATTAGGCCTGGGTACCAAACTGTCACGACCTATGGATGTATATATTTCAGAAATAATTTTAAGTGCAATGGTGCGAGGATACGGTTAAATACCTAGGCATCCATGTCCACTGCGATAAAGACTAGGTCCTGCAGCTTAACTACGGTCCGGCGATCGACCGTTTGACGACGCAGAATGAGAGTTGGATTCCTTTGCCTCTATCCATGGCAGGCTGCATTGCCATCATTAAAATGGTGGTTCTCGCCCGTTTTTTGTATCTATTCCTAAATATCCCTATCCCTCTTACTAATGCATTTTTGCTGCACTGAAGAGCCTGCTACTGAGGCTGATCTTGGCTGGCCGTGGGTGGGTTGGGACACACTGGTGCTCCCTTATGAGCGCAATGGGTTTGGGGTGCCTCATTTTCAACTCTACTACCTAGTGGCCCAGTGTCACTATGCATACCACTGGTACCATAGGGATGCGTGTCTCTCCAATGACAGACTGGAACGCAAGCAGGTTGGAGGTCCCGCTGCATGCACTTCCCCCACGTGGGATCCCTCTGGACACCACAAACATCCAGACCCTATCTACCATCTGCTGAGCATGGAGAAGACTTCTCAGGCTCCTTGTGGGGGATCTCTTGTACTCTCCTTTCCTGCTACTTGCGAATAATCGATAGCTGCCTCCTACACTAGAAGCCCTTGTCAAAAAACACTGACATGGAATGCACTACACACATTCGGGGATCTATTCCCGGACGGCCATGTCCTCTCGCACAACAATAGTACACACTTCGCTGCAGCTACCCCTATGGACACTTTGTGTTGTGGCACATCCACAGTAAACTTCGCGCTCAGGTCTCCAATTACCCCCTTGCCCCCGCCGAGTTCACCCCTCTAACCACATTGATAGAAAACACAGATGGTGGGCACTTTGTTTCTACACTTTACCATGCTAGCTTGGCCTTGCTACCCGTCAGGGATGGCCGACTCAGAGCGTTGTGGGAACGTGAGCTACAACGACCTTTACCGGATAAAATTTGGTATATTTGTTGTCAACAAACCAAATTGATCCCTCCCAATTATAGACACAAACTGATACCCTTTAAATTCATTAGATGTACCTACACCACTCCCAGTTTCCTGGCTAAGTTGGATCCTTCTCTGTCGTCAAATTGTCCTAAATGCCATTTTGTTGACGCAGACTTTGTTCACATGACCTGGACATGCGTCCACATAGGGGACTTCTGGATTGCTGTCATTACCCAGCTTTCTCTAACGGTGGGATTAACCGTGACACTTAACCCGCTCCTCTCGGTATTGGGTTACGTACATGATGTTCTGAAGGAGGCCCATAGGTTCACTGAGATGACTACTACTGGCCAAACGTGAGATAGCACTTTATTGGGGCAGCAGGCGAAGTCGGACTGTGGATGGATGGCTTAAGAGCCTCACCTTTTGCGATGTTACTAGTGAAGTCTACGCTTCCTTACAACCCCGCTCCTCTCGCCCACAGGACATTTGGCAACCACTCCATGCTTACTTACACCGCCACGAACAGCAGGGGGTGACAGAAATAGCCATCTAGCCAGCAGGGCTTACCGCCAGACATCCGTGCATGATTCATTATTGCCCTGTGGACGTTTATGTACTCCTGGTCTGCTTGTGGGTTTTTTGCTTACCTGTTTTTTTCCTCGTAGTATGGAACGTTTAATGATGTGCAGTATATGTTGCAATGATGACGTCATTATCAGATTGATCCTTCCACTATTATTATCACCAACGTACATACTCCTTCCCCCACATAGTGGGTTGTTATGTATGTCTTCTGTGTTTTCAAAAATGATAAATGTTTAAAAAAAAGAAATAATATTAAGAAGCTTGCGTTCCCTGATCTGCTAGTGGAACTGCAGCAAGCCACTGGCAAATCACCAGAGAAGCTGCCTCCCTTTTAATATTACTTAAAATAATTGAGGATACTGTGGCAAAGTTGTTGTTGCAAAATGCCCTTTTTGATGGTCAGCCCCCACTTTTTTGCTGGTAGATGCTGCGGTAATTGATCTGAAAGTGTGCTGGGCCCGACTAACCAGGCCCCAGCACCAGCGCTCTTCCCCTTAAACTGTAAATGTGAATTGGTACACCCAATTGGCAAGTACTTTTACACACCTGTAAAGGTCTAGTATATGGTACCAGTGGTATCCAAGGCAGGGATGTAAAAGGGGCACCAGGGCTGCAGCACTTATTGTTCCACCCTGAGTGACCCGAGTGCCATGTCAGCCCTGCACAAGCAGCTTGCCTACTAGAGTTCGACCCTGCACACACCATGCTTCACAGGGTCACCTCACTACATTTAATATGTCAGTCACCCCTAAGGTAGGCCTCCTATAGCCCAGGAGGCATGATGCCTTATGTTATATGTGTCGGAATATATGTGCAAGCATATATGTTAATGTTATTGGGTTTTTATAAAGCGTGCAGCTACCCGAAGGTGTCCCGGCGCTAGCTCCAAGTACCAAACCTGGGCAAACTAATGGGAGAAAAGCCAAGTCTTCAAGGCCTTCCTAAAAGCCAGGAGACTAGAGGAGGAATAAATGGAAAGTGATAAAGCATTCCAGGTTTTAGCAGAACCCAGGATGAAACTTAAACCTCCCCAGTTAGATTTTTTGAATCTGGGGACTGTCAGGAGCTTTGCGCTGGAGGATCGAAGAGTTCTAATGGGAAGATACCAGACTAGCTTTTGTCTGAAGAAGGCAGGATCCGAATTTTGGGAAGCCTTATAGGCTATACAGATTGCTTTGCATTTAAATCTTTTTATAACGGGGAGCCACTGGAGGTCCATGATCACAGGTTTAATGTGACAGAATGTAGGAGTTCTGGAAAGAAGTCTAGCAGTCGAATTTGAAGGACCTGAAGCCTGTGAAGATGCTGCTGCATGTTCATGTATAGACTATTGCGGTAGTCTAGTCTGGACAGAATGAGTTAGGACACTATGGTTTTCCGGGGATCTAGTGGTATGAAACACAGGATTTTTCTTAACATTTGTAAGATAAGAAATGTAGTGGATGGTGAAGAAGATGAGGTTATGACCGAAATAACAAGAATAACTGTGGTTGTACCAATAATGCTCTTTGTTGTACAGATTTTGTATGTTTCAATAAAAAGAGTTTTAAAAAAAAAAAAAATGTAGAGGAAGTAACTGAATTAACCTGATCTCCAAAGGTAAGTCTGTGGTCTATGATAACTACTAAGTTTCTTACTTTTGTGGCTAGGATCAGTTCAGTTTCAAACAATTCTGGCCCATTCAGGTGCTAACCGCTAGCATGCAGTCATGGAAGCGGTTATTAATATTTGGGTCTGCCTTTATTTATTTGATAAGTTTTATATAGCGCCGGCTAGACCCGGAGGTATCCGAGCGCTTTACAAGAGGATCAGCGAGTTACAGGTTACATAGTTACATCAATTAAATCAAAGAATCACGGAGGGAGGGGGAGGGAAGGAAACACAACGGGGGAACGAGGAAAACAATGTCAGATGACCGGCTGGGTAGGTGACGGCCGAGGGGGTGAAACCAGGGCCAGACTCCTCTATAGCTGCATATGACAGCTTCACCGGGCATCGGCCAGGGTTGCTCATGCACCGAGGTAAGTACAAACAGTTTTGGTATCCGCCCAGGGGGCATCGCCAAAAGTCCATCGAAAGTTCCATCAAAGTTCCACCGGGTATGGGCCCTGTTGATCCGGCTCCATGGTGTGTACAATGCTCAAGGTTTCAGTCCGGGGGGGCATCGTCATAGATCAAATTGGTTGCACCCATCCCGGAGTTATTGGGAGGCCAAGACTTACTGTAGGGTTGATATGCACTTGATAGCAATGCTTCCAGGGGGACAGGACAGCCATCTTAAGGTCAGGCATATAGAATGTGTAGGACCGGAGTTGTAGGGCACTCAGCTGTTGCCCCAAGCAATTCTCTCTGTGTGAGTGAGGCTGACGTAGGACTAAGTGTAAAAAACAGTCCCATTGCAAGTCTTTTGCGCTGTGGAGACCCTGATGTGAGCAACGAAATCACGCTCCGGGCGCCATTTTAGGGACAGGCACAGCCCTTGCCTGGCCCACCTTCAAGCAACTCTGCCATGATTTTCTGCCATTTTGGGGTCGGGCGTGGATCGGCGGGGGTGCAGAAGCACCTGGGGTCAAGGCACGACTGCTCTCGGGAAGTCAGGGAAGCGAGGCTTCGTGGTGGTCGGCAGACGAGGGAATGGAAAGCCACAACAACGGGGCACGCTTCGGAGGCGGCTCGAATCTTCACGCACAGTCCCCCATCCAGGAGCAGGCAGGGGGGGTGGGGGGGGACACTGAGAGCCCAGCGATCAGCCTCTGTAACACTCAGAGCCCGGGGCGCGCTGCGAGGGAAACCGACTCACCCAGCGGCTGGGGAGTCGGGATTCCGCGGACGTAGCACAGCTCCTGTACCAAAGGGGGTCCCAAGAGTGCGATTTCGCCGAGGGCGGCCAGCAGGGGTAGGTTGCCAGTGGCCCGGGTGCAATCAGTCTCAGAGAGCCTAGACTGCCTCAATTCATCCGTGGGACTCAGCAGCAACTGCGCGTCGGGACTCGGTCTTCTCCAATCCACTCACTGGACCGACGTAGTCCCCGAGGATCATCAGCATCTTCGTCGAGTATCCGGGTCAGTTGCAGGGAGAGCGGTTGCACATACGTCCAAAGCTTCCTTGCGACGATGTGGCGATGTTCTTGTTTTGTTACTCATTCCAGTGCTTGCTTCCTGTGGTCGTCCTACCCTCCCTGGGGAAACAGCCACAGCTCCTCCAGCTGTCCTAACATCCTGCCTTAGAGATGGAAACCCTTACAAATTAATGGGGTAACCCGATCATCCCCACAGGACCTGGGTACAGTAGGATATCAAAATAAAATTGGTCCTTGACTAACCACGGAGAAAAAAATCAAATATTGAGGGAAAACTTTATCATACGGGGGTTGCCAGACCGGTCAACCACTTGTACTTAATACTATTCAACTGTAGTTTTTAGCCAAATGCACACCCTGAAAGGAAAAATTTCCTAGACACACATTGCGTATACATAAAATACACCCACAATCTTTAGTTGAGTGAAATTCATTTTTTATATATTTTGAAAATTAAATACAAACATAAATTGAACGGTAAAGACATTACCACAACGATGTAATGAAAGGTTGCTCAAGAGAGGGAAAATGAAGTGGTCGTGTTGGAGGGGGGAAAGGTTAAAATCACAGGATTTAAAGTTGCAAAGTATTCCTTGGTTTAAAGAAGATGCTGGTTTATGTAAAAACCAGTACAGTATGGCCTGTCCTCGACAGTTATTTACAACATATTTTGCATTATTTCATAAGTGCATGAATGCAACATCCTGATGGTGGGGAAACGATCTAGTACAGGCCCTTGATGGGGGAATGCGTCGACGTTTCGACCCGACTTGTGCAATGAGGGTAATTTGCTACCTCTGCTTGCGGGTCTTCTTCAGGACAGAGGGGTGGAAAGGGCAACCTAAGGATGGAGAAGGATGTGTTAACTAGATGCAAACTCCAAAAATGGAGGAGTGTGGGAAGAAGGGTGTATGTACTAACCTAGTCCTGGTGCCAGTGAAGGGCGTCCCAGGTTGCTATTCCCCAGTGGTGAATAGTCTATGAATAAGAACAATTCGTGTTAAATGCGCAAGTACTTGATATTACAAAGCAGAGTGTGATGTGCGCGCAAGTGAAACTTACCCGCAAAATGCGGTATGACGCGCTGAGGAGATCCACACAATTGTGATGTCCTCAGGGGTAATGAAGACCCCAGTCGTTAGATCCTAGCACCGGAATGGCGATTAGTCCATATTCCTAAGGGCCAAAGATGGAAGTGGTATACAGTGAAAACACAGTACAACTGAACAGTTTCAAACAGAACTGAGGGAGGGTAGAAGGGTAAACTCCTAAGGGTCGTACCTGTGAAAATGCTAAACGCGCCCGGCCTCGTAGAAGCTGCTCCGTCAGGTTCCAAAGGGAACTGACAAGCGTACGCGGCATCTCTTAAGGGGGACCGGCCCTGGCTGGTCCGGCGTGCACGTCGCGCGTGCACCATCCGTAGGCTTGACGGCATACGTGGGAAGGCGCATCACCCAGGCTAATGGGGAACCCAGATAGACCCGTATGGAGTAATCGATGGTTGCCAAGTCAACCAACACGTCCCGGGACTAGAGAGATAATTGAGCCGGTAACCAAATGTGCCACAGTGTTCCAAATGGGGCGGCATAAGACCATTATACGTGGTATAGACCCTTTTACTTAATGTAAAACCAATGCGAAGCTCGAGGCTGGAGTACTCGAAGCTTAACAAAGTGAATAGGATGACAGAATGAATTAAAAGGAAAACATTGCCCAGCATTTGAAGTAAATAAATTACATAAATCACAGGATGCATTTCCCATTTAGTGAAAGTTCCGGAGTTCATGATCTTGTGGTTTTCCAGAATGAATTAAAAGAAAACAATGCCCGGCATTTGAAATAAATAAATTACAAGATGCATTTCCCTTTTAGTGAAAGTTCCGGAGTTCATGATCTTGTGGAAATAAAGTCGCACAACCTAAGTGTGCTCAGCATATATATACAGTGACAACGATATACAAGTAAACAGAGAATCTGTAGTGCAATAAAAACAAACCTATTTACAAAGAACGATAATACAAAGAAAACGAGGGTGAGGAAAATGAATCCCCGACGTGTAGTTACCGAATATTCACATATGTACAATAGCACGAGTTTACAAGCACAGTGCGAACCAATGATACCAACCCCAGAATGGGTTTAGGTAGTGTATTCAGCCATTACTTAATGTTGCGGCCTGTCTGGCTATCTCCTCATATTTATTCAAACCCCTCAACGTGGTGTCAAAAGTGTGGATCTGATGGAGCAAGGACTCGTAAATGAGACTTGCTCGGAAGCACTCCTTTCGTTTTAACTCATTAACGAATTGCTAACGATGTGTTTGTAATTAATAATTCGCATTTTAGAAAAGACACGCGGGACAACGAAGCTTGCATATGTGTTTACTAACTTTAACAAAATGAACGAAGGACTAAAACGCACTCTAACAAGGGATCTTTACTGCGCATGCGTCTACTGCATCTACGTAGTATGACGTACTAATGCTTGGTGGGAAAATCTTGCGCCTGCGCAAAAGATATTAAAACGGCAGCTTGAAAGCTCACATGCATGGCATCTGCTTGGCTCAAATAGAAAATAAGTTTTATACCAACGCAAATGCAGAAAGGGTAATAATAATTAAAGTGAGTTAGAGTAGAGGTTGGTGGTGTACAGTGAAACCATTTATTTTTGAAAATAACATTTCTTCTTTTGACTTTATTATTAGTGCGCATTTGGGCCTTCCACACTTGTCTGAATTGAGCTGACTGACTTGACCCCACGCATGCGCACCAGAGAGAGAATAAGGAAAGATGACTAAGGATTTGTCACGCGTCCAAGGCCAGAGAAGATGTGCCCTGGGAACATGAGGGTGAAGAGTTCATATGAAGAAGACTTATTCATGAAGTTGAAACATTTTGTATTAATAAAGTTTGGAGATGTATGGGAAAGGAAATGATTTAATAAAGTTTGAGGGGATGGGTTTAAAAGACAATGGTTCAATGAAAATAAGTGAAATGCAAGCATGGTGTGACTATCATCCCCCTCTGGCTGTCCAATCAGAGTTATTTTATGAAATTGAAACATTAATGGGTGGTACATGGTTATGGAAAGGTATAACTGAGGTAGTTTTAGTTAGTTCGATTAGCAGACACGGGAGGAGAAGCAGCTTAACGGGAGCACAGAAGCAGAGCTCGGGATGCTGTCGGTGCTGGGGGTGGTGCTGATGCTGTGAGACGCGGATGAAGAAATCGAATGCAGAACCATCTATTTAAACTTAATTGGGTTAGAAAGAAGATCGCGGAAGAACCACGAGGAGGAAGAGAGTGTCAGAGAGGGGTGCGACGCAGTCGTCGGTATTTAGAGAGGTGAAGTATCCTGTCCTGATTTCCTGACCTGAAGTCTTTGTCTCCTGATCTATCCCGGGGACCCATACCAGCCCTTTGGCCAGAGGGTTGATCTTCACACCATTCTTGGTAACTATAAATTTATCGTGTTGACAGATGTTCTTCTCTCTCTGTCCTCTCCTTTCTGAGCAGGGTTATTGTGTGAATCTGAAATATATTTTTGCTTATTGAGTATTGATTGAATTGACACTCTTGCGAATGAGGGTGTTTGTACTGAAACTTTGAGATGGTTCACACTCAATTAATTTAGATAAAGATTTTAAAACTTCCGAGTCTGTGATTATTTCATTTTTAATCAAGAAATGTTTAATAAGTTATGTTAATTATCACCATCAACTAGTTCAACTAATGGTCCATTGACCAGAGGAAAGAACTAATTGATCAGTGAAAGGTTTAGTTAGGAAGAAGAGATAACTAAATCCTAAAGTATGAATTTTATAAACTACAAGCTCCAGCGGTCTACTTGGTATTAGTGGAAGAAGTTATATGGGCCCAGGTGAGTATATGGTAGTGGAGTATCTGTTGTTAGTACACCGCTGGATCAGTTTTCTGGTAGCAGAGTTATGGTTATTATTGACTAGTTTGGTGATAAGTATAGATTATTGATTTTTGATTTATGTTTTAACAAAGAGTTAGGGCCGATTCCGATTCGTGTCGGTAATTTCTCCGACCGAGCCGGCCTCGGAGAGATTTCCGGCCGAATCGGACCCGTGCAGTCCGACCGAACGAGTCCGATGCATTCGTATGCCACCGGACACGAGTCGGTCGGACTCCCATTGAACTCAATGGGAGCCGGTCGTACAACGCGTACGCGGGCTCCCATTGCCTCCAATGGGTGCGAGGCGGACAGGGCGCCCCTACAGCGAGTACGCCGCGGAGCGCTCGCGCGGCGTACACGCACAGGTAGGGGACCCATGGGTCCCCTGTGTGCGCCTACGCACGGGTACTGCAGTACAGGGGGTCCGACACGGACCCCCAAAGTACGGCTCCGACAGCGAGTTCGAGTCGGACGGGCGCGAGTCGGTCGGAGCGGTCGAGGTGCACATCGTACTTACCCGGCCGGAAAGCGTCTCCATTGCGCGGTGCGAATCGGGTCCGAGCGAGTCGGTCGGAGCAGTACGATCCGGGAACCAGTCGGTCGGAGCGGTCGGGTCGCCGGACGAGTCGGTCGGCGAATACGCATCGTACTCCGCTCGCCCGGACGCGCGTACTGACTCGGTCGGAAAAATAGGGCTCCGGATCGGATCCGGTAAAACCGAATCCGATTCGGAGCACTACCGGCCGAGATCGGAATCGGCCCCTTAGTGTCTTGTTTTATGTTGTCTGGAAAATTTCCGGGGAATGAATAGCGGGTGGCGATAGAAACCACACTGCAGAGAGGTTACTCGTCTGTTGGAATAACACTGAGAAGCTAGGTAGGGCTGGCAGTGTTAAAATAGGGACTATTTTCTGCGTAAAAGTGAGAGTGATTGATAGCAAAGAGTTCGCTAGTGAAACTTTAGGCGTTATATCACCTAGAAAGGGTAACCCTGAAGGAGTAGCAGGTTTTCCAAACTAGATTGACAGCAAAAGGAGTTCGCTGGTGAAACTTTGGTCTCAAATTTCCCAAAACGGGTGACACCGGAGGTGTAGCAGGTTCTCTGGAGCTTATATGAAGAGTAAGCGGAAGGTTTTACTCGCAGTGGAAATAAATAAACTATCCTTTGATTTAGTGGAACAGACAGAGTAGCGAATGTTTTTATGTCATTAATAACAAAGAATTTTAAAGAAAAATATTGAGAAATAAGTTTTTGTATTACCTTGTAAAGGGAGGGTCAGTTGCTGGAGTTGTACTGACGTCACAGTGAGCCGCGCTGGGATTGGTAGAAACAGCGGGCGTGTGACAGGAGCAGCCTTGTAAAGGAGGGGTCAGTAGAAAGGAGCAGAACTGACGTCAGAAAAAGGCCGCGCTGGCATTGGTCAGATCACGAGCGTGAGCCTGATTTTATTGGATAGCTAGTTAGAAGCCGCGCTAGGATTGGTGGAGAGAGAGATTGTATGCGAGATTTTGATTTGACTGTTAGTGCAAGACGCACGGGCAGAAGATTTCAAGGGTTTGCAGAATATAATTTTATACATCGTTCCTCAAGGATGTACGGAGAGAAAAGAGAGATGTCATTTATAAAGAAAATTAAGAATTTCTTTAAGAAAGATAAGCCTGTGTTGACCAGAGAGGGAATTCCTATTCCGCCACCAAAAACACCAGCATCTTTCATGATGATGGAAAGAGGATATCCTACTTGCGTGTGGTTGGAAAACTGGATAGAATATACGAAGGATGATGGAGTGCTAGCATTTCCTAAAGATGGTACGTTTAATGGGAGAATTCTTCAGAATTTAAGGTTGTAAATGAACAATCTAGAACCTAGACCTAGGTTAACTCAATATGAGGCTTTGGAAGAGTGGGAAACTGAGTCATATGAACGAGAGAGATGCACAGGTGGGAGATATAGAGGATTCTTTCTGAGACACTTGCATGAGTCACGCGAAGGGCAGATGAAACAATGGAGGAGAGCTATGGTATCAGAAGGTTTATATCCAGTGTTAATGGCGGAGGAACAGTCTGGAGGAAAGTGTAAGGAGAAAACGAAACATATGAATACAGCAGGATATGGTGAATCAGATGACGAGTTGTTAGAGGATATTTTAATTAAAAATCCACCGCCGTATCAAGAAGCAACTAGTAAGGTTACCCCAAGTGCACCAGTAATGGGAATGCCATTGACCCCACAGATTTTATAGGATACGTCATTTAACAGAGTATTACAGGTTAATGAAAGAGAAGTTTTAAACAAAACTAGAGAAGAACTAGTTCGAAAGATAAGTCAATTAAATTTGAATACTGAAGCTTTGACAGTACCAGTGACCATTGGTCCAGTGATCCCATTGTATGGAGATAAAAAGATTTGCCAAAAACCACAATCTGTGACAATGCCACTAAATAGTCCTAGGAAAGAGATAATAATTACAGATGATCAGGTTAGCGAAAGGGAGTCAATTATTTCATTAATGGATCTCCCTAATGTGGAACCTTTTACGGAAACTCCAAAGAAAGTTACGCCCATGAATTTGAGAGAAAGAAGACCTTTGATTCATACAGGAACTGAAGGCGCAACAGTAGTTACCTCTGAAGATATAGAAAAATGGGCACAGGAATGAGATAATCAGAACCCAACACCAAGAATTTTAGACATCAGCAGATTGAAAGTGGAATTGGAAGAGATGATGACAGGATGTGTGGGCACAGAAAGATTGAATGCTTACAATGAAGAAGAATTATTATTTTTATGTAAGAACATAACCATAAGAGCAAGGGTATTTCATGAGAAATTGACTGAAGTTGCTTCAGAGATTGGAATAGACATAGGTAAATCAAAGTTGTTACAGAAACCATATTGAGTGGACTTTACTGATAAAGATTTAGAAAGTGTAAATGCTTCTGGAAAGAGACTACAGATGAAGGAATTAATGAGCATTTTGCGAAAGCGGGAGACATTGATAAATGGAGAATTAGATGGATAAGAAAGAAAGAGGAAGTACAAGCGAAAGAAGCAGCGGCTGCATTTCCAGTAAGAGAATCAAGCAAAATGGAAAAATTGTGTCCAATGAGAGAGGTTCCTGGAGGAGGATATGTTCATGTTCCTTGGAGTAGACAAGATATTTTGTCATTTACAAATGATTTTCCAAAGCTGAGAGAAAAACCAGTTGAATGGTACAAACAGGTAGAGAGATTTGTGAAGGTTTCAAAGGTTTTATTGAAAGACTTGGATGGTCTATTTGATATAGTGGTACCTGCTGATTTATGGACGGAATGCAAGATCACAATTGACTGGCCTAATGAAGAGTATGCTAGAGACTCAAAGACAGGCTCAGAATCGGAGGAGGTGATGAAAAAGTATCACCAAGTGATTACGTATTTGAAAGGGAAAATTCCTCCTAAAGAAACAGACTGGGTAAAAATAGATAGAACAACTCACGAATCAAATGAATCTGTACATGCATATTATGAGAGGTTATTACAGGTGTTTAAGCAGTATAGTGGTTTTGAGAATATCGGTGACAAGGATATGGGACATTTTGTGTATCGGTTTGTATATGGTTTGAAACCAGAGATTAGTCAGATGATACAGCAGCACATGTTGTGTTGGCAAAGCAAGACAGTGGATGAGATTTTAAAGTACGCGAAATATTGCGGAGATGACATTGAGGCCAGGCGTAGAAAGCTAAAGGAGAAGATGATGTGGGCACAAGTAAAATTGGCAGAACAGCAAGAGGAGAAAACAAATGCCCAAAATAATAATCAAGCGAAAGAGAAGAGTCAGAATGATCAAGGAGCGAATGGTAATAAATATAGGGGACGAATGGACAGAGAAAAAGCGAAAAAGACGTTTCCTTGTCATGCGTGCGGAAAGCTTGGACATTGGAAGAACGAGTGTAAGAGTACTCAGAATAATAAGAGTAATAATGGGCCAAATCAAAATGTAATCCCACAGATGCAGAATGAAGTATTTATGAATCAGCAGCATCAGGTAGTTACCCCACAATATGAGGTGCCACCAGCACCTATGTCAAATTTTATGAATCATCAGAATTTCAGTGCAAACACCGGATTTCAAGGAGAAAGTGGTAAGAATAATAGAACAATTACACAATAATTGTTGCAGAATGATGAGGAAAATTCGGATTTCACACAATGACGGTGCCTGAGGGGGGAGGAAGAGGAGTGCGTGCTTGGCGCATCCTTGCCGGTAGATCAGTCAGGTCCATTTGTTGATGGGAAAGTAGAAGGTAAAGACATTACTTCCCTATTGGATACTGGTGCTACCAGGTCTACTGTGAGAACAGCAGACATCCCAAACCTACCCCTCTCGGGAGAATCAATCCAAGTTGTAGGCGTGTCTAACCAACAGATTAGAACCCCAATCACAAAACCAATGGAGGTACACATTGGAAACTTCAAGGAAATGCATCGGTTTGTAGTTTGCGATTCCAGTCCTGTAAATCTGTTGGGAAGAGATCTATTGTGCAAGATGAACTGCACAATCTATTGTACACCAGATGGTGTCGCTTTCCAAACCCCTGATGAAGACGTTGTATACAAGATGATGTTAGCCAAACAGGGAACAGAAGTAGATGAAATGTATTCACTAATGACTGAAAATGAATTACCAGAAGAATTGAGAGCCACAGTTAATCCAGAAGTGTGGGATTTTACAGGAAAAGACATTGGGTTAATGACAAATATAGACCCAATTAAAGTGACAGTGAAAGAAGGTGCAGTGTATCCAAACACAAACAGTACAAATTGAGTCCAGAAGTAAAAGCAGGAGTTATTCCAGAAATTGAACGAATGGTTAAACAAGGTATTTTAAAAGAAGTGATGGGTAGTCCTTGTAATTCGCCAATAATGGGACTGAAAAAGCCTAGTGGAAAGTACAGAATAGTGCAGGATTTACAAAAAATAAATAAAATTGTAGTGCCATGTTGTCCAATAGTGCCAAATCCAGCAGTGATCCTTTATCAGATACCTTGGAATGCAGGCTGGTTCACAGTAATTGATTTATGCCAAGCGTTCTTTTCTATTCCTTTGCACCCAGACAGCCAGTATCTTTTTACGTTTAAGTTTGAGGATCGTATTTACGCATGGTGTCGAGTTCCTCAAGGGTACACAGAGAGTCCCTCAATTTTTAATCAGATTTTGAAAAAGTGTCTAGAATCATTGATCATGCCTGGAAAACCTGTTCTGGTCCAGTATATTGATGACCTACTGGTGGCATCAAAAACACAAGAAGATTGTGTCACAGACACAATTGCATTACTGAACCATTTGGCTGAAGGAGGACACAAGGTGTCTCCAGAAAAATTACAGTTCTGTCGACAAGAAGTTAGATATTTAGGGCATAAAATAGAAAGAGGAGTTAGAAAAGTGACACCGGAAAGAATAAAAATAATCAAAGAAATGCAATTGCCACAGACTCAGAGAGAAATGAGAATGTTCTTGGGAGTGGTTGGATACTGTAGGCAATGGATTAATGGTTTTTCTATGTTAGCGAAACCATTAATACAAATGACCCGAAAAAGAGCAAAAGATCCGATTGATTGGAATGATGACTGCATAGAGGCATTTGTGAAATTGCGAAATTGCTTGTGTGAGGCTCCTGCCTTGGGCATGCCTGATTATTCAAAAGACTTTGCGTTGTTTTGTGGTGAGAGAGAAAATTGTGCACTTTCAGTCTTAACACAAAGACATGGACTGAGTCGACGTCCAGTGGCATATTTTTCAGCTACATTGGATCCAGTGGCTTCAGCATTACCTGGCTGCTTAAAAGCAGTAGCTGCTACTTGTATGAGTCTGGAGCAGAGTGTGTCGATAGTGATGGGACATCCGGTAAAGGTTTATGTTCCACACTCAGTTGAGATTCTTTTGACAATAACAAGAACACAACATCTCACCCCTAGTCGATTGACTAAGTATGAAAGAGTGATTTTGGGAGCCGAGAACGTGACAGTGATAAGGTGTACGATTATGAACCCAGCTACCCTACTGCCAGACCCATGTAATGAAGAAGTGAGAGATGAGAGTGATCATGATTGTTTGGATGTAACTGAGTTATGTACGAAGCCCCGGCCTGATATAAAGGAGACCCCTTTGAAAGAGGCTGACCATGAGTTATTTGTAGATGGATCCTGCCTCAGGACACAAGAAGGAGGATTAAGTGCTGCATATGCTGTTTGTAAAATATCTGGGGTAATTGAAGCATCCTGTTTACCTGGAGTCAAATCTGTACAAGTAGGCTAATTGGTAGCCTTAACCAGGGCATGCAATTGGGGAAAAATTGGAGAGTAACCATATTTACGGACAGTCAATATGGGTTCGGGATTGTGCACGATTTTGGCCAGCTCTGGATGCAAAGGGGATTTCTGACTTCTTCAGGATCTCCTATTAGAAACAGCAAAAATGTAAAGGATTTATTGGAAGCATTACAATTGCCAAAGGAGATAGCAGTTGTAAAATGCGCTGCACATCAGTCAGGAAATGACTATGTGACTGCTGGCAATAAATATGCTGACCAAGTGGCTAAATACTGTGCCAAAAATACAATGGCCATTAACAGAAAAATTGAAACGGGTGAAACCAGATGCCAACTTATGTTTCTCTCAGTACCAGAAACATGGGATGAGATTAAACAATTGCAGGAAGAAGTTGAGGAAAAGGAGATTTGGATAAAGGCAGCTTGTACAAAGAGACCACATGATGAGGTATGGGTGTATTTAGATGGAAGACCAGTCATGTCAGATTGTTTGCTTTCAAAAATGGCAAGAGTGTATCATGGAGCAACACACATAGGGAGAGACTCAATGATCAGACTATTCAGACAGAGTTGGTACAATCCGAAATTCAGGGTAGTCGCAGAGAGCCTTTGCCAAAGATGCCTAACCTGTCAGCAGCAAAATCCAGGTAGGACGACAATAGTTAGTTGGGGAAAGATAGGAAAGGCAGAAGGACCCTTCACCAGATTACAGTTGGATTTTATTGAGTTGCCCCCTAGCAATGGACTGAAATATATACTTGTCATAGTATGCCTCTTCTCAAGATGGGTTGAAGCATATCCCACTCGAAGAAATGACAGTCTTACAGTTGCAAAATTGTTGTTGAGGGAGTTTTGGTTTTCCGGTCACTTTGGAATCAGATAGAGGCCCTCATTTTAATAATGAAATAATTTGATTAATCTATGCTGCATTTAACATAGAACAAAAACTGCACTGTGCTTATCGTCCAGAGGCTTCTGGAATAGTTGAACAGTTAAATGGCACAATCAAGTCAAGACTAGGGAAGGTGTGTGCATCCACAATGCTGAAATGGCCAGATGCATTACCTCTTGTATTTATTGGTCTCAGAAGTATTCCAGACAGAAAAACATGAATGAGCCCACATGAAGTTCTCAGGGGAAGAGCAATGAGACAAGCATTCATTCCTGGAAATAAATTAATGAATATAACTGATGATCTGGTATTGGACTATTGCAAAGGATTGGCTGAAATGGTGCGTTCTGTCTCTCACCAGGTTGGAGAAGATGCAGTTGAAAGACAGCCAGACTAAGCACATGATTTGAATCCTGGAGATTGGGTGCTAGTGAAGAAACACGCAAGAAAGTCGTGCCTAGCACCAAGGTGGGATAAACCGCGTCAAGTCATACTAGTCACTACCACAGCAGTGAAGTGTGCAGGTTTGCCCAATTGGATTCAAGCCCATCAGAACAACAAGAGCAACCACTGACTGAACAGGCTGAAGCGTCAGGAGTTGTAAGCTGTGAAAATGAAGAATCTAGAGTGATAGATTCTGAAAGACAACCATATGACGAACAGCCAGGTACAAGTCAGGAAGAGTGAATACCAGTGATTGAAGTAATTGATGATGCCATTGAAACAAGAAGAAGAACAGAACTGAAAAGACAGGAAAGTAGTCAGGAAGACTAACACCGAAAGACCGTCACTCACGCCCTGGTCACCAGCAGACTCGACTACGGCAACGCACTCTACGCCGGAATAAACAAAAACCTCACCCGCAAGCTACAAAACATCCAGAATGCCGCCGCAAGACTGGTCCTCAACCTGCCAAAACACTGCCACATCTCCCAGCACCTGCGCACACTCCACTGGTTCCCCGTCGAGGCGAGAATCACCTTCAAGATGCTCACCCACGCACACAAGGCCCTCCACGGCACCGGACCAGCATACCTGAACAGCCGACTCAAATTCCACACACCCCAAAGGACCCTACGATCAGCCCAGCTCTCCTACGCCGTGGTCCCCCGCACCAGAAAGACCAGATCGGGAGGCCGCTCCTTCTCCTTCCTCGTGGCCAAAGCATGGATCGCCCTTCCGCTCCACCTCAGACAGACAACATCGCTCTCCATCTTCGCAAGAAACCTCAAAACCTGGCTCTTCGACAGACCCCCTCCTTGATGGAATGGAACCTGCACCCCCCCCCCACCACTAGCGCCTTGAGACCCTTACGGGTGAGTAGTCGCGCTTTAACAAATCCCTGAGGAAGAGACAGGGAAAGAAGAACACACCCAGGTGGAAATAGAAAAAGACTTTCAGGAGCCTGAGGAGGGAATAGTAGAAGAACACGTTCAGGCAGAAGAAGAAAAGTTTGAAATAAGACCTGAACAGGATCAGATAGAGCTAGAAGAACAAGTTCAGGCAGAAAAAGAACAAAGTACGATAAGACCTGAGCAGGTGGAAGTAAAAGAAAGGTTCAAGCACAGAAAACAGAGAACGAGAACAGATTGTGCCTAGATTAAGTGAAATTAAAAGAACTTTGAGAGGAGATAAAGAAGGTGAAAGTGCAGTACAAATCAAAAGAATCAGGAAGGGAGACAATTGGCCTACTGGAGTAAAGAAATTAAGATATCATTTGAGATAATCAGAAAAGAAACCAGAACAAGTAAATGAAATCACAAGTCAAACACAATCTAAACAAACCTTAGCGAAAATAACTTGAAGAAGTCCAAGATTGAGAAATTTAAACAGAAGATACAAGGCTCCTGAATGGACCTATGTCATACTTGAAGAATTTGAATCCCTAGATCTGAGTGATGAAACAGAAGAAGTTCATGTTGCACAGATTAATGAAAGCAAATTGAGGCCTCCTTAAGAACGAAAAGGAAGTCAAATTAACAAAGAAAGGATAAGAGAAAAGAAATGTTCTCAGAAATAAAATGGCAGAAATTGAAGTTACCGAAAGACCAGAACGTGGATTAAAAAGAAAATGTTTTAGATTTTGTTTTTGTAGTATTATATTAGTAGCATTGGTATGGTTATTCCTAACAGTAGGAGTACCTTTGTTAATGAAAACAAGTGACAAGAATAATACAGATACTAATGTTAAGGTGGATAGAATAAAAGAAACTAAAGTAGAAATAGGGGTAGAAGATGAAGCAAATTATCATAATGAATCGGATTATAATACGTCCTCTAATGCGTTTATTAAATTGTTATTTCAATATGTTAGTACTATGGAGATTAATAATTGCTAGGTGTGTATGAAGTTACCCTCATCAGTATCAGAAGGGGTGACGTATCACCATATACCTTTAACATATGGTGTGTCATGTAGTATTTTATCAAGTCTATTTTATGCTACAGGGAGACTTCAGTATTTTTATTCAAATCTAGACCTAGTATTTTCTGATTTACCTATTAGAAACAATATGAATCCAGTAGTTAGTAGTAAAAATGCACAGTTTATGGGTGAATTTTTCTTAACAATGAGTTCAATAGATTTAGTTCAGGCACATAAAGATAATCTAACATGTACATTAAGAAAAGAAGAAAAAGATTTTTTGGATTTAGTAGAAGAGAGGAGACAGGATTTAATAAAGAATGCGACTGAACAGAAAACCCATGTACCTCCATGGGCTGGGAATGAGGGAATCTATGCAAATGGCAAGGCTCATGATGCGATGTCCCTGGATATTGTGAAAAGTGGAAAATTCTGACTCCATAGATTAAAGACAGATTATAACAATAATTACATTGGTTCCAGTGAATGTGAACACAACTTCCTAATTTTAGGAGGGTGGGGACTAAAAGGGGGAACTGATCCTGTATTTCCAGGAGTTTATTATGTTTGCGGGAACAATGCATATTATAGGTTACCTGTAAGATGGTACGGGAGCTGTTACTTTGGAATAATTTTTCCAAACATTTATCATGTGGATAGAATCAGTGGAACCAATGAAAATCCTAATGGACTAACACGTAGAAAAAGAGCTCGTTTTTCTGAAATTGTAGGGGATATTTTTAGTGCATTGATACCCTCAGTTGGAGTCATTCTTAACTCACAGAAAATTTGTAAGTTATCAATCATAGTTGATCGTCTTTCTACAGATACTGCAGGAGGATTCTTAATGATTAACACAGAGATGGTTGCAATCAGGTCTATGGTTTTACAGAACCGTCTTGCTCTTGACATATTATTAGCAAAGGAAGATGGAGTTTGTGGCATGTTGAAAATTCAACATTGTTGCACTTACATTCCAGACAAGAGCAGAGAAATTAAAGGATATATTGAAAACATTACAAGAATGCATAAAGATTTGACCCAACTGGAGGTTGACTGTGTGGAGAAAACTAACAAAAAGTATAACATCAATAGGGAAATGGTTTGCTGATTTTGGAAAAGTTTTCTAGGTCAAATAATAATACCATTAGTTATGATAATAACCGTAGTGATGATAATAATGATTACATATAAGTGTTGTAGAAAAGGAGGGAAAGCAAAAATAAATTTTGAAAGAGAAGGGAAGGGAAAGAAACGAAAAAGAAAATATGACGAATTACAGTTGGAAGAAATGAAAGGCAAAATATATAAGAAAATGAAGGATTTAGAAGGAAACGAGTTGATTGATGGAAAATTGAGAAGAGAAATAGAGAACTGAGATGTGCTAAAGTTGGTATCTGGAATGGCATGGGTAATTTTTGTGATGGCTTAAAATGCCATCAGAGAGGGGATTGATGGAGCAAGGACTCGTAAATGAGACTTGCTCGGAAGCAATCCTTTCGTTTTAACTCATTAACGAATTGCTAACGATGCGTTTGTAATTAATAATTCGCATTTTAGAAAAGACACGAGGGACAACGAAGCTTGCATATGTGTTTACTAACAACAAAATGAACTAAGGACTAAAACGCACTCTAACAAGGGATCTTTACTGCGCAGTACGACGTACTAATGCTTCGAGGGAAAATCTTGCGCCTGCGCAAAAGATATTAAAATGGCAGCTTGAAAGCTCACATGCATGGCATCTGCTTGGCTGAAATAGAAAATAAGTTTTATACTAACGCAAATGCAGAAAGGGTAATAATAATTAAAGTGAGTTACAGTAGAGGTTGGTGGTGTACAGTGAAACCATTTATTTTTGAAAATAAAATTTCTTCTTTTGACTTTATTATTAGTGCGCATTTGGGCCTTCCACACTTGTCTGAATTGAGCCGACTTGACCCCACGCATGCGCACCAGAGAGAGAATAAGGAAAGATGACTAATTGTTAGACCTGGCACCATTGGCGTGGGTCTCCTTTCCATTTTTTGCTGTTGCCTCTTATGTTTTTGCTGGTTTTAGATGCTTTTGGGCACTGTGCCACTGCTGTTCAGTGCCACAGTGCAAGTGCTCCCTATGGTAAATTGATGTATGGATTAGTGACTCCATGATTGGCTTGTTTGGCTTACTGTCAGACCCTAGTACAGTGCACTGCGTGTGCCCAGGGATTGTAAATCAAATGCTGCTGGTGGGCTTGCAGCACTGGTTGTGCCACCCACCGGAGCAGCGTGTAAAGTGTGTCTCAGGCCTGCCATTGCAGAGCCTGTGGGCAGTCTGGTACTGCCATGTTGACTGGGCAAGTGTACCCACTTGCCAGTCCCTAAACCTTCCCTTTTATACATATTAGTCACCCCTAAGGTAGGCCCAAGGGCAGGGTGCATTGTAGGTAAAGGTAGGACATGCCCTGGTGTGTGTGGCATGTCCTAATAGTGAATTACAGCCATTTTCGTTTTTCACTATTGCAAGGCTACCTGTTCCCCATAGGCCAGAATGGGCAGTTAGATTATTACATCTTATAATCCTAACTGACTCAGGGAACCAGGTAGAAATTCGAGTTTAGTACGCCTGAACTCAGAATGATAAAATACATCTTTTAGTGAAGTTGGTTTTAACATTCTGTGTTTGAAAATACCACTTTTAGAAAGTAGGTATTTTCTTGCCTAACTATCCAAGCCTGCCTCTGCTAGGTTGTGTATTCCTTGTCTGGAGATTGAGTGACAGGGGCTGGGGGTGGCTACAGGAGACAGGGTGAGTCAGCGCAGGGCTGAATAGAAAGATCTGCATCCAGAGTGGAGGGAGGAGTTGCACCTGGGTCTGAATAGGGCTGTGCCTGCCTTCCACAATGCTGGCTCCACCTCCTGCCGGGCGGCTGAGCACTCTGCCGCACATTCTGAAAGGAAAGAAGGAGTCAGAAAAACAAAGTGCTCCAGGACTGACCAGAACTGGTTTTGGACTAGGCAGAGGCCTCTCTGCCTTCAGAGAACAAAGAGAAACTGTGTATAAAAAGGGGACCCAGACCCCTAGGAAATTAGATCACTTCTGGGAATCAAGGCAGAACCTTTGCTGAGGAGAAGAACCAGGAAGCTGAAGGAGGAGACTACCCCTGTGCTGTGTGTTTGGGGGTTGGCCTGCAGTGGTTGCTTCATTGCCAAAGAAAGGAGAAAAGGACTGAGTGTGCTTTCTATCAACTTGAAGAAGAATCTCCAAGGGCTTGAACTAGAGCTTGCCTCCTGCCTGAAGTCTCAGGGATACAAGACTTCACCAACCAGCTCCCCCTCTGAATTCCCTTACTGGGAATTGAAGTGCCTGCTGCTGTGCTGGGCCTTCTGGGAGACTGCGTGTCGCTGGGAGCTGGAAGAGCGACGCAACAACGAGAAGCGTGTCGCCGCTGCAGCCGCTGTCATCGCATCGCCGAGGAAGCGAGACGCTGCTGCCGCTGTCATCATCGCATCGCCGAAGCGCGGCGCATCGCCGGAGAAGCGGGACGCTGCCACGGAGGACATCGTCGCATCACCGGAGAAGCGCGTCGCAGGGCCTGTCGCGGCTCCCAAGATCATCGAGTCGCCGCACGGCCGTCGGGCGTGCACGCATCGCACCAACGTTGTCGCATCGCAGCCAAGACGCCATTTTTATCGCATCGCACCGGAGAAGAGTATCGCATCGAGGTGCCATCTGTCGCATCGCACCGGAGAGCAGTAAGAAACCGACGCATCAACTCCCACACAGTAAGGAAGCGAGCATCAACTCCCTGCGCAGCAGTAAGGAACCGACGCATCCACTCCCCTGAGTGTACGGAACCGACGCATCACCTTCCCTGCGACCCTTTTGTTTTCTTTGCGTTACGCATTCAAGGTACATTGAGAGTAAAGTGTTGCATCTACCACTTGAGAGAACTGAACTATTTTATAACCTTTTAAAGTCTATTTTTGAGTACAGTATTGTGGATTTTTGTCGTTTGGTCTTGTGTTAAGTCTATATAAAAATACTATTTTTATAATACAACCTGTGTGGTGTCCATCTGTAGTGTTGTCACTGTATTACTGTATGTGTTCACAAATGCTTTACACACTGCCTCTGAGATAAGCCTGCCTGCTCGTGCCAAGCTACCAAGGGGTGAGCAGGGGTTATTTTAGGAGTGTAGCCCCTCACCCTGACTAGACGCAAGGGTCCCTATTTGTCACAGGTACCTACCTATGCCAACTAGAGACCCCCAAATCTAACATTGGTGGCAGCGGTGGGATTTGGACTTGCATTTGTGATTCATATACAGTGATTGGTGTACACTACTAGTGAGTGCAGACCATAACGCGACCACATACTTTTTGAGAATTTTTCCTTGGAACTTCTTTTCTATTTTTGATTCTTGAGAACTGCCAGTCTTTTTGCTACCATGAGCAAGACAGCATCCATAGTATCTGTAGACATTGTTTTGGAAGAAGAGAGAATTGATACTTACACTGTGCCTTATCTCAAAGCTTTGTGCAAGAAATTTAAAATCTCTGTGAAAGGCCTCACCAGGAAAGAGGAATACCAAAAGGCGCTGAGGGCCTGGGTAGAATCTAGGAATGCCAGTGAGCATCCTGAGGAGCCAGTAATGGAGGCAGAGGATTTAAATGAGCACCTTGAGGGCCAGTGGGCCCAACTGGAGGAAAGCACCTTCAGGGGCGGGCAGCAGTGTTTCTTCCAAAGGGTTGTCCACAGGAGAGCTGGAGGACAGAGCAAGGGAGAGGATGCATAAATTGGAGCTAGCTAGGCTCAAAATGGATGGTCAGAAAGACAGAGAGCAAGAAAATAGAGCTTGGGATGGAGTTAGAAATGAAGAAGTTAGCCTTAGAGGAAAAGAGAATGCATTTTGAGCATGAGAGAGGATTGAGGGAATTGGAACTCAAGGCCAAGAAGTTAGAGGTTCCTCCCTCTGGTGGCAGCACACCGCCAGTGCATGTAGAAGCAAGAACCTACATTCCAAAGATGTAGTTAAAGATTTCCACAAGAATGAGGATATTGGTCAGTGGTTTAGGGCTTATGAAGCTGCAATGTTGGCCCACCGGGTCCCTGAGAAGGATTGGGGAACGGGGTTGTGGGGCCGCTTTGTTAGTGATGGGAGGGACACCTTGTTGGATTTGCCTACAGAGGAGCAGATGTCCTATACCCACATGAAGGGAGCCCTAATGTCCAGATTTGGTTTGACCCCAGAGCTATATAGACAAAGGTTTAGAAATTGCAGAGCATTGGATGGTTGGGTGAAGGGTAGCAAAGTGGATAATTTTGAGGCGCTCTATGATTTGCTTGCATGGGAGCACTTGTCAAATAACTGTTTTCCAGAGCTACGCCAGCATCTTATTGATAGCAAGCTGACTAACCCTAGGAAGCTTGCTGAGGAGGCGGACCGCTGGGTGAGCACCTGGGTCCAGAAGGGTCATGTGGGAGACTTCGCCAAAGGTGGGCAGGGTCCCCAGCAGAAGAGTGGGGGGGCAAGGGTAAACAGAGGGAGTTCCAGAAAGGGCCCCAAAGTAATCCCCAAGGGAAAGGTTCCCAGCCTCCCCCTGAGAAGAAGGCAGTGGCCCGACAGATAAGCCTGTTCACAAGGGGCCCAAGACCTGTTTTAAGTGTGGTCTAGTAGGCCACTGTTCTTATGATGCTAGATGTCCCTTGTATGGGAAGACAGCACCCACTGGTGCACCACCCTGGCAGTTGGCTAGTGTAGCCCTGGGGGAGGAGACGGGTGCCCAAGGTGGGTGGGGTCCCGCAGAGATGTCCCTCGTCTCTTTAGGAGACTGAGGTGGTCCCCAGGACCCAGCTGCCTGATGACACTAAAAAATACAGGCAGTGGGTGACCATCAATGGCAAGAGGGTGGAAGCTCTTAGAGACACCGGAGCCAGTGTGACAGCTGTCAGTTGTCGGTTGGTGTCTGAAGAGCAGGTAGTCCCAAATGCATTTTACCCAGTTGTTGCCGCTGACAACACAGAGAGCCACTGCAAGGTGGCACAGGTTCCCTTTGAGTGGGGGGGGGGGTCTCAGGGACTCTTCAAGTAGCTGTGAGGCCAGCCATGCCTGTTGAATGTCTGTTAGGTAACGATTTGGAGAGCTCCCCTTGGGCTAAGGTGGAGCGGAGAGCTCATTCTGAGATGTTGTGTTTGCCTGAGTGGGCCTGCGTGACCACTCGGTCTATGGCAGCCAGTAAGGGTGTTCAAGAGGACCTGGAGCCTGAGAAAATGGCCCAGGTGCCTGCCTTAAAGAGAAGAGGTAGGGGGCCCAGGAAACCGGCACCTGAGATTCCCACGGCCCAGGAGGAGGCGGACCCTGAGGGGGATGCCCTGGAGCCTACTGGAGAAGAGATTGCTGAACTGGGAGACCTGCCTGAGCTGACCCATTGGCAGCAGGAAGGAGGTCCCTCCAGGGAAGAGTTCTGTGAGGAGCAGAACAAGTGCCCTTCTCTTGTGGGTTTGCGCCAGCAGGCTGCAAACCAGGCAGCAGGTGATCAGTCTGGATCACATTGGATCTACTGGGAGAATGGTCTCCTGTATAGTGAGCCTAAGGTTGCTGAGCCTGGGTCAGCCCGTGTGCTGGTGGTACCCCAGCGCTTCAGAGCCTTCCTACTGGGGCTGGCTCATGATGTGCCTTTAGCAGGACATTTGGGGCAGGACAAGACCTTTGAAAAGCTTGTCACCCATTTTTATTGGCCCCAAATGCGCAAGAGTTCAGACACTCATTGCAGGACCTGTCAGAGTTGCCAGGCAAGTGGAAAGAGTGGGAGGAAGCGCAAGGCTCCTCTCCAGCCATTCCCTGTGGTCAGCACCCCCTTTGAAAGGGCGGGCATTGACATTGTGGGGCCTCTGGATCCCAAGACAGCCATGGGCAACAGCTTCATCCTGGTCTTGGTGGACCATGCCACCCGGTACCCGGAAGCCATCCCTCTCAGGACAGCGACGGCCCCCGTGGTGGTACGTGCACTGATGGGGACTTTCTCCCGCGTGGGGTTTCCCAGAGAGGTGGTGTCAGACCAAGGTACCAACTTCATTTCCAAGTATATGAAGTCCCTGTGGCAGGAGTGTGGTGTAACCTACAAGTTCACCACTCCTTACCACCCCCAAGGTAATGGGCTGGTTGACAGATTCAACCGGACCCTCAAAGGCATGATTATGGGTCTTGAGGAACCCATGAGGCGTAAGTGGGACGTCCTCTTACCATGCCTTCTCTTTGCTTACCGCGAGGTGCCACAGAAATCTCTAGGGTTCAGTCCCTTTGAGCTTCTCTATGGACACCCAGTGAGAGGACCTTTGAGTTTGGTCAAGGAAGGCTGGGAGCAATCTCCCAGGAAACCTCCCCAGGATGTATATAGCTACATGCTGGCCTTTAGGAACCAAACTAGGCAATTCAGAAAACTCACTGAGGCGAATCTGGAAGCCAGCCAGGAGGAGATGAAGCGGTGGTACGACCAGAATGCCACTCTGGTTGAGCTTCAGCCTGGTCAGAAAGTGTGGGTCATGGCCCCAGTGGAGCCCTGTGCGCTCCAGGATAAGTGGACCGGACCATTTGAGGTGGTGGAGCGCAAGAGTCCGGTTACCTACTTAGTGGACTTGCGGTCTCCCAGGAACCCCTTGCGGGTCCTGCATGTCAACCGCCTGAAGCCCCACTTAGAGAGGTCCGAAGTGGGCATGCTCCTAGCAACAGATGCTGGAATAGAGGAGGAGACTGAACCTCTTCCTGACCTCCTGTCTGCAACAGAGCAAGATGGGTCAGTGGATGGAGTGAACCTCTCTTCCACCCTGACCCCTGAGCAGCAGAATGACAGTCACCAGTTGCTGGGACAGTTTTCTGACCTGTTCTCCCTGATTCCCAGTGTCACTGATTGGTGCATCCATGATGTAGACACTGGGGACAGTCCTCCTGTCAAGCACAAAACTTACAGGGTAACTGACAGGGTGAGAGCTTGCATCAAGGAGGAGGTCTCCAAGATGCTTGCGTTGGGGGTGATTGAGTCCTCTAACAGTCCTTGGGCCAGCCCAGTGGTCTTGGTCCCAAAGGCTGCCGCACCGGGTGTCTCACCAGAACTGCGGTTCTGTGTGGACTACCGAGGGCTCAATTCAGTCACCAGGACTGACGCGCACCCCATCCCCAGAGCTGATGAGCTCATTGATCGGTTAGGGGCTGCCCGGTACCTCAGCACGTTTGATTTAACGTCTGGGTACTGGCAGATCGCCTTGACTGATGGGGCAAGAGAGAGGTCAGCATTCTCCACACCAGATGGGCACTACCAATTCCAGGTTATGCCCTTTGTGATGAAGAATGCCCCTGCCACCTTTCAGAGGTTGGTCAACCAGGTGTTGGCTGGACTGGAAGAGTTCAGTGCCGCCTACCTGGATGACATTGCAGTGTTCAGCGCCAGTTGGGAAGAACATCTGCGCCACCTCTGGGAAGTGTTGATGGCGCTGCGGAGAGCAGGCCTCACGATCAAGGCGAGTAAGTGCCAGATCGGGCAGGGTTCCGTGGTGTGCTTGGGACACCAGGTTGGGAGCGGCCAGGTGGCGCCCTACAAACCAAGATTGAGACCATCCTGACTTGGGAACCCCCCAAGACCCAGACAGAGGTGAGAGCCTTTTTAGGACTCACTGGGTATTACAGGAGGTTTGTCAAGGGGTATGGCAGCATTGTTGCACCCTTGACAGAGCTGACTTCCAGGAAGCAGCCCAAGAGAGGGATTTGGACTGACACCTGTCAGAGAGCTTTTGATGCCCTGAATACTGCCATGTGCACGGCGCCCGTGCTCCTGGCACCCAACTTCTCAAAAGAGTTTATTGTGCAAACAGACGCTTCAGAGCATGGTGTGGGGGCTGTTCTATCACAGATTAATGAGGAGGGCCTAGACCAACCTGTAGCCTTCATCAGTAGGAGGTTACTTCCACGGGAACAGAGGTGGAGTGCAATTGAGCGTGCGGCATTTGCTGTGGTCTGGGCACTGAAGAAGTTGAGACCATACTTGTTTGGGACTCACTTCCGGGTTCAGACAGACCACAGGCCCCTCAGATGGCTGATGCAGATGAGGGGTGAGAATCCAAAGCTGTTGAGGTGGTCCATATCCCTACAGGGGATGGGCTTTACGGTGGAACACCGCCCTGGTACAGAACACGCCAATGCTGATGGTCTGTCCAGATTTTTCCGCCTTAGTGATGAGAACTCCCCGGAGGTAGGGTAGTTCTCCCCACATTTCAGCTGGAGGGGACACGTGTTAGACCTGGCACCATTGGCGTTGGTCTCCCTTCCATTTTTTGCTGTTGCCTCTTATGTTTTTGCTGGTTTTAGATGCTTTTGGGCACTGTGCCACTGCTGTTCAGTGACACGGTGCAAGTGCTCCCTATGGTAAATTGATGTATGGATTAGTGACTCCATGATTGACTTGTTTGGCTTACTGTCAGACCCTAGTACAGTGCACTGCGTGTGCCCAGGGCTTGTAAATCAAATGCTGCTGGTGGGCTTGCAGCACTGGTTGTGCCACCCACCGGAGCAGCGTGTAAAGTGTGTCTCAGGCCTGCCATTGCAGAGCCTGTGGGCAGTCTGGTACTGCCATGTTGACTGGGCAAGTGTACCCACTTGCCAGTCCCTAAACCTTCCCTTTTATACATATTAGTCACCCCTAAGGTAGGCCCAAGGGCAGGGTGCATTGTAGGTAAAAGGTAGGACATGCCCTGGTGTGTGTGGCATGTCCTAATAGTGAATTACAGCCTATTTCGTTTTTCACTATTGCAAGGCTACCTGTTCCCTATAGGCCAGAATGGGCAGTTAGATTATTACATCTTATAATCCTAACTGACTCAGGGAACCAGGTAGAAATTCGAGTTTAGTACGCCTGAACTCAGAATGATAAAATACATCTTTTAGTGAAGTTGGTTTTAAAATTCTGTGTTTGAAAATACCACTTTTAGAAAGTAGGTATTTTCTTGCCTAACTATCCAAGCCTGCCTCTGCTAGGTTGTGTATTCCTTGTCTGGAGATTGAGTGACAGGGGCTGGGGGTGGCTACAGGAGACAGGGTGAGTCAGCGCAGGGCTGAATAGAAAGATCTGCATCCAGAGTGGAGGGAGGAGTTGCACCTGGGTCTGAATAGGGCTGTGCCTGCCTTCCACAATGCTGGCTCCACCTCCTGCTGGGCGGCTGAGCACTCTGCCCCACATTCTGAAAGGAAAGAAGGAGTCAGAAAAACAAAGTGCTCCAGGACTGACCAGAACTGGTTTTGGACTAGGCAGAGGCCTCTCTGCCTTCAGAGAACAAAGAGAAACTGTGTATAAAAAGGGGACCCAGACAACTAGGAAATTAGATCACTTCTGGGAATCAAGACGAACCTTTGCTGAGGAGAAGAACCAGGAAGCTGAAGGAGGAGACTACCCCTGTGCTGTGTGTTTGGGGGTTGGCCTGCAGTGGTTGCTTCATTGCCAAAGAAAGGAGAAAAGGACTGAGTGTGCTTTCTATCAACTTGAAGAAGAATCTCCAAGGGCTTGAACTAGAGCTTGCCTCCTGCCTGAAGTCTCACGGATACAAGACTTCACCAACCAGCTCCCCCCCTGAATTCCCTTGCTGGGAATTGAAGTGCCTGCTGCTGTGCTGGGCCTTCTGAGAGACTGCGTGTCGCTGGGAGCTGGAAACGCGACGCAACAACGAGAAGCGTGTCGCCGCTGCAGCCGCTGTCATTGCATCGCCGAGGAAGCGAGACGCCGCTGCCGCCATCGCATCGCCGAAGCGCGGCGCATCGTCGGAGAAGCGGGACGCTGCCACGGAGGACATCGTCGCATCACCGGAGTAGCGCGTCGCAGGGCCTGTCGCGGCTCCCAAGATCATCGAGTCGCCGCAAGGCCGTCGGGCGTGCACGCATCGCACCAACGTTGTCGCATTGCAGCCAAGACGCCATTTTTATCGCATCGCACCGGAGAAGAGTATCGCATCGAGGTGCCATCTGTCGCATCGCACCGGAGAGCAGTAAGAAACCGACGCATCAACTCCCCACACAGTAAGGAAGCGAGCATCAACTCCCCTGCGCAACAGTAAGGAACCGACGCATCCACTCCCCTGAGTGTACGGAACCGACGCATCACCTTCCCTGCGACCCTTTTGTTTTCTTTGCGTTACGCATTCAAGGTACATTGAGAGTAAAGTGTCGCATCTACCACTTGAGAGAACTGAACTATTTTATAACATTCTAAAGTCTATTTTTGAGTACAGTATTGTGGATTTTTGTCGTTTGGTCTTGTGTTAAGTCTATATAAAAATACTATTTTTATAATACAACCTGTGTGGTGTCCATCTGTAGTGTTGTCACTGTATTACTGTATGTGTTCACAAATGCTTTACACACTGCCTCTGAGATAAGCCTGCCTGCTCGTGCCAAGCTACCAAGGGGGTGAGCAGGGGTTATTTTAGGAGTGTAGCCCCTCACCCTGACTAGACGCAAGGGTCCCTATTTGTCACAGGTACCTACCTATGCCAACTAGAGACCCCCAAATCTAACACTAAGGATTTGTCACGCGTCCAAGGCCAGAGAAGATGTGCCCTGGGAACATGAGGGTGAAGAGTTCATATGAAGAAGACTTATTCATGAAGTTGGAACATTTTGTATTAATAAAGTTTGGAGATGTATGGGAAAGGAAATGATTTAATAAAGTTTGAGGGGATGGGTTTAAAAGACAATGGTTCAATGAAAATAAGTGAAATGTAAGCATGTTGTGACGATCATCCCCCTCTCGCTGTCCAATCAGAGTTATTAGTTTATGAAATTGAAACATTAATGGGTGGTACATGGTTATGGAAAGGTATAACTGAGGTAGTTTTAGTTAGTTCGATTAGCAGACACGGGAGGAGAAGCAGCTTAACGGGAGCACAGAAGCAGAGCTCGGGATGCTGTCGGTGCTGGGGGTGGTGCTGATGCTGTGAGACGCGGATGAAGAAATCGAATGCAGAACCATCTATTTAAACTTAATTGGGTTAGAAAGAAGATCGCGGAAGAACCACGAGGAGGAAGAGAGTGTCAGAGAGGGGTGCGACGCAGTCGTCGGTATTTAGAGAGGTGAAGTATCCTGTCCTGATTTCCTGACCTGAAGTCTGTCTCCTGATCTATCCCGGGGACCCTTACCAGCCCTTTGGCCAGACGGTTGGTCTGCACACCATTCTTGGTAACTATAAATTCATTGTGTTGACAGATGTTCTTCTCTCTCTCTGTCCTCTCCTTTCTGAGCAGGGTTATTGTGTGAATCTGAAATATATTTTTGCTTATTGAGTATTGATTGAATTGACACTCTTGCGAATGAGGGTGTTTGTACTGAAACTTTGAGATGGTTCACACAATTAATTTAGATAAAGATTTTAAAACTTCCCGAGTCTGTGATTATTTCATTTTTTAAATCAAGAAATGTTTAATAAGTTATGTTAATTATCACCATCAACTAGTTCAACTAATGGTCCATTGACCAGAGGAAAGAACTAATTGATCAGTGAAAGGTTTAGTTAGGAAGAAGAGATAACTAAATCCTGAAGTATGAATTTTATAAACTACAAGCTCCAGCGGTCTACTTGGTATTAGTGGAAGAAGTTATATGGGCCCAGGTGAGTATATGGTAGTGGAGTATCTGTTGTTAGTACACCGCTGGATCAGATCCATTTACACTCGCGAAGATTGAGGGTATGGGAGAAGTTACCACCCCTGGGATTACTATGAACTTTCTCGATGACCCACCACTTAAGGCTCTCAGCCGAGTGACCAAAAGTGGCAAAATGTTCGACTAGGGGGGCACCTTGTACCGCACAGCGTATCCTACTACAGTGCTGTAGTATGCGAGTCTTGACTTTTTGTATCGTCTGGCCAATGTATAGGAAGTCACAGGGGCAAGCAATGGCATATTACCCCTGTGGAGTTGCAGTTGGTATGATCTCTGATGGTGTGAGTGTACCCATTGTGTGTGAAGCTTTTAACCTCTTTTGTCATGGAGCAGGCCTTTCAGCTGCCACTTTTAAAATGGCCCTTAGTTGGGGGAATATTCCACAGAGACCGTTGGCTGTTGGGTTTTGAGGGAAGTAGAGATTTAACCAAATGGTCTTTCAAGCTTTTCCCTTTCTTAAAGGCATGCATGGGAGGATCTGGTATACCTAGGTCGTCAGCCACTAGATGCCAATGATTGTTGATGGTTTTTCTGATTTCATTGCTCTTGGTGCAGAAAGTGGTGACGCATGTCAAACGTTCCTGTGTATTTGACTCCCTGGTTTTGGGTTCTAGGAGGAATTCCCTGTGGCAAAACCATGCCCGCTTCCGGGCTTTCTTGAAGAGACTAACCGGGTAGCCCGCTCAGTTAGACGGCCAACAAGGTCAGCTGACTCCATAAAATAATCATGTTTCTTGGTGCAGTTGCGCCTAACCCTGAGAAATTGCCCAAATGGCAGATTGTCCTGGAGGCAGCGTGGGTGGTGACTTGAATATCTTAAAAGAGTATTCCTTTCACTTGCCTTCCTGTGTAAGGTGGTATGTAACCTAGAGATGGAAACAACAATTGCGTGTCGTCCGCATTGGACGTCAGCGTGGGCCCAAAAGATCTAATTATTGGGGACAGCTTTGAGACATAAATGTTGAATAAAGTTGGACTGATTGAGGACACCTGCGGAACTCCACAAGGGAGGGAAATGGACTTGGAAGCTAAGGAATCTAGTGCTACGTATTGCATCCTATCTGAAAGGAAAGAACGCAGTAATGCGAGTGCTACCTCCTGCACTCCTATGGATGCACGGCGGTCCAAGAGGATACCGTGATGGATTGTATCAAAGGCCACCGAGAGATCCAATAGGATCAAGGCGGCTTGACCTCCACCATCAAGTGCTTCTCTGATTTCCTCTACCGTTTTTAGCAAGGCAGACTCCGTGCTATGGCCTCCTCTAAAGCCGAATTGTGTATCGTCGAGGAGGCCCGATGTTTGGATAAAGGAGGATATTTGGCGATTCATTGACTTCTCAGTTATTTTTGCTGGAAATGTTAGCCTGGCGATTGGCCTATAGTCGTTAGGTTCACTTGGGTCCAGATTATCTTTTTTTAGCAGAGGTAGTACGGAGGCCGTTTTCCAGGAGGAAGGAAAATGAGATTGAACAGGGCTGTGAGATTTTGTGCAATAAGGTCAGGGATCAACTTAAAAATAGAGACAGGACACGGATCCAGAGGGGATCGTGACTTAGCTGAATAGAGAAAATCCAGTACTTGATCAAAGGAAAGGGGCTGGAAACAGGAGAAAGAGGGCAGGACTGAACAGACAACAAAGGAAGATTCCAGGTGATTTTGATAAAAAGCTTGTGTAGACTGAACTGGTAAGCCACAACAGTTGTGGAAGAGCTGCTCAACTTTATTCTGAAAATGGTGGGCAATTTTATCGCATAACTCCTGGCTGCTTGATGTCTTGGATAAGTTGGGGAAGATAAATTCCTAACTATTTTTAAGAGCTCTTTGAACTAATTTTTTGCTTTGAATATTTGGCTAATGTAGAAGGCCGATTTTTCCTGTGTCAATAGGGTTTTATAGTAAGCTAGGCATATTCTGTATTTGCTTTTTTCCCAGGGGTTATAATCTTTGCGCCATCAATGTTCTTGCTGTTTACAAATGAGTTTTTGAGCACTGAGTGTATCTGAGTACCAAGGGGCAGAGGGGCGGGCTCGACAAGGAAGCTTAAAAATTTCTGGAGATAGTGATGAGCCTGCTGCTAGCAGCCAGCTAGTGAATGAAGCTGTGCCCCCATTTACATCATCTTGGTAGACAGGCTGAGAAGAAGAGAGATTGTTGTTTCTGTCAATTTTGTTTGTTTGTTACTATTGGCACAATCTGAACCATTGAATGTATCAAGTTTTGCACTTTTTGGTGAGAGTACAGAGTAGAAGTTGATCTCTCTGCATATTGTGAATATAATGTTGGCAAATGACTAGAAGGGGTGATCCCTTTTGAGGGAAGAAGACCAAAATAACAATGGTTTTGTCTTATGTTTGTAGGTACGCCTTTGAAGTGTGTCTACCAATGGCAAGTATTGCCAAATAATTTCTCCCTACCATATAGTGACTGACTAGGAGGGAGTATTTAAAACTCTAAGGGATCTGTATCCCAAGGAAGGCCTTCAACTCGGTTGGGCGATTGAGAAAGGCTGAAACATGTCGGTACAGCAGATAGGGTAATGGAGTCATTGGTTCTCTCATAGACCCTTTCATAATATGTTTTTAATCCTGCCAAGCGGGACCCATAATAAAATGTAGGCGTGTACACACTTAGACAGTTTTAATTATTTTTGCTTTCTGCACTAGGGATCCCTCTCTTAAAATAATTTGTTTTCAAATAATACGCGCTCCGCCCTAAAAGTTGGCTTGCGCCAGGGCGTGGAAGCAGCCCTTTAATGTAGCATGCCACTATCTAGTGGGTGAGGGCAATTTTAAACCCTATGGGTTTCCCAAATTGGTCTTGATTCTCCCTCTCTTTTTTACTAACTTGGTTTGATATGGCCCGAAGCTAAGTGGGCCTGTCTTCTTCTCTCCCCCCCCTTTTTTTTAGTCTTATGTGCTTGTCCTTCTCGTATTGTGAGTAGTGAAAACTGAAATCACCCATAATGGTGAAGTTTGAGGAACATTTTCCGTCTTCAAGCAGCGAACAAACATTAGGAGTAAATGATCCCCTGTGCCCAGGAGGACGATACAGGAGAATGCCTTTAAAATCAAAACGTGATGCTATTTGAAGATTAAAATACAGCGCAATCCAATGAAGGCGTTGCTGAAAAGGAGGCCTTAATGTGCTCCCGATATATGATAGCCAGCCCGCTGCCTCTTTTGCCTACTCTATTAAGAGTGTGTATGGTGTAGCCGGGAGGTGTGGCTTCTGCCAAACTAGGGCCAGACGCAGCGTCTGTCCAGGATTCGGTAATGAATATGGAGTCTAGAGGACTGGTTTCTATAAAGACTGTGCAGTCAAGACTGTGCTTAACTAAAGATATGGAACTAAGTAGGGCACAGCGTAATGGTGTAGCCTGATTAGATACCTGCTTGCTATAATTGTTTTAAAAGCCTAGGGAGAGAGATGTTACATGCAGGGCAGAGCAGTGTTGAAGTCGTAGAAAGTGTATCAACAGATATTTAGAGGCAGGCTGCAGACTTACTGTTAGGATTAAATGAATGGAGGTCCTCTCTGTAATATTATAGTAGGTGGCTGGAACCTGGAGCGACACGACCAGGGGGACTGGCGCTGAGCGCGATCTGAACCAGTTGACGAGGATCCTGTTCAGCACCACAGATAGTCAGAAGCACCTCTGCACCAGAGTCCTCTGAGCCAAGTAGATCGGATCTGCCTGGGGACTCCTGGTCCAAGGCCAGCTCCTTGCTTAGGTGCCAAAGGGTTTTGCTCGACTCGCCCAGCAAGTACCTTTTTGCTAAGGTAGCCATTTAAAAAACGCAAGCCTGATTGACAGCTTGGTTTGACAGCTAAATTGCACCTCTGCACCCCGCTCCCTTGAGCCAGGTACAATTGTGCTAGCTGTTGTGAACTGGTCTAGGGACTCATGATATCTTAAACCCAAGTGGGTTCCGTTGAACTCACTCTCTAAGTAACCAATTGCATGTATGTGTTTTTCCCATTGACAGAGACGTTAATGTTTTACACTGCCAAGTACTGATTTACTTAATGCTTGAAAACTGATACCTCCAGTTATGCTTTGTGTGTCAACCTCATTTTGGTGTCTAAAAATATATTTAAAAAAGCTCTATTTTTAGGTCTCGCTCTGCGAGACATATTGTGAGAGAGGAGATTTCAGAAGGGGGCTTGAAGCCCCGCACCTCATTTTCATTGGATGACGTCATCGTTTATGGTAAACGGTGGCCTCCGATTGAAAATGAGGCTTCTTTGTTACTGCCCTTTCTCGTTTTGGTGCGGCCCATCCGGACTGGATCCTTTGCTTCACGGCTGTCGTGAAGCAATTTCTTATCTAAAGGAGGCGTGTTATATAAACAAGCCGTGAAGCAAAGGATCCAGTCCGGATGGGCCGTCCCAAAAGGAGACAGGGCGGTAACAAAGAAGCACTGTTTGGACTGCTTCTTTCTTTTTATAAAGGTTTAGCCACCCGAGTCTATGGAAAATCAAAAGTTAGGAATACTGGGTGTAGGTACTTCATGATAAATTACACACGTATAGAACACGTACACTGAAAATTGTCCTCACACGTGAAGTATTCACTGCGTCCACACAGTGGTACTGCGTACACACCCAAATTGAGCTCACAGTGATAGTGAGTGTACATTGAAGGTTAAAGCTCACACCGTAAATATATGTTACAGCCTATAGGTTGCGACCACACTAATAAGAACACTGTGGTAGCGGCCATATAAAAATAGTGCAAACGATTGTGAATATAGCAGCGGGGCATGCACGGAGCTAGTAACTATACCCCCCCCCCACACCCCGCCGAGTTGCGCACATGCCGATGCCTCCTTTAGCGTTTCCTCACACTAACATAAGCGATGTTTTACTCATCCACATGCTGCTAAAGCGAGTTTACAGTGCAGTGTTGTGCACAGCCATAGTTACGAAACCGCAACACGACGTCCACGGTAATCAGGAAGGTTACGACTTGTGACCCTCAGTATAAAACTATTTTGGAATGTTCTGGTCGGGCCCCTGCCCCCTAATCATTACAAATGGATCCGCCCTCGGGGTCTGGCTTGCTTGCTTGCTGCTGGGCACCGGCTCTGATTGGGCAGCAATCGGACGTCACGTGACGCCTCCTTTTGAGCCCAGAGGTCCCGCAGTTCAGTGTATCTGACTCAGAGTGCGCGGGGCGAGGGAGGGCGCAGGCAGAGAAGGTGAGCAGGGATTGCAAACGGAGGCTGAACGTTGAGGGCTGGATACTGATAACAGAAACGGGGCTGGCTTACCGGGTGTGTGCGGGGGTCCAGGTATACAAATGGAATTGTCTGATGTGTGAGAGAGACGGGTATTTTGTCTGGGGTGGGACGGAGTATGTGCTCTCAGAAGGATGCATAAAATCCATGGGGCTCTGAATAAGTTAATTGTTTATTTTAAAACCGGGCACTTCACTGCAAAAAGCTATATGCGACAAACCTAAGGAGTTGAGCAAAACCTTACTGCACCGCGTTCTCGCACCATTAGCATGCGAGTTAATCTAAGGGAGACAATTAATAAAAACGAAGCCCGACAATGTTTTGTTTTTTTAGTACCAGGATGAATATTCTTAAGGGTTTGTGGCGTAATTTGTTATGTGGCCAAGAGAAGTACGGTTGTCTTTTTAGTCTGTATTAATCTGGTATTAAGGAAAACGTTTTGGAAGATGGTTTTGTCGTTGAAGCGAAAATAAGCAACTTATCTTGGACTGGCATAATCCCCTTTTAATCATCAAAATGCGGCATTTTTCCCCATTTATTGTTAAACTTTTTTATTACCTAAAATATTCGGACCGAAGTTAATCGGCCATCTAGAGTGAAAGCAGACATGCCTCGTTTTTGTGATAGTTTATTCTACGTGCGCCCTATATCTCTTCACCCGAGGCCTAACCCTTATTACCAATAACCCCCGAAATACCCCCTAGCACAGGCTGGGAAGTGACCCGAGTGGCAAGCGAAGCCCCACGAGGTGTTCCAGAGAGACTGCCCTTTATTCCCCTAAGAGAACCGAGTGTTTCTTTGAGTTCAGGCACTCTTGAAGCTGAACAACGTTGATTTTCTGCTAGATTGTTTCCTCTACTGCCCCCAGTAAGACCCGGCCGCCCCTTTGGACGCGGCCTGTGTGCTTCGCCTGATCGCTTCTGTCGCATACTGTTGGTAGGTACATGGGTCTGTCAGGATGGCCCGTGTGCAATCAATTGGGGGAGAGCTCTGTTTAACCCCCCTCCCCCTCCTGGTAAAACAGTTTTGTATGGGGAAACCCCGGAATGACCTGTTTCCCCGGTTTGGTGCCCCGAGGTACTGAATATCACCCCCTTAAAGAGATTGACTGTAGGGAGTTGTTCGTTTTGTTCGCCCTGCTATCGGATTGTTGACTGTTGGGAATAGTTAAGAGGCGGGCGTGGGACACTACAAAACCGCCACTTTGTTTTCGTTTACACTGTGGCCAAAAACAGGAAGGTGAACTTTTACCCACCCACCCCCATGCAGTGGGGCATCTGAGGTAGGCGCTAGCGAGCAGCTGCACTCAGCTACAGTGCATAAGAAGATGGCTGCATGGAGAACCACCCAGGAACTCTGACCCTTAAAAAATGTAATCAGAATGCTTAAATCCAGGCCACCATTCAGTCCTCGGGATCACGTAACCTCCCCGTGCTAGCCACGGAGCGCCCTGCTGTGCACCTCCCGTGCCGTGTGTTTATTTAAGAAGGGGATGGGGGCTTGTGTAGCGCCCGAGACATGTCACCTCAGGGCCACATGAGAGCAGTCAGCGGTGGGAGGTGCTTGGAAGCGCACAGGTGTTCACACAGCACATGCACACATCGGGCAAGCACAGCACAGGCCCAGCTTCGGAAAGGGACACTGCAGCGGACGAATGCCCTTGAAAGGGGGTCTATAGGTCAGGGTTGTCGCTTCTCTTCTCCCCTCCTCATGCACACCCCTCGTCGGAAGTGACGCTCTGCACTCAGCCTCACCGTCTTCACAGACACCGCGCTATGCAATGCAATAGGTGTTGCTTTTGGTATTGTAAATAACAATGGCTTTTAATTTTTTTAAAAGGCATTGCCATTTACAATGCCAATAGCTCCAAAATTTGCAGTTGCGAGACCTATTGCATTGTAAATGCTTGTTATAAATTGGTGTTGGATTTCTCTTGAGTTGTGTCAATTACTTATTGTCCATGCTGGTAATATGAAATACTTAACACATGTTCCTCTTAGTAGCCTCTCTGCTCTTTGCCACTTTACCCGGACTGAGAGAAGGTGCACATGAGAGTACCCGGGTCCATCTTTGTGTATTGTGCTAGTGTTACATGGTAAGGCAACCCTGCCATACCACATAATACTTTCACCTTGCAACAATTGCCAATACGTTTCATACCCAAATACAGGGCCGGGGCTGCTCCATGTTCACCCTGAATCTGTTTAAGGACTTCAGTTAAAAAACAACAATTGACGGAGTGGGTGATGGTATAAATTGCTGCAAAAAACAGTGCCCTAAGTATTACACTCCTCAGAACCATACCAAGTGGAAGACATACGATTTCAAATCCCTGATACCACTCCTGTTATCATGAAGTTCACTGAATGCTGAGCCACGGGCAGGCTTGTTCCCTGAGCGAGGGAGCAGCCTTGACGGAAGTATGACTACAGGCGTCCTTCTCTCCCAGTTTTGGACTCATGATGCCTCATCAACGCTAATAACATATTTTCAAGAAATAACACCAATTAGCTGCTGTATGTATTGGTATTTATTCTTTACGTTTTTATCAGCATGCAGTGAACTTCATAACAGGAGTGGTAACAGGGAGTAGAAATCATTGGTCCTGAAGAATAGCCTTGGGTTAGGGCTTGAAACATGTTGACCAGTGAAACTCAGGGACATTATACCATTGAGTTTCCGTTTCCCCCCATTTTTTAAATCATACCGGATAGAGGTACAAATACATAGTATTTTTCCGACTAGCCAAGTATCTTTAATCCCTGTTAGAACCCCCCCACCACTCCCATCTTTTCGTCTGGATTAGTCAAATACCATCAGAGCTCCCTCGTACTCGTAGGACGTAGCATGCCCCGTTCCGCAGCGGAACGGGCAGAATCGAATGATGAAGCATGCCACCAAGGGGAAACCCTGGTGGGTGAGGATTATTTAAACAAAATTTAATTTTCTGCCTCCTAGAACATCTGAAGGGGATGAAAGAATTTTCAAAGTACGCAGTGGCTCGCTTTGTTTTTCAGCACGACGATTTGGAGGAGGAGTCCCTGTATTTATCTTCTCTACCTCCCCTCTTTGTTGTTTTTTTATTGTAATAGGACTAATTGCAGGGATAGCCAACTGAGCCTCGCCAGTTTGATGAGTCCTCGCTGGGGCAGTAGTGATTGCATGCAGAATATACTGCATCAGTCATCGATACAGTCTGACTAAATGGTTTAAAAGTGCAAGTGTCTCACGCTGTTGGAATGCCTATGCTTTCGGATAAGGCATATAGCCTGCTAAGACTGGCCAGGTTGCCCATTCTTTACTGAAAGGACCCAGTCTATCATTGTCAGCTACATGTGGAAGGGCTCCTTGGAACCAATTTTGATGTTCCTTGTAAGTTAGTGGCATTTCTAAGTATTCATATGGTCTAAACGCAGCTGGAGCTGCAGCTTCAGTGTATGTGTGAAATGTTTGTGATTTGGCATTGACTACTGGAAAATCTATCCAGGAATAGAAAGTGTCACATTTCTATGCTTTGTGTGCCTCAACCACAAAAGTAACTTCTCCACCGCCATTGACATGCCCATGTCTAGTTAGATGTGCAGTTACTGTTTGTCTGCAATTAAGAGGAATAAAAAATGCAAGCATAATTTTTAATGAATGAAATTCAATGAAAGGAAAACACTAGAGAGAAAAATCAAGCTTGATTAACCTACTGACAAAGAGGTGCTTCCTAGTAAGCTGAAGGAAGATAAAACCCTCACCACCACAGACATCTCCATATAGAGGTAATAAAGGAGCTTTGGTCACATGCAAGTAAACTACTCAGGAGACCCTTTAAATAGGCACCAAAATCCTAAACGTTGGTTGTGCCATGTTATATGGTTCCTACAAATATAGTAGGACTGTGTATGTAGAACAACAAAACTTCATAATACAGAGACAGAGTCTTACCATATAATCAGTAATTGTTGGTCCGTTTGGCTAGCTCACGGTATTGCATCTAAACTACTAAACTCATAGAGTTATAGATGGCGTTAGTAACCTAGAACATGACTGATTCCCAAGGAAATCGTGGATGCACATCTAACCCTTTTGTTTGTCAATCATGCATGCTCAAAGTGTCAAAGAAAAGATACAGTATTGCATTTTCAAACGTTTATAGAAAAGCTCTCATCTTTGTAAATATAACAAACTGCGATTATGAAAAAGTTGAGACACATCATTGCAATAAGCATCATTAGTATGGTGAAAAGCACAAATAATTCAACCATGCTAATTATTCATACTTCTTACTTCTATCTATTTCTAATATGTCTATGCTAAAGAGAGCATATAGGGAGTACCCATCCGCCAGTCCTATTGGAATGATCTAACCCCATACCCTGGTGCTGTCAGGAAGCCGGCCTTAGAGCGTTTAAGAAATGCACTCTCTCAGGTGCGCAAGCCTGCACCCTTCTTCTGAACGGATATCTTCCTTTTTAGGACAAAGGTTGGGGGCAGCTGAACTGCATCTCAGTCACAAGTCACGACAGCTTTTCATAATAAATCTGGCATGAATTGAACCTCTCACCGACTTCATCATGGACGCAGTGTTTATAATAAATGGCAAGTTATCACACCATGTGAGGTGCAGAAGAACGTTTTAATTAGACTGCAGCAGAGAAGAAGTCTCTTACGAGCACAGAAAATAAAAATTCCCCACATTCTAAATTGTACGATCTTGAAACTAAATGTGCAGACTACAAGTCGACAATGTCTAGCTGTAAGAAATGCGTGCAAAGAGGGAAAAGCATGTGCAAACGACCACTAAAAAATGATGCAAAGTTAAAAATGAGAAGCTAAAATGGAGACTAATCGTAGGTCCACATAACATCCATGATTCTTCTTCATCGCACAGTGCTATCAATATAGTATTTTTCAAATAGTCACCACCAAATTGTAGTCCAAAAACTATGGGCCCTATTTAGAGTTTGGCAGACAAGAAACTCGGTCAAAACGTGACAAATAACATGCTCGCCAAATTACAAATGCCATAGGCTATAATGCACATGTTAAACGGCAGACGGGACATCAGCAACATTTGTGAAGGAGTAACCAGTCTGCAAAACTCAGTAAAAGGGCCTTATGTCTGTAGCCTGTCCCAAAAATATTGTCACGCTCACCAGGGCGAAGCAGCTCTTGGAGGTCCTGATGCTAGAAGAATGGAAAATCCTGCAGTCAGGTTTGCTGTAAAGAGAACGGCGACTCTAGAGCCCAAAGGCCTGTACCTAAGGATATTGCTAAGAAGTGTGACAGCTAGGGTTGCCACCTTACCGGTTTTCTACTGGCACCACTGGTATTTTGATGTCCCGGCCGGTACAAAAATAAGCAAAGTCACCTAAAGTTGGTATTTTTAGCCTTTATCTGAACATATTTCAAACAGCAAATATAAATAAAAAGCAGTTTTAAATGTGACCTAGAGCTGCGTTAATAATGCATGACTAATAATTAAAGTAAACAAAGATTGAAAAGTCATGTTATAAATTAATACATGCAATTTTGTTCACAGTCCTATTTAGTATTCCAATGGCCGGTATTTTTCTTTTGGAAAGGGGGCAACCCTAGTGACAGCAGTTATGGAACATTAAGGCTTCCGCTACCTGGGGACATGGTAGGGAGGGATTTATGTAAAAGTCATATTTCTGAACACATCAACACTGCAGTGGTTCTCTCTAGATACCCCGCTCTCCAGTGGAACTTAGTGACTGGCCCAAAAAAATACCCGTCATAAGTTCGGGCAGAAACATAATGCCCCTATTAAGTTAAAAAAAAAAAAAACGGGCATTCATGCTATAGAAATACAACTAACTGCTTCTAATCACTTGTATCCCCAGGATCCGGCCTTGCACTAACAGGAACCTCCTACCTGGTCCGTTTTGGTCGCAAGAGATTTGTCTGCAAGGACCCTGGTCTTCAGCTCGTCCAGCTGGCCCTTGTAAGCCAAGTCACAAACCAGCACATCAGACACAGAACCTTCCATGCCTGCACCATCAGCAGCACCCATGCAGTAGCAAAATGCTGGAACATTAACAGCCAATGAGAAGAGAGCATTACAATGCAATTTTAAACACTAACAACGGACTAACAGGTTCTCCTGCTAAAAGCATCAGCCATCTTGAAAATAAGACTTTTGTAAGGCACAACAGGCGCAGAAAAAGAGGGAAGGTGTTCTAAATGTCCTGGATTAATGTTAAGAACAAAAGAGGACTAAACGCCAAATGACACAAAGTTGCATTTAATCATTCAGAGATGTTCGAGATGAGGCTGACAATGCCTGAAAATGACGGAGAGTATGTGTTAAAGAGAATCATATTGTAATAATTGATTCCGAACTCGATTAAATAATAAATAAAAAAAATTACATTTTTGATTTCTTAATATTTGGCGGATTCGTGTAGAGTAGACGATCTCTGCTTTTCAACTCTCGTTTAAACGTCAGAACCCCCATTGCCTTAATTTGTCTCTTTAGTTCCAAAGCCCGTCTTTTGTGTCTAGCCCCAAACTTTCGTGGCAATGATTGTGTTTAAGTCGGACGAGCAACCAATCAAAAAAAATCGTGATGCTACCTTCCAGGCTGCCAATCAGAAGTCTTTTTCCTCGTTTGTGTCATATAGCCCGGTACCTTTCTCTTTTTTCTGGGAAATGTAGTTATATGCAACATTAATTTAGCTTGCAATTATTTTGGCACATCATGCCTGGGTCAGAAGGACATACTTTTGGATAGAGAGTTTTCCATCCTCTCTCCTGAACAAGGGCCAGGCAGGACCATGACACACCGAGTGATTACTGAGCTCAACCTTCTCCCAGAGGACTACAACTCCCAGAAGCGCTCGAGTGCTGTTGTTGTGCTTCCGTTTAAAAGCCCGTGACAGCTGGAGAATGGAGGCAGGTAAGCTCTATCCCCCAAAAAGAGGTTTCAGTGGGGGTGATGCGACGTTCGGGTGTTAAGACATGGCGGAAATCAATGAATTCATGTGGAGCTGTGTATTACGTGTTACAGGATATACTTGGGTGTGTCGGTATAGGATTGTGCAAAACCTAGAATTAAATTTGAGAAGCAGTGTGTGTTTAAGTTGACAGACACCGAGAACCACACAATACCCTGTAAGAAAGTGTGATTGCTCAGTTTCGCCTTCGCATTTTGAGGATACATCATCGTGAGAGTGTAGTGCGCCCTTGTCTGTGTTGCTGTCTATCTGACCCTGCAGCCCCAGAATTAATTGTGCACTGGGTGACGTCACATTTTGATTTGGAGTTTGTTAATGACACACCGCGGTATTCTGGTCTAAGCCACTCTGCTATGGTGACTAGATAACTCCATGCCACCAAAAAGAGAATGCTCATGCCCGAACATGTTTGATTATAGATCATTGTTTTGAGGTGTATTTGGCTGCCTCAACTGAGATGATCTAGGACTACAACTTCCAGAATGCAATTGATTAACCGCAAACCCAGCATTGAAGCACATCGTCATTACTGGCAAGGAGTCAGCAGGTGACCTTGCACTCTTTATTTCCACCCTATAGTCGAGTAAAAAAGGAGCCCATACCCAAGTACTTTTCATGCCTCTGTTTCTCATACATTCTTTGCCTGTCTTGAGAGAGAAGGCAATACTGACATAAGTCTTAGAGCCATGGTTTTACACGTGCCCCTCTAAGGCATCAGAGCCCAAGAAGGCCCTCAGGTCATATGAACAAAAATGCTAGGTAGCTCCATGTAGACAAGACATCACTTTTATCGTCTTCTGTTACAAGTTGGTTATTTTTAGGAGCTGCATTGCTTTTTGAGCTAAGCCTCCCAATGACAGTGAGTTGTTAAAGACAGGAATTGGAATTATGGTGTTCTGTCGCCATAATACAATCTTCTCAACTATTGTGGTTTCACTCCTGCCCCTCTTCTAGACTTTGGGGTAAGAGCGTGTACGGTTGTCATCAGTAGATTACAAGTTGTCAGGTTTGATTAACCCATCCGGAAAATATTTCTTGCTTTGTGTTACCTTAGCTGTAGTTTTGACTTCTCATTTATTATTGCAGGACCAGTACTTTAAATGGGCAGGCACTGTCCTGAACTGAGTACCTTCACTTCTTCAATTAGAAAGAGAGAGTACCTGCAGTTCTCAGCACTGCTGCAATACATTTAATGGTAGAGTACCAGCTTTTTCAGTAGCAAAGAGGTACTCTAAAGAGTGTGTACCTGCACATCCATATTTCCATGTAAAGCACTGTGCAGGACTAAGTATACCCTAATTCAAAGTAAAGCAGGCTTAGTTGAGCTACTTGCACTTGATGTGGGTGAGTTTATGCAAGGTTACCTATCGGTAAATCTCATCATCCTTAGTCCCTAATGTCTTCGTCACAGTCATTGCTTTTGAGGTGAAATCCACCTCAACCAGGCGAAGAAAACAAGAAGTGGTAGGGTAACCCCACTCTCCCTGGGATTGTATAACTTCCCTCTTACACACATCAATTCTTGACTGTACCAAGCCTCATTAAGTCCAGCTGACACGGTGGGCAGGGTGGATCGTAATGACTGCTGTGATGAGGACATTGGGGACTAAGGGTACTGAGGTTCACCGGTAATTAAGTCGGCATAATCCCCATGTCCTCTTCCAAGTCATAGCTTTTGAGTTTTTACTTAAGCAAAAGCTTACCTTCACGGCCAACCATATCGTAATAGAATATTGAAACACATTACACCATCATGCTCAGTACATTTTAATCTGTGTAACAACAAAAGAATTCAGTTTATGCAGAAAATACTGCATTCCATTTTTTTACCCCAAATGATTTACCCTCCATAGCGCTATTAATATGGTAGTGTTTCACAAAAGTTTGAGCTGAGGCCCAAGTAGCTGCTCTGCAAATCTATGACCGGGGAACTCCCTGTGCTTGAGCCCAAGAGGCTGCAGCCTAGCTAGTGGATCTACCTTGTATCCCTTCAGGTAGAGAAATATCAGACAAAGCATATGCCAACACAAAAGTGGTTCTAATCCATCTGCTCAAAGTAACGCTAGAAACTTTGTGCCCCTAATTGGCACCACCAAAAGTTACAAAAAATGTTCAGATTTCCTGTACCCTTCAGACCTTTAGAGGTAAATTTCAACTACCATTTTAACATCCAAAAAATGAAAAAGTTCCTTCTCGTTGAAGGCCGGAGAAAGAAAGAACACAGGTAACAATACATTTTGTCCCCTATGCATCTTGGATGCTACCTTGTGAAGAAAAGTCTGATTTTGCTTGACCTACCAGAATCTTTAACAAGCATTTACAATGCAATAGGTCTCGCAACTGCGAGTTTTGGAGCTATTGGCATTGTAAATGGCAATGCCTATTATAAAAGAATTAACAGGCATTGTCATTTACAATACGAAAAGCAACACCTATTGCATTGCAGAGAGCGGTGTCCGTGAAACAGGCGCCACGCTCAATAAAGTTAAAAAAAAAAAAGAGCGCGGTGTCCCTGATGCGGGCGCCGCGCTCATGAATAAAGTTAATAATTAAAAAATAATGAACCCGAGCGCGGTGTCCCTGAAGCGGGCGCCGCGCTCGGGATTAAATGTGAAAACTAAGTCCCCTCCCGGCCCGCGGAGCCCACGGCGCGGTCATTAATGGCTGCAGGGACAGCCTTGCCGAAGAATTCAAGCAGAGGCTGGGGCAGCTGCTGACAGGCAGCAGAGGGGGAGAGGCAAAGAGGAGAAAAACAACACCGCCAAAGGCGAAATAAGAGAAGACGGCGCCTGCCCCCGACTGACAGCCAGTCATTCAGCGCGCCGCCGGGCTGCACAGCCAATGCAGTGACCACCAGAGAGAGGCGAGCTCGCGACGGAGCCCTTTCCAAACCTACTTCCCAGAGAGCAGCGCGGGATTCCTGCAACAATGCGGAAAGACAAGTGTTTTGATTGCAAAACTTCGTGGCTGGCCGCAGGCATGGAGCCGGTTGCTTGGACGGCGTTACTCAGTGTCCTCCTGCAGCTTGTGTCGGGGAGACTTGCTGACACGTCCAGGTGAGCTGCTGCCGGTCAGCGTGGCTGCCCTCTGTGTCCAAGAGGTTAAGGCTTTGACGTGAGCGAGTGTGAACCTGTACTTCATTCAGGAGCGTGTCGCCGGCTGTATTTGTAATTTGAATTTAAACATTATTGATTTTTTTCATATATAGTTTTATCACGTGTGGTTCGGGGATTGTAGATTTCATTATGCGTGCACAGCTCATGTTTTGCGGCTGGCGAGGACGGAAGGGGGACAGGAGATGTGCACAGTGCGTGTTCACGGGCGCGTTCACATTTCCAGTCCGTCGTGCGCGTGCACAGCTCCTGTCTCCCTTCCGAAGCAAGTCAGCAACAATAAGTCTCGCTAGCGACAGCGCTTCGCGCTGCGTCGCTAGGTCGAGACCTAAAAAGGAGGTCTGCATAACAATGCCCCCAGCTCACCAATCCTCCTACCAGATGTAATAGCCACAAGAAATGCTACCTTAAAGGATAAATACTTTAAATCAACAGAAGTCAGTGGTTCAAAAAGTACACCCTGTATTACTTTCAGGACTAAGTGCAAATCCCACGGAGGAACAGAGGTTCTGGACACCGGTGGGGAAAACTCTTTAAGAGTCTGATCACCAATTCAAAATCACTGCTGTAATTAGACCAGGATTCTCTAAAGGCCCTTATCTCAGCCCTCTGGGCTCTAAGAATAGTGACAGCCACTTGCTTCTGAAAACCACCCCAAAGAATTACAAAACAGAGGTATATTTCATATTGAATTGATAAAAGGGATTTAGAATCACACCATACTTCAAAATTTACCAATGTTTGGAGTAGGTCTTTAACGTTGAAGGGCGTCTGGTACCCAGAATAATCTCAGCTAAGTCCTGAGGTACCCCTCTTCTCTGAAGCCCAATCCTCTCACTCTCCAGACTGAGAGAGCTAGTCTCAGAAGAGGTGGACACCCAACCGATCTTAGAGAAAATAGAGATAATGGGATTCTCCAAAGAGGAAGAACAACCAGGCTCTTTAGAAGAGGAAACCTTAAGCATCTGGGCCAAAACAAAACTGCCATCACAATTTCCACTCTCTCCCTCTGAACACTTGAGAGCAGGTGGGGAATTGGAGGAATAGGTGGTAAAACATATAGCAGCTGAGGAGGCCATGGTGAAGATACCCCATCTACCCACCATGCAACTGGCTACTGATACCAAGAGAAGAACGCCGAAAGCTGAATGTCTACCCTGAAAGCAAACAGGTCAAAAAAGGGATCCCGAACCTCTAGCATATCTGGGAGAAGACCAGAGGGGAGAGAGACAGGTTTTGAGATGAGCCGAACACCCTGCTTAGCTTGCCTGGTACTATATCGTCTTCTCCCCTGATGAGAGCTGCCTTGAGGGAAAGTAGATGCTTCTCAGCCCAAGCTCCAATTCTCAAGGCGACCAGATTGAGAGAGGTAAACTTTGTTCTTTGCATCTGTTCAACTATGACACTGCTGCCTTGTTGCCAATCCTGATAATCACCTGCTCATTCAGAATGTCCCTCTTGAGTTGTAAAATGCTTGGAAAATTGCTGACACACCCTTTCAGTTTGAAGATTTTGTCTTGTTGTTTGATGGCCATCTCCCCTGAGCCTCTTTGTTCTCCAACGTTGCACCTGAATCTGAAGGACTGCCCTCCATTGTTAAGATCATATCTGGTGGAGATTGAAGCCTTACGGGTGAGTAGTCGTGCTTAACAAGTACCTGATTTTGATTTGATTTGAGGAAATCCCCTCCTCAACAATTCCTTCTTTAATCTCCACTGAAGTTGCACCCTGATGCGGTCCATCACGGGGAAGTCCATGGAAGATGATTTCCAGTACTTGCTAGGTGCGCAGACGAAGGTCTCATATAAAAACTTGCCATGGGGAGTAAAAACACACACAAAGCCATGTGGCCCTGAACCCTCAGCCATAATCTTTCTGTGGCTTCCGTCTGAGATAAGAGAGTTGTTGTCAGCTTCACTGCTCCCTCCTCTGGCAGAAAAAACATGCCAAAATCTGTCCTGAAATGAGCCTGATGAAAGTCCTGTCCTTTAGAAGTTTTTAGCTTGCATTTCTACAAATTAATCAGGAGACCATGACAATGAAGACAATTCCTTATCACATCCCAACCCTTCAATACCTTCTCTCTTGCAGCTTGGAGGAGCAAGTCAACTATGGAAATACACTCCACCCCTGAAGATGATGAAGAGCAAGAGAGCCATTATTTTCGTAAAGACCCGTGGTGCAGACTTGATGCCGAAGGGCAATACCTGGAACTGATTGTTTCTTTTCAGGGCAAAAAACCTGAGGTATCTCTGATGAGACCCAGCTAATGGAATGTGGAAATAGGCATCAGTTAGATCTATGGTGTACATAAAAGCATTGTCCAGAATTAAGGGAATGATCTTTTGAACTGTCTCTATCTTGAATGGAATCCGTTGTATCCATCTTTTACACCCCTCTTAGGTCAATAATTATTCTGGGGTTTGGGGACTAGGACAGTCCTTGAATGAAATCCCCTGCCCCTCTCTGACTTTGGGACAGGAACCGTTGCCCTCTTCTTCACCAGACTAAAGATTGCTGCTTCAAGTGTTAACTTCCTTTTCATGTCTCAAGATTTTGGTGTAGGAAGGATCTAAGAGTCCAACAGAAGTTTCCAGAAACTATCTGATATCCCTTCTTCACCACCTGACGGACCCACGTGTCTGAGGTAGATTCCTCCCAAGCCCAAAAGAAAACTTTTATCCTTCTTCCCACTGGATGAGGCAACATGTTCCCGGCGTAGTCAGGAGCGCTGATTTCTGGCTGGCGATCTAGACTTTCCCTCATGGTTCACATGGCTCCCATTTCCCTTGCCCTTTTGTCTTTTATAAAAAGAATACTGCTGTTGCTGCTGTCTTAAAGGCTGAGGAAAGAAGTATTTGGAGAAAGAGGAGCGGGATCCTGGAACCACGAGGCTGTCGAAAGGACTATAAATGTTTCTTTTTCTTGGAGATTCTATGTAACTTCTTCTCATGTGCCAGACCAAAGAGCTTAGTTCCCTCAAAAGGCATTCTTAAAGCAACGGATTTCAGTGCTGCACCAGTGCACCACCACTCCTTCAAATAAAGATTCCTTGTGGCAGAAATGGAAGCACCCTCTGTCAGGGCAGAATGTCTCACAATGTCAAAGGAGATATCAGATAAAAGCTCTACATGCTCCTCGAAGGTTTTCAGAAGTACAGAACACTCCAAAGTCTCCTGAACTGTCCCAGTCAGGCAGGAGAAAAGAACAGGAAGTGATGTAGATAAGAGGAAAGTTATTCTACCCTAGAGCAGGTGTGGTTACCCCACCACTTCCTGATTTATCTCCTGGTTGAGGTGGAGTTCACCTCAAAAGAAATGACTGGAACGAGGACATGGTGCATGGGGATAATGTCTCTGCAGGTGTATGTGTCGATATTTCTACCTTGGTCTTGATTCCACATGCCTTAACATAGCCACTACTCCTGTTTAGCTAGATTCTTCCTGCACCACCTCTCCAAGTTACTTAAAATAATTTAGGTGTGATCTGTTTTATATAGAAACACATGATTATTGTAGGTTGAAAGTGCACCATTCAGCACCTGTAAAGCAATCACATTTTTTGTCATGATGTATGTAGTGTAGCAGTTTGAGTTTTCTCAAAGTATGGTGTTTTTGGACTTATGGCTGTCTCTTAGAACTTCATTCTTTCCGGGATGTACCATATGGTCTCTCATAACCAATATCTTCTTCTTTATCTTGCCTTCCATCAAAGTTTGGAAACTCACAAATTCCCCTGGGATTGTCTCTTATTCCACCCCACCTAGCTCTGTTTAAATCACTGTGAGATCCTAGAGCGGCTCACTCTTCCTACTAGTCAACTAATAGCAAAATGGGCCCATGGTGCACTGGTCTTGTCCAAATCAAGTAGCCCAGAGGTTGCCATTATATCTCACTTCTCTTCCACGAGCCCCTTTGGCTCTAAAAGTAACTCTTATATTCTAGTGCTCGTGTCTCATCCTGCCACATGTGCAGGTTCATGCTAGACAGCACAGGGTTCACTGGTTTACATTACTGATCCTGCTTTCTGTGGCTCTGGATCCAGTGTACTATACACTACGATTCAACCACTCGTCGGCTATTTTTCCTCTGAAAGCCATTCTCATGCTGTACATCATTTTACTCATATTCCTTTGCGGTACGGAACACATTCGTCAGCAACGGGGCCCAAAATGTTGGATTTTGTCTGAAAACTTCAATGGGGACCAGGTCTGAGCCCGGTTTTTTGCCGGCAGTACTCATTAGCATGGCCAAAGCTAAGTCACTGATGTCAGTAGAATAAGCAAGAGAGTTTGTGCTATCAATAGACTAATCAAAAGAGTTTGCGCTAACTGGGGCAGGTTAGGATGCTCCTAAGGCAGGTGGATTAAGCATCTTCTCTTCAAAAAGCCTTGAAAGGTGAGACAGCCAGTCTTCTGGGGGAACATGACATTCCATTTAGGAATTTTTGTCTTCTGCAAAGTAGGAACGGTTTATAACACCCCAATAAGCCTTTGAGACCTTAAGCTTTGGAGCTGCTTTCAAGTCCTCCTGAGCCCTCTCTCTTATTTCCCTTTTTCTAGTTTTTAGGGTCATCTTATAGATCCTCCTAACTCGCCTGATCTGTTCAGTATTTCGGGGTGAGGTCTTAATTTCCAATTTTAAGTTCTTGGAGGAAGCCGAACAGGCATGATTGAACCATCGACAGGTGGGGGGTTTGGTATGGGTTTTCGCAGTGACCATCATACTGTACTTCATTTTTCCAAGTTCAATAAAGCTTCCCAATACTGCTTGTGGCTTAGCTGCATCGGATGAACAACAAATCACTTCCTCTCTCCTCCTAATAATTAATCCTCCAAAAACTTTTTTGATCCAAATTCGTCCATTTAGAATGTATCCCCTTGTTTTTATTATAGTGCAAATTGGAGGGTCAGACAGGAATCAATGTTTCGGTGACAGGATAAATAGATAAAGACTGGGTTGTGATCACTAATACTGGATGATATAAATTTTGATTCCGTGACTAGGGTGGACAAGTGAGGAGAAAAAAAGGAATAAAATCAATAGTAGACCCTCCACCCTCTCCCTGTAAAGGTTGCAGGGGACACCATAGTTAACAAAGTCCAGGTTAAACAATAAGTTATACTTGAGGATAATCTGGTTCAACGCTTCCCTGTAAGAATTATATAGGAAATGAGATAAGTCCTCCACTTGCCACTCTATTAGACCGCAAATGCAATCTCCCAGGAAAGGGCATTTTGTTATATTAAAATCTCACAGCCACATAATAGCCACCCTATCAGCACGGCTTTCTAGAAAGTCAGAGATGTAAGTATCTAATTCCCAAATCAATTCAGCCAGATGATTTACAAAGAAATTAAAATACAAATTAATCAAGAGGAGGGTAAGGTAGCCTGGAAGGCTAAAAAGCAAAATGTGATAACAAGAAGTACACTGCAACACTTCAATTTTTACACTACTCAATTTGAGAAAGATAAGCGCTCCTAATACTCTTTTGAGTCAACCAATCGGTGAGGGTGCAGCTGGATTCAAAAAGATTGAAAGCCATTTATATAGAAATTGTTTAGCCTATGTTTCATGGCAACACACCACATCGTAAGAATTAACAATTTCTAACTAGTCTGTGTTGTCCAGATTCTTACCAATACATGTTATATTCCAAGAAATGAAATGTAGGCCACCTGACCTGGGTATTTCGGGTTGAGTGTTAATAACAATGGGCGGGGCCCCCACTAAAGAAACTGGCTCAGCAATAGGCGCAGGTATAGAAATCAGCTCTGCCGAAGGAGCTAGTCATTCAATATCTGAAAGGTCAGAAAGGGGGGCAAAACGGTTCTCGTGAGCGTGTAGGTCTGCGGGGTGACTGGTCAACGAAGGTCCCTGCCTATTCTTCCTGCTATTTTGCCCTGGTGGAAATGATGGGTGATAAAAGAAGCCCAGGGGAAGTGCATTTATCCTGGCAAGTCTGATGGCTAAATTGTCCAAACGATGAAGTAATGAGCATACCAACCAGGGGCTTCTGAAGTTTACGACCACAGTCTCCTTGAATGAACTTAGTAGCATAACCAGCCCACCCAACCCTTCGAACCATGAGGATATCGTCCACCAAATTAGTGTCCGAGCCTGATTTACTCTTATGCCAGTGGGCAAGTCTACGTTTGAGCACCTGCCAATCTTTGTGGGAGTCTTCACTCAAAGGGATAACACCTGTAAGAACTATGACATATGGCGGTCAGTCCAGGTAGGATCTGGGCGCTGAGTGCTCGCACTGTTTTTAGCTATTTACTTTTACTTTATGGCTTTTAGCGAGTTGTCAATGTTCGCATAGTCGTTTTTACATAACTTCCTAACTTACCTGTCTCTTGAGTGACTTCCGGATCCGCCGCGGGCTTGCCCGATTGAGCGGAGGAAGTCACTGCAAATACCCTCACCTCCTGGTGCACGCTATCATCTGGGGGTTGCGGTCTAGTTCACCACACCTCCTGTATAAAACCAGATGACATGCCGGGTGTGCAGCGCATGTGCACAGCGGGCACGCCAAAGGCAAGCCAGCCTGCTCCCGTCCACGCCCGAACGTCGCCAGGAGTCAGGACCCCTGTTCCCTCGCCCTCAAAGGTCAGTTCCCCAATGGTCACCTATTCCCCCAAGACCCTTCTAAACTTATGGGAAAGTGCCTGCTATTGACATTAATGAATGAAAGCTGTGACAATAACTTTCCTCTAATCCTAGAGGGTCCCATGAGCTGCCCTATGTGTAAATACAGCTGCAAACATGGTGTCAGGTCTGATACGAGGTCTATAGACACAAAGGCTGTTTGGACCACGACTTACTCATCAGAAAGAACAGGACCTTCAGATCAGCTGCAATCTCTTTTGCCCCCAGGTTCCCTGCATGTCACTAACAATTTTTTATGCAATGTTAGATCTTTAACAAAACATGCTACAGAATGCTGGGAGTTCCTCTCTTTGCCCAAACCTGAGGTGGGTTTTCTGTCAGAGGCCTGGCTTAACTCTAGCTCTATACCGGCAATAACGCTAGCTCTCTCAGACAACTATCGAATGATCAAAGTAGATAGAGAAGGGAGACCAGGGGGAGGCATTGCCATTCTGTACAAAGACACAACTAAAGTGTCTCTCATTGACTCCCTTAATACAGAGTGGGCAGAAATGTGTGTCTTTAAAATAGAATTCTCCACTACATCCCACTGGAAAGGAGCCCTGCTCTACCGCCCACCAAGGCCAAAAAAAGACGTTATCCACCACCTTACTGAAAGCAAAAACTTTATACTATTAGGAGACTTCATTTATCACTTTGACGACCCATTAGACACAGACACGTCCCAGCCGCTAGCGGACTTAAAGGCCTTGGGCCTTTATCAAAAAAGCGCAGGTCCCACGCACACAGCAGGCCACACTCTAGATGCTATTTTCACAAATTCGAACGATTTCCTACGTAAACCCCCACCCCACCTCACCTGGACTGATCATGCCCTGATCAGCTTCCAGATTGCCAACTCTAGGTATCCTAGCACAAGACAATCTGGTAACACAGACTGCACTAGATAACGGCATCTTGTCCCTCCCAACTCCTTCTCAGAGGCTTTCTCATCCTCCATCACCAGGAAGTCCCTGAAGTCAACCACACGCTGGCAGACTTTCAGTCTGCCATGACCTTAGCCTTGGATAAAATTGCACCCCTAAGAAAGTGGCCTAACACTCGGCTCTGATCTCTGGCACCTTGGTATACGACATAGCTGAATGCCGAGAAAGCCATATGTAAAAGGTTGGAAAGACGATGGCGTCGCAACTACGAACTAGATGAGAGAACTGCCTATAAGGAGGCACTCTCTGGTTACCACCGTAGCATAAAAAAGTCCCATAAAAAAATACCACCTATAACCAAATTGATCAAGCATATAATTCCTCCAAGGAGTTGTTTAAAATCCTTAAAGATTTCACTCATCCCTCTGCTTGTTCACAGCCACTGCAGGCAACGCAGGAACTATGTGACTCTATTGCTGATTACTTTGACAACAAGATCACCCTGATCTATCAAACTTTTACCAGCAAACAACTTCTATCCACTGTTGAACTAGTCAATCCCCTGAACACCAACAGCCCCAGGCTGGACAATTTCCAAATCTTCACTATGGAAGAAGTTCAACAAGGGCTCGAAAGGGCGAAATCTGGGTCACCCATGGACCCCTGCCCTCCCAGGATCATAGCATTACTGGCTAGACAAATTGTCCCGGCAGTAAGATAAATATTTAATCAATCTATTACGTTAGGAAAAATGCCCTTATCCTGGAAGTGGGCACAGATCATACCGATCCAAAAAAAGCGCAACATGGACACATCCGTCCTTTCAAACTATAGACCCATTTCACTCCTCCCATGCTTGGGAAAGCTGCTGCAAAGCCTAATCAATTAACAACTGACTCATTATCTGGAAATAAAAAAATCTTGGACCCCTTACAATACGGTTTTAGAGCAGAGCATAGCATGGAATCGGGACTAGTGGCCATGACAGACCTCATTAGGTTCTCGCTAGACGCCTATACACCCACTATGCTCGTGCTCTTAGACATATCTGCATTGTTTGACACTGTGTCCCAAGTTAAGCTACTGCAAAGACTCCTAAATGTCGGGATCACAGGGCCTACCCTGGCTTGGTTCCAGGACATCCTGAACGACAGAATGCAGTTTGTCTCACTGGGAGCCTTCAAAGCCAAGCCTCGGCAACCTGATAAAGTGGTCCCTCAAGGGTCCTGCCTGAGCCCCACACATTTATGTAGCCCCTCTCGCAAAAGTTATCAGAACATATGGCTTTGAGATCCTGTCATATGCAGACGATACACAGCTGGTCCTGCCCTTTGATAATGACTTTGACAAAGTTATGGGTCGCTTCGCGGAGGGCATGAAAGCGATTGTAAAATGGATGTTAGAAAACTCTACAGCTTAACCCAAGGAAAACATAGATTATGCTGTTCAGGAAACCAAAACCCTGTGGACCCAAGATTGATGGCCACCAGAACTAGGTAATGCCTCCATCCTAGCAAGGTAGTGAAAAACGTAGGAATCAAGTTAGATCAAGAACTTAACATGAAAGAACAAGTCCAATCAACAACGGGCACGTGGTTCTATAAGCTGTGCCTACTGAAGAAAGTCTTCCCATTTCTTCCACTATCTGCCAGGAAGACCCTGGTAAAAGCTCTTGTCGTGAGTCGACTAGACTACGGCAACGCGTTACTCGCCTCAGCTAATGTGTCCCTGTTGTCTAAACTGCAGGTCGTCCAAAACACTGCAGCGCGACTGATCTGTAACCTACTACCCAGATCAGTGTCTGCTCCCCTCCTAAAATCTCTCCACTGGCTGCCAGTAAAAAACAGGATAAGGTTCAAAATGTGCTGTTTAATCTATAAAGCCCGGCTGGGCAGGGGCCCGAGTATCTCTGTCAGAGGCTCCTACGGTGTCACTCCACCAGAACCCTGCGATCGAGTCAGCAGGAAATCTTGGTAGTCCCCCGCATTCGACGAGCCAGATAGGGTGGGAGATCTGTCTCCTATTTGACTTTGACCCTTTGGAACAAACTGCCACTCCATGTTAGAACCTGCCCCGACTATATTAAATTTAGGAGAGCACTGAAAACGGCGCTATTTAAATGCTACTTTAATCTACCATACTGACTGTTGTTCCGAGATACTTCTGTTGGGGGTGACTCGTACGCGGTATCAAATAACTCATTCATTCATTCATTATGGCGTGCAATCGGGGGGGTAATTGCAAACGAGCTGGACTCATGCAGTCAGCATCTTCATGTCCTCTTGCTTCCAATGACTGCTGATGCTCTGTCAAGCTTATACCCTGCGCGGAATTCGCATGGTTGAACTGTAAGGTTGGGCGTCTTAAACAGCTGGGCACAGGTTGGCTAGGAACACGGGGAGTCAGTGGGGTGTTTGTTGCAGTGACTGTAGGTATGTAACATGGCCTTGATTGACTGTAATGCTCATTATTGCTAGTTAATGAAAACATATCAACCAACGTTGTGTTCAAAATAACAATAATACATCAGATAAAAAAAGTTTTTCCTAATTCTTTTGGTTAATACATTACTTTAAATTTCTCATAACGTTCTTTGAAAATAGTCCAGACTATCAGTTACTACTTTCATAAATTTCACAAAGCCGCTTATCTATTAAAGTACATTGAATTTGTATCTTTGCTGAATCAGAGACCTACTCTGTGTATCAATGGAATCGGAAATCTTTTGTTCCCTTCTAGTTAAGAGTGAAACAGCTGGCTTTGTAGGTGTATTTTAGCTAGCAGAGCCCCTAAAGTGGAATGTGCGACCCCACATATCTCAATTATTGCCATTGTTGCTTCTCAGGTTTATTATCATAACTAAAGACTCTGATGACAGAGAGAGTGGAAGTGTTTCACCCACAGAACACCATGAATCACTAAGTCTATATTTAGTATCCAACAAGCTGACACTAGAAATGTCTCCTGTAATTGCACAAGGTGGTGATTGCCATGTGACCCTGTTATCTCTCAATAGGTTGTGAAAGTTGCCAGGCTACAGTTGTGGGTCTTTGCCAAACACCAACAACATCAGTAATTATACAGATTATACGCGCAGCTAAAAATTGTGTTGAAACAGTATATCCAGTAACAAAATTAAGTATATCCCCTCTGGGCACCCTGTGCAGCATGGTTAGTGAACTCTATTGCTGGAGTCCAGTTACACAAGGGAGAACAGCACGGGCTTTTGATGAACCATCTGTTGCATCGCTGTGTGATCCCATTCTCCAAATGACTTTTTTCGGTCTGTAACTACCGCTAGTTGGCAGAGCTGCAAGTTATAAGATCTTTGTAGCTGCACTTTTAATATTGGATATGGACTGCTAGCTTTGGCAGTATGAATGTACAGATTCTGAGGTGCTCAGGTAGTTTTAGAATTAACTGTTTATTGCACCAGGCTGGGAGAGTTCCTTTGCTGCTGACTGGTATTGGGAGTTTTTGAACGCTGCACACTGAGGGACTGCAGTTCAGGTCCCACTGTATGTATTCTGACCTCTAAAATATGGTAAAATTGGCTAATGCTGACCTAAAAGTATCTCCTCTGCATCATCATTTTTTTTTTTAGAGTTTTATATAGCGCAAACTAGACCGGAGAAATCGGGTATCAGTGCGCTTTACATGCGCACCAGTTGCGTTATAAGAGGACACATTCATTTTTGTTAGGCACGGGGAGATTAAGTGATTTGCCCAGAATCACAGGATGTTGAGCGACGTTTCCGAGACTCGAACCCAGTTCCCCAGCTTCGAGGTCGAGCGCTCTAGCCGTAAGGCTACATCCTCTCCCCTTCATTGTATGTGAACAATAGGATCAGGTGCCAAACTAAGCGCCACTCTAATGGGAGCAAGGAAAGGATTTTTTTTTTATATAACCCTCACCCACTCTAGTAGTGGCATGCTTCATCATCAGGTTCACCCTGGCTCCTAAGGAACAGGGTGGGCTCAACCTTATTCCTGGGAGCTCTTATGAAGACTATTAAATAGGGAGCTTAACTTTAAAGATAAAAATTCCTCATCTACTCCCAAGGTATCCCTTTATTAGTGGGGTGGATGGGAAAGATTGAAAACTATGTTAGGGGTTGGACGGATATAATGGTCCTTTGACCCTAAAACACCAACATGTTTCAGCGCTATACTAAAGACCTGAACAGTCCAAGGCTTTCATCAGGGTGGAATCATACTTATATCACCCCCACAAATGTATTCAAAGTGTGTTTGTTTGTGTGCGCCATGCAATTGTATTCAAAGCATGCACAGGCAGTGCTAATACATGCCATTCCGGGTAGTTCCCAGAACACTGGAGAATATTATCCCCACAAGGGCAAGAGCGGGTGGCCCTGCAGTCAAACATCCGTCAAGGGTCCCAGCCCACTATGAAACCGTAGTTACATAGTGGGCTGTAACCGTAGGTTACATAGTGGGCTGGGACCCTTGACGGATGTTTGACTACAGGGCCGCCCGCTCTTGCCCCGTGGGGATAGTATTCTCCAGTGTTCTGGGAATTACCCAGAATGGCATGTATTAGCGCTGCCTGTGCATGCTTTGAATACAATTGCATGACGCACACAAAAAACACGTTGAATACATTTGGGGGGGTGATATAAGTATGATTCCACCCTGACGAAAGCCCAGGACCTTTCAGGCCAATAGTATAGGGCTGAAACATGTTGGTGTTTTAGGGTCATAGGACCATTATATCTCTCCAACCCCTAATATAGTTTTTAATCTTTCCCATCCACCCAACTAATAAAGGGATACCTTGGGAGCGGATGAGGAATTTGTATCTTTAAAATTACGCCCCCTATTTAATTGTCTTTATAAGAGCTCCCTGGAATAAGGTCGAGCCCACCCTGGCATTTAGGAGCCAGGGTGAATCTAATGATGAAGCATGCCAATACTAGAGTGGGTGAGGGTTATATAAAAAAAAAAGATTTTTCCTTTTCCCACTCCCATTAGAGTGGCTCTTAGGCTTGGCACGTGATCTCATTGTTTCCTTGCACGTACAATGATACTCCAGAGGGGATACTTTCAAGTCATAAGTAGTCACGTAGGGAGGACGTATCCCTTTATCCTTGGTTCAAAGGATCCCTCTACCCTTTTGGTGCCGTGGGATTCCCCTGGATCTCCGGACCTCTTTCTTTTGAGGAAATTGGCTAATACCTAACTGAAACATTTAACTTTTCAGTAAGGTTGTAGTATATGGTACAGAATAATGCACCAATGACATAGAATGTTAAATGCCACTGTAGGAAATTCACATTTTATGCATTGTCAGCCTGGATTTTTCACATTTTGCTGGACTGTATATTTTTGCTGTCTTTAGAACTCTGTACACTTTACCCCTGCTAAGCAGTAGTAAATGTCCTGTGCTCCCCCTTTAAACATGGTTGAACTGGAACACTCCTAATTGGCATATTTAGGTTGCCTATCAGTCACTAGTATATGGTACAAAGTGCACCCAGGGCCTGGAAGTTAAATGCCACTAGTGGACTGCAGCATCTATTGTGCCATCCACCACAGTGGCAGTGCAAATACGGCTTCAGGCCTCCCATTGTAGCTTGACTGTAGCAGTGTAAAAACTTCAATTCAACCTGTCAAAACAAACCATTTTGACATGTGAGAACCTCCCTTTCAAATATTTTTAAGTTATATTTTTAATATTTCAATGAGTCAAATGATACAATACAGTCAGAGCAGTGTTATCTGAAAACAGTTGCATATTATCAGAATAACAGTACATAAATCTTTTCTAGGTGACTAAAACCAGTTACATTCTCATTGAAAGTTATTTAGACAAGCATTTGCAATGCAATCGGTCTCGCATTTGTGAAAGTTTTGTTTGTTATTTATGTTTATTTGTTTGTAGTGGTGTGGATGTATATTGTTTGTAGTGGAATTATGTGGTTTGAATTGGAATTGTTTGTTGTGGAATTGTATGGGGTATAGTGTATTTGTGTATTGTAAATTTGTGGTTTGATTTGCTGGAGAATCTTTTAAAGTTGCTTGCAGTAGGCTAAACAACTGCTAGGCGCTGGGAAGTGGAAGGCCTGTTCTGGGGACCTTTAGGGAAGGTTAAAAGGTGGGTGTTGATAAAAGTGTGAATGAATTGGATACCTCTTAAGGTGTACATACTCTGTTGTTTTCGAAACGCAGAATGAAAAACTCAACTCCAGCATGTATCAATATACACAGCAAGCTTCCCTTTTAATTTAGGAGCTTATACACGCGCACTCATAATGCCCAAATTCAGTAATAATCTGAAGCAGTTATAAGAAGCAGATTTGTATTATTGTAATATTGATTTCTAAAATGTTTTTGAGAAATAGTTGCGTATTGCTTTGGCAGAAGCTGGATCGTCTACATCTTGACAATAACTTTGTAAACGTTTTGCAAAAATTTTAAGAGGGCAGAGGTGAAGGAAGGGGCCCGGCAGGGATGGAGAGAAGGGAGAGCCAGCCCCTCCATGCCTGCGTAGTAAGGGATCAGCAAAGGCGGAAAAGGCCCAGCAAATGCTGGAGGGCCCTCGCGCAAGCTCGTGTGAAAGCACAGTGGTTGTTTCTAGTCCGAGTGGCTTTAAAGGGGCAGTGTGAATGAGTCCTATTTTCCACGGACTGTTCAATGCGAGGCGGTAAAAGCATTTGTGCAACACACTGATTATAGTAACACAGTGAAAACACCACAAAAAGAGACTCCACACCGAGTTGAAAAATAAAAGTTATTTATCTGGATAAAATAAGGCTAAAAGAATAAAAATTCAATAATTAGGTCAAGAGTTAGGCAATTTTTTTTTAAGCAATTGGGTCATGACGGTACTTGGTCTAAAAGCATGAAGAATCCAGTTATTAACTCTACCATATCGCTTTTAAAGGGGTGAATGTGACGCAGTGCTTGAAATTCAGTTGGGCTCGTTTCATAGCCCTTACGGTAGTTTGCAACTGATAGGACCTGGCCACGAGGAGTGCGCTATGGGTAGTTCGGGACCACTCCCCCTTGGGCCAACAGTCTCAAGTACAGTGAGAATAAGGTGCCCTCCGGTACCGTTCTGGTCCAAGTTAATTAGTTCAAGTCACCGCTGTGGTTGCAGGCCGATTCGACCAATTAAATGTTTCAGGTACACACAAAGCCAATATATGCCTCCCCAATGGTGAAGTGCGCCGTGCACTGATGCCGGGACCTCTCAGGTCCGAGCTGATTACCTAAAAGCACACTCACACCGCTGCAGCCACGAGCCGATACAACAGAGAACCTTGCTGATCCAGAGAGGAACGGCCCACCTTTCACCATTGCGGGGGCGAGGGCGGTCAACAGCAGACATTTTTAAAAATGACATTTTCACCTACAACCATTGTTTTTAATGCCTTGCACAGAAACCATAAACTGTTCATGCTTGAAGTTGTTAATAGAATCCGTCTGGGTTTCTCAAATCATTTTTTGGTGTAGTGCCATTTCCCGCCCTCGCCACAAGCCAGGAAAGTGGCTAAGACTCACCCGAAGAAATGCCCTTTATTAAATGTATGCACTCTTGCAGCATTAGAAACAAACCTGCAGACCTGCGAAGTTCATGGACTGGTCTGCATTTTCAACTGAAAGCTTTGTGTCGCCCCCGCCCTGACATTTCTATGACCCCACTTTGAGGTAATTTGAAATAGGTCATTCAGTCATTCTGTTACTTGGGAATGACAATCCAAAGTAATGGTTCAATGAAAATATTCTGACAGCCATAATTAAAAATCAATCGCAGCACTCGCGCTTTAGCTTTAAACATCTTAAGCTAAAGCGTGGGTGCCGCGATTGCTTCAAAAGTTAAAAAATAGTAAAAAAGATGTAGGGACCTATTTTTTTCTATTTCTTTACTTTTGAAGCAATTGCAGCACCCGTGCTTTAGCGTAAGATGTTTACAGCTAAAGCAGCAGTGCCCCCATTGTAAAAAAAGTAAAGAAACTGAAAAAAGGCATGCAGCTGACTTCGTCGATCACAACTAAGAAAAGAAAGACGCGGCCGCCATTATTGCAGTTGTCATGCCATGCTGGTTAAATAAAAAAAATAAAGCGTTGAGGGAGAGGTGTCCTGCCTGAGAAAGCGATTTAAGAAAATAGTGCTCAGAGGCTTTAATTGAAACATGTAGAGTAAAAATACATGTCACGGGGGTGTCCCCATGGGAAGAGAAAAGGCAGTACTAAGGAGGGACTACTAAGCCTATTGACCGATAAAAAGCCACCATTTACAAATGACAGTAACAGGAGGCAATTAAAAAGATGGGCGGAGCCTCATATCCATATCCTGAACACAGCATGCCTCGAAGGGACAGCGCAAGCGCTGTCTAGGCGAGACCTAAAACTGGTATCTACTTACAATGTCAGCCTTCATCCTTCAACTATATCAGGATTTCCCTTTTAAATATTAACAAGTCACCCCTGTGGGGGCATTGTAGTCCACAAGGTAGCGTGCCTGGTATTTAAAAAGCAAGACATGTAGAAATGTAATGTTAACATGTCCTTACAGTGTCTGGCACCCAAAAGCTATTGTCCACTGTCTCAGGCATAGCTGGTCAATATTAAAAACCACAGTTCAGATAAAAAATTCCAATACTGTATCTTAGCACTTGGACTAGTTAGAAGAATAATCAAAACAGCTATTTTTAATAGTTATTACAAATCCAATTCAGTGGTGAAGTCAGATTTTTGAAAGTTGCCCTTTCCCTGCCTGAAGTTCCTGGAGGCGAATTTGTATTGCCTCTAGCTTCTCCCTGCCAGTTATTAGTTGTGAATAGGTGTGAAATTCGTCCCTGGAGCAAACACTAGGCTGACCTGAATGGGTAGAGATGCCTCCTCTAAACCCCACAGAGTATGCAGGGTGGGGACCATGGACCTCATTTTTGCCACTACAGTGTCAAATCCTACTTAACAGGTCTGCTGAGTCTTAAATAACACTTGAGGCACTCTTGAAAGGAAAGAGAAGAGGAAGCTAAGACAATTCTTGTGGATCCACTGTGTGGTTGCTTAAGGGCTCTCCTTTTGTCCTACCAGACTTCTGTCTCTGAGTTTGTTGTAGGTACAGTTACTGCCTCAAACTCGATTTTAGTGGGAGGACACTAGGATTACCATAGTACACTTAGCACCCCCCCCCCAAGCACCCCGACCCTAAGTTTAGTGTGGCTGAAGAGTTTCACCATCATGCAAATGCCTACAGTGGGTAGTATTGAGCCTTGGAACATTTAACCCATTGGTAAGGGCGTGCCCAGGAGACATTCCCACCCAGGCAAGAATGTGTCTCCACCAGGCACCCACTTCAGAACACTTTCTGGTCCTTCGGAAGATCAGAAGAGGACTGGGTCTGCCATCTGTGACCTGAGAGGAGACCTGAAGGACTGGAACTGCTCCTCTTGTACCCAAAACAAAGAAGTGGGCCCCAATTAGAAGTGTTACAGCAAACAAATAATGGACGGAATGCTGACAATGCAAACATTCTCCCCCAGTCAAAAGATCTGGGTTAAATCCATCGTTCTTTTGCCCACTACGCCACCCCAGTTTGGACCCAGCCATATGCAAATCAGTCTTGACCCTGTGGCCCATGGGAACAGTCCAGACCGAACTGCCAGGCCAGGTCCTCCCTGGACCGGAAACAAGCAGCCTGGGACCGGTTTCAGGGTATGTCACCCTTCTTCAGCCAGGCTAGCTTGAATCCAGTGGCACAGTGAGCAAGGGACCCACGTCTGGGCATACCCATCCCACTTAGGGCGAAAAGTGTTACAGCAAACAAATGATGGACGGAATGCTGACAATGCAAACATTCTCCCCAGTCAAAAGATCTGGGTTAAATCCATCGTTCTTTTGCCCACTATGCCACCCCAGTTTGGACCCAGCCATATGCCAATCAGTCTTGACCCTGTGCCCCATGGGAACAGTCCAGACCGAACTGCCAGGCCAGGTCCTACCTGGACCGGAAACAAGCATACTGGGACCGGTTTCAGGGTATGTCACCTTAGGCCCAGATCTCTGTACTGGGGTGAATGTATGACATTGTTCTGCATTCTGTCCATCAATTGTTCTTTTTGCATTTGTCACCCCGAGTGGGACGGGTATGCCCAGACGTGGGTCCCGTGCTCTCCATGCCACTGGAGTCAAGCTATCCTGGCTGATGAGTTCTGAAAGCCCGAGACCGGTCCTAGGATGCTTGTTTCCAGTCCAGGGAGGACCTGGCCTGGCAGTTCGGGCTGGACTGTTCCCATTGGGCGCAGGGTCAAGACTGATTTGCATATGGCTGGGTCCAAACTGGAATGGCATGGTGAGCAAAAACGATGGATTTAGGCCCAGATCTCTGTACTGGGGTGAATGTATGACATTGTTCTGCATTCTGTCCATCAATTGTTCTTTTTGCATTTGTCACCCCGAGTGGGACGGGTATGCCCAGACGTGGGTCCCGTGCTCTCCATGCCACTGGAGTCAAGCTATCCTGGCTGATGAGGGCTGAAAGCCCGAAACCGGTCCTAGGATGCTTGTTTCCAGTCCAGGGAGGACCTGGCCTGGCAGTTCGGGCTGGACTGTTCCCATTGGGCGCAGGGTCAAGACTGATTTGCATATGGCTGGGTCCAAACTGGAATGGCATGGTGAGCAAAAAAACGATGGATTTAGGCCCAGATCTCTGTACTGGGGTGAATGTATGACAGTGTTCTGCAATCTGATCATCAATTGTTCTTTTTGCATTTGTCGCCCCAATTAGAAGTGTACTCCTCTGATGCTTCGGGACTTAAATGACTAAGTCAGAGGGTAAAATCTTTGACCAGGAAAAATCTGGTGGGTGTATCCAGCCCACACTCTATTGCTGTCAGCCTTACATTGCGCTTAGGTCCTAGTCTACCATTGACTATCTTGGCACTTAGTGCTTTTTTGCAATATTCTCGATTACAAATGTAAAAATTTGTATCTCTCGTTCGCATAATTGGAATTTTGTCACTTTGGTGCCATTTTGTTTATTACATTTTACTTTGTTTTTCTAATTATCGTTGGGATTTTTATTGTTTTGCATTTTGACTTTGTTACTGTTTTGGTATTTCATAAATACGTTACACATTGTTCTAAGTTGTCTTTCTGCTCTGTGCCATAGCTACCAGGGGGTTGAGCTCAGGATAATTTAGTGACTTAAAGGGTTCACCCTGGCATGGTTGTGGTTATTAGTTGAGGATAATACGTGAATGAGGGTTTTTTTTAGACGGTAAGAACCCTAGACCCTGGTAAAAACAGGACAAGTGATCCATTCTCCCCTGATTAACTGCTATTAGTTGAGGTGGATAGTCACCCACCCCAATTAATAATCCAATTTCATACAGTCACCTGTCGACTACAGCACTTATTGTGCCAACCACTCGAATGACCAAGAAAACATGGCTTCAGGCTTCTGTGTAAGTTGACTAGCGCGACTTTTAAACCTTCAGGCAAAATAACCCTTTTAACCCCTTCGGCGCTGTGTGGGAGAATTAATGAGCGGGCAGGGTTTGGAAGGCCCCCGACCGTCCTCCGCACACGCCCACCGCCACCGTGACGTCAGACGGCCGGGGGCCGTCCTGAGCACCGAAGGGGTTAACAGGAAAGAACCCTACTTTTAAATATTATATGTTGCCCTGAAGTAGGCATAGTAACCTACAAGATAGTGTGCTAGTATTTAAAGGTGGTACTTGTAAGAATTTGAGGTTGGTATGTACCTACAGTGATTTGCCTACAAAAGCAATTTTCGCTGTAAAGGGCTATAGATGTCCTATGAGAAAAACTAAATTTCAGAATAAAATCACAATTCTGCTAACTGGTTTGGGACAAGATATTGTAATAATTAAAACACAATTTTGTAATATTTAGTCAAAATCAAATTCAGTGGTGAAGTAGGATTTTTTTTTTTTTAAACACAGTTTATTGTTTTTTTGTGGTACATAGCGGCCGGAGCTGATTACATAGAGGCAAGTAGAAATCTGTTCCAACAAGGTACCAGTATAGCAAGCATGAACATGAGCCTGTGAAAGAAACAGAGAAACAAAACCAGAACCGTGGCACAGGCAGTAAGTACACTTCGCTCCCCGACCTCGGGGAAATTTGTAAACGTTCTCTTATATGGCCGAGTCTGTAACACAAGAGGGTGTCAGAAACTGGTGTGTATATTCACCGGTTTATGATGGGTCTATCGGTTGTGTGGGGGGTAGGTCAATGCCTCTGTATGTTGCCCAGCGGGACCAGACCTTCTTATGTTTCTGCGGGCAACCCCTTGCCTTGAAAATGGCTATTTCTGCCCCATGCATCTATCCATGCTGCGCTTCCAAGCACTGAGTGATGGCGGCGCAGTCCCCTTCCAGAATTGGGCAATGTCCCTCTTGGCCAGTGTGAGACCTGGAACAAGAGGTGCTGTTTGTTGTGGTTCCTCCCAATCCCCTCTGTACTGTGTAATAAAAATAGCTTGGGCTCAAGGGTGAGATGCCAGGATAAGACCCTCTGAAGGCAAGCGGAAACCTTTCACCAATATGGCTGGAGAACCCTGCAGCTCCATACTGTGTGAAAGAAGGTCCCCTCCTCGTTGTCGCATCTGAGGCAAGTAGGGGACGGTATAACTCCCATGCGCCAGAGCCAGGAACATGTATAGTAAATTCTGTGCACATATTTGACTTGAATCAAACGGTATCGTGTCGCGATAGCTGCGCCCCGAGGACTTGCTAGAGCCTCCGTCCAGTCGTCATTTGTGAGGTCCGGAATGTCCATCTCCCACGCCATGCGCATTGTGTTTAATGTTGTATGGTTATGTGTGACTAGAGTTTGATAGATCTGCCGGATTTTGTGTGCCCCCTGGTCCCCCATCAGCAGGCGCCCTTCCAGTGGATGGAACTCGAGCAACCCTTCCAGAGAACGAATCATTGGGGTCAGCGCTTGCCTAAGCTGTAAATATCTGTAGAATTGGTTGCGGTGGAGGTGATACTCCATTTGTAGCTGTAGGGCTGTTCCATACATTATGTCACCCAGCGTCGAGATCCCAATTAGGTCCCACGCAAGGAAACCAGGCAGTGCGGCAACTGACTGGAGGTAGGTTCCATGCCACAATGGAGTCATCTGCGTCAGGCGTCTTCTCCAGCCCATCCTTCTCACCTTTTTACGCCAGATTTGTATGACCAATATGCACGCTGAGCGCAGGTGATCTAAGTTTGATTGACTATAAAGGAGACCCAGGAGAGAATCAGTGCCCATTGCGCATCTCTTAACTGTGAATGCCGGGTCCATTTGCAAGATGTACTGCCACTCGTTTATGTGTAGGAGATGGGAGACAGCATAGTACGCATAAATATCGCAGTACGTCGATTGCGTGCAGGTTCGTAGTGCAAACCTAACCGCCCTGCCGTCCCATAGAAAGTGGTTAAGGAGCCCGTTTACCTGTCGGAACCAACAACTGTGGGATCTCATAGGGATAGTTCTGAATTCGGTATAGTATGCGTGGGAGGGAAACCATTTTAAAAATGGCGGACTGCCTATACAGGGATAGAGGTAGGGGGGACCAACCCTTCGTTTCATCTCGAATACGGGAGAGCAATGGGTGAATATTGTGAGACCTTGATATTAGTGGACTTGGTGAGATAAATACGCCACAGTATTGGAAACCCTCTGTGACGTGGGATAGTTGAGCGGCCAATGTTCCTCTCCTCTGGTCTCCGCAGACTGGGAATAGCACTGACTTCGATGGATTGGCGCCCAGACCCGATGTTTCCCCGAACACACAGAGAATTTGTAGGATTCTTGGGCCGGAGAATCCCGGTGCTGTAAGGAAAAACATCACATCATCCGCATACAGTGCAATTCTGTCTGATGCCTCAATTGACCAGTCGAATCCCCGCGCCAGGAGGTCACGCCTCACCCATGTGGCCAGGGGTTCTATGACCAAGGCGAATAACAGCGGGGAAAGTGGGCAGCCCTGCCTTGTTCCCAGGCTAATTGGGAAGTGCCCCGACCATATGCCCACCACTCGGACGGAGGCTGTGAGATCAGTATAGAGAAGTTGTAAATATGAGAGAAAGCGCTGCCCGAAGTTGAGAGCTCGGAGGAGCTGGAAGGAATAGTCCCAACTCAGGGAATCAAATGCCTTGTCGATATCGGCCAACTGAAGGGCTGCAGGGCGACCAAGTTCCAGGGCCTTCGCACTGGCGTTATGGACTTACCTTATATTGCGTCTGGTGGATCTGTAAGGCATAAAGTCTGCCTGATCGGGATGGACCAGCTCGTGGATATGTGTACGGAGGCGATCTGCAAGTACTTTGCCCAGCAGTTTAGCTTTGAAGTTTAGAAAAGAAAAGGGGCGGTATGAGGAGGGTTCCTCAGGAGGGCGCGCCGGTTTGTGGAACACCACAATTTCTGCATGGCGCCAGTCCGGGGGGGGAATCCGTTGTTCCAGGGCTTCCTGAAATACAGTTAAGAGTTGTGGGCCCAGGAGGGGCATATGAGATTGTAGGAATTCACTCGGGAACCCGTTGGGACCCGGTGCGCGGCCTGAACGTATGCCCAATACGGCAGTACCGAGCTCTTCCAGAGTGATTGGTGCATCAAGCTGGTCTCAGACATGGTCTGGTAGGGCTTTGGGTGGAATATCCCTTAGGAATTCTCCTATCTGGTCTGTTGAAATGGTCTCCTTTTTGGCATAGAGGGACGAATAATAAGCTGCAAATGCCTGAGCGACGCCGGGGGTAGAACATAGAGTACCCTCCGCATTCCGCAGCACGGGCACCGGGGTAGTTGACCCCGCCGCCTGACAAAGGCGGTGAAGCATCTTACTCGATTTGTACCCCCATTGATAAATTCTAGATTGGGTCGCCAACCAGATGTCATGGGCTTCATCAGTCAGCAACTGTTGGGCGAGAGAAGGCAGCGTTTTGCTTTGGGGTCTCTGCCCTCCCGTGCCTTGGTCTCTAGGTCTCGCTGTCGATTCTCTAAGTCCACCACTTGTGTAAGGCGGCGATGCTTTTCCCTTGTGCGATAACTAATATCAATCCCTCAAATTGTGGGTTTAAGGGCTTCCCACAGGGTGGTACATGAGGGGGAAGTGGTGACATTTGATTCTAAGTAATTTGTAATCTCCTGCCGGATGGTGGCTTGGTATGTTGGATCACGCAGATGCCAGGGCGACATGCGCCATTTGAAGGGGGGGTCTATGGGGACCTTTGAGTAGCTTTAAAGTGACGGGGGAGTGGTCCGAGAGGCCATGAGGCAGAATGGAGACGGATGAGGCCCTATGGATATAAGTATGAGGGAGAAGTAGTCTAATATGGAAAGGGAATCGTGTACTGCCAAAAGATGAGTGAAGCCCAAGTCTGTGGGGTGGTACGCTCACCACATGTCTGACCACCCCAGGGTAGAGGCCATATGATGTAAATTGGAATCTCCAGAGTGGGGGCCCGGGCCTGTCTCCTGCCACCGTTCAGTAGGCATCATAGTCGCGTTCCAGTTGCCCCGTCACAGATATGTCTCCTGGAAGTTCCCCCCAAAGGCTCGTAACCCTGTCCACAAAAGCTTGACCTAGAGGGGGTGGGGCATAGAAGCTGCCCAGTGTCAGTTATTCCCCATATAATGTACCTGTCATGATGGTGTAGCGCCCACCAGAATCAGACCATGTTTTGGATACGATGTAGGGGACTCTACGATGTATAAGGATATCTGTCCCACGGGACCCACAGACAAATCCCGAGTGATATACCTAATCAAAGCCATAGCGGGCAAGGCATGGAGCTTTATTGCCCATCATGTGTGTTTCTTGAAGAAGGAGAACATCCACCTCCAGACGTTTGGCCTGTCTCAAGACAGCTCCTCGTTTGATTTTGTCCAGGACCCCTCGGACGTTCCAGGTCGTGGTGTTAAGCCCATCCATGTGAGTGTTGGTCGTATACGCAGCCATTTACATGTCAGGGGGGATGCCAGAAGCGAGGCGTATGTGGAGGAACGACTGTATCTGTATGCCTGTGCGTGAACTGTGCAAACATTTGTATAAGGAAACCCGTTGTCTTCACCCCCCTCCCTCCACCCTAATACTTCCTCAAACCTGAAGTAACTGTCGCGGCAGTAAGCCTCCCGGGGACCCTGGAGAGCTTTCGCACACAGAGTGTGGTGGAGGCGTTAACCTTAGTCCCCCAAGCCTGGCGGTGAACCCTGGGCGGACCGTATACTCTGAGCAGGCGAATGTCAATGTCCGGAGATCATAATGAGGAGTCAGCGGTGTTTTCCCAGCAGTCAGGACTCATCCCCTTGTGCTTGAGATCACCAGTTGGATCGTGATCTGTGCCGTCTCTTGGAGGTGGACTTTTTCGGCCATGTTCTTTGGGTGCCTTGTGAGGAGTCGGATTCCAGCGGAGGCGGGGTGTGTGGCTTGAGATAAACTGCCTCGTCTGTCCAAGCAAAAATCGCCTCATGAGTGTCACAGAACAACGATTTGGACTTATAAATAACTCGCATACGGGCCGGGTATAGTGACATGTACTGGATGTTAAGCTCTCGAAGCTTGCGCTTGGCCGCGGGGAAGGACAGGCGTTGCTGCTGGACCAGTCGAATATAGTCGGGGAAAAGCATGATGGTGTGAGAGTTATAGACTAGCTTCTCTTTGTGCCCCCTGGCGAATTGGAGGATGGTGTCCCGGTCCATATAGTTCAATAGTTTGGCTATGACGGGGTGGGGGTGTTCTCCTGGGAGGGGGCTTCCAAGTCAGGGCCCGGTGGGCCCGCTCCACCACGAAACAGGGGGATAGGGAATCTTTGGGCAGGATGAATTTCAGCCATTGTGTGATGAAGCGCTTCATGGAGGTGCCTTCGCATCCCTCCGGGAAGCCAATCAGGCGGATGTTATTTCGCTGTGAGTGGCCCTCTGCATCCTCCACCCGGCCACAAGCCGCACCGGGCCTAGCGCGACCGCCTCTGCTGCCCGGGGATGGACCGCAAAGTGGCCCCCCTATTAGGACCTCGCTCGCCGGACCCCCAGCGCCCACCCACGTGCGCTCCTGCTGATGTAGGCTCCGGGGTTGCCAATTGTTCACCGGTACGTGTTCGGGGGGCCGACGGGTCTTGGGTCCTCGGGCATCCCCCAGTCCAACAGGGCTCCAGGTATCTCCACCTCCAAGGCCCAGTCCAGAATCCAGCCCCCAAGCTTCTCCCACACCCTAAGGGGAGCGGGGCCCCGCAGCGCACCCAATATCGCAGAAATCGGCCCCGCACTGCAGGCCTACCTCACTGCAGTCGGGTCGGCACCCAAGGAGGCATCGGGCCCCACTCAGGCCCTCAAGGGCAGGGGGCTGTGGTCCAGCAATTTAGGCGAAGTGGGCCACATGAGGTTCAGTATGAGATGTCCGCTGCAGTTCCAAGCTAAAGTCTGCCCGTCACCGCGGGTCTGGAAGGGACGGGCTCCGCCCCCCGGGCACGGCCTCTGCAGACGGGCCGACGCCACGAGCCTGCCCTGCCCCGGCCAGCCGACGCCCCGAGCAGGGGAGATTGAGCCTCTACCCTGGCCTCCAAGGGGTGGAGGGCCGTGGCCGATGCCGGGTGTGCCGCTGACGGGCCCGGTGCTGTGCGGGGCCGCAGACGGGGCCGGTGCTGTACTGCGGGCTCCGCCGAACAGTTACCCAGCTGTCGTTGGCCGCTGCTGGGCCCGGCACCACCTATGACGGCCCCGCAGCGCCGGGGCTGCGACACTCCAGGTCTTGCACGCGCCTCACCACTCCACTCACAGCCTCGCCACGGGAGCTCCAGTCGGGCAACGCATCTCTCTGCCTCCGCTCAGGCCAGGTGCCAATGGGCCACGCCCAGCTCCTTCAGCGCTCATGCCCGCAGGTCGGCCGCGAGGCAATGTAGGCCCCGGCGTCTAGGCTGCGACACACGAGGTCGGGCCTAGTCGTGCTGTGGTCCGGCATGCCGCCTCCCCGGCACCAGGTCTTGGATCAGGGGTTGCTCTGCCGGATCCGCTGGGCGATGGCCCGCCTAATGTGGGTTATAGACGGATTTTGGCAGATTTTAGGGCTTGATGGGACGGAGCTCGTCTAACAGACGACTGCCATGATAGCTATCCAAGCCACTCCCCCGTGAAGTTGGATTTTTAAAAAACATTTAGGAAAATTGACTTTTAAAAATGTAGATTTTGTCTGCCTGAACCCCCAGTAGGCTAATTAGCAATAGTCTGCCAGCTACTTGTCAGTTCTTCCTCTAAATGAGGTATGGAAACTGCTTCAAGAGCAGAAAAATGGCTGAGGTATTTTGCAGGAAGATCTGGGTGTGAGCACACATCAGCTCAGGAAGGGTAGCTGAGAAGGGTTCAGGAACTTCAAAAGGACAAACTTAAGGCCTACCCGTTCATAGTTGAGTAAAGGAAGACATGGGGAAGAGAAACCTGTTGTCCTCTGAGCTCTTGGTAGCCAGATTGGCACACGCCCAGTGAGAGGGGTAGCTGGTCCCAGAACCAGTTTGGTGTAACTCAGGAGGAAGGGGCTGCTCATTACCTTAAATACACTCCTGCCTGGCACACAAGCCACTTACCGGGGCAGAAAAGGCTGTGCCATCTTTGATTTTACTTAGACTAGTGCACTGTGAAATAGCTTGCAGGAAGGCAAACAGGATGTGCTGCAAAAATGGGAAGGTTTGCCCTTGGGAGCTATTTCCTGATCATTTAGAGAATGTCCAGGAGTCACTCCCTTCCACTGGCTAACAAATCCTACAAAAGTGGCACATCACCTACTGCTCATCAAAACACATATGAACCTACAGAAGAGGACTGAACCTTCTGTCTGTAACTTGTGTGGAGACCTGAGCAGCAGGTCCTGCTCCCATTTGTACCCAGGACTGAGAAGTGAACTGTAAAGGTCAGTTGGTGGACCTCCTGTGTAGCTACAGGAACACAAGAAGCTGCAAGAGGCCTTTGTCCTGAAGTGACCAGTTGAACAGTAACAACTGAACCCTGCTTGCGGACTATGCTGGAGTGAGACCAGGACCTGAAGTTCTGTCCCTGAGATCCTGGGAGCCTCAGACGTGACCGAGAGGAGCTTCCCCAGAAACTCTGAAAATTTGGGACTTAGTAAATGTTGGGCTTACAAGACCTCCGGAGCTTCAGTGGAACCTCAAGTCATTACTGCCTGATTTTTTTAGAGGACTTCGGCAGATACAGCTTAAGGCTTGCACCGCTGGAGGATTTTCAGTTTCATAAAAAAGACTAAGTCTGAAGGTAGAAATCTTGACCGTGTGAAGGTGTGAAAAGTATCTGTCTGACATGAGGACTTTGGTGAATTTTTTCCCCCTCTGAACTATTCACACCAAAATCAGCAGATTCAGCTGAGCCTCGACTAGCGGCTGTCCAACTTCGAAAGAACTTTAGCGGATACAACCTGCAACCCTGCCCTCAGAGGATTTTGCCTTCTATTTCATAGACTAAATCTGAAGGTAAAATATTTAACCGAGATACACCTGCTTGGTGTGTTTAACCCACGATTCCATTGACGTAAGCATGAAATCCCACCTAGGTCTCGGTCCACCGTGAACAGTGACTACTGATTGATGCTTTACTTTATCTTGGTGCTTTACTTTTTCTTGGCACTTTTTGCTATGAATCTTTAAAAATCATATCTCAGGTTCCCTTAGTGAATATTTGTCATTTTGGTGTCATTTTTCACATTTGCTCTCTATTTTTATAAATTGGCTATGGGATATTTATTCTGCTGTGTTTGACTTTTTAACTGTTCTATTACTGCTAAATACTTTTCAGATATTCCTAAATTCAGCCTGTCTGCTGTGTGCTGTAGTTACCAGAGGGTTAAGCCCAGGTTTAAATGATTGAAACTGTGTTTTACTCTGACAAGTTTGTGGTCTTATACCTTGTGGTGGATTCAAATCCACCCCAGTTAATAAGCCACTTTGTTACAGTGCCCTTTCACAAATGTAACTTTCTTCAGACTATTTTTCAGTTGACTCCAGAGAACATTCTAACCCGTACAATTCAGTAAATGTGGTTAACTTTATTCAAAGTGATGCAGCAAGGAAGATACTGCAGAAAAATAATTAGTAGTATATGACCCTATGTTATGTGCATTGAGGTGAACCTTTCATATATTTCTGCTTCTAATCTGGATATTAATGATCTGTGATGTAAGTAAGGCACCAGGAAGACTGTCTGTTAAAATATTGATATGTCTATGCTGACTTAAATGGTTTTTTTAATCCTTCTTTTTCCAGAAGTAATATAATAGTGATGCTCCCATGTCCCATCCTATTTTTTTTATAACTAAGATATAACATTATGGCTTTTATGATTTGTGCATCAAAATGATAAACTTTTCACTTAGAAGTTTAACAATACATGGTATCAATTTACATATGTTTACAAATAATTTTCTGGATTTTCCAGTTTGCGCAGGTGTAGAGTAATTTCTTCTCAGATCTGTGGCTCCTTGGAATGCTTCCCTTATCTGTGCTGTCATTGGTATTCCTTTGTATTGCCTACAACAGTTCATGTGACTTTCCAACATGGTGTGAAGTATCAATTGAAGACCAGATTCTAAGTCAGTCTGTCATTATGTTTTGAGGGTGTTGTGGTCTGCACTGTTTCTATTATTTGGATTTTTTAAATCTAGTGCTGTCCTTCTAGGGCAGAAGCCACGTCAGTCCACTTTTTAAATAAATAAATGAGTTAGTGAATAAATGCTGGGGAAAGAACAAGCTAACTGGTCAGAATTCGCAATATAAACAAGCATTGGCATAGTCAATAGGTCTCGCTTTTGGGACCTTATAAGTATTTAGTTATGCAGCACAATATCCTTGGTGCAACAACATCAACTGTTGCATGGCTAAACACTTATAAGGTCCCAAAGGCGAGACCTATTGGCTATGCCAATGCTTGTTTAGGACTTGTGCCCTGCTAAAGGGGGACAGAAGGTGGAGGAGAAAGATGGGAAAACAGTGACGAATGAAGAAAGCAGTGATGCAAAAGAACCTAGTCAGAGTCAGAGGCAGGGAGTGTCTGGTGGTGGGTAAACGAGATAGGAGGTGGAATCAAGAGTACGCAGCGTTGGTATTTGGCAACGCGACCTTCTACAGAGTTGACAGTGGACTTCTGAGCAAACCTTTGGGGCCCGGAACTTATTCTTCAAGTTCTGTCAGGATGAAAGAGTGCAGCAGCATTGAAAATGGCCAAGAAGGTATCGGGGATAGAAGCTGTGACGTGCGTTGTGCAAACTGCAGATGGTCGCAGCGCCAAGTTCTGAAGGTGGGGCAGGGTGTGGTGTCATCGGTACACAGAGTGAGTGGCACAGGGCTTGAAGGGCGGCAGTGCAGAGAATGACCCAGCACCGAGGGTAGCAGTGTACTGGCTGGCACAGGGAAGGAAGGCAGAAGTAAGGCAGGAGGCACGGAGGGCAACAGAAACAAAAAAAAAAAGCTAGGGCCGTGGGGGTGGTTCAGGACATGGGGGTGGGGGGAGGGGGGACAGCAGTTTAGGGAGTGACAGAGCGCACACATTGCACAGTTCAGAGGTTGGCGCCAGGCGCGAAGGACAGCGGGGCTGTGGCTCGCGGGCTGTGCCCTGTCACACTATCTGCGCGAGCGCTCTCTGCAGAGCCCTCCCTATCAGGGACTCGCAGCCAAGGAGGGCCTGTGAGCTGCCAAGGGCTGGGCGCGGCCTCGAACACCGGCCACTCCAGGGCCTAGGAGATAAGTGAACCATAGTAAATTAGGAGAGACGGGTAGAGGGCGGGGCGAGACCGAGGAGGAGAGGGAGACGAGGAAGAGAGAGAAGAATGAGACGAGGGGGGAGGTGGGAGGGAGTGAGAGGCATGGGGAGAGCAGAGACAGGTAGATTGGAAAGAAGAGACGAAGATAACGAGGGTCGCGGATCATAGAGAGGGAGGTAGAGGTGGCCAGACAGAGGGAGAAAAAGAAGAAAGGAAGAGACACCGGGGGCAGATGGCTATATATATATAGGAAGGGACAGCAGAGCTAGCCTAGAGCCAGGTGGAGAGGCACTGGAGGAGAGAAGAGAGGCTGGAAGAGAGTGGGAGGCACAACGAGTGTAATAATGGCGTAGACAGGGTGCTAAAGGCCTAATGCGAGCAAGGAAAAAAACCTCCCTTCCTCTGACACAGTTGGGAAATACAGCTATAATTTAGGAGCACTGGACCCCTCACACTCTGGGGGGGGAGGGCGGCCGTGTGTCTGCTGCATAGCTGCCAAGTTCCCCAGGTCCATGTGTGAAGTGTGCTCCAGTCCAAGTTTTTTTCTTTGAATTCTGTTTTTATAAAAAAATAAACTAGACTACAAGTCCGAGAATTTAAAGAAAAAGCCCTGTACTGGAGTAGCACATCACACATGGACCTGGAAATCTTGGCAGTGCTGCTGCTGCATTATTGATAACTGCACTGCTAGGGTGTAATATTTAGAGGATAAGGGGGTGGGGGAGACAGGGAAAGCAGAAAGTTGGGTGGGGAAGTAAAGAGGTGTAAGAAGAAGAATCAGGTACAAGTGGATAGAGGTTATGAATAGGGAGAGGAAAAGACAAATAAGCACTGGTGAAGTTGACAGGTCTGGTTTTAATGTGCCAACACGTGAAGACAGCATTTCTGCATGCATGTTTGCATTTATTAGCCTATTAAATCCAGACCTATAGGCTTTGATTTTTTTTTACATTAAAATAGAGATCGAAAAACAATTTCTAAGAGACATATGGAGAAAACAACAGGAACTTTCATTGAGGTGAAAAATGTATGAGAAATAAACATTAGTGGAAAGTTGAGGAAAGATACAGAGGGGAAAGAACAATGGGAAGATAGACAGGAAAAACATGCATGTGAGGCCTTAAATATTTAAAAAGAGCCTGTGTCATTGAAAAACAAAAAATATATATGTTCTGTATAAAAGGCTTGTGTGCGATAAAAAATTTAATGAGTGATGATTCGGTGTACTTTTGTAATACAAAATAGCCCTTAATGGATTGCAATACAAGAACTGCAGAGGATGCAGAATGATACACCAAACAGCCAATAACATGATGTGAGAAGGAAGTCATCCTTTGGGAGGAGCCACTCAGAGTATATGTTAAATAACTGGCACAGTAGGTGTTGGAGACTGCTGTGACATCGTGCTAGATCTAAAGATGGGGTAGATGGTTGAGGCTAAGGAAAAAGAGAGTCAGACATGGAAAGGTATGGGATAGTGACCATTGGGAGATGTCACAATGAAAGTGCATAGTGTCTTTCACTGGCTAGAAAAGGAGGCGGATGAAAGGAGAGAGGGAAGGAGTGTTGAGAAGGATGATGTGTATTGTGAGGAGTACAAAGAGAGAGAGGAGGGGATAGACTAATAAGGAAGAAGAGGAGGGCGGCGAAAGAGATGGCGAAAGACAGGTGAGAGGGGCTTGACTGGGATGTGGTGGAAGAGAGAGAGAAGAAAAGCAGTAAAGAAAGGAAAGCATGTGGGTGAGGTTCGAAGGACAGTATAGAGAGGTAAGAGGAAAAGGTACACAGAGAGGAGAAGCATAGTGTATGGGGGTAGAGAAAGATAAGAAGCACAAAGAAAGGTGATAATAAATGAGGCATAAAGGAGACGGCAGAGTGAGAAAGAGCTTTGAGGGGAGGCAAAATTATAAAAGAACATAGGGAGGGGAGATGAACAAAAAACATACCACATCATACATTAGACAGGACACCTTTTATACATTCAATACAGCCCAGGAATCCTCAACTATGCCAAGTGGCTCACAAAAGCACCTCCCTCCATGATATGCCACACACATCCAATAGAACGCATTGGGCAGAGCCTCGAGCACATGTCTAACACAGATCAGAGACACCTGTTGCACCATTACGATTTCTCCATATTTAGGTGTGAGGAATGTTCGATTCTGTTCAGTATCCCTGCACATAAATCCAGACATTACAATTTATTTTCACCATAATGGGGAATAACACATGGGGAAATAATGTGTTCCAAAGGTGTATAAGCAATTGGCAAAGGCCTCTGCCCTCAGATGCCAGAATCATTCACCCATATCTTAATGAATAAGGCACAACCTCCTAACCGAAAACTGGACGAGAGCACAATGTGTGTAACACATCATCCATCACGTGACAATTTAGACTCTGCTTTATGATACGAAACCTCAGAAAGTGGAAAGTTGTCTGGACAGCCAAAGTGCTAAAAGACCATTCGAATGGCAGAATATACGCAATACAAATAACACTAATGTAACAAAACGCAAGAAAGACAAAGAACAAACTACAAAAAGTGAAAGACAGAGCACAAGTCAAAAGAGGGGAGAAGGAGAGAGGACATAGAAACAAACAGATCACACGACCAGCAGTAGACAAACAAAGGCAAAGATGCAGAGACATAGGAGAAAATAAAGAGAAAACCAAATATTAAGTAAATAAATAGGGGCCTTGCGTTTTTCCTTTCCTGGTTCACAGTGTGAGAGGAAGGGATCTATTTTGGTTCCTGTCCTTTGACCTTTCAGTTCTGATCATCTGTCCATGATTGGATGGGTGTGGTAGAGAAGGAAACACGTTTCTTTGACTGTGTCTTTTCTCACTTTGCCACCTGTTTCTTCCTGGACTGACGTGCAGAAGAAGAAAGGGTCTTCCTTTCAACGCTTTAGTGTGAAGTTTCCCACATTGCCATATATCTCTCCCAGGAAATGTATGTAGGAGGGGAAGCAGCCCATCTTCATCAATTGGTAATGAGATTTCCCGCATTTCCTTCCAAAATGCCCACCAGCTAACAGCCCAGCCATCACGCCCTACGGCAGAAGGGCATGGACTCGAGAACACATGCTCAGAGACAGGCTGGTGAGATCTTAAAGGTCACGACCCAGAGCGGGAAATCATGGGGTTAATGTGGTGGAGGACATTGTAGTGGAGAAAGAAACAATGTGAACAGGTTTCAGGGACAGCAATAGGACTGTTGCGGTATAGACGTATATCTTGAAGTAAAAGGGAGGTTGTGTTACCACTTTACACAACACTGATAATGCTGGAGTGTTTTGTGCGCATCTTGAATATTGGGTCAAGTTCTAGGGCCCACATTAGGGGATTGTACAGTATGGAGGATGCATCTAGAATATTGTCTCCTTTTGGAGACGAAACCTGGACAAGTGTACCACGTTTTAGAAGTCTGTGTAGAGAGCTGGAGACCACATGTTGAATATAGTGCCAAACTCAAGATGACACAACTGGAGTGTTGTACGCAGTTCTAGAGACTAGTTCTGTAGAATTTTGTCCTGCAGTGGAAATCACACCTGGAGTTCTGTGTCTTGCTGTGGTGGCGACATTAGGAGCATGGTATTGCATTCTGGGACATCACAGACATCTGAAAAATCGAGACCACTTCCCGAATATGACTTCCATTTCTCGGAACAGAGTCTGGAGCATTCTATAGTGTGGGAAGACGCACTTAAGCCGAATACCACGCCCAGGACCATTGTGTCCTGTTGTGGAAGTTAACATCTGGTGTGCTGTGTATATTTTTTCCGGTTGTAGAAGCCACACTTGGAATATCTTGTCCATTCTGAAGGCCGCGTCTACAGATTGATGATAACACGAGGGCTGACGACCATGCTGTGAAAGGCGATCAAAATGGCGCCTGGGTTAAACCACAGTCCTAATGAGGACAGGGGCAGAATAAGTCAATTGCTTATTTTTTTACACAGGGCTTAGAAACACATAGTTACTTTCACGGCATTATCACAGGTGTTACTATCGCGTTAATGGTACTAATTGAATCCAAATTAGAAAGCTAAAAGTTTGAATCAAAGGGACATCATTGGGCCTGACTGAAAGTTAAATAAAGATCTCAGCTCAACCCAATTCATCGAAATATCGGCGGGGGAGGAGGGAGGGAAATGGGGGAGGGGTATTCTTAAGACTTTCGCGTTCATGAAGGCTGGAAACGGCGCGCACAGGGCTACTCCTTGAAACTGGAGGCCATCGGAACAAGCATTGGCCGCGGGGCCGCGAAACTGACACGGTCGCGCGGCCGTGAAAGTAATCGTGAGTAAGCGGGTTTTGGAAGTGCAAACAGTGGCTTTTGCTGGCAACCAGCTTGCGTTCACGCGAGCGTCCAGATGGCGAGGGAAGCCATATGGTGCCTGATCGCGCGTGCACGCTCGCGTGAACGCAAGCTGGTCGCCAGCAAAAGCCACTGTTTGCACTTCTAAAACCCGCTTACTAAAACTCTTGCCAGAGCAGCGCATGCGCTGGCTCAGGCGAGACCTAAAAATGATTTGGGAGGTGATTCATGATGGCTAGGAATAAATTGTATATGAAGCTACTGTTGGTAGTAGGTTTTAAAGCCATACTTCAACATATTTTTACCAAGCAGGGAAGCAGTTTATAGGTGTAGTTCAAGGCAAGGTCCACCCAGAAGAAAGGATAGGCCCGTTACCTGACATTACGCGGCTGTTGCATCATGTGATTTAATGAACAGTCAAAGACTTGTTAGAACAAATCGTTTTTTAGAAGTTCTTATGAGCAAGTTCCATAGCTCCGCTCTCGAAGAAGGATCAAGAAGCATTTTGATGTACCTTGTTTTTACGTTTGTGCATCGATTGGCTGGGTGTTGCTCTATTTGATATTCACAGTTGTAGCTCGGTGAGGAACCTGCCTTTGCGGGTACTGTGGGCCCTTGCCTCTCAATGGCTTGTAAGTCATGCAGAGGGAACTTTATCTCAGCTTATGTTGGCCTCCTAATACCTGTTAATTTTGTGCTTTGGGAGGCCAGTATAGATTGTGTTGCTCAGTCATTTCTTAATTTGAGCCGTTGGTTGCAGATGGGGACTTCCGGCACTTATTTTTCTGCATTAGGCATTTAACGAGAGCAAGAGAGGGAAAAAACACAAACTTGAAAGACAGAGGAAGAGACATATGGAAAAACAGTCATAAAGGGAGAAAACAAGAATCTGTAAGAGTGAGATATAGGGACAGGTAGTGTCTGGTGGTGGAATAAAGAAGCATGAGGTAGATTCATGACTACACAGCCTTGGTATTCGACGCACCAACATTTAATTGCACCAGCTTCAGGTTTCTGGGAAGAACTTTGGGTATCGGCACTCATTCTTTTACAAATTTAGCACTGATTGCCCTACTGTCTTTGCTTTGATTGATGATAACTTGTTAGGTATCACTGTGAAAGACCTGTTCTGGGCTTAATAAGACTTTAGAGTAGTCTTTGAGCTCACCCATTGCCTTCTATTAGTTGTCTTTATTGTAACTCTCATTTGCTTACTTCTTATTCAATGGCGTACTTTCCTCTCTCTGTGGTTGTCCCGCCCCTGGTGCATACCATTTTTACCATATTTTGAAGGGCTATCTTGTATCCTTCCACTGCTCACTTTTTTTTTTTTAATAACACATTTTATTGTTTCAGCGGCCAAATACAGTTTGGTTCAACCAAATTTGTGGGAAGAACCAGAATCGTCTTGCAATATATCCATAATGTCGACATCTTTTTGACCAGACAATACAGAAAAAAAATACAGAATGAAATACGTGTTGAACAGTTCGAAGAGTAACAAATTGTGCTACATCTGTTCTATCTGTTCTATTCTCTCTTGTGTTTGTTCCCTCCCACCTCTGCATCTTGAATATTGGTGGATCACGTAATAGTCCCGTTGTCCGCCTCCCTATCTATATCTGTTCTTATCGGGGTGATGGGTTCGATGTAGAGGCCTCGATAGTCCGCCCATCTCTTCCAGATTTTGGGGTGTTTTTGCAGGCATCCCCTAGCCCTAAATATCGGCAACTCCATACCCATGCAGTGGTCCATCACCACTGCTCACTTTTAGGGAACTACTTTTCTCTTTTTGGTTAAGCACTCCATAAGAGTGCATGTATTTTCCATCTCTCTCCCTTGTGTACTTCTCCCACCAAATACCTGCCCCTGCACTCTGTAATGCTTTCTCTCTTGTGTGCTTATTCCCTCAGCCTCACCCACCCTGCAGGTTAGTCCCTCCCTTATGCGTTTCTACCCCACCCCTTGTGTTGCTCTCTCTACATCGTGTGCTTCTCCCCTGCCCCCCATGTTGCTCTCTCCCTCTTGTGCTTCCCTTCTCCTGCTCCCTCCACCTGCTCCTCTGTTACCCCCACCTATGGCCCTTTATTTTTTACTTTTGCGGTAAAAAATTTCATTTTTTTATTTAAGATGCTGTGGGTGCTCTCTAAACCCTTTTCACCATTGTCAGTTCCTCCCTCACTCAAGGCATCTTCCTGGAAGCTCTCAAGACTGGCCAGATCCTCCCATTCTTAAAGGATCCTACACTAGACCCTGGTGATCTTGCTACACTACTGTCCCATCATTCACCTACCATTCAATGACAAGATAATTGAAAAAGCAGCCTATGTTTAACTCCAAAATCACAGTAGTGCTAACCATCACCTGCACGACTACCAGTCTGGCATCAGTTCACTCTGCAGCATGTAGACCACTACCTTACACATCACAGAGATGCCCTCCTGACCACACATGAATTTGCTCCCTGCCTCCTGATATTCCTGGACTGCTCCGCTGTGAAGTTCCTTAGGGTTCCAATCCTACGCCTATCATCTTCTACCTGTACATGAAATCACTTGGTGCTCTGCTCGCAGGTAAGAGCATTACAGTCGAACTGCAGACTTCTCTATCTATGCACCCAAAATCTGGAAAACATCCCTGTTTCCATTCAAGATGACCACAGCGCTGTTCCAATTTAGGAAAGAGTTGAAGTCGCACCTCTTTTAAAAAAAAAACCTACATCACAATGCATTAATATTCACCAGCCAGTTACCTCTCCTGTTGCTTGTTGACTTTATGGTTGTCTTTGACTCTGCACAGTGCTCTGCTGCCTTTTGATAGGTTCGCTCCATAACAATACCTCATACACATTCATACATGCTTTCTCCTACTCCTCAGTTTTTTCTAACATGTAGGAAATTTCTTTTAGCAGTCATTGAGTTACACTGATTCGTTTAAGGAGGCGCTCAAATCATTAGCCATAAAACTGAGCTGGTATGTATTACTGAATCTTCGTTGCTTTAGGGGGCAGAATTCTTTTCCCTGGGCGCCATCGCTTCTGGGCTCTCATTCATGTAGGGTACATTTGCTTGAGTTCTTTTATCTTTCTAAAAAGTGTATTGCTGCAGTCAGTTTTTGTGTACAAGTGTCATTGTGGGCAGTGCTTTGCGTTCCCCACAACAGGGACATGAGAAGACTATTCGTTTGGGTAGTATACCAAGAAGAGGTCTGGATGGAACTAAATTAACCCGGTCTTTGGTCCACACAAGGTTTAGAGGCAAAAGGAGTTTTTGGAAGACATTAATACCTCCTCCTTGCTTTTAAATCAAGAGCATTGCTTCAGCAGCCTTCCAAACCATCTCAGGGATGATAGGTACACCGTGGGTAGCCTTTCCAATACATGCAGAGCTCAAAATAGTTACTATGGGTATAGAGTGGATTGAATGTATGTTGCCTGTGCGGTTTACAGGAGTATCTTCAATGGTAAAGGGGAATCTGATGTTGTCAAACTGTTGTTTGCTTCCTGTGTTAGTGCTTTCTTCTGGAAGATTTAGTTTTTGCAATATCATTTGATGCATGTACCATTTTCAGGTTCAGTGCTGAATCTGGATGCACACCAGTTGGCAAATGGAAGACGATGCTGTGTGTTTCAACACAGCAATATTCCAGTTTTTCCAACAACCACACTGATCTGATTTTTTTAGTTTACACCTTAAAAACGCTGGAGCCTTTTGTACCAAAATTGATGGTATGGTTTACTTATTGGGCTGTGGTAAGCTATCACCGTCTGAAAGTTTCCATCAGCAAGGGTAATGGAATTACAGTTATTATATGATTTTTCTGTATCCCTCCACGCATCTACTGTAGAATTAAGTACTGCAAGTTCAGCTATCGCTAATTTGTTTACTCTTTGCAGCAGGCATCACTAATGCCACCATCAACACAAACATCATCTCCCCAGACACTTTCACCTTCACAAATAAAACTGTCCAAATACCCCATGGGCGTAGCAACAACCAGCAAAGCACTCATCTCCACAAGCAAAACTTCCACAGTGCCACCATCACCACAAACAATATATCATTGAGCAGTATCTCCACTCCCACCATCAGCAAAAATAGCAACATCTCCAGTGTAGGTACTACTACACCCGTATCACAAATGCCGCTGCCCACATACCACCACCGTTATAAACTCCAACAGCAGCACCATCACCACACTCAACATTTCACTGAGCAGCCACACCTCCATCTACAGTATATATAGTATCACCAGCATCACCACAAGCACTCTTGTCACCCGGGCAAAACAGACGTCACCATAATAGAAGTTTCCCACTTCTCAAATGAAGCATCCAAATGCGCCTCTGCCACAGCAACAACCTCGTAAGCATTCATCACCAGAAGCTCCTCTGTCGCAAACATCAGCAGTGCCATGATGACCACAAACGCTGTCATAAGCAGCTCCAGCCCCACTATCAGCATAGTAGCAATACCTCCAGCATTAGTACTACCACACCCTTTATCCCAAATGCCGCCACCTGCATACCACTGTCATCACAAGCACCACTGTGATAAGCTCCAACAGCGCACCATCACAACAGCCGCACCACTATCTGCAATACATACAGTGTAGTCAGCACCAACACCACCAGCACTACTGTCACCAGAGGCAATACAGACATCACTATCAGAGACACATTCACCTTCACAAATGCCACCATCCACATACCACCACCACAACAACCATCACCACAAACACCACTTCATTGAGCAATAGCAACTCCATCATCATTGGCAATTCAAGCAACAACATGAGCACCACCTCATGCACTGCCATCAAGGCAGGCACCAACAGCACAACAAGCACCAGTGTCACCAATACCACTAGCGAAGGCACCTCTCCTTTAGGTAACACCAACACAAGTCCCATCATTCATATCACTGTTGCCTCAAACAGCAACAGCTCCAGTTGGTCACCTGTACGCGATAGGAGCCACCCATACATAGCCATGACTCCTAATGCCGGAACAGCCACTGTGCTTGATTCCAGTATTACAAGTTGGAGAGTTCATGCCAGTAGCCTTAGGGTTGGTAGAACATCACAAAGAAAACATCCAAAGCATTTTCTACTATTTTGCTCTTGGCTGTTAAGATAAATAAAACTTCCCTCACATGCCTCAGAAAAAATAAAGTACTATGTGCATAAAAAGCCAGTGATTCATTTAACATGAGCTAATCACATTTCCAATCTCGTCATATCGGTCCTAGAGCTAAAACTCTCTTTTGAAGCAAGTTTTAATTTCTCCACCTTTCATCACAATGCGCAGCCTGACAACATCTTCATGGCCTACAGCTCTCACAGGCTGAGTCCAGTCCAGACCGCACATTCCATGATGCAGTCTGATGCCTTTCGCGTGGCTGGTTGATATGGACTGGCCCTGCTTCACCTCTGTCAGCTGCATGTATTTAACTCTCTGCCCATTGGACCACATGAAGAGCTGTCATTCTTAGCATTCCAAAGTGTTTGCTATCATCAAAGATTGAAGAGCTATATTTATTGGGAGTGTTAAAGTAAGTATTCTGTGGGAGTTAAACTCCATTATAATACATGGGATTCTGCAATCCCTGTATAAACGCTTGTCTCTAATTTCTTTATTATCTGCGACTTGTGACGCACCCAGTCGCCCATTATAAAGAAAAGACATCAGAAGTCAACTGTAATAAGTTATTAGCCAGCAGCTGAGGTGAAAGGAAGGCCACTTCGCAGAGCAGCTGTTCAAAGCAATGAAAATGAAAGGTTTCTTATCTTTCTTCTGCTCTTTTTTCTAGCTTACAGTGACCACCAGAAAGAACATGATTATTTTTTTACATTCCTAAAATATTTATAGAAAAGCTACACACTTTCTGCATGCTCCTTCAGCTTCCAAGCTAGTGCAGCTTTTTAGACTGACTTCTATTGAACTGTTTCTAATATCTGTTTGCAACAAATAACTAACAGGTTTTTGATGTGTTTAATTTTGCAATAGAGGTTTAATTTTTATTCTTCATGTCTGCAAACTTGCTCACGCTTTTATATGAAAGAGCTATGCACTAAGTTTTTAAGTGGTTTGTGTGAAAGGTGATGATGTGACCATGTATTATATAGAATAAAGTACCCCCTGGTGTACATGATAAGGATATTGCAAGTCATCTCGGAGTTCCATAAACTTATAAAGGAAATTGGGCTTCGGCCTCATTCCTCCTTATGGTTATAGAACTCTTCAATGACTTGCAATAACCTTATAATGTACGGCAGGGGGTACTTTAACCCTTATACAACAGCAATTTACTTACCTTCAGTAACGTTCTTTCTGATAGATATGATTACTTACGCTCTCCCATTCTCCCCAAACGAGATTTCTGATACTGTTTCATTTTTGTGCACTATATTTTTATGTCCTTGGGACGTGTGGAAAGTTGACAAAAATGTCACTGGTGCATGTAACACCTTTTATAGTGATGAGCATGTCACTTCCAGTGGAGATGCAGTACACAGTTGAGGCTGAGCCCTAGTATGTGATGCCTTGTAAGTACATCTTGTGATGCAATGCACACTAGGGCATCTCTGCTGAGAATATTCATGGGTTTTGTTAGACTGTGTTGGACTGCAGCAGAATCCTTCTTTCCATATGTGAATTTACAGAATCCTTCAAACATCCTCCAGATTAACAGCATTGCTGCTTTGCACATTTCTGGCCAAAAAAGGAAATCAAAGTATTCTTTGGGGTTGATAGGAGTTGTTTGTGTCACTGTTTGTGTACGTCGTCTAATATATATGAAAAATATTAAATGTCATGCAGGTGAAATTCGCAATGTGCCGCATTGATTTTTGTGTCCAGCCCGTTGCGGGGTTGACCTTAAATGCATTATTTTGTGTTTGCCCACTCCTTCTGCTATGCAAGATCGAGAGAATGGGTGCGATAGGATGATCAGGGCTTGTTTTTATGTAGGTGCTCGGTTACACATGGTTCTGTTGTTAGCGTTGGTCTCTCACTTTCACCTGATGTTGGAATACAGTGTTAGGTGATCCCTTCAGCATACCGTGGCACCACTGGCTTGATTTCCAAAGTCCTCTTTGGCAGTGCAGCATTGCTTAAAGGATACCCCACTTCCCTTCCATCCAAGTGGACCACCCATGTTTACCTGATGACAAGCATCCCTGGTGCCTCCTTCCTGGAGGAAAGGCATATTTATTTATTTAATTTATTTATTTAAGAGACTTGTAGAGCGCGCAGCTACCCAACAGGGTCTCCCGGCGCTAGAGGCAGACAGTAGCAAGAGGCACAGCAACATTACCAGGTGGCAGACTCAGTCAAGGCAGTTAAAGAGCATGGTTTTTAAGTTTTTACGAAAGGTAAGCAGTGAGTCACAGTTCCTAGGGGTTACCAAAAGAGAATTCCAGAGTTTTGGTCCTAAAACGGAAAAAGAGCGCCCCTTAATACAAGCTTTGCGAAATCTAGGCGTGGTAAACGGTGCGAGATTGGCTGATCTCAGTGATCGGGCAGGGACATACAGGGACACCAGATCTTGGATATAGGAAGGGGCGAGACCGTGTCTAGCTCGAAACATGTAGCATAATGCCTTAAATTTTATCCGTTTGTCAACCTTCAGCCAGTGCAATTTATGGGGCAGGGTAGAGACAGAAGCATGTCTCGGCAACCGAATAAGAAGGAGGGCTGCCGCGTGCTGGGGTAATCTGCAAGCGATGAATCAAGGCTTTATCAGCGCCCAGATACAGTACATTTCCATTGTCCAGTCTGGATGTTAAGGCATAGGCATAGTTAAGGGCAGTTGCAAGTAAGCTTGACTGTTTATTCTCTGATTCTTTTAGGTTTACATTCAGTTTTTGCCAAGCGTGGGAATTCGATTACTTCTTCCTATGACAGTCTAGAAGATTTTCCAGATACCAATGAGCCTGTATGGATTCTGGGAAGGCAATATGACATCACAGCAGGTGGGTGCCTGGTAAGAAGTAACATAGAAATCACACTGCAGTCCCTTGTGAGCAATAGAGATGAATGCATGCGCTTAAAGGAAGGGATCTTGTCGCAAAGCTGCAGTTGGTCTTGCTTTGTTTTAATGAGACTTGCCTCACTTCAGGCTGTGCTCCTGTTCTTTTAGACTTAAACCACAGACCTAAATTGACCTAGATTGAGTTTGCAGCAAATGAAATGTAGTACCAGCTTTCAGAATTGCTGCTTAAACCTGAAAAGCCTTCCTCTTATTCCAATCACCAATCTAAGATCAGTGGAAGATAAAATGGTGCGCCTAGGCTGGTAGTACATGAATGTGTCTTAAAGGAATGCCAAGCCAGTCTCTTGATATGCCTCATGAACAATACACAAAAACTTCACCCTTATTCTGTTGTTTATTGCAAACCAGTGTAAAGAAGTCCAAGCCGGAGCAGCAAATTGCTATATCAGCTTAGTAGTAGAATTCTGAATACACTGCAAATTGCAGACTTTGAAATTGTTTTAAACACAAGCCCAGATTGACCCTATCACGACAATTCATCACGAAGAAATAAAGGCATTAACCACACTGATTTGTTAGTAAAAGGGGTGCCAGGTGGTGTCCTCCTTAAGGGTTGAGTTAGGAAAGCATCAACAAGTGACATCATTGACCTGAGCATTTGGAGGACATTGGCAGAGGCCCAGACCTCTAGGCCTAAATAGGACATGGGCCAGTAGATATAGGTTAGATATCCATGTGTCAAAGCATGGATTTGATGAGCAATATATCCTATTCATTCGGACTCGGCTTTAAGCAGTTTGTTTGATATCATCCAAAGAAACAAGCAAGAGAAAGCAAGATGCAGTAACCCACGGGATCAGATCCTCTCCTCGCTGGAGCAGGATGGAAGCGCCTTCGTAATTCATAAAAATGTAACCCAAATGAGAGTAAGAATTCAGCATGGAGGTCTAAGACAGAAATTGTAAAAGAGCAGTAAAAGAGTGGATCCATACAAGACTTCCCATTGACTTGCTTGAACGTTATTTTACAGGGGGTGCACAGCCCACATGAGGTTTCTAAAATAATACCTATTCTGTCTAGTCCTGTACCTTACAAGAGGAAATTTGAACTACTTGAGGTCTTAAGCAAGGAATTGTCATTTCTGATTCATTGTACCAGACCCTAACCATTGATGGTTCTTGACTGGGCTCTCTGCTTCCACAGCCTTGGGAGTCTGAGATCTTACAGATGGCTGACCTCAAACTTGGAGATGTGTTTGTGCTGCATACATTGCAGCAGGTGAAGCAGCACATGATACATGAGATATACCTTTCTGTGGAAATTGATTATACAAGGGAAGCAGGCGCAAACAATCTTGTCTGATTTATATTTTGTAAACTCAAGTAGACAGACATTGTGCTTTCGATAAACAGACATTGTACTGTATGTTCAACAGGTTTAGCATATTGTAGAACCACTACCTAACAGGATGTTTCTTTTTTAATTACAGACAAATCAGATCTGTTAAAAGACTTCAGCTCTCGCCTGTGGTTTACGTACAGAAAAAAGTTCTCTCCTATTGGTGAGTTTTCTTGTTCCATTGTGTGTGTATCAGAGCAAGGAACGAAAACTAGCATCTGCTTTCAAGCTGCATATGTCTGACTTGCTACAACTGAAACAAGGCAGGCTGATGTAAAGAGCAGCTCTTGTTATGCTGCTTATTTCTGTTTGGTGGAGTGGGCGAAACCCGATAGAAAGGTAGGGTTAATAAAATAAGAGCTTTGTGGAAGAAGGAAGGATCTGTCCATTTGTGTGTTCTACTCCTCTGGTGCGTTTTAGTTTCCGCACCATGGACATACTTCAGAGTGCAGCTTTCTAAAGTCCTCTATCAAATGCTATTTCCTAGGGCGATTAAAATGGCGATAATTGTGAACTTCATTAAGCTCTACCAAAACACTACACTCAAAGCTCCAAAGTAAAGAATAAATATCTAGCCACCTATGGGCATTTGTGCAAGTAAGAATCTTACCAGATGTTATAATAAGTAATTTAGGGACACAGTAGTGTGTCCTCTGTTTAGGCACTTGACTATTTCAGGACAGCCCTAGCGAACAGTCAAGACTTACTTTAGGAAGTGAAGGGGTTTAGACACACTGATTCGGTATGACACAGTAAAGATACTCAATAACATCAATTTGTTGTCAGAGTTTTACCTTACAAAAGATCCAGTTGAAAAGAAGATGCATAAAAACACAGAATATGCTACTTTTTTCTGGGGCTGAAATAAGATCCAAACGTATTAAAGATTCTCACCTCTAGATTTCTGTTCTCATTGGCCCATTAGCAAATTCTGATGGATACCTCTAACTACAGATTTAGAATATCCCCATGCACCAGGCTGGATGTGTACGATTTTTTAGCATAGGCTCTGCAGGCCAGTAGGTGGCATCATGTGGCTCCTCATTCACTCCACTCTGCCCCGGAAGTAACGGCTGAAGCCGTATATAGGAACCGCCCAAGTCAACTGACATCAGCTCCTTTCTTTTCGTGCCTTTGTGCGCTGATCCAGAGCAAGCTCCTAACTTTTCTTGTTAATTAATGAGTGTTTTTCCTACAAATTTTTATTTCCAGTGTACAATAGTAAATGTCCAGTTCTAAAAGTACGGGGTTTAAGCCTTGTAGGAACTGTCGCAAACAGATATCTTTGACAGATCCCCATGAGATGGGTCTCTGATGTTTGGGTTCGGGTGACGATTCCAAGTTGTGTGCCTTGATGCACCACATCTGGGAATGTGAAGCCAAGCTGTACATCACAAATACTACAGGAAGTCACGTAAGACCTGCTCATGCTCAAAGTTGAACACGTGGACCAGTTCCTGCTCTCTGGGCCATTCCCACAACAGGCCTTACTCGTGGTCAAAGTCTTGAGGTAACTAAAACTATAAAAAAGACTTACAAAAAATCCAAGGGGGCCTTGTTGCAGCCTCGTCACTCTCCTGAAAAGTCACAAGGATGTCCGTGTCCCACTTAGTCTCATTCCCGTCCCCTACCGAAGAGCTGATTTTGCAGCTTAACTCAATGCCCCTTGAATTTCTGGGGCTGCCGTTGACGCCACCACCGATTAAGGTATTTAAGGAGGCCATGCTTTGAATCTTTGCCACCCTGCCAGCTCCTTCTGGTGCGCCTTTGGGCCCCTAGGATCTGCAGAGGCCTCCCGTCTAGTTGCCACTGGCGACCCACCCTTAGCACCACTTCTGCCTTCTAAACCCACTTTGGGTTCAAATCTGACTTAGAAGTCGACTCCACAACCGGCACCACGATCCATGCTGATTCCTGCCACATCAATGCCAGCCCCGACTCCGGGGGAGGATGCCAAACCCATCGTCCTGTCTGACTCAGAAACAAATCCCTCTCAACCTAGGCATAAGACAATTCTGACGCCCCCAGCTCTAAATACTCTGACTCTGATAAGGACAGTGCCTCTGCATAGGAGCCATCCTCTAGTGCTTCGACAATTTTTTGGATCGGACTCTGACCAGAGGCAACTAGCTTTTGGAGTTGGCATAAATGTTCTACATCTACATGTGTGCCAGTTGAGCGGTGGCAGTTAACCATATGCGACCTCCCTTCCAAAGTCGTGGATGTCATCCTTGTAGCCAGATGTCCTGTTACAAAGTATTTGTACGTTGGGACAGATTTGTGGCCTGATGTAGCATCTGCAATATGAAGCCATTGCAGGTCAAACTGTTGGATGTTTTGCTCTTCGTTTTGTCCTTGATCCAGTAACCACTTGCATTGGGTACGGTTAATATTTGGTTATCCGTCAGCCCTTTCCGATTTTTTGCATTTAACAAACCAACCTTCCTTGTTCAAATCACCTTTTGTGATACAATTTTTCAAAGGTTTGATCCATTTGTTTTCTCCTAAAGCCTTTGAGATCCACAGTGGAACCTTAATTTGGACTCTACTTTCCTTATGTGTGCACCTATTGAGCTATTTCACAGCTCTTTTGAAGACATTTTTACTCATTGCGATAACCTCAGCTCGATGCGTGAGTGAGCTTCAAGCTTTATCAGCTCAGCCGCCATACACCACCTTCTTTCAGGACAAACTGGTGCTGAGGAGTAGAGCAGCCTTTATACTGAAGGTTGTGACTCTTTTCACATCGGATAGTCCATCACTCTTCTGATGTTGTTTGCCCCATCTCACCTTTCAAATGAGAAGGAGAGACTCCATTGTTTGGACCCCAATAGAGTGCTCAACTTTTACAACAATCGTCTGATCTGCTGTTTATGGGGTTCTCTGGCGCAAAGAAAGGCAAGACAGTGCAGAAAAGGAGTTTGTTCAGATGGATTGTCCTCTGCATTAAAATCTGCCATGCAATGGTCAAGAAGCAGCCTCTAGAAGGATTGAAGGAACATTTTACCAGGGCCAATACTGCTAATACTGCATTGGCACGCATGGTGCCTCCTGGATATTTGTCAGGCTGCAACGCGGGCATCACAAAACACTACTCCTTTGGCAGGCCTTGCTGACGGAAAGGACATTTTGGCTATTCAGTCCGGTGGGACCATTTGATCTGTCATTCCACAGACCCACCACTGGGGAAGTTAGTGCTTTAGTATCTATTCTGAAGGCGTAAAATCTGCTGTCTAAAGTATCCATCACAAGAAAAAGTTACTTACCTTTGTAAAGCTGTTTCTGGTGGATGCTCTGTCTAACGCAGACTCTTTATCACCTTCCGGGTTCTGTGAAATGAACTATTTCCCATATAGAAAGGTCCCAGTTTAGAAATCTGCAAACTGGCAGAAGCAATTGGTTTTTGGGTTTTGCATCCGAGGGTACGGATGGTTTCTAGAAAGAAACTAATAGCGCGCTTGGGTGGCATCAGTATGCTGCCCCAGCTGTCACTTCTGGGGCGGAGCGGAGTTGATGCGGAGCTGCACAACACCACCAACTGGCACACAGAGGTAATACTGAAAAATCTTCCTGATCTTGTCTAGTGCCTGGGGATATTTTAAAGGACACGAATCAGCAATTAGATAGAATGAACACCAGAAAGAGCATTACCGTAAGTAAGCAACCTTTATCCCTGGAACTTGGTGCTCTGAAGTCAGTAGTTCTTAGCATTAGCTAAATCCTCTCTATAGGATTATAAAGATGGGCATGGGATACAGACCCTGGGACTCTGGACTCCTATCTGCTCCTTGGTTGCCAGAGGAGATGAGATAAAGAGTGTTATCTCTAAAAATAGACCAGATTTTTTTTTTATATATAAATTTATTTTACATTTTTCAACTTAACAATTGGCAAAGTACAGTCATTGCAGGATATGTCCACAAAAATTAAACGTCTTTGACAGGAAACAATGTCTTTTATAACATAGCGACTCTCCCTTCCCCTTGCTGATACATGGAAAAGTATAAACACCACCCTTGTTTCCAATTGACCACCATGCAGGTGTATTAGAGATCTAGAGGTGGCCTCATATGTCCATTCGTGATATGCCTAACATCAGTTCTCATCCTGACCCCGCCATGGGAGTTCCTTGTGTGGAATGCGTTGCGGACCGTTGTGTGTCGTCCCCAATATCGAGCCCAAAGTAACGTCTCCATGGGTCCCAGATCCTATGAAATTTTTTGGGACATCCCCTGCTGTGATATGTGACACGTTCAGCCGCCATATATAAGTCCATTCCCCTTGTCCAGTTCTGTATGGTAGGTTTGTCTGCCACTCCCCATTTTCGCGCTATGTCCCGTTTAGCAACCACCAACCCCAAGAAAGCGAAAATCAGTTGCGCTCTGGTAATATCTACGTCGTTTGGTATCCCCAGTATCACAAAACGGGGCTCCATGGCTAGCGTCACTCCCAAAACGTCTCCCAGTAATTTGAGTATCTGCGTCCAGTATATCTGCATTTCGGGGCATAGCCAAAGCGTGTGGAAAAAGTCACTATTAGCCCCGGAGCAAGTCAGACAGGATGATGAGTCAGCCCGCCCCATTCTGTGCAGCCGATTTCGATCGTAATATATACGATGTAGTATCTTAAATTGGATAAGACGAAGTCTCGCCTTTATGGCTACCTCTCTGGGGTGCATTAACGCCGCGTCCCAGTCTATGTCCTCCAGGGGTCCCACCTCTCCCTCCCATCTTGCTCTAAGCCCCACCAGTCCATCCGGGATGTTGTTGTTAATAGTTTTATAAGTAAAAGAGACCGCCTTGCAAATTAGCTCCTCTTGCAGAAGCCTACCTTCCAGAGGAGCTTACTCCGGAAGTTGATCGTTTGTAAAAGTCTCTTTCTGCCAGGCATGGCGCAATTGCGCGTATTTAAGAAATTGAGAGTCATTCAACTCATACTCCTGTTTGAGCTTTGTCCATGTTTTTAGGTCGCCATTTTCTATGACATCTCCTACTGTGGAGATCCCAAGGAGATCCCATGATCCAAATCCTCTGAGCTTCCCTAGCTCTTTAAACCATGCCACCTCCCAGAGCGGCGTGCTCCTCGTGACCCGAGCCGTCCAACCCATAATTTTAGTCGCCCTTGCCCATGCCGATAGAGTCACTCGAGTTGCAGGTAGCAGTCGGGAGCTGCCCTTCCCTCCATAAAGAAAATAGACCAGATTTAATCTAAAAAATGTAGAGCAGAAGAAAAAAAACATTTCCTAAAATAATTAGGCTCCCAGCTAGCAACGTCTTCAGTGCAGGGAGGTGGTCATATGCTAATGACCTGGTGTCCAATCAATCAACTGGAGTCCATTGACAAGTTAAGGATCAAAGTGGTCTCTGCCGCAGGTGGGTCCTCTTAGGAGTCATGGCTGGTTCACCCATACGCAGTAATCCCCCTATAACACCGGAGTGTGTGTGTCTGCATGATATTGGCCTGCTCCTCTTGTTTCCTTACCCCCACCTGAACCCCCCCTTCAATGCCTTCCACACTAGTAACGTGATGATACATGATAACACACTGCTGCTCAGTATTGTTCTGTATTGTATTAAAAATGAGTACACTTTTTTTTTAAAAAAAGGATCAAAGTGTTCCCTTACCTTTTTAACAGGAGTGTTTTTTTCGGATATTTGCTAGTGCTTGCTTATCAGTGCAGCCGCACCACTTACTGGCTGATTGTAAATATGGTGGCCATATTGGAACGGTCTGTTACATTCTCTATTACTGTTTTACCATCAGGACCGTTATGATGTGATCTTAATGGTTAACGCTCAAGAACAGTCTAGCAGCTGCATGAAGGGCTGCTTTTGATCACTGCTAATCTCGTTTTTGAGGCCCGCCTCTTGGTCCACAGTTACCTTTGTTCAGCATTAATACTACCAGAACTAGGACCACTGATTTGAGAACAGAGTTCAGGATGCTAAATTTCATGTCATTGTGTAGGATTAGCTGGTATTCAGCCCTGTTCCTTACAAGTAACTAAATGTCTGTGAATCTCGTAACTCAGTAGTACACCAAGTATATTCATAATAAAATAGCATTGGGATTTTAGACTGAAATTAAAGGGACTCTTCTGATTCTGCTCTGCTAGTCTTCATACTTGCTGCACTGCAATATATAGCAAAACATTCTGTGGAGTTCAGTTATTATTGTGGGCACATCTTTTCGCCAACTCTATACGCACTTCAGAATATTCCTGAAGAAAGTGCAACACTTCAGTGATGGAAGCTGTTGTATTTCCTACACACTGTTATCTATCTGTCATTCCTAAGGCATGCTGTGCTACAGGTAGGCATTCTCAGTGAATTAGATTTTAACTCTGCACTGCTTGCTGGTCATTGTACCCTGTAGGAGGAACAGGCCCTTCATCAGACACCGGCTGGGGCTGCATGCTTCGATGTGGGCAGATGATGCTGGCACAGGCTCTGATCTGCAGGCATTTAGGAAGAGGTAAGTGAAACTTTATTGATGTAAGAAGAACAGGTGACCTGTGCTACAGGATCACCTACAGCATCTGTGATGAAATCTGTGAAAAATTGGATTATTATTTCGAGTTGGTGGCTATGCACCTCAACAAATAATCATGGCTGAGGTGCAAAGATGGCCCAGTCCTTCAGGGCTATTTTCAGGTCACAGACAGCAGGTTCAGCCCTCTTCTGATCTTCCTGTGGTGCAGGAGGGTTCTGAAGTATGTGCGTGGAGATGCCACATTAATGCCTGGCAATAGCTAGTGGGTAGTAATGACTTTTGGGCATGCACTAACCAATGGGGTAAATGTTCCAGACTCCAATCCTACCCACTTATAGAGTTTTCAAGATGACAGAAGTCTTCCGCCACAATAAACTTGGGATCTGAGGGCTGGGGTGTATATGGAGAGGGTACTATGGAAATCCTATTGCCCTCACAATGTTACTGCAGTGCACTCTAGTTTATTAATTGAATTGTTCGATAATCCAAAATTATTCAGTGTGCGTCCCGGTGAAAGAGTGCAATGCCTGGAGTTGCACTGTAGCATTGAATAAAGGAACAATTTGTCAAAAACGATTGACTCCGGTCGCACTTTACTTTGAAACACGTATGTTTCTTATCTAATTGTTATCATTACATAATGCATGTTAAACTCATCAGATTGATAAACAAGGATGTATAGTATGCAATAATTTGATGGTGTGGATATAAAGAAAAAGCAATAGTCAATGAAGTAATTGACAGAAATAAAATTAAAAACATTCAACTTCTGAACATGCGTTATGTAATGATAACAATTAGATAAGAAACATACGTGTTTCAAAGTAAAATGCAACCGGAGTCAATAGTTTTTGACAAATTATTCCTTTATTCAATCCTATTGCCCTCCACATCTAATACCAAAATCTAGTTTGAGGTGACCATGATACCCCCAACAAACCCAGAGACAGACGTCTGGTAGAACAAAGCAGGATTTTCCAGAAACTAGACAGCGTATATACAAAAATTGTTTTGGCATCCTGTTTCCCTTCCTTTCAAGTGTTCTCCCAGTGTAATATATAAATACCTAGAGATAGAAGTCTGGCAGATCACCAGGGCCTTCAGCAACGAGACAGTGGATACACAAGAATTGTTTTAAGTGCACTCCTAGTGTTATATGTAAACCCAGCAGACCTGTTAAGCATAATTTCTGGCATTAGGATTCAGTAGGATTTCACAGTGTAATGTAAAAAAGGATGACACAGCTCCACCCTGCATATGCCATTAGGTTCAGAGTAGTAATCTCTGCCAATCCAAGTCAGCTTATTGTTTGCTCCTAGGTACCTCACTTTACAACTTTTTCACACCTATTCAAATGCTGATTTCTGCCTGACAGAAATGAGAGAGCAAATGCAAATTTAGCTTCCAGTAACTTTAGGCACGATAAAGGTAACTTTTCAAGTTAATTTTTCCTAAATATTTATTAAAAAACTATTGAATTAGGTTTTTGATAGCTTTTAAAAATTGTTGTTTCATTATTTTTCTAGCTAGTCCCATCCGGAGATACAGTATTAGTAATCTTAATCTGTACTCTGCTTTTCTATGTACAATATCCAGGCCTGCCGCAGTGAAAAAATAGCGGTTGAGTGTTAGTCACTGTATGGATATGTTAAAATTAACTGTCCATGTGCCCTACTTTTAAATACCATGCAACCTGCCTAGTGCTCGACAAGGCCTACATAAGGATGACTTATTCATATTTAAAATGGAGGTTTTGACCTGTCAAAAGGGTTTATTTGGACAAGTTGAATTGCAGTGTTTAAACTGCCACAGTCAGGCTACAATGGTAGGCTACAATGGTAGGCCTGAAGCCATGTTTTACACTGTAGTCCACTAGTAATATTTAACTTACAGGTCCTGAGTGCCTTTTGTACCATATACTAGGTACTTATATGTAAGTTAAATATACCAATTAAGAACATGCCAATTTAACCATGTTTAAAGGTGGGGGGCGCACAGGCACTTTACCTCTACGTTGCAGGGTTGAAGTGAACAAAGGTCCAACAAAAGGTGAAAATACTATAGAGATTCTTTCATACTTTACACATATCTACACGTTTAAATCTCTAGGAGAGAAAACAGATATAACAGGAAGGTGGGGGTTTCCCATCATGTTAGTGGGTTAGTACCTTCCTTAAATCTGCCACATTGTATCTCTAACTCAGCTACGTCCTTAAAGACATTGTGGCTGATCGTTCACCCTAGATTGGCGGCTCTTCTGCCATAATTTCTGACAGAGTAGCCATCGTAACATGGCAGGCCTGAACACAGAGACATGGAGTGAGAACTCTGCCACCGTATCAGCGAAAACAGGGTGCTTCAACTACTGGGGGTGCAGATGGACGATCTGTTTAAGTAGATGCTCTGTAACCACTGTCCTATATACCTGTATATCAGGATGTTAGCTTCCAGATGAAATGTCTTCATTTTTGCCTCTGTAACTCGTTTCACACAGCCTGCCACACCTTATGCCCAGGCTATGCACCCTGGACTTGCTTCACGCTTCTTTTACTATATGCAGCACTAGCTATGTGCAGGGAGTGGCTTCCCCTCCTTGACTTCCATCGTCCTCTTGTGTCAAGCTCCAGCCCCAGAACCAAGCACCTGCTTCCAGTGGTTTAAGAAGGCACAAGATACAGCCCTCAGGCTTGTATTCACAGCATATTTTATAATCTGTCCAAGGGATGTTGGCCTTTGCAGCGTGCTTGCTTGACATCTGAGTAGAATTCATCATGTTTCCATTCTGTAAAACGTATTTTGTGGTTATGTGTTCCCTTTCCCATTGGTTTCAGCCAGTAGCGCTAGATCACGGTCTCACCATATGTGATTACTGTTCCTTCCAATCTATAGGGAAGACCATAGGCCGGGAAGTTATGCACCTTTACGAATGTTGTTTTATCAGTGGTTGGTTATAAGCATAAGCTTAAAAATACTAGAACCACAAATCATGTAACATATTATTTGTTGTTCACTGTTGTGCTCTTTTGGTTGTACCTCACAGATTTAAGGTTTCTATAGGCGAGATCCTTCTAGTTTTGCAACTAAAAATGTATTTTTGTGTGTGTGTATATATATCTCTTTGAAGAAGTGCTTCCTCAGTACCCTCTATTTGGAATCACACTGTAGCAACCCATTGAAAATATGTAATATTGGGTCCATTGTGCCCATTGTTTCCTCTGCTCCCCTCCCCAGAAACCATTCTCTGATTGATTGCACCTTTGTTTGTATTACTCTGATATTTCTAGCTCTTCCTAAACCTGTCTTTGATTTTTGGCTGACTTTCTTGTTTGGTCAATGGACCGGATCCCTTCAGAGCCGTTGGTACAAGTCATGGTGGTATAATGGTATGGTATAACTTGCAGAAGATGTACATTGTGAGAAAAGCCAGCTCTAATACATAATTTGCAAAACAAATATTTGCCATACAGCCTTATTCTTTTTAATTGTTTTTTCTCTATTTCTCTAGATTGGAGGTGGGAGATACACAAAAAACAGCCAGATAGATACCGCCGAATATTGCAGTGCTTCTTAGACCGTAAAGATTGTTGCTATTCCATTCACCAAATGGGTAAATACACTTCAATGTGCTTGTCACCATATGGCGTTGATATTTTATTGAGATCTTCCAAACATTCTTTCACACTCTTCGATGCAGTTACACCATGAACTCTGACCCTCTTTTGCAAGTGTGATCTTATGTTTGCAACCAGTAAAATAAGTTTATGTCCCAGGTTCACTTACCTTAAATACCGTGTACTGTTACCACATTTTTATGGTCCTGATCTTCTCTGTCTCACTTCTATGTGTAACTCTTTTACATTTGACTACGCAAATTCCTACATCTTGCTCAGAGCTGCCTTTGAGGTTCACAATAAGGGATGGATGCTAAAACAGGAGTATTTAACATTGCGCGTTGGTTCAACTAACTATTTAATGCTCCGGGCAATAACATTACAACTGCTGCAAGCATCTTCCAGTGCCTCCATTTGAAAAAACACCTCCACACATATATAGGGGTGAACAAGTGTCCATATTTCCTCTGTGGAAAAAGCTGTTGTACGCAAGGGACTTTTGTATTCCACGAAATTGTCAGTCTTATAGAAAATTCAGGAGTTTCACAAAATATGACGGGACCGTATGGAATTGTGAGTCAATATTAATTGTATCTTAAAAGATCTGGTTATGAAATTTCAGAAAGCATTGTGACTGTGAAGGTGTGCCTCAAACTGAATAAAATAAATGAAGCAACTGGAAATCCCCCTCTTCTTACAACACCGACCCCATCCAAATTAAGGGCCTGATTTAAAGTTTGGAAGATGTGGGACATCTGCTAAAAAGCAGGAGATGTCTTGTCGACCATTTAGACTTCAATACACTCTTAATAGGGTGGATGGGACATCAGGCGCATTTTGGACAGCGTTCTGCATCCAACTCAAACTCTAACTCTACCCCTAAATCTTTAGAGTGGCAATTATATATACACCCTACCACCAGTTAACACACCCGGACCTACCTGCCCTTTGTGCTATCTCCATGTAAAAAGTCAAGACGCAGGTTGACAGAGTGCCCCCAACCCCCAGCTATTTTAGGGAGAAGACACACTCTGCCCTTAACCAAGTGAGCAGATGCCGATTCATCTCATCAACTTATGACACATCATCAAATCTGAATATGCAATCGCTGTGTGTCTGAATAGTATTTTTACCCCCTTCTGCCAAAAGCTGTGTCTTCAGTTGTGAGAATTGCAAAAGAAAAAATTGATGGACGGAATGCTGGACAATGCAAATATTCACCCCCAGTCACAAGGATCTGGGTTAAATCCCTCATTCTTTTGCCCACCACACCACCCCAGTTTGGACCCAGCCATATGCAAATCAGTCTTGACTCTGTTTCTTGTGGGAACAGTCCAGCCCGAACTGCCAAGCCAGGTGCTCCCTGGACCGGAAACAAGCTTTCTGGGACCGGTTTCAGGGCATCACCCTTCATCAGCCAGGCTAGCTTGAATCCAGTGGTGTAGTGAGCACGGGACCCACGTCTGGGCATACCCTTCCCACTTAGGGCGACAAATGCAAAAGAAACAATTGATGGACGGAATGCTGGACAATGCAAACATTCACCCCCAGTCACCAGGATCTGGGTTAAATCCATCATTCTTTTGCTCACCACACCACCCAGTTTGGACCCAGCCATATGCAAATCAGTCTTGACCCTGTTCCTTGTGGGAACAGTCCAGCCCGAACTGCCAAGCCAGGTCCTCCCTGGACCGGAAACAAGCATCCTGGGGATGAATGTTTGCATTGTCCAGCATTCCGTCCATCAATTGTTTCTTTTGCATTTGTCGCCCTAAGTGGGAAGGGTGATGCCCTGAAACCGGTCCCAGGATGCTTGTTTCCGGTCCAGGGAGCGTGTCCTCTGACTGGGCAACATGTAAGATGGGATCTATCCCTTAAGACTGAGGGCCAGTCCATAGGATAGTCACTGTCGCTGGCAGATAAAATACGGGTTGCTAGATAAAGACAGTTTTTAAATGTTGTGTTCTGCTCAGGTCACATAAGCTAGTCTAACTCATGACCTTCATCCTTCCAACACCATCCTCTTTTCACTCAGGTCCATCCTGTGCTCCTGACTAACGAGTCAACCATGAGGCTGGTGAATTCCGTTAAAAGATATTTTGGATTCAGCGATAACCATGCTTATTTTATTTTAGGTGCATCTATTAGAATGGATTATAGAACCCACCACAATTTGAAATATCCTCAAGTGTCCTAGCCTGATTTTGACCTTACTACACTGAAGTCTATACACTCTGCTGCACCCAGCAACCTTCCCTCTGAATTACTTTGCTCTATTCTTCTGTCTTCTTGATCGGTGTCAATTCACTCAACCTTGAGACCACAAGAAAGCAACCCCATAAGTGTATGGAAAGATTTATAACTCAAGGGTATTAAGGCAATTTTAGGTAGCACTCCTGTTACTAGCACTGAGAAGTAGATTCTGAGCACCAGTCAGCACTATGCAAAGCTATAAAATACATTAATACATGGTTTCCTGGTTTGGCAAGGAGATGACTTCTCTTTTGTTCACTGCCATCTTTCTGTGAATCATGCTTTGCACTAGCAATCTGACCAAGGTTCCTTCTGGCTTTCACAACAAGGTAGGTAGAAAACAAATTTATTTTGGACGATTGTCCATAAAACATTCTAAAAAACACATAAAACAGTTATGGTGTAAAATAACGGTGTAATATTAATTTAAAACCCATCTCCCCCCTACTGTAATCCATTGTTAAACCTCTGACAGAATGTAAAAACCGAGCAATTCCTACAGCCACATCTAAATAATGCATATCTGACAGCAACTCTACAGCCTTCGTCCTTTGTACAGTTCTGTATTTAAAAAACAAGGGTCTTAATAACTTCATGCGGCTTGAAAGATAAAAAGCACAGTCCATAAGTATGTGCAGCAAAGAACATTTTACATTCAGGGGGCAGGGACAAAAACTTTATTATGGTGGACCCTGGCCCAACAAGAGCTGGTTGAATGGATTGGATTACATTCCGATCTTGCACTTTCACAATTAATGATGAATTGCTGGCCCAGTTCCCAAAGAGGTAGCCATACCCGCATAAAAATACCCATTTGATGAAAGAATCTGTGTTCCACAGACCGTAGTATGTTACCTGTAGGAGCCAATATGAGTCCTTTCAATGCTCACCTCATTCTTACCAAGTGGTTTTGTGAAGGATTGCAGCCTCCTGAATTTCAGACCTGGTGCACTAAACTCACTAGGACGTGAAGGAATGGGCTGATGCTTTCATTTCCCTCTGCCACAGCTTTCAGAATGTGTCAAGCTTGAAATGAGATAAAGCACAGTGGGAGAAAAGATTATTTAAGATGAGCAAAGTAATAGTGCTCATGAATGTATTGACACAGATGTAAGAGATGGAGTTAGAAATATACCTGAAGGCCCACTAAGTGGCAGGACAGAATTTTCATCTGAATAAATATTTTTATTGAATATGTTTGTGAGTCATCAAATCTTTGACATTCATTTGTCCTTGTACAAAATATACCTTGAAGTAGATATTCAAGCATAAGCATGTGATTAGAAACACCCCTGATCTATGTGGTTCAACACCTACACAATGGACCAAGTGTTGGATCACAAAATGATAATTTTACCAACTGCTAACCCCATATTCTCACCGGTACCAGGTTGTGAGATAGTCCATGGATTGATGTTGGACCCTATGAAGTGTTGAGGCCTTTCCAACTCACTCTTTACGCACACCCTCAAGGAACCCAGACCCCTGCCGTTCCATTGATGTAGCCTTCTCTTGGCACACTACCTCTTGCAGAACATCACCCTAAAGGCTATACTGCCTGCAGTGAATAGTTGGAAACATTGTAGACCATCATTAGTCAGTCTCTCTCTCTCTCTCCTCTTTAATGACACCCCAGTGGAAAACACAGAACGTCACCCCATATCCAAGTCTTGCTTTGCACCTTTGTATAGATGTGCAAAGTTTGAGATGGACTATATGCCTACACTTGCAGCTCGATAAGCTTCTTTCAGGCAGTGTTACTCTGTCTGTGAGGTTGCCATATGACATGCAGGACCACAATGGAGCTTCTTGTTCTGTTAGGTTTGGAGACACGTTTAAGCCTGTGGGGTCACCTGTCACCTCACAGATCAACTGCTTTTTTTCATTTAACTGGATATCTTTACAAGTGCCCCTCCACATTCTTGATCCGGTTTTGACTACAAATCTACTGACCTATCATCAAGAACTGATGGAGACTTACAGAAAGGAAAAACATACAGGAGGGAAATGCTCTATGATATGGCCACACTACAAAATGCACAATTTGTTTTGAAGAGCACTTACCATTCACACCCCAAGTTCTCAAGTATTCCCAGTATTCCCAATACGAAAGGACCTGATTCTTTATAGTATAGGAGCTATTACTTAAATAAAACACCCTAATACAACCTGATTTCATCCTTAAATGGCAGGTTCAGTATGCTGGATCTGTGCACTAAACTTTAAACACAGTAGGGCTTGCTTGGTTACCCAGGATCTGACTTTGCAGCTCTATGAACTTGTTCTTGCCTTTACTTTCTTAATTGAAATGCATTTCTCACCAGCATATGTTTTCATGTTTCTAGCACAAATGGGGATTGGTGAAGGGAAGTTGATAGGAGAGTGGTTTGGACCGAATACAGTGGCACAAGTTCTAAAGTAAGTAACGTACCGCAGTTTAGTAGCATTTGACCTCTTATTTAGTGAACCTTTTGCAATCATAGCCGGAATAACCATACCACTTGTGTAAGGGGTGTATGCCAGCAAAAGATATTGTGTTACACAGATGAGTAAACTACTTGAAGAGTCACTTGCTGGCTCCCACCTTGTCATTTCATGGGACAGTAATCCAGTACTGTGGTCTGCCCAGTAGCGAAGATCTAGGATGTTAAAGGTTTTTTTGTGTGAGAAAGTATTTGCCATGGTCCACAGCTATCCCGGATAAATGCATCTATAAAGGTTCATTATTAAATAATTGAATGTTTCTTGAAATTCTTACTTTCCTGTATTTACTCTGTTGCTTTCTCAAGTTGCTCTGTTGCCTTTTCTGTTGCCTTTTCTATTGCTTTCTCAAAGATCTCCATATTTTTGAATTAACCTTCCATTTTACACATCTTCAGAAAACTTGCTGTTTTTGATGAGTGGAATTCTTTGGCAGTGTATGTTTCTATGGACAACACGGTGGTCATCGAAGATATCAGTAAGAAATCATTTTCTTATTGTCAAAAATGTTTTTGTATTTGATAATCTTCTTTGGCACTTTACCTAGAATCGTCCTTGGCACTTTACCTAGAATCTTCCTTTGTTTAGTAAAACACTTTTGGATGATTATCTAAAGGGACTTTCAAAGTTAGAGCCTTTTTTATTGTGAATACTGTACTGTAATATTGTACTCTTGATTTTGTTCATATCACCATGTAAATAGACTCCTGAAATGAACAGGGTTTGGCTTTTGAGGTCATAGAGTTCCGTTTCGCGTAAGGACTGTGGCTTCTTCTCCTCGGTGAAGATGGCACCCCAAAGACGACAGGTTGTGGAACCAGACAGGCAGTTCCCACTGTAGGATGCTGGACTGGGGATGGGGCTACTCTTAACCAACACAATACTAAAGCAGTGCTTGGGTGGGTGGTGGACTGAAGAATATGGGCATCGGAGGGAGTGCACTGCCTGGCTGACTTCCTTTTTGAAGGACAGAGAGCAGATCATATGGACTCCCCCTTTCTCTGCTCATATGCCCAGCACACAGGTTGGAGTCCCACAGGGCTCCTCCCTCAGTCCAACCCTTTTTAACCTGTACATGGCGCCACTAGCTGCCCTGGCGGAGGCACATGGTGTCAAAATAATCTCGTATGCCGACGACACGCAGCTTATTTTCACTTGCGATAAAGGCACAGACTTCAATGGTGAGGCTATTAGATCATGCCTCACAGAAGTTTTTAAATGGCTGAAGATGAATCAGCTTAAATGCAATCCGGACAAATTAGAGATTGCCCTCTTTGGCCTGCCCTATGTGAACAATTGGAGCCAGTGGTGGCCCGAAGAATTCTCCCCCCCCCCCCTGGGCTGCCCAGTCCAAAGTCAAGAACCTGGGTATCCACATCGACAATACGTTCTCTATGCAGTCACAGGTTCAGGCACTGGTGGAAACCTGTTTTGGTTTATTGCGAATGCTGAAAAAAATTCCTACCGCTTCCCCCCTGGATTCCAGGAAGTTGGTGGTGCAGGCGCTGGTCACATCCAGACTCGACTATGCTAACGCCCTCTACTTGGGACTACCGGACCTCCTTCTCCAGCGCCTCCAGGTGGTGCAAAACGCGGCATCCAGGGTGATCCTCAGACTGAAACCTAGGTCGCATATGACCCCCCATCTTAAGGCCCTACATTGGCTCCCAGTGTGGGAGCGAATTAAATTCAAGGCCATTATAATCTTTTTCAAAGCGTTCCACGGCCTGGGCGCTGGTTATCTTAGAAAGCGAGCCTGCCGATACACACCCTCTAGGGCACTTAGGTCATCCTCTGCCAATATGGCCTGCATTCCCAAAACACGCTTTGCGCGGAAAGGGGGTAGGTCTTTCGGCCTGCTTGGTGCACAAGCATGGAACAAATTGCTGGCGGCCTTGAGAGCAACTACCGACCTTCCTCACTTCAAGAAACAGCTGAAAACTTGGCTTTTAGGAGCTAAGACTTTACTGGGCAGCCTTCTGAGACCCTCCAGCACCGGGACGCTCCTGTTGGAGCAGCTGCGCGCTTTATAAATTCTGGTCATTCATTCATTCACATACTCATGCAGTGTTGCACTGCCTGAGGCAGTGCAACGTTGCAGGAACCGAAACCATGTGCATTTCGTTTAGCCTCACCTAGTTGCAGTCATCAAATGTTACACATATGTGACTTCAAATAAAGGTTTCTATTATACAGCAGGAGGCAACTTTTTTCAAGTACATTATTCTTGAGTTCTGTATATTTTTAATCTTACGAATGCTTTTATGAAGAAACATAAGGTCCAGTCAATATGGTGACAGTGGCCTTCGCCTGTATTAGCATTACCAGCAGACATTACCCATACAGCTTGCGATGCCCATCACCTGCACATTGAATTTAGTAACTCTTTTTTGATGAAAAGACGTCAGGGTAACTTCCTTCTTTATTGGAAAAATGCAGCTGTTTGTCATATTTTCTACTTTGGTTATGGCGAGGGCGCATAAGCAGTGAAGAGAGAAGCTCCATATGACAAGCAGCTATTCCTTTAGTTTTTGGTCTGGTTTGCATGAGCTGGTTGCTGGATACTCGTATCTGGCCACCAGTTAGCTGCAGCAAGTCAGTCGGCGATGAAGTGAATTCTTTGTTTCTTAGTCTTTGCATCAAGCACAGTGGTTTCAGTTCACAAAGAATCTTCTGTGAGTAGGTACAACTTGCTCTTGACTCATACCTGACTTACTCCTGAATTTCGACACTTATCTGCAGAACGCATTGTTTTTTGTTTGAATCTGTTTATTAGTTTTGTCAAGATTTTACCAAAGCTTTCAGACAGCAAAGACAATTACACTTGTAAACATGGCATAAAGTGTTATCTGCAGAGCATCTTTTGGGATACAATGCATATTTGACATCAGAAAACTTTACAAAGATCAAACCGCCATACTATAGCTAACAAGTGACATCTTGGATTGAACATCTTGTCATAGGAGAGGGAACACAGCACGATCTTGTCGACCCCATTGAAGGACCAGTTGCATATGCTGCGAGGGGTAGGCGAGCGATTCCGTTTCAATGAAATGGAACAACTAGTTAACAAAAGTGTAGAACAAAAGCCCAGATTTCAAACTTCTCCTGCATCCCACACCCAACATGGTTAATCAGGAGAACGCATGATTACACTAATTAACTGACAGGTTGAAAAATCTAGAGGAACACATCTTGGGGGGGATGTTAGATCTCTGCAAATACCAAGCGGTCAGCACGGGGTATGCTCCGTTGCTGTTCCTTCCCTACCTTCCAGTTGATCCACTCCAGTCTCAGCATCATGGTGAGCATTAGTGTGGAAGTCGATCAGGATAGCGTCCCAGTACATGGCTAAAGGGTGTTTGCGCAGTCCTAGACTATCTTCTCTATGTAGCGCAAAGCTTACTGCCTGCGCCCATGTGAGCAGAGATTGCATCCAGGCTACAAGTAATGGGGGTTTGGGTGATTTCCACCGACGGGTGTTGAGACGTTTTTGCCATCAATAATCCCAGATTGGGAAAACAGGAGGTAACTCTTTGTTTCTTGTCTCTGCAGTAGGGACCCAAGAGACATGTTTCCCATTTGTGTAGTCCTGGACGCTCTGTGCAGGTGCATAGTCTAGATGTGACACATCGCCAGTAACGTTGGAGAGATGGGCAAGCCCATAGCATTTGGAGCAGATCCGCATTGACCAAGCGACATCGGGGGCATGCAGCATCTGCACAGTGAAAGTAGTGATTGAGATTGGCAGGGATGAGGTAGGCCCTGTGTATAATGTAGACTTCGATAAGGCGAAATTGAGCATTTCGAGGATTGTTTGTGGGACTTACCAACAAGGTGGCCCATTCCTTGTCTTTGCAGGATCTGGCCAAGTCGCCCTCCCAGCGGCAGCGCAGGGCCGTAAGTGGTGTTGCAGTGACTTTGCAAACCAGCGTATTAAGTGTCGGCCCGGTCCCATAGCATGCAGGTAGTGTATGGTGAGATGGGTCTGATGCTCTTGTGTCATATCGCCACATGTGTTTGCCAGTGACATGAGTAATGAGTTCTGTGATAGGAATTGGCTGGATGGTAAGCCTGTGTCCTCCATTAGCGTCTCATACGGGCTGAAAGCACCGTCTTGGTATAGCTCTCCCAAGGTATGTAGACCAGTTACATGCCAAGTGGTTATCTCCACCGACAAGGTGAAGTTGCGACCTCTAAGTGTACCTAATAGGGCTAGTGTTGGCGCATAAGGGGTTACTAACCGTGTGAGATACAGACTCCTGCGATAACAGCAGTATGCCACTCCCAGCAGCACTGAGTCAGGTGTTTTTGTTCGGGTGCATGGATGAAACAGGTGAAGGATCTTGGTCAACGTCCAGGCTGGTGATGTTGTGGCGGTGTCAGCTTGTAGTAGGCCAGCTACCCATTGAAGTTGGGAGGCAAGGTAGTATTGTTCAAAGTTAAGTACAGCAAGCTCGCTCGGATTCGTGGGCAAGGAGAGCTTCTCAAGTGCCACACTGAATCGCGATTTGTTCCAAATGAATTCCCTGATGTGTTTTTTAAAAGAGCAAAAATATGGTGTTGGGAGATAAAGCGGTAAGTAAGCAAAGTAATATAAGAGGCAGGGGAGCACCACCATTTTTAGGAGGGTTACGCTTCCCGTCACTGATAGAGGTAATGTGCGTCAAAAGATCATCTGGGATCTTGGGGTTGTGATGGCACGTGTAAGGTTGCGATCAAGTAGGTCTGTTGGTGAATTATATACTCGTATACCCAAATACCGAAATGTATTTGGCTGCCTCGGTATGCGTATGTCGTTTAGGGTGAAGTCTGTGTTTGGCAACTCAGGTGTAATGGGGAACAGACATGATTTTGACCAATTAACTGTTAATCAGACAGGGCAGCAAAGCAGTTGAGTGTCAGAGCGATGGTGTCAGGGATGGTGGATGGTGTGCATGTCTCTGAGATATAATAACAAATCGTCGGCATGAAGGGAGATAGCTTGAATTTCCGCGGAAGAACGCATTATAAATCTGATCCATTATGTGTATGAAACAAATTCAGTTACTTGATATAAAGTGTTTCCGATGCAGTTCACAGTTATGCATGTTTCCAGTTCACCCTTGCGTGACTGATGGTTGTACAGCTTGGAACTACTGCATGAATCAGCATTATTTTAACTATGCTTTGCTTCTTTCTCTTCAGAAAAAATGTGCAAATTCTGCACACATGGGGGAGATGCTGCACAGCACTGCACCGTGCCACACTGCAACTCGTACAGCAAGTCCGCTTCCGGGTACTGTTGGAAGCCCTTGCTGCTTATTGTACCTCTTCGACTGGGGCTGAACCATATCAATCCTGTTTACATAGATGCCTTTAAAGTAAGTAGGACCTGTTTTTTAGAGGAAGACTGGCTAATGTATGCATGTTTTTTATTCTACAGAAATATCTTTTTTAAAAGAGTGGGTTTTAAAGCTGTCCATTCACAGTTCTTTCCCCCTTCTTAACATCATGGCAGATCATAGGAAACCACATCTGCCTGCTCTTTAGTTTCTCTGTACTTATAAATGAATGACGTCACTCAGATTGAATAAGCAACTGCAGTGGTTAAGAGAGAATCAAAGCCACACCTGCCTTTTGCAAATAAACTACTTTAAGACTCCAAAGTTTCAAGAAGGCAGAGACATCCTTACTCCCACGTTCACCAACGCGGTCACTTTACCACCCAGTTCATGGGACTCAGTTCTGAAAAGTGTAGGAAGTTACACATCAGTGTTGTCCTGCCAATATTAGGGTCTGTAGGGTGATAGTCTACTCTCAGGAGTGTGAGCGGATTACTACTGTCAGTGCCAGGGCAATAGGGTGTGAACGGCTGCTGTCATAAATAGGGTGTGTGAGGAGTGTTGTACTGTCAGTGCCAGGACAGCAGGGTGCGAGTCAGCTGTCAGGAATAAGGGGTGCGAGCAGAGTTGTACTGTCAGCACTAGGACAGCCGAGTGTGCGCAGAGCCTTCTCTCAGTGCTAGAACAGCAGGGTTTTGAGCCTGCTGTCAGGAATAAGGTGTGTGAACAGAGTTGTACTATCAGCACTAAGGCAGCAGGGTGTGAGTCAGCTGTCTGGAATAAGGGGTGTAAGCAGAGTTGTACTGTCAATGCTAGAACAGCAGAGTGTTTGAGCCTGCTGTCTGGAATAGGATGTTTCACTAGAGTTGTAATGTCAGCACCAGGACAGCAGGGTGTGAGCAGTCTTGCTGTCAGTGCTAGAACAGCAGGGTTTTGAGCCTGCTGTCAGGAATAGGGTGTGTGAACAGAGTTGTTCTGTCAGCACCTACACAGCACGATGTGAGTCTGCTGCCAGGAATAGGCATGTCAGCATAGCTGTACTGTCCTTTCCAGGACAGGAGAGTGTCTGTCTGCTGCCACGATTATGGTCACCAGAGTGTTTCTGACAGTACTCAGCGGATTTAGGTGCAACCTCCTCTGCTTAAGTCATGGCTTCCTCCTTAGGAAGTTAATCATTATTTTGACAGGAGCAGAGGATGACACTACTGGCTTTGGGAACTTCTCATTTGCTGTGGACTTGTGCATGCCGGGCAACAGATAAAAGCAGTGCTTAATTAAAAAATTCACTCCAGGTTTGCTATGGAGATACTTTAGAGTCTGCAACCCTGAAAACACATAATGAATTAGCAGTAATTTGTTGGTATAAGTGAGTATTTCTTTACCTCCTCCTGGTTGTATGACAGAGGCATGCATGGCTGAACCACGTATGCCTCTACAAATCGGTCCCATCACGAATGCGTCTTAACCACGCATTCTTCACCACACATGCCTTTACCATGCAAGCCTTGTTGTAAAAGCATGATTGGTAAAGGGATATGCGTGGTAAAGATCACTACTACACTGACCCCCCCTTCCCGCCCTAAGGCCTAAAACCTACCCCGCCCTGCCCTTAAAACTACCGTTTCCCCTCCCCCCACCCTGAGGCCTAAAACCCTGCCCCCTACCAAAAACTACCCCAGCCCCCGCCCTTAGCATCCTATCCCTCTACCTCGCCCACCCCGCCCGAAGGCATAAAAGCTACCCCGCGCTGCCCTTCAAACTACCTCTACCCCTTCCCCCACCATGAGGCCTAAAACCCTGCCCTCTTTTAAAAATACTAGCCCTAAATTCGACAACCACCCCTAAAAACTTCCCCCCAAAACCAGCCCTTTAAAACTACCCTGACCACCGATCTGAGCCCTAAAACCCTACCCCCTTTTAAAAAGACTGGCCGACCCCCCGCCCTGAACCCTCAAAACGACCCCACCCCTAAAAACTACCCCCCCACCCCCAAATCCGGCCTCAGCCCTTAAAACTACCCCGATCCCCACCCCTAAAACTTCCCCCAACCCGGGCCCAGCCCCACTTACCTCTCCGCGTCCGGAGCTTCCTGTTCTGACGCTTCCTCTTTCTCGCCCCGCCCATCTGGACACTAGATCGCTATCATGCGTGGTTTAGGCACGCCTGGTTACACTTGCTGTTTTTCTGTCTAAGGGGAGTATTATTCCTTTTCCACAAGCAAAATTCTAATAAGTTTTCTTTTTTTAATTTTGATGTTTTTGTATGGGTTCCTGTTTTATCTTTGGTAGTTATCTCAACTCTCAGCTCTCTAGCTCCCAAAGAACCAAGAGGTTAAGCTTCAGAGGAATTAAAGATGAATTTAGGAGTCACTTTTTGCAAGGTGCAGAGTTAATTGAAGTATTGCAGCATCATAAATGGTCATTTCCCAGTCCAGTTCTGGAAGATGAAAAATACTTTTTCTTACATTATCGAACAGAGGCCTCTCTTGTACAAAGCTGTGCGTAATGTACTTTCCTGGGAACGGAGGTAAATAGATGCCCTTCTTTTTCAAGGTTCTTGTTGAAGCAACCCCCACACCCCCTTGGAGTTTGGTGAAGAGTTCCAGTTGTTGGTGAAGTTGGATTCTTTAATGACTGACTTGTTTTCCCAGTTCACTAGTATTTTGAAGAATGCTTGCCCTTGGATCCAGTTAATAGGAAAGTGGAAGTCATGGTTAAGCAATTACACAGTTCTTCCATTTTAGCTATTCATGCCTTTGCAACCTTTAGAGTGCAGTCCCTCTTAAAGATTTCTAAGAACTGTTGGAATAAATGCAGCAAGTCCTTAATTGCACTGCCACTATTTATATAATGGAACACCCATTCCATTTCTTTTCTGATATTTCTTTTGACAGACTGCGAGTGGCAGCCGCGACAGCTGGATCTTCTGATGTCCCGAGGCCGACTTGATGCCTTCATGGAAAGCTAATGCCTTTCAGAAACTACTGCTTATGCATTTCACTTCTAATGAGGCTAAGCCTTTTGGTCATCCAATGAAGAAATCTGTAGAGGATCTTAAGCTTATGTTTTCCATGCAGCCTTTCAACTCAGAAGATGCACTTTTGGCTCCATAAGGATATTTGGCCCGGCTTCAACTCTCGAGTGTTAGCCCTTTATCGGAAGGGTTTGTGCCTTTAGCAACCTTTTCTCTGAAAAATCCCAACAACCGCCATCTATGCCCTTAAAACTCAGGACGAGTGGGAAGTCTTCTCAGAATCACCTTTGAGATCTAGTATTCTTCAGTATTAGAAGCCTGGGTTTTAAAGGTCATAAGATTGTGTTTTTCCAGAACCTGATTCTTGAATCTCCACTGGCGATCCGACATACACCAGACCCACATTGTGCTCTTAAGTGTCAGGCTCTTCTCCAGGGCATATTGACCTTGATGGACAAAGCAGCAATTGTTCCTCTACCTTTAGCTAAGCAGTACCTGTAGCAGAGAGATGCCAAGAAAGCTACTCAGTTGTTTTTCTTGTACAAAAACCATGAGGAGGCACTCGCCCAGTCCTGGACTTTACATCAGTAAATTCATCTCCCATCAGTCATTTAAAATGGTAACACTCTATTGGTGTTTTCAATGCTATATCAGTACTTACTACAGGTGTTAATTATGTCTTCAATCAAGCAAAGTACAGTGCACATTTCGTAGATTAGACATTAAGACAACACTTAACGTGTTGCTAGGGACCAAGTCTTTCCCCTTGTATGACATTGTGTTCTAGTACTACATAACAGCATAACAATATTTCCTATTTATATTCACAATATGCGCTCTAGGGAGTCACAACTGTCTTTTCATCATTTAAACATATCTTATAAATAATAACAAACAATTTGTCCCAATCTCTGGGAAACAATATAACTTAGTGTTGTCCAGTGTTTCCTCCAGTACACTCTTTTCCTGTGCATAAGGTTATTTACGTTTTCTTACATTGGATCTTAATCTGTCACCAGAAGGGGGGTGGGCAGTGTGTGGACAGGAGACACCTCTCAATCGGACCTCTCTCCTATCTCCTCTCTCATGGTTCTGTAGAGCTATTCCATTCACCCTCTTCACTCACACCATTATCTGATTTTCTTCTGAGTGTACTTCATCCCTGGTATTCCATGCACTCAGCACCTCCGTCCGCAATTCCACTATTGGGCGGCAGCGGATCCCTCGAACTTCCTCTCGTAGTATAGCTCGTTCGTCTGCTTTGGCCCATATGTCTAAAACATTTTTCCACGCTAACACTGTGGGGCCTTTCATCGCCTTCCATGTCATTGCTATCTGTCTGCGCGCTGACACTAAGGCTAGGTCTGCGAACCTGGATCCCAGTTTTCTTGCTTTTGGTCTGGGGAACAATCCCAGGAGACAAACTTCAAAAGTGCAAGGGAGTGCGCGGGCCAATGTTATATTAATATGGTCAAGGACCGTGCCCCAGAATTCCTGCAGTTTTACGCACTCCCAGGTCATGTGTATGAATCCCGAGCCTCGTTTTCCACATCTGGGGCTCCCGTATATAATGTTCAATATGTGAGTTGTTAGGTAGACCATATGAACATAATTAAATTGGATACGTTTTTATGCAGCATTTCTGGATATTTGTTTTGGGCTCCGCAATACCCGGGCCCATTCCTTGTCTTGCAAGTTTCTCCCCAATGCCACATTCCACCTCTCACATGTTAGCTCAAAAGGAGTTTTTACCATCCCTATCAGCGCTCTATAATGCCACTTCACTAAGTGCCTAGCTGATCCCAACGTCACCAGTGTCTGTAGAGTCTCGTGTATCCGCGGTTCCTGCCGGCTGCTTCTCCAGAGATGCCTAAACGTCTTCACTACCGACTGGTAAGTCGGGAACTGACCACTGGGCAGATCATGTTGGGCCAGAAAGTCCTCCAGGGGGATCGGGTCTCCATTCAGGAAGCAATCTCCCACTGAATTGATCCCAGCACCATCCACTCTGACATTTTCGCCCGTGAAAATGGGATAGGTGGAACCCCATTTGGAAGTCCAATTATAATTAAGCCCGGTGCAAAAAGAGGGACTCCATCAGTGCGCCTGAGACATCTCTTCCAACTATTTAACGCCACCTGCAACAAATCCCCCGGATCCTGAATGTTCACCGAAGGATGCAGGAGCATAGCTGTGAGTAGTCTCTGGTTGTCAATTAGGTTAGTTGTATTTAGGAGTTCAAGGTTCCTTCCGTCTAACCACTGGACCAGCCATTGCAGTTGAGCCGCCAGGTAATATAGTTCAAACTCCGGGGCGCCTAATCCTCCCTCTTCAAGTGTTCTCTGTAGGACGGCTAGTGAGACTCTGTTTCTACCCCTGTCCCAGACCAACTCCCGAAGCAGTCCATTAAGCACCGCGAACCACGAGGGCGGAATTACCACTGGTAGGTTCACGAAGTAATATAGCAATCTAGGAAGCACGATCATTTTAGAAAGTGCTATGCGAACCATCATGGTGAGTTTCAACGAGTGCCAAAATGCGACACATACCTTAAAGGACCGCATGACCGGGCTCAAATTCCCATCCCGAAGATCGTCCACATCGTGGAATACTTGTATCCCTAAATATTTAAAGGAATGGGGGGACCAGGTCAGGGTCTCAGGCAAATCTGTAGGGCACTGAGCCTCACTTGTCAGCGGAAAGATGTGAGTTTTCGCTTTGTTGAGTCTGAGGCCTGCTAGGGCAGAATATTCATCCAGAAGGGGTAGTGCTTGCTCTACTCCCTGACATCCATCCTCTAGATATAATAGTAAGTCATCTGCATAGAGAGAATAACATGGTCTGTCCCCCCCAGGCACATACCATGTTGGCGCCCTTTTTGCCAAAACAATTCCGCTAAAGGGTCAATGGCCAGGGCAAACAGAAGGGGGGACAACGGGCACCCCTGTCTGGACTCCTATAGATGTTATATGAGTGTGATATCACCCCCCCTGTTCTTACTCGAGCCGTGGGATGCAAGTACAATAGTTTAACCCATCTTATCCACTCGTCCCCCGGGCCCATTCTAGCCATTGTGGCGCACATAAAGTCCCATCTCACCGAGTCGAATGCTTTTTCCAAATCGACCGACATTATAAGAGTCTCCGGATATTAGCCCCTGTCTGGATGATGCATGACATGGAAGAGTCTATGAAGGTTACCGGAGGTAACCCTAGTTGGTATGAAACCATTTTGGTCCCTATGTATGAGGTCCATCATGTGGGGTAAGAGTCATGAAGCTAAGATCTTACTCAGAACTTTAAAATCAACATTCAGCATGGAAAGGGGTGAAACTCTGATGTATGCGCCCTGAATAGTTTCGTCTTCGGGAGGGAAACAACCAGAGCGTCCCTAGTAGAAGCCAGTAGCACACCCTTATCTAGTACCTCCAATTTAGGAGCCAGGGTCTGTGCTGACGCAGAATAGAATTCCACCGGCAGACCATCTGGTCCTGGCGTCTTCCCGGTGGCTATCTCTCTAAGGGCTTTGCGCACTTCTTGGGCCATCACAGGCCCTCCCAATACGCTTCTCAAACTAGGATCAAGTGTCTTTAATGGTAAGGGTGTCAGGAACTCCCTTAGTTTATCCATGCGCTGCAGGCTTCATATAATTTTTCGTACTATGCACTAAATGCTCCATTTATGGCTCTAGGGGAATATAGCACTGCCCCCTCTGCATTCATAACTTGTGTGATGGGTTACTCCCTAGATTCAGACTGTACCACCCATGCGAGTAGTCTACCCACCTTACCCCCTTCCTCATGTACTCGAGATTGGTATTCATGCAAATCTAAGCTTCGCAACCGCTCTAGTGCACTGTTATACTCCCTTCTCGTCGTGTCCAATTGTTTATGCGTTTCCGCATCTATCGACACCCTAAGGCCTTGAAAATATAGGGTAGTTTCTAGTTGGGAAAGTTCTGTCCTAGGCAGTTCCCTCTTACCACTACTTTAAATGCTTCCCACTCTATCGCTCTAGCGGCAGTCAAATCCTGGTTAAACTGAAAATATTCGGTGATTATCGTGGATCAAGAATTCCTAGAATTCTCATCATTCAAGAGGGCCAGGTTAAGCTGCCATGTGGGGGTCACCGAGGGGTCTGCCAAAGGGCGGAGACATAGAAGCAGTGGGTTGTGATCGGACAAGGTGCGTCCCAAATATTCGGTATGTGTTGCCACTGCGAGTGGAGCAGACGAACATATCCAGTCTAGTTTGAAGGTTATATAAATGAGAATAGTAGGAATAATCCAGCAACAGTCCATGGTGCACTCTCCAGACGTCTATAAATTCCCATTGTGATAACCACTCTCTAAACCACTGCGCCACCTTGGAGGCCAATGAGCCATGCAGTGGAGGGGTTGATCTATCTAGGTCAACATTCGCAACACAATTAAAGTCTCCCCTAATAGCAAATCACTTAGGCCCAGGGATTAGAGGGATTGAGAGAGTTTCCCCCAAAAATTAGTTGGTCCTGATTTGGGGCATAAATACTCCCCAAGGTGAGCTCTCTACCCAACTGTCTTCCCTGTACTAATACGTATCTGCCCTCCGGATCAATAAATGTGTTGCATCTCAAATGATGTACCAGATCTGATCCATATCAATGTGCCCCTGGAAAACGCAGAGAAGGAGGTGGCATATAATTGTCCACACAACCTACACCGCAATCTGGCCCCTTCTTCTGATGACAGGTGGGTCTCTTGTAGCATTACTATGTGCTCTCCCCTCCGGATAATGTAGCTGTGTATTTTGTGGCGCCTGGCGGCTGACCCCATCCCTCTCACATCCAGGACAACATTTTAATTTCCTGGTGTAATTGCCTCATACTCGGACCAGCTATGATTAAAAAACCCCGGCCCTCCAACCCCTCCTCCTCGATCTCTTCCCTCTTATCCCTAGAGTTACGAGGACCACTGGACGAACACAGAACACCCCAAACCATTAACTCCCCATCCATGGGGCAGTTTCGCAACGGCTTGCCGCCCAAACCTGTAAAAAGAAAAAAGCAATAGAAATAGATGGCTTCCTTCCGTTCCTTGGCAGGGCCAATCTAGTTGGGGGTGAGTTACGGAACAGAGATGTGTATCTCCTGCCCCGGCCCGGTATTCATTAAGGAACTACAGTATCCTTGTTCCGGCTCGGGCCTCAGTTCCGAACATAGGCATCCCACTCACTTTATAATCATAATGCGTGTGTATGTCACCCCTATATTCAAGCTACCCCCACCTGACATTTTCTACCCATCTTTCTAAAAGCAGAAGAGAAAGGTCTCATATTTTTCAGCTTACCACCGGGCAATGCCATCTCCTGATTTAAACATCAAATTAGTTCGTCCAGTGATCCCGGAGTCACCACTGGGAGCATCATTTCACTCTGGACTGATGCCCCTGAATCTGAGCGACCAGTTCTGTGATCTGAGGACTCTGCAGTACCACCGTCCACTGTTGGGGTCGACATAACCTCTGCCATCACTTTCAAAGCCGCCAGCCGCTCTCGTGCAGTCTGAGATGAGTTGGGTTTCTGCATCGTTATCCTCTGGGCAGATCTCCACAGTCTTCTTCGCTTTGGCTTGTTTGTTGCTACTTGATCATTTCGCGGGTCGGGGAGGCTGTGCGTCCGTCTTGGAGCTTTCCAGCTATGACCACACCTCATCTGGAGATTCATAAAAGTAAGCTTTACCGTCTAATTGTATTCCGAGCTTGTCCAGAAACTGCAGGGAGTATTGTATGCCTTCTTCCCGCAGTGTTTTTTTTGCCTCCAAAAGCGAAGCCCTTTGTGCCTGTACTTTCGCCATAAAATATGGGAATACTGATACTTTGCTGTTGTCTATCACATACGGACCATGCGTGCAAGAGTGTTGGATTATGGCATCTCGATCTCTGTAATCCAATAGTCTTGCCACCACTGGGCGTGGGGGCTGCCCTGGCGCCAGCGGCCGCGACGGGACCCTGTGCACTCTCTCTAGAGCGTAGAACTGAGAAAGCAATCCCAGAGCCACCGTTGTCGGGAGCCAATCCTCCATAAAGGTCACCATGTTTGTGCCCTCTGCGCCTTCTGGCACCCTCACCACTTGAATGTTATTGCAATGGTTCCGACCTTCTGCATCTTCAGCACATCACTCAAGAGTTGCCACTCTAGCAGTTAAGTCATCCTATCTGTGGGATGCGTTTTTTTGTTCTGGTTGTATCCCCCTCCAACGCAAGTTCAACTTCTTTAATTCTGTCCACCAATTTATGATGTTCAGCTTGCAGCAGGCCCAACCCTACCGATACTGTCCTGATGTCCTGCTGCTAAGAGGCTTTTGTATCCGCGATGGCGGCCAATATTTTATCTAGGTAAGTATATATAGATTGATCAGTGACATCGGGTCCTTCCATTCTGGATTCTGCAATGACTTGGGAAGGCCCTCCTCCCTCCGGGGGCCCACTCCCATGTTTCAGCTGTGTTTTGCCCATTGTGATCTCTAGACTGTGAGTTATAGCCTATGTAAGAGTTCTGTGTCGACTGCAACCTCAGTCCACCTCTTAACAATTTGTACCTCAATGAGTCCTCTCAAACCGCTGACCGGTCTCCCTCGCCTCAGCACTGCAGCCACTTTTCTCCTCACACTTTAGGCCTTATCCATCTGCCATCAGTAGTGGGAAATCTTTCCAGCCCTCTCTTGGCTTATTAATGGGCTGTCACCATGGTGAAAGCCCATTAATAAGCTCTCCAGAGTGGTCCGGGCCCTTCTCGATTCTCCCCCATTCTGGGGCGGGTATCACCTGAACTAGTTTCAATTTTTGTCTTTTTTTTAAGTCTCAATGCCTGTCAGGACCATCTATCTGGGTTCACTGCTTCGCCACAGGAGGTGCCCCACTCGGGTTGTCTAGGCCCGCTGGCACGCCTCCCCGATTCCCTTCTGTAGGCTGTGTCACAGGCCGCTTGGGGAGTCTTTCCGCCGCCCTCTCCCACTGCAGCGGGCACTGGGACTATCCAGCACCCCCTATCCAGGGGCCAAGGAGGCAGGAACGGCCCAGAGGAGGGCCTCCAGAAGCAGCAGCTGATGCAGCGGCAGGCAAGGAGTGCCACTCCCGAGTAAAACAGCAGTGAGGCGGCAGCAACTGCCCACACCCATTCTCAGGGCCCGCTGGGCCGTCAGGGGGAGCCCAGGTCCAGGCGCAGCCACCCCGCCTCACCTTATCTTCACGACTCAGTGACCGCAGCTTCCCAGCAGGTAGCGCTGCAGCACGCTCGGGCCAACAAACGAGTCTCCCCTTCTGGCCCACCACTGCTGGTTGCCGATACCACGTCTTTCGTGGCGACGATCCGCAGGCCCAAGAACGTCGTGTCTCGACTCATCTCTCTGACCTGGCTCTGTCCATCCCGCTTCCGGAGGGGGGTCCAGTCCAGTCAGCAGCTCCAGTCGCGTGTGTGGCCGGGAGCTCGAACACAGGTAAGGCTGCCAGTCTGCCCACTTCGGGCGGCCTCCCCGGAGTCAGCGGCTCCGATTATCACTCCTGGGCCGTGACGCAGATCCGGAGTAGCACGCAGCGCCAGCCTTCACAGCGTGCTCTATGTCCTTCACCGGGGCATTACTCGAGCCCGGAACCCCCCTCAGTGCTCAGAAGGACGTATCCGGCAATTAGGCAGTAGTTGCCGGGGTGTTGAAGAGGCTGCTCCGCCGATATTTCAAATCTGTTATTCTGTTATATTATTTGTAGAGCGCACAGCTGCCTCAGCAAAGGGCGTCCCGGCGCTGATAGCAGCTAAAGGAGAACCACTGAAAAAAAAGCAAAAGAACCTACAGTGCAGGGAAGAGATGTGTCTTAATTGCCTTACGAAATGCCAAATAATTGGTCAAGCCGCGGATAGACAGTGGGAGACAGTATTTCGGGCCCAGAGCGGAGCTCTTCAATGAGCGTGCGATGCGGCCACCATCGGGGCCACGCCCTTAAAATGGTAACACTCTAGTCCATCATTCCCGTGACTATGCCAGAAACCTTCTCTGACTTCTCTAGATTTGTTAGACATTAGATCCATTCAGACTTTCTCAGATTTCGGGTGATTCCATTCCATCCCAAGCTTTTCCCAAAGATCTTGACTTTGCTGGTGCGTATGATACATTCTCAAGACATACAAATGTACCCATCCTTGGATGATTGTTTAGTATGTGCCTCTTCTTTTTTCAGGGGATGCAGAGATGTGCAAATGATCTGCCAGGTTTCCCAGAAATGTTGTATTCTTCTGAGCTTCAGAAATCCCCCTTTCTACCGTCTGAAAATCTACAGTTCATTGGAAGAGACTTGAATTACGTTTTCCATTCATCTAGAAAAAGGCCAAATTTGATGTGCCACCTGTCTGTTCTATTAGCCCAATCTAAGGCAACAGCTCAAGACTGGTTAAGGGCACGAGTCGACATCTCCATCTAATGCCTATGGTCTGGCATTTTCAACAGTGGTGGGTCTCAGTATCGGATAACTACATAAAACTGGTTCCAGGAACTTATTAAGTCCATCATTCCCTTCAGTGGTAGTTGGTTCATGACAGTCTGGACTGAGGCCTCTTTTTGGCTTCCCTTCCGCCTTTGGTACTCACATAGGAAGAAACTGATATGGGGGACCAAATGTGTGGGGATTTTGGGCTGGGGGGTTTTTGGGACCAAGGGGAGATGAACAGATGCATTGATCAGGAAGCAGGGTAATCAGGTTCTAAATGTAGTAGTCCTGTGTCAGGAGATCTGCATCTGGATAGAAGCCAGCTGTCTATTTACCATGGAGGGAGAGTGGGCCTATTGTTATATTGATCCAAGATTTTACTTCCTTTGTATCTCTTTTGCTAAGTCCAGGTTTGTTTGAGGAGTCAGTTTGACAGTTTGGGCAACCTTGGTTGTATCAGTTTACATCAGAGGAGAACACACTTTTCCACAACTTGTGCATTGTGATTTCATCCCCAAATGCATGGGGGATTGACACGTTGTGCCTTCTATTGCCACAAGGTCTGCTATATGCTTTTGTCCCATTCTGTGGATACCTAAGATTCTTTGGAAGATTCAGAATGACCGAGAGGTAGTGTTGGAAAGGTTTCTTGCTAGCCTCATCATCCTTAGTCTTTGCTGCTCTTGCTTCTGTTATCCCAACCTCATCGGAAATGTTCAACATTGCCACCTCCTCTCCTAGCCCCGCTGCTTCCATGGTCATATCTACTGAGACTCCTCAATGGGGACTGGAGCTTTAAATGTTAGGTTTGAAGGCCTGGGGTCTTCCATTGGGGTCCTTCTATGTATCCAGCAGTCATGCCGAGCTGCAACTCTTAAGGCTTATTCTTGTCATTGGCATAATTGTGATGGGTGGTGTTCAGCGAGAAGTCTACAAGCTGCTTCCTGTGAGCCAACTAAAGTGTTGGATTTCCTTTGAGATGGATACCTAATTCTTTTGTCTGTTTCCATTTTAAGTAGGCAGTGGACTGCGATTCAAGGTTTTGGGGGTTCAGAAATACTTCCAATCTTTGAGTTGGTTTCCTCTCCACTTGGAATTGCTTTTCTTTGCCATCCTTTGGTTCATTTTCTGGTGTCACCATGGGGCCTTCCTTTGGTGTTTTAGATTCTTCAGGTAACACCTTTTGAACTGCTAGATACTGCTGATTTGAAATTACTTTTGCTAAAGTTTTGTTTCTTATGGGCATTTTTTCATGACGAGGTGTGGGAGAGTTTGGTGCTCCACTTTGTTCTGAGCCCTTTTACATTTTTTCTAGACAATGTTGTCCTTAGAGCAGATTATTCTTTCTTCCTAATATTCCTTCCAGTTTCCATTGAACACAGGATTTGGAGCTACCAGTTTCTTTTCCTTCTCCTTCCTCAGACAACGAGCCCTCTTTATTTATTTAAATCCTACCACTCCTTTCTGCAAGGTAGTGTCTCTGTTTATGACTTGTGGTTCACAGGCCAGAGACAATGCCCTTGCTTATAGTATGGCTGGGGTTGATTTACCAAGTCCTGCTCAAGGCTGAGCTACCAGGGGTGGTAGCCACCTCTTGGGCAGCTTGTAAAGGAGCCTTACTGTTGGACGTACGCAGCACTGCCACCTGGTCTTCCTCTCGCACGTTTATAACACAAGGGATTACAGGCAGGTGATGATTTGTCATCTGATTTTTGGTACTTAAATCTGCTAAGCATGGATCCTTGTAAGTAAACTGTTGATAATTTGTTTCCTTATTAATACCTTGCAGGAGTTGAAGTATTTCCTTTGCGTGGTTTGTAATGATTTTCAGGCATCTGTGGTCACCACTTTTGCTCAGGGACATCTTAAAATTCAGATGAGGAAGACAAACAAGAAGGTAATAACTCAGTAATCTTCATTCCTCCGGTTCCCAGTCTTCCTTGTCACAGTCCTAGGCACTCACCCTCCTGCCACAAGGGAAGTAGGTTTCTAAGACTTTAATATTACAGGACATCTGTATGTTAATCTCTTTAAGGGAGGGTTGGAGTCTAGCTAGAGATCAGAGAAAGTGTCTATATTTTTCTTTTTACTTGGATAGGAGAACTATAGCTCTGTGACAAGGCAATGCCTAATATTATTAGGGCTGTGACAAGGAAGATCAGGTCTCTGAGTAATGAAGATTGCCTTCTTCCCCCTCATTATTTCTGTCCGGGTTCCAGCCCTCCTATTTTTCCCTGCCATGTGTGGATTTAGAGGCTTCAAAATCGCAAAACTATTTGTGATCCTAAGTGGAATTTACATGCACAAAAAGCATCATTTACAAATGCAAAATCAAGTTTGTGATTTTTAAAAAGTGAATTTGTTCACTTAAATGATTTATCCGCAAATAAAATTACACCTGTGTGGTTTCATTTTATGTGTTAGTAAATCTTCCAACAGCAGGCAGTTGTTGATGGCTCATGACAACCTCTGCTGCCACTCCAGTAAGAAGAATCATCAACGATTCCTTAACTACCAGAATATTTCCAGAAGAACTCAAAAAGTCATACATACGCCCTTTACTGAAGAAAACAAACTTGGACCGGCTGAACCCTGACAACTACAGACCCATTACAAATTACTCAAATTACTTTCATATTTCACTATACTAATTCAACACTAATCCTTTATGGGTTCCGGAGTAGTGTGCTACTCGCCGAAAAGCGTTTCGACACCTCGTCAGGGGTAGTAAGCGCTATGTAAATGCAATTACAATACAATATAATACAATACAATACAATGGTGGGACTTCTGCAAACATTGATGAGCACCCACATACTCACTGACCAAACCATGTGGGTATTCACAAACATTTTGCTGATGTGGGCATATTTTTGCTCTTGTCACGGTGGGGGGGTGAATGTGTTAGAAATGAAAGAGATAACCACCAAAATTGGAGGTTCAATGGAAGGGCTTTTCCCATATGGAGAAATATTTTCCAAGCGAAGAACCACAAAAATAATGTTTCCTAATTCCAAGAAAATCAGATATGAATTCTAAATATAGAAGTATCTCTTTAGCATCCTACATTCAGACATTTTATGTGGACAGCTTGGCTCTGTGGCCTTCACATCTATGTACCCAGGATCTGGAACAACATCCCCCTTTTCCATAAGGACTACCTCAACCCTCCTCCACTTTGAAAAAGAGGCAGAGGCACACCTCTTTAAAGCACACCACATCACGAAGCAATAACTTCTAGTCTCAGAACCCCGCTACCCTTAATTCAGTATTTGGTTTTGACCCTGTACAGCTCTCTGCTGCCTTTCGCCTGGATTTATGTCATGCAGATACCACAATGTACATGCTGTAATTTTACAAGCTTAAACAGATGTGGGGCCATTTAATCTGTTTCTGGTTTATCACAGATTATAGTTATGTAGGTGGATAAGGAACATGACAAGGAGACTCAAAACTACTCTTCACGCAATATTGTGACTGTTACAGTTCCTTTATACTGTGGCCCTTCCATTAGATAGCGGTTAGCGTATGTTTATTCCCTCCATTCACCCTTCTCTCCTTTCCCATATTCTACCACTCTGTGCTCTCCTCCCGCCTACACCATTGTTTCCGTTTGTGACTTCAATTTTGCAATCTATAGGCACTGCCATGCAAAGACATAGGCCGTATACAAATAAATAAAAGCTGTCTCTTCCTGGTACATTATCATTATGTTGGTTTATTGAACTAAAAGGTAGATTTATGTTCCAAAGTGTGCTCATTGTTCTTATTTTCTACCCCTCTAGGAGTGTTTCAAGATGTCTCAATCTTTGGGTGCACTAGGAGGAAAACCAAATCATGCCTATTATTTTATAGGATTTTCAGGTAATAAAATATTTTTTTCTGAACAACATTTTGTAAAGCATTGATCTCATCCATCACATGTCTATGCAGTTAGAAAAAGTGAAAAACTGTGACTAGTCTAATAATGGGATGTGTATGAAAATAGTTATACAACTCCTCACCTTCAACAATAAACCGGGCAAAAAACTTTAGAGCAAACATAAGATCGAGAAGATCAGTTGGGGGCACTATTCTGTTTTCTTTTACAATGAAACACAAGAGGCCCAAAGTAAACGTAATCCTGTTTTATGAGACAAACATCCCTAGTCAAAACAACAACTGTAGACAAGGGTACCAGATTCCAACTCTTTTTCATGTATCACACAATGGTTAAAAGTTCACAGAAACAAATACCTGTACGAATGAAGGTGTGAATGGGGGGATACCTGGGGAAAAATAGTTTGAAGATGTAAAGGTGGCGATCAGTCAACCTCTAAGGTCCTCATTACGAGTGGCCCAAAAAAAGGCATAGATTTTCCCCACACTCTATCAGAGGTATCAGTAATGCTGGGGATGGGGAATGTCTGGATAATTTCAAGTGGGACCCTGAGGGTCCCCTAGAAAATAAGGAATTACCAGGAGAATCAGTAATTCAGGTTCAAGTGGAGATTAACTGAAATTGCTGTGTGAAAATAAACAGATCTGTAGTAACCCCACCTTTAAACGCTGCCCAAGAGGTGGCTACCAATCCGGGATCAACCTTCAGCAGGACCTGGTAAATCAACCCCAGCCATAATATAAACAAGGGAAATAAACAACCAACATCTAAGGTTTGTTGTGGAGGGGCAATGTCTCTGGCTTGCTGAACCATAAGTCACAAGCAGACTACCTGGCAGAAAGGAGCAGTAGGATTAAATAATTCCTATGGGGCCGGTAACTGCTGTTACCACAGCTTTAGAATTATGAGGCTCCTCCTAATCTGGACCGCAGCAATTTCCAGGATGAACAGATGTTGTATATCAAATCCATTGGAAGTGGGTGAAGGGATGTGTTTTTGAAAGTAATATTTGGCCAAGGCATTATTCAGGTGCCATGAGGTGACAACACAAACAGCTTTCTCTCTGGCAAACTTACATATGAATTTATTAAGAACCCCTACACTCTGACGTTCATTAAACATAAAACCCATATTGACAAAAAAGGGATTAAAAATGTAACCAACTTTTGTTATTCCTTGCACAGAGGATGAGTTAATCTACCTGGACCCCCACACCACTCAGACGTTTGTCGATTCAGAGGAAAATGGGATAATTCATGACCAGAGTTATCATTGCCAGCGAGCGCCGCACAGAATGAAAATCCTGAATTTGGATCCCTCCGTAGCTTTAGTGAGTACAGAGAAGTAGGATTGTACTGTACTTTAATTTGTAGCAAACATGAGCAGGACAACATTTGTCATTGGTTTCTTTTGAAGTGGTCACACTATCAAAATATATATTCAAACCCCACCAAAGCACTGATGTTTCCCAAACCATATACCTTGGTAATGTCAGATTTGAAGTGTAGAAATCAAAGCCAAAAAAGGAACACAAACCTATTGCAACTTAAACAACATAATCGTAGGGCATCGGCAAAGCTGTTGCTTAAAAAATGCACACCCACAGCTCTCCTCCACATGTTCCAAGGGGTGTGCTCCCTTGTCATATCTTGAGGGAAATTGCAAGGCACACGCCTTCCTTCTATATCTGCTTCTGAGTTTCGGTCTATACAGTAGTGCATGTGATTTGGGATTGAACAGGCACAATTAGTACTACTTCTGGGCACAGCCACATCACAGCATAACCTAATACAGCCCCATAGATGCAAGAGAGCTGACCAGATGATTTGGCTACTAGTCAAGCTCCATTAAAAAATCGGTCTAAAATTTTTCTTCTGTTGTCCTCATTACTATTGAAAAGTCAGCAGGAAAATTTAGTAAAAAATGTACCTCCTAAAAGCTGAAACTAAGCTGAAAGAGAATTAAGCTGTGCTATGCTTATGGCAGATCGCAAGTACACAATTTAGAAATAATTTTTGTTTTCATTTTATTTGATTAATTGTATAAACTCGTAGACAGCAGTCAAAACTTTGATAAAATAGTCTAATTTTAAGCTCAGTATCAAGCAATAATTTGTTAGAAAATGTTACTATTTATCCTGATGGATATTTCCATCTTCAGATTCCTCACCAGTTGAATGTACCCAGGTGCCAAACTGGATCTGAAAACATTACTGTCCTTCACCTAGAGAGTGTGCTGGCTCCATCTCGATGACTGAATCAACACTAGGGTGACGTCACTTGAGCCATAAAGCACCCGCCCCTGCTCACTGACATCAGCTCCTTTTTAGGTCGAGCCTAGCGCAGCGCGCATGCGCTGCTCTAGAAAATGACCTCTTGGAATCACTTCAGCTTTTCAGCAAACTCGTGCGTGTGGCAAAAAAAGCCACACGCACGAGTTTGCTGAAAAGCTGAAGTGATTGGCCATTGCGTGTGGCTTTCAAAAATGAAAGCACGCAATTGGCCAAAGGCGGGTGCATGTCCCACCTTTCCCAGTAAATGTTTCCTCCCACGGCCTACAGCTGTCGGGAGCGAGCAGCAGCGCTTTTACTTTCGCGGCTGCGCTTGTCTTCCTTACAGCACGCGCGCACCACTCGCGGGACGCTGCAGCTGCATTCCTCGCATCCCACGGCGTTTTGCCTGCGGGAGCGAGCAGCTGCAGTGCCTCCTTGTTAGGTCGAGCCTAGCGCAGCGCGCAAGCGCTGCTTAGGAGATGACCTCTTGGAATTGGTCTGTACTTTTTGGGAAACTCGTGCATGTACTGCACTGTTTCCAATGAGTACTCGTGCATGTACAGCATACACCTTGCCGGCGCGAGCAGCTGCGCCATCTGTTTCCAATTATCGCGCCCGCGCTTGTTTAGATTTGCCTGTCTCGCGGTCGCGTTAATTGGAAAAGATGGCGGTCGCGTTCACTTTGCGGCTGCTTGTTGCCTGATGATTCTGACTGGGGCCATGTTTTGCTCTTCCCTGCCTCGCCTTTGTGCCCACTTTCGAAGTTTGGAAGGACGGGTCGTTCTGTCAGTTTTGCTTATAAATCGGGGAAAACTTTGGGGTTGGCTGTGATTGCCTGTTCTCTTTTCCGGAGAGTGTGATAAATTTCTCCTTTGTATTTTCAGCATCTGGATTACCAATTTACAGATGTGCTACACGAAATATGAGGCTGAGGCCTTAGTACTACCTAAGGTTCAGGGAGCTTCATGGGGAGGTAGGAGTTTTGTCCTGAAGGCCGCAAAACTATGGAACTCCCTCCCCATTAATCTAAGGATGATGCTTGGACAGGAAGTCGCTATGACGTCACTTCCACACTTCTTTCTGTCTAAGGAGCGGGAGTTATCACAGGATTCGTAGCTTATAGGAAATGTAATTTTTCTATATTATCAGTTTGCTTGAGTATGTGAAACGCTGTCTGAGGAAGGTGGCAGGGCTAAGCTTGAAAGGACTGGGCCAAGGATGGCAGGTGAATTGTCTGTAAGCAGAGTAGTGCTGCTGCTGGCAGGAGAGACATCCAGGGCCGAAACTGCTACATGACTTCTAGGCAGGTGTCAGCGAATGCAAGGTGTGATGAAAAGCAGCCATAGTCCACCTGACGATTTTGTGCGCGGCCAGATTGTTTCTACTCTGCTGTCAGTGTAGGGCTCTGCTAAAATCAAAAGCTTAGGAAAGACGTACGAACACGTCTGGGCTGGGCTGCATCGCGTATTTAAGCTAGTTTCAATGGAATGGACTTATTGTAGCAACACATTCAGCATCTGATTTTAGTGTTCCCGTTTGGGTGGAGGGGGTATTTGCTCGTGTTTTCTTTGCAGTTAGGTGGAGGGGGTATTTTGCTCGTGTTTTCTTTACAGTTACTGTAAAACATTTCTTTACAGTTACTGTAAAACAAACATGAAAGAAAATACCTCACAACGCGAAAAACTTGAAATTCACGTTGTCTAATCTTAAATGGCAAAGAAGACAGAAAATCGGTTGTAAACATGTCCAATCGCTCTCACTAGAATAATAAAACTTGCACATACAAAAGACGAACTGGTCCCGGGAACCCCGCCGCCTCACTGCCAGGTGAAGTGCATATGGTTTCTCAGCAGGCTCCTCCCACCGCTGTAAATAGTTTCATTTCTGAATCCCGTACCATTGTGGACAGCAGGCGACGCGATGAGTGGGACGGCACACGGAGGGCTGCTGGCGGTCCTGCGGTGAGAGAACTAGGCCATGGCGACAGAGGGAGGGTGGCTGGCTCGCTGTGACCATGTCGCCCTGGTTGACCGGGCCTGCGTTAGCCTGCCTGTTTCTTACAGGTATGTTGCTACTAAAACCGCAACCTGCTCTTAGGCCTATATATTGTTTTTTTAGTGTCTCACTCGTGAGATTGGGAATGTCGGGTAATGCGCGCTGGTTAGGATTACGTATTGTTCGTTGTGGTTTTGCTTTCTGTTTGAGACGTTTATTGAAAGGGAGTCTATTTACGCGGCTGAGATTGGACTCAGATTTTGCTGTACGCATTCTCCGGAATGAAGTGGGTGCTGCAGGGGAAGGTGCGGAGCCGCTGAGTGTACAAGAATGCTGACGGGAAGCCTGTGTGCACTTAGATTACTGCCTAATACAAGTTCACAGAACGCATTGTTAAGCAACCCGGGCGTTCTTAACAACAAAGAAGCTGTCTTTCCAGCACAACGTAAAATATTGTGTCTTTCTGGGCTTCATGATGGTGTAACTGTTATTTGTTAATAGTCTTTGTTCTTCTTTGGACTGTCTGAGGGTTACGACTAATTGACAAAGTCCGTACTACTCACAAACAAAAAGGCTTTTCAGTCCTCTGCTGTACACATATTTATTGCAACAACATAGTACCGGCCCTAGAGAGAAAACTGCCCCATCAGACCTACTACCCCCCCAAAGTTATTTATATCTGCACCAATCTCCTTGCTTCCGGGCATACCTGTTGAACAATGATGAAAAACTAGTTAATTAAGAAATTGCTTTAATAACTTTTGCCTTGTTATCATCCATATTGGGAAATGTTCTATGACCACAAAGGTATGATTTTTCAGTTTTTAAGAGTACTGTTTAGACTAATAATGACATCAGTGGAACAGATCATCTCATGACCTTCGGCCTCATGATGACGGTATAGAACATCGCATCAATAGAGACCCAGTTTAGAGGAAAGTGGCTTTTGGCCCAGGTGGCATGGTGAGGGATACATGATATGGTGTTAAATGAGTGCTGTCACCATCCTTAAGCTCACGCTTGTGGTCGTCACAAATACAGTGCACTGGCACCAGAGTTTGAATACCGCTCTTCCCCCTTGGCTACATTGTGTGATCCTAGACAAATCAACGCAGCTGATAATTCTTATACATGTCTCCAGCAACGATTGATTCTAGAGAAAGCAGGCAGAATTCCTTGGGGAAATAAAGTTAAAACAAATTTTTCTCCAAATACGTCTCCAAATACGTTAGTCACTCTGCCCCAGCCCTACCTTTTACTGGCTTGTCTCGCGCACCACGCACCGTGCTATACGTCTCCAAATACGTTAGTGACTCTGCCCCAGCCCTACCTTTTACTGGCTTGTCTCACGCACCACGCAACGTGCTATACGTCTCCAAATACGTTAGTGACTCTGCCCCAGCCCTACCTTTTACTGGCTTGTCTCACGCACCACGGACCGTGCTATATGTCTCCAAATACGTTAGTGACTCTGCCCCAGCCCTACCTTTTACTGGCTTGTCTCACGCACCGTGCTATACGTCTCCAAATACGTTAGTGACTCTTCCCCAGCCCTACCTTTTACTGGCTTGTTTCACGCACCACGCACCGTGCTATACGTCTCCAAATACGTTAGTGACTCTGCCCCAGCCCTACATTTTACTGGCTTGTTTCACGCACCACGCACCGTGCTATACGTCTCCAAATGCGTTAGTGACTCTGCCCCAGCCCTACCTTTTACTGGCTTGTCTCACGCACCACGGACCGTGCTATACGTCTCCAAATACGTTAGTGACTCTGCCCCAGCCCTACCTTTTACTGGCTTGTCTCACGCACCACGCACCGTGCTATACGTCTCCAAATGCGTTAGTGACTCTGCCCCTGCCCTACCTTTTACTGGCTTGTCTCACGCACACGGACCGTGCTATACGTCTCCAAATACGTTAGTGACTCTGCCCCAGCCCTACCTTTTACTGGCTTGTCTCACACACCGTGCTATACGTCTCCAAATACGTTAGTGACTCTGCCCCACCCCTACCTTTTACTGGCTTGTCTCACGCACTAATATGCCTAATAAATATGTTAGCTTTCACCCACGATAATGTAAACATAACTAAAAAATTATAAGGTCCCAAAGGCGAGACCTATTGGCTATGCCAATGCCTGTTTTTTTACATTGTCAATAGGTGGGATTTAAATGCGAGCTTGAGAACACTTTCCCTGCCTTTTTAAATTTGCGAGAAACGTAGTTGCACAATAAATGTTACATTTCAGTTCTATACTGGCATACCTCCTTTCGTACTGAAATCACTACTAACAGACTTAACCACCTTTCTCCTATTCACGTGCACACTGGACCGTCTCCAAATGCCTTCTGGACTTCTCTGTACATCTGTAATAAGTATGTACATTTTTTTATGTTAGCCATAATTGCTTTAATTCAAGCCGGTAACTGAACATCGCAAACTCTGAATCTGTCAGCCAGTGACCTGATAAAAAAGAAAACGGCAGCCTGATTGGTAACCTGCGGAACAGCTCTTAAGTATACTGATTGGTAACCTGCGGAACAGCTCTTAAGTATACTGATTGGTAACCTGCGGAACAGCTCTTAAGTATACTGATTGGTAACCTGCGGAACAGCTCTTAAGTATACTGATTGGTAACCTGCGGAACAGCTCTTAAGTATACTGATTGGTAACCTGCGGAACAGCTCTTAAGTATACTGATTGGTAACCTGCGGAACAGCTCTTAAGTATACTGATTGGTAACCTGCGGAACCGCTCTTAAGTATACTGATTGGTAACCTGCGGAACCGCTCTTAAGTATACTGATTGGTAACCTGCGGAACAGCTCTTAAGTATACTGATTGGTAACCTGCGGAACAGCTCTTAAGTATACTGATTGGCAACCTGCGGAACAGCTCTTAAGTATACTGATTGGCAACCTGCGGAACAGCTCTTAAGTATACTGATTGGTAACCTGCGGAACAGCTCTTAAGTATACTGATTGGTAACCTGCTGGAACAGCTCTTAAGTATACTGATTGGTAACCTGCGGAACAGCTCTTAAGTATACTGATTGGTAACCTGCGGAACAGCTCTTAAGTATACTGATTGGTAACCTGCGGAACAGCTCTTAAGTATACTGATTGGTAACCTGCGGAACAGCTCTTAAGTATACTGATTGGATTTCGCAGGCAACAATGCATCAGAATTAATCACAATAGATGTTAAGTTGCTAATGAGAATGCTTGCTGTTTACGAGGTAAAAGTTCAACTTTTTTCGCTTTTTTTCGCCAGCAGACGTTTGTATTGACAGTTTTCGACCCTCAGGCTGGGAAAGTAGTTGGCTTCCATCCCAAGTGCTTTTTACACACTCTAGAAAATCACATTGCAGGACACTTGAGTGTCTGAGGTGGGAAACAAATTCACTTATTTAAGCCCCCCTGCCTCTTGTGATGAAGATATGTAACAAGGTATTATTGTAGGGAGAATTGATATGGACTAATGAAATCTGAAGTCCCGCACCTCGGAATCTATTTTAGTAAATCTGTGAACACAAAAGTATTACGTTATAAACTCTACTTTTTGTGTTTAAAGTATTAAATAATAATAATTTTCGAAGCAAAGGCGTCTGTATTTACCGAAGGAAATCAAGCACCGATTAATAATATTCACTTCGTTCATTACCAGTCATTTCCGCTCGTCGTGAAACCCGATGTGTGAAAGGTCTCGGATTTAAAACAAAAAAAAAATCCAATTACTTTTTTTTAAATTCAGGCTGAGGATGCTCTCTCACTAATTAAGTAAACCGCATGGTCCGATCAATTGTCAATTACATGGATATGTTCTCTCTCCCCCAAACACCCCTCCCTCTCTCTACCTTCAGTCTAGTTCGCGCTATATAAACTTCCCCACCACCCCCAAAAAAGTGCTTGAATAAGTTCCACTGTAAAAAAAAAAAAATACTATGGATTGACGCCAAAATGCCACGTCATGGGGTGGACCATGACACAAGGTCTTGTGGCTCAAGAAAAGTGTACAGATTAGGTACCAAGAAGTGAACAGATGGTCATTCAGAATCTTGCATTTTTTTTATCATACCACCTCTGCTGCCACAGACTTTGTATTTCCATGAATAAATCGGTAGTTTGTTCGCAACTAGTAGACGGTGTCTGCGAATTTATCAAGAAAAAATTAATGTTGAGACGGTGTTTACGGCACTATTTGTTTGCTCCGTTCTTTAAGTTGTGTAAATAAGACAGCCTCTGTTTGCTCATATTTTTGGGCATGTACAATGCATCATCCAATATGACCTAGGGTTAATTTCCGGTATGTTGATTGAGCTCTCAGCATCATTCTTTGGGAATGGAGCGTTGCTTCTTCGTCGCGTTCTCCTTACAAGATCGTCTATTTGCTTTGAATCCATGCAGGTAGAAATGAAGTAATTTTTTCAAAGAAATGCCAGGCATTGCCTAAAAAAGTGTATTATCTTGCACGTCACATTACAACTATTTATTGCATGAGAATCAATTAATTCAAATTGGTACTAAAGTGCTTCTTTTGTTCAAAACGCATACAGAATCTTGTTTTTAAAGTTTTATATATGGAAGTTTAAAAGTCCCAGCAGGCCAAATGCTGTTGGAAAACCAGTATTGCAAAGCCTATAGTACTCGCCTATGGGAGATCTATTGGCTTTGCCAATGTTTCTTAGCCATGTTGCAAAATGGCTGAAAGTAAAGAAAAAAAGCTGTATGACACAGCCAGCATTGACCGCGTCCTAGCGCTTAATTTTTTTTTTCTTTTAACTTTCAACGATGCTGCACTAAAACCAGTGCTGCTGTACAAAATGGCTAAAATAATTGACAAAGCCAATAGGTCTGGCATAGGCGAGACCTATAGGCTTTGCCAATGCTTGTTTTCTGTGCCCTTCAGCGCTGTCTGACTTCAGTTCCCTTTTTAGATCGAGCCTGGGCAGCGCATGTTCTGCCCTCCGAGGCATGCTGTATTTGAGTATGGACTTGAAGCCTCGCCCACTCTCCACTCATGTTTGTCATTGGCTTGTGTCACTGTGCTTCCTAAATGCTGGCTTCTGATTCGCTAATAGGCTTGTTGGTCCCTCCTTAGTACCGCCCTGTCTACATTTGAACCTCCCATGAGGACTGGCCCTTTTACTTCGTTTGGTACACAGTACATCTTATTTAGTCTGTAAGCACTATTTTCTTTAATGAGTTTAACCTACTACGGGCAATACATGCTTTCCTGCAACATTCAGTGCTCCATGCGTGCTTTCACTTTCCAAGCAGACGGGACAATGGCGGCCGCTTCTTTGAAATGCAATACGTCTCGCATTTACAAGAGTTTGAGCTATTGGCATTGTAAATGACAATGCCTTGTATTTATGTGTTAATTATCAAAACGGATAAATGAAAGGCATTGTCATTTACAATGCCAATAGCTTAAACTCTCGCAAATGCGAGACCTATTGCATTGCAAATGCTTGTTTTTGTGCCCTTCGATGCTGATCTGCAGCTGCTTTACATCGATTTTGACAGATGTTTTCCACAGATTTTCTTGCCCAAAATTTTTCAGTGCAGTGCAATAGAAAAAGTCATTGCCGAAACAGCAAGGCTTTAAACCCTATCCTACTTGCAGGGACAAATGTCCATCTCAGTTTCACATGAAGTTTGCTTGGGGTCACAGCACATCCTGAAGTTTTGCGACAGATGCTTCCTCATGCACCCTAAAGCCATCAAGAAACTCAAGGCCAAACTTTTCATGACTCATGCCCACGACAAACGTGGAGCTTGATCCCTGTAATGTTCAAGTTCAAGATTCCCATTGAAGTCGCACTCTTCCCCTTCACCAGGGTCCTCAAAGGACAAAAAGAAGAAGCATAGGCAGAGAAGGACACACAAGACGACTCTCTTTTATACCAGTTCAAGTTGAGAGTAAGTCACCCTGGCAGACTCCACCACAGGCAGAGTCCCTTTCACTGCCGAAGCTTGTGGACTACCACCGAGGAGCCAAGATCTGGCTATACCGCTCTCTCTGTTGCCTCCTGTGGTGCCAGTGCCCAGCCTGTTGCTGCCTATTCCATTCACACCACTAGCTCAGATTGCTTCATATACAGAGTTCCTGGTGCTGGGGCTGATCCAGCCCAATTCCTTAGTGCCATGATGTCACTTTTCAGGAAGTTACACTCCACTCTGAAGCGCCTTCAGGCCCCAGGGGTCTCTTCGGGGCTCTGTACACTTTCCTTCTGGGCAGGCCCACCCTCAGTACCGTATGATCCCAGGGCCCCAGCGCTCTGAAACCATTTGGCGCCTGGCAGCTTCATGCCTGTTCCAGAACCTTCGCCGATGCCAGTCCCGGCACCACCTCTGAGGCTGACTTCAGCACCAACGCCGACACAAACCCTGGATTCAGTGCCAGACCATCCACAAGACTAAGGCTAGACTTCATAGGTCAAGGATGGAGGCTCAAATGTTGATAGAGGAGGCCAGGCATGGAGAATCACCTCAACCCAAGTCCCTCCTACTGCCAGACTATGCAGGAATTGTTTAGGTCTGACTCGGATCCTATTCAGATTCCAGACCCCATCGAACATGACAATGATGATAGCAGCAGGGCAGCAAACCTTTTGCACTGACCCTCCTCAGACACATAGTTTGGCGTTACAGAATGTGAGTTGTCTTGATATGTCACTAGAAACCGAAATGGAGTTACTCATGAGACCAGCCTCCCAGAGATGGCCTCCTTTTATGATGCTATACTCGAGTCAACCAATGCTGCATGGTACAAGCCCACCTTGGCTTTGGCAGTTAGCAGATGAAATAGGAAAAACAAGTCCGTACCAGGAGACCCAGCATTTCTTTTCTCTTATGCCTAACCAGAAAGCCTAGTGCTAAGGTGTCCTCATGTGGTAAACAGAATCCTGGAGCATTCCATATGCCTTGTCCTGAATCTAAAATAGCTGGAGGCTGTAAGCGAAAAAATCTTCTCAGCCAGTAGATTGGCACTGACATCTATTCTGTTCAGGTACACCCATGCTCTGTTTGAGATGGCTAACCTAGCATACCCAAGTCTCTCAAATTCCCTCAGGTACCACTTTGTAAAAGTTGAGAGGGATGGCCAGGATGCTTCACGCCAGTTTATCAGGACAGGCCTGGGTACAGTAGATTACATTGTAAGAGCTATGGAATCATCTGTACTGCTAGGAAGGCATGTCCTGCTACGCTGCATCGAATTTTCCAGGGAGTTGCAAACAAGTCTTATAGATATGCTAATCGATGGGACGCACCTGTTTAGAGACAAGGTAGACTGAGCCAAGGAGAGGTTTAAGGTGGGTAGCTGTAAGGCCCCCTCCTTTGGCCTCTAATCTCTGGCCCAGGACTATAGGCAGTTTCACAAATTTGGGGTACTCCAAAATGTTTCTCCTTTCGGCAACTCCAGCCCCGAGTGAGTCCAACAGCCAAACCAGTTGCTATGTCCATGCAGAGGTAGGGGCAGAGGAAAAGGTCACCAGTCCCAGCAATGCTCCTACTTCTCCTCCTCTCCCTCTGATCCTCCTGTGAAGGTGCACTGGTTCACCCCTCAAAGAGCATATGCGGCCAGTTGGAAGATGAGCATCTTCCTTTCTAAATACTGGAAGGTCATATTATCAGATCATAAAGTTTGTGCAAAGGGGAGTCCAGGCATGAAGAATCCTGTCAGAGGAAATGTTTGGATACTGCAGCAGCAGGTGGTAGCCATGCTGCAGAAAGGGACAGTGGAGTTGGAGCAGGAAATTAAGCTGGGGTGCTTCTCTCAGTAGTTCTGTATACTTCCTGAATAATGACGGTGTTCCAGTCCTAGGCCTCAGGCTCTTGAACTTTTTCCTTCACAAGGAAAAGTTCAAGATTCTGTCCCTTCCTCAGGTTCTTCTGACAGTGGAAGCAGAAGACAGAATGGTGTCCTTTGACTTCCATATACGATACTGTAGTCACACAGGAGGTACCCACATTACCAGTTTTCGATCCTCCCAATCTAACTTCAGGACTTCACAAAAGTCATGGAGTTGGTCATTGCCTATCTCAGGAGGTCGGTAATTTACATATTCCTGTACAACTCACTGCTCAAAGTCAGTTATTTGCAGATTGTGTCTCACCACCTACAGGCAAGAGTATCCCTGCTGCACCTCCTGTTCATAGGGGCAGGCATGGATGCGACATATCTTGAAGCCTTCCCTCCTCTCCACGGATTAGAGACATTTGGGATATGACACTGATGTTTCATGAGGGTGCTCGATCTCCTGTGTGGATGGTTGTTCGTCTGCTAGGCTTGCTTCATCCTTCTAGTCTTGTCCGCTCACTAACGCATGCAGGCATTCCAATGATTCTTCCGCAGGTAGTGGTATCATCACAGTGGAGATCTGACGGATAGTATCATGGCCTCCCAGGACACCGCATGGGATTTGACTTGATGGTCGGTGGAGGAGTACCTGTATCAAGGGGGGCCATTTTACCCTCTACCAGTCATGGCTACAGCTTTTATGAATGCATCCATCTGTGGGTGGGGTGCTCATCTGGAGGAACTGAAGAGCAAAGGCCACTGGTCTCAAGAAGAGCAGATCCTGCATATCAGTCTGCTCGAACTGAGGGCAATTCAGCTGGCACTCAAGGCCATTATCCCTTTGCAGTCAGTTTGTTTAGATCTTGATGGTAAATATGACCATGATGTGGTACATCAAAAAGCAGGGAGGAGTGGAGTCTCACCTTCTCTGTGGAGAAGAGCTGAGTCTTTGAGGGGTGGGTGCACCAGCATGTGATATGGCTAGTTGCAAACAATATCGCTGGCTCTTTGAACTACAGAGCCAGCAGCCTCAGTTGGCATCTTTGTGGATCACGAGTGGTGTCTTCACCCGGAAGTGATACAAATCCTCTTTGCCCTGTGGGGGTCCTCTCAGGTCGATGTCTTTGCCCCCACAAAGCAGTTCTGCTCCCTTCAATACCTACTGCAGAGAGCCTTGGAGGATGCATTTCGATTGAGGTGAAACTTTTCCCTTCATTACACATTTCCTTTTTTACCCTTGATTCATTGGTTTCTGAGGAAGATTTGCCAGAACCGGCCACAAGACATTTTCATCACCCTGAACTTGTAGAGAAGGGTGCGATACATAGATCTCTTGCCCTCTCTCTGTGTCCCCTGCTCAGTCTACCTCTCAGGGCTAAACTCCTTGCCAGCCCATAAGGATAAGTTCTGCACAACAGCTTCCAGAATCTACATCTTCATACCTGGAGGTTTAGTGGGGACATCTAAGCTCCTCCTTCTGACTGCCACCAGAGGTGTCCACCTGATCCTATCTGCTCGTGGCCCCTCTACCAAAACAGGCTGTTCTGGAAGGTAGAATGGAGTTGTCACTTGGTGTGTGAAGAATGACTTGGACCCCTTGAGGCCCACCTTTCTAAAGTCCTTAGTTTTTGCAAGTTTCACGGGCACAGCAGGGCTGCACAATGAGCAGATCCTTGTCTACTTTTCTCTGCTTTGCAGACCAGCCATCCCTTTTCAAATCACCGATAGTGATGAGGTTTCTGAAGGGACTGACAAGCATGTTTTCACCTACTCCTTTTGTCAGACCCAGTGGGATTTTAACTTACCTTTGTTCTTTTTGATTGGTGCTCCATTTGATTGCATGGTTGTCAGCTACCTTTATTTACATTTAAAACAGTTTTCTCAAAGCCAACACAAAGTTGTAGCGTGTCAATGAGTTTCAGGCACTGAGCACCTGCTCATTGTACATATGCTTCTTTCTGGACAAGCTGGTCCTCACACTTAAGCAGCTTTCCGTTCCCAGGTGGTGACACCTTTACATCTGGGGAAATCCATTACCCTGCCCACTTTTTATCTTCCACCTCACCCCACTAATAAGGAAGAGGGAGTACCCCGGCTGAAGCCTAGAAGAGCAGTCAGTTATTACATCATCGCTTCTAAAGAGATCAAGTCTGATGACCAGTTTGTTGAGGAGTACACAGGCAGCAAGAAGGGCAAAGCAGCACAGAAGAAGACTTTATCCAGATGGATAATTCTATGCATTACAATGTGCCACACCCTTACAAAGCAGGAACTGCACAGGAAATCCGGACACATTCCACCAAGGCGAAGTCTTCCTCCACAGCATTGATTCTTTGGCGGACATTTGTTGGGTGGCGACATGGGCTTCTCATCACACCCTAGCTAAACATTATTGTTTGGATTCAGAAGTGAGAAGGAATGGTCATTTTGTATGCTAGGTGCTCCAGGATATCCTCATCTGACCATCCTTCAGACCCACCACATGGGGAGGGCACTGCTTTGGAATCTGTTAAGCAGATGAGGAATATGTAGGCAGAAGTATCCATCAAAAGAAAAAGTTACTTAACAATCTTTCTGGTTGGTACTGCATCTACCTGTTTTATCATCATCGATATTTCTGAAAGATGGTCATATACCTCGGTAACAAGGTTCAATTTGCTGCAGTGCACTGAGAAAATAGATGTTATTTCCTCATCGCTCCCTCCAAGGACATGGAAAGAACGAATGGGGCACTGACGTTAGTGCGCCGGGGTGGGGGGGCGCAATATGACTCCAGTGATGTCGCCATAGGTCATTTCTGGCACCCAGGTGGAGCCAGCACCCCCTGCCAGGGCAAGAGAGTTGTGTGAAAGGCTCAGGTTGCAGTCTGACACCTGAGGATATCTGCAGGTAGATAAGTACTTACCAGAAAGATAGTTACCAAAGGTAAGTAACTTTTTCTTTAAGGCAAAAACTGGCATCGCTCTGCAACACTAAAGTCTCTCTAGCAAGGAAAAACTTTTCCCTTTGCATATAAATTCAAATATACTAGTAGTTGAAAATGCCATGCATAACAATTATATTAGACTGCATGTCAAACCTCAAAGCATGACTAATTAAAAGAGTAAACAGCTCACCTTGTTTTCTTGGGTGACAGATATTTGAAAAATTACTATATTGATTTCGGGAGACATCATTTACATCAAATGCGCTACAACTCATTCCATTACAACGCAGTCGTTACAACGACCGCGTTGTTACAGCGCGAGCCATTACATCGCAAGTCGTTACAGCGACTTGCTGTAGGGGGCAGAAGGTGTTGGATTTACAATCTAACACCGTCCCTGCTGTTGCACAAACTGGAGTAGGAATAGTAAATTATACTATTCCTAAGTCCAGCGTGCCCCCTACAGCAAGTAGTTGTAACGACTTGCGATGTAATGGTTTGCGTTGTAGCAATGCGGTCTTTGTAACGACCTCGTTGAAATGGAATGCATTGTAGCGCATTCGATGTAAAGAGATATATTCATTGATTTCACCTGTTTAATGAAGTTCGTAGCTTAAACTTGAGTTTGCAGTTTTTCAAGTTGTTGATCAGCTTCAAGAGACTTACTGGAGCAAGGCAACCCGGCATATTTGCGTCACATTTGTGCCGCAGATACAAACAGCAGTGTTCACTACCTCTCTCTATGCATACACACACACTCCTTAGCTAACCTCCCCACCCCAGATCACAGAGAACATTGTAGGTTTATTTATTTAGTACTCGAAGCTGATGTGTCACAACTCCAATGTGAGCATCTGGTCTCAATCAGAACATGATTCCTTAAAGGCCAGGCACTCGACTGGTTTTATTATATGGTTTCACAGCAAGAAAAGTTTAGAACATTTTGTATTTAAAGCAAGGCCTGGGGGCGTGGCCAAGATGGAGGAGAGCTAAGACGTGCTTAGCCTTCTCTCCTCCGCTCACCGACTTTAAGCACCGGCCCGGGTCCCTGCGCTGTGCTGAGGTGCAGTTCCGAGGCTTCTGGAGACACACAGAGCCTGGCGGACCTGGTTTTGGGGGCCTGCGAAGCTCCGGTGGTTCCAGCGGCAGCGTCCCTGTCCGGGGGCTGGGCCTATCGCCGGAGTGTGTTGCGCTGCGGCGCGGACTGCGAGGCTGGTGTCCGGGGGGGAGCGCACCAGTAGACACCCGCGGGCTGCGGATGGTGGCAACTCGGATCGGCGGCTGTCCCCGGAACCCCTCCTGACTCCAGCACCGAGGGTTGGGTGGCGACCGAGAGTCGGTGGCCTGCATACTGCCAGGGCCTCATCGCTGCCTGGAGTGCGTCGAGAGGAGCGACAGCCGGGGATCGCGGAGGCGACCGGCAGCACTGAAGGCGTGAGCTTGGGGGGCATTTCGGCTCCCGGCGGACGGACGGGCCTCGCAGGCTACGGTAGGGGGGCTGCTGCTGCCTTTGTCAACGCCGCTGCCGTGGCCGGGACAGCGGGAGCGCACTTGGGGCCTGCTCGGAGCAGCGTTGGCCTTGGGCCCAGCCATCGGGGGGCAACCCGGCCTGAGGCGCGCGGCGACCGGCCCACGCACTTGGATGGTGGCTGCGCAGCCGAGCGACCGAGGTAGAGGCCTCAGCGGAAGGTGGAGTTCTGGGGCGCCCGACAGCATCGCAGACGGCGGTGGTGGCGGCCCGGTGGACCCCGGCCTGTGTGGACCGAGAGGCCGCGGCGGTGAGTCCTTTGTGTGCCCCCTCATTTGCGGCGGTCCCCGTGCGGGAGCCGCTCCCTGGTGACTCCGGTTACACCGGTGGACTGCGCTTGTGAATCCCGGTGTCCCTGCCCGGCCCTGAGCGCAGGCCCTAGCGAGGATTCCCTGCCGTCGGTTTGGGCTGAACTGCACCCCCGGGCCCACTGGCGACGGGCGCCCCGAGTTCCTTGGGGGCCTATTCCTCCTCACCTCCGCTTCCTCATAGGGAGCCCCCGGGCGCCTCCAACAGCTCCTCCCCAGTGCTACAGAGGGACTCCACTGCACGCTACGCTGCCGGCCGTCTTTCTGGCAGCCTTGAACCTGCTGCACTGGCGGGACCTGCACCGGGGGAGGCCGCATAATCCACCGGCGGGGCTGCACGACGGACATTGGCGTACGGGGGTGAGTGCAGGCTAACGCCGGAGCCGCAATACGCCGCTCGTGCGGGGCAGCGGTGGGAGGCTTTCCTTGTCAGGGAACGACCGGGCCCTGGGGCCCTCTCATCGGGGCCGGCTGAGCATGACATCTACCCGGGGCAGGAAGGACAAACAAACCCCGAAGGAGAGGTCCCTCAAAGATCTCTTCGGGCGGGCCAGGAGGCCGACAGTGACGGACTAGCGGGGCAGATGGCTGACACGGCAGACATGCCAGTGACGCGGGCCTTCCTGGAATCTTTGTTCGAGTCCCTTCGGGACGACCTCCAAGCTGTGAAGCGCGACCTTACGGCAGAGATCAAAGATGTCCGTAAGGATATGGACGAAATAGGGGAAAGAGTGGCGTCCCTAGAGACTAAGAGCGACACCCGCGATACGGAGCTGGAGGCCTTGCGACAGGAGGTGGTGAGAATCCACGAGCAACAAGTGGACGTCCAGTCCCATTTGGAGGACCTAGAGAACCGTTCACACCGCCACAACATCCGCATCAGAGGGGTACGCACCGATGCAGAGGCGGGGGACATCTTTAACTATGTGCGGGAGCTTTTCAACTTCGTCCTGGGCAGAGCGCCCGACGCCGATCTCAAGTTGGACAGAGCACACAGAGTGGGCCCTCCTAGGGCGCCTTCGGCACCCCCGGCAGACATCCTGGTCTGCGTACAAGATTATTGCACTAAGGAGGACATTCTTCGCCAAGCCCGATCGATGCAACCGATTACTTTTCGAGATCAACCATTGGCTCTTTTTCAGGACCTCGCTGCAATCACGCTTCAGAAGCGCCGGCTATTTAGACCTATCACCGAGGCCCTGCGACAAAAAAACATTTCCTACTCATGGGGGCACCCGTTCCGCTTAGTATTCAGACATGAGGGGAAACTCTTCCAACTCCGTTCCGTCACTGAAGCATGCAAGCTCCTGGGGATCTCTCCTCCCGCAGATCACGATTCCGTGGAACGCCCGGACCAGAATGCCTCTGACAATCGCCCGAGGTGGAGGCAGCAGCGCGGCCGACGCCGCATCAGGAAACCCGACCCGCAGGAGGTCAAGAGGGAGCAACAGGCTGCTATAGCGGCGATGCCGGGGGCTCAGACCAACGCGGCCTCCGAGTAATGGACCTTGGCCGCTATGTTTCTCATCTTGCAGATATCTGGTGGGCGGGGGGGACGGGAGGGAACCTCTGTTGGCCACCATTTCACCCCAAAGACTTTTTCCTATTTCTGGTTCATCCTGGGATGACGGACTAATGATAGACTGGGTACATTTTTTCCTTTTTGTCCTTTTTTGGTGCCAGTTGCGCCTGGGGTTTCTTTTTTTCTTCTCCCCTTTTCGTAGGGTCTTTCTCTTTCCTCTTTCTAGGCTTCTCGCTCTCGGCTGCGTTCTGACTCTGGGGGGCCCTGGTCCAGGGATCGAGGGACTGCTTTCCCTGGCAAGACTACATCGAAGCGCAGGTAACGCAACAGTACAGGTTAACTATGGGGCTCAAGACCTGGGCTAATGATTTCATCCCCAATTAAGGTTCCCACTTTCAATGTCAGGGGACTCAATAGTCCAATCAAACGTAGGACTCTGCTATCCTACTTAGAGAATACTCGTGCTGACATCTGTCTTCTGCAGGAGACACATCTTCTCTCAAGGGACTGTCACCGTCTCAAGTCACGCGCATTCCCGATCCAATTCTTCTCTTCCACGACCACTAAGACGGCCGGGGTGGCTATCCTGGTTTCTAGGGCTTTCAGGGGGAAGGTGATACAGAAGGGGGCTGAGATCAAGGGCAGGCTCCTCACTTATCACTTTTCTATTGGGGGTCACACTGTGGTGGTGGGATCGGTTTATGCCCCCAATGAGGGACAGGAACGCTTTTTACAGACTGCCCTCACAGACGCCACCGCAACACAAGAACGCCACATATTGATAGGGGGTGATCTTAATTTAGTGTTTAATAATGACTTAGATGGGTCCACCCAACGCACAAGTCAGGTAGGCGCCCTTTCTTACACAGGGTCCCAGTGGCTACGCGACCTTGATCTCACCGACATTTGGAGACACCATCACCCACACTCCCAGGCTTTTTCATATTACTCCCACGCACATAAGACCTACGTGAGATTGGATTATTTCCTCGGTACCAGGGCCATTTGTGCGGCCACCCTCGATACTGACATCCTGGTTGCCTCCCTCTCCGATCATAACCCTGTGGAAATTTCACTGGATCTCCCCCAGGTCAGCCGCCCACCTGGGCAGTGGCGGTTCCGGGATGCTCTGTTACATAGGCCAGATACGGTCACCCAATTGCAGCGCCATAGCGGATTACCTCGCGCACAACGACACACCGGACACATCACTCTCGACACGGTGGGAAGCCCTCAAGGCGGTCATCAGGGGGGAGGTCATTGCTATCTCATCTGCAGACAATGCGGACCGCAGGGCCAAGAGGGGGGAGCTGTCGCAACAGGTTCGGGTACTGGAGCAGATGCACCAGCGGACCGGGGCTCCCCGTGTGTGGCGTCAGTTATCGCTTGCACGGAAGCAATTGTTAGCTTTGGATCAGGACAAGGCTGAATACGCCGCTTTGCGACTGCGACACTCTTTCTATATAGGGGGGGATAAGTGCGGTCGCCTCCTTGTGCATAAACTCCGCGAGGCGCGGTTACGTGGGGGCATTCTGGAGATCAGAGATAGCGCCGGAGTACTATCTACCGATGATGCGGCTATCGCAGATACCTTCCGCACATATTACGCTCACCTGTACGACGACCAGCCCCTGGCGGAGGCAGACATTGTCTCTTACCTGTCCGGAGTGGACCTTCCGATTTTGACGCCGGATCAGGCGGCACATATCGAACGGGAGATTAGGCCGGAGGAAGTAATCTCCGCCATAGCCCACCTGAAACTGGGCAAATCCCCGGGCCCCGATGGCTACACCGCGGCCTTTTACAAGCAGTTCGACGCTGCCCTCACTCCCTTACTGACCCGGCTTTTTAACTCGTTTGCGATGACGGGAGCGATACCCTCTTCCATGCTGGAGGCGGCGATAGTCGTCCTCCCTAAACCTGGGAAGGACAGATCCGTATGCGGTTCGTACCGGCCCATATCGCTTTTGAACTTAGACTTGAAGCTTTATACCTCCATCCTGGCGAGCCGCCTGGGCCCTTATATGCAGGGGCTGGTGGACCCCGACCAGGCCGGGGTTATACCACAACGGCAGACAAGTGACAACACGAAAAGAGTGGCGCATCTCATCGAAAAAGCCTCCTGCATCCCGGGGAAATACATGCTGCTCACGATCGACGCCGAAAAGGCCTTTGATCGGGTCCATTGGCCGTATCTTGAACAGGTGTTGAGCCACATTGGATTTGGGGATAAGGTGCGGACACATATTTTTAACTGCTACCGCTCCCCCACAGCGACCGTAACAGTTAATGGGCATACTTCCGCTCCCTTCCCCATTTATAGGGGAACGCAGCAGGGTTGCCCCCTTTTGCCCTTACTTTTCGCTCTTTATATGGAACCTATGGCACAGAGGGTCCGGAGGCGTGCGCAAATCACGGGTATACGCTTCGGGGGGGGGACACTCATACTATTAGTTTATACGCGGATGATGTCCTCATCACATTAGCAAACCCAGAGGGAGCTCTAGGAGCCTTTTTGGACGAACTGGATGTTTTTGGGGGTGCGTCCGGGTTTAAAGTCCACCTCTCTAAGTCGACGGCGATGAACCTCTCCTTGCCACCCCACGAGAGAGCGGACTTCCAGGCTCGTTTCCCACTATCGTGGTCGGACGACCCTGTCCCATACCTGGGAATATACTTGGCTCCCACCTTGCAGGGCATGAGACTTGCCAACTTCTCACGCCTCCATACTCAGATTCAGGCCGCGCTTCGGCGATGGAAACACCATCAGATTTCCTGGCTGGGGCGAGTCGCCGCTATAAAAATGACTGTTCTTCCCAAGATCCTTTACGTATTCCAAACGCTGCCTTTGTCCCCCCCCCACGGGTTGGCTCCGAAAGATGCAATCAGATCTCTCTGCCTTCATTTGGCAGGGCCGTAAGCCAAGAATGAAACGTGCGGTCAGCTTTCTCCCGCCGCATGAGGGGGGTCTCGTGGTTCCCGACCTCGCCCTCTATTACAAAGCCACACAGTTACGCTATCTGGTTGAATGGAGTCGGGCCGAATCTGAAAAGAACTGGCTTTTCCAGGATCGTGCTGTAGTGGGTACATCACTTAGGAAGGTTCCCTTCCTCACGAAAGCTCACCGCCCTCCTAACTTATATGTCTCACAAGTGACCCGTACGATACTCACGGCATGGGATCAGATGAATTTAAGCCATGAACTCACGTCCTTTCCTTCACCTCTCACGTCGATCCTGGATAACCCTGAGTTTAGCCCGGGGTTGGACCAACAATCCTTCCACCGGTGGCGGGAGTCCGGTTGCTGGGCGCTGGGTCCTTTATTCGCCGATGGCGAGTTTATCACATTCTCGCAGATACGGGAGGACTTTGACCTTCTGGAATCGCATGCGTTACCTTCAGGTACGCCACTGGGCTCTACACCCTACTAATCGCTCACAGGCGGCTAGACGCCTTACGCCATATGAACGCTGGCTGGTAACGAGGTCCTCGGACAAAAAACTGATCTCAGATCTCTACAAGTTTCTTCAATCTAAATACTCGCACATGTACCACGCGGGGCGGGCCCGATGGGAGAGGGAGCTTGGGCGTGATCTTAATCCTGAGGAGTGGGAGGGAGCCTGCTACAGGGCACGTCACACAGCAACACACGTCGGACTTACAGAAACTTTCACTAAATTGGTGTACCATTGGTATTACACCCCGGAGCGGCTCCACCAGGCCGATGCGACACTAAGCCCAGATTGCTGGCGTGGGTGTGGCGGGAGGGGCACTTTGGTCCATTTACTATGGGACTGTACTCATCTCCGGTCATACTGGACACATGTCCTGGATGAAGTAGACAAACATCTCGACACTGAAATCCCTAGATTTCCCGCATATGTTCTTTTGGGGGTGCCCAACCCACTCACGTATCCCCTTAAGGCCCGGAGAGGGAAGCAAATAGCCATCGCTCTAGGCTCAGCAGTTCAGAACATATTAATCCACTGGCGGTCCCCTCAGATTCTTACCCACACGGGCTGGTACCAACGTTTATGGCACGTATAGGGAATGGAGAAGATTTCCCTCACAAGCTGTGGCAACCCTTTCTTACTTTACTTGCACAAGACTTTCGAGAGCTGGCCTGTCCACGGTACTTACGCCTCTTACGTCTCACCGCACCAGAACCCAATTTGTAGCCAGATAGCCCTTCAGCTCAGACAAGCTGCCTGCGCTAACGCTTTGTCACTAGCCTGGACCAGGGATGGGAGGGGGGTGGTTCTTTTCTTATTTCCTTTCCTCCTTTACTCTCTGGGTGGCGGGTGGGGGGGGGAGATGTTGGCGTTTATTTTGCAATACAATTGAGTTGCCTCTATTACAGTTGGGCCCTGCGTGGCCCTGATGTCATGCCTTTCACTTTTGCAACTGTCAATAAAAAAGAGTTAAACCATAAAGCAAGGCCTGCACACCTCGGCTAATTCCATAATATGGGGATTAAATCCCCAGGGGATAAATGCTTATTTCCCCAGTCACCTGTCAGGGTATCCAGATGTTATAATCGCATGAAAGTTTCACACCAGCTGTTCTGTTTGTAGATTACTGCTTGCAAGCTTAGTATAAAGCTTAGTATATATTAAAGCACTATATCCTTCTCCCGAGGTCTGTACCTTGCGTGCAATGCACTGTCCCTGAGCAGACCATTGGGTGAGCGCCGGGAAAGAAGGAGAGGGCCATTAACGACAAGTATAGCCTGAGACAAAGGGTTATATCGATATTAGAACATCCCACCTACAGAAGATTGAATGTTCTAAATTAGTTAGCGTGCACTGAAGAACTCACATTGGATTGTTGGGGCAGAAGGTTTTTGCCAGGCATTATTGGCCCTCTGTCACTCACGTATCCTCTGAGGAGCCCACAACATTCCAGTGTTCTAATAATGGTCTGCCTATTGTGAACAAAACTAATGTCTACTGATGCAGGAGTAAGTTAGTCCTCTTCCGTCTAGAAGCCCTAAATGGTGCTTTGACCCGTTCAAATCCATCCCTCAAACTTAATAGTAGGTTCATTTTCAACATAATGTTCATTGTTAATTATCCTTGTTCCTAAGAGGTAGAAATCGGGTTCTAGTGAGGATTCTTGGCTTATCTTGGTCGCAAAGGATAAAAAAGTTACTCGCTCAGTGAAAAGGGCCATTGAAGTATGTAAGCTGCACCCAATGCAATATTAAATTCGGTAACTCAAAGAGTAAACTCACCCAGCCAGTTTAGGAAAAAAAAGCACAATATTGTAATTAAAACAAATCAAAATGATAAACACGATTAAGAGAATAAAGAATTCTGACATTTTTTATGTAAATAGTAAACGTCTACAAAAAAAAGTGGAAGTTGATGGGGCACAGGGTTTTAGGTGCCTTTTTAAGTCCGCTCCAATGGCGTGCTGGTCAGTTAAAGTCTAAGGGTTAACCTGTGTCATCAGTGCAACCTTCTGGCGTAGTCTCTCGCATAGAAGGCAACATTGCGAAGAAGGGCAAGGCAGGAGGATGCTGTGGCGAATGAGGGCTCAAGAGGTCAGGGGCATTGAGATTGGCTCCCTTTGATGTTCACAGTTTTAGTGCCAAAAGCTCTGAGTATGGCAAACTTTAAAAGCCACGTCACCAAACGCTCGTATTTGGGGGTCACCTTGCAGCCTATGGCTGCTCTCTTAATGTTCATTTGAACTTATTGCCCAATGTACCATGGTATTTTACAGTTGCAGAGCCTACGGCTCACACAAACACAGAGCTTGGACCAGAAAATACCTTTGTGCAAGTTCCAAAATCATTTTTTGTGAGTTGGAAAAGTCTTGCTGACTCTCAAAATGGTTTTTGACCCATTACGAAGGGCGAATAGAAGGGGATGGAAGAGGCTTTGCCCTCCTGTTTGCAAGTCACAGTAGTATTAGTCGTTTCTGGTCGCATTTGAAGTTGCAAGCCATTGATGTGGGGCAGCTTCCCCTTTGAGAATGGTATTAGGTGACCTGAAGAGGAGCAGGCTCCTACCAAGTTTTCCTCCAGTGTGAACATTTTTAAAAAGCATCTTGTGTCAATTATACACAAACTGGCAGTGAGGGTGGCAAGCAAAGTGCGCATAGGTGTCTGTTCTGGGATGCTTATTCTCAAAGTTCTAATCACTCTCTACTTTATGTGGTCCCACCGCCACTGGGCCACCAACAATAACTACAATCTATACAAAAGGAGCGTGTGATTCATCCAAATAATGATAGCGTTCCAAGCAGTGCGCTCATATATCGTCCATTCGCTGTGTATCCAACCAAGAAAATGTCAAACGTCAATTACGTCCCCCGCTTTCCTTCTAGCGCGTCTCCAACACTGTCCTTCTTTCGTACACCTTCCACAGAAGGAAGCGTGGAACTTAATTGACGTTTGCAATAAACAAAGATTGATACTAGAAGAAGGATGGGCGCACAACATGGAATTTAAAGTCATATGATTATCATGATATTAGAAGCCCTGATGATGTCCGCGTAGGACGAAACGCGTTGGCTGGATAAATTGGATAATGTACCTTTGTGTTGAAAAATTGGATTGAATAAAAAAATTCGGAATTGGCTTTCCAGTTAAACAAGACTCCCTTGGGATTTTCTTGGTTGGATACACAGAGAATGGACGATATATGAGCGCACTGCTTGAAACGCTGAAACAGAATTAATGGAGGAGTATTTATCAGACAGTAGTCCACCTTAGGTTGGACTCAAGGGGCAACAGAATGAAGCACGTTCCTTGGTGGTGGTAAATCACATAAAAAAGGCAGCATAGTTCAGTCGCTCTCCGGCGCTGCTGTGCATTAATTCTGGCTGTCCCTTGTATCGCCTTGTCCTGAGGAAGACCCGCCGTGCTTATTATCAAATCACGCACCTTTGGGGTCGAAACGTCAACGTGCTTGTGATAATCCTGACCCTACTCTCTCCGCCGCAAGTGAAATGGAAATTTAAAAACCAAGCAGTGCGGGGCTTCATGTACCTAGGTATGGATTTCCTCTGAATGATCATTTTCAACAATTTATACAGCACTGTATGTATCCTGTTCACATGTAGCACTTTTTCACCATTGCACTTGCGCCGTTGGAACAAAGTGTATGTACACGAATCCTGACAGCCGTGTAATTTCAGTTCGACACCATAAAATGTAAAAAAATTATGAATCCTTCCTTTAATACAGACTGTGATTGATTCAAATTTGGTGTGTCTTTGATTCCTGTTCGTTTTCCTTTTTTTGATTATTACTGAAAAGTTTGAGTATTGTTGTTTTGTATTGGTTATTATCGAGTATACCAAGAATCAATTCTGTTACCCGACAGAACCAACTTTCTCTACATTCTTGCACACCCAGTTTCTGAGGGGCACTGGGTCACCCCATTATACTAGATGCCTAGAATTTCCCCAGCATGGGAAGGAAGGGGACTGAGCTAGGGCAGGTCTCCACAAGGCTGAAGCTTTCTTCTTGTTGCTAAAAGCTCCAAGCAGCAGGAACAAGGAAATCAGCTCTCTGAGGGTGCACCTTGCTCAGGTGGCCTCTGCATCTTGTCGCACTCCTCTGAAGTTCGAAAAATAATCTATGTCCAAACTTTTCAGGTTGCAGCATAACTTCGTCCAGGTCACTTCTAAAGCTCCCCGACTACTAGGCTCTATATAACCAGGGGACATATTCATATAGCAACAGGAAATGGGCTTAGCCATTCACTCCGCCAGGGTCCAGCAACAGACCAGTCTCAGCTGATTACACATATTGGGCTTTTTGTCCTGTATCTCTCTGGGACTACAGGAGGCTGCAGGCTTTTTTCAGAATGAACACAGTAGGCTCAAGATATTGTCTAACAAATGTTCGGTTCTTGGTGGTCTGCTAGTATCATCACCTGCTGGTCTGTTTCTGAAAGTCACAATGTTTTTTTTATTTCAGGGATTTTTTTGCAAAGAAGAAAACGACTTTGATTACTGGTGTAGTCATGTGCAAAAGGTAATATCCTGTTTTCCTTTCCTATTACATTGTCAAGTGCGATTAGACCTGCACTATGGAGCAACCATCCTGAACGATTTCTAAAATGTCTGAATCATTAAATATTTAGTATAAAACAGTACTTAGTATAAGTATAACCGTGGGATTCAAGTCTGCCTACACAACCTTTATAAACAAACATACGTTTAAAAAAAAATTAAAATCCCTGATCTTATCTGTTACATTTTCATGTAGGAAAAAGTTTAAAGAGGCACGTTAATTTTATGACTGACTTAGCAAGGAGAAGATGATTTAGCAAGGTAATTGTAAAATAAAAAGTGTATTTCAGGTGGCCAACATAACCTGCAAATGGGGCGACAAGTGCATATATTTTTTAATAAAATGTGTTTGGTAACCACATGACGTTCTCCCTTGTAGAGAATAATGTCAAATAAGGGTGGTGATGCCCTTTAAAATGTGCCTTTCTTTTATTGTTGTTTTTATTCATGAAATTGGATCAATGTTGTGTTTTTTATGCATTTATTGTTTTCAGACTAGTTTGTCATGCAGACTTACACAGATTAGAGTGAGCATCTATCTGATTGCATGTAATGTTTGTTTTTTCACTTCAATAAAATAGTGTCGATTAAAAATTATAATTGATTACTGGATACGTTGTTTGTTTAGTCAAAATGATACTGTTATGCTAGAGAACTAACAGCACGTGGTGAGCAGGGAAGACATTATCAACTTTTTTTCAACTTCCTGTTGGTTGAAATCTGCAATTCACTGATTTGATTCATTTTCAAGAATTAGGTGAAATCATGAGTATATCATTCCCTTAATTAAGGAATTTGAATCCAAAATGTATATAATAGAAATATGCAAAAATGTAATATATGTGTCTATACAATAATTTATTTCTGATCTCCTGGTATAGACCATCTTCCTTTATACATCAGGTCATGATGAAGCAGCGACAAAAAGATAACAATATGAGTATGTCACTTTCTAGCAAGGGACGGCTCAACTGAAGTTAGGATTCTCCCATTAGATATTGAATTATATATGAATGAGATTATGGATACATATCGATCATTTCATTGATAAACTTTTTTCCCACCCCACCACTGTATCTTTCACCAGCCTACAGTTAGAGAGTCTTGAAAAGTGAACACATCAGCTCTTGTGAAGCGTTGGTAGCCTTTCCAACGTATATGCCGTACATGGTAAAAGTGATCTAACTTTTGGCAACAATTGCTTTGCACAAAAAGAATCCTAATAGCCAGTGGACCTATTTACAAGTAAAAGTGCTATTATTTGCACCTGGTGAACAACAAGACCCTGGGGTTTGTTATTTATCGGGTACATTAGTTATTTATCGGGTGCGAAAATAGTACCAATTACGAGTTACTGGGGAATAACATGCACATTTTGGTGTTTAATAAATCAAAATCTGCATGGTATGGTAAATACAGTACACATTTCCCCTGTTAAATTTCTGCCGAAATTTAACAAATGTTGGTGTACTTAACGCACCTGATAATTTTATATTATTAGTGTTATCAGCCAATAAAGAACACAGAGTTTGATGCTAAAGTAACACAGATGAGATTGAATTAGATAGTTTTGTGGCTTTTTCTGCTGCCTGTCACACATGGCTGTTTATGACCACTAACTCAAATCATGGGAGTCCTTCTTTACTTTCAGTTGCATGATCATATAAACTTTGGAAAAGTTGAAACAATAGTGCAGAAAGCGCTTATAAGATAAGGATGCAGCTTTACGCTGCCCTTTTGTTTTCTAACTTTATACAATCTCTAGTTTATCTACTCCTCTAGTTCTAACTCCCTATCTTTAGTTCAGTCACAACTTGATCATTCTCTTTTATTCTCTCGGAAAATGATGCATGTTATCGAACTACCCTGTTTCTGTTGCTATGTCCAACGGTATGCATTATCCGCATGCTCATGGTTGATTATCATGGCCAAAAAGATGTTTAGATTAACAATTTGTTTTTGTTCTCCATGTTTTCCATAAGGAAATTTTAAAGCAACAGAGTTTACGGATGTTCGAGTTAGTACCAAAGCATCCACCACACTGGCCTCCCTTCATACCTCCAGCAAAACCAGAAGTGACCACTACGGGAGCAGGTATTGTACTGCTGATTGATCATTGACAGTAGAGAGCTCGCGTCCTACTAACATAATTGAATGAAGAGATTGGTGATTCAGTACAGTTAACATACTATGACAGCTCAAGCAAGGTTGGTTTCTCTGCCCAGATCTTGTCTCTTATCACACCTGATTTTCGTTTGTGACATGTAATTTTAGAACTTTAAGAAGGTTTGGCTCTCGGTGGCTTGAGTGCACACGACTCAGCGCACTGTTTGAACTACAATTTGGGGGAGTAGGTCATTCACTTTTGTGATGGTGAACACCACTTACAAAGCATTCTACACTAAAATGAATGGACTTCAAAGTAAATGGACAAGGTTGGCTTTCACTGGCCTCATTCTTAACAGAACATTGTTTATGTGAAAGAGAGAGTGTTTGGTGTCCCAAAAGTGTAAATAGGTGCATATACCTATCTAGAATGTGGTAAAAGGAGTCCTGATAGGGTTAACATTAAGGCTTAATGTTCTGTTCCTTAAAGATACACAGGCTTCAAAGCCCATGCTGCCTTGTCCTGGCTCTCGGAGCCAGTTCTTTTTTCTGACTCATGAGATGAGGACCTAGGAACACTGTGGGAGTTTTTACCTATTTTTGTGCACTACTGTCGGATATCTTCTTCTACCACCTTCAATCAGTGTTTTAAAGCTTTTTCTTGCTTTTGAAACTGAATTTCCATGTCAGAATGCCTATTATTTTGTCAAGGGCTCTTTAATTTGGAAGGAAAAAAGCTGCACCTGTCCCCAAAAAGTGTGTCTAGAGTGCCGCCCAGCTGTCACTCTACCAAGGACTCAGAGTTTTGTTCTAAAATGTCAAAGAGGACCCTTAAGGAAAGGGAAGACTGATAGAAAAATTGGAAGAGCTCTGAAGAAAAAAAGAAGAGTGCCTCCCAAGGAAGCATCATCTTCCACTATGACCCAGCCCTCGGGTCCAAAGGACCAGTAGATCTGAGGAGAGGAATTCCAGAAAAGAAGAAAAAAGAAAACATAAGCAATTGCCCCACTCCAGTCATTGATAGTTCCAATCTACGTTCAAGATCTTAACATCAGCAAAAGGTACAGGCCTCTCCTGTTCGCCTTCACGGTTGAGATCAGTTTCAGTTTCGAATCACCACTGGCACTGTTGAAACATTCAAAGTACCTGACATCACGGCTCATTTGTCGTTGTGCTGCTTGCACTCAAGGCATCGTTAGATGTCAGTACATCTTCACTGTAGCGACTTTCAGTGTCCAATGTCAACATGCAGTTCAGTTGAATAAATGCATGAAAAGATATTTATAAAGCGCTACTGTGGCCTAAAAAGTATCCTGGCGTTAGCCCCTATCAAAACCCCCAGACAGAATCGAGGCACATTGTCGCTAACGAAAAGGCTGTGTCTTTTGCTTACTTTGACTGACATTCCAGCACCTCAACTCTGTCTTTTAGAATACATGCATAAGATCCTCATCAGACCTCGCTGAGGCCTCTTCTACTACCACTGCAGTGCCTCCAGCACCAGAGGCAGTTATGGTCTCCAAGCTGACTTCAATGTAGCCTATCAGGAAGAGGACTCCCAGCCACACCCCATGTGCCTTCGGGGGCACCTCAACCTTCTCCACAGCCTTCTTGTGATCTATCGGAATGTAATCTACCACCGAACATAGACGTAGAAGAAAGCCATCTCTGTCTCCTGATAGAGCCTCGGAATGTTAAAATAGACATTGTTCATGTGTTGCCCATCAAGAATTTGACTGGTCGATGAAATTACCACCTTCCAGGAAGTATTGGCAAGTGGGCATCCAAACTTAACATCCCATTGGAAGCCCTTCTTGCAGAAGTGTTGGTCATTATGCAGACCCTGCAGTTGAGAGCACCACCTAGACCTCTACTACTGCTAGTACCAGGACTGTTGCCAGAAGAAAATTCCTGACTCATACAATGAAAAAGCAGCTGCTCCTTGACTATTAAAAAACAAGCATTGTTAAAGACAATAGTTCTTGCGTTTGGGACCTGTTGGCTTTGCCAGTGGTTTTTAGCCATGCTGTACGGCACCCCCGATGATGTGCAGCTTGACTAATGAAAACAAACAATGATGGTGGTATCATTTTGTAGGCACACATAATAGGTGTGTGCACACCTATAAAATGACACAAGAGGCTTGAGCAAAATGTACGCTGGTGCTGAACAGAGAGAGGTAACAGATGAGAAAGAGTAATAAGGAGCAGGAAGACGAGAAAGCAAGGCAGGGGAGGAAAGTAGCAAAGTCGCTGTTAAGTGCCCAAATGCAGTGCATGTTTTTCCCCAATAGGATAACATTACCGCTCCCAAAAAGTGTCAACTTTTGAAAACTGTAAAAATTCATAACTCGAAAAGTACTTACCTGATTCCGATGATCTTGGTATCAAAATTCATATAGAAGTATGTGCTAAATTTATAAATTGGTGTCAGGTGTGTGTCTCACTTACTGCCTTAGTGTGTGCAATAAATGTTTAGCACTGCCCTCTGATATGCCTAACTGCTCGTCCACACTTCCACAAACAAGAGCATTTGGATTGTCATTTGTGCCTCTGTAATTCCTGTGGGGTTTACCTGGACTTTTTACACAGTGTACCTCTTTTTGGCCCACTATATAAAGAGCCAGCTACCTACACCTGGGGGTCAGAAACTTGTCTGTGGTGGCAGACTGGTCCGGACCAGCTGCCAGCACACTAGTAGTTGGTAGGTTTTCGGGGGTCACCTCTAAGGTGCCCTCTGACTGCATGTATTAATAAATCAAGCACTGCAATCAGTGTGGGTTTATTAAAACGAGGTGTTTGATACTACAACTGTAGGTTTCAGTGAAGCCAGTATGTAGCTGGGAAACTCGTTTTGACAGGGTCCAGCACATACCTTAAGATGGCTTCCTTGTTCACTTGTACTGTCAGTAATTGAACTGGCCAGCACAGAGGCATATCTGCTCATGCAGATATGTCCTCATATGTTATATAATGCACCTTGCCTTAGGGCTGTAAGGTCGGCTGTAGGGATGACTTACAAATATTACCATGCAGTGTTAGGGGACATGGCAGACAAGTGTGTGTCATGTAGTGTTTTCACTTTTTAGAGCACCTTGTCACGCAGCCTGCAGTCTGTATGAGTTTGGTGCTGGGTCCGTTAGAGTGGCACAATATATGCAAAAACAACAGTTGATGGACAGAATGCAGAACAATGTCATACATTCACCCCAGTACAGAGATCTGGGCCTAAATCCATCGTTTTTTTGCTCACCATGCCATTCCAGTTTGAACCCAGCCATATGCAAATCAGTCTTGACCCTGTGCCTCATGGGAACAGTCCAGCCCGAACTGCCAAGCCTGGTCCTCCCTGGACTGGAAACAAGCATCCTAGGACCGGTTTCGGGGTTTCACCCCTCTTCAGCCAGGATAGCTTGATTCCAGTGGCATGGAGAGCACGGGACCCACGTCTGGGCATACCCGTCCCACTCGGGGTGACAAATGCAAAAACAACAGTTGATGGACAGAATGCAGAACAATGTCATACATTCACCCCAGTACAGAGATCTGGGCCTCTTAGGGACCCTCTTTAGTACCTATGCCCTAGGTACCAGAGGCGCCATTTACTAGGGACTTACAGAGGTGCTAAAGGCCTGGTCACTTGGGGATCAAGTGACCAGTTGTCTTGTTTTAGGGAAACAACTCTGGCACTGGGGATCTGGTTAGCAGGAACCCAGTTCACTTCAGTCAAGGTTGCATCAAAAACCAGGCAAAAAGTGGGGGTGACTAGTGTAACAAAAACCCACTTTCCTACACCAGGGGTGAGACCCTACACTCTCAGGAGGCCAGGAACAAAGTCTGCTCTGGCAGGAGGTGTTTACACCCTCTTCAACAGGACGACCTGTAAATTAGCATGCCCCGGCAGGGAGCTTCATAGAGCCCACCGCAGTATGCGAATCTGGCTTCCTTCAGAGCTGAGGGGAATGCCACCCACACTGACCAGGGCCCATTTGGCGCCTGGACAGGTGGGAAAATTAGTAGTCAGCGAGGCATGTTCACCCTCAGGTTAGTTCCACCCCTAAGGTGGGCTACCTGATGTGGACACATAAATTAAAAGTCTGCCATCCTGGCAATGGCAGAATTAGGAACTCTGGGACAGGGTTATGCCCACTTCCCACAGTAAGTGGTCATATAAGGGGCCTAGTGACCCCAGGGGTAAGTAGTCCATTGGCTACTACCCTACCCTCCCCTAGCACCCCTAACTCTAGTATTTAGCGGAGCCCCTGGCACCAGGAAAGCAGATCCTGCCGACCTGAAAGAAGAAGAAGGACCCTGAAGAGCCGCAAAAGCAAGAACAGAGGAGCAGCAACTGAGTTGGTGGCAACTCTGCTGGCCTGCCTGCTGTCCCCAGCAATTGCACCAAAGGGGACTCTTTCTGCGGCTGCTGTGCCTCCAAAAGCCTAGGGGGACTGCCAGCACTTCACCCAAGACCCAGGAACTCCAGTGGAGTAGCGGAGCCCCTCCCCTGCATCATGCATTCACTCCAGATGAACTGCGAGGACTCCGGGCAGCCACAAACCCGACACCGGAAAGCACCACTGCATCCGTACCCCTTAGCCGGAGGCGATGTGGGCCAGTGGTGCCAGCATAGCCCCCAGACCCTCCAGAGATGAAGCCCACCTTGGATTTGCCCACAGTGGACTCTCCGACGCCACCTGCAACCTCTTTGTGCAGGCCCCCTCAACCGCGAATGTCTCCGGTTGTGAGATCCTGACGCCTCCGAACACCTCTGCACCCAGCCGCCCTGGCCCGAGGAGAAGAGGACCAAAGGTGTCCCTACGTCCCGAGCATCGTAAGACCTGAACCCCCTTGTTGGTGCAGCCGAACTGGTCTCCCAGTCCCAGCTTGCAGCCTCTTTTTGATGGGATCGATCCCCATAGATTTAGACGGGGCACCCGAAGCTGAAAAGCACCTCTGCACCTGGCCGCCACAGTGTTGCCTGAGGTGACCTGTTGGTGCTGCCTTGGACTCTGCCCCATACTCACCTTAAGTCCGGAAGATTGATTGGGTAAGTCGCTGTAAAGTACCTGTATGCAATATATGCCTTTCCTCCACAGGATAACATTACCGCTCCAGAAATTGCACTAAGTGTTTATTTTTGAAAACTGTTAAAATTCAAAACTCAAAACGTACTTACCTGATTTTGATGATCTTGATGCCTAAAGTTATATAAAGGTAAGTGTTATTTTTACAAATTGCGTGGATCTCCTTATGGAGTTATGTAAATCATTTATTGACTGGGTATATGCAGTAGATGTCTAACACTCCTCTCTGATAAGCCTAAGGCTGCTCGACCACACTACCCCCTAAGAGAGCACCTTGAGATTGCTAGAGCAAGCCCCTGTCCACTTATAAGGGATACCTGGATTCTTTGCACTGTATACCTCGTTTTGGTATACTATATAAAGAGGCAGCTTTCTACATATAGTACTTGAAAGCAAATAGTGGAAGTACACAAGTAATGTGTCCATGCTGCACAAGAGGGCAAACACAAGAAGAGGAAGGAAAGCCCATGCAAATGAGAGTGACACTAAAGCTAATAGTGTTAAGCAATGGGTGGGCTTCAAGCCCACTGTAAGCTGACAATAGGTCTTTTTGCCAACAGACAGCTTGTGTTCTCTGGTAGGCGAGACCTAATTACAGGTCCCTGAACAGGATCCAGCTTTTCTATGCCTACAACCAAAACTGGATTTGGTTAAGGTGTCAGCTGTTCGAAATAGAGATCAGCCTCCCCCGGACAGGAAAAGGAAACAGTATTTCTGAGAAGTGGTACAAGAGGATACCCCAGCAGTGGCTCCTCCATAGGCGCGGAGGAGCGTTGCCCCTCCCGCCACACTGCTGCAGAAAGCGTGAAAAATAAAATGGTAATAAAATAGTTTTATTACCATTTTATTTTTCACTCTCTGCCGAACGGAGTGTGAGGGCGGGGCGGGGCCAGTGCGTTATTGCTCCTAACTGGCAGCAATGAGGAGTGGCCAATTCAGTTTGAATTGCGCATGTTGGTTTGTCCGGCTGTCTTGCTACAGCCAGCCCGACATGCGCAATTCAAACCTCTCCAACCTGGCTGTCAAAGACAGCTGGGTTAGAGAGCAGGCATAGGCGTCCAGTGCCTTTTGAAGCGCTGAGGCAGCCTGCTCCAGCAATCCAGGCGCTTCACTCATACTGCTTACTATTATAAGTAGCATGATAGAAGCTCCTGGATTGGTTAAGTTGGGAGTGGGGTTCTGCTCTAGGACCCAAGCTCGAATGTTCTCATACGCTTTTAATTGCTCATTTTTCCACAAGCGCTAATCAGCGCTACCCACAACCTACTTAGGCACTTTACAACCGAAGGCCCCTTGGCAATGGGACGATGTCTCTGTCAACATCTGCACCAACTCACCTCTAGAGAAACACAAGTAAATGCCCTCTTCCAAACCATGAGCTCTACTCCTTCAGCACAGCACAAGCGACTCGAGGCAATGCACTTTGCTTAAAGGTGCAATACACGCTTATTATTTCACATAGTCATTAATTCAGGTCTATTAGAAGTAGAAATGCTGTAGGTAAGATCACACCAGAGCAAAAATAAGCAACCACCATGCCCGAAAGATGCCAGTCACCCAATCTAGCCACCACTCACCAAATTGCCAGCGGTATCAGAAGTAACATCATGAAACCTTCTTAATCTGATGGCGTCACTGGAAGCAACATCACATGATATTTTCTGCTGAGGTCTTCACGGGAAGTGATGTCAAATCACGATTTGGCCTGATGATGACATCACTGGTGCAAAAAAAATCTACAATACCTGCTATATCAATAAAATATGTCAAAGTTACTAAAGATAAAGGTGCCCTATAGTTACACGATGTAAGTTAAAAAAGGACACCAGCACATAATAGAAAAGAGATGCAGACTAGAGGGACCTTTAGTGACCTCTGTGGCGCAGTCCACGTTGTGTGATGAGCCGCATGGACGGAGAGTGCAGTGGTACTGGAGTGAGGGCACTACAGGAAGAGATGGCAAACCGAGGGTGCTCCGCGTGCACCTGCATTGAGGGAAGTAAATGTCAACATTTTTAACATTTAATTGTAACTTGAAAACGTTCAGGTCAGTGATTTAGTTTCTGTTTACATTGCATTTGTTAATCATGCATAGTTGCATTCCCGAAAAGTGTTAGCTATTTTACCTATGTAGGTTCTGTACTTTTTTCATGTATCACATTACTCTTCTACAGTCCATACTTTGAATTGAGTCGCACCACTTGAGAGGGCTGAGGGCACTACGAGTACCTCACAGTGAGTGAAAAAGGTGTTCAGAAATCTTGATGGCCATCTATAGGAAGCTGGCTTTTTATATGATATATCAGAATGAGACATATCGTGTAAAGAGTCCAGGCATTCCCTTATAAGTGGACAGGGGCTTACTATGGCAATCCCATGCTGCTCTTCTAGGGGGTAGTGTGGTCGAGCAGCCTTAGGCTTATCACAGAAGAATGCAAAACATCTACAAATACACACAATAGTCAGTGAGACACACGACTCAATAAGAAGATCCACACCAATTTATAAAAAATAACGTATCTTTTTATATGTTTGGGCACCAGAAGCAAATCGTTCAGGCAAGTACATTTTTAAATAGGAATTATTTTCAGTTCAAAAAGTCGACGCTTAGTGCAATTTTTAGAAGCTGCAATGTTACCTTATGGGAGTAAAGGTCAATGCAGCATTCAGGTACAGTACAGCGACTTACGGGACCAATCCGCAGGTGTTAAGATGAGTGGTGGGCAAAGTCCAAGGCAGCCCCACTAGGACACCACCAGTGGCACTAGGGCGGTCGGGTGCAAAGTGCAAAACAGCGTTGGGTGCCCAGTGTTACTCTATAGGGATAGGTCTTCACGTAAAGAGGCTGCAGGCTCGGACCGGGAGGCTAGTTGGGCTGACCCAACAGGGGAGCTCAGGCCTCATGGTGCTCGGGGATGTAGGGACACCTTTGGTCCTCTTCTCCATGGCCCAGGGATGAAGGGTGCAGAGATGTCTTTAGGCATCAGGTTTTTCTTACCTGGAACAGTCGCAGTAGAGGGTGCCTGCGTGCAGAAGCTGCAGGCAACGTTGTTGAGTTCTCTTGGGGCAAAACCACAGTGGACTCTGTCCCTGGAGGGCTGGGGGATCACGATGACACCGTTGGCCCACTTTAACTCGGGGCTATGGTTGCAGTTGTAGGAAGCAGGCTCTGTATATACTTTACCAAGGTAAGGTATAGTGTGCACAGAGTCCAGGGGATCCCCAGAGGTATAGCAGAGGCTAAATTAGATAATCACTAACAGCTCTCTTTGTGGTAGTGTGATCGAGCAGTTAGGCTTATCTGGAGGGTGTGTTAAGCATTTATTGTATTCACTCAATCAAGGACTGATTACACACACTCAGAGACAGAATCCAAACCAATTAGGTAAGTATAAAAAGCTATACTTATGTTTTATTTTTAGAACCAAGCAGGACTTGGTACACGTAGGTAAAATATACTTTCAATTGTAAAACTTTACAGGGAAATGCAATTGGGAATGGATTTGCAATCATTACAGGTTTGTATATGCTTTGAAAACAGTTTAAATTACATAGAAATTACTTTTGATTACTTTTGCATTTCTTTTGGATTACATCGACTACTCAGGGTGATATGCCTAGATATCACATTGTGGATCCTACAATACAAAGGTAAGTAAGACTTTTTAATGTTTAAGGTACAGTTACTTTTCTTTCATACAAAACACAGGTCAACAGAGAGATTTTTAGGAACAGAAAACTCGTAACATTGGTTCATATGAGAAAAAGAGGGTTAACGGTTTAACAGTAAGTAAACGTCTTACAAGTATGACTTTGTGGGGTTGGGACCAAGGTTCCTCAAGGTCCAGGTAGGCACTCAAATTGCACCACCAGTAGCACTGGGGCGGACGGGTGCAGAGTGCAGGGGCCCAATGTTAGCCAATGGGGCTAAGAGGCCTTCGGTCAGGGACTGCTTTTGAGCAGGCCACTCGGGTGTGGGAGCAAGGCTCCTGGGGTTGGGATCAGCACTTCAGGGGCCAACAATCAGCACAGGAGCTGCACCACTATCGGCACATAGGCGGCCGGGTGAAGTGTGCCAATGAGAACTCGGGCGCCCTGTGGATTTCAATGTAGATCTCCGGTTTGGTAAAGATGCTGCAGGCTCGGTCAGGGAGGCTTCCTGGAGGCGGCCACCAACTGGAGAGGTAAGTTGGATTCTTGGGGGATGCCTGGACACCGTCGGTTGGGCCACCCAAGGCCGTGGGGAGTCCGGTGCAGGGGTGTCTTTTGGCGTCAATTCTTTTCAACAGGTCCGGTCGCGCTCGGGGGCCCTTCAGGTTGAGGCTCCAAGCGTTAGCTTGAGGGAGGTCGGGGATCACCAGCTTCCAGGTCAGGATCGCTGGGGAGACCTCCTTGTAGTGTTGGGCCACTCGAACTTGGGCCGTGGGCGTCGGATGCAAAGTGGTGCAGAACCGCGGAGCCGCCTGGATCCGGGTCCTGTGTTGGAAGTTTTCGCTGAGCAAATCCGGTGCTCACAGGAGACCGAGTCTTTAAGATGGGTGCAGGGCAGGTCCTCTGGGCTCTGGGGGGCTGCTGGACATGCCGGGGTTTTTCCTGTAGTCAGGTCGGAGTCGGGACAGGCCGTTAGGACTGTGCCCAAAGCAGTTGGGGTCCTCTTCTTCTTCGGTCAGCATGGCTCTTCAGTCCTTCTTTTTTCTTCCTCGAATCTGAGGAGGTCAAATCCTCGAATTCCTCGAATCTGAGGAGTTCAAGGTGGCCCCTAAATACTAAATTATGGGGCATTAAAGGGGTGTGCAGGTCGGGACCAATGGGTCCCTTCCTTCGGGTGGGTACACCCCCTATTATGCCACCCTCCAGTGGGAGGCTAGCATGAGCCTCTCCCTAATTGGCTGGGTCCCCTATCTTCAAGATGGAGGGGACTGAGATGTGTGCTTCACCTCACCTCCCCCACCTGAGGGGTGGGGTTGGCAAAGATGGGCACACCTCTCCTCCTAACTTGGTTTTCCCGCCGATTCTCCTGCCCAAAGTGGGGGTCAGAACCAGTGGGAGCCAGTTGCTGGGGGCAGCAAAAGGCAAGGACAGCTTACAAAGGCAGCAGGCCTTTGAAGCTTCCCCTTCGTGGACCTAGCCCATTCTGGGGGAGGAGGCATGACACCTCTGCCCAGGATGGGCTTTGTTTCTGGACCCAAAAAGCGGAGGCCCACTCCCCAGGGTTCCAGAAACCTGTCTGGTGGTGACAAATGGCGGGCAGCCATTCAGGAACCACACCAGGGATAGTCGCTTTCAGGGGCCATCTCTTAGATGCCCTCTGAGTGCATTTTACATTAAATCCCACACTGGCATCAGTGTGGGTTTAATGTGCTGAGAAGTTTGCTACCAAATTTCCCAATTTTAGTAAAGCCATTATGGAGCTGTGGCGTTTGTAATGACCAACTCCCAGACCATATATTCTTTATGGCTTTACTGCACTTACAATGTCTAAAAATGGACTTAGACACTGTAGGGGTACAGGGCTCATGCCACTGCACCCTCACCTGTGGGCTAGAGCACCCTGCTAGAGGGGTGCCTTACCTAGGCCCCAGGCAGTGGGTTGCTGGCATGGCACACAGGGATGTGTGCCATGTCGACTCTTCACTTTTCTCTGCACCAAAATACGCAGCCTGCAATGGCAGTGTGTGGGTGTTAAGGTGCAAGGTCGCTAGGGGAGGCACAATAGAGTCCCTGGTCACAGTGCCCTTGGTGCCCAGGGTACCTTTTACAAGGGCCTTAAGTGGGGCCACAAATGTGCCAAATGTGGGAACAAAGGTACAGTTTTGGGAAAGAACACAGGCCCTGGGAACCTGATTAGTAGGGACCAGGGCACATCAAGTCAGATGTCAGGCAAAAAGTGGGTGCTAACCATGCAAAAAGGAGCACTTTCCTTCAGCAGTGGTGTCTTCAGGCATCGGGTTTCTGCGGTCACAAAGTCCACACAGGTGTCTTTGGATGCCTGCAGGTGTGCAGGGAAGCAGGTCTGTTACTTCTCAGGAGTCTTGGTTCCTTGGTGAAGTGCTGGTGGGTCTCCCGGCCTTTGGGGACTCAGCAGCTGCAACTTAGCACAATTGTCAAAGTCAGCAGGCAGTCCAGCAGGGTTGGCACCAAGTCAGTTGCTGGGTCTTCAGTTCTTGCCAGATGCCACTCTTCGCGTCCTTCTTCGTCTTTCAGGTAAGCAGGTTCTGTTCTTCTGGTGCCAGGGGCTCCCCTAAATCCTGGATTTAGGGGAGTGTAGGGTAGCCGCCAATGGGCTACTTACCCTTGGGGTCATTATGCCCCCTATATGACCACTTCCTGTGGGAAGTGGGCATAACCCTGTCCCAGAGTTCCTAAGTGTGCCAACACAAAGATGGCCACTTCTGAAAAATGGTACCCACATCAGGTTAGGCCACTTTAGTGGTTGTACTAGCCTGAGGGGTGGGCACACCTACCTGACTAGCTAATTTCCTGCCTGTCCAGGTGCCAAAGGGCTCCGGACAAAGGGGGGTCGGCCTCCTCTGCTGTGAGGGGAGCCAGATTCGCATTTCAAAGGCGGTAGCTTCTTTGAAACTTGCCGCCGGCGTAGGAGTGCTAATCAGTAGGTCATCCTGCGGGAGGGGGTGTGAATACCCTCTTCCTGTGCAGGCTTTGTTTCTGACCTCCTGAGAGCAAAGGCCTTTACCCTGGGATGTCCAAAATCTGTCTTGTGTGGCAGGCTGGCAGAGACCAGTCAGCCAACACACCAGAGGCTGGTAGGTTTTCAGGGGGCACCTCTAAGGTGCCCTCTGTGTGCATATGTTTACAAATCCACCACTGGAATCAGGGTGGGTTTGTAAATATGAGATGTTTGATACCAAACATTCCTATTTTCAGTGAAGCCATCATGTAGCTGGGGAACTCGTTTTCACCAGTGTCCAGCACATATTCTAAAATGGCTTCCCTGTTCACTTGCACTGGCAGTAATGGAACTGACCAGCACAGGGGCATATCTGCTCATGCAGGTATGACCTCACATGTAATACCATGTACCCTGCCTTAGGGCTGTAAGGCCTGCTGTAGGGGGGACTTACAAGTACTACATGCAGTGTCAGGGGACCTGGCACACAGGGATATGCGTCAGGTCATGTTTTAATTTTTGTCTGCACCAAAACACGCATCCTGCGATAGCAGCCCTGCATGAGTTTGGGGGAGCGATCCCTTAGGGTGTCACAATTCGTGCTGCAGTCCTTGGGGGACACTCTTTAGTGCCACAGGTCATAGGTATCAGGGGTACCATTTTCTAGGGACTTATAGATGGTGCTAAAGCATTGCCAATTGGGGCAACAATTGTGCAGTTTTGGGAAAGAGATTTGGCACTGGAGACCTGGTTAGCAGGAACCCAATGCACTTCCAGTCGGAATCTCATCATGTACCAGGCAGAAAGGGGGGGTGACCATGTCAACAAGGGGCACTTTCCTACACAACACACCCCCCTGAAACAAAAGAGAATGAGACTAACCTTTCCCAAGAGAGTCCTCATCGCCTATTTGGAAAAACCTGTCAAGGCCATCTGCATTGGCATGGGCAGTGCCAGGTCTGTGCTCCACTGTAAAATCCATTCCCTGCAGGGAGATGGACTGCCTCAACGGTTTGGAGTCTTCACCTTTCATTTGCATCGGCCATCTGAGAGGCCTGTGGTCAGTTTGAACAAGGAAGTGAGAGCCAAACAAGTATGGTCTCAACTTCTTCAGGGACCAAACCACAGCAAAGGCTTCCCTCTCAATGGCACTCCAACGCTGCTCTCTGGGGAGAAACCTCCTGCTAATGAAAGCAACAGGCTGGTCATGGCCATCATTGTTGGTCTGGGAAAGGACCACTCCTATCCCATGTTCAGAGGCATGTGTCTGCACTATGAACTTGTGGAGAGCAGCATCTTTAAACCGGACGTCTTCAGTGTCCTCTTCTTTGCAGTCTGTGGAAGCTGACGCTCTGGTTTCAGGGAGCCCCCTAATACTAAATGTACGGGCATTAGGGCAATGGAGATAGTAGCCAATGGGCTACCTACCCTTGGGGTCACTACGCCCCCATATGACCACTTCCTGTGGGAAGTGGGCATAACCCTGTCCCAGCTTGCTAAATTCTGCCATTACCAGATGGTGGAATTTTGCTAAAGTGGGGCACATCCAGCAGTTCACTTAAGGGATGTGACTGACCTGGGTGTGCTTCACGCCTACTTCGCATACTAATTTCCCACTTGTTCTGGTGCCAAATGGGCCTTAGGGCAGGTGGTGGCATCTCCCAGGTCTAGAGGATGCCAGGGTCATATATCGAAGGCGGCATAGGCTTTGAAGCCTCCAGTCTTGGTATGCTGATTGCTAGCAATCTTGTTTGGAGGAGGTGTAAACACCTCCTGCCAGAGCAGGCATTGTTCCTGACCTTTGAGAACGGGGCTCTCACCTCCTAAGGGCTCAGAAGCGTGTCTGTGGTGGTAGGCTGCGCTGTACCAGTCAACCATCACAGTAGTGGACTAGTAGGTTTCAGGGGGTAACTCTAAGGTACCCTGTGATGCATGTATTAATAAATCCATCACAGGAATCAGTGTGGGTTTATTAGTACAAGATGTTTGATAGCAAACATCCTTGGTTTCAATGAAGCCATATGTAGCTGGGGAACTCGTATTCACCAGTGTCCAGTGCATATCCCTAAAATGGCTCCCCTGCTCACTTGCAATGTCTATGAACCGACTTAGACATCGCAGGGGCATATCTGCTCCTGCAGATATGTCCACACACGTAAAAAAATGCACCCTGCCTTAGGGCTGTAAGGCCTGCTGTAGGCGTGACTTACATATATTGCATGCAGTATCTGCAGGCAGGGCACACAGGAGGTGTGCCATGTTGGGTCTTCACTTTTGTCTGCACCATGTCACGCAGCCTGCAATGCCAGTTTGCATGAATGTGGTGAGGGGTCCCTTAGGGTGGCACAATACATGCTGCAGCCCTTAGGAATCCTCTTTAGTGCCCATTCCCTAGGTACCAGGGGTACCCTTTACTAGGGACTTACAGGGGTGCTAAAGGTCTTGCCAGTTGTGGAACAATTGCATAGCTACCCTGTTTTTGGGAAAGAACACTGGCAGTGGGGACCTGGTTATCAGGAACCCAGTGCTCTTCAGTAAATGTTCTATCAAATACCAGGCAAAAAATGGGGGTGACCATGTCAAAAAGGGGTACTTTCCTATTGTGCATGTATAAAATGCAGGGTTTTGTGTAACCTTCAGCACTTATGTTTGCAGTTTACTGACTGGTTACATGAAGGGGTAGGTATGTGTTATAAAATGGGATCCACAATGCTGCACTAGCAACAAATGTTCTTTCTCTGAATCATACAGTGCACTGAATGACAAAGGTTTATCATCCCAAATCTTTCTACATTGAACTACTTAAACCAGAATAAGATATTTTGAACGGCTGTCACAGATGAACGTAGTTTGAATCAAGAGATAGGCCGTGTATTTTTGTATTTTCCAAAACTGACAGTGTCGAAAATATTAATCATATAAGATGACTCAAAATATAGGGGCCTATTAGGATGACGGGCGGACTTTCGTCCGCCCGCCACCCTAGCGGTGCTGGGACCGGCCGCCAGTGGTGCGGCGGTCCCGCACAGGCGATTAGGATGCCACCGCCACCGTGGCGGTGGCATCCTCCATTCCCAGCATTGTGGCGGGCGGTGCGCACAGCTCCGCCCGCCACAATGCTGGGAATGCACTGTGTGCATCGTCATGCACAAGGTGACAGGCACCGCGAGGTGCCTGCCACCATGTCCATGACAATGCAGGGGGTACCTTAGGTACCCCCATGTGCACCCCCACCCCCCAACATCCTGGGGGCCCGCAACGGGCCCCGAAGTGGAATCCGCCTGGCTTTCCATGGCGGAGTCACTGCCATGGAAAGCCCTGCACCGCCGACCATCGTAATATGGATGGCGGTGCCTGCAAGGCACCGCCACCATACTGCAGGCCTTTTCCGCCCGGTAGGCAATCGGGCCGATTGCCTACCGGCGGAAAACCGGCGGACGGTCTTTCCGTCCGCCTGGGTCCCCACTGCCGGTGGGGAAATGTGCGGTGGGGAAATGTCAATGGGGAAATGTGCAGCGGGCGGTGGAAAATAGCGGGCGGATCGCCACCGCCATACGGGCGGTGGCGATCCGTCCGCTATCCTAATGACCCCCATACTGTTTTAACAGATCTACGCATAAGAAACGGAAATCATGGTCTCTTGCATGTTAGTTAGTTTGTCACTTTGAAACACCCTTGTTTTAAAAATTAATACTTGCAAGGAATACTCCCATCTCTTGAGAGTCATGAGTGATCAGCTCTAAAAATAAAAAATAAAGGTCTAATACATTGAAAAATTAAATATTAATGTTTCAGTTAGGAGTGCTCCAGGGTGGTGCACAATATTTATTGCACTCGATTAATACTGATATCACGGCAATCTGAATTAATCGAGGGCGGTAAATATGCCATGTTGCTATTTGAGCCCTTCAAAATGTGACATAATAGCAGATGTTGGTGTTTTCCTCACCAAAATGCACGTGTCCTGGTAATTACTAGGCCTTTTCCCTCATAAAATAGTGACAGGTTTTCGCAGTCTTTTAAAAAAAATTCAACCAGTAATTACTGGATGCCATAAACTTGTAATTGCAATCACCGCACAAATAGATGTTTCCACAGTGACCGTAAATTAAAGAGTCTCTCTTAATCAAGGCCCAAATTATTTTCTATCCAAAGCAAGGTGGCTCAAATCTGTGCATAGGAACCCAAGCTTGTCCTGCAGAAGGTTGTGGCAAGGTCACACATTCGGGTCAAAACAATAAATATTGAATACAGAGAGTGAGGACACAACACTGTCGAACCGGTGTTGAAAAATGATAATGGATAATGTGGTTTATTATTTGTAACACATCATATGGCAGGGCCCAACCTCCAAGGCGTAGCAAACGATACCACATACAGAATTCAGGTAAGCAGCAAAACAACAACACTAGCATAATGGAATACAAAGGAAATACTATAATCAGCAGAAACTAAATACATACAGTAAACATACAATGCAATTAAAAACGGATCAAGCAAACTCAGTTATGTGCATCATAGAATAAGGAAGTTTGGGGAGAGGGGGCACATAGTCTTGGATTTGAGCTAAAAACAGCTAAAGTCACCCTGCTCCTGGTGCATGGAGCTTTGGAAGATTCTTTTGGTGAAGTTGTTTGTTTGCGTTTTTGGGGCGACTCTTCCAGACTGTCCACTGTCAAGGCACAGGCCGTCAATTCCCTTCCAGTTTTTGATTGCCAGAAGACGAGTTAGAGAAACCCTGCTCATAAGAGAGAAGTATGTGTGGTTGAGAGGATTTGGGCATTCTAGAGAAACCGTACTTGATAGGGAATAGATTCTCTTTGCTTAGTTCTTTTTCAAGAACAGCTATATTGTTTGACTGCCTTGTCGTTCTTCAATCATATTTTGTAACACATATGGCAGACGCCTCAGTTATTCGGAGGTTACCTATATCTGACATTGTGTTATTTTTGTTTTGTTTTAGAATTCATTGAATCTACAGATAAACTGTTTGAATTAGAGGAAGAGTTCGAGATTCTGAGTGTATGAAGAACCTTCTCGAAATGGACCATGCATGGACTTGGTCCTGGGACAGCTTTTCTAGCCGGAAAGTGCCTAAAATCACATAAACACGAACAGAGCACAAAAACTCGTACGGTGCCCAACATGAAGTTCTACTTTTTTCAGACAATTTCCTCCCAAAAGGATAATGCACACAGATATCCTTCTGAGGTAGTGTTTTTGTGGGAGGAACCTTTCATTTGCCATGGAGCACCTGTAAAATAAAAACACGAGCTGAAAGCCGCTTCAAAAAGAGGCAGAATCCTATCAGAACAAAGAGGATTGCCGGTGCCAGGGCCTCGTTTTGAAGTATGATGGCCCCAAAAGGAATGTTCCACTATATAACAGCTTTTTGTTTACAAACAGAAAACTCTTGAGGATACTTGAGTAACTGTTTTCAATTTTGCATTTTTCAATCACTATGGCAAATTGATAGATCTTGTTAACTAAATTGAAAAATTCTCAAAAACCTTTTTGTTTTCTTAATATTTTTCTTTTTTTAACAAAAGAAACTCTTCTGAAACATTAATCAGTCAGGTCGAAGAGATAGGAGATGAGTGAAATTGCAGATTGTAGGTCATGGCATTTTCCACTCAGACCTCTTATAAAAGCATGCTGAGAAACACTTTGAAAAAAGTAAAGACGGTCAGAGTTTTTTTACACCAGTTCTAACTTATTTATTTTATAAGGTTGTTGATTTACTCCCAGAGAGCCCATCAGTATCAGCACTTTATCTTTGCTTTAAAAATAATGTTTAACCTTTTAGATGTTAACCCATTTATGTTGTTGCAAGGATTGTTTGGAAGTACAAGTCGTTCGTTGTTCCCCACGTCTCCGTGCATGAAGGAGTTGTGTTCCTGAGAAGCCGTATAGTATGTGGTTTTGCAAGTGTCATCTTCCTTTCTTCGGTTGCAAGTACTGTTGGAAGGTTTACAATGAACAGAAAAGTATTGAGTTCTCTTCGTTTTCTCACCACTGTAATATGCAAGTCTACCAAAGTGTACACAAAATAGAAGCAGATGGATGCTGTGTTTAAGTTCATACTCATCCTTGACTTGGAATAATAAACTTAGATTACCTAAACTGAAAGATAAGATTGTAATATAGACCTAGGAAAGGAGGCTTTAGACATTAGAACCTGTTGTATTACCTACATTTTGTGGCATTACAATTACAAGCTTTGGATCCAACTGTGATGTCAAGAACATTTATATCAAAAGAGGATATGCAATATAAATGACTACTTTCGGATGGCACCAGGTATATATCAAAATAGTACTTTTGTTTATAAACTTTGCAATATTAAGTGTTCTTTGAGAAACGTGTTGTTCTAAAGAGCAAAGTTAGAGATTTCCATTTAAAGACGTTTTGCGTCCTGAGCTCGCATTCTCTCAGGATCAACGGGCTTCAATGAAGAGCAGACGAGCTATAACATGAACTGAAACAGTCTTCACTCATGGTGAGCACTCTGGAAAATGCTGCACTTCTTGAATCACTAGATGTAATACACGGTTTAGTTGGTGTTCACTGCCATACCTGGTTGATCTTCATTTTGTTTAACTTTGTATGCGCTAAAACTTTAATATAATGGAAAATATACTTTTTTGTATGGTACTGATATTTGAACAAAATTATTCTCTGCTTCCTTTTTTCATCAGTTAATTCAATCACTGAAGGCCTACAGTTCTGAAAAGGCATAATGATTCAGGGCTCACCATATTGTGAATGAGTGGCTATTCTTCTAACACAACAAAAGCATACTTAACCTAAGTGTGCTTTAACCAGTTAACAATGTAGTACTTATCGAAAACAAATATACGCCCATTTTGGTTTTTAATGTAAAAATAACCCTGCAAGCTTGTTGAATCTGTGACGTAGCCCTGCACACACATGTTCCAGAACTGTGTTAATGCAAATGTACTTTGAGCCAGCTATCAGGTGTGCTGTTGTGAATTGTTGGTCCATAAATTCAGGTAACCATTCCTCAGGCAAATTATGACTTAGCTTTAACTTGATTAGACACAAAAATTGCTTTTCCATAGCAATTTGGAAAATTAAGACTTAGAGTTGCCACTATTAGGTTAGAATTATGGCTGCTTGTTGGTGTTAATCAACCTCTCTGCATCATTTAATATGGTAGATCATGCCATTTTCTTAGACTTGCTACAGTAGCTCATGCCGACGAGGACACTTCTTTCTCTTCCACCTCTCCCGAAGAATTTTGATGGGCCCTTTTGTGTCACCGAAAGCTACTTCCTGCTGCAAGATTCATCAAGGCACCCCAATCTCACCAGCTCTTCTCTACATCGATTTGCCCCCCCCCATTTACATTCTTTAATTACTCTCAGGTCAAACTTCAATCATATCCTGATGATACGCAGGTCTACATCATATTCTGCAGTGACAAGAATCTCATCAAAAACCAATAAACAATCGTGAGCATACGAGTGCCTGGATGAGTACTCACTTAATAACAACAAAACAACTCACTTAGCTTAACATCTTTCCCCAATCCCTACATTCTAGGACAAAACTTGACACCAAGGTAAAAAAAACTTAGGGGTAACTTTGATGCTGTTATGCCCCCTAATATCCAAGTTAGCAGTTTGTACCATCAGCTCTCTGAAGCGCCCCATAGATTGCACTAGTTGTGTGGGCCACCATTACTGCCAAGGCTCAGCTATTGTAATTGCCTCGATGCAAACCTTCCAGAGTCCCAGATTATTGATGTACAGAGGGTTCAGAATACAGGTATCAGATTGATAATGGGATTCTTGAAAGAAACAACAAGTCACATATGCCAAATGAGCTTTCCACTGACTTTACGGCACAGACGGAATCTGCGGCTAGTTCTTGTCTCTACTAGATAATGCATTACCAAAGGTAAGTAACTTGTTCATCTGATAGAGACATCTAGCAGCAGATTCCTTTCCTTTGAATAGAACCCAAGCAATACCATCCCTGGTGTTGGGCTGCAGACAATTTCTAAACTAAAAAGTCCTGCAGGACTGAACGGGCAAAGTGAATGTCCCTGTGGACCTGACTGTCCAGGCTGTAGTGTTTGGTAAACGTGTGCAGGGACGCCCACGTTGCTGCCTGGCAGATGTCCATGATTGGGACCCTACGTGCTAATGCATTAGTTGCAGCTTTAGCCCTGGTGGAATAAGCCCTTACGCCCTCGGGGGCTACTTCTTGGCCAGTGCATAGCAGATTTTAATACAGTGAATGACCCAGCGTGAAATAGTTGGTTTCTGTACCGCCCAACCCTTCTTCGATCCAACATACCCCAGGAATAGTTGGTTGTCCACCCAGAACTCTTGTGTGCGGTCAAGGTAGAAACACAATGCTCTTTTTGGGTCCAGACGGTGGAGTTGCTCCTCTTCTTTTGAGGGATGTGGAGGAGCATATAAAGTAGGCAAGGTGACAGGCTGCCCACATGGAATGGTGTTACCACTTTCAGTAGGAAAGAGGCCCAAGTCCTCTGACCTCCTGGTCTGAGAACTGCTACACTCCCCAGCAGCTCCGCTGTTTGCGCGTTTCACCGCTGACCCCGTTCACCTCCTTCTGGTAGGTGTTCGAGGCGGCCCAGGTCCTGCTGTGCCCGCTTTGTGCTGCCTCCGGTGCCTGACCCTGCTTCTGGTGTGATTTTGTTATTGTTTTTCTGGTTTATGTAATCGTTTCTGTGCCACTTCATTGCTTTTTCCGCAGTTTTTTAATTCCCCTCGTATTGCCTGTGCTTTTGTTTTCCTGTCGCTTTTAACCCGCTCCATCCCGCCGCTGCTTCCCCTGCGGTCCCTCCCCCCTGCCAGTTCCCGCTCCCATGTCCCAGCTGCACGCCCCTCCCCCCTTCCCTATTAATGGCGGCCGTGCCAAAGGCAAGCCCGTCTGCACCCGTCCGCGACCAGACCGCAACCAGCGCCAGGAACCTTGGATCTCCAACCATCCGCCGCTACGACGCAGCTACCCTCCTCGCACTCAACCCCGGAAGGAACAACAACTGTCCACGCCGAGCTCCACCCACGGACAGTTCTCCTGCCGCCACTGTCGCCAGACCTTCACCACCGACCCCGCCGCCAACACCCTAAGATGCATCCTCCTCAAAATGCGCTCCATGCACAGACACGCCGTAGAGATCTGGAACCTCCTGGACACCCTCTCACCCGATGTCGCCTTCTTTACAGAAATCTGGACCAACGCCTCCTCCGCCCCTGACATCGCCATCCCGGACAGATACAAGATCCAGAGGAAGGACCGGCCCAATCACCCGGGAGGAGGGCTCGCCATCTCGCACAAAAACTCCCTCCGCCTCTCCACCTCGAGCGACACCTTCCCCGCTGCCGAACACCTGCACTTCCAGGTCCAGACCAGCCCCAACTCCACACTCTGCGGCACCGTCGCCTACAGACCACCTGGCCCCCGGGCCCTCTTCGCCGACACCATCACCGACCTCATCGCACCCTACGCCATCGCCTCCATGGACTACATACTCATCGGAGACCTGAACTTCCACCTCGACAACCCTAGCGACCCCAACTCCACCACTCTCCTAGACAACCTCGCCAACATAGCACTGAAACAACTCGTCACCACGCCGACCCACAAGGCAGGACACACCCTCGACCCAGTCTTCACAGGAGGAAACAGCGTCCATTTCAGCCACACCACACAACCCCCATGGACTGACCACCACTGCGCACACTTCTTTGTCAACAAACCCAAGCCGCCCAAACCCGCTCCGCGCCCTCCGCGAAGGAACTGGAGCAGAGTCACCGAAGAGCAGCTCAACTCCACCCTCAACTGCGACACCCCCACCGCTGCAACAGACGCCAACCTCGCAGCCAGGGAATTTCACACATGGATCTCCAACTGCGCAGACAAGCTCGCCCCACTACGCAACTCTGACAGACAGCGCCCCAGAAAAGCCGCCTGGTTCACCACTGACCTCCAAGAAGCCAGACGCACCTGCAGACGCCTCAAGAAGAACTGGAGAAGCAGCAAGACGCCCGAAAACCAAACCACCTACAAGAACGCCATGACGGAATACCACCAACGCATCAGAACCACCAACAGGACCTTCATCCACAACAAAATCCTCGCCAACTCCAGCAACTCCAAGGAACTCTTCAGCGTCATCCAGGATCTCAACAAGTCCCCCAGCGAAGCCACGGACATCACCCCTTCCCAGGACCTCTGCAACAAGCTCAGATCCTACTTCCACCTGAAGATCAAAAACCTCTACGACAACTTCAACGCCCAAACACCTGACTCCGCAACCATCTCACCCTCCGGCAACGCCAGCCAACCCACAATCTCCTCCTGGACACCGGTCACGACCGAAGAGACCGCCTCGACCATGAAAGGCTTCCACTCGGGGACCCCCATGGACCCCTGCCCACCACACATCTACCACAGAGCCACCACCGCCATGGCGCCACAATTACGACGCACAATCAACACCACCTTCGACACTGGCACCTTCCCCGACGACTGGAAACGCGCAGAAGTCAGACCCCTGCTCAAGAAGCCCTCAGCAGATCCCACGGACCTCAAGAACTACTAGCCCATCTCGCTCCTCCCCTTCGCAGCGAAAGTTGCTGAAAAGACCGTCAACGTAGAACTTACAAGGTTCATCGAAGACAACTCCATCCTCGACCCCTCCCAATCTGGATTTCGCAGCAACCACAGCACTGAGATCGCCCTACTCGCCGCCACAGACGACATCCGCACCCTCCTCGACCAAGGCCACACCGCAGCCCTGATCCTACTAGACCTGTCAGCAGCATTCAACACTGTCTCCCACCGCACACTCGCTGCCAGACTACACGACGCCAGCATACGAGGAACCGCCCTCGACTGGATCCGCTCATTTCTCACCGGCAGAAGCCAAAGAATCAGACTACCACCCTTCCTCTCCGAACCCACGGAAATCAACTGCGGAGTGCCCCAGGGATCGTCACTGAGCCCAACCCTCTTCAACATCTACATGGCCCCCCTCGCCACCATTGTCAGACAGCACGGCCTCAGCATAGTATCCTACGCCGACGACACCCAGCTCATCCTCTCACTCACCAAAGACCCCACTACCACCAGACTCCACTGACAGAAAGGAATGCAGGACGTCGCATCCTGGATGAGCAACAGCTGTCTGAAGCTCAACTCGGAGAAGACAGAAGTCCTCGTCATCGGAACCACCCCATCGGCATGGAACAACACCTGGTGGCCCGACACCCTCTGCACCCCTCCGACACCCACGGACCACGCCAGAAACCTCAGCTTCATACTCGACTCCTCCCTCTCCATGAGCATCCAGCTGCTACAACACCCTCCGCATCCTCTGTAAGACTTTCAAATGGATCCCCCCCGAGTCAAGGAAGACAGTCACCCACGCACTCGTAACCAGCAGACTTGACTATGGAAACGCCCTCTACGCCGGCATAAACAAGTCACTACTCCGCAAACTCCAGACGATACAGAACACCGCTGCCAGACTCGTCCTCGGCATCCCTCGACACGAGCACATCAGCCACCACCTACGGAATCTCCACTGGCTCCCCGTCGAGAAGAGAATCACTTTCAAGATACTCACCCACGCCTACAAATGCCTCCACAACATCGGACCCCAATACCTCAACGATAGAATCAACTTCCACGTACCCAAAAGAAACCTCCGATCCGCCAACTTCGTCCTCGCCGAAAACCCACGCATCCGCAGAGCCAAATCAGGGGGAAGAGCTTTCTCCTACATCGCGGCCAAGGCCTGGAACGAGCTCCCACTCAACATCATACGCGCCCCCTCTCTGAACACCTTCAGGAAGGCTCTCAAGACCTGGCTCTTCGACTGAACGGAACTGCAGAACCCCCCCCCCCCCCCAGCGCCTTGAGACCCTCACGGGTGAGTAGCGCGTTTGCAATTCCCTGATTGATTGATTGATTGATTGATAGTATGAAGCACCAATTTGTCTGGAAAAACAGACAGGAATGGAGGCATGGATGATAAAGTCTGCAGCTCACTCACCCTACGGGCAGATGTTATTGCCACTAGAAAGGCTGTCTTGATGGTGAGCAGCCGGAGGGGATAATTATAAAGAGGCTCAAAAGGAGCACACATTGGGAAAGTGAGAAACAAATTAAGGTCCAACTGAGGCATAATAAAAGGAGAGGGGTGAAACATATTTACAAGTTCTTTAAGACACCTATTTACAATAGGGGGCTTAAATAAAGAGGGTTGGTCAGGCAGCTGCAAAAAGGTAATGCGTTAGAGTGAACCACACAAAAAGATAAGAAGGGGTAGGAGGAATATAAGTCCCACTTCAACCTCCTATAATGCCATTAACACACAACAAGGAAGTAGGACTATTGAAGCTAGATCACTGAAAATTAACAAGGGCCCAGGGAGAATACCCAGGTGTATAAAACTGCCCTCACACACAGTAAGCTGTGTCATACTTCATCATAGGGCTGCTAACACACCTCCTCGCTTGCCAACACTGGAGGTGGAGCAATAGGGAGGGGGAAGACAATACAACACATAAAGAAAGTGCATAACATGGGATCAAAATATGTGAATACAGGTGCAGAAATAGTGATGTAAAACTGGATCAAAGGATATCCTCATTCCAAATTTAATTATGGACTCCCTTGCCCAGAATTAAAAGAAAAGGGCCACAAATATGACCAGTGGATGAAGGTAAGGTGAATTATGATGAATCACCTACCCCTCCACTCTGCAAACAAATGTCGACATGTTTCAGCCGAATCAAAGGATTCAATGAATCATTACCCGGCTTTCTTCAGGACTTCACATGAAAGAAAAGATCCCAAAAGAACTAACCCTAGCTCCTCAGTCCAGGAGTAGGGAATAGACAACCCTTCTTGAGGAATACTACCTACTCATGTGTAGGGATGATTTCCATGGGGAACCTGCAATAGAACCCATAAAAACAAGTATCAAGTGACATAGTGTTGGCTTTCGTGTAAATAGTGACACAAATAACCTGGGTAGTGCACCCGGACCCATTAAAAACATACAGCGATCAAGCGGTGGGCGTTATCACACCGCTTTCGGACATAACCTGTCAAGTTAGCCTTATGGCGTAAATGGAAGTACCACACATGTCCCACCAGGTGCCATTGCACCATATAACATAATATCAGGTCATTGTACCCTTTGGCAAGTTTAAGAGATCCAACCATCACTGCTCGGGAGAAAAGGTAGACACACAACCAAATACTTGCTCTCACCGAGTATATTGAAGTTCAACACTCGAACTGACGGGGGAGTGAGAACAACTCCCTGTAGTCAAACTCTGTAAGACACAATAAATTGGATTAGAATATACACACCATACAACCATCGATATCAGGGATGGTCCTGTGGCTATACTTCGTATCAGCATCATGATCTGACATCGTAATAATAGTTTTGCAATAAAACGAGCACCTCAGGTAGGCCCATTATGAGCGGTATGGAAACGCCCATAAGAAAACGGGGCAATCTCGTCACTATCTGCCCCCTCAAGTCTGCACTTACTACATCAAGGTGAGTGTTTGCCCATCAGGACCGGGACAACCTCGTCACTGACTGCCCCCTCGGATCTGCACTTACTGCATCAAGGTGAGTTGTTTGCCCCCAATCGGTCCCTCCCGTCGCCGCGTAGGTCACCGGCAACGCTGATCTACAAATGTTTTAAAATTGTGTCTCCCTAGGCCACGCAAGGCTACGCAAGTACGCTGGATGCCTCCATTGGCTGGTGTTACGTGGCCGGGGAGAACAACTAGACCGCTGCCCGTCAAACCCCATGACGGTAGAGGGAAAATGTAGCGCTCTATCTGCGCGCATGCACGGGAGGAAAATATCCCTGGATCAGCTGTGATTGCACGAATACCCGCAATCCCTCATCGTATTTAGTGCCATACATATAATATTCAGGGATTGAACGGAGGGGCCCCTTCTCAACCACTCTTGACCCGTGCAAAACCTCCTCTTTTCTACTAGTGTTTTTAGAAATGTGTGAGCGGATGAAATTGGTAAAAGAAAATTAAATTAAATTAAAATCTTTACCATAACATTCATCAGGAACCCATCACAAAGTGAAGTACACCCATAGTTCTTAATGTCAGGGTACATGATCCTAGTTACTAACCGCAATCAGAGTGATGGATACCTCAATAAGCGGGATGCCCTGCAATATAAGAAGGTGAGGACACTTGTGAGGGCCCAAGGTAGGAAGGCACCCGTCTGCACAGTGTGGGGACCCACTCTAATCCGCTGAAGTAACAGGGAGGCCAATATCCAGGGAGGCAAGGTGTAATATGACCACCCACTAGTATACACCACTTCGGGGTCCCTCCATGGTCTTAAACTTCAAAATGGTCACTCATAAATTATTTAGAGTTGACCAAGGGATCTCATCATTGAGCCCCTCAACATGGCTCCGGACTCTAAAAATCCATTTTTGTTCTCTTAGGAAGAGGGCGTGATCTGGATTACGTGTGGTATTGATATTTGGCTTATCCAGAATCGTCCATTGGAAATCTTCGGCCAGGTGCCCTCTCTCCTTAAAGTGGCTGGTCAGTCGGCTCACTATTCTCTGGCACCTAAAAGTTGACCGATGTTCCATGATTCTTATCTTCACCTTTCTTGTCGTCATGCCGATGTAAACAAGATTGCATGAACATTTCAGCATATATACGACATTGGAGCTATTACAATTAGTATGCTGGCGTTGCTCCCACGGATGCTTCAATCCTACGTCCACGAATTTGGTGTTAGTAGTGAGATGACACACGTCACAACCACCACATTTAAAATGTCCTAAGACAGGGGGGAGAGGTGTCCGTGTGTTCTCCAATGTGGAGGAATGGCAGTGTTTCGTAGAAAACACTCTCGGTCTAATATGTACCAGCTGGTCCCTGATGTTTTGACTCCGTTTGAATGAAAAGAGTGGTTTTTCCAAAGCCAGGCCATTTGAGTTAAGAATTTTCCAATTCTTTAGGATAATCCTTTTGATGTTATTGGACGCTGTATTAAACGTCGTAACACAAATGGTTTTGTCAGTGGTGGTGGTTTCCCTGGTCTCCAGGAGTGCCTCTCTGTTGCAATTGCTTGCCCTCTTGTAGGCCCTCTTCACCGTCCGGCGTGGATATTTCCTCTCTGTGAGTTTTCTTGATAGAGTGATCGCTTCTGATTTAAACTCTTTTATGTCAGAACAATTCCTGCAAATGCACAGGAACTGGCCCACCGGTAAGTTCTCCCTTAAGGACTCGGGTGGAAGCTCCCGAACAAGAGTAATCCATTTCTGTCCGTCGATTTGTGAAACATCTTGGTGTGTAGGCCTCCTCCATGTGGATAGATGACCAGATCCAGGAAAGGTAATTCCTCCTTTGTGATGGTTGAGGTGAAATGGAGGAAAGGATTCCGAGTATTCAACCATTCCAGGAAAGCCTGAATGGAATTGGCATCTCCTTCCCAGATAAGGAGGATGTCATCTATGTAGCGCCTCCATAGCTTAATGTTGGTGTGCCACGGACCTCTTGGTTCATAAATGTGTTGGTCCACGAATGCTGCTACATAGAGCCCTGCCAAGCTGGGGGCGAAAACACTCCCCATTGATGTCCCATGTGTTTGCAGATAGAACGTACCCTGGTATTCAAAGAAATTCCTAGTTAGAGCTATCTCAGCCAAGTGAAGGATAAAAGGTCTCGGCGTCTGGTACTCCCAGTCCAATGAGAACAGGATTTCCTCCACTACCCGTAGAGTCTCCATTTGAGGGATATTTGTATAGAGAGACTCTACCTCCAGACTGACTAGGAAATTTCTCTCTAGATCAAATTGCTGTTCCTGGAGTAGATTCAACACATCCGTTGTGTCTTTCAGGTAAGCCGTTCGGCTTTGTACCACAGGCTTTAAGAAGTAATCACAAAACTGTGACAAAGGTTCTAGTAAAGACCCTATCCCCGACACTATGGGTCTTCCTGGGGGAGGGCGTGTTGGCTTGTGCACCTTGGGGAGTGTGTAAAAATACGGTGTAACCGGCTCTCCTTGACACAAGAAACTGCCTTCTTTTGTGGTTATCCATTCGTTATTTACTGCCTCCTCCACCGCAGAAGCTATCTCCCTCCTGATTTCTTCAGTGGGGTCCGTGCGGAGTATGGAATAATTCCTCCGATCCGAAAGTAATCGCAGGCATTCCGTATCATACGATGATTTCTTCTGTATGACAATCGCGCCCCCCTTATCCCCCGGTTTGATCACGATCCCGGGGTTGTTTTTCAGTTCTTCCAGGGCTTGTTTCTCTCTTCTGGTTAAGTTCTTATAGTTTGTGTTGTCATGTGTATCCAAAGCCTCCACGCCGTGAATCACCGCTTGTTCAAAGGCTGCAACTTCAATGGGAAGGCTGCCAGTTGGTGGTACAAATTTAGATTGGGGGCGAAAGTTGGTATCCCCTCTGTTCTCAGTACCCTCTTCCTTGTCTTGAAAGAAAACTTTCAACCTAATGTTCCTAAAAAATCCAGCCAATTCCTGGCGGATTTTGAAGACATCAAGGGTGTTAGTTGGTACGAACCCCAAGCCCTTGTTAAGGATCTCTTCCTGTGGGGCAGTCAGAGGTGTGTCTGTCAGGTTTATGACGAGAGAGATCATTCCCTACTCGTCCCTGGTGATGGATCCCTCGCCATGCTCCTGGTGACCCTCTGTTCTAAGTCCTCCCACTGCACTCCTGCGGAGCCCTTCTGTTTGCCCCTGCCTCTCCCTCGGCCTCCTCAAGTTTTTTCTTGTAGGTCCCTAATAGCCTGGAAGTGTACGAGGGATTGGCTGATCCTCATTATTAATACAGCTAAGAGGACAGCCGATACCCTCTACATCAAGATCCAGGCTAGTGAACAGGGGATCAAGGCCAGTATCCTACTGGCAACCTACAAGAAAAAACTTTAGGAGGCCAATAATGAAATAGGGGAGTATAAAGACTACTTTTTATGCTCCAAAGTGGACAAGCTTCAGAAAGATCTGAAAACATTCTCCCGCGAAAAGGTGTACCCCTATACTACGGACGAGTATATTCAAAAAAAGATGGAGGACATGAAGAAGGGTAACTTCATGGAAAATAGGAACTCCGATAGAACGAGCTCGAGTAGTGATGACAGTGATTACGTAAGGAGACCTCGGAGGAGGGGTAGAGGAAGGGGCTTTTTCGGGGGCCTCCAACCCCCCTTTAACCAAATGTACTCCAATTTTCCAAATCAAAACTTTGGGTGGCCTAATATGTACCAACAACACTTCCCTGGTATGCAGGGGAATCATATGACTCAGTATCCACAAATGCCAAATCCTCCTTTTTAGGACTCGCCTGAGCCAGCGCTTAGCGCTGCTCTCGGCGAGAGTTTTAGTAAGCGGGTTTTGGAAGTGCAAACAGCAGTGGCTTTTGCTGGCGACCAGCTTGCGCTCACGCAGGCGTGCATGCGCGATCAGGCGCCATATGGCTTCCCTCGCCAGCTGGCTTCCCACCCTGATAACTCGCAGCGCTTTTATCGCTCACGATTACTTTCACTTTCGCGGCCGTGTCAGTTTCACGGCCGCGCGGCCAATTCTTTCAGGATAGCTTGTTTTTAGAAGTTTTGCAGATTTAAATATTTTTTTAAGTGTCACTTTAGGACTTCTAATTTTTGACGTGATAAATTGGAACCGTTGAGGCAATACAATGTGTTTTAAAGGGCATGAAAAATTGAATGTGCTCTTTTTATTACCAGAACAACGGATTTTGGTGTGGGTCCAAAACATGTTAGACCTGACTCCAAGTGGCATGAAATCTTTTTCAGTGGCAGCAGCTTCTGTGGCATAAAAACCGAAAAGAACAAAGTGCTGCAGTTTCTGCCACCAGCAAGACAGTGTGTGCTGTTTCACGTTTACAAACTTTCTTTCAAAGTGACGTGCTACGGGTAGCAGCTGATGGCTGCCAGGCCTGCCCGACCACCTTCAGAAGTCACGGCTTGGTCTGTGTCAACGCTGATCAGAGTGGAAACGCTGCATGGAGCCAACCCCGGCCTTAACTATCTGAGACCCAGCAGGTATCAGTGCTGGCTCTCTTGTGCTGTCAGTCGGGTGATTTACGGTGACTTGGGCTGCCTAATGAGCAACTGATGTCCTGATGAAGTGCAGATAAGGTACTAAGGGACTGATGATGGAAAGCATGCACACACAGGGGAACTCCCATTAACTCCTGACATCACAATGGAAATCTGTGGAAGGTGTTGGACTTCAGGCTGGCCTGTCACCCTAGCCGGTTGCACAGGCATAAGGTTTTGTTAGAGAAAATGTCGAATTTTGTAATGCCAGGTCCAGGTCAAAAACCGCGATTAAAAATATTTTAGAAATGTAAATATTCAACTGATTAAAAAACGGTGTTTTTAGTTATTGTAAGAATGTCATTCTGTTGATCTCAGTCGAGGTCTAAATTAGTTTTTTTTAACAAACTAAACTGATTTCATTGTTGTTTTTTTTTATAAAAGTCCATCACATAACCTAGGAAGAAAAAACTTAGGCCCAAGGCATAGATTTTCTAGCGTTTTGCACCAATGTTCAGGAGATGCAGAGTGAAGGAAAGGACTGATCAACTTTTTGTGCAAAAGTTTTTGGCACTAGAAGTCTTTCTGAATGCATCACTATATGACGTTGCGTAATGCAAAACCTGGATAATGAATGCAAAGTGGGTGTTACAGTGGGGGAACCAAGAAGACACACATAATAATTAACATTAACCAATGCTTATTTAAGTCACACAAAATAGAGCAACCTAGAGCTGCATGGAATATTATGGCCAAATGGAAACGGGTGCAATTAATGTGCAAAAGGTGGAGTGGGGATTATCGTGTGACTTTTCTACATGCAACACGGGTAACAATCGGAAAACAAGCATTGGCATAGCCAATAGGTCTCGCCTTTGGGACCTTATAAGTGTTTAGCCATGCAACAGTTGATGTTGTTGCACCAAGGATATTGTGCTGGATAACTAAACACTTATAAGGTCCCAAAGGCGAGACCTATTGGCTATGCCAATGCTTGTTTAGGGAGAGGCCGAGGGAGAGGCAGGGGCAAACAGAAGGGCTCCGCAGGAGTGCAGTGGGAGGACTTAGAACAGAGGGTCACCAGGAGCATGGTGAGGGATCCATCACCAGGGACGAGCAGGGAATGATCTCTCTCGTCATAAACCTGACAGACACACCTCTGACTGCCCCACAGGAAGAGCTCCTTAACAAGGGCTTGGGGTTCGTACCAACTACCACCCTTGATGTCTTCAAAATCCGCCAGGAATTGGCTGGATTTTTTAGGAACATTAGGTTGAAAGTTTTCTTTCAAGACAAGGAAGAGGGTACTGAGAACAGAGGGGATACCAACTTTCGCCCCCAATCTAAATTTGTACCACCAACTGGCAGCCTTCCCATTGAAGTTGCAGCCTTTGAACAAGCGGTGATTCACGGCGTGGAGGCTTTGGATACACATGACAACACAAACTATAAGAACTTAACCAGAAGAGAGAAACAAGCCCTGGAAGAACTGAAAAACAACCCCGGGATCGTGATCAAACCAGCGGATAAGGGGGGCGCGATTGTCATACAGAAGAAATCATCGTATGATACGGAATGCCTGCGATTACTTTCGGATCGGAGGAATTATTCCATACTCCGCACGGACCCCACTGAAAAAATCAGGAGGGAGATAGCTTCTGCGGTGGAGGAGGCAGTAAATAACGAATGGATAACCACAAAAGAAGGCAGTTTCTTGTGTCAAGGAGAGCCGGTTACACCATATTTTTACACACTCCCCAAGGTGCACAAGCCAACACGCCCTCCCCCAGGAAGACCCATAGTGTCGGGGATAGGGTCTTTACTAGAACCTTTGTCACAGTTTTGTGATTACTTCTTAAAGCCTGTGGTACAAAGCCGAACGGCTTACCTGAAAGACACAACGGATGTGTTGAATCTACTCCAGGAACAGTAATTTGATCTAGAGAGAAATTTCCTAGTCAGTCTGGAGGTAGAGTCTCTCTATACAAATAATCCCTCAAATGGAGACTCTACGGGTAGTGGAGGAAATCCTGTTCTCATTGGACTGGGAGTACCAGACGCCGAGACCTTTTATCCTTCACTTGGCTGAGATAGCTCTAACTAGGAATTTCTTTGAATACCAGGGGACGTTCTATCTGCAAACACATGGGACATCAATGGGGAGTGTTTTCGCCGCCAGCTTGGCAGGGCTCTATGTAGCAGCATTCGAGGACCAACACATTTATGAACCAAGAGGTCCGTGGCACACCAACATTAAGCTATGGAGGCGCTACATAGATGACATCCTCCTTATCTGGGAAGGAGATGCCAATTCCATTCAGGCTTTCCTGGAATGGTTGAATACTCGGAATCCTTTCCTCCATTTCACCTCAACCATCACAAAGGAGGAATTACCTTTCCTGGATCTGGTCATCTATCCACATGGAGGAGGCCTACACACCAAGATGTTTCACAAACCGACGGACAGAAATGGATTACTCTTGTTCGGGAGCTTCAACCCGAGTCCTTAAGGGAGAACTTACCGGTGGGCCAGTTCCTGTGCATTTGCAGGAATTGTTCTGACATAAAAGAGTTTAAATCAGAAGCGATCACTCTATCAAGAAAACTCACAGAGAGGAAATATCCACGCCGGACGGTGAAGAGGGCCTACAAGAGGGCAAGCAATTGCAACAGAGAGGCACTCCTGGAGACCAGGGAAACCCCCACCACTGACAAAACCATTTGTGTTACGACGTTTAATACAGCGTCCAATAACATCAAAAGGATTATCCTAAAGAATTGGAAAATTCTTAACTCGAATGGCCTGGCTTTGGAAAAACCACTCTTTTCATTCAAACGGAGTCAAAACATCAGGGACCAGCTGGTACATACTAGACCGAGAGTGTTTTCTACGAAACACTGCCATTCCTCCACATTGGAGAACACACGGACACCTCTCCCCCCTGTCTTAGGACATTTTAAATGTGGTGGTTGTGACGTGTGTCATCTCACTACTAACACCAAATTCGTGGACGTAGGATTGAAGCATCCGTGGGAGCAACGACAGCATACTAATTGTAATAGCTCCAATGTCGTATATATGCTGAAATGTTCATGCAATCTTGTTTACATCGGCATGACGACAAGAAAGGTGAAGATAAGAATCATGGAACATCGGTCAACTTTTAGGTGCCAGAGAACAGTGAGCCGACTGACCAGCCACTTTAAGGAGAGAGGGCACCTGGCCGAAGATTTCCAATGGACGATTCTGGATAAGCCAAATATCAATACCACACGTAATCCAGATCACGCCCTCTTCCTAAGAGAACAAAAGTGGATTTTTAGAGTCCGGAGCCACGTTGAGGGGCTCAATGATGAGATCCCTTGGTCAACTCTAAATAATTTATGAGTGACCATTTTGAAGTTTAAGACCATGGAGGGACCCCGAAGTGGTGTATACTAGTGGGTGGTCATATTACACCTTGCCTCCCTGGATATTGGCCTCTCTGTTACTTCAGCGGATTAGAGTGGGTCCCCACACTGTGCAGACGGGTGCCTTCCTACCTTGGGCCCTCACAAGTGTCCTCACCTTCTTATATTGCAGGGAATCCCGCTTATTGAGGTATCCATCACTCTGATTGCGGTTAGTAACTAGGATCATGTACCCTGACATTAAGAACTATGGGTGTACTTCACTTTGTGATGGGTTCCTGATGAATGTTATGGTAAAGATTTTAATTTAATTTAATTTTCTTTTACCAATTTCATCCGCTCACACATTTCTAAAAACACTAGTAGAAAAGAGGAGGTTTTGCACGGGTCAAGAGTGGTTGAGAATGGTCCCCTCCGTTCAATCCCTGAATATTATATGTATGGCACTAAATACGATGAGGGATTGCGGGTATTCGTGCAATCACAGCTGATCCAGGGATATTTTCCTCCCGTGCATGCGCGCAGATAGAGCGCTACATTTTCCCTCTACCATCATGGGGTTTGACGGGCAGCGGTCTAGTTGTTCTCCCCGGCCACGTAACACCAGCCAATGGAGGCATCCAGCATACTTGCGTAGCCTTGCGTGGCCTAGGGAGACACAATTTTAAAACATTTGTAGATCAGCGTTGCCGGTGACCTACGCGGCGACGGGAGGGACCGATTGGGGGCAAACAACTCACCTTGATGCAGTAAGTGCAGATCCGAGGGGGCAGTCAGTGACGAGGTTGTCCCGGTCCTGATGGGCAAACACTCACCTTGATGTAGTAAGTGCAGACTTGAGGGGGCAGATAGTGACGAGATTGCCCCGTTTTCTTATGGGCATTTCCATACCGCTCATAATGGGCCTACCCGAGGTGCTCGTTTTATTGCAAAACTATTATTACGATGTCAGATCACGATGCTGATACGAAGTATAGCCACAGGACCATCCCTGATATCGATGGTTGTATGGTGTGTATATTCTAATCCAATTTATTGTGTCTTACAGAGTTTGACTACAGGGAGTTGTTCTCACTCCCCCGTCAGTTCGAGTGTTGAACTTCAATATACTCGGTGAGAGCAAGTATTTGGTTGTGTGTCTACCTTTTCTCCCGAGCAGTGATGGTTGGATCTCTTAAACTTGCCAAAGGGTACAATGACCTGATATTATGTTATATGGTGCAATGGCACCTGGTGGGACATGTGTGGTACTTCCATTTACGCCATAAGGCTAACTTGACAGGTTATGTCCGAAAGCGGTGTGATAACGCCCACCGCTTGATCGCTGTATGTTTTTAATGGGTCCGGGTGCACTACCCAGGTTATTTGTTGTCACTATTTACACGAAAGCCAACACTATGTCACTTGATACTTGTTTTTATGGGTTCTATTGCAGGTTCCCCATGGAAATCATCCCTACACATGAGTAGGTAGTATTCCTCAAGAAGGGTTGTCTATTCCCTACTCCTGGACTGAGGAGCTAGGGTTAGTTCTTTTGGGATCTTTTCTTTCATGTGAAGTCCTGAAGAAAGCCGGGGTAATGATTCATTGAATCCTTTGATTCGGCTGAAACATGTCGACATTTGTTTGCAGAGTGGAGGGGTAGGTGATTCATCATAATTCACCTTACCTTCATCCACTGGTCATATTTGTGGCCCTTTTCTTTTAATTCTGGGCAAGGGAGTCCATAATTAAATTTGGAATGAGGATATCCTTTGATCCAGTTTTACATCACTATTTCTGCACCTGTATTCACATATTTTGATCCCATGTTATGCACTTTCTTTATGTGTTGTAATGTCTTCCCCCTCCCTATTGCTCCACCTCCAGCGTTGGCAAGCGAGGAGGTGTGTTAGCAGCCCTATGATGAAGCATGACACAGCTTGCTGTGTGTGAGGGCAGTTTTATACACCTGGGTATTCTCCCTGGGCCCTTGTTAATTTTCAGTGATCTAGCTTCAATAGTCCTACTTCCTTGTTGTGTGTTTAATGCGTTAGAGTGCCCAGAGCAAGACTGCCTACAAGTTGCATTTAAAGCACTACCACTCTCTTATAAAAAAAAACACGCACTGCTTACTACAATGAGAGAATAGAACAGGCATAGAACTCTTCTAAAGAGCTATTTACCATCCTTAAAGATTTGTCCTCGTTTGAGAGAACTGTTGCTCCTGCTACCAGTTCACCTGAGTTATGTAACCACATCGCTGATTTCTTTGCTGAGAAGGTAGTCAAAATATATGATACCTTTCCGATGGAGGCTCGTAATGGGATGCTCTGCCAAACTGAGAGGACCTCTGTGGATAGGGCCAACTCCCTCTCTAAATTCCATCTACTCTCACCTGAAGATCTAAAAGGGGTAGCTTTAAGCATTAAATCCGGTTCTCCCATGGACCCGGATACACCTAAGATTATGAGAGAAGGCCTGGAGATAATAATGCCTTACATACTGCAACTTCTTGATCTCTCCTTTTCTGGGGGCAGGGTTCCAAATAGATGGAAACAGCTATTGTCCTCCCTCTTAAGAAAAAGCCAGGAGCTGACTCGAGTCAGCTGGAGAACTTGCGCCCTATTTTGCTTCTGCCCTATTTTTTAAAATAGCGGGAAAATGGGGGGGAATACACAACTAGTTGCACATATTAATCGGCAAAATCTACTCCATCCCACTCAATCGGGCTTCAGAGCCATGTACTCTACGGAGTCTGCATTGCTCCTTGCAACGGAGACAATACGCAGACGTGTGGATGAAGGTCAGACTGTTGTTCTGGTCCTATTGGACCTTAATGCTGCTTTTGGTATAGTATCCCACAAACTGCTCTTACAAAGTCTCAGATCAGGAGGGCTGGCTGAAACCGCACTAAAATGGATGGCTTCCTTTATACAGGATCGGAGCTTCCAGGTTACACAACGCCCATATATTTCCAAAAGCATAGCTCTTACTCAAGGGGCCCCTCAAGGCTCCATTTTGAGCCCAACTCTTTTTAATCTGTACATTGCACCCTTGGCAGAGATTGTGGAAAGGCAAGGTGTCATCATTGTGTCATATGCGGATGACACACAACTTGTTGTTTCTTTGTCACACGACTCTGACAAAGCAGCCACCAAGTTTTCTACCTGCCTGCAGGACTTGGCGGCCTGGATGACAGATAACTGCCTTAAATTAAATGGTAGTAAAAAGAGATCTTAGTTGTGGGAAAATCCCCCTCTATTTGGTCATCGGCATGGTGGCCACAGACTCTGGGCTCTACCCCTACCCCAAGACAACAGGTCAAAAACCTAGGAGTCTGGCTGGACTCCAATCTTTCTTTTGAGGCACATACCAGAAAGGTGCCAGGGAAGTGCTTTGGAATCCTTAGAATTTTAAGGAAAACTCTGGACATTCTCCCAATCCCAGCTAGGAAAACCCTAGTCCACACTTTGGTAACATCCCAATTGGACTACGGAAACTTCCAATATCTGGGAGCAACAAACAAAATGCCTTCATAGGCTGCAATGTATTCAGAATGCGGTGGCTCGCTTAGTTCTGAAGCTCCCTAGGAGGGCGTCAACTGAGAAGGCTCTTGATGACTTGCACTGGCTGCCGGTTAAGAAAATAATTCTTTTCAAAGCCTTATGCATTAGCCATCGTAGCCTGCAGGGCAAAGGTCCAAGTTATCTTCATGACTTACTTGCCCCTTATAACCCTACTCGCCATCTAAGATCGACTGGGACCTATCTGGTCAAAGTCCCAAAAGTACAAAAAGTAAGAATGGGCGCACGCTCATTTAGTTATCTAGCGGCAAAAAATTGGAATGCACTTCCCCTCTCTCTATGTGCTGAACAATTGGAGACTTTCTTTTGAAAAAAACTGAAAACCTGGCTATTCCAGTTATAGGTCCTTTTTTTCCTTCTCCCCTTTTGGAAAGTTAGTCTCAGCGCGGGTTCCCACCTTTTGGTGTAACCAGGCGCTTTATAAGTGATATTATTATTATTATTAGAGCAGAGCCCTGCTGGGCAAGGGTAAGAATAAAAAGAATGATATCAAAAAGTGATGCAGAAAAAGTATCAATAGACTTTTCTGTACACTATAATACAAATTTGTTCCACCGGCAAGCATACACCATCTTGGTGGAGGGACGCCTGACTGCCAAAATAACGTTGCAGACTTTGAGATGAAGGCCGAAAGCTGTCAACCGTCGCCGCTCAATCTCCACGCAAGAAGGTATCGAGTTGACAGGTTTGGGTAGAGGACCCTGCCCTGCTGCTGCAAGAGATGATTTTCCCAAAGGGGCAGCCTGATTTGAGGATCGATGCTCATGCTAAGAAGCTCGGGTTACCAGACTCTCCGTGCCCAGTCCTGAGCCACAAGGTTGACTTGGGTCCAGTAGTTTCAGATCTTCTTGAGAACTCTGGGCAGACGTGGTATGGGTGGAAAGGCGTACAGGAGGCCTGAGCTCCACTCACGACCAAAAGTGTCTCCTAGCGAGAGCCACCTTGGAAACTCCAACGTGCAAAACTGCTGACATTGTGCATTCTTGGTGGAGGCAAACAGATCTAGACAAGGCTGTCCCCTCTGCTGAAAGAGACCTTGCACCTCCTCCGGATGGAGACCCCATTTGTTATCCACTAGGCATCAACGGCTGAGTTTGTCCGCTATAGCTTTCAGGGAACCTGCCAGGTGTTGAACCACCAGGGAAATGCCCTGCTGTTCCATCCATTTCCGGAGACCCATGACCCCAACCTGCCTGTTTGTTGCAGTACCATATGGTGGTGGTGTTGTCTGTGAAAACTTGTACCAGACTTCCCTTGATGGAGGGTAGAAAGGCTATCAATGCCAGTTGGATCGCCCAGATCTCCATCATGTTGATGTGGATTCCAGATTCCGCCGGAGACCAGAGTCCTCTGATCTCCACCTTTCCCAGATGGCCGCCCCATCCCAGGAGTAATGCATCTGTCAGTACTGTGTGATCTGGTTGGGGAAGAGAGAGGGATCTGCCTCTGAACCAATTTCGGTTCTTTAGCTACCACTGCAGGTCTTTTGCCAGTCCCTCCAAGATCTGGACCATGTCGGAGAGATTCTCCAGTACGCTGTGCCCACTGGAACTTCAGGTCCCACTGCAGAGCCTGCATATGCAATCTGGGATATGTTACTAATAGGATGCAGGAGGCCATGAGGCCCAGCAACCTCAGAGTCATTCTCACTGAAATCCAGGATAGAGCTGAAACATTGATGTTATACCCTGAATATCCTCGACTCGTTGCTCGGGAGGATAAGCCTGAAACTGCACCGTGTCCAGAACAGCTCAGATGAAAGCCAGCGTCTGAGAAGGAGTCAGGCATGACTTCGGCACATTGATAGTGAACCCCTAGTGAATGTAGAAGGTTTGCTGTAGTCTGGAGCTGGGAGACGACAGCATTTGTGACCCTGCCTTCAGCAGCCAGTCATCGAGATAGGGGAAGACTGGTACCGCTGATGTGCGCAGATGAGCAGCAACCACCGCCATAACCTTGGTGAACACCTGAGGGGCGCTGGTAAGTCCAAAAGGGAGTATGATGAATTGAAAGTGCTCTTGGCCTACCGGAAACTGCAGGTAACGTTGATGGTCAGGCAGGACGGGAATATGAAAATATGTGTCCTGCAAGTCCAATGCTACCATCCAGTCCCCTAGGTCCAGGGCAGACAAAACCTGAGCCAATGTGAGTATCTTGAACTTCTCATTCTTGAGAAAGATGTTGAGGGCTCTGAGATCTAAAATAGGGCGAAGCTCTTTGTTCTTTCTGGAAATCAGAAAGTAGCGGGAATAGCAACAACTAACAAGTTACTTACCTTCGGTAACGCATTATCTGGTAGAGACTCTATCTAGCTGCAGATACCTTACCTTTGAATTTCCCAGGCGTCAGGCTGGATCTGGAAACTTTTGCTGAGAAATACATCTTGCGCGCAGCGTCTGGTGGCTCCATTCGTCTCTGTGTGACGTCAGCGGCGTTGGTAACATCGGTTAAGACGTTTCGGTGCCTATTTATGCGCCACCCAGGCACGCAGACATCAGTACTTTTAATTTTTTCCACGCCAGAAGCGCAGAGCCACGAAGTAACTGACGTAGTCGTGTGCAAAACAAGGACCCTGAAAAGGGGAGTAACCCTAGCCCTACAATATTAGTCCGCAAAGCGGGGAGGCATGAGTGGGGCTATAAGGAACCTGCAACTAGATAGATTCTCTACCTGATAATGCGTTACCGAAAGTATGTAACTTGTTCATCTGATAGAGACTTCTAGCTGCAGATTCCTTACCTTTGAATTAGATACCCAAGCCATACCATCCTGGCAGTGGGTGCGGACCAATACCGTAAACTAGAAATTCCTGTAGGACCTTGCAGGCAAAATGCCCGTCTCTGCAGACATGACCATCCAGGCAGTAGTGTTTTGCAAACGTGTGCAATGATGCCCACGTTGCTGCCTGATAGATGTCTTAGACTTGGACACCCCGAGCCAAGGCCGTAGTCGCAGCCTTTCCTCTCGTGGAATGGGCCCTTGATCCCTCAGGGGGCTGCTTTTTGCCAGGGCATAGCAGATCTTGATGCAGAGAACGACCCAGTGAGAGATGGTCCTTTTCTGCACTACCCTTCCCTTCTTCGCTCCCACGTACCCAACAAAGAGTTGGCCGTCTACCCGTAACTCTTTTGTGCAGTCAAGGTAGAACGACAACGCTCTTTTTGGGTCAAGCCGGTAGAGACGCTCCCCTTCCTTAGAAGGATGTGGGGGAGCAAAGAAGGTGGGCAACGTGATGGACTGACCCAGATGGAAAGGGGTCACAACCTTTGGTAAAAAGGATGCTTCGGTGCGAAGCACCACCTTGTCCGGAAAAGATGTAAGATAAGGAGGCGAGCAAGATAGCGCCTGCAGCTCACTCACCCTCCGGGCCAATGTAATCACCACCAAGAAGGCTGTTTTGATAGTCAACAGCCGGAGGGGACAATTGTGTAAAGGCTCAAATGAAGTGCACATCAAATAGGTGAGGACCAAATTAAGGTCCCACTACGGCATAACAAAGGGCGTAGTTGGAAACAGGTGAGCCAGCCCTTTCAGAAATCTATGTACAATGGGAGATTTGAAGAGAGGGGGTTGGTCTGGCAGCCGCAAAAAGCAGACAGAGCAGAAAGGTAACCCTTGAGAGTTCCCAAACCAGAGCCGTGTTGGGCAAGGGTCAGAATGAACAAAAGGACAGTAGAAAGAGAAGCAGAAAGAGGGTCAATAGACCTTTCTGTACAGTATAATACAAACTTCTGCCAATGGCAGGCATATACTGTGTTAGTGGAGGGACACTTGGCCGCCAGAATAACGTTACAGACTTCGGGAGGAAGGTCAACTGTCGCCGCTCAATCTCTATGCATGGATGTGCAGAGTTGAGAGGTACGGGTGGAGAACCCTCCCCTGCTGCTGCAACAGAAGAGCCTCCCGAAGAGGCAGCCTGATCGGAGGATCGATGCTCATTCTCAGAAGCTCTGGATACCAGACTCTCATCTCCCAGTCTGGAGCCACAAGGACGACTTGGGCCCGGTCTCTCCTGATCTTCTTCAGAACCCTGGGCAGGAGTGGTATGGGCGGAAAGGCGTACAGCAGGCCTGACTGAGCTCCACTTGTGACGAAAGGCGTCGCCGAGCGATAGCCGCCTTTTAAACTCCAGCACGCAGTACTGCTGACACTATGCGTTTTCTTCGGTTGCTAACAAATCTAACCAAGGTACTCCCCACTGCTGAAAGAGACCTTGCGCCACCTCCGACAGGAGACGTCATTTGTGATCCGCTAGGCATTGATGGCTGAGTTCATCCGCCCTGGCGTTCAGAGAACCTGCCAGGTGTTGAACCATCAGGGTTATGCCCTGCTGTTCCAGCCGTGTCCAGAGACGTATGGCCTCTCGAAAAAGGGTCCATGACCCCACCCCGCCCTGCTTGTTGCAGGACCACATGGCGGTGGTGTTGTCCGTGAACACTTGCACAAGCTTCCCCTTGAAAGAGGGAAGAAATGCCTTCAATTCCAATCGAATCGCCCGGAGCGCCAACAAATTTATGTGGAGCCCCATCTCTGCTGGAGACCAGTGTCACCTGATCTCCAACTCTCCCAGATGGCCGCCCCATCCCAGAAAGGACCCATCTGTCACGACTGGGAATTCTGGTTGGGGAAGGGAGAGGGGTCTGCCATTGACCCAATCGCGGTTCGTCAACCACCACTGCAGATCTCTTGCAGTTCCTTTTGAGATCTGGACCATGTTAGTGAGATTTCCTCGATGCTGTGCCCATTGGAACTTCAGGTCCCACTGCAGAGCCCGCAAAAGCCACCTGGCATGCTTTACCAACAGGATGCAGGACGCCATGAGGCCCAACAGCCTCAGAGTCAGTCTCACCGAAATCTAGGAAAGAGGCTGAAACATCGGAATCATAACCCGAATATCCTGGACTCGCTGCTCGGGAGGATAGGCCCGAAACTGCACTGTTTCCAGAACAGCTCCAATGAAAGGGAGCGTCTGAGAAGGAGTCAGGTGTGACTTCGGCACATTTATAGAGAACCCCAGCGAATGCAGGAGGTCTGTCGTAGTCTGAAGGTGGGAGACGACTGCCTGGGGCAGGGATGCCTTCAACAGCCAGTCCTCGAGGTAGGGGAAGACTGACACCCCTAACCTGCGCAGATGAGCTGCGACCACCGCCATCACCTTGGTGAACACCCGAGAGGCACTGGTAAGGCCGAAGGGGAGCACAGTAAACTGAAAGTGCTCGTGGCCTACCTTGAACCGCAGGTAACGTCTGTGACCCGGCAGGATGGGGATGGGAAAATACTTGTCCTGCAGGTCCAACACTACCATCCAGTCTTCTTGGTCGAGAGAAGACAAGACCTGAGCCAGAGTGAGCATCTTGAACTTCTCTTTCTTGAGGAAGGGATTGACGGTTCAAAGATCCAAAATGGGCCGCAACCCGTTGTTCTTCAGAATCAGAAAGTAGCGGGAATAACAGCCACGCTCTATTTCTGAAACTGGGACTCTTTCTATAGCTCCCTTGTCCAAGAGAGCTGTAACTTCCTCTTGGAGCAACCTTAAATGATCCTCCTTCAGCCATTCCTGATTTGGCAGAATAAGAGGAGGAAAAGAGAGGAAAGGCAGAGAATAGCCCTCCTTGACGATCTGCAAGACCCACTAGTCCAAGGCTATGGATCTCCTGTGGGGGAGATGATGACGAATTCTCCCACCAACTGGAGTAGTGTGGTCCTGCAGAGTCAGCCTAGGAGTGCTTGGAGGCTGCGGCTGCTGGGGGTGGTGTGGCTGATGACTTCTGGCCTCCATTCCTGGATTGGAATGCACCGCGTCCACATCCTTGCACGGCTTGTGCAGTCTGTGCAAGACGGTGGCTGGGATAGGGCTGACGCGGCTGGAAACCCCTTCTGTTGCCATGAAAGGGGCAAAAGGAAGACTGGCCATGAGGAGTGGAGGAGAGGCCCAAGGATCTGGCCATAGCTCGAGAGTCCTGGAACCTGACCAGGGCCGAGTCTGCCTTTTCCCCAAAAAGACAGGTTCCATCAAAGGGCATGTCCATCAGATTAGCTTGGACATCGCCTGAGAAGCCAGTTGTTCTAAGCCAGGCCACTGTCGTTGGAAATCGATCTGCCCAGCGAATCCATCATATCTAGGCCACACCGTATGGTGAATTTTGCTGCATCTCTCCCATCATTGACCTCTTGGGAGAGCACAGCCCAGGGCTCCTCTGGGACCGGTGGCAGCACTTGTGCAACCTTCTCCCAAAGGGAATGGAAGAAACGGCCCAATAAGCATGCGGTATTCGCCAACCTAAATGCCAGGCTGGGGGAAGAAAACAACTTCTTTCCAAATGATTCCAGCCTCTTGGATTCCCTATCCGGAGGGGCGGAAGGGAACGCACCCTGGGATGTAGAGGCCTGCACCACCAAACTTTCTGGGGTGGGGTGTTGGCTGGAACTTTGGGTCGCCTGAAGCTGGGCGATGGCGGCGTGCAATCAACCTATTTACAGGTGCCCCTGTGCTAGGCTGGACCATGTGCCTGGAAGGACGTCCGTAAGTGCCTCATTAAAGGGCAAAAGGGGTTCGGAAGTGGAAGCCCCTGGTTGGAGCATCTCGGTCAGGAGATTAGTCCTGACCTGCATTGAGGGTAGTTCTAGTCCAAGGACCTCAGCTGCCCTCTTTACCACCATGGCATAGGATGCCCCCTCCTCTGTAGCCACTGTTGGCAGAGAAAGCATGCCAATCCCTGGGGAAGTGTCCAGTCCACTGACCTCCCCATACCAGTCCAAGTTCTCCACAGAGACATCCTGGTTTTCCAGAGGGTCCATCGACCCCTCCCATTCCCTGAGCCTAGCACATCTTCAAAGTGCTCATGCAACAACATAGAACCCCTGGGCTCAATCGACGTTGTTCCGTCTCCTTGTCGTCAGAGATGAGGATGGGGCAGGCGCCACCGATGGGCACCTGTGGCACCGCAGGCACCGACTTCGTGTTTGATGCCTGTGGAGGTCGCGACGGCACGACCGGCGTCAACCCGGATCTGGGATCGGATCCTTTAGGCCCCACCGGTGCCGTGGCCGGAGCTGATGGCGTCGAATCCGATGGGGCCCCTTCTGACTCCACGGGGCCCGAGGGCTCACCAGCGAGGTCGTTCCGCTCAAATACACAGCGCATGGCCTCGTAAAATTCTTTTATTTGAGTGGGAGTCGCTCCGGCTCCCGAACAGGGAGGGAGGCGCAAAGTCGACTCTGGCTCCGCAGGCACCGACTTCGGGATCGTCGCCTGGGGAGGTTGCGATGGCACGACCGGCGTCGACCTGGATCTGATCCCTGAGGCCCCACCGGCGCCGTAGCCGGAGCCGACGGCGTCAATCCCAATGGGGCCCCTTCTGACTTCACGGGGCCCGAGGGCTCACCAGCAGGGTCGTTCCGCTCAAATACACGGCGCATGGCCTCATAAAATTATTTTCTTTGTGCGGGAGTTGCTCCGGCTCCCGAAAAGGGAGGGATGCGCAAAGTCGGCTCCGCGGAAATGTGCCTAGAGCGTCGGTGCTCCTTATCCCTCTCGATGATGGATGTCAGATGAAGGTGAAGATGAAGTACGCTTGGACTTCATTTTCTTCTTATGCCTCTTCCCCAAGTGTCCCGAGGACCTCAAGTGGGAAGAAGAGGACTTAGGGCTCCAGGAGCTGTCCAGCGACCTCTTCTTCTTCGTTTGGGACCGGGACCTCCGCAGAGTATCGCTGGACGGTGTCGACTGCTGGGCCGCAAGGAGCTTCATCGCTTGCTCCATCTAGGCCTTCGGAGCCATGGCCTGGCAGTCTGAGCACGACTTTGAGATGTGGTCACGCTCGAGACACCAGAGACAGATGAGGTGGGGATCGGTGACCGACATCATGCAGTGGAAGGCACCGCACGGTTTGAAACCTGTCTTCCTCAAAAACATCCCTCGTACACAAAGTAGAATTTTTTTTCGAATTCAACATAAGTCCAGAAAAAACTGCCAAAAAGCAGCAGAGGGGTAGCTCTTCCCAGGATCGGCGCTTAACTGGTGCGGAAAGTAAAGAACTGACGTACGCGCGCCTGGGTGGCGCCTATATAGGCACAGCGACGTCATAACCGACGTTACCGCCCCATCATGCAGAGCGGAATGGAGCCACTCGACGCCGCGCGCAAGGGGTATTGCTCTGCAAAAGTTTCCGGATCCAGGCTGATGCCTGGGAAATTCAAAGGCAAGGAATCTGCAGCTGGAAGTCTCCATCAGATTTCCTACTTCTGACACCGAAACCTTCTCTATGGCTCCGTTGTCCAAGAAAACTGTGACTTCCTCACAGAGCAAGGACAAATGATCCTCCAACAGTCAGTCATGAAATGGAGGCACAGTGGGAGGGAAGGATTCGAAGGGAAGGGACTAACCCCCTTCGAATGATCTGTAAGACCCACCTGTCCGATGTTATGAACTACCAGTGGTGGAGATTGATGGATTATTCTGCCACCAACTGGACCCCCATGATCTTGTTGGGCAGGATTAGAAGGCTTTTAGAAGCTGCGGATGTAGGGGGGGTTGGTGGTTGTGGCAGAGCTCTGACTACCTGACTCACGGGGTCGGTATGAACCACATCCTCGCCCCCACACAGTCTGGGAAGCTTGCATGGGGCGAAGGCTGGAGTACTGGTGACGTGGTCGAAAATCCCTTCTGTAGCCACGAAAGGGGCGATATGCAGACTGGGGTTGACGTGGGGCAACTGAGCAGCTCAAGGCCTTAGCTATAGCCTGCGAGTCCTTAAAGCGCTCCAGCACCGAGTCTGAAGTTCACAGGAGTCCCTGTGCTGAGCTTGGACCTGGTTTCCAGTATGACATCCATCAGTGCTTCATTAAAAGGGAGCAAGGGTTCGGAAGACGTAGCACTTCTGATGAAGATATTAGTCTTTACTGCCACTGAGAGCAACTCAAGATCCAGGACCTCAGCTGCCCTCAACATGGAATAAGATGCTCCCTCCTCTGTAGCCACGGTAGGGTGAGAAAGCATATCAGTATCTGAGGATGTGTCCAGACCACTGGCATCCCCGAGTTCCTCACAATCCATTTCCTGGTACTCTAAAGGGTCCATTTACCCCTCCCATTCTTCCTCGAAGCCTAGCCCTTCAGAATATGGCTCAGGCACTGACCTAGGACGCATTGGTCCTGTCGCCGCCAGGTCCGGCTCTGTGTCAGATTTGTGGATGTAAATGGGGTTGGCACCCAGCAGCGTCGGGCACATCGGGCCGTCATCAGTTATGGAATCCACTGGGGCCCATTGGAGCTGCCGGTGCAGAACCCAATGGGCCCCCTATGACCTTGCAGGGCGCGAAGGTGCACCAGAGGGGTCAGTCCACTCAAATACAGGGCGCATGGCCTCGTAATATTTGTTTACTTGAGCGGGGGTTGCTCCGGCGCCCCAAAAAGGTGGGAGGCTGGGAGTCGGCCCTGGCAACGATTCTGGAGTAACGTGCCGCGAACGTCGATGCTCCTTTGTCATGTCAGCACGCTCCGACTTTTTGTGTTTCTTATGCTTCTTCCCTGAATGTCCCGATGACCTGGAATGAGAGGAAGAAGACTTGGGGCTCCCTCAGCAGTTCCGCAACCTCCCTCTCGTTCGGGACCGAGGCGTCGCATGCCGGGCTACTAGCAGCTTCAGGGTCTGCTCCCTCTAAGCTTTCGGTGCCATGGCCCGGCAGTCCGAGCATGACTTGGAGTCATGGTCGCACTTGAGACACCACAGACATGAGATAGTTTTGGCTCTGGTTCACCCCTCGGCCGGCACCTACCCAGCTGGACATCGGACACTGTTCTCCTCGTCTCCCCGTTCTGTCTTCCACCTGCATTTCTTACCCCTGTTACCATTCCCCCTCTTCCTTTCTCTCCCCTTAAGAAGTGTGTACACGCTAATAACTCTTGTAACCCGTAACTCTCTGATCCTCATGTAAAGCGCTCTGATACCTTCGGGTCTAGCCAGCGATATTTGCTTCCTCCCCCTTCACCCTACCCCCTACCTCTCTCCGCCCTACTCCTCTCCTCTCTATAGCTACTGACCTTTGCCTTCACCCTGCCTTACTCATACTTTCCACACTTTCCTATCCACTTATCGCTCTTTTGTAATCCTTTCCCTCGCCAGTTGAGTCATAGCTATTTGACTGATGCCCGATGGAGCTACCTTGTTTAGCTATTGGGGAGACGGGCTGTGGATTCCCTCCTCGGACGTCACCTACCCAGTCGGTCTTTGGGCAGACTTCCTTTCGTCTCTCCTTCCGTCTTTTCACCCATCCTCCCCCTTCACACTTCCCCCCCTCCGCTCTATCTGTCTCACCTTTACTCCCTCTCTCAATATGTTGCTTATTTTTGATGTAAAGTGTAATTTGTTTACCGTTTTCTGTAACATTGTGGAACCTAATGTAAAGCGCTCTGATACCTCCGGGTCTAGCCAGCGCTATATAAAACTCTCAAAATAAATAAATAAAAGATATGGGTCCGTAACAGACATGGCATGATGACAGGCACCACACGGTTTAAAACCTGCCTTTCTTGAAGACATCCCTCAACACACCAGAAGGAAAAATTCCTAAATAAGAATTTGACAACAGGTCGAAAAAAGTCTGTCAAAAAGCGACTGAGGGGTAGCTCTTTCTTCGAATCAGCGCTACCTGGCGCGGAAAGAAAAGAACTGACATCATCGCACCGAGGTGGCACCTATATAGGTGTTGTGGACGTCACTGCGCAGATAACGCCGCGCTGAGCCAATCAACGCCACCTACCGGCATACAGGGTTAATCCTCACGCAAAAATCTTCCAGATCCAGTCCGACGCCTGAGAAATTCAAAGGTAAGGAATTTGCATCTAGATGTCTCTATCAGATTCAACTTTAAACTAGCTTTGATGATGTACAAATGTAAGAAAAGTTTTGCCCCCAACTACAAGACTAGGCACATCCTTCCCTATTTACCCCCATGCCTACTTCACAGTCAATCTCAAACTCTGTCTATTGGAGAGTCCCCATGATAAGCAGAAATCAAAAGGTGGGCAAACATTCTCAGTTCAGGAACCTTCTCTCTGGAATTCTTTGATTAAACCAGTTTGTCTATCAACTACATTTTCCGCCTTCCATAAAGCTCTAAAAAACATACCACTTTTAAGGATAATTGATGACTGAGGCCAGGAGACCATCTGGGTTAGTGTAATTTAAACACTCAATAGATTATAGAAGAAAAACTAAAAAGGGTAATCTGTTTGTATGCCCAGTCCTAATAGTACCTTCCTCCTGCACTTTCCTCATCTTAGAAAACAGCTTCCAAGCAAAAACTGGAACCATTCGGTAGAAGCTTTAAAGTGCTTTTCCCCATGGCAGCTGAAGGCCTACAAACATAAGTGTCATGATCCCACCCAGGAGCGGTATGCATGTGGGTAGGTAGGGGGAACTACACCAACCAGCATGCACCTCGGCAGGCAACCGGTTCTTCCCTGGAGGCGGGGCTGCTATATATAGCCTTCCTCTAGGGGGATCCGATGCTTGTCACCTGAATAGAATCAGAACCTGTCTGGATCATAGGTGAAGCACTTGTGAGGCCGCTTTCACCACGCAGAGAAGAGGACGCTGCGGAAGCCCGGTAATTGCTCGTTACCGGCCGCGTTTTCGCCCGCTGTTACTGGGGAGCTACCAGTATTCTCTGCCTGTCTGTCCGAGCGCCTTGTGGATGGAGGAACCACCTGGGGTTACGTGCGTGTGCGGTAGGAACCGGGTGCTCTAGGCTCTTCGAGTCACCCGTAGTCCCGCTAATGCGCCTTGAGAGCCGTACGTCATCGAGACTGGAGACACTGGCGTGTGTGCACAAGGAGGGCTTCCTCGCTACGCGCACTCGCCTGCTGCAACCTTTTGACCCGGTTTTTGCCTCCTAAGGGAGGAACAGCGCTGCAACCCAGCAAGGAGCTTACGAAGCCCTGCCCTGGAACCTTGCGCTACTGAGGCTCCTTCATCTAGGTGCCTGTAGGTGTGAGACGTATCACACCCACAGAGCCTACTTTTGCTTTGAATTAGGTCATCGCGCAAACTCTCAGGGAGAGAGTTTTTCTGCGCAAACTTTCATTTGCCTTCCTTTGGACATACCTGCTATTTTTGGCTGCCTGCTACCCTATGGATATTGCCACAGGAGCTCATGTAAGTTCCCCGACGAGAGAGAGAGGGAGGTCGGCTAGCATTGTATGAGGGGGAGAGAGTGTGAAAGTGCCTAACGTAGTAATGCTTGTTTATTATTGTTTCACCTGCAGCACACTGTGAGGAAGCCGATGGGATTACCCTAGTGTACGCACATGCCTGGCAGTCCCGAAACCGGCGATTCGCTAGGAAGAAGGCGGCTGAGTTTTCTCTCCGTTACTCCTTGTTCTTTTTCCCCTATCCCCTGCGTACTGCAGTGCAGGGTGGAGTGTTTGACATCCCCTTGTGGAGTAGTGCAAAGGGGCTTTGGGATCTATGCATCACCCCCGCTGGATTTGTCAGTGAAGGTTAGTGCACCCATAGTGTAACCTGACAGAGTGACAAGCCCAAGATGACCATCCAGCCTGGGCGATGGATGTCAACACCGTGCTTATCACACTGCTAGAGACCATGTCTGCCCTACAGGTAGAAGTCAACGCGTTTCGAACCGAAACGCAAGAACTTCGGAACGAGATGGGTACCATGCGTCGAGAAGTGGCTGGGTTGAGCAGAAAGGGCCCTGACCCGCCATGGAGGAGGTATATTAAGGAATGGACACTACCGCCCCCTCAGCCTAGGTCAACGGAACTGCCTGCAGACCACCTGGGAGGGGGAGCTACCAGTACAGGATTCTACTCCTGCTCACACTCCCTCTGTTGGAGGGGATGAGACCACCCCTGTTCACGTGGTCCATTCTCCGCAGATACCCCTAGCGAGAATGCTTCTATGGTGACCCAAAGAAGTTTGGGATCTTTATTAGCCAGTGCAGACTGCACTTTCTGTGCAAACCGACCCTCTTTCACGATGATCAGGCAAAGACTTCCTTTATCATGTGCTATCTGGGGGGGAACGCCGCCAGTTGGTCCATCCCCTTGATAGAACGAGATGACCCTGTGTTATATAACTTTACCGAGTTTTGCACGGAGATGCGTAAGTTGTTCGACCGGAAAACGCACCTATTGACCTCTGATAGAGAGCTGCTCACCCTCAAACAGGGGACTCAGGACCTCCTTTCCTATGTTACCACGGTCAACCGGTTAGTGGTGGAAACCGACTGGCCTCAGAATAAAAGAACCTCATTGTTTTATCAAGGACTTCGGGGAGAGCTGAAGGACGTTCTTGCTCAGGTAATCCATTTACCCCATACTTGTGAGGAGCTAATCGATCTAACCGTACAACTGGACCATCGGATGCAAGAGTAAGTAAAGACTGATGAGAACAAGGGCGACTTCAAATGCTACATACCTCGGGGTCGTCCTGCTTCCAGAGAAGGAGCCCAGGCGTCAGAGGCCCCGGAACCAATGCAGATCGGCGGAACGCGAGGACCCCTGAGCACCGAAGAACGAGAGAAGAGACGGAAACAACGTCTTTGTCTGTACTGTGGGAAGGCAGGACACTTCATACGAGAATGCAAGGCCCGAACAAAGCTTCCGGAAAGGAGGCCTCCTTCCAAGACCCAAGCCGTGGCACACGGGGCCTGGAATTCCGAAGGGGAGACGGGAAACGGATAGCCCCGAGCCAACACGAAACCACTAGCTCGGGCGTGCTGACTATGAAGCATCTCCAGTGATCGCCAACACCGTACAACACACCGTTCCTCACCTCAACGTTTGCGTTTCTTTGTGGTTAGAGGATGGCGTACTCAAACTAGTACCAGCCTTGGTGGATTCCGGGGCCACCAGCAACTTTATAGACCGGAAGTACGCAGAGGACCTAAGGGTGCCCTTGCAGAAGAAGACCATCCTCGAACCAGTGAAAGCAGTAGACGGTACTGCACTGACGTCTGGCCCGGTACGATACCATACCCAGCCCATCCTCATGCAGTTTGGACAGGATCATTACGAATCAATTCAGTTTGACCTGATCGACGCACCGCATTTCCGTTTGATCCTAGGAATGCCGTGGTTGACACTCCACGACCCCACGACAGCCGGTCCGTGGTAATGGATTCCCCATACTGTAAAGAACATTGCACCAAACAACACGCTTTGGATGGTGAACTGGTGGATACACAAGCCTTGTTCCTCGCTGCAGGATGTACCGACCGCATACTGGGCTGCGTGTCCACGATTCCTCCTGAGTATCAACAGTACGCATCAGTGTTTGACAAGACCGAAGCCAGCCATCTCCCGCCTCATAGAGACTATGACTGCCGGATAGACCTGGTTCCTGGTGCTGCGATCCCATGTAGCAGGGTCTATGCTTTGACCGATCCCGAAAACCAACATCTGAGGGAGTACCTGGATGAGAACTTGGCCAATGGGTTCATACGTCACTCGTCTTCCCCCGCTTCCTCTCCTATTTTCTTCATCCCCAAGAAGGAAGGCGATTTACGAACGTGCATTGACTTCAGAGCCCTTAACAGAGTCACGATAAAGAACCGGTACCCCCTTCCCTTGATATCAGTGCTGCTGGACCACCTGAAAGGAGCCACCGTTTTCACGAAGCTGGATCTCAGAGGAGCCTACCATCTGGTGAGAATGAAGAAGGGGGACGAGTGGAAGACTGCCTTCCGTACGAAGTTCGGGCTCTTCGAGTACCAAGTAACGCCGTTCGGACTTTGTAATGCCCCAGCGGCATTTCAATATTTCATGGATGAAGTCTTGCGGGGTCTCCTAGACGTGATGTGCATGGTTTACATAGACGACATCTTGATCTACTCTTCTACCGTCGCAGAGCATGTCACACGCGTGACACAGGTCCTGGAACGGCTACAAAAGCAGTCCTTGTACGCCAAACTAGAGAAGTGCCTTTTTCATGCCTCTGAGGTGGAGTTTTTGGGGTACATCATCAGCGCCAGTGGAATATGCATGGACTCAAGGAAAGTGGAGGCTATCACCCAGTGGAAGTCCCCGATGAACCAGAAGGCGTTACAGAGCTTCATCGGCTTCGCCAATTTTTATCGGTGTTTTATCAAGAACTTTTCGCAGATATTACAACCCCTTGCTTTCCTACTCAAGAAGGGAGTATCGTTCGCATGGACCGAACAGGCAGAAGCCGCCTTCCAGACGCTAAAGACTTGTTTCACGAAGGCACCGATATTACGACATCCAGACGTGCACCTGCCCTTTGTCTTGGAAACGGATGCCTCGTATTACGCCTTAGGAGGTATTCTCTCACAGAGACATCCAGAAACGGGACAGCTACATCCTGTGGCCTTCTACTCCAAGAAGCTGACTCCATGCAAAGTTAACCACAGCATTTCTGACAAAGAGCTGTTAGCGGTAAAAAGGGCATGTGAAGAATGGAGGCATCATCTAATGGGGGCCCAACACACCATCGAGATCTTCACGGACCATCGGAATCTGTTATTCCTGAAGACGGCTAGAGCCCTTACGCCCAGACAGTTGCGTTGGTCTCTCTTTTTCGCGGACTACGACTTCGTGATAAAATATCGGCCAGGGAGCAAACACGGCAAGGCGGATGCCTTGTCTAGGCCGAATGAACCTCCGGCGGAGGAAGACCAGTCCCTCACGACTCCTCCTCCTATCTTAAGCAAAGCTGCATTCCCCAGTCAAGAGATCGCCATGGTGACCGAAGATGACTTCCTGGACGATCTCCGGGTCGAGCTGTTGGGCGTGGATACACAGGCGTGGGTAAATGAAGAACCTGAAAACAGAAGCGAGAAGGAGGACTTGCTTTTTCACCACTATGCTCTATACTTACCCGCAGCCCGCCTGCAAGAACGAGCGATCCAATGGGCTTACGACATGTCCTTGGGTGGACATATGGGTATCTACAAGACCATAGCCCTCATAGAACGGCGTTTCTGGTGGCCAGGATTATGAGAAAACGTACGGCAGTACATCATGGGGTGCGCCGTATGCGCCCAAGGCAAGACCTGGCATACCAAACCGGTGGGGTTACTGTGTCCTATACCCATTCCTGACTCTCCATGGCACACCGTTTCCATGGACTTCATAGTGGAAATGCCACCCAGTAACGGGCACACCGTCATCCTAGTCTTGGTGGATCACTTAACCAAGATGGGTCATTTTGTACCGCTGAAGGCCATACCTTCCTCCTCCGAGTTGTCCATCATATTCCTACAACATGTGGTGAGAGCACATGGCATTCCAGCAGTTCTCATAACGGACAGAGGTTCTCAGTTTACGTCCCGTTTTTGGCAGGAACAATGTAACATCATGAAAATCGACGCGCGGCTTTCAACCAGCTACCATCCGCAAACGGACGTAAAAACTGAGAGGTTAAACCAGACACTAGAGCAATACCTGAGGTGGTTTTCATTGCACCATGAGGCTGAGTGGAGTACCTTGCTCTGGACAGCGGAGTTTGCATACAACAGCAAACACACCACGTTGGGTTGTTCCCCGTTTTACTGTTTGTATGGATACAATCTGAACATGCTTCCTTTCGACTGGCCCATAACATCCAAACACCCATCTATTCAAGCTCACCATGCGCATCTCCGTGCAGTACTCATAGACGCCAAAAGCCATCTGCTTAAGGCACAAGAAGCCAATAAACGGTTGGCTGACAAAAAGCGATCCCCTGGGCCCCTGTACAAAATAGGGGATAAGGTGTGGTTATCCACGACTAACCTACAGATGAAGGGATCCAACAGGCTTAAATCTAAGTATGTAGGACCCTATGCCATAACACAAGTCATTAAGCCCGTAGCTATGAAACTGCTACTTCCAAGGAATTGGAAAATTCACCCCGTTTTCCACATTTCCCTTTTACGCCCATGCTTGCCCCACACTCGCCTGCTAGTGGGTCCCGAGCCTGTGGTAGTAGACAGGGAGGAAGAATATGAGGTACAGAGTATACTAGACTCCAAGAGAACCAGAGGAAGGGTCTATTATCTCATACACTGGAAAGGCTATGGTCCAGAAGAGCGCACATGGGAACCTGTGGACAACTTGCATTGTCCCCTGCTCCTTCGACGGTTCCATGCACGTCACCCTACTAAACCTGGTAGTCCGCCGGGACGGCGGCCGTTGCGGAGGGGTACTGTCATGATCCCACCCAGGAGCGGTATGCATGTGGGTAGGTAGGGGGAACTACACCAACCAGCATGCACCTGGGCAGGCAACCGGTTCTTCCCTGGAGGCGGGGCTGCTATATATAGCCTTCCTCCAGGGGGATCCGATGCTTGTCACCTGAATAGAATCAGAACCTGCCTGGATCATAGGTGAAGAACTTGTGCGGCCGCTTTCACCACGCAGAGAAGAGGACGCTGCGGAAGCCCGGTAATTGCTCGTTACCGGCCGCGTTTTCGCCCGCTGTTACTGGGGAGCTGCCAGTATTCTCTGCCTGTCTGTCCGAGCACCTTGTGGATGGACTTTCCCGGAACCACCTGGGGTTACGTGCGTGTGCGGTAGGAACCGGGTGCTCTAGGCTCTTCGAGTCACCCGTAGTCCCGCTAATGCGCCTTGAGAGCCGTACGTCATCGAGACTGGAGACACTGGCGTGTGTGCACGAGGAGGGCTTCCTCGCTACGCGCACTCGCCTGCTGCAACCTTTTGACCCGGTTTTTGCCTCCTAAGGGAGGAACAGCGCTGCAACCCAGCAAGGAGCTTACGAAGCACCGCCCTGGAACCTTGCGCTACTGAGGCTCCTTCATCTAGGTGCCTGCAGGTGTGAGACGTATCACACCCACCAAGCCTACTTTTGCTTTGAATTAGGTCATCGCGCAAACTCTCAGGGAGAGAGTTTTTCTGCGCAAACTTTCATTTGCCTTCCTTTGGATATACCTGCTATTTTTGGCTGCCTGCTACCCTATGGATATTGCCACAGGGGCTCATGTAAGTTCCCCGACGAGAGAGAGAGGGAGGTCGGCTAGCATTGTATGAGGGGGAGAGAGTGTGAAAGTGCCTAACGTAGTAATGTTTGTTTATTATTGTTTCACCTGCAGCACACTGTGAGGAAGCCGATGGGATTACCCTAGTGTACGCACATGCCTAGCAGTCCCGAAACCGGCGATTCGCTAGGAAGAAGGCAGCTGAGTTTTCTCTCCGTTACTCCTTGTTCTTTTTCCCCTGTCCCCTGCGTACTGCAGTGCAGGGTGGAGTGTTTGACATCCCCTTGTGGAGTAGTGCAAAGGGGCTTTGGGATCTATGCATCGCCCCCGCTGGATTTGTCAGTGAAGGTTAGTGCACCCATAGTGTAACCTGACAATAAGTGACAAAGGAATCACATGTTGCCCACATTAGTCTAATTTCGTTTGCCAGCATCATAGAAGAAAGAAAAGGTTGAAACTAACAAACGTAGTAAACAACGAAAGAACATGGCAATGTTTAATCTGCAAAAGGTATAGCACGTCCATCAGAGGAAAACAATGACCCATGGAAAGCAATTTGTTTTTCAAATGTGATGTTATGGACATTTGTAAAAGGCAACAGATGCTTTTCTTAGGAGAGCCCCTAGGCCCTCATGAATTGGATGTAAATCTAGACCATACTCTTCATTTCTGGAATTATTGATACTGGCCAGTAACTAGGAGCACGAAGCCTAGCTCACAAGATTTTTCGGGATTTCGCCATATCGGAATTACTGGGTCCTGTACTGCGCCCAGTATCCCCTGGTGCTGCACCGGACCTGGCGACACCAGGTTCTTTCCTCGCCCTGGTAATACTGAGCCTGGCCTTCCCAGACCTAGAAATATTGTGCATGTGCAAAACAGGAAATGCGTCATCAAAGTGGTCACAAATATATAATTACTTCCTGCTGAGTCATTTGGAGAAATAAGCAGTCCCCTTCCTAAGCCATGAAGCTCTGTCCCAGCAAACTTCATTTTGGGCAGCCATTTTGGCAGTAGGAGAGGCACATGGGAGAGGAGTGAGCTTAGGTATACAACCAAAAACACCATCTCTGGTTACTACCATAGCCTCATCAAGGACGAGGAAATGAAAGAGAACTGAAGGTCCTTGCGTAGAAGAGAGTAAGGCAAGAGTCACCCCATGGGGCACCTTGTAGCCACAACTAATGGTAAGGTAAGCTCCAAACTACGGCAAGCTAGCGCTAGCAACATGGCTCCTTGCTTTTTACCCCAGAGGAGTGGAGGACTATTAGGCAACTTTCAGAGGCGTGGACAAGACTTAATGGAAAAACGTTACCGCGAGTTACTTGCCACAGCTGGAGACCTGGGAGGACAGAGTCAGAAGCACCATCAATTCCAGCAGCTGACAGGTGGCCTGGAAGCAGGAGGGGACACTAAACCTGGGAGTAGTACACATCCCTTGCCTACACATACATGCCACTGTAGTATGACGGTTCAAGCTGATTGCGATGTATTTGCTAACAACCACATACAAATCACGTGAAGTACACCCACCCTTTGACATGTCAGATTGTGATATATAGCATAAAGGTGCAAGTCGCATGTATGGATCTGTTAGCGTTAAGCAAGTCATCATTTGAGGGTCCCCTCCCACACAGGGAAAATTCGGACATACCCTTCTCCCCTGTGGCCAACTGATCACAGGTTATGGGGTTAAAATTTGAGTCTTACCAGGGAGCACTAGATTAATCCCAGTGACCAACAAAATCAATAACCACTGGATTCACCAATAATCTTGGGTTCCGGAGTAGCATGATACTCGCCGTAAAGCGCTTCGACGGCTCATTCGGTGTAGTAAACGCTATATAAATTAATTTACAATACACTACAAAAACCTCATGAAAACAGATGTATCACAACGTGTAGCAGAGTTTGGGAATTCGTACTGCCTGAGACATGTCGATTTTTACCAGGGACATAAAGTTTTATTGTCTGTTTGTGTGATGGACAAATAGACACTACATTGTGATAAGCAAGGGGCAGGGCTGTGCCACTCTGGTGCTCACAGCAATCAGGCATCAACATTGGAAATAGTGCGGAGCCTTGAGCACCCACTGTTTATTTCAGATTTGCACGAACATGCCTGCTAGGGGCCTGCGTTTGCCTAGGAGGAGAGTAGGAGTGAATCGCTGGGACACAGACGTTCAGCATAAGCATTTTTCAATCACAATTTTACCTCAGACTAACTAATAAAGGGGGACCCATGTTGTAACAGGAGTAAAGCAGCCCTAAACCACAAAGAAACAGACACAGGGGGGCACATGTACAAGCCCCTATCGCCACGGGAATGTCACTTTTTGTGACGTTTCCGTGGCGATAGGGGCTTCGCCTTATTTACAAGGCAGCGTTAAGCCACTTATTGTGGCTTAACGCTGCCTTGTAAATAAGGCCCCCTTTCACGCTATGCTTAGCATGAAAGGGGTGGGCAGTGGGTGTTGTGGTGGGCGTTCCACTGCAACACCCATTGATTTTGACGCTGCCACCTATTTACAAGGGCAGCGTAAATAGGAGGCAGCGCCAAAATTAAGACCAGTGAAAAACTGGTCTTAAGTTGGCGAAACGAGGAGAAATGCTCCTTCCTGCACATAAACAATCTTTTTTTTAAAAAAAGACATTTTGTGACTTCCATGTGTGCTGCATTAAGCAGCACTCATAGAAGTGACAAAATGGCATTTCAAGATTGTTTATGTGCAGGAAGAGCGAACTTCCTGCACATAAACAATCTTCCCCTACACACAGACACCCTTGCACTATGGTGCCTGCGTTGGCGCTACACTGCTAAGTTTAGCGCCAGCGCAGGGGGAAATATTGTTGTAAATATGGTGCAGCCTTGCGTTTCTGAAGTGGCGGAGTGAGGCATTAAGCCATGACGGCTAATGCCTCATTCCGCCACTTCTGTTGTACATATCCCCCAGAATCTCTAATGCAGTTGAGTAAGCTGCTGGAGCTATCTGCTGCCTGCAGAAAGTGTGCAGGGCTTGTCTATGAAGCTTGTTTGCCTCGGGAGTGCCTCTGCGGTATGTAGGTATGTGTGTGCAGTGTCTGTGATGGTCTTTACAGGACATGCAGCATGTTTGTGTACACCTCTGCGGTGCGCAGAAATAATTGTAATGAGTAATATCCTCTTAATGGCCAGCAGTCTCAGTGAGCAGCTGCGCATAGGCTCAAAGAGCATGCAAGAACATGAGGACCAAGATCCGGTCCCATTGGGGCATAATAAAAAATGCGGCAAAACGCATGACAACTGGTGACTTGAGCAACAAAGATTGGTCAGGTATATGTAGGAAGAATAAAAGAGCCGACAACCTTTAACGGTGTCCACAGCAAAGCCTTGCTGGGCCAGTGACAAGACAAGCAACAGAACGTCAGACAGCTTGGCATGAAGAAGGTTAATATTATGGTCCAGGATGGCCTGTTTGCCAAAAAAGTTGTGATTCCTTTTCGTGTTGGGCAATTCATCACCCTCCCAATGTTCTTTGCTCTGCCTCAACCCTTAAAAGAGGGGAGACTCCACTGACTGGACCCTAAAAGAGCCCGAAGCTTTTACATCGATTGCACCAAAGACCATCAGCTGTTTGTGAGGTTCTCAGAAGCAAAGAAAGGTAAGACCGTGCAGAAACGCCCTTTGGCAAGGTGGTGAGTCCTTTGCACTAAGATCTGCTACATATTAGGCGATAAGAACAAGTTACTTAACTTCAGTAATGGTTTTCGATAGAGATGTTATCTAGCCACAGATTTCTCACCTTTTGAGTATTCCCCAGGTGTCAGACTGGATCCGTCAGCTTTTCTATACTACCTCTGCCTGCCGGAAGGTGGTGCCGTGTGACTCCACACTGATGCCGTTACGCTCTGGAAGTGCCACTCCTGCAAGCTGATGTCAGTTGGTTTTGAGATTGTCTGCATCCCCAGACGTGGAGCCCCAAAAGCAAATATATTCTGTGGCTAGATAGAGTCTCTGATAGAGAGAGCATTTCCAAAGGTAAGTAACCAAATGGTTACTTACCGGTAGGAGTAGTTTTGCAGCTTGACGAACTTTCTGGATCACATGCTGTGCATCATTCCGCCATGTAGTGGTTGGGTCCGGAAACATTGTTTTTCTTCTTTTTTTGTTTGTTTGTTGTGGGTTTTGTTGACCACCATTTGGTGGTAGGTCCATCGCCTTTGTGATGTCAGACGGCGCCCCGGAAGTTCCTGTGTGTAATCGACCTCTTCGGATTCTTTTTTTCTTTCCTTTGTAGTACTTTTTCTGTTTTCCCCCCTCATTCCTCCTGGTTGCTTCATCTCCCATTTCTTAGGAGGTGGGTGGGTCGCATGTGAATCCAGAAAATTCTTCATGCTTGCAAACTACTCCTACTGGTAAGTAACCATTTTGTTGTGCAGCATGAATCCTTTTCTGGATTCACATGCTGTGCATTAGATTATATTGCGGTATCCCTTCCCTTGAGTTGGTTGGGTTGAAATGTGGATGTGTTAGCAAATGGGTGTTGTAGTACCTTCTGTCCTTACTGTGCTTCCTTGTTCATCTGAATGTCTACACAATAATGTTTTGCAAAGGTGTGTAGAGATGCCAAGGTAGCTGCTGCACAAATTTCGTCATTGTGGAAGTTCGCTAGAACACCAGTGTAGCGCCTTTTTAGGTCGAGCCTCGACAGCACTTGCGCTTTCTCTTCGAGACCTGTTGTATACACTTTATGGGCTTACACCCTGACCATTTCTTTTTATTTGTTACTTGGATTGTCCTTCCAAAATACTTGCTTGCTATTGTTGAATCTTTCCTCTTTGTCCCTCCTTTTTGTCTTTTGTTTCCATCCACAGAGCAGGGACCAAGTAATGTATCTTTCCACTTTGGTTGTTTATCTGATGAAGATGGGACTTTCGGCTCTACAGTCAGAAAGGGACGTGTTTGCGGGTTAATGGTTAGAAATCCTGTCTCTCTTCTAATTTATCGTTCATGGGCTTTGAAAAATCATCATATACTCCATGTATCTTGTTTAAAAAATCACGTCCGTGTCACAGACTGACTGTGGCTGGTTCCGGGTGGTACCCTTTTCCGTCTTGCATTGTCAGCAGATCTTGTTCTGCCTTGATTGTGACTCGTGCAGGTATCTGGCAGCCAAGCTCTGGAATTCTCTCCCAATCATGCTCAGGCAGCAAAAATCAGAATTATCCTTCAGCAAGAAACTTAAAACTTGGCTTTTTAGATCAGCTTAATCATAGCCTTTTCAACATATGCTTCTTTGTGTCGGAGTGATGAAATCCTAGTGCTGGGACACATCAATCGACATAGTCATGTGCTTTATAAATCATCTTATTAATTTTACTATTTGTCCCTTGGACATTTCTAGTAGGTCCGAATACCAGGTCTGCTTGGCCCATTTGTGGGGCTATGAGGAGGAGCCTTGTCCCTGGTTGTCCGTCTTCGTCCAGTAACCTTGGATGAGGGGAATTCGGAGGAAAGGTGTATGCAAATTTCCCTGACCAGTTTATTGACGGCATTCTCCTTTGGTTGATGGTGTGGAAACCTGGAGGCGAAGTGTTGGCATTTTGCGTTTTTTGGAGTTGCGAACAGGTCTATGCTTGGCCTGGCAAACACAAGGAGATGATGGACGGAGCGCTGAAACTTTTCAGACACTCACCCCAAGTCACAGATCTGGGTTGAATCCATCATCATTCTTTAGCTCACTTCGCCACCTCAGTTCAGACCCAGCTATATGCAAATCAGTCTTGACCCTGTGCCTCATGGGAACAATCCAGCCTGAACTGCCAAGCCAGGTCTTCCCTGAACCGGAAACAAGCATCCTGGGACCGGTTTCTGGGTAACACCCTTCATCAGCCAGGCTAGCTTGAATCCAGTGGCAAAGTGAGCAAGGGACCCACGTCTGGGCATACCCTGCCAACTTAGGGCGAACAAAGCAAACACAAGGGGATGATGGACGGAGCGCTTAAACTGTTCAGACACTTACCCCCAGTCACAGATCTGGTTTGAATCCATCATCATCCATCCATCATCATCCATCATCATCTCCTTGTGTTTGCTTTGTTCAGCTTAAGTTGGCAGGGTATGCCCAGACGTGGGTCCCTTGCTCACTTTGCAACTGGATTCAAGCTAGCCTGGCTGATGAAGGGTGTTACCCAGAAACCGGTCCCAGGATGCTTGTTTCCGGTTCAGGGAAGACCTGGCTTGGCTGTTCGGGCTGGACTGTTCCCATGAGGCACAGGGTCAAGACTGATTTGCATATAGCTGGGTCTAAACTGAGGTGGCGAAATGAGCTAAAGAATGATGATGGATTCAACCCAGATCTGTGAGGGGGGGCGAGTGTCTGAAAAGTTTCAGTGCTCCGTCCATCATCTCCTTGTGTTAGATTTCGACTTACGACTCCTCTCCTCGTGCTGTTTCGGCCTCCTCAACGTACTCTTCCTCATCACTGGATAAGCCAAGGTCTTTGAGCTATTCCTGCATCTTCTGAGTGCCGGCCATGGTATAGTGCTCTAGTCTCTGTTGACGTCGTCCCTTGGGTGTCTTGGTACAAATTCTACACAGGCCTCGCAGTCTTCGTCCTTGTGGTCCTTCGGGAGACAAAGGGTGCAGACTTTATGGGTGTCTCTTTGTGTAAATTTTGATGGCAGTTGGGGCAGAACTTAATGGGGCTGTTTTCCATGACCCTTTTCTGCTTCTCCCCTCTTAATTCTCCAACCACGTGGTTCTTACCGGCTGGGTCCCCAGTCGGGATCGAAAAGGCTCCCCTTCTCTGTTTGTTGAATTTCTCGCTGCCTTTGGCGATTTGGTTAGTTTTTTGACTTCTGCTTTTCTTTTCCCAAAAATCTTCGGAGCTCCTCCGTCATGCTTCCAGACCCAACGGCAAAAAAAGGTCTGAAGATGACGACTATGCACAGGAACTTCTGGGGCGCCGTCTGATGTCACACAGGGGATGGACCTACCACCAAATGCTGGTCGACGACACCCACAACAAAAAAAAGAGAAGAAAAACAAGAATGTTTCCCGACCCAACCATAAGATGGTGGAATAATGCACAACATGTGATTCCAGAAAAGGATTCATTCTGCAAAACCTGTTCGTCTGATACAGCTGCAGATTTTCACGTTTTTAATAATTATGTAAAGGGAAGAGAATGTGGTCTAACAGCTAGAGCGGTCGATCTCAAAGCTGGGGAACCGGCTTCGAGTCTCAGCAGGGATGCTCAACATCCTGTGATTCTGGGCAAATCACTTAATCTCCCCGTGCCTAAACAAATTAATGTGTCTGTAACGCAACTGGTGCTCATGTAAAGCACGCTGATACCTTCAGGTCGAGTTTGCGCTATATAAAAGCCCCCCCCCAAAAAATACCAAAGCAGTACCTATTAGAGGTGGGCCTGTAAATTGACTCAAACCAGAAAGTGGGAATGGTGCAAAGGAGCGAAACTCTGCTTCGACTTCTTGCGTTTTTTTATGCTTACCAGAGGACTTGGAGTGTGATGAAGACTGGTCTCTAGAGTGGCTCCATCGACTCCAGGAACAGAAAAGGGACCGGGATTGAGCTTTGGAGCAGTCCCGACGCTATGTCTTCTTGTGTTTGGTGACAACGATTTGCCTTGCATTCACTGGTGGCCATCGGGTTCATCACCTCACAGTCTTTGCAGGAACCATGGAAAAGTTTCTGGATCCAGTCCGATGCTTGGGGAATATTCAAAAATTGAGGAATCTGTGGATAGAAGTCTATATCAGAAGCAGTCTTCAGAAGGACTAAGAGCTCATTTGTGGCCTGCAGGTAGTCCAACACTAGCTGTGGCAAGCCTGCCTTCAGCAGCCAGTTTTTGAGGTATAAAAAGATCTCCGCCCATAGTAGATGTGCCTTAAGCACCAACATTACCTTTGTGAAGACTTGAGGTGCAGATCTTAACGCAAATGACAGGACCATGAATTGACAGTGGGAAAAACCTAACACAAAGCTCAGGTTCCTCCTGAGCAACCCATTGATTGGTTTAGGAAAACACACATTATGCAATTCGAGGGACACCATCAGATCTTCTAGGTTCAAAGCAAAGAGAGCCTGCAGTGCCAACTTCTTGAACTTTTCCCTGAAGAGAAATGCACTCCAAATGCGATGGTCAAGAACGGAACCAACTCCATGGTACCCTTGCTCAAAGAGTGAAAACCTCCTGCTGCAGAATGTAAGGTGGCTGAGACGACAGGGTGAATTGGAGGGGGCAAGTCCTGGAAGGGAAAGGTGTAGTACTGCTCGACAACTTGCAGAACCTAAAACTCCAGTGTGATGGACTGTCAATGTATCTAGAGATGGGACCCTTTCTGCCCCACAGGCTTGATGTGCTTCCTCAATGGTAGATTAAAGCAGTTTCATGGGGATACTATGGAGAGAAAAAAAGAAGGACTTCTGCAGGTCTGTGGAATCACCCCCCCAGCTCTGAAAGAGATCACTGGGTTGCTGTTCAGGCTGCAAGGGCTCGTGCCACCAAAAGGGCTGACCGTGGGAGAATCTCTTGAAACTGCAATACTCCTGCTGCTGGTACTGCTAGTGAAAGTCAGTCTTAAGTTGCATGCTTGCAGTACTACCAGGTCGATGTGGCTTTTCCACCAAGCAAATGAGCAGCATCCAAGGACATGTCCATAAGATTCGCTTGGACATCTTCTGAGAACCTGGTAGAGCAGATCCAAATGTAGCAGTGAATGGCAAAGGAGCAATCCATGGACTGCACCACTGAGTTTACTGTGTCCAATTTAGAGCAAAAGATTGGTTGCACTGCATCTGTCCATCACGTACAACTTCTGTAAAAAGTGACAAAGGTCATCAGGGATATTCAAAATAACCACTTGTGCCATCTCCCTTGACTCAAAAGGCAATATCCATTCATGGATTGAAGGATAAGGGTCACTGAAGCAAATACCTTCTTCACCATGGCTGCAATCTTCTCTGACTCTCAGAAACTGGCTTGTACTATACAACCAAGATGTGGTCTATTGGTGCCTCATTAAAAAGGAAGTAACCATTTGACTGCTTAAGAGGTAGACTGCAAAATCTCTGTTAGGAGGTTAGTCTTGTTCTCCTCCACAGGTAATGGCAGCTTGAGAACTCCCATGGACTTGTGCAAGAAGGACAAGTTACTTACCTTCGATAACACCTTATCTGGTAGAGACATGATCTATCCACAGATTCATTACCTTTGAACTTCCAAGCGTCAGGCTGGATCCGGAAGATTTTTCTTAGCAGTACCCCTACGCGCCGGTAGGTGGCATCGGTCGACTCCACGTGACGCCGTCGGTGTTGTGTTCGTCGTCGTCATGACGTCCGCATAGTCAATATAACCACCACTCCGGCATGCTGCGTCAGTACTTTTCACGACTTTCCACGCCAGAAGCGCAAAGCCATGAAGTGACTGACCATGGTGTGTTAAAAATTGAACAGCTAGGGCCCTGAAGGGGAACATCCCTGACACTAATAACAATTCTGCAGTGCGGGGAGGATGGGTGGGTCAGTAAGGAATCTGTGGCTAGATCATGTCTTTTCCAGATAAGGCGTTACCGAAGGTAAGTAACTTGTCCATCTGATAGAGACATCTAGCCGCAGATTCCTTACCTTTGAATAGATATCCAAGCAATGCCATCCCCGGAGGAGGGACTGAGGAAAAGTTAGACCAGAAAATCCTGCAAAACCGAGTGACCAAACAGGCCTTCTCTGCGAACATGGGAATCCAGGCAGTAGTGTCTGGCAAACGTGTGCAGCGATGCCCACGTGGCTGCTTGGCAGATATCAGAAACAGGAACACCACGCTGGAGAGCCGTGGTGGCCGCTTTTGCCCTGGTGGAATGGGCTCTAAGCCCTTCAGGGGGATCTTTCTTCATTAAGGCGTAGCAAATTTTTATACAAAGAATAACCCAGCGGGCTATAGTCCTCTTTTGGACAGCACGCCCTTTCTTTGAACCCACGTACCCTATGAAGAGCTGGTCATCCACCTGGAACTCTTTAGTTCGTTCGAGATAGAACGATAACGCTCTTTTTGGGTCCAGACGATGGAGTTGCGCCTCTTCCTTGGAAGGGTGCAGTGGTGCATAGAAGGTGGGAAGAGTAATCGACTGTCCCATGTGAAAGGGTGTCACCACCTTAGGGAGAAAAGACGCCCTGGTACGGAGCACCACTTTGTCCGGAAAGACTGTAAGGTAAGGAGGCTGTGATGTCACCCTCCTGGAAGATGTAATTGCCACTGAAAGGCTGTTTTGATGGTGAGCAGCTGTAGAGGGCAGTTGTGCAGCGGCTCAAATGGTGCTCACATCAAAAATGTGAGGACCACATTAAGGTCCCACTGTGGCATAATAAAGGGTGAAGGAGAGAACAAGTGCGTTAACCCCTTCAAGAATCTCTGCACCAGAGGAGATTTCAAAAGATATGGCTGATCAGGCAGCCGAAGAACAGAAGAAAGATAGCCCTTTTAGGTGCCCAAAGCAGGAGGACATTAGATAAAGATGCAGATAGAGGGTCAATAGACTGGTCTGCACAATATTTACAAAATGTGTTCAATCGGCAGGCGTATACCGATTTTGTGGCGGGACGCCTTGTTATATTCCATATAGGTACCCCAATATAGGCCAGGTAACATCCCAACCTTTCACCTATATTCATCCCTACACTACATAAATAACGGGCTACTAGGACTGACCCTTTACCTAGTTACAGCACTGCGTACAGAGCGTGGGGTTTTCCCTGAACACTAGCCTCATACATTATGCATCAGGATCCTTGGAGTCTTGGAAAATCAGAAGGACTACCATCTCCTGCATAATAACTATGTACAAGGTTCATTCCCGACGTCATCCTAAGTCCGACAGTGGCACAGTAAGGTAGAACCCCTGGGGATACCTTCGGGTATATAAACATCACATCTTGCTGAGATAGTCAGAGGAGATCACGACTTCCATGCCGACACACTGACGCGAGACGCTGAGGTTCCTGCACGCAGACACTCCAGCTCGCAGTGGTCTGAACATCCCTTGCGGGGTGTCCAACTCAAGACCAAGATGGGGTCCCACAGTTTCTCACTTCAGGTAATGGGGGTTGACTTTATCCTAGAGGGATTCTTGGCTTAACACCTACATACATGCTAGGTACACTTAGGTACATTTAGTTAGGGTAGCATCGTAGGAGTACGCATTTTATTGTCATGTATTTTATATACTTGCCTGTATTTATGATTATAGCAAAATGGTAGAAATCTACCATCCTTTTACTTTCCTAGTGCTTCTAATCATCTATATCTGTTACTGTCTAATGGTTGTTTCAGCGCACCTATTTTACACTAGAATAACGACTGTTCAATAAATACTTATTGGAAAACGTCCATACCGTTTATTCTGTGTATCTCGCTGAGACTAAGTGAGCACAAGTGACTGAGCGAAAAGTAGTACACTGTTTCCACGGTCCTGAGGGATCAGGGTTGTCATGTTCAATAGTTGCCAAGAACTATTCTCTCCTTGGTAAGAGTAGTTTCAAGTGGCACTGTGAGCTAGCTGGTATACAGGCCAACATACCCGGTGGTGGTGCCTAGAATCAGTCTGACACCAATCCTACAGTGTATGTTGTCTGAACGCGCAGATCCTGTATAGGTTTTATAGGAACTACACGACATTTCGCCGCCAACGTTGGTTGGGTACTTATTTAACAGTCAAATCTGAGTAGTTCAGTCGTGCTATTCTCAGAGACCCGTACTCGCACATCCCCAGAGACGTCTGGAGTGGGAGGGAACAAAAATCTGCCGCAGCTGAGTAGGCAAAATCCTATGTATTGGCTGTTGGTTTAATCAAGCTTGAAGGACACATTGTTCCTATTGTGCATAACATCTTATCTCAGTTCCCTTGAAAGGCTCTTCCTACTAAAACAATGACTGTACAGGAAGATCCTATGGTTACATTAAACCTCTCAGAAGATGCAGATGCAATACACATTGCTGAAAATGTTAGAAATGCCATCACCCTAAAACTAGTGGCATACGGTGTTACAGCTAGGGGTGGGTCAGAAACATTCGTGATTGAGGCGCACAAATCATTTAGAACAGAGGTATTCTATTCATAGGTTACATTCCCACAGGCGAATGCAGTAACAAAGACATTTCATTACTACACAGAAGATGAAATACCGAACGAATATTGTCTGTACGAGGACATTGAAATTCCACTTACTTACCAGGAACATTTACACTGGTTTAAAGGCGCCCTACCCCATACAAGAAATAGAATAAGAATCGGTCCGCTCGGAAGAGACGGAGCAACATGGCCAGTATTAGCGGCCTACACACCACATCCTGACATTAACACAATGGCAGGAGGAGACATACTTGCACAGCATAAAGAATTAATAAAACTTTACAGAAACATGACATAGTTTGTGATGAGAACACTCACACTTCAGCCAACACCGGCTACACAATCATGACCAGTCCAAACTTCTACAACTAAAGTTACACCACAAACATCACACGCAGTGATGGGTAAAATGCCCACTAAACGTGAACAAATGCCTTTCTGGATAGCTCAAAAAATAACACAGCTAGAGGCAGTATTTCCACACACTGGTCCACACGAAAAGCATAGAATGCTAACAATTTGCTTGCCAATGGGGATAGCTCCCCCGATAGAGGATTGTACTTCTTGGGGTACAGTCTTCGCTGCAATATATACCAGAACTCATGGTATCCCTTCATTACCCATAATACCGGATGTATTAAGACAAATACAGAACGAGTATGGAGCAGAACCTGCTCTGAACTTAGGGATGAAGTTACTAAATAACTTTGCCCAGGTATCAGCTATAATATTAGCAAACATTAAAGGGGAAGCAGCAACAGTGGCAATACGCCAACGCCTGTAAGATTTCACTCCATTACAACAGGAGACAGAATTACCTAAAATGATTGAAACTGCTTATGCAGAATTAGGCAGAGATAGTTTGGGAGCTAGACCAGTAAAACCTCAACTGATGGGAGGTCCAGATAAAGAACAGGCAAAGCAAACACTAGTTTCTTCAAAGGAGAAATGGGACAATAACAAACAACAAAAGAATAAAGACAATAGATCTCAATCCAGAGGTGGGTCTCCTCAACAGGAGCCCCCCGAAAGGAGGTATAACCTTAGAAATAGAGACAACATTAGGAAACCTGACAGGTATCAGGATACTGATACGCGTTCCTCTCGTTCCTTTCCTTTCAGGGTTCATCGAAAAACTCGGAGAGGGAAGGGCGGTCAGAACACAGACAAGAAGAGCGTACAAAGTCCAGAGACACGCAACGCACTTCAGACTACTCTTCCAAAAAAGAAGAAAAGCCTAAAACAAAACCTCAATTCAAAAAGAAGAAAGTAGCAGGTCTCAAAGTTAGACATGCCCAGAATTCTGAGGACTCAACTACTGAACGGGGAATGGGCTTCGACGATGCTAGACAGCACAGCAGAAGTAACAATAGCTCGCCAGAACCTGATGGAATTTCTGGTGACAGCGGAGTTGAGTGAATATATCACAGTGGAAACACCTGATACTAGGGTAAGTGTCCCACATAGGTTACATGAGATAACACTCCGGATGGAGGGGGACAAGCCCAGAAAAACTAAAGGTCTCTTTTGGGAGAACCTATGATTTGGCTATGACATTCTTTTAGCTGAAAGGGATTGGCCGTCTGCTATTGTTATGGATTGCCCAAAGGGAGAAATGGTTATTTTTCCAGCCTTTTCCGACCTCGTTCCCACACATTTAAAACACACATACGCGCGGGAGTGGGCAGTAGCCCTTGCTCCTGCATTATATCGCAACCATGTTGGGTGGGATGAAGAATCAACTCACCACGTGATGCCACTAAAATCTACTCCAACTCCACAGAGACAGTATCCAATAAAACAGGAAGCGAAAAAACAGGTCAGGGAGATCTTAGATCAACTTGAATATCAAGGTGTGATTCAAACTTGCACCTCATCAATGAATAATCTGTTGTTTCCCGTAATGAAACCCGATAATTCATATTGTCTAGTTTTAGATTACAGACATCTGAACTCATGCACAAAAACATTTGCAGTGCAAAATGCAAATAGTGCCGCATTAGTGAATAACATTGGGGGATATTCTCAAGAACATGCAATAATCATCGCCAAAATAGGTTAACGCAATTCTTCATATCGCCGTCTATCGCGGGAAAATAACGCCATGTTAACGTCTTATTCTCAACACGGCGGTAACATGCGATAGTTTCCCGATAACGCATCAAATGTCCGCGATAAAATTACCGGTACGGCGATAAAAATCTAAAGCTGAACTTGAAAAAAGTGGCGATGGGCCCAACCGCGACAAAAAAATCCGCGATAAGCTGCGCCAGGCCTGCAATTCACACACATCAGGAGGGAAAAACTCACCATAAAAGCAGAAAAAAAAAACACAAACAAAACCAAAACAACTGCAAAGCACAATGGAGGTAGCCGGAGCAAGTACAGAGGACAACCAGAACCCCACAAGCCCCACGGAGGACCAGCCTGGGACCTCAGGGTCAGGGAAGGGCAAGGAGAAGAAGAAGAGGAAGACACGGTTCAGTCCGCACGTAAACAGGATCCTGATAACGGAGGTGATAGAACACCATCAACAACTTTTCGTCACCTCCACTGTGTCATTGGCAACAAAAAATGGAATATGGCAGTCCATCGTGGACAAGGTGAATGCAGTCGGAGTGCTGAGGAGGACAATGGAAGAGCTCAAGAGGCGCTGGAATGATGTGAAGCGCAAAACCAAGCAGAAACTCGGCAACAACCAGAAGGCAGCAATGCAGACTGGAGGTGGGAGTCCAGCGCCACAGGAGAAGCTGGATGAGATGGAGGAAATGGTGTCCACAGTCATCAGTGTGGAGACGGTGGCAGGAGTTGGGGGACCGGACACTGCTCAACATGACCTTACACAACAGCAACAGGGTGAGTAACGACCAGGGACTAGGGGGACTGGGGGGAGATGGGCACAATGTCACACATGCACAATTAAGTATAGCACAGTGCACACCCACAATGACTCTGGATCATGTCCCTGATCCCCTTGGCACACTGCAGCACACCTAGAAACAGCAAGTAGCCCCTGTCGACTATGTGCCCAGAGGGGGCCCTTCCCACACATCACCAATCTCACAACCAACCCATGCACATGTGCCAAACCCAGCAAAGCGGCGTGTCTGTGAGCCACACTGACAATGCAAGTGACACTGCATGACGAATAGCATGGCTGCAGTCAATATATCATGACATGTTGCATGCCACGACACTGAGGTGACTGAGTGTGGACCACATCCGTAAAGGAGCAGGTCACAATCGGACACATCCACGTGCACAAACAACCCCTGACGTCAACAACACATTTGCAGACAAACCATGCCCCAGAGTCCCAACTCCCACCAAGAGCCCAATTTACCCAAGTATGCAACATCTCAGCACTGTATAAGCACAGAAGTCAAAGGCACACCGCCTGAAAGGGATACGGGGCAGCAAAATCAGAGCTGCAGGGGCGACTCTCCCAAAATGCAGCGCACACACACATAACATTCAGAGCACATTAACATTGACAACAATGTGGTACAAACTGCAACACGTTCACAACAGAACAGAGGACACAACTGGTGCCGCTTGTGTGTAGAAACTGGTCAATAACATTTGGCATAGCAGGGAAATGTGAGATGATAATGTACAAGTACAAACACACATCCGTGATGTTGTCGAAATGTCCACTGTCCCGCATCAATAAGGCAGCTCCTCCCAAACAGTCACATTGTACATTGTCATGCAGTCTGTATGTAAACTTTTACAATGCGTCAACATACATGTGAACACAATGTTAAACTGCATCTCCCCTTCACATTGCAGAGGGAGAATCAACACCTCCTGCAGAGCAGACCGAACAACTCTTCACTGATGACGAAGAGGACCTCCACACCTTCGACACTGACGCCCTCCAAGAGCTCATGGACAGCTTCGGCACCTCACCTCCAGGAGCAGGGCAGCCCAGCTGCATCGAGTAGACCTCACCCCCTGCACAGACCACACAGCAGGAAGCACCCACCACCACGGCTGTCACCCAGGACCCCCACGAACAACACATGGCCTTCCAACGCCGTGTGTTAGGACGCCAGGAGAAGATGGCTGATCAGGTGCAGGTGGGGTTCGACCTCATGGCAGCCAAACTAGATGCCATACGTGGGTGTCTAAGTCCCATCAGGGACCACTTACAGTCCCTAACGGACACCCACAGTCCGCTCCATGCTCTCCAACGATCCATGGCTGACATCGCTGGAGTCCTGACTCTGAGACAAGGACAACTGTCTAGTCAGAGTGGCTCCAGCGATGTCAGCCGGGAGTTGGGACACATGCGGAGGATCATGGAGAACATGGAGCGGATGCAGGCGGAAAGAATGGCTGCCACGGCTGCAAACCAGCGAGATGTAGCTAGGTTCTTCCATGCCCTGCAGACCCTCATCATGGCATTGCTGCCACAAGGCCTGGCGCAGATGAATGCTGCTGCTACTACTCCATCCACATCTCCGCCTCCTGATGTGTCAGTGACACACAGTGCTGCAGACAATCCACCTCCGGCCACTGATGTGTCAGTGCCACACAGTGCTGCAGACAAAACCCCACCACCCACATGTGAGGCACATGAGACAGCAGAGGACGAAGATGCAGATGATTTTGCCTTAGTGGTAAGAAGGAAGCGGTAGCATTCATCCCCGCCATATGGCCTGTTTCTGCTTAGTTCTGCCCTCTGCATCATCACCTTCCACTGCCCCCTGATAAACTCTGCGACACTCACCTTGGACCTCGACATGGACTGCCATATTCTGTTTGGTTACCAATGACACAGCAATCAGACTGCGGACTGAACTCTTCCTCTACCGATGAACTTGTCAATCCCTAAAGGACTCTGGCTGGCCCTCCACGGGGCAACAATGTAAAGTGGGGTTTGCATGGCCCTGTACTGCTCCAGCTTCAACACTCCATTGAATGTGAATAAAACATTCTAATTCACACAGATGTGTCATGTCTATGTTCAATCAAGTATGAAAGTATGGATGAATGTAGGGGCAGTGATTCCCCCTCAAGTCCATGTTGCTAATGGTTTGGGACTTGAGTCACAGGGTGCAACTCTCTGCATCATGGTGGTACATATTTGACCCCAAAAGACGCCCTGTTGTCTTTTCTTGGTCACAAATGACAGCCTTTATGTCATGAATTTGGACACGTGATACGCTGCTGAGTGGGATTACGTACTATCTTTGACACCCTGAAATGGCATTTTGAAAACGTGACACCCTAAACAGCCTCTCTGTACAGAGGTGACACACCCACCATCTAATTGCCATTTGTGAGATTGTTAGCACTAAATGTTGCACTTACACTTGTCAGAGTGATGTGCTTATGCAGAGGAGTGACATGCACACAGGGAATGTGTGTTGGAATGAATGTATTTGCACATGCTGTGCCTGTGGTCATTTTGTCCTGTACCATGATTGCTAAGCCCAAATACAACAAGGAGCTGAAGGGGTAGAGAACAGGTCATCCCCCACTCATGTAATCTCAAACAACAAAGGACCTGTTCACACAGTGAATATATTACTCAGAACCCTTCCAATCCATTACAGTTTGTAAACTTAATGTTTTGGACCAGCGGTTAATCTTATACCGTCTGTACAGGAGGGACCTGGATCACCATTCTGTTATAAAAATGCATTATAAAAAATCTGTTGCGTTAATTCGTTTAAGTCTCCCCCGGTCAAGCCCACCCCAAGGTGTGATGTGACCGAGCTCATGTAGACAAAAGTGAAGGAAAAAAGGTGAGAAAAGGTTGGCGGTGCCTCACGGAAGTAACACCATGGGAGTAAGCAGGTAGGTACCTGCCTGCGTCGTCAGGTTCTCATCATCAGCAGCCGCCAACCCGTAACACAAACTGTGATCAAGTGAAACAAAAAAGGAAAGGCAAAAGACAAGGTGCTAGGTGTGGTATCGAGTGCTGCCTATGCACCAGATAGTTTATCCAAGTGTGCAGCAGTATCAACCCTATAAGGGAAGGCGGGATCCAGACTGAAACACCGCCCTTCCCAATTAAAACCGAGCTGGACCACACTAGCTGTATACCTTTATTCCGTGCTGTGTGTCTGCTCATTTAAAAGCCGACATGTTTCATTGCCAGGGGGAACTCACGGCAATTTCATCAGGGTATGGGTCAAATTTCTCCACCCTGCACCAATAGTTGTCTATTTTATATATTCCGGGTTGCTGCCCCGCATGGGCATACCTATACCCCTCTTAGCATGTGAGTGTGTACGCGTCCACTATCTCACTGGCTGTCACGGTTACTGCCAACATTAGTCGTAACAACGTTGGTGTCTGGCGTTCTCTCAGCACCTCCAGATTGCTAAGGACAGTCACAATGTGACGGGCTCATGTGAAGAAATTGTTAATGATTGTGCTCCTTCGGGCTAATCCTGCTGCAGCTACACTGGGGTGTGGTACACCTGCCTCATCTTCATCATCATCGTCCAGTGCATTTGGCACTTGGATCCATGGGGCATTGGTGCGTACACATATTTTGTGCAACACACAACATGCAATGATCATCATGCACACTATTTCCGGGCTGTACAGGAGTCTTCCACCTGTGATGTCCAGGCACCTGAAACGTGACTTTAACACGCCAAATGAGCGCTCCACAATGCCCCTGGTTCGTTTGTGGGCCCCATTGTACTGCCTCTGGGCCTGGGTGTTCGTGTCTCGGAGGGGTGTCATCAACCACGAGCAGAGTGCATATCCTTGATCACCTGTGACAGGGGAGAGAGATATGTGTCAATCGGTGGTTCTGCATTCTGTGTTGGCAGGCTTATTAGTTTAGTGGTGTGTGATGTGTGCGACTTTGGGATTCATGTTTGACATGTATTGCTTGTGGCTAATGAGCGGCATCCATGTGTATTACGTTGCCTCACAGCTGCTCCTCACTCCCCCTGAGCCTATTTACTTGTGTGCGCTGCGCGGTTGCATCACTTGCACTCCTAAGACACACCATTGTCATGACTGTCTGCGCATGTCCACAAGCCTGACAACGACACTGTGATATTGGCCGTTGAAGGTGGTCGGCCACGTGTGTGTAGGCCTATGGTCAGGATATGGCGAACACAGAGACACACGCAGTATTTACTTTGGTGGCCATCCCGGAAGTGAACCACGCCCAGAGGCCCGAGCTATATATTCCCACTCCTACGCTGGACTGGCGTACGCCGGCCCAGCCCACTCCGCTTACGCTTACAGGGGGGGACGACATAGCTACATGTCCAAGGTCTTCCCCACTGCCTGAGGTGACATGGTTGCGTCCACTGTCCACAACACTACAAACACCAGCAGTATATGTCCACATGGACATGTCTGTGCTCTGCATACTGAAGTCTGTCCAGCACATCACCGCCACACTTGGCATTGTGTACATTCTTATTCATGGGTCACTTGACTCCTTCGCACAGACTTGGTTCCTACCTCTCCCCACATTCTGCAATTGTGTGGCAGAGGTGCCATGACGTGGATGGTTTGTCTACATTGCTGGCCACGGTTACCACAGTTACTTGTGTTGTCGTGTCTGGTAGGTGGGCATGTTGTTTGGCATGTTGTATGTGATTTTGTAACGTGTGCATTCCCACAGTTGTGAGTTGCATGATTGTGGAGTTGAGGTGTGTGGTGTGTTCATTTGGTACTTACCAACTAGCAGTGCATTTCCATAGGTGCCATCCTGGAAGCGCTGGTTGATGATGGACTGTCGGAAGATGTAGGAATCATGCACACTGCCTGGGTAGTTGGCGATGACGTTGGTGAAGAGTCCCCGGTGGTCCACTATTGCCTGTACTATTTATACACAGAGTATTGTTGAATAACGTTGAATTTTGAAAAAAGGGCTTTTCCCAATTTTTAAAAAATTCTTTTTAAACAAACACAGTTTTTTGGCGAAGCAATGCTTTTTTAAACACAATTTGCAATGGTTTTAATTAACTACATGCAATAAATTACTACTACTAAATTGATGGAATGCGTGTGCTTTCTGTTGCGGTAATTGTGTGCAATGTCGGCAGGGGGCACAAGTAGGACATGTGTGCAGTCAATTGCCCCCAACACGTGCGGGAAGCCAGCTATGGCGTAGAAGCCTTGCTTGGTCTCCAGCTGTTCCTGCGCAGTGTGGGGGAAGTGAAGGTGCTGGGGTACCAAGCTGATGATGGCATCCAAGACAGGTGTGAGGGACTTTGATAGGGCTGGCTGTGAGAGTCCTCCGACTCTGGCAGTTGTTGGTTGGAAGGTACCAGAGGCCAACAGGTGCAGCACAGCCAGCAGCTTTGTCTGCAGAGGGATGTTGGTTGTCCGCTGTGTTGGTACCGTCAGCCTGTGGGCAATGTGGGTCAGGATGCGGAGGATGGTTGTCCTTTTGAGCCTGTAGTGGGCAATGACATCCTCTGGCGTTAAGTCTGTGAGGCTGGTGCGTTTTCGGAAGGTCCGCTGTCTTGTTTTGCGCTGCCTCTGTGGTAGTCCGGGTGGCAGGTAGGGTCCGGGGTGGGGGGGCCTGGGGGTGGTGGCGGTGAGTGTTGTGGCCCTCTTGGGTCTCCGAGCTGCATGATCAGTAGCTCCATGACATGTGTTGGTCTTCAGATGTGGCCCTGGGCTGGGCTCCCTTTCTACTGCAGGTTGTCGTCCTGCTTAACACCAGTAATAGGCAGGTGTTAAATCCCTGCTGCTAACGCGCCTTATCGCCTGTTTTTGGATCGCTTCGCCGATCTGGCTGGTTGTTGAGAATATCGCGAAGTGGTGCTTTCATGTGTTTTTGCACGGGAACGCCTACTCTGCATATCATTAGCGTTAGTTGTCGCTCTCATCCGTGGCGATGTTTTTTGCGGCAGCTATCGCTGAAAAACTGGCGATATCGGCTGTTTGCACCAGCTTGAGAATAGGTTGATAAATCTATCGCCACTTTTGCGGCGCTAAAGTGCCGATAAATCGGCGATAAGTCCTTGAGAATATGCCCCATTCTGCGGAAAAAATACAAAACAAAAGTAGATATCTCAAATGGATTTTTCTGCCAAAAATATAGCGCCTGAGAGCAGATACTTGACAGCATTCTCGGCGCTGGGGTCGCATCGGCAATTTTCTCGATTCCCCCAGGGGTATAAGAACAGCCCGGGGTTGTTTTCCACCAGGGTAACTGAGTTACTACAGAATATGGATGAGGAGGCATTGTCCTATGTAGATGATATTTATCTGACGGACGATGACCTGGAGGAACACTTGACCAGGGTGAGCACCATCATTTTGGGATTCACCTCCGAGGGCTACAAATTCAACTTCAGAAAATCAAAAATAGCCCACCTCAATGTCCTATTTTTGGGATATGAGCTTTCAAGTGAAGGAAAAAGCCCGGCAGCCAATTTTTTGAAAAATGTGCGCTCCTCCAACCCCAAAATCATTAAAAAATTTACAATCCATACGGGGATTCCTAAATTTCGGCAGAACATACATTTTGGATTACGTTGAAAGGGTTAAACCTTTCTACGACCTCATAAGACCTGATTTTTCAGTTAGGCATTGGACACAGGAACACACAGATATCCTTCGTTCCCTACAAGCTGACATGATAGCATCTAAACATTTACAGACAAGCGTAAAAGTCCGCAACCTGGTGATCCGCATAGTTGCGGGTCAATCTGGGCGCACCTACTTAACATACAATGAAGGTGAAACTGTCCCAATAGCATACAAATCACACTTGTAAACAAACGCTGAGATGCGCTTTGCATCTACACAACAAATTCTGACAGCCGTACAGACTGCTGTAGTAAGAGAAAGAGCACTGGCCCAGAGGAAACAAATTATTGTTGTGACTCCGGTACCGGCCTTAGAGGCTGCTACAAAGGCAAGCGTTCCAAATGCTAAAGCTTTACATCCGAGATAGATACAATGGGCTAATTCTCTCACTGCATCAGATGTACAATACAGGTACGACCCAAGTCTAAAAAAACAAGCATTCCTGCAATACGAACAAGAATATCCTCTCCCAAATGAAATAATGCCTCTAGATCAGTATAAATACCTAATTTACACTGACGGATCTGCTCATCCGGCCATAGGAAGAAAACAACAATACAGGGCTGCATGTGCGATTGTAAAAGGTCGTATGCGAGATGGTAAGTTCCATCCAAGCTGTACAAAGACTCAGTCACTAGGAGACTGCACGGCTCAGTTGGCAGAACTAAAAGCTCTTTTACTGGCACTGATTAATACGGATCGTGAATTCCCCACACTAATTGTGTGTGATTCCTTTTACTGTGTCCAGTCATACAATGAATATCTTCACTATTGGGGACAAAATGGGTTTAAGGACTCAAAAGGTGGCACAATTAAGCACAAAATGCTATGGGAACAGGTAGCGGAATTGAAAAACGAACTACCAAGTGCTCACGTGATACACACGCTGAGTAATCAACGTGATGGCGTTCACATTGAAGGGAACTCATTGGCTGATGAAGCCGCGGAGGGGGCAGTACGAACTGTGTCCGTAGCTGCAATCACTCGTTCAAAAACGAGAATAGACGGACAGATAATGGTAGGTGTCATTGCTTCACGCAAAGACAACAAAGCACTGCCGAAAGGTTTTCCATTCAAGTACTCCTACAAGTTAGATGCAAACAACGTTCCATTTGCTCAGATTCCAGGAGTGGGGGATAGAGTAATACCAAACATGGATCGCAGATTAGGCTTAATTTTAGCTGCACACAAGGGTCTAGGTTCTGCACACGCAGGAGTTACGGCGACAGTTTCTTTACTGAAACAACGCTATTGGTGGCCAGGGTTAACAAAGCAGACCAAAGACTATGTCTTAAAATGCAACATCTGTCAACAGATGAAGGGCTCCGCCATAACACGTCCAGCGCAGACACATTTATTGATATCAGACAGACCTTTTGCGTGTGTCTATTTGGACCACTGCAGCCCTTACAATCTGATGGGGCTTACGAGTACATAATGGTTGCAGTGGATTCCTGCTCGAGATTCCTATGGGTATGGCCTCAGCGCTCGGCTGACGCTCGAACTGTTATCAAAGAATTGCGAGTCTTTATAGGGACATACGCAGTTGACACATTACATTCTGACCGTGCCCCCACGTTTAGCTCTAGGGCTTACAAGGAGGCCATGGGAGGTTTGGGTGTAGCATTGCGGTACTCCTCTCCGTACCATCCCGAGGGAAATTCGGTCATGGAGAGGAAAAACTGGGACTTAAAGCAGTCATTAACAGCTAGAGTATTAGGCGCGGGTGGTAGTTGGGTCAATCACTTATATGGGGTTCAGAGGGCCTTAAACAACATGCCAAGAAGCTCTCTAGGGGGTGTCACTCCTTATGAGGTTCTATTTGGGACGAGAATGTGGGTACCTGACCTAGAGTGTGAAGGCACAGTGGCGGATGAAAAACCTTTTGACATCAATAAACGTTTGGCTGTTTTACAGGAACTGAATGAATCACAGGCTCTACAGAGCAATGTCCAAGTGAAAAGGTTCGCCACCGGGGAAGTCAAGTCAGTCACGGCAAGACCTGTCTGGATTCCTAAAGTCGGGGATCTGGTCAGAGAAAAGATAATGGACAAAAAAGAATTTGGACCATCATACAGAAAGCCTGTACCTGTCCTGGTCGTTGAAGGAACAAGAACTGTACTTCAGCCACCTCTTGCCGGAAAAAAGGAAAAAAGATTCATCTCCATTGATCTGATAAAACCACACTATGTGGCCGATACTGAAAAGTAGGCCTCGTGGGCTTCTGGGTAGCCGACGCCCTCCTCTCGCAACCATATAGGAAGTCCAGACGTAGTGGCTCATCACGTTTGAAGAGTCTCCCATACGGAATGATGGACTATGCAACAATGCCATGGAACTCGTTCCTCTTGATATAGAAAATCAAAATCAAAATGAAACACAAATTTCAATTTGACCGAACACTGATGTCTACATAGTTCAACAAAACCTGCTGAGCTACCAAAAATAGATCGAACTGCATCTGGCTATTTAATCGACTTCGTCCTTTTCTTTGGATCCAAGTGAATCTGAAACAACGCCAGCCCCAATTTCTCGTAAACAACGAATCAGAGACTTCTACATTTTTCTTAAAAAGACTTACCTGGTGTCACCTTGGATAGAACTTTGGATAAGCACCGGGATACTTTTCTTTTTCTTCTGGTTATGCTTAGTAACTATTTTCTGATTACTAATTAATGGAACTTATCTTCGCCAAAGCTCTGCAGCATCAAAAGTGAACTTGATCCTGAAACGTCATGTTTCATCACATCGTGAACAAAGAGACTTATCATCAGTGAACATTATAGCAGTTCCTATACCCGATGGTATAGTATGGGACAAGGTTGATTATGACATATTCGGACCGACAGAAATTTTAAAAATACCACATTTATTTAAAATTTCCTTGAATGATATCATTACCTCCAGTACATTTTCCGATGATTGGGATTTTGAAACTGTGAATAACATGTTGTCTGATTTAGAACAATCTGCCTCATTTTCTAGCAATAAAATGTTAGAAGACACATCAGACTTTAACTCAATGTATTGTTATCAACATTATGGTCATCATTTTCTACACAAATCTAGTAATCCTAGAAATGTTTTCACATATCACCAATGGGAACATTGCCCAATGCCGCCGAAAAGTAGTTCGAAAACTTTTGCACACAAATGTTCATATTTTTCAGGGTTTAATATTTCAGACCCTACCTCATATTACTATAAGGTTGCATCTACACCTGCACAGAAAAGTATGTTGACTAACACAAAACAGATTTACTCTGCTTCCTTTATTACCCAACTGTCTGAACAAGGTTTCAACTTATGGAAAGACACTACAGACTTAAAATCAGTCTGGGGTTCTAGAGACTGGCAAGTCCATGGATCAGAAGCGCTATTTAGAGCATGCCTCCTTCCGCAGCAGATGATATTTTTAAATGAGACTGTGCAACAGACTTCCTGCCTTGGAATAGCCAAGAACAAGGATTTGAACACACCTCGAATTCCAACACCATCACAGGCCGAGAGTAATTTTACATCATTGAAAGGGGATACGTTAGATGACATCTTACAATACGATAGATCAAACCCCAATTGGAAGGAATGGTTGGTTTGGCCCACAGACACTAATAGATGTCAGGAAAGATTCAGGGGTACAACCGAAGGTTACGGTATCCATAGGCCAGACCCACGCTATGTACAAAGAGAACATCCATGGGTGGTGACATCATACAGTGTTGGGAAGTTATGCCTCGACTGGCTAAAAACCTCAACACTAACACAGGTGAAACAACACTTATCCTTACTCACAGAAGATGTGGGCCTATGGGATTTTTTATTAGGTCCTAGGAAGCCACGTCAAAAACATTTCTATTATGCTGTCTATAATGAAATCTGGAAAATCTCCCAACAAGAAGCTGCGGAGAGACTACGAGAAATAAATGTCCAGTATTGTCCAGTATTTGTAAAGCGCGAACAATTACCCGAAGGTGTCAAGGCGCTGGGGGCCATATGGAAGATTAAGTGAGCTATTGCCCAGAGTCACATGGTGCTGGGCTGATCTGCTGCCAGCGCCGGGGATCGAACCGTGAGCCCCCAGGTTCTGGAGTTAGTCGCCCTGGGATCAATTTAGAAAAGGCGTTAGCCGTAGTTGACAATGGTATGCCTACGTTAACATCCAGGATTTATTCACTGGGCAACATTGTATCTTCTGCTTTTGATATACTAGAACAAGATTTGTCCATGCTACAGCATGGGCAATCACAATTACGTTCTATTATGTTATTGAGCTGGACGCTGCAATCATTGCGCGCAGGTTATGTGCCTTGGCGTTTTATCAACAGTACATCACTATTTTCTGCATACAATCTAACGGAAAAACAGATGAAAATGGCACAGAGGGGAGCAAAATATACAATGCTGCGTATTGAAAAATTGGACAGATTACCTTTTACTGTGGCAGAATCACCGTCCACAGAATGGTTGATCCACAGCCATATAACATTACCGGTCACAACTTTCCAGTTTCAGTATTGCCTAGTACAACAACAGGCAGGCAGATATGAAGAAATGGGTAGGGAATTCATCAAGGAATCTTGGGAATTACCGTACAGATTTTAATGCAGGAGTGGGGATCGAGAAGTGTTTCTAAGCAGTACAAACTGCGAGAGCGCTTTGGATCTCTCATGTGCCAGGATATTATGTTGCACGGGTACTGCAATGGTTCGGTAGCAAACCTATCCTGCCACTTGAGGGGTACCCCAGCAGCTGTGATTACTCCGGTATTCAGGCTACTTTCGAATGGGAGTTACTTGATGCTGAACGATCAAGGTTGTTGTGGCATGCTTCCAGGCATCGCATATCTAGTAACCTTGAGCTCCAGGGTTACTTTATGTATGCAAGTATTGTTTCCACCGACACATACAGTCAGGGAGGTGCCGTTATGGCCTTCACTAAATGTTTCTCTTATACAGTTTGATACTCTACGCAGAATGAAAGCCATGCTTTTACAGAAAACCATGCCCTTAACCTACGCCCGGGAGACTTTTGATCTCCAGATCGCAAGGTCCTCGGCCGAGATACAGGCACTAATATGTACGAACTGCCCCTTCCATTTTGCAGAAATGGTAAATCCTATCTTTAACATGTCTGATACGACCGCGATAGTACACCTATTTAAGACCATAGGTTCGGGACTGTTAAGCACCTTTCAGACGGTCCTCGGAGTTATACCAAACTTTATACACTCCGTATTCAGAAGCATTTTTGGAGGACTTCCGCTGATCCCGTTTCTAATAGCAGGTATCCTGATTGTACTTTTTCTGCTACGCGATGGATGTCCCAGTCACCAAGAAGATGGATAAAGCACTCCAGGAGCGCAAATACTGTGATCGCTGGTACAACATCTGGGCACACCTCGCCTACGGGAACTAAGTGCATCTTGGTTCCTGTCATTTAGACCAGTCTGGATGTACTGCATCTTTTAACCGTTCTCCGATGCCTGTTCTGCGGAGAAGAATGCGTGTTGGATCTCTGTCTGACACTTCCATCGATTGCGCAACCGGACGTTGACATTGCTGGACCCGATAACGGCCCATGTTCTGCAGTGTCCCCAGAGTATTCCTATGTTGATGGTGGCATTCTTAGAGCCACCACAGGAAATCTCTGCTCCTGTTGGAATGGAGACCGGCTCCTCCACTAACACCCAGGCTTTGGATGGCACACAGGCTGCCCCAGCATCGGCCGCAGGCAGTACGGAAGATCATCTGTGCTCAATTGACGTAATCTGCGAGGTGTTACAGGGATCGTCGTCTGCGAAGGCAGGCAACAGTAATGTTGCGTCTACCAGCCAGGACACATAAACAGTTGGCTCGTCGTGTGCTGGGAAATATTCGGCCTTTTTTAAACAAACTCCAAAATGGAACTCCAAAACAAATTGACTTTATCCGACAGGGATTCTTGGCTTAACACCTAAATACATGCTAGGTACACTTAGGTACATCTAGTTAGGGTAGCATCGTAGGAGTATGCATTTTATTGTCATGTATTTTATATACTTGCCTGTATTTATGATTATAGCAAAATGGTAGAAATCTACCATCCTTTTACTTTCCTAGTGCTTCTAATCATCTATATCTGTTACTGTCTAATGATTGTTTCAGCGCACCTATTTTACACTAGAATAACGACTGTTCAATAAATACTTATTGGAAAACGTCCATACCGTTTATTCTGTGTATCTCCCTGAGACTAAGTGAGCACAAGTGACTGAGCGAAAAGTAGTACACTGTTTCCACAGTCCTGAGGGATCAGGGTTGTAATGTTCGATAGTTGCCAAGAACTATTCTCTCCTTGGTAAGAGTAGTTTCTAGTGGCACTGTGAGCTAGCTGGTATACAGGCCAACATACCCGGTGGGGGTGTCTAGAATCAGTCTGACACCAATCCTACAGTGTATGTTGTCCGAACGCGCAGATCCTGTATAAGTTTTATAGGAACTACACGACAGGCTGGCTGCCAAAATAACCTCACAGACTTCGGTAGGGAGGTCGAAAGCTGTCAACTGTCGCCGCTCAATCTCCACGCAAGTAGGCGGAGAGTGGACAGGTTCAGATGGAGGACCCTCCTTTGCTGCTGCGAACGAAGATCCTCCCAAACGGCCAACCTGACCGGAGAATAGATGCTCATGTCTAGAAGCTCTGGATACCAAACTCTACGTGCCCTGTACGGAGCCACAAGAATGAATTGTCCCCGGTCGCTCTTGATCTTCTTGAGCACTCTGGGCAGGAGTGGTATGGGCGGAAAGGTGTATAGGAGGCCTGAGCTCCATTCGCGACGAAAAGCGCCGCCGAGCGAGAGCCGCCTTGGAAACTCCAACGCACAGAATTTATGACATTGCACGTTCTCTTCGGAGGTGAACAAATCTAACGAAGGCTCTCCCCAGCGCTGAAAGAGACCTTGTGCCACCTCCGGATGGAGATGCCACTCATCGCCCACCCTGGCATTCAGAGAACCGGCCAGGTGTTGAACCACCAGGGAAATGCCCTGTTGTTGCAGCCAAGTCCAGAGATGCAGGGCCTCTTGACAGAGAGTCCACGACCCCACTCCATCCTGTTTGTTGCAGTACCACATGGCGTTAGTGTTGTCCGTGGACACCTGCACAAGCATTCCCTTTATCGAAGGCAAAAAAGCTTTCAGTGCCAGTCGGATCGCCCCAAGCTCAAACAGATTGATATGAAGCTTGGCTTCCGCTGGAGACCAGAGTCCTCTGATCTCCACCTCCCCCAGATGCCCACCCATCCCAGAAGGGACGCATCCGTCACTACTGTGAGATCTGGGTAAAGAAAGGAGAGGGGTCTGCCCTTGAACCAACCGCGGTCTGTTAGCCACCACTGCAGGTCTCTCGCAGTGCCCTCTGAATCTGAACCAGGTCGGTGAGATTTCCTCGATGCTTTGCCCATTGGAACTTCAGGTCCCACTACAGAGCCCGCATGTGCCACCGTGCATGGGTCACTAGCAGGATGCAAGAGGCCATGAGGCCCAACAGCCTCAATGTCATTCTCACCGAAATCCAGGATAGAGGCTGAAACATCGGTATCATAGCCTGAATATCCTGGACTCACCGTTCGGGAGGCTAGGCCCGAAACTGCACCGTGTCCAGAACTGCTCCAATGAAAGGGAGCATCTGAGAGGGGGTCAGGTGTGACTTCGGCACCCCAGCGAATGCAGGAGGTTCGCCATAGTCTGGAGGTGGGAGACAACTGTTTGGGGCGAGCCCGCCTTCAGCAACCAGTCGTCAAAATAGGGGAAGACTGGAACCCCTGATCTCTGCAGATGGGCTGCAACCACCGCCATCACCTTTGTGAACACCCGAGGGGCGCTGGTGACTCCACAGGGAAGCAATGTAAACTGAAAGTGCTCGTGGCCCACTGTAAACCGCAGGTAGCGACGATGGGGAGGCAGAATGGGGATAGGAAAATAAGCATCCTGCAAGTCCAGCGCTACCATCCAGTCTCCCGGGTCCAGGGCAGACAGGACCTGAGCTAGGGGGAGCATCTTGAACTTCTCCTTTCTGAGGAAGAAATTTAAGGCTCTGAGGTCTAGGATAGGATGAAGGCCTCAATCCTTCTTTGGGACCAGAAAGCAGCGGGAATAAGAACCACTGCCTGCTTCTGGCCCGGGAACCCTCTCTATGGCTTCCTTGGCCAAGAGAGGCTTGACTTCCTCACGGAGTAAGGCAAGGTGATCCTCCGTCAGCCGATCATACACTGGAGGTATAGATGGTAGTCTCGAAGGGGAGGAAATAGCCCTTCGGACTATTTGCAATACCCACTTGTCCAATGTGATGTTTTGCCAGTGGTGGAGATGATGGCGTACTCTTTCACCGACCGGCTGAGAGTGATCCTGGGGGATCAGACTAGGAAGGTTTTACAGTGGAGGAGGGGATCGTGGCTTGGCTCGACTTCTAGTTTCCCGACCCACGGGGCCGGGGTGAACCGCGTCCACCTTGCTGAACTTGCGGGGCCCGCTGGCCGGAGTAGGGTTGGCGCGGTTGATAGCCCCTTCCGTAGCCATGAAAGGAGCGAAAAGTGGATGAAGCCCTAGGGGTTGTGGTGAGGCCCAAAGACTTGGCCATGGCCCGCGAGTCTTTGAAACGCTCAAGGCAGTATCCGCTTTGTCTCCAAAGAGACGGGAGCCATCAAAGGGCATGTCCATGAGGTTAGCCTGGTCATCCCCCGAAAAACCAGATGTTCTCAGCCAGGCGTGGCGACGAACAGCCACCGTCGTGGAAATCGCTCTGCCCAGCGAGTCCAAGCCACATCTGATGGCAAACTTAGCTGCGTCTCTCCCGTCTGAAATAGCTTGGGAGAGTAGAGCCCGGTCCTTCTTTGAGACTCTGGCAGCCCTTGTGCAACCGTGTCCCATATCGAATGGCATGCGGTGTTCACCGACCGCAATGCCAGACTGGCGGAGGAAACTTTTTTCTTTCCAAAGCTCTCCAGTCTCTTGGATTCCCTGGCCGGGGGTGCGGAAGGGAATGCGCCACCAAGTTTTGTGGGGTGGGTGGTGAGAAAAAGTGGGTCGCCCTGTGCTGTGCGATGGCGGTGGGTGATTGTCCTATTCACAGGAACCTCTGTGCCGGGTTTGGACCAGGTACCCAGGAGGACGTCTGTTTAGACCTCATTAAAAGGCAGTAGGGGTTCCGAGCTGGAGACCCCAGGCTGCAGGACCTCTGTCAAGACGTTAGCCTTGACCGCCACTGTAGGAAGCTGCAGGTCCAGGACCTCCGCAGCCCTATGCACCACCATGGCAAATGATGCTCCCTCCTCCGTAGCCAGGGTAGGAGGGCAAAGCATACCAGAGTCTGGGGAGGTGTCCAAACCACTGGCAACACCCAACTCCTCATACCAGTCCACATCTTGTTGCTGTACAGCTCCGTTGGCGCCGGTCTCGGTGTCGGGGGACGCCCGATCGGCTCTGTGTCATTGGGAATAAGGATCAGGGAGGCGTCGCCGGTGGGTGCCGGCGATGCAGAGGACCTCGGAACCGGATGCGACGCCGGGGAAGGTCACTGTGGAGTTGCGACCGGCATTGGTCTGGACCCAGGAACGGGTCCAATCGGAGGCCGTGGCGCCAGGGCCGGAGCCGCAGGCGTGGGAACCACGGGGGCCCCTCCATCCTCTGAGCCTGTGGGGCACGAAGGCACGCTGGCAGGGTCAGTCCGCCCAAATATGGCGCGCATGGCGTCATAACACTCCTTCAGCTGGGCGTGGGTTGCTCCCGGGCACGGAAAGGCAGAGCAAAGCCGACTCAGGCACCCGCTCCACGGAGGTGGGCCTTGAACTCCGAGGTTCCTCTGCCGAGTTGCGAGACGGGCAGGGTGAAGTAGAAGCACGCTGCGACTTCTTGTGCTTTTTGTGGTTCCCTTTTACCAGACTTGGACGACTTCAACGAAGAGGGCTTCAATTCACCGGAGCGGTGCTTGGACCTTCTTCTCAACCGAGACCTGGACCCGGATCGAGACCGGGAGCCAGGCTGTGAGTAGCTTCAGGGACCGCTCACTCAAAGCCTTTGGCGCCATGGCCCGGCAGTCGGAGCATGACTGAGTCGTGGCCGCGCTCCAGGCACCAGAGACATACTAAACGGGGGTCCGTGACCGACATGGCGCGGTGACAGGTCCCACACAGCTTGAACCCCGAATTCTTCTTGTTTGACATGCCTAAACACACCAATGAAGTCGACAAAAGGGTCGAAAAAAGTCTGTCAAAAATTGACAGGGGGTAGCTCTCTTCAACAGATCGGCGCTTGCTGGCACGGAAAGAAAAGAACTGACGTCAGCGCGCCGGAGTGGCGGCTATATTGACGACACGGACGTCACGACGAACATGATGCCGACAACATCACGCGGAGTCGACTGACGCCACCTACTGGCGTGCAGGGGTACTGCTAAGAAAAACCTTCTGGATCCAGCGTGACGCCTGGAAGTTCTAAAGTAAGGAATCTGTGGCTAGATGTCTCTATCAGATAGCTGTGATTGAGACAACTTCTTCAGTGGGAGGGCCTGACACACTCCAGATCCACTTTCTGGGAGGTGTCCAGGCCACTGGCAACACCCACCTCCTCATACCAGTCCACATCTTGTTGGTGTGGAATTTCTAAGGGAATCTGCTCCCCCTCCCAATCCTCTTCCTCCATCCCTAATCCTTCAGAATAGGGCAGGGTGAACGTCATGGAGCTGTACAGCTCCGTTGGCGCCGGTCTCGGTGTCGGGGGACGCCCGATCGGCTCTGTGTCATTGGGAATAAGGATCAGGGAGGCGTCGCCGGTGGGTGCCGGCGATGCAGAGGACCTCGGAACCGGATGCGACGCCGGGGAAGGTCACTGTGGAGTTGCGACCGGCATTGGTCTGGACCCAGGAACGGGTCCAATCGGAGGCCATGGCGCCAGGGCCGGAGACGCAGGCGTGGGAACCACGGGGGCCCCTCCATCCTCTGAGCCTGTGGGGCACGAAGGCACGCTGGCAGGGTCAGTCCGCCCAAATATGGCGCGCATGGCGTCATAACACTCCTTCAGCTGGGCGGGGGTTGCTCCCGGGCACGGAAAGGCAGGGCAAAGCCGACTCGGCACCCGCTCCACAGAGGTGGGCCTTGAACTCCGAGGTTCCTCTGCCGAGTTGCGAGACGGGCAGGGCGAAGTAGAAGCACGCTGGGACTTCTTGTGCTTTTTGTGGTTCCCTTTTACCAGACTTGGACGACTTCAACGAAGAGTACTTCAATTCACCGGAGCGGTGCTTGGACCTTCTTCTCAACCGAGACCTGGACCCGGATCGAGACCGGGAGCCAGGCTGTGAGTAGCTTCAGGGACCGCTCACTCAAAGCCTTTGGCGCCATGGCCCGGCAGTCGGAGCATGACTGAGTCGTGGCCGCGCTCCAGGCACCAGAGACATACTAAACGGGGGTCCGTGACCAACATGGCGCGGTGACAGGTCCCACACAGCTTGAACCCCGAATTCTTCTTGTTTGACATGCCTAAACACACCAATGAAGTCGACAAAAGGGTCGAAAAAAGTCTGTCAAAAATTGACAGGGGGTAGCTCTCTTCAACAGATCGGCGCTTGCTGGCACGGAAAGAAAAGAACTGACGTCAGCGCGCCGGAGTGGCGGCTATATTGACGACACGGACGTCACGACGAACACGATGCCGACAACATCACGCGGAGTCGACTGACGCCACCTACTGGCGTGCAGGGGTACTGCTAAGAAAAACCTTCTGGACCCAGCGTGACGCCTGGAAGTTCTAAAGTAAGGAATCTGTGGCTAGATGTCTCTATCAGATAGCTGTGATTGAGACAACTTCTTCAGTGGGAGGGCCTGACACACTCCAGATCCACTTTCTGGGAGGTGTCCAGGCCACTGGCGTTCTGCAAGACCTGATAGTTGTCAACATCCTTCCTTGTAGAGGGAAGAAGATCACTTGCTTCACTGCTATCGTGGTCGTTGTAAGTGATGCTGGGCACCTGGATGGGGCCTGAATCCAGCCCATAGAGCTACCCAACCCTGCCAAAGTACTCACCCACGTGGCAAAGGGTTGTAAGGGGACTCTTTCTCTCTCAGCTGCTGAGTGCTTCTCCCAGAACTGACCCTGGCAGATTTGATTCTCGAAAAAGTTTTTTTGTTTTATTCTGAAGACTTGCTTTGAGGACTAATTAGTCAATGGCATTCTGAAGTTGGACCTGGTGCATGCCCTATAGCTTTAACAAAGCTGCTTCTCTCGATGTTCTTCTCAAGCCCACACCATTTAGAGCTTGGCCTCCAGTTCCTTGATAAACTTTGTGTGCATACAGCTGCACTTCTTACATGGCTTGGAATTGTGTTTGGACCTTAAGCACCATTTACAGACGTAGTGGGGATTTGAGCTCGACATCTGTCTACCATAGGAATGGCAACTTTTAAATATTGACATTTTCAGAGGCGACATCTCTTGTGGCACTGCTTTTAAAAACATTTGTGAGGAAATGTTTTGGTGGAGAGCAATTCCGGATCTGTGACGAAAAGCATGGATAAAAGGAATTGACAGTGTACCAGGGTGGAGCCTTATATAATTTTGTGATTTTATTGTATTGTAATTGTATTTATATCGCGCTTATTACCCCTGATGAGGCGTTGAAGCGTTTTTTTCGGCGAGTAGCACGCTACTCCAGAACCCATAAAGGATTAGTGGTGAATTAGTATAGTGAACTATGAAAGTAATATGAGTGGTGGATATGCTAGTCAGTTATTTGAATTGAGAAGGATAGTGGAGGGATAGAAGAGGGAAAAAGGTTTGCATTTATATAGCGCTTGCTACTCCTGATGAGGTGTTGAAGTGCTTTTTCGGCGAGTAGCACTTTACTCCAGAACCCATAAAGGATTAGTGATGAATTAGTATAGTGAAATATGAAAGTAATATGAGTGATGGATATGTTAGTCAGTTATTTGGATTAAGAAGGATAGTGGAGGGATAGAAGAAGGAAAAAGGTTTGCATTTATATAGCGCTTCCTCCCCTGATGAGGTGTTGAATTGCTTTTTCTGCGAGTAGCACGCTACTCCGGAACCCATAAAGGATTAGTGGTGAATTAGTATAGTGAAATATAAAATTAATTTGAGTGGTGGACATGTTAGTCTATTATCTTGATTGAAAAGGATAGTGGAGGGATAGAAGAGGGAAGGATTTCGAATTATTATTTTTTTCGAGCTCATAGTAGGAGGAAGTTTGGGATGAGTAAAAGGGAGGTTGAGGGAGAAGAGTGAGAGGGAAGGGTTTAGAAAGGCTAGTTTGGGAGATGATGCAAGGAAGGGTAGAGTAGGGAAGAGTCTAGAAAGGGTTATTTTGGGGATCATAGCAGTGGTATGGGGTTTGGGATGAATGAGAGAGTGGAGGTAGAGGATATATTGATAGAGGTATAGGGTGAGAAATAGGGTGGTTGTGAGAAAGTGCCCTCTTTCTGCATGGTTGCCCCCACTTTTTGCTGAATTGCTGATGTGCTTTGACTGAGTGTACCCTGGGCTCCTGCTAATCAGATACCCAGGGCCTATGTTCTTTCCCTAAAACTGCATTGAAGCCTAAACCCAATTGGCATCTCAGGCCACAGGTCAGCCCCTGGTAAATGGTACCACAGGTACCCAGGGCACTGTGACCAGAGAAGGCCTCTAAGGGCTTCAGCACTTATTGTGCCACCCTTAGAGGTCCTGTACCCTTACACTCACACACTGCCTTTGCAGGCTGCGTGTTTTGGGGCAGAACAAAGTGAAGAGTTGACATGGCACACATCTCTGTGTGCCATGCCTACAACCCACTGCCCTGGCATAGATCAGTCACCCCTCTACCTGGGTGCACTATACCAGTGGTGAGGGTACAGGTGCATGAGCCCTGTACCCCTACAGTGTCTAAGGCCATTCTTAGACATTGTAAGTGCAGTGCTGCCATTAAGAGTATATGGTGCTGGGAGTTTGTCATTACGAACTCCACAGCACCATAACGGCTACACTGAAAACTGAGAAGTTTGGTATCAAACTTCTCAGCACATTAAACCCACACTGATGCCAGTGTGGGATTTAATGAAAAATGCACACAGAAGGCATCTTAGAGATTCCCCCTGAAAACAAACCTACCACTAGTGTCCAGGCTGAGTGGCTGCTTTCAGCTGCCACCACCAGACATGTTTCTGGACCCCTGGGTCGAGAGCCTGCTGCTCTCTGGGGCCTGAAACAATGCACATCCTGAGACGCAGTGCCAAGCCTCCTCCCCAGGATGGGCAGGGTTCACGAAGGGGAAGCTTCAAAGGCTTGCCGCCTTTGTGAGCTTCCCCAGGCCACTTGCTGCTCTCAGCAACTGGTCCCCACTGTTTCTAAATCCCACTTTGGGCGGGAGAACCGGCGGGAAAACCTAGTGAGGAAGAGAGGTGTGCCCACCTCTGCCAACTCCACCCCTCAGGTGGGGGAGGCGAGGTGAAGCACAACTCCCAGTCCCCGCAATCTTGCAGATGGGGGACTCAGCCAACCAGGGACAGGCTCATGCCCCCCTCCCACTGGAGGGTGGCATAATAGGGGGTGTACCCACCCCCGGGAATGGACTCATTGGTTCCTACCTGTAACGCCCCTAAATCTAGTATTTAGGGGCACCCCTGAACCTTGCTTCCTCAGACAAGAAGAAACTACAAGAAGAAAAAAAAAGAAGGACCGAACAGCCGTGCAGCAGCTAACAAGAGGAAGACGCCCACTGACTTGGCCCCAGCCCTACCGGCCTGTCTCCACCTCGAACCGGCTCCTGCAAAATCCCGGTGTGTCCTGCAGCCAGCAACCTCGAAAACCCCGGAGGACCTGCCTGCCTTCTGTGAGAAGTTGGCCTGGTATATGCTGTCCACTAATTAAAGTGGGCAACTTGCACCAGTCCAAACGACCCTTATTGATGATTAGGTTAAAGACAACCTTTATTGAAAGCTATCCTAGTGGTAGCTATGGAGAGCAGCCTTCAGGCTAAGTCTCGAAGGAATGTAAAGCAGCCTGTTTTACCAGATCATAACCTCCTGAATGACCAAATGAAAGGGGAACCACACAAGGAATATATAAAATATATGTATTTATTACTAAACACTCTCTACTAACCTCTTTATGAGAGTAGAGAACAAAGCACACAATATTAAATCACTAGAACGACAGTAAATAGCAGAATACACAGTGGGCTCCAGGCATGCCTGCCAAGTATCACGCATCAGGTGTGACACTAACGCATTTCAGTGTGGTGTTCCGCATCACCGCACTGAAATGCAAAGTCACGCATTTTTAATCATGCCAGTCTGAAACTGGCTACGCGGCAGTGCCAGCGCGCGCCACCGGCGCCTGTAGCATCTGTGCCCCGGCTCTACTGCTTCTCACAGACTTGCGTTGCCAGCAGCGCTCTGGCTCAGTAAGTTAGTAGTTAAAGATCTGACTTCACTGCTCAGCTCTGGAGTCAGTGCTACAATGTTACAATCTGCCTCCCCTGCTGCCTGGCTGCATTTAATTTCCTGCGGCGGCGCGGCTTTCAGACGGCACTGTGACTCACACTCTCATCAGACCCGGGGGCGGCCGGGGCCTGCCCTCAGCAGTGGTTGCTTCTGGCAGCTGTAGCCCCGTGGGGGGCCCCGGGATTGGATGTGACCTCGTGCCTCCTCAAGTCCTGGAGGAAGAGGAAGTGAGGTAAGGTGGTAGGCAGGTCAGAGAAGCGGCGGGGGATTTAAGAGTCGAGGAGTCCTGGTAGTGGTGTGCTGCTGTCTGCCCAATAAAACCCGCGTGGGACCGGTGGGAGGCGGCCAGCATCGAGTGACTTGACTACTAGTGTCACTCACTTGACTTGACTCTTTCATGGCCGCCGCAGCGCATCATCAGAGGTGCCATCAACATCGTGGTGATGATCGCCGCGGGCGCAAACTAAAAAGTGCGGCCCGCCGGGCGGGGGAGGGCGGGTGTGCACAGTGTCTGTCCGTTTCCTCCTACCGCCCTCGGGAGTGCGGGGCAGGGCGCATTTGAAGTTATTGGTATGGCTGACCCTCAGTCTTATAACCGCAACGTCACCCTCCCCCCCCAGCTAAAACAAACGGCAATTCGCCAGCCAGGTCCAACTTGACGTGGTCCGGCGCCTTATGTTGTTTTTCCGGGCCCAGCTGAGCTAGTAGCTGCAGGTCATTGGTGTAATGATGCCATGCTGTGCACTGTGCGAGTTGTGCCGTGATGGTGCCAGCCCTTCAAAGTGGCGCCATGCGGATTGTGCCAACCGTTGTGTAGTACACCAGGCTCACAGGAGGTGATCCGTAGGAGGATTTACTGCTGCTGAGGAGGACGACACAGAACGGCGCAAGAGAGAACCTTTTAACTTTGCTGTATCTGTCCTTCCCCGAAGAAATTATTTCAATGTTACAGTAAGTTCTTTTATTTAGGGGGATCCGTGCTGTGGAGGTCTCTCTGGCTGGTACAGATGGCAGCCGGGTGAACAGCACGCAATAATGAAGTGCCGGCACTACCGTCCAGTCAGGCAGAATAAAGCACTTCTAAGCGAAGACAGGTGCTGCTTGGCAGGCTCCGGAGACGTCTGCTCAGGCACACTCTTTAACTGACGCCTCCTGTTGCAAGTTGTGCCCCCTTGGCCCCCGTGCCAGCCAACCGAAGAGTTCAGGCTCAAGACGAAACCAAGCGGTGAAGCGCTCAGTATGGACCATACACTCCCCAGCACTTGTTTACCAGCAGCAGTCAGGTGAGTCATTCATGCATTTTGGGACTACAGACTCTTTACTATCAAGTTAAGTTGATCTCTGCAGCATTTGCTTATTAATACTAGGTCTCAATGCCAGTTCGTGCACACCATTCATTTCAGACTGAGCCTGGCAGTTTATTTCTTCACACACAGGACGAATTGTATTTATGTTGTAACCGCGATAAATTGTCAGGCAATTTCCATCGCAGAATAGCTGTCACCAGAGAGGGACATAAGTTTGTCCTTCTTGGCTCAGTAGTGGATAGTTACTTCTATATTATAGTGCTACGAGGACCCAGCCTGCGACTGTAAACACATGAATATGCACGTTGTTTTAAAATTGTATTACACACAGTATAAGCTAGTCTACCACAACATTTGCAGACAGAGTTCATTATAAAGCAAGTGTAAACTTTCATTTCAGGGGCTTTGCTCCAGTTGCAAGATATTATTAGAACTTCTTGTGGATAAGTTCTGATATTTATCTCTTTCCATGCACCTCATTACATGGTTTTTACTCATGAGAAAGTGTCACTCTAAGTGTCACACATTTGACAGTTAAATGTCATTAACAAGTCCACTAATACCATGGACATGCCACACATAAGCAATCTGAAAACGTGGCAGCTATGATGCCTGTTCTGCACTCACACGGAATCCGTCTCCGGTTATGTACCTTCTATTTCTAGTGCTTTGCAGCAGTTTTAAAATCGTCTTAGACTTTCTCATTGCTCAAATGGGTGTAATTTCGGATATATATATATGTTTGCCTCGTCTTCATTGCTTGATTTTGCTCGTGAAAAAGTGTCACTCATAGTCGATGAAATGTCACTCATAATTACACTAAAGTTATGAAAATGTCACACATAGCAATCTGAAACCTTGGCAGCTATGTCCAGGGGAGACCAAACCATATACTAAGAAAGTGGTATAACAACCACGACTTGACTAGACACAGTGCCTAGAGCACGTAGAATCGCTGGGACCCCAGGGAACCACCCAAAGTAGTGACACAGGGGACCCACGGAGGATGGGTGCAGTGTGTGAACACAGGCGCGAGCTCCGTACAACTCTATGAGAAAGTCGCGGTTGGAAATTTAAAGATTAAGGACACTTCGGAGAGGACTTTAAGCAAACCCAGCTAAACATAGAAGGTTCTAAGGCCAGCACCCTTGAGAGTACCGAGGTACCCGTGTTACCTATCCCAGAGGAGCCGGGTGCATAGGGGTCAAGTGATGTCGGAAACCTTTGTCGTTTTCAATGGCGTGATGCGGAAAAGTGCTGCTGCCGTGAAGATGAAAAGTGTCCGGTGTGATCCAAGCCTGGATCGGAGATGAGAAGAACCTGAAAGCAGAGGGGACAGAGTCTGGGCCACTTCACAGTGACCATGGGCACGATAGACGAATGCCCACCGATGTCGGGTGTTTCAGGTGCGAAGAGGTGAAGCTTGACTCTGCAGCCACGGGGACCAGGAGATGTCGACGACGACCAAAGTCCGGAGGTGAGCTGTCCCACGAAGGATGTCGAGTGCTGGGGGGTCAGTGTCCAGATTGAACACCAACAAGCCTTGGCAACTGCAACCCATGCGGTCAGAGGAAAGATGCTTCTGTGAGGACCAGCAAGGTCCTGGGGACTCTCCAAGCTATGGAGAGTCAGAGCACATCTGGAGCAACCAGGAAAGCCCACGGAAAGTCAAAGTTACCTTCAGAGGGACCCACAGGCCAACGGACCAGGGATCGCGAAGGGACCTCGAGCTGAATCACCAAATACCAGCCCACGGAACACTCGTGGAGTGTAGGCCGGAAATCTTCGGTGGAATTACTGCTCGGGGTCAGGACTACAAGTAGCCCAAAGCACAGCCTCAGGGATCGCCGAAAAGCATATGCTGCTGCAAATGTACACGGTGCACAGGGGTACGGTTGCACGGTCCCCACGAGGGATACGGGCCTCAGAATTGCTGAGAGCACAGATCAACCTCAGAGACCTCGGGAACCCACCTCCTGTGTTGCAGAAATCTTCAGAGTCCTCAGGAGCTCGGGAGATGCAAACCGGTCAGATGCATTTAGGTGCCTGCCTTGCAGGGGAGTAACTCCTTTACTCCAAGGGAGATTACTTCAGTCATCCAGCGTCGTGCAGATCGTCGAAGTACTTAGTTTCTGTAGCAGAGTTTAGTCCAGGTAAAATCTAAAGTCCTGTAGTCAGGGGTTCCTACTTTATACCCAAGGAAGGGGTGGGACAAACTCTGGGGACCCACCTATGGGAGGGTCAGGACAGAGGGGTGGCTACACCCATGTCCTTTGTCCAGTTTCGCGCCAGAGCAGGAGCAAATGGCTCCTGCAACCGGTTTGAGCTGGACTATGCACAGGGACACCAAATGTTCCCCCAATGCAGACATCAAAGCACTCTCAGAGTGCACCCACCCAGCCCCAATACACTAAAGCCTGTCTGGGAGGTGGTCACACCTCCCTGTGACAGGAAACCTATGGTCAAACCTTCCCCTGCCGGAGTTTCGTCCAGCAGCAGGAGGGCAGACTCGTGTCTGTGGCTGGCAGCATCCATTTTGTGATACCAGGGTCAAGAAAGCTGGTACCGGGTGTACCGGTGTTGTCATATTTCTCCCTCTAGGAGGGTGGAATCATACCTCCCACACCAGTTACTGGTGTGGAGGTATGATTCCAAGGTGTTTGACACCAAACACGACATGTTTCCATGCAGCCATTTTAAAGTTATCATTTACCGCTAGGTTATAATGCACTTAAGTATATATGGTTGGCTGCATCACAGACAACCCCGGAGAATGGATTCCGAAGGCTGCAGAGGGGCTCTGCTCATGCAGGGGCACCCTCTCACATAAAACCCAGCACCCTGCCTTCAGGATTGATAAGGCCTGCCATAGGGGTGACTGATAGGTTTATATGTGCAGTGATTTAGAATAGATATAGTGAACCTATATCTAAGTAAGGGGTGCAGGCACCACCTTACACAGGCTGCAGTAGCAGACCTGTGGTGTCATTTTGAATGGTCTCTCAGGGGTAGCACAATACATGCTGCAGCCCCTGGGAGGACTCTGGGGTACCTAGGCCCTGGGTACATAGTATACCATATACTAGGGACTTATAAGGGTATGCCAGAATCCAATCTGGAGTGTACCTAAAGTACATGCACAACCAATTTAGGGAGTAAGCAGATAAACTGGGGTCCTGATTAGCAGGATCCCAGTCAGACTAGTCAAAAACCAGCAAAACACCAGGAAAAAAGTGGGGGTAACCATGCAGTCAGATTCCACCTTCCTACATAACCCCCCCCCCCCCCAAACGAAAGGAGATAAGGCTAACCTTGCCCAGTTGAGACTTTATTGACTAAGTGGCCATATAAGGAGGATCCTGCACTAGCATGGATACCCCCAGTCTTATGGTACACTAAGGAGTCCCTACCCTTAAGGGTATTGGATTTTCTCCAAAAGTTGGGATTACTACCTGTAGGATGTTTTGGCAAAGAAAAAGGCTGGTGGGGTGTCTGAGTAGAGAAGTGAGGCCCTAATAAAGTTGGTCTCATCTTCCCCAGAGCACTGGTCACCATGGAGGCCTTTCTTTCCATGACTGAGTTGTATCTGGCCCTAAGGGTCAACCTCTGGCTGCCTACAGCTGGGGGTTGGGTCCCTTTGGTTGGAACACTAGAGGGAGAGGGTAGGTTTGGAACCATTTGGTCCCAGGTTTGCCCTTGCCCAATAGATGCCATCTGGGGGTGGTCCCTATTCAATGGTAAGAGGGATCCCTCAGTGTGTTGAGGAATTTTCACCTGGCTAGGGCTACTAGACTGGGTGCCCCTAATCTGTTGATGAGGGTGTTCCTCTGGGCAGTGGGCCCTTAGGGGTCCACTGACCTCCCTGACCTCTGCAGCCCTAGGCTGATTGAGGTAGGGTAGAGAGGGGCAGGATACCTGCTCCAGACTGGGTACCACCTTGGAAGGGTCCCCTGCCATCAGGGGTGTTGCCAGGCCAGGCCTGACCACCTCTGGGGCAGTTCCTTCACTAGGGGTAGGATCAGTTCCCTGAGGAAGCTGACCCTTACCTATAGTCTGGGGGGTAGAAGACTTTTCTTCAACCCTTCTGCTCTCTGGTGGAGTAGAGTGGGCCATTCTTTCAGGCTCCACCACTCCAAAATTTCCCTGGGGTTGGGTTGAGGCCCTATAGGTCCCACCAACTCTCTCAGGGAGGCCTAACATTCTTAAATGGGCCTGGTATTCAACTTCAGCCCATGCTGAAATTTCTAGATCATTACCCAACAGGCAATCTACAGGCAAGTTTGGGGACACTGCCACTCTCTTTGGGCCAGTGACCCCTCCCCAGCTGAGATTGACTATAGCCATGGGATGATCTGTCCTGATGGATCACTGACATAATATCGAGGAAGAAAATATCGAGTTAAAAATATCGAATACCAAAATATCGACTACCTATCTACAAACAGGTAAGTACAAAAATATCGAATCAAAAATATCGTTGTAAAAAATAGAGTTAGTCAAAATATTGAATTTTTTAAATCTCTTAAAAGTAATGTAAAATTAATAAGATAATAAATATAATTAAGTAAAACATACTTTAAAATACTTAAATAACTTTCAAATTAATGAATAATTAATTTAAGTTAAAAAATAAATAAACATACATTTTTATTTTTTAATACATACATATATTAACGTAATATTATTAAAAAATAGTCAATATTTTTAACGTAGGATAGCGGGAGGGTAAAATTTACTATTCCCACTCCAGTGAGTGCAACAGTAGGGAAAGCGTTGGATAGCGTAGGGGTAAAATTACTATTCCCACTCCAGAGAGTGCAACAGTAGGGAAAGCATTGGATAGCGGGAGGGTAAAAATTACTATTCCCACTCCAGTGAGTGCAACAGTAGGGAAAGCGTTGGATAGCGTAGGGGTAAAAATTACTATTCCCACTCCAAAGAGTGCAACAGTAGGGAAAGCGTTGGATAGCGTAGGGGTAAAAATTACTATTCCCACTCCAGTGAGTGCAACAGTAGGGAAAACGTTGGATAGCGGGAGGGTAAAAATTACTATTCCCACTACAAAGAGTGCAACAGTAGGGAAAGCGTTGGATAGTGTAGGGGTAAAAATTACTATTCCCACTCCAGAGTGCAACAGTAGGGAAAGCGTTGGATCGCGGGAGGGTAAAAATTACTATTCCCACTCCACTGAGTGCAACAGTAGGGAAAACGTTGGATAGCGGGAGGGTAAAAATTACTATTCCCACTCCAAAGAGTGCAACAGTAGGGAAAGCGTTGGATAGTGTAGGGGTAAAAATTACTATTCCCACTCCAGAGAGTGCAACAGTAGGGAAAGCGTTGGATAGCGGGAGGGTAAAAATTACTATTTACACTCCAGTGAGTGCAACAGTAGTGAAAACGTTGGCTAGCGTAGGAGTAAAAATTACTATTCCCACTCCAGAGAGTGCAACAGTAGGGAAAGTAATATTTTAATATTTTAATAACAATTATTTAATTATCAATACTAATAAACATTATTATTAAAATTAATTACCAATTACAAAATATTTAATAATTAATTAATTATAAATACCAATACAATTTATTTATTAAAAATTATTTACCTATTAATAATTAATTAACAACCAATTAATATTCAATACCAAAAATTTATAAATAATTAAAAAAAACAATTAATAATTAACAGTAAATTAATTATCAAAACAAAAAAATATTTTCAATAATTATTTACAATTAAATTACTTCCCACCATATGCCCCTATCAACCCACAACCCGCTACAAATAATAAATTAATAGAATTAACATAATTATCAATTAATCAATTAATAAAAATTAATTACCAATTAATAAAAATTAATTACCAATTAATAAAAATTAATTACCAATTGATAATTAACAATAAATTAATTATCAATACCAATAAATAAAAATAAATATTTACTTAATTACAATTAAATTACTTCCCACCCTATTCCCCTATAAACCCACAACCCGCTACGGAATTAAATGACGCAAAAATTAAATAACATAAAAATCATTGCTTTAAAAAAATTAAACATACATTACAAAAACTAATATAAACTTTTAACACATATACTAACATACAAAACACTTAGAAAAAATTCGATATTATTAAAAATTCGATATTTTTTAATGCCTATATTTTGTACTTAGATATTTTGACAATCGATATTACTTATCTTAATTTCGATATTTTTAACGACTATATTATGTCCATTCGATATTATGTCCATTCTATATTTTGGATTCGATATTCTGTCCATTCGATATTTTTATTTCGATATTATGTCTGTCTATTTACCGTCCTGATACCATCAATGTTAGTCACCTGGTACTTAAACTCAGGTAAAAGCTGTTGAGGGGGGACTAGGTTCCCTGTCACCATGGTGACACTAGCCCCTGTGTCCCTGAATGCCACAGCTTTCTGACCATTTATTAGTGGCTCCTGTCTGTACTTGCCCAAAGAATTAGGACTGACAGTAAAAGTGGCAAATACCATTCCACCATCACAGACTGAGGAGGCCTGTCAGGGGGACCTTTCTAAACCAAGGTCCACCTCAGTTCCCCATGAGAACCCACCTAACTTTTTGGGTGCACCACTACCACCTGGGGGATTACTACTTGTAGTACCAGGAGGAGTGGTAGTATTGCTGGGAGGAACATTTTCCTTATTGCTGGCCTTAGGGCAAATGGGGTCATTTTTCCAGTGGCCAGGCTTCTTACAGACATGGCAATAAGGTTTCTTTTCAGGGGAGGAAGGAGTTTGGGACCCACCCCCAGAAGATGAATTTTGGGACCCTGTAGTGGATTTATCTTTGGATTTATCCCCACCTTTCTCTTGGAAGAACCTTTCTTCTGGTCACCACCCTGATTCTTTGGCTTTACTCTGGTTCTGACCCATTTATCTGCCTTCTTGCCCAATTCTTGGAGAGAAGTCAGATCTGAGTCCACCAGGTACTGGTGTAAAAGCTGGTTTTGACAATTATTAAGGATCTGCTCCCTCATAATCAATTGTACAATCCTAAAAAGTCATGCACCTTGCTGCCATGTATCCAACCTTCCAGAGCCTTAGTAGCACAATCTACAAAGTAAACCCAGTCTTGAGTCTGTGCCTTCTGGGTATCTCTGAACTTAATCCTGTATTGTTCAGTGGTTAAGCCAAACGCATCAATCAGAGCACTCTTCAAGACTTTGTAATTATCAGCATCCTCTTCTCTAACAGTGAGGAGCTTGTCTCTACCTTTGTCTGCAAAGGAGAGCCACAAGATTGCTGCCCACTGCTCCTGAGGGACCCTCTGTACTTTACAGGCCCTCTCCAGTGCAGTTATCCATTTGTGGATGTCATCCCCACTCTGGTAGGGAGGGACAATCTTGTTCAGGTTCCTATGGTCATGAGTATGTTCTCTACCTCTAGGGACACTGTTGCTGCCACCATGGGGCTCTAGCCCCAACTTTTTAGAAGCTCTCTGAAGCTCCAGGGATTCCCTATCTAAGGCCAATTGCTCTCTCTTGATTCTGAGCTTAGCTCTCTCAAACTCAAGCAGTTGGCACTTCTTCTCATAAGAGGACTCCCTTTTATGAGAAGCAGAGGTCCTATGAGAACGAGAGCTCCCTACAGAAGTACCAGAATGATTAGATTCCTGAGAAGGAGATCTTGATATTCTTGGTAAACTGTTAACCCTTCCAGGTGGGGTAAAGTGAGGGCCACTGAGGCCTTCTCCCTCACCTCCAGGAAGAATTGGATTGTCCAGGTTAGGATCATTTTGATCCTCCTGGCCAGCATCAGAGTCCAGGTCATAGAAGTTTTCACTTCCTGGCCTTTCCTCTTCTGCTGTCCCACCCAACTTGCCTGCCTCATCAGACCCTGGGGTCTTTCTGAGGTCATCTAAAAGCAAAGCCTCTAAGAGGCGTTGAGTGTTTGGGTTTTTCCCTGTCTTCAGTTTCCTAGATGTACACATGGTTCTCAATTCCTGAAATGAGATATGGTCATACTTAGTTGGCAGAGGCCCACTGGCTTCTGGCCTAGAAGACATAGAGGGCCTGATTCTGATGCGGGTTGGAAAAGCTTCCCGACCGAGGGCCTGATTCTGATGCGGTTAGGAAGGCCTCCTAACGGCATTTGCTCCTTCCAAATCGGATCGGGAACGTGTCTTCCCGACCGAGGGCCCAATTCTGATGCGGTTAGGAACAAATGTTCCCATTGAAGTCAATGGGAGTTCAACCAAATCGTATCTGGAAGCATCCGGATGCATCCTACTCTGCCGGTCGGACTTTCCCGATCCGAGTGGGTCGGACACCATTTCCCAACCGATTCGGTCGGGAAGCTTTTCCAACCCGCATCAGAATCGGCCCCATAGTGTTGTGTGGTGTAGGACCCTACCTAACCTAGTGGGAACTGAGACTCTCTTGAGTTGGAGAAAGGGTGTTCTAGACCCTTGGCTACCCAACTCCAAGTTCAGTAGAACTTACTTTATTCTAGTCTTGATTTATATGTACCTAGTACCTTTAGTGGTTTTCAGTTAGTCACTCAATGAGATTATCTGGTAAAACAATAGCAAGCTTGAATCCCAACCGCTGCACACCAATGTGAGAAGTTGGCCTGGTATATGCTGTCCACTAATTGAAGTGGGCACCTTGCACCAGTCCAAACGACCCTTATTGATGATTAGGTTAAAGACAACCTTTATTGAAAGCTATCCTAGTGGTAGCTATGGAGAGCAGCCTTCAGGCCAAGTCTCGAAGGAATGTAAAGCAGCCTGTTTTACCAGATCATAACCTCCTGAATGACCAAATGAAAGGGGAACCACATAAGGAATATATAAAATATATGTATTTATTACTAAACACTCTCTACTAACCTCTTTATGAGATTAGAGAACAAAGCACACAATATTAAATCACTAGAACGACAGTAAATAGCACAATACACAGTGAGCTCCAGGGGGAGACCAAACCATATACTAAGAAAGTGGTATAACAACCACGACTTGACTAGACACAGTGCCTAGAGCACGTAGAATCGCTGGGACCCCAAGGAACCACCCAAAGTAGTGACACAGGGGACCCACGGAGGACGGGTGCAGTGTGTGAACACAGGCGCGAGCGCCGTACAACTCTATGAAAGTCGCGGTTGGAAATTTAAAGATTAAGGACACTTCGGAGAGGACTTTAAGCAAACCCAGCTAAACATAGAAGGTTCTAAGGCCAGCACCCTTGAGAGTACCGAGGTACCCGTGTTACCTATCCCAGAGGGGCCGGGTGCATAGGGGTCAAGTGATGTCGGAAACCTTCGTCGTTTTCAATGGCGTGATGCGGAAAAGTGCTGCTACCGTGAAGATGAAAAGTGTCCGTGTGATCCAAGCCTGGATCGGAGATGAGAAGAACCTGAAAGCAGAGGGGACAGAGTCTGGGCCACTTCACAGTGACCAGGGGCACGATAGACGAATGCCCACCGATGTCGGGTGTTTCAGGTGCGAAGAGGTGAAGCTTGACTCTGCAGCCACGGGAACCAGGAGACGTCGACGACGACCAAAGTCCGGAGGTGAGCTGTCCCACGAAGGATGTCGAGTGCTGGGGGGTCAGTGTCCAGATTGAGCCCCAACAAGCCTTGGCAACTGCAACCCACGCGGTCAGAGGAAAGATGCTTCTGTGAGGACCAGCAAAGTCCTGGGGACTCTCCAAGCTATGGAGAGTCAGGGCACGTCTGGCGCAACCAGGAAAGCCCACGGAAAGTCAAAGTTACCTTCACAGGGACCCACAGGCCAACGGACCAGGGATCGCGAAGGGACCTCGAGCTGAATCACCAAATAGCAGCCCACGGAACACTTGTGGAGTGTAGGCCGGAAATCTTCGGTGGAATTACTGCTCGGGGTCAGGACTACAAGTAGCCCAAAGCACAGCCTCAGGGATCGCCGAAAAGCATATGCTGCTGCAAATGTACACGGTGCACAGGGGTACGGGTTGCACGGTCCCCACGAGGGATACGGGCCTCAGAATTGCTGAGAGCGCAGATCAACCTCAGAGACCTTGGGAACCCACCTCCTGTGTTGCAGAAATCTTCGGAGTCCTCAGGAGCTCGGGAGATACAAACCGGTCAGATGCGTTTAGGTGCCTGCCTTGCAGGGGAGTAACTCCTTTACTCCAAAGGAGATTTCTTCAGTCGTCCAGCGTCGTGCAGATCGTCGAAGTACTTGGTTTCTGTAGCAGAGTTTAGTCCAGGTAAAATCTAAAGTCCTGTAGTCAGGGGTTCCTACTTTATACCCAAGGAAGGGGTGGGACAAACTCTGGGGACCCACCTATGGGAGGGTCAGGACAGAGGGGTGGCTACACCCATGTCCTTTGTCCAGTTTCGCACCAGAGCAGGAGCAAATGGCTCCTGCAACCGGTTTGAGCTGGACTATGCACAGGGACACCAAATGTGCCCCCAGTGCAGACATCAAAGCACTCTCAGAGTGCACCCACCCAGCCCAATACACTAAAGCCTGTCTGATAGGTGGTCACACCTCCCTGTGACAGGAAACCTATGGTCAAACCTTCCCCTGCCGGAGTTTCGTCCAGCAGCAGGAGGGCAGACTAGTGTCTGTGGCTGACAGCATCCATTTTGTGATGCCAGGGTCAAGAAAGCTGGTACCGGGGGGCGTGGCTTGCAGCCAACGAAGATGGCCGCGGCTTAGAGTGACTCCGGACCCGACGCACTAACCCCAGTCTATCCTGCAAATAAACCGGTCTCGAAACTGCGCACTGACGGTGAGGGGCAGCTCCGGAATATCGGAGGAACATTCGCCGAGAGTTTCGGAGCTGCAGGTGCCACCGGAGCGGCAGGAGCACGCCCGGCATGTGTGCGGCCTGGATCCAGACGTGAAGCAGGGGCCTCGCGTAGAACTGCAGCCGGCGAAGGCGGCGACAGACTCGGCCAGACCCCCACAAAAATATCGGCTCTACAACGAAGCCTCAGCAGCCTCCAGGGACCGAAGAGGTGCGGGAGAGCAACAAAGACGATACAGTGCATGTGCAGAGCAAAGACTTCGACACTAAGGTACGGCGACCAGCCGCACGGCGTCGTAGGTACACAGCAGTCACTGGGCCCACGGAAGGCCCTACTAGCGCGCACTCTGCACAGGCCTCCTCCTGCACGGCATAACAATTAAAGACATACGCAGCGGACAGCGGGGTACCGGAGGGGCGTAGTGAAGAACAGAGGTCAGAGTGGGCCCCTCTCCAAGAGCTCCACCGGACACACAGCCACTGCGTGGCGCACCGGTGGGCTAGATAGGGACAAGGGGACATCCGAAGCGGCCCAGGCTCCAGCACCGGCGTTCCACCACGGCGGACGCATGGGTCTCGGAGACGGCGCCACAAGACCTCCCGCCACCTACAACACAGTAAAGGCGACTACAACCCGGCAGTGACTGTGTATCTGCATTGAAGGCTGCATTTCACCTCGGGGAGCTAGATCTGAGAAGGGGGACACCTTGCCGGAGCCAAGACAACTGAAAGGCCGCGCGGAGACGACATACCCGCGGCAGGCAGCGGCGATTACTGGCTCCCCCACAAAGTGCCTAGCTGTGCCGCTTCCCGCCCTGGAGAAAATGGGAGGCAGGGGCCCACGCTCGACGGCAAGCAATAAAATGGACAAATATGTCCTCAACAGGGACAGTAAAGACCAGCAGTCCACGGCCGCACCCAGTGGTGCGGATGCAGTATCTGCAGCACCGAAAGAAGTCACTCTCCTGGATGTGATGGCCGCTCTTAACCAGATGCAAACGTCCATTGGGACGATATCGACAGACATCACACTATTGCGCGCCGATGTCTCCAAAATGAGTGCCAGGATTCACGAGGTGGAAACCACTACGGCCAATCTCTCCACAGACACGGCTGCATTAAAAAAGAAGGTTCAAACGCTGGAACTGGCACACAAGCAACTGACCGCCAAGCTCGATGATCAGGAAGGCAGGTCCAGAAGGAACAACGTGCGCCTGGTGGGGGTGCCGGAAAGCGTCAGGGGCCCTGCTCTGGATCTCTTCGTTGAAGATCTTGTCTGCAACCAGCTAAAGCCTCGGGGGCTATCAAATTTTTTCTCAGTAGAAAGAGCGCACCGAGTACCAGGGGGGAGGCCTCGACCGGGGGCTCCCCCGAGACCAATTTTGGCACGCATCTTTAACTACCGCGACCGGGACATTATTCTGCAGGCGGCACGTGTTGCCTCCCCATTACAAGTAGAGAACTGTACGGTAACCCTGTATCCAGACTATACGGCGGCGGTGACCAGGCAGCGCCGTAGCTTCACAGAGGTGAAGAAGGAATTCCGCACTCGCGAACTCAAATATGCCATGTTATTTCCAGCAAAGTTGAGAGTGGAGGCAGAAGGAAAAACATGGTTTTTTGGAACACCAGAGGAGGCCACCGAGTGGTTGGAAGGATGGCGACCAGCGGGAGGCCCCGGGCGACAGAGACCTAGGCGGGAACAGAATGGCAGCGCGGACTCCGAAACAGCGGAAATCTCCCAACAAGGCGACACTCAGCATTGAGACAACGGGGACACTCGCAAGTGCGACAGACTCAGACGCTATGTGTACAAACCCCTTGTGGGGTTTCCGGGTTCGGCCTGGCCACAGGCCCTGCCTACTTGAAGAACGCAAACTGAGCGCAAAAGACCAAGAGTACTTGGGGAAAGTGCGGAGAGAACGGGGTGACTCAACCCCCCTTGCGCAAGTACAACATTATGGGGATAAAGCACTCTGCTGAGTTGGGGAGGCGGGTAGTTCTAAATCCGCGGTGCAGGGAGGCAGGGAGGTGGGTGGGGGGATGGGTATTATTTGGGGTTTCTTTTTCTTATTGTTCTAGTTTACATGATGACATAAGGTACAGTGTCGGTGAGCACACACAACAAACTCATTACAGGGGATACGTAACACTCCTTCATCTCTTCCCAACAGGACATACGCATGATGCAAGCACGAGCGATGACTATAGACCCTGACCAGCAGGGACAGACCTCCAGTCCAACCCATCAGCCCTTTGCGGTGTTGTCCTGGAATGTTAACGGCCTAGGGGATAAAATTAAGCGGGGGTTGGTTCTTCAATACATTAAACGCAAGGGGCCCGCAGTCACACTCCTCCAAGAAACGCATATGACAAGGACGGTGTGGAAGGCGCTGAACCGATGGGGGTATAAAATGGCAGTACATTCCGAGTTTACCTCAGGTTCCCGAGGGGTGGGAGTCCTCATTAATAAACACTTCCCATTGATTGTCATGGGAACTCGGAAAGATGACCAAGGTCGATTTGCTGCGGTGACTTGCAGGTGGGACGGCAGGGTTTACAATATAGTGACGGTGTATATCCCGCCAGCGCTACACCATATGGCATTCCCGGCCCTTGGGAAATTCCTGCTGACACTCCCTCAGGGCGAACTGCTAATAGGGGGAGACTTTAACGCGACTATGGACGCCACAAAAGATAGGAAACCCCCTAGAGACACCAACAGTGCAAACCGGAAATTATTAGACTTCACAGAGGCCCTGGGCCTAATAGATATGTGGAGGGACAGACACCCGACAGAGCTACAATACACGTTCCACTCCGGGGTGCATGATAGCCTCTCCCGATTAGACTACATCTTCACGTTAGCATCCGGGAAAACTGGGGTCGCTGAAATCACGCATCTAGCTAGAGGCATATCAGACCACTCACCAGTACAAATCACATATAGGGCCTCAACCCCGGGTCGGCGTAGGCTCTTTCCCCTCCACCCTAGCTATCTTAAGACCCGCAAGATAAGCAAAGGCCTTATCAAAACAACGACAAACTACTTTGCAGAAAATCTACACTCCGTGGTGTCCCCTACAACTTTATGGGAGGCCTACAAAACAGTGCTACGAGACCAGGCAATCTCTTTAGTCACAGGCCATAATCGGGCGCAGCAGCAGCAGATCCATAATTTGGAGAGGGAGGTAACACTGGCAGAGACCGAGTTAGCAGCTAGTCTTAATGACGATACGACCCACAGGGTGCATTTAGCACACCAGGAATACAAGGCATACATGTGGGAAGAGGCAAAAGCTAAGCAGACCAGAAAACAACACGCCATATACGAAATAGGCGGCAAAGCGGGTAAACTTCTGGCATGGCTAGATAAAAAGGAGAAAGCCAGCAAATGGGTAGCGCAGATACAATTGCCGAATGGGACATGTACGGCAGAACCGCAGCGGATCGCTGAGGCACTGGCGAGACATTACGAGACGGTCTACACCCCGGTGGCGATAGTCACCATGGAGGATAATATTAGATTCCTCAAGGATATAGAGATGCCCACATGGACCCCTGAAGCAGTAGAGGCTCTAGAGATAGATCTAGCCCCGGAAGAACTTACGCGGGCGATCGGCGAACTACATGTAGGGAAAGCCCTTGGGCCTAACGGAATCCCGATTGAATTTTATAAAAGGGCGCCGCCTCACTTAGTGCCGCAGCTGCTAAACATGTATACAGATAGCCTAGAGAGGGGTGTCTTGCCCAGAGATCAGCGCCTAGCCACTATAGTCGCGATCCACAAACCTGGCAAACCCCCGCATGAGTGCACATCTTACCGTCCCATCTCCTTGCTCAACGCGGAAGCTAAAATTCTTGCAAAGACATTGGCCATGAGACTACAACAGCACCTACCTACCATAATCCATCCAGATCAGTCTGGGTTCATGCCGAATCGTAACACCGCCCTAAATCTTCGTCGACTGCATGGGGTCATAGCACGCAGATCTACTATAGAGGAAGACGCAGTGATCCTTTCCCTTGACGCCCGAATGGCATTCGACCTCGTCGAGTGGCCTTTCCTTTTCGCGGTACTCCCGACACCTGGGATTTGGTCCTAAATTCTGTGCCTGGATCCAGCTGCTATACACCCGACCGCTGGCGCAGGTCGCGGTGAATGGCTGCATCTCAGAAGAGTTCTTGCTGGGCAGAGGGACACGGCAGGGGTGCCCGCTGTCGCCACTCCTTTTTGCGCTGGTACTGGAGCCATTGGCCGCCTGGGTGCGCCAGAGCCCGGTGATCCGGGGACTGAAGTGGGCCGTGGGCTGGGAGGACCGCATCTCGCTATATGCGGATGATATCCTGCTCTATTTGGCATCTCCGGCACGCTCCATTAACTGTCTATTGGACATTTGTGCGTCCTACGGCCGGGCCTCCGGTTATACCATCAATTGGGCAAAATCCATACTGTATGTACTGCATGGTACCCCACCACGGCTCCCCCGGGGATGTGACCTCCAGATAACACACATCGGATTTAAATATCTGGGAATATACATCACGCATAACACCACGCAATTCATGGCCGAAAACCTCACACAACCTTTGACGAAATTTCGACACGACGTCAAGCATTGGCGCTCGCTGCCACTAACATTGCTGGGGAGGGCAGCCCTCTTTAAAATGATGGCACTCCCCAGGTTCCTTTATGCGTTGCAGAACACACCGTTTCCCGTAGCCCCTGCATATTTAGCAGCTATAGACTCCAAAGTGTACACTCTACTCTGGGAGGGGAAGGCACCCCGCATAGCGAGACAGAAGCTTGCGCGCTGTTGGTACGACGGAGGCATCGCCCTCCCTGACATAAAAGTTTATTATTGGGCTGCGCAATTGGCTGTTATAAACCAATGGCTCCACGTGTCCCAGGCCGACCCGGCGTTTCGGCTGGACAGGCATCTCCTTGGTACCGCCGGAATTATGGGAGCGCTATACAATAAGACCAGAAGAGGTGCGCTCACTGGCCCGACGGCCCATACCATTCATGTCTGGGGCGAGGCACGGAGGGCATTGGGATGGGAAGGGGTAATAACGCAGGCCATGCCACTCTGGGATTCCAAACAATTGGGTGCCTTACGCAACTCCAAGGGCTTCCAACAGTGGGACCTAATCGGGATCTCGACGGTAGGAGACCTATGGAAAAAGGGGGAAATGGTCACGTTCGCCCAACTGCAAGACACATATGGTCTGGTGCAGTCGGAGGAGTTTCGTTACCACCAGATACGACACGCATTGAGGGCAGCTATCCCACCGGGTACGCAGCTTCCAGAGTCCTCGCCGTTGGAGGACAGACTCCTGACTGAGCACCTAATCAAAAAAGCCATCTCACAAATCTACCGAAAAATAATAAATAACCAGCCTGATCGAACTGCGGCCCTTAAAGAAAAATGGGAAGCGGACGTAGGTGAATTAGACGACACAGAGTGGCAGGAGGCCCTGTCGTCCCCTAAGGAAGTAGCGATACCATCCAGGCTCAAGCTAGTACAATTAAAAATATTACACCGTACTTATTACACACGGACCCTTATGCACAAAATTGCCCGAGCAGATACACCACTCTGCCTTCGAAACTGCAACGAGTTAGGAACCTTTTTTCACACGCTATGGGCATGTCCTGCGATAATGCGATACTGGAGGGCAGTTATGCGCACACTCTCGCAAGTAGCGACTATCATGATCCTCCCAGAACCAAGGATGTGTCTGCTTAATATATGGGAACCCACAGACCTCACCCATAGGGCCCGAGATTGGGTGACACTGGGAAAAACTCCAGTGAAACGAAATATCGCACAGCACTGGGGAACTCGACAGCTGCCCACCCTCCAGCAATGGTGCAAAGACATGGACAGTACCATGATTATAGAGAAATCAGTATATATACATAGAGGGTGTCCAAAAAAATGGACACTGATTTGGGGGGGATGGAATGCATACCGGGGTGGCATATGTGAGCCCCCACAGGAGAACACAATGTCCGATCTTAGTGAATGATAGAGCTTTGCCTCGGAGGACGTACGAAGGTTAAGCCATACGACACTAGCTAGCCGACAGCCCACGCCACTGCTAGGTAGTCCCTGGCAGACTGCCACCACCGATAAATCAGACAAATACCCCCTTTTGATTGATTGTAAATGTACCGTAAATTCATTGATGAAATGTCACATATACCAGTTATGTAAAATCAATAAAATGTTTTAATAAAAAAAAAGAAAGCTGGTACCGGGTGTACCGGTGTTGTCATATTTCTCCCTCTAGGAGGGTGGAATCATACCTCCCACACCAGTTACTGGTGTGGAGGTATGATTCCAAGGTGTTTGACACCAAACACGACATGTTTCCATGCAGCCATTTTAAAGTTAGCATTTACCGCTAGGTTATAATGCACTTAAGTATATATGGTTGGCTGCATCACAGACAACCCCGGAGAATGGATTCCGAAGGCTGCAGAGGGGCTCTGCTCATGCAGGGGCACCCTCTCACATAAAACCCAGCACACTGCCTTCAGGATTGATAAGGCCCGCCATAGGGGTGACTGATAGGTTTATATGTGCAGTGATTTAGAATAGCAGCCCCTGGGAGGCCTCTGGGGTACCTAGGCCCTGGGTACATAGTATACCATATACTAGGGACTTATAAGGGTACCCCAGAATCCAATCTGGAGTGTACCTAAAGTACATGCACAACCAATTTAGGGAGTAAGCAGATAAACTGGGGTCCTGATTAGCAGGATCCCAGTCAGACTAGTCAAAAACCAGCAAAACCCCAGGAAAAAAGTGGGGGTAACCAAGCAGTCAGATTCCACCTTCCTACACCTTCAACCACAAAGACTTTGTCTCCCGTGAACACCGGATTTGTTCATCTGCAACCTCTGGCTCCGGCCGGACACCGCGAATCCGCCCCACTCTGCACCCACTGTCCACGGCCCGAGATCGAGTGGGCAAACACCACGAGGAGGTCCCCCGGCGATCCTGACCCGAGATCCGGTGACTCCATCCTGCCTCAAGCCGACGCCTGCAGCCTAAATCCGGAAGGTCCCCCCATCAGCGACCAAGAGCTGGTAAGAAGATCCGACCCCAAAAGGCACCCCTGCACCCGACGCCCCACGGCCTTGGGTGCCCAAACCGATGGTGCCTAACCAACCCCTAACTTCCCAACTTACCTCTCGAAGTGGTGGTCGCACCCAGAAGACCTTCGTCCCCAAGCCTGCAGTGCCTTTGCAAACCGGAGGTTTCCCATTGAAACCAACAGGGCACCCAACGTCGAAACAGCACCCTGCACCCGGCCGCCCTAGTGCCGCTGAGGGTGCACCTTTGGTGCTACTTTGTTTCCCCATTTGCCCTGAGCTAAAGTCCAGGAGCTTTGCTCCCACAACCAAGTGACCTGCTTGCTAGCAGCCACCAACCGGAGGCCCCCTATCCCTCATTGGATAACATTGGGCCTCAGCACTCTGCACCCGGCCACCCTAGTGCCTCTGAGGGTGTAACTAGAGTGCATCCTTGACCCTGGGGGACCCCTGAGTCTACCCCAAGAACCTCAACTCCCACTACCAAATACTTACCTCAAAACCGATAACACTATTTTCCTCCATAGGATAACATTGACTGTTTTTCTTGGAAAAGTTTCTAAGTGTGGAGTTTGAAAACCTAAAGAAATTCTTAAAATTGCACTAACTAACAAAAACGATTTTACTTACCTGTTTACAGGAAATGTCCCAGAGTAGTATCCAGGTATACTACTCTGAGTAAGAAAAGTAATCTCAAAAGTAACTTACCTGTAATTTTACTGAAAAGCCCATTCAAGTCTATGTACTGTATTTACAAAGTATTGCATTTCTCTGAAACCATACTGTAAGTCAAAACAAAGTGCATATACAATTTCAATTCAAACTGTTTACAAACTGCATTACTACTGTAAAGTATTTATTGCTTACCTGTGCCAGGCTTGCTTGGTTCTAGAAAATAAAATAACTAAAAGAATATTTTCATACAAAAACAATTGGTCTGAAGTTCAGTCTTTGATTGTGTGAATTTATTTGCTGACTGAGTGTGTACAACAAATGCTTAACACTGTCCTCTGATACTGCCTTACTGCTTGACCACACTACCACAAATAGAGAGTGAGGTGCTATCTAACTTTACCTCTGCCTACCTTTGGGGATCCACTGGACTCTGTGCACACTACACCTCACTTTGGTATAGTACCGTGGTACTCATAGTACGGCCCGTGGGCCGCCAGCGGCCCGGCAGGCCTTCATTGGCGGCCCACGGACCTTGCCTTGCAGTTTCCACGGCCGGCAGTAAACACAGAAGATGACCGCAGGAGCATACGTAGTGAATACGTATTAAATAATTCACTATGTATGCTCCTGTGGCCATCTTCTGTGTTTACTGCCGGCCTCTGTGAGGTCAGGGCACCTTCGGAAAGCTTCCCAAAAGGCTCTTTAAAAGTCAGCTGTAAGCGCTTTCACAGCTGACTTTTAAAAGGGCCTTTTGGGAAGCTTCCTAGTTTGGACAAAGACAGATAGAGGCGCATAGACAGATAGAGGCGCAGAGACAGATAGAGGCACAGAGTGAGACAGATAGAGGTGCAGAGACAGATAGAGACAGAGAGACAGGGACAGACAGAGACAGGGACAGACAGACAGAGACAGGGACAGAGATAGAGACAGGGACAGAGATAGAGACAGGGACAGAGATAGAGACAGGGACAGAGATAGAGACAGGGACAGAGACAGAGACAGGGACAGACAGAGACAGGGACAGACAGGGACAGAGACAGGGACAGACAGATAGAGACAGGGACAGACAGATAGAGACAGAGACAGGGACAAACAGAGACAGGGACAGACAGATAGCGACAGAGACAGGGACAGACAGAGACAGGGACAGACAGAGACAGGGACAGACCGGGACAGACAGATAGAGACAGGGACAGACAGATAGGGACAGGGACCGATAGATAGAGACAGGGACAGACAGACAGGGACAGACAGATAGAGACAGACAGATAGAGACAGGGACAGACAGATAGAGACAGGGAGGGACAGACAGATAGAGACGGACAGACAGAGACAGGGACAGACAGATAGAGAGAGACAGGGACAGCCAGATAGAGACGTGGACAGACAGACAGGGACAGACAAATAGAGACAGGGACAGACAGAGACAGGGACAGAGAGAGACAGGGAGAGACAGGGACAGGCAGATAGAGACAGGGACAGGGACAGACAGATAGAGACAGTGACAGACAGATAGGGACAGGGACAGACAGATAGAGACAGGGACAGACAGATAGAGACAGGGACAGACAGATAGAGACAGGGACAGACAGACAGGGACAGACAGATAGAGACAGGGACAGACAGAGACAGGGACAGACAGATAGAGATGGAGACATATAGAGAGAGACAGAGACAGATAGAGACATAGATAGAGACATAGACAGATAGAGACATAGACAGATATAGAGATAGAAGATAGACATAGAAGATAGAGACATAGAGATAGAGACAGATAGAGAGAGAGAGAGAGAGATAGAGAGAGAGAGAGAGATAGAGATGGCTAGAGAGAAAGAGAGAGATAGAGATGGCTAGAGACAGATAGAGAGAGAGATAGCTAGAGAGAGATAGAGATAGCTAGAGATAGAGAGAGAGATAGAGAGATAGAGAGGTTGATCGAGAGAGAGAGAGAGATAGAGAGAGATAGAGATAGAGCGAGATAGAGAAAGATAGAGATAGAGCGAGATAGAGAAAGATAGAGAGGGATAGATAGAGAGAGAGAGAGAGAGAGATAGATAGATAAATAGATAGATAGATAGATGTGTGTATTCCGGGTCTTGTGGCTCAGTGGACTAATGCGTCCGATGCAGGGACCTGTGTTCAACCTCATGGTCACAGTTTTTTTTCCCTTGCTCTAGCAACCCACCCCACTCCCCCACTGACCCCGCCCCCACCGGTGCGGCCCTCGGCCACAAACCACACTGTAAATTTGGCCCCCGAGAGAAAGTTTGTGAGTACCCATGGTATAGTATATACAGAGCCAGCTTCCTACAGTAGTGCATTGGAAAGAGTAGCAGAATGAGGTTTGAGATGAGTCAGAGAGTTGAGGTAGAGGATATATTGAGAGCGGTATAGGGTGAGAAATAGGGTAGTGCATTGGATATGCTGAATTAGAAGAAAAGTAATAAATATATAGATACATAAGTACATGGCAGGTATATATGTATATATATATATATATATATATCCTTTAGCTTTAGTTCACGTCGCTGACTCCATGAGGCGCTTCTCTCTCGGTGCGTGACCCTTGGCTGAACCACGCCAAATTACATTTTCCAAATCCCTCGAAGTGAAGGAAAAAAAGAATTGCACTTCCAGATTAGGTGTTTTAACAAACCTTTATTTTCGTTTCATCAGCTGTTCAAAAGCTGCACCAACGCGTTTCGTTCTCCTCCGAGAACTTGATCACGGTTTACACAGCGACAGGTCACATTTCTATTCAAGATGACAAGAAAGAGAGGATAATAATCCCTTAATCGGTTAAACTTTGTGAACATCTGAGTGCCATAATCACTGAAAAAGGTACTATAGGTCTGAACCTGTCCAAAATATTTAAAAACACATTTCGGTCTCAATGGTAGTACTTCGCCATTGGGAAATAACCGAAGAAATTCTTTGAACTATATTCATGGACATATTATTGTCTCTACATACAGTGGAAACTCTTGAAATGACTTATGTTTTCAAATCCTAACCCCCTACTATATATTCACATTGTTTATTTAATTTACGAATTTTTCTACAAATCACTTGTCTAATGAAAGTAATCCTTACACTACAGCTCCCAGAATGCAGGGCGACATGGAACAGGAATAATGGGCAGGATAATGGATCATGTGATTGTCAATAGGTTTTTATTGGCCCATGTGACCTGTCGCTGTGTAAACCGTGATCAAGTTCTCGGAGGAGAACGGAACGCGTTGGTGCAGCTTTTGAACAGCTGATGAAACGAAAATAAAGGATTGTTAAAACGCCTAATCTGGAAGTGCGACCCTTTTTACCTTCACTTCGAGGGATTTGGAAAAAAAATATATATACATATATATATATATATATATATACATATATATATATATGTATGTATATATATATTACCTACTGGCGGTCGCCAGTACGGTAGTTATAGTTAGGACCTCGTTTCTATTCAAAAAGCATTTTTTGTTCTCCCAATAACTTCGGCGTCGTTTGACGAATCTCACGAAATTTTCAAAACTAGTGGCCCGCTGCGGTCAGCTTCTGTCTTGAAAGTTTCGAGGTGATTCGTCAAGCGGGGGCCGAGAAAAAAGGGGGTCCCAAAACACGTTTTCCCCATGTTAATTTCCATAGGAAACTTTAGACAAAGCTACAGCCCGAACTGCTGAACGGAATTACACCAAATTTGGCAAAAAGGTAGGTCTTGGTTCAGAATGAGCCCTTTTTGTTAAATGGTGTAAATCTGTTCCGTAGTTCCTGAGAAAATTAAAAAAGAAAAAATATCGATATCTGAGCACCGAGGGGGGTTCGCAAACCCTCATGGGCACGAGCTTCACTCCGATTGGCTGCCAACACTCCAAACCAGGAAGTGTTGGCAGCCATCTTGTGACGAGTCACAAGAAAAGAGTGGAAAAAAGGTTGAAAAACAAGAAAAGGGGGCAGGGTAGAAACCCGCTGACCCCCTAGGCCTGCCCACAGTTTTTTTTTTAAACTGCAGAATTCGCGTTGGGGTCAAGAATCCTGCCGTGAAAATAAAAAAAAACGAAGCGTGGACTCCCGCGCTTTGTTTTCAAAAAGCCCCCGGCCCCCGGGTGGGCCAGGTCCCGGGGGCAATCAGTGATTAATTTGCCCCCCCATCCGATAGGATGTGAGCCTGACTCCTAGCCAGGCTAGCTGTAGATTAAAACGGTGCTCTGGCGGCAGGCGTGTTCAGCTTGTTCAGGAGGGCAAAGGTCAGCGTGCCTCAGTCCCCCACCCAACCTGACGCTGCAGCATCAGCACAAAAGGATGGAATAATGCTCTGCTTAGAAAGGAGGCAAGAGCGTCATCACTTTCCATTGGTTATCCCAGCACACGAGAAAACACAGTTTATTTCCTATTTGCCCAGGTGAGGTGTTTCCCACCGGGACGTGCATCAGTACACCGACGTAACAGGGCACTGGCTGAGGCTAAACCTGTACAGCACGCAATGCTGACGTCGGCTCACCCCCTGCTGGGCGGGGCTGCTACTGGAGAGACGTGTTTGATAAATTACAGGGGGAGGGGGTACAGGGCATATGAAATCTCCCCCCACCCGACGACTATAAACCAAAGGAGCACCGAAATGTCACACAACGCTGTGATTTAAACGGCGCCCGAGTTCACCTGCAGGTCACGAGTTTAAATGTCTGAAATACTAACGCAGCCCTTCATTCTTCCGAGAAAGGTCAACTGTGCAGAATTGCGCTGGGTACTAGTACCAGATTATATACAGTGCTTAGAAAAAGCAAACTTTGCGCTACATGAAAAAAACACACATTGCATTGGAAATGGTGCACGTGCCTTCTTTAGTTGATGCGAAATGTTACCACGGTTTGCATAAAGAGGTAGAAGTTATCGCCTGGTTTTAATTTAAATGAAAATGAACAGCCTGCACCCCCCCCCTCCTCCTTAAATGAGTTTTGACTGCTATGTGGTTAAGGGGAGGTGTACGCGCCTGCTTCTCCGGACTCCGCAGGAGCGCAGCGGGCACTGGGAGGATGAACCCCAGTAAGGCCAGTTCATTTCAGCTCAGTGGACGAGCGGACACAGCCGTGAGGGGCTTGGACCACCATCAGCGTCGCAATGACGCGCAGAGATGCAGAGAGAGGGTGAGCCGCTGAGCAAAGGGACTTCCCGTAGGCGCTCTACTATTAGCGCTGCACTACCTTTACAGACCACAGTGGGGACACCGAGGAGGAAGGGAGACAAACCATGTCTCAAACCGAACTCAGTTTCTGCATTTCAAAGACAGGCGCGTGGCACGAGTCCTCGGACTGTAAATCTACCTAGCGCTGCACGCCTGCATTCGGATCGGCACTTAAAAGCTCCAGCAGCTTCTGGCGAGATATGCAACCTTCAACACAATTTTTTTTAATCGTAACTGGAAACTGGAAAGCAGGTAAAATCGTTTGGTATGTTACTGCACCGGCGCTAGACATTTTCGGCAGGGCATATATTTAAATTGTAATATTAGAGACTCTTTTCCTGACGCAGAGATCGATGAAACCAATGCCAAATCTGTTGTGGAAAACAGTCCTTATACAAAACTTTGTAAAGTGTCTAGATACTCTTGAGGGCGTATTAGGCACTATAGAGCACTACTAAAATACATGTTGGGTTCAACACTGTCAACAAACATCACCACACGCCGAGTACAACATGCGGCTTAATCATGAAACAATGCAAACCCTGACAAGTTTTGACTTCACCCAGAAGAACAACAAATATTATATTTGTGAGGACTATCTGGCTAGAAAAGTGCCCAGAGGCGCTGCTTTACTGATGCTCCTGAAGGTACGTAACAATGACCCTATAAACCTTTGCTGAATTTCTGTTCTTCAACAGGGGGAGTCCAGACCACCTCGTGTCTCAAGGGGGCGCTCTAAACACCACCACCCCAACCAGGGTCGGTCTGCGACTGACAATAGGCCCGGACACCAACAATAAACAGTGGCCCGCATTGCCGACCCAGATAGCTAATTCAAGTGGCCCCCGTCTGCACATCTCATAGCAGATTGTGGCAGTGTGGAAATTGCAAACACAAGTTGTACAGGTGTTTTGTACGGCATGGGGGCTGTATGCATTTGTGCTTCCTGCAGACACTGTTTGTAGCAATGTCTGGGATATCAACGCAAACACCAGACCACAATACAGCACAACAAACAGCCGAAAAATCGTCCCACACACTGACCGGTCACACCAGCCCTTCTGACATTGTCAGGCTGCCCTATGAACCAGTCAGGCCCAACCTTTTGAGACCGAGCTCAGATCTCCCGTTTCCAGAATTCAGAATCCATCGATTCGTACACCGAGTTGATCTCAGCAGATACAAACTGCGAACAGGTTTTTCAATTTTCTCAATGAACACATATATTTTCGAATTTTCGAGTCCCTTTGATTATAACAAGAAGCACGGTTGGTTATTGTGAATTTCAAATTATAGCATCCGATAATTTGCATTTCAATTGACGACGCCAAAAATGCCGGTGGGCATTCAAATTGTCCAAAAGAGAGCTGAGTCCGAGCATTCAGAATCAGAGCCCGCCCCAGCTGCCCTTACCTACCCCGTGAGAAGCTCCATGCTGGGTACAGACCTCTCTCTCCTCCAGCTCGGAGTGCCCTGGGTACCGGACACCGAATGTACAGACATGGGATGGTAAACATATTCAGGGGGTAATGTTTTGCCCAGCAGTGTGCCACGTCACGGCCAGGTCTTTGTACACTGGCATGTGACCGCTGCTGCCCATACAGGCCCTTTTCGATGACGACAGCTTTCATAACTGGCACAATCTGAGGCATGGAGCGGGCACGGAGTCAGGGGCGGCAACTGGCACTTCCCGCCGCAAGCCACTGGCACACGTGTCTTTGGTAAGTGCCTTAAAGCAGGGGTAAAGTTAAGACAACAGAGGGTGCTGACCAGGGGCGCCCCTTCCATTGGTGATGCTGCAGTGCGGCCCACGGAACCCCGATTATTGTTCGATTTCACAGTTCAACAAGCATTGGCATAGCCAATAGGTCTCGCTTTTAGGACCTTATAAGTGATTAGCCATGCAACATGTGATGTTGTTTAATGAAGGATATTGTGGTGGATAACTAAACACTTATAATGTCCTAAAGACGAGACCTATTGGCTATGCATTGTGGGGGCCTTATAAGTGTTTAGGTAGAGCTATTGACTTTGCCAATGTTTCTAAGCTGTGCTGTAGAGAAGTGTGGCTGCTGTGCAGCATGCTGAGAAGTTGTAATTAAAAAGTGTAAGAAGCACTGAGTGATGCTGTGGTGTTGTTGAGTGATTCTGTGCTGGCCCTGAGTTATGCAGTGGTGGCATTGAGTGATGCTGTGCTGCCCCTGAGTGATGCTGTGGTGGCCCTGAGTGATGATGTGGTGGTGCAGAGTGATGCTGTGGTGATGCTGATTGTTGCTGTTGCGCTGCAGATTGATGCAGTGGTAGCGCATAGTGATGCTGTGGTGGTGCTGAGTGATGATGTGGTGGTGCTGAGTGAAGCTGTGGTGGTGCTGAGTGAAGCTGTGGTGGTGCTGAGTGATGCTGTGGTGGTGCTGAGTGACGCTGTGGTGTTGCTGAGTGATGCTGTGCTGGCCCTGAGTGATGCTGTGCTGGCCCTGAGTGATGCAGTGTTGGCCCTGAGTGATGTTGTGGTGTCGCTGAGTGATGCTGTGGTGGTGCTGAGTGTTGCTGTGGTTGTGTAAAGCGATGCTGTGGTGGCGCTGAGTGATGTTGTTGTGGCCCTGATCGATATTGTTGTGTGCTTGAGTGACGCAGTGGTGGTGCTGAGTGTTGCTGTAGTTGCGCTGAGTGATGTTGTGGTGGTGCTGAGGGATGTTGTGGTGCCCCTGAGTGATGTTGTGGTGGTGCTGAGTGATTCTGTGGTGGTGCTGAGTGATGCTGTGGTGGTGTTGAGTGATGCTATGGTGGCGCTGAGTGATGTTGTGGTGGTGCTGAGTGATGTTGTGGTGGTGCTGAGTGATGTGGTGGTGCTGAGTGATGTTGTGGTGGTGCTGAGTGATGCTGTGGTGGTGCTGAGTGATGCTGTGGTGGCGCATAGTGATGTGGTGTTCCTGAGTGATGATGTGGTGTTCCTGAGTGATGCTGTGGTGGTGCTGAGTGATGCTGTGGTGGCGCTGAGTAATGCTGTGGTAGCGCATAGTGATGCTGTGGTGGTACTGAGTGATGCTGTGGTGTTCCTGAGTGATGTTATGGTGGTCCTGAGTGATGCTGTGGTGAAGTTGAGTGATGCTGTGGTGGCCCTGAGTGATGCTGTGGTGGTGATGAGTGATGATGTGATGGTGCTGACTGATGCTGTGCTGGCGCTGAGTGATGCTGTGCTGGCGCTGAGTGATGCTGTGGTGGTGCTGAGTGATGCTGTGGTGGTGCTGATTGATGCTGTGGTGGCCCTGAGTGATGCTGTGGCGGTGTTGAGTGATGCAGTGTTGTCCTTGAGTGATGATGTGGTGTCGCTGAGTGATGCTGTGGTGGTGCTGAGTGATGCTGTGGTGGTGCTGAGTGATGCTGTGGTGGTGCTGAGTGATGCTGTGGTGGTGTTGAGTGATGCTGTGGTGGTGTTGAGTGATGATGTGGTGGTGTTGAGTGATGCTGTGGTGGTGTTGAGTGATGCTGTGGTGGCGCTGAGTGATGTGGTGGTGGTGAGTGCTGATGTGGTGGCGCTAAGTGATGCTGTGGCAGCGCATAGTGATGCTGTAGTGGTACTGAGTGATGCTGTGGTGGTGCTGAGTGATGCTGTGGTGGTGCTGAGTGATGCTGTGGTGGTGCTGAGTGATGCTGTGATGGCGCTGAGTGATGTTGTGGTAGCGAATAGTGATTCTGTGGTGGTACTGAGTGATGCTGTGATGGCGCTGAGTGATGCTGTGGTAGCGAATAGTGATGCTGTGGTGGTACTGAGTGATGCTGTGGTGGTACTAGGTGATGCTGTGGTCTTCCTGAGTGATGTTGTGGTGGCCCTGAGTGATGCTGTGGTGGTGCTGAGTGATGCTGCTGTGGTTTTGAGTGATGCAGTGTTGTCCCTGAGTGATGCTGTGGTGGTGCTGATTGATGCTGTGGTAGCGTTGAGTGATCCTGTGGTGGCCCTGAGCGATGCTGTGGTGGCCCCGAGTGATGCTGTGGTGTTGCTGACTGCTGCTGTGGTGATGCTGATTGATGCTATGGCGCTGCAGAGTGATGCTGTGGTGGTACTGAGTGATGCTGTGGTGGTGCTTATTGATGCTGTGGTGGTGCTTATTGATGCTGTGGTGGTGCTTATTGATGCTGTGGTGGTGCTTATTGATGCTGTGGTGGTGCTGAGTGATGCTGTGGTGGTGCCGAGTGATCCTGTGGTGTTGTTGAGTGATGCTGTGCTGGCCCTGAATGATGATGTGGTGTCGCTGACTGAAGCTATGGTGGTGCTGAGTAATGCTGTGGTGGCGCTAAGTGATGCTGTGGTTGTGCTGAGTAATGCTGTGGTTGCGCTGAGTAATGCTGTGGTGGCGTTGAGTGATGCTGTGGTGGTGCTGAGTGATGATGTGGTGGTGCTGAGTGATGCTGTGGTGGTGCTGAGTGATGCTGTGGTGACGCTGAGTGATGCTGTGCTAGCTCTGATTGATGCTGTGGTTGCGATGAGTGATGCTGTGGTGATGCTGAGTGATGCTGTGGTGTTTCCGAGTGAGAGAGAGAGTGAAGATATAATGCCCAATTAGAGAGGGTGGAGAGAGAGAAAGAGATAGAAAGGGTGTACAGAGAATAAAGGGTGGAGCGAGAGAGGAGAGAGAGAGAATTAGAGAGGGTGGAGAGAGAGAAAGAGAGAGAAAGGGTGTACAGAGAATAAAGGGTGGCGCGAGAGAGGAGAGAAAGAATTAGAGAGGGTGGAGAGAGAGAGAGAGAGAAAGGGTGTACAGAGAATAAAGGGGTGGAGCGAGAGAGGAGAGAAAGAGAATTAGAGAGGGTGGAGAGAGAGAAAGGGTGTACAGAGAATAAAGGGTAGAGCGAGAGAGGAGAGAGAGAGAATTAGAGCGGGTGGACTGAGAGAAAGAGAGAGAAAGGGTGTACAGAGAATAAAGGGTGGAGCGAGAGAGGAGAGAGAGAGAGAATTAGAGAGGGTGGTGAGAGAGAAAGAGAGAAAGGGTGTACAGAGAATAAAGGGTGGAGCGGGATAGAGAGAGAGAAAGAAGGGGAGAGAGAGTAAATGAAGGGGTTTGAAAGAGAAACAGATAAAGGGGTGAGAGAGAGAATGAGGCTAAAAAAGAGAGAGAGTAGAGTTAATTAAGTAGAGAGATAATTAGAGAGGGGAGAGAGAGAGAAGGAGAGAGACAATAAGAGAGTGGGGGGTGTGGAGTTTAAATAGAGTTTAGAAGTGACGCGTAAAAAGTAACATAAAATATTGCTTTGTGCTGTGCGCGAATAAATAAAAAACAAAAAAACAGAGTGAGACAAAAATACTGTTAATTAGACTGCGAATAAAGGGTGGCGCGAGAGAGGAGAGAAAGAATTAGAGAGGGTGGAGAGAGAGAAAGAGAGAGAAAGGGTGTACAGAGAATAAAGGGGTGGAGCGAGAGAGGAGAGAAAGAATTAGAGAGGGTGGAGAGAGAGAAAGAGAGAGAAAGGGTGTACAGAGAATAAAGGGTGGAGCGAGAGAGGAGAGAGCGAGAATTAGAGAGGGTGGTGAGAGAGAAAGAGAGAAAGGGTGTACAGAGAATAAAGGGTGGAGCGGGATAGAGAGAGAGAAAGAAGGGGAGAGAGAGTAAATGAAGGGGTTTGAAAGAGAGACAGATAAAGGGGTGAGAGAATGAGGCTAAAAAAGAGAGAGAGTAGAGTTAATTAAGTAGAGAGATAATTAGAGAGGGGAGAGAGAGAGAAGGAGAGAGACAATAAGAGAGTGGGGGGTGTGGAGTTTAAATAGAGTTTAGAAGTGACACATAAAAAGTAACATAAAATATTGCTTTGTGCTGTGCGCGAATAAATAAAAAACAAAAAAACAGTGAGACAAAAATACTGTTAATTAGGCTGCGACTCCTAATATAAGACAAATAGCGATATAAGGTGTAATCAAGCACTGGGGAAAGTGGAACTTCGGATAATTATTACCAGATGCTAATACACGTCCCTATCATGGGGAAATTAAAACAAAGCGCAAGCTAAAAGTGGGAGAAAAAAATGTAAAAATGGCAAGTTAAACCGAGATAATTGTTTCTGGAAACACGAAGCACAAGTTGAACTCGGGAAAGTGGCACTCGGGATATGCACGTCCCTATCATGGGGAAATAAAAACAAAGCGCAACATAAAAGGGGGAAAAAAAGTAGAAATCACACAAGTTGAACTCGGGAAACACGAAGTACAAGTTTAACTCGGGAAAGTGGCACTCGGGATAATTATTACCAGATGCTAATACACGTCCCTATCACGGGGAAACAAAAACAAAGCGCAAGATAAAATTGTAAAAAAAAAAGTAGAAATGGCACAGGTTGACCTGGGATAATTGTTACCAGATGCACATGCAGGTCACGTCAGCTCACCGTAAACTAAAAAAAAAAAAAACAAGCGCGCGCGACGGCAAAAGTGAAAGCAGGCTGGCGAGTGGTGTGCGATGAACGCGCACCGTGGTGGGGAGGGGGAGGAGCGTTGAAGCGCGAGCAAGCAAGACGGAGAGGCGGAGCAAGGCGCGCGCGCTTGTGCGCGTAACCGCACGCTCTATGCCTCACAAAAAGCTGTGGTCGGCTTTTTTGAAGCCCACTAACTAAAAGTCTCGCCAGAGCAACGCATGCGCTGGCTCAGGCGAGACCTAAAAAGGGCCGGTGCACCCATTTCCTTCCTTGCACGAGGGTCCATGAAACATTAGCTTTGCCACTGGCGCTCACCGCACATTACCACGAGCCTGGCATCGAAACACAGAGGCCTGCATCATTCCATCGAAGAGACGTCAGAAAACATGTGCACGGGACAACAGGGCCACGTGCAGAGACGTTTTCGACAACCTTATTCCGATTCCTTGCTTGTAGTAACTTCACTTTCCCTCACTCTGCTCTTTGCCCCCTCACTGCTTCCTTGGGCACCTCTGACGTGAAGAGACGTTACAAGGGCTGCCTTGTTATCCTGGTTGAACCTCCAAACTGTGGGTGAGGGGATAGAGTCCCCCCTCAGGGCTAGGGAAACTGCTCCGGGGTAAGGGAGTTACCGCAGTGCATAAGAGCCAGGGCTCTTGCCAGGAGGCCACTGCAGCTTGCACCACACGTTGCCCCTGCCAGCGCTGCCAATGATAGTAACAACACACCTACTAACCATCTCACTCCTGCAAGCGTGACAATTCGTTCTATTTCAGGTCCCCCGAAGCTATACCAATAATTTGGGCAGCAGGAAATAGTAATTTTTATGTATATTGAATTAATTAACTGTTATTGTGGTCATCTCTAAATTAGCCAGACAACGCCAGCTTGTGCCAGACTGTCACAAGTGCTGGTGTTCACAATTAAGTACCGGTGTCGAACACCGGAAACCACCAGCTCAAATTAAGTACTGCTTGTGGGGTCTGTAGATCACTCCCCTCCTGTCTACCACCCAGATCAGCCCCCTCCTATCTACCACCCGACCCCTCCCAGTACCGGTCTCATTTTCAGCCTTGTAGTTGGAATGTTGGTGCCTCCTACAGGCCAGAAGGAGCTTAACAGGGGCCTGGCCTAAGGAACAGGCGCCCCTGCTGGTTGAGCTTGGACTCCTCCAATATTCGGGGCACTTTCTCAATAAATGGCCACGCAGGAATTAGGCCTCATTGTCGGTATTTCCTGGTGTCCCGGCCCCCTATCAAACCCACAGCTTTGAGTTTATAAAAACGTTGTGGCCTTCCGTGTGACAAAGCCACAAATGAGGGCGGGTCGCAGGGTTGTGATAGGCTGCTACTCTGAAAGGGTGTGGGAGGATAACTTTTTAGCGTTTACTTTTGTCATTGTTTTAATTATCTCAGTGGTTCAGTCGTAAACCAGCTTTATACCAGTAAATTAGCAAGCACAGACATGCAAGGCCCATGGAGGTCATTCAGGGGCCAACAGGGGGGTCGCAGCTGCGGCACCTGGCTTGCTCCTTGCGACCCCTAACACTGCCTTTGCGACCCCTGGCCTGAGAGACCACAGTGGGATTGCTTAAAAGGTGTTTGGAGGCCACGCTCACCTTTCTCCACCACTCTACAAACGCGACTGCTATGTTATAGTTAGAAATTAGCATTTAAAAAACCTTTGCAATTCACTGAAGAAAACATAGGTTTCAGGGACGTTATAGTTAGAAATTACCATTTAAAAAACCTTTGAAATTCACTGAAAAAACCATAGGTTTCAGGCACGTTATAGTTAGAAATTAGCATTTAAAAAACCATAGAAATTCACTGAAAAAACCATAGGTTTCAAGGACGTTATAGTTAGTTGGACATTTCACTCGTACAAAACCTGAGAAATTCCGCCGTTATAGTTAGTTCAGCTAACTATAACTCGCGCCCCCGCAATGCACTGCTGATGACGTCACATATTACATCATTCATGACATGGTCAGTGACATCACTGATGACATCTCAAATGACATCACTGATGACATCACTGGCAACCGGTAACCATTGCAGGGCTTTCAAGGCAGGGGAGATGTGGTCTTGCAGCTTTATATGTAAGAGTAGTCTGGCAGCTGATATCTGAATCTGTTGTAGTCTTTTCATAGTCGTTAAAGTTGATCCGTGGTAGAGGCTGTCGGTGTAATAGAGTTTGGACAGAACAAGAGAGATGGTAGCCTGGACCTTGTGTGGAAATCCCAAATGGGGGAAGATTAGTCGCAGTTTTTATAGTAACAAAGCTTGATCTTGCTAGTTTGTCCACTTGGCCATTCATTGATAGCTTGAAGTCCAAGGTCATTTCGAGGTTTCTTACTTCCTTTGATACTTTAGGCGGTGTTCCCAGATCATCAGGCCAGGCGGCGAGCGAGTCATAATTTTTCCAATCGCCACACATGAGTATTTCCGTTTTGGAAGCATTCAATTTGAGATGGCTCCATATCATCCATTGATCCACGGCTCTGAGGCAGCTGAAAATAGACGACTTTCCAATGTCTTTGGGGCATTCCAGTTGAAGGAGTATTTGCGTGTCATCTGCATAGTTATAGCATGTGAGGTGAAATAGATTGATCAGTGCCGGTAATGACTTCATGTAGATGTTGAAAAGCATGGGCGAGATTATAGAGCCTTGAGGAACCCCTGCTTTCGTGAAGTACGGTTTGGACGAGAAAGGGGGGACATTAGTTCTGTTGCGAAGGTAGGATGTGATCCAGTCTAGAGCCCTCTATGCCGCCATCTTAGAGTCTTTGTATCAGAGTGTCATGGACAACCGTGTTAAAGGCAGCTGAGAGGTCCAAGAGAAGAAGCTCAGCAACCCTGTTGCGGTCAACTGTGTTCTTCAGGTCATCCCAGATGTCAAGGAGGGTAGATACTGTGCCTCTCCTGGATGGAATCCCGTTTGGTAATCTGAAAGTATGGCATTATCTTCAATGAATTGTGACAAATGGGCGAATGCTGCTCTTTCTATCAGTTTGCCCAGGAAAGGTCCATTTGTAATCGGTCTGTGGTTGTCATGGTTCAGCGGGTCCAAGTTTGTTTTCTTCAGTAATGGGCATATGTATGACTTTTTGAGTTCTTCTGGAAATGTTCCCATAGTTAAGGAATTGTTGATGGTTATTCTTATTGGTGTGGCAGCAGAGGTTGTTAGAAGAATTGTCTTGATGGTTTGTGGTGGATACGGGTCAGAAGGTCTGCTGGCAGGCCTGCTGCTTTGACCAGGGCCATAAATTCATCATGTGAAATGTGTTGGAAGAAATGGAGAGGCTGGGTTAGAGTATTCTTGGATAGTTGTTTTGGAAAAGGGTCGTTGCTGGTGCTTTGTCTTTGTTTTAAATATGAGTCCAATGTGTCTGCTTTGGTCGTATAATGATTTGCCAGTTTGTGAAATCTTGAGTAATGGGATGAGCTTCTTCAAGGCAATTTGGTTTATGAAATTCATTGAGAATTTTATGGAATTCTTTATTTGCACATTTAGCATTTTGAATTCTGTCTGAATAGTACATTTTCTTAGCTTTTTTGATAGCTGACTTGTAGAACAAGTTACCTTCGGTAACGATATATCTGTAAGAGACATAGATTAGTTATGGATTCCTCACCTTAGAATTACCCCCAGGCGTCAGACTGGATCCGGAGAATTCTTTCCTCAGCAGTACCTCTGCCCGTCGATAGGTGGCGTCGGTCGACTCCGCATTCGTCGTTGGCGTCGCGGTCGCCGGAATAACATCGCGGTATCTACTTAGACGCAGCCCTCGCGCGCTGACGTCAGTTCTTTACACAACATTCCAAGCAAGAAGCGCAGAGCAATGCAAGACACTGACCACTGGTGCACGAAAACTAGGGCCCCCGAAAGGGAGTCCCTTACTGTAGAAGTCAGTTCGCAGAACGGGGAGGATGGGTGGGGTGGTGAGGAATCCATAACTAATCCATGCCTTTTACAGATATATCGTTACCGAAGGTAAGTAACGAATAGTTTCTTACCTGTCGGTGTAGTTTTGCAGCTTGAAGAATTTTCTGGATTCACATGCTGTGCATTATTCCCCCATCTAGTGGTTGGGTCCCGAATCGTAGTATTTCTTTCCTTTTTTTTTTTGTTGCTGGTGGGCGTCGACATACCACCATTTGGTGTTCTCCTGTGACGTCTACGGGCTTCCTCCGGAAGCTCCCACCTTTGGTCGGCATCTTCAGATTCTTTTTTTCATTTTTTTCTTTTCTCTCCTCTTCTCATCTTTCCTGGCGGAGGAGGGTGGGTTCGCTAGTGAATCCAGATAATTCTTCAAGCTGCAAAACTACACCGACAGGTAAGTAACTATTTGTTTTGTAGCGTGAATCTTTTCTGGATTTACATGCGGCGCATAGACTTTGTAGCGGTTTGTTAGTCTTGTGGTGGCTGGGTGGAAGATGAGCTTTGGTTTGTGAATAGATGTTGTAAGACCTTTTGTCCTACTTGTGCTTCTTTATTCATTTGAATGTCCACACAGTAACGTTTTGTGAATGTGTGCACTGAAGACCATGTTGCAGCCATGCAGATGTCTTGAATTGGAGTATTAGCTAGAAAAGCGATAGTTGCTCCTTTCTTTCTTGTTGAGTGTGCCCGTGGGGCAACTTGTAAGGCCAGTCCTGCTTGCCTGTGGCATAACTGTATGGCTTGCGCTATCCATCTTGCAATAGTGTTTTTGGTCACTGGTCTTCCCAGAAAAATGTTTGCAAAGGATACAAAGAACTGTTTTGTTTTCCTGTATTCCTTAGTTCTTTCAATGTAGTACATGACCGCCCTTCTTGCGTCAAGTGTGTGCAAAGCCTTTTCAGCTTTGGTTTTTGGGTTTTGAAAGAAACTTGGTATTTGTATACTCTGATTTATGTAGAACTTTGATACCACTTTTGGTATGAATTGAGGATCTGTCCTCATGACAATCCTGTTATTATGTATTTGGAAGTAAGGTTCCTGTAGAGTTAGCGCCTGTAGTTCACTAACTCTACGTAACAATGTTATTGCCACTAAAAAGGCAGTCTTTAGTGTGAGCATTTGTAGCCTTGCTTTGTGCAGTGGTTCAAATGGTGCTTTCATCATTTGTGCTAGAACTATGTTCAGGTTCCATGTGGGTGGTGGCACCATTTTTGGAGGTGCAATTCTTTTTGCTCCTTCTAGGAACCTTTTGACCACATGTGAAGTGAAGAAACTTTTCCCTATCTCACCTCTGGTGTACCCTACAATTGCTGCTAAGTGCACTTTTAACGATGTATAGCATAATTTGTTTTCTAGTAAATGTATCAAGTAGTTTAGCACTGTTTTCTCATTTGTAATTTTCCTTGAAAGCCATTTTTAAGGCACCATTGTGTATATCTTTTCCAGTTCGCTGTATAACATTTCCTTGTTGTTGGTTTCCTAGCTTCTCTTAGAACAGCCATTGTGCTTTCTGGTAGTTTGAGATGCGTGAATTCTAAGTCCTCAGGAGCCATGCCTCTAGGCCTAAGCTCTCTGGTTCTGAGTGAAGTACTTTTCCGTTTTGCATTGTTAGCAAATCTTTCTTTTTGGGCAATTTGTGCATTGTCCCTTGAGAACCAAGTTTGTCTGGCCCACTGTGGTGCAATGAGAATCATTGTCATCTGGCTTATCTTGCATTTGCTGATCACTTTGTTCAGTAATGGTATCGGGGGAAAAGCGTAAGCAAATATGCCTTACCAGTCTATCCATAGCGCATTCCCTAGGGACTGATTGCAAGGTCGACTGGATGCGAAGTTTTGGCATTTTGCATTGTGGGGTGTTGCAAATAGGTCTATTTGTGGTGTCCCCCATTTCCTGAAAATCTTCTGGAGCTCTGCTTGATTTAGTTCCCACTCCTGGGATGATGTTGTTTGTCTGCTCAGTCTGTCTGCTTCTACATTGTCCTTTCCTGGTAGGTGTATTGCTATCATGTCTATTCCCTTTAGGATTGCCCATCTCCAAATCTCTTAGGCTAGCGTTGAGAGTACTACAGACTGAGTTCCTCCTTGCTTGTTTATGTAAAACATCGTGGTTGTGTTGTCTGTTTGTATCAACACCCTTTTCCCGTAGAGCTCTTTCTGAAAGGCCTTTAAGGCTAAGAATACTGTTTTCAACTCCAAGATATTGATGTGTTTCACTGCATCCTGCTGTGTCCACAATCCCCTCACTTTGAGGTTGTTCACGTGTGCTCCCCATCCCATTAGGGACGCATCTGTTGTTATGGTCACTGTTGGAGTTGGTGGTGTGAAAAGCCTTCACTGTTTGTTTTGTTCCACCATGCCATCTCCTAATTAACTGGAACTGTGACCATTGTGTCTGTAGCCTTTCTTGAAATGGTCTCATGTGTAGTCGAATGTTGGGAATTAAATGAATGCATGAGGCCATCATTCCTATTAATTTCGCCACTGTCCTCACTGTCAGATGTTGCCCCTTCTGGTATAGATGCGTCTCCTTCAATAAGGCTGATCTCCTCTTTTCGCTTGGGAATGCTCTCCCCAATACTGTATTTATTTCTGCGCCTAAGAACACCTTTATGAGTTCTGGCTCTGGTGATGATTTTTCCCAGTGTATGGAGAAACCCAGTTGAACTAGTGTCTCTATCGCACAAGTTACTAACTTGTGTAACGATATATCTGTAAGAGACAGTAGTTAGTGACAGATTCCTTACCTTAGAATATCCCCAGGCGTCAGGCTGGATCCGGAACGTTTTTGCGTAGCAGTACCGTTGCGCGTCGGTAGGTGGCGTCGTGCGGCTCCGCGTCCGTCGCCGGCGTCGTGATCGCCGGGATGACGTCGCGGGCAGTACTTAGGCGCCGCCCTGCGGCGCTGACGTCAGTTCTGTACACGACTTTCCGCGCCAGGAACGCAGAGCCATGCAAGAAGCTGACATAGGTGTCTGAAAAATACTAGGGCCCTGAAAGGGATGTCCTTAACCCTAGAAATCAGTTCGCAGAACGGGGAGGATGGGTGGGCGGTAGGGAATCTGTCACTAACTACTGTCTCTTACAGATATATCGTTACACAAGTTAGTAACTTGTGCATCTGAAAGAGATACGTTAGTGACAGATTCCTTACCTTAGAATAGATACCCCAGCAATACCAACCCCGGTGGTGGGTCTGCGAACAAAGATCAGACAAGGAAGTCCTGGAGGACAGAACGGCCAAAGAAGCCGTCCCTCCGGACCTGACTGTCAAGGCAGTAATGCTTTGTAAACGTGTGCAGCGAGGCCCACGTAGCTGCCTGACAAATAACGGGCAGCGGAACACCGCGGCCCAAGGCTGTGGTAGCAGCCGTTGCCCTGGTGGAATGGGCACGCAGCCCAACAGGAGGCTCCTTCTTAGCCAAAGAATAGCAGGTCTTGATGCACAAGGTAACCCAGCGGGAGATGGTTCGTTTGTGCACCGCCCCGACCTTTTTGGCGCCCACGTAGCCAACAAAGAGCTGGTCATCCACCCGGAAGTGTTTCGTGCGGTCGATATAGAAGGAGAGCGCACGTTTTGGGTCCAGACGGTGGAGCCTCTCTTCCTCTCTGGAAGGATGCGGAGGCGGAAAGAAGGTAGGCAAAGTGATGGTCTGCCCAATGTGAAAGGCAGTAACCACCTTTGGCAAGAAGGACGGACGCGTCCGAAGAACAACCTTGTCTGGATGAACAGACAGAAAGGGAGGTTTGCAAGATAAAGCCTGGAGCTCACTCACCCGCCGAGCGGAGGTGATGGCCACCAGAAAGGCTGTCTTTAGAGTCAGAAGACGAAGAGGACAGTTATGCAGAGGCTCAAAGGGAGCGCACATTAAAAGGTAAGAACCAAGTTCAAGTCCCACTGAGGCATCACAAATGGAACAGGAGGAAAGAGGTGTGTAATGCCTTTTAAGAACCTGTTAACAACAGGGGACTTGAAAAGGGAGGGCTGATCAGGGAGCCTGAGGAAGGCCGAGATAGCACAGAGATAACCCTTGATGGTACCCAGGGCAGAACCCTGTTGGGCCAGAGAAAGAAGGAACAGAAGGACCTCAGAAAGAGGGGCAGAAAGGGGGTTCACAGCCTTTGCTGTGCACCATGCCACAAATTTGTTCCACCTGCAGGCGTATACCACCTTAGTGGAGGGACGCCTGGCTGCCAGAATCACATCACAAACTTCGGGAGGCAAGTCGAAAGGAATCAACTGCCGCCGCTCAGTCTCCACGCAAGCAGGTGTAGACTGGACAGGTTCGGGTGGAGGACCGTCCCCTGCTGCTACGACAGAAGATCCTCCCGAAGAGGCAGACGGATCGGGGGATCTACGCTCATACTGAGTAGCTCGGGATACCAAACTCTTCGAGCCCAGTCCGGAGCCACAAGAATGACTTGGGCCCGGTCGTGCCGAATCTTCTTCAACACTCTGGGTAGAAGTGGTATAGGCGGAAAGGCGTACAATAGACCGCAACTCCACTCGTGACGAAAAGCGTCGCCGAGCGAGTGCCACCTTGGAAATTCCAACGCGCAAAACTGATGACATTGCGCGTTCTCTTCGGTGGCGAATAGATCTAACCAAGGCTCTCCCCACTGTAGAAAGAGTCCTTGCGCCACTTCCGAGTGAAGACGCCATTCGTGATCCATCATGCACCTGCGGCTGAGTTCGTCCGCCCTGGCGTTCAGGGAACCTGCCAGGTGTTGAACCATCAGGAACATGCCCTGATGTTCCAGCCATGTCCAGAGGCGCATAGCCTCCTGACAAAGGGTCCACGACCCCACCCCGCCCTGTTTGTTGCAGTACCACATGGCGGTGGTGTTGTCGGTGAACACCTGCACTACCGTCCCTTTGACAGAGGGAAGGAATGCCTTGAGTGCAAGCCGGATCGCCCGGAGCTCCAGAAGGTTGATATGGAGCCGGGACTCCGCCGGAGACCAGAGGCCTCTGATCTCCGCCTCTCCCATGTGACCGCCCCATCCCAGAAGGGACGCGTCCGTCACAACTGTGTGCTCTGGCTGGGGAAGGGAGAGGGATCTGCCCATGACCCATTGCCGGTTCGAGAGCCACCACTGCAACTGTCTTGCAGTCCCCTCCGAGATCTGGACGTGATCGGACAGGTTGCCCTGGTGCTGCGCCCACTGGAACTTCAGGTCCCACTGCAGAGCCTGCATATGCCATCTGGCATGATTGACCAGCAGGATGCAGGAGGCCATGAGGCCCAGCAGCCTCAGGGTCATCCGTACCGAAACCCAGGATAAAGGCTGAAAGATCGGAATCATAGCCTGAATATCCCGGACTCGCCGTTCGGGAGGATAGGCCCGAAACTGCGTCGTGTCCAGAACTGCTCCGATGAAAAGGAGCTGTGGAGAAGGAATCAGATGCGACTTTGGCACATTGATGGAGAACCCCAGCGAGTGCAGGAGTTCGGCCGTAGTCTGGAGGTGGGAGACGACTGCCTGGGACGAGCCCGCCTTCAGCAGCCAGTCGTCGAGGTAGGGGAAGACTGAAACCCCTGCCCGGCGCAGATGAGCTGCGACCACCGCCATCACTTTCGTGACCACCCGAGGGGCACTGGTAAGGCCAAAGGGGAGCACGGTGAACTGAAAATGCTCGAGGCCTACCGTGAACCGAAGGTAACGCCGGTGGGCCGGCAGGTCGAGGATGTGGAAATAGGCGTCCTGCAAGTCCAACGCTACCAACCAGTCTCCGGGGTCGAGGGCAGTCAAGACCTGAGCTAGGGTGAGCATCTTGAACTTCTCCTTCCGGAGGAAGCGATTGACGTTCCGGAGGTCCAAGATAGGACGCATGTCCTCCTTGTCCTTTTTGGGCACCAGAAAGTAGTGGGAGTAGCAACCACGCCCTACTTCTGGGGTCGGAACATGCTCGATGGCCCTCTTGGCCAAGAGGGCCGTGACTTCCTTCTGTAGAAGCACCAAGTGATCCCCTGACATGCGGTGGAATTGAGGTGGCATGGCTGGGGGGGTGGTCTCGAAGGGGAGGGAGTAGCCCCTTCGGACAATGTCCAAGACCCACCTGTCCGAGGTGATGGGACGCCAGTGGTGAAGGTGATGGCGGACCCTGCCCCCGACTGGCGTACTGTGCACCTGAAAGGAGGGACTAGGAGGGCTTGGAGGCCGCGGACGGGTTGGAGGTGGTGGCCTGACCCGCACGCTGGTTGCCCGAACCGCCACGACGGTATCCACGTCCTCGGCCACGCGAAGGCGCTTGCTGCACGGGACGTTGGCCGGGCTGTGGACGTGACTGGGCGCCCCTTCCGTGGCCACGAAAGGGGCGAAAAGCAGACGTGAGCGGAGGGCGCACAACAGCAAGGCCCAGGGACTTAGCAGTAGCCCGTGAGTCCTTGAAACGCTCCAGCGCATGGTCTGCCTTCGAACCAAAAAGACCGACTCCATCAAAGGGCATGTCCATGAGTGTATTCTGGACATCCCCTGAAAAACCAGTGGTTCTCAGCCAGGCGTGGCGACGCAGCGCCACCGTCGTTGCAAGCGATCTGCCCAGCGAGTCGGCGGTATCAAGGCCACAGCGGATGGTATATTTAGCCGCATCACGCCCTTCCGCAATGGCGCGGGTAAGCAGTGTCTGGACCTCCTCAGAACACTGCGGCAAAACAGTTGCCACCGAATCCCACAGGGAGTGGGTGTATCGGCCCAAGAGGCAAGCGGTATTAACAGACCGCAAGCCAGCACTGGAGGAAGAGAAAGCCTTCTTCCCAAAGTGATCCAGGCGCTTGGATTCCCTATCCGGAGGGGCGGTAGGGAAGGCGGTTTGGGAGGCAGAGGCTTGGACAACCAAGCTCTCAGGGGTGGGGTGTTGGGAGAGAAACAGGGGGTCGCCCGGAGCAGGGCGATGGCGTCGGGCCACGTTCCTATCCACAGGAGCCCCTGTGGTGGGTTTGGACCAGGCACCCAAAGAACGTCAGTCAGTGCATCGTTGAACGGCAGCACAGTCTCCGAAGAGGAGGCCGCCGGCTGAAGCACTTCAGTCAGGATGTTAGACCTGACGACCACTGTAGGCAACTGGAGATTAAAGGCTCCAGCAGCTCTACGCAACACCGTTGCAAAATTAGCCCCCTCCTCCGTTGCCACGGGAGGAGACAGCATGCCAGAGTCAGGGGAGGTATCCAGACCACTGGCATCCCCAAGTTCCTCAACCCAGTCCGGGTCAAACTCGCACTGTTGTGTGAGAGGGTCCTCAGACCCCTCCCAGCTCTCCTGGTCCTCCTCAGGTTGAAAATATGGAGGAGGAGGGACATCAGGGACCCAAGGTCTCATCGGCGCCGGAAACGGCGTCGGGCGGCGCCGGTCCGGCTCCATGTCCGGACCCGGAGAGAACCGGGGAACGACGCCGCCCGGAGCCCCGGACGGCGTCGGAAACGGCACCGGGGACATCGGCGTCGGCGGAGGCGTGGTTAGGTCAACCGGCGTCGATGGGGTTGCGGCACCACCGGAGCCGGGGTCGAGGCCGGAGCCGAGGCCGGGACGAAGGCTGGTGGGACAGGCGACGCCGGGACCGGAGTCGACGGCGACGCCCGGAGCAACCCCATCAGGGCCCGCGGGGCCCGAAGGCGCACCGGAGGGACCTTGAGGCCCGAAGAGGCGGGCCATGGCCGACAGGAATTCCTGTATATCGGCCGGAGTCGCCCCGAGCCCGGGTAGGGCGGGTACTGCGGGGGTAACTCGACAGGCACGTCCGGGGCCGCGGGGACGGTGCCGACAGGGACCTCAGCCGAGTCGCGAGACCGGCGAGGCGAAGTCTTAGAGCGATGACGCCGCTTAGACTTCTTGTGCTTCGACTTACCGGAGGAGCGCGAAGACTTTGAATCCGACGAACGGCGGGGACTCCGCGTCCGGCCCCTCGACCTCTCCCGGGACCGGGGCTTGGTGCGGCGCGGAGCCGAATGCCGGACTTCGAGGAGCTTTCGAGACCGCTCTCGCAAAGCCTTAGGATGAAGTTTCCGGCAGTCAGGACACGACTTCGTGTCGTGGTCTCGGCCGAGACAAAAGAGACACTCGAGGTGCGGGTCCGTGATCGACATCATGCGACCACATTCCTCGCAGGGCTTAAAGCCGGGCATCCCTACGACACCTTAGGAGTCGTGAAGACTCGTTGAAGAAACAGTGAAAAAATTCACCAAAAAAGATAGTCACAAAGTGACTAGGGCACTGCTCTTCCCGGATCTGCGCTTACTGGCGCGGAAAAAGAAGAACTGACGTCAGCGCGCAGGGGCGGCGCCTAAGTACTGCCCGCGACGTCATCCCGGCGATCACGACGCCGACGACGGACGCGGAGCCGCACGACGCCGCCTACCGACGCGCAACGGTACTGCTACGCAAAAAACTTTCCGGATCCAGCCTGACACCTGGGGATATTCTAAGGTAAGGAATCTGTCACTAACGTGTCTCTTTCAGATACCTGGTGTATACGTTGTTTGCATAGACTGTAAGCGTTTGCTCTTACTAACCAGTCGTCCAGGCAGGGGTAAACATGAATCCCCTGCCTTCTGAGATGTGCTGCTACTGCTGCTAGGCACTTTGTGAACACTCTTGGTGCAGATTTTAGACCGAAAGCCAGTACTTTGAATTGGTAGTGTCTTTTGTTGACCACAAATCTTAACAGTCTTTTGTGTTTTTTGTTCATAGGGATGTGTAAGTATGCATCCTTTAAGTCTATGATAGCCATGTAATCTCCTTCTTGCAATTGAGGTATCACCTCTTCCAGTGTAGTCATCTTGAATCTTTGTGTCTTTATAAATTTGTTTAGAAACCTTAGGTCTAATATTGGGCGCAATGTTCCGTCTAGTTTTGGAATTAGGAAGTATGTAGAATGCACAAGTTACTAACTTGTGTAACGATATATCTGTAAGAGACAGTAGTTAGTGATAGATTCCTTACCTTAGAATATCCCCAGGCGTCAGGCTGGATCCGGAAAGTTTTGCGTAGCAGTACCCTTGCGCGTCGGTAGGCGGCGTCGTGCGGCTCCGCGTCCGTCGTCGGCGTCGTGATCGCCGGGATGACGTCGCGGGCAGTACTTAGGCGCCGCCCCTGCGCGCTGACGTCAGTTCTGTACACGACTTTCCGCGCCAGGAACGCAGAGCCATGCAAGAAGCTGACACAGGTGTCTGAAAAATACTAGGGCCCTGAAAGGGATGTCCTTAACCCTAGAAATCAGTTCGCAGAACGGGGAGGATGGGTGGGCGGTAGGAATCTATCACTAACTACTGTCTCTTACAGATATATCGTTACACAAGTTAGTAACTTGTGCATCTGAAAGAGACACGTTAGTGATAGATTCCTTACCTTAGAATAGATACCCCAGCAATACCAACCCCGGTGGTGGGTCTGCGAACAAAGATCAGACAAGGAAGTCCTGGAGGACAGAACGGCCAAAGAAGCCGTCCCTCCGGACCTGACTGTCAAGGCAGTAATGCTTAGTAAACGTGTGCAGCGAGGCCCACGTAGCTGCCTGACAGATAACCGGCAGCGGAACACCGCGGCCCAAGGCCGTGGTAGCAGCCGTTGCCCTGGTGGAATGGGCACGCAGCCCAACAGGAGGCTCCTTCTTAGCCAAAGAATAGCAGGTCTTGATGCACAAGGTAACCCAGCGGGAGATGGTCCTCTTGTGCACCGCCCGACCTTTTTGGCGCCCACGTAGCCAACAAAGAGCTGGTCATCCACCCGGAAGTGTTTCGTGCGGTCGATATAGAAGGAGAGCGCACGTTTTGGGTCCAGACGGTGGAGCCTCTCTTCCTCTCTGGAAGGATGCGGAGGCGGAAAGAAGGTGGGCAAAGTGATGGTCTGCCCAATGTGGAAAGCAGTAACCACCTTTGGCAAGAAGGACGGACGCGTCCGAAGAACAACCTTGTCTGGATGAACAGACAGAAAGGGAGGTTTGCAAGAAAGAGCCTGGAGCTCACTCACCCGCCGAGCGGAGGTGATGGCCACCAGAAAGGCTGCCTTTAGAGTCAGAAGACGAAGAGGACAGTTATGCAGAGGCTCAAAGGGAGCGCACATTAAAAGGTAAGAACCAAGTTTAAGTCCCACTGAGGCATTACAAACGGAACAGGAGGGAAGAGGTGAGTAATGCCTTTGAAGAACCTGTTAACAACAGGGGACTTGAAAAGGGAGGGCTGATCAGGGAGCCTGAGGAAGGCCGAGATAGCACAAAGATAACCCTTGATGGTACCCAGGGCAGAACCCTGTTGGGCCAGAGAGAGAAGGAACAGAAGGACCTCAGAAAGAGGGGCAGAAAGGGGATCCACAGCCTTTGCTGTGCACCATGCCACAAATTTGTTCCACCTGCAGGCGTATACCACCTTAGTGGAGGGACGCCTGGCTGCCAGAATCACATCACAAACTTCGGGAGGCAAGTCGAAAGGAATCAACTGCCGCCGCTCAATCTCCACGCAAGCAGGTGTAGACTGGACAGGTTCGGGTGGAGGACCGTCCCCTGCTGCTGCGACAGAAGATCCTCCCGAAGAGGCAGACGGATCGGGGGATCTATGCTCATATTGAGTAGCTCGGGATACCAAACTCTTCGAGCCCAGTCCGGAGCCACAAGAATGACTTGGGCCCGGTCGTGCCGAATCTTCTTCAACACTCTGGGTAGAAGTGGTATAGGCGGAAAGGCGTACAACAGACCGCAACTCCACTCGCGACGAAAAGCGTCGCCGAGCGAGTGCCGCCTTGGAAATTCCAACGCGCAGAACTGATGACATTGCGCGTTCTCTTCGGTGGCGAATAGATCTAACCAAGGCTCTCCCCACTGTAGAAAGAGTCCTTGCGCCACTTCCGAGTGAAGACGCCATTCGTGATCCATCATGCACCTGCGGCTGAGTTCGTCCGCCCTGGCGTTCAGAGAACCTGCCAGGTGTTGAACCATCAGGAACATGCCCTGATGTTCCAGCCATGTCCAGAGGCGCAGAGCCTCCTGACAAAGGGTCCAAGACCCCACCCCGCCCTGTTTGTTGCAGTACCACATGGCGGTGGTGTTGTCTGTGAACACCTGCACTACCTTCCCTTTGACAGAGGGAAGGAATGCCTTGAGTGCAAGCCGGATCGCCCGGAGCTCCAGAAGGTTGATATGGAGCCGGGACTCCGCCGGAGACCAGAGGCCTCTGATCTCCGCCTCTCCCATGTGACCGCCCCATCCCAGAAGGGACGCGTCCGTCACAACTGTATGCTCTGGCTGGGGAAGGGAGAGGGATCTGCCCATGACCCATTGCCGGTTCGAGAGCCACCACTGCAACTGTTTTGCAGTCCCCTCCGAGATCTGGACGTGATCGGACAGGTTGCCCCGGTGCTGCGTCCACTGGAACTTCAGGTCCCACTGCAGAGCCCGCATATGCCATCTGGCATGAGTGACCAGCAGGATGCAGGAGGCCATGAGGCCCAGCAGCCTCAGGGTCATCCGTACCGAAACCCAGGATAAAGGCTGAAAGATTGGAATCATAGCCTGAATATCCCGGACTCGCCGTTCGGGAGGATAGGCCCGAAACTGCGTCGTGTCCAGAACTGCTCCGATGAAAAGGAGCTGTGGAGAAGGAATTAGATGCGACTTCGGCACATTGATGGAGAACCCCAGCGAGTGCAGGAGTTCGGCCGTAGTCTGGAGGTGGGAGACGACTGCCTGGGACGAGCCCGCCTTCAGCAGCCAGTCGTCGAGGTAGGGAAGACTGAAACCCCGGCCCGGCGCAGATGAGCTGCGACCACCGCCATCACTTTCGTGAACACCCGAGGGGCACTGGTAAGGCCAAAGGGGAGCACGGTGAACTGAAAATGCTCGGGGCCTACCGTGAACCGAAGGTAACGCCGGTGGGCCGGCAGGACGGGGATGTGGAAATATGCGTCCTGCAAGTCCAACGCTACCAGCCAGTCTCCAGGGTCGAGGGCAGTCAAGACCTGAGCTAGGGTGAGCATCTTGAACTTCTCCTTCCGGAGGAAGCGATTGACGTTCCGGAGGTCCAAGATAGGACGCATGTCCTCCTTGTCCTTTTTGGGCACCAGAAAGTAGTGGGAGTAGCAACCACGCCCTACTTCTGGGGTCGGAACATGCTCGATGGCCCTCTTGGTCAAGAGGGCCGTGACTTCCTTCTGTAGAAGCACCAAGTGATCCCCTGACATGCGGTGGAATTGAGGTGGCATGGCTGGGGGTGGTCTCGAAGGGAGGGAGTAGCCCTTCGGACAATGTCCAAGACCCACCTGTCCGAGGTGATGGTGCGCCAGTGGGGAAGGTGATGGCGGACCCTGCCCCTACTGGCGTGCCGTGCACCTGAAAGGAGGGACTAGGAGGGCTTGGAGGCCGCGGACGGGTTGGAGGTGGTGGCCTGACCCGCACGCTGGTTGCCCGATCCGCCACGGCGGAATCCACGTCCTCGGCCACGCGAAGACGCCTGCTGCGCGGGCCGGTGGCTGGGCTGCTGACGTGAAGGGCGCCCCTACCGTGGCCACGATAGGGGCGAAAAGCAGAAGGCAGCGGAGGGCGTGTAGCAGAAAGGCCCAGGGACTTGGCAGTAGCCCGTGAGTCCTTAAAGCGCTCCAACGCATGGTCTGCTTTGGACCCAAAAAGACCGACTCCATCAAAGGGCATGTCCATGAGAGTATTCTGGACATCCCCTGAAAAACCAGTGGTTCTCAGCCAGGCGTGGCGTCGGAGCGCCACCGTCGTTGCAATCGACCTGCCCAGCGAGTCGGCGGTGTCAAGGCCACAACGGATAGTGTATTTGGCCGCATCCCTTCCTTCCGCAATGGCGCGGGAAAGCAGTGCCTGGACCTCCTCAGGGCACTGGGGCAAAACATCCGCCACCGAATCCCACAGAGAGTGGGTATATCGGCCCAAAAGACAAGCGGTGTTAACGGACCGCAAGCCAGCACTGGAGGAAGAAAAACCTTTCTTCCCAAACTGATCCAGGCGTTTGGATTCCCTATCCGGAGGAGCGGTAGGGAAGGCGGTTTGGGAAGCGGAGGCTTGGACAACCAAGCTCTCAGGAGTGGGGTGGACAGAAAGAAACAGGGGTCGCCCGGAGCGGGGCGATGGCGTCGTGACACGTTCCGATCCACAGGAGCCCCTGTGTTGGGCTTGGACCAGGCGCCCAAAAGAACGTCCGTGAGGCGTCGTTAAACGGCAGCACAGTCTCCGCAGAGGAGGCTGCCGGCTGAAAGCACCTCTGTCAAGATGTTAGTCTTGACCGTCAAAGTAGGGAGCTGGAGACGTAAGGCCCCAGCAGCCCTACGCAACACCGTACCAAAATTGGCCCCCTCCTCCGTAGCCACGGGAGGAGACAGCATGCCAGTGTCAGGAGAAGTATCCAGACCACTGGCCTCCCCTAGACTCTCTGTCCAGTCCTCATCATACTGACAGTTGCGTGTCAGAGGGTCATCAGACCCCTCCCAGTCCTCCTGGTCCTCCTCTGGTTCAAAATAAGGAGGAGGAGGGACATTTGGGACCCAAGGTCCCATCGGCGCCGGAGCCGGCGTCGAGCGGCGTCGCTCCCGGGTCCATGTCCGGAGCCGGAAGGAACTGGGGGACGACGCCGCCCGGAGCCCAGGGCGGCGTCGAGAACGGCACCGGAGACATCGGCGCCGGCGGAGGTGTCGTGAGGTCGACCGGCGTCGATGGGAGTTGTGGAGCCGGGATCGAGGCCGGGGCCGGGCCGGAGCCGGGATCGAGGCTGGAGGCTCGGGCGACGCCGGGGCCGGAGCCGCCGGCGACGCCGGATCAACCCCATCAGGGCCCGCGGGGCCCGAAGGCGCACCGGAGGGGCCTGAAGGCCCGAAGAGGCGGGCCATGGCCGACAGGAACTCCTGTACCTTGGCCGGATCCGCCCCGAACCCGGGAAGGGCGGGTATGACGGGGGCGACTCCACAGGCAAGTCCGGGGCCGCGGGGGCGGGGACGGTGCCGGGAGGGGCCTCAGCCGAGTCGCGAGACCGGCGAGGCGAAGTCCGAGAGCGACGATGCTTCTTGGACTTCTTGTGTCGAGACTTACCGGACGAAGAAGACTTTGACGCCGACGACCGGTGTGCACTCCGCGAGCGACCCCTGGACCTCTCACGCGACCGGGGCTTCCGCGGAGCCGAATGCCGGGCCTCGAGGAGCTTTCGAGACCGCTCTCGCAAAGCCTTCGGGTTGAGGGCCTGGCATTCGGGACAAGACTCGGTGTCGTGGCCTCGGCCGAGGCAGAAGAGACACTCCCAATGCGGGTCGGTGACGGACATCATCCGCGCACAGGAGCCGCATCGCTTGAAGCCGGGCATCCCTACGACACCTGAATGGTGGAAAAAGACAGTGAAAAAATCACCAAAAAGTATGGTCAAAAATTGACCAGGGCACTGCTCTTCCCGGATCTGCGCTTACTGGCGCGGAAAAAGAAGAACTGACGTCAGCGCGCAGGGGCGGCGCCTAAGTACTGCCCGCGACGTCATCCCGGCGATCACGACGCCGACGACGGACGCGGAGCCGCACGACGCCGCCTACCGACGCGCAAGGGTACTGCTACGCAAAACTTTCCGGATCCAGCCTGACGCCTGGGGATATTCTAAGGTAAGGAATCTATCACTAACGTGTCTCTTTCAGATATACTCCGTTGTTCTTTTCCTTGTGTGGTACGTGCTCTATTGCATGTTTCCCTTGTAGCTCCTGTATCCCTTTGAATAGCAGAGATAATTCTGCTTTTGAATGCATCTTTTGTTTTGGTCTCCTGTTTGGAGGTTGTTTTGTTAGCTCTATGCAGTAACCGTACTGTATTATGTTTAAAATCCATTTGTCTGACGTTATGTCCTTCCATCTTTGATGGAAATATTTCAGTCTGCCTCCTACTGGTGTGGCATGCTGGAGGAACTGTAAACTGACAGGTTTTTGTTCTTGCATAGGTTGTCTTTTTGTGTTCACACCCATTGCTGTCCTTTGTGAGTGTACCTTCTTTGTAATGCAGTCACTTAGTAGTGGTCTGTTGTCCGCCTCTTTGTGGCTGTCCTCTGCCACGAGGACGCCCTCAAAAGGATTGCCTTCCTTGCTGATATTGCCAGTTCTGCTGCTGTCCCTGGCTTGCTCCTTGGTATGTTTGCTGGAAAGTTTGATGTGAGGTGGCAGGTTGGTGTGTACCTCTACCTGTTGGTCTCCTTGAGGGGGTGCCTCTGCGCAAGCCTCTGAATTGTAGAGGGCCCATGGACCTAGCTGTTACGTTTTCCTTCTTTAATTGATTGAGTTTATCAACTACACTCCCAAACAGTTGTTCGCCATTGAATGGTGAGTTAATGATATTACTTTGCACTTCTGGCTTGAAGCCTGATATTCTCAGCCATGCATGCCTCCTTTCTGTGATACCAATCATCCTTTGTCTGCTTGATGTTTCTGCAGCATCTAGGGCGGATTTCAAACATGTATTAGCGATGTTTTTACCCTCTTCCACCAAATGACTAGCTCTTCTTTGGAATTGCTCAGGTAGGTTTTTTAACAATTCTCCTACCTCCTCCCAATGTTGGTAAGCATGTCTGTTTAACAATGCATTTGAATTAGCTATGCGCCATTGGTTTGCTGCACTTCTTTCTACTTTCCTCCCTACAAGGTCCATCCTTTTGCTTTCTTTGTCTGGAGGTGGACCCACTGTTGTTGGTATATTTGCTCTTTTTCTTGCTGTGGAAGTAATACTAGAGTCAGCTGGTACAGACCCTCTGATGTATATAGGGTCTTTAGAGGAATGCTTATATTTCTTTTCTGCTCTTGGTGTGATAGCCTTGCATGTTGCAGGCTCTTTGAATGCCTCTTTCCCCTGGTCCAATACACTTGGCAGCATTGGAAGGAATTGATTTCTTGATTGTGTTGGCATCAAAGTCTCTAATAAAAACATGATTGTGGTTTTTCTTCCTCTAGCTGCACTCCATATGTTTCAGCAGCTTTCTTAATCGCCTGATTATACATGCCAATGTCATCTGGGGTTGATGGCCTCGAAGGATATGTTTCCACTGCCTCCTCGGGTGATTCGGCGTCGAGATCTTGCCATTGCAGGTCTTGAGTCTCTGAGATCGCCGATCCCGCATACGTTTGGTTGTCCTCTTCGACGTCTTCTCCGAAGAAGAATTCTTCTTCGAGCGGTTCAGATGTTGTCGGAGGCATTAGTTCCTCGACTACCTTCTCGACTTCTGTTGTCGTTTGGCAGTATCTTGAATTGTTTCAAGCTTTTGTCGAACTCTTTTTTTACGTTGTAAAATATTTGGCATCTCGGCTTCGAGTCTATTCCTTTTCTTCTCCATCTCGGCATCGAGACCTTCGGCTTTTCGCTTCGCGCTTGTTGACGCCGATCCAGCTGTCGAAGCTTGTTTGGACCTCTCCTTTTCCAGACTGTCTTTCGACGTCTTTGGCTTTTTAAGGGTCTTTGCCGTTACGGAGTCCTTATCCAAGGATCCTACGGTATGTTTTTGTTTGGATGCAACTGCGGTCGTCGAGTGCTTCGACGCCGAGGCTCCCTTTGTGGATCTAGAGTCGGATTTGAGACTCTTCTAGTTTTTTCGAGGTCGACGACTCCCTTACCTCCTTCGAAGTCTTCTTCTCGACCTCCACGAACGTAGCGTCTCTGTCCTCGTCGCCTTCTGGCCCTTCGGCGACGTTGTCCTCCTCCTCACTGGAGAGGCCCAGGTCTTGCAGCGAAGGTGGTGGTCCTTGGCCTTGCATGTTGTAGTTGGCTCTTCGCTGTCTTTCTCTCACCCTCAACGTCTTCGGGGTGAAATCGGAGCACGCGTTACAGCCCTCGCTTCGGTGATCCAGTGGCAGGCAAAGGTTGGAGACAGGGTGCTGATCTTTCTAAGTGTACTTGTGGTGACAATTTTTGAAAAACTTGAACGGTGTCTTGTCCATTACCGCGCACAGGGAGCCCCCTGCATGCGCATTCTCCGATCGCCGTCAAAGATTCGTTTTTCACCTTTCGTTGAACTCCGGTCATTGTGAATGAAATACTTGAAAGTCGAAACGTTCTACTGCAGTTGTTCTGAAGTTTTTTTACTTATTTTCGTTGATTCTTCTCTCCAATCTTGAGAGCTCTTTCCGTATCTAACCAGACCCAATGGCGGAAAAAAAGAATCTGAAGATGGCGAACAAAGGTGGGAGCTTCAGGAGGAAGCCGGTCGACGTCACAGGAGAACACCAAATGGTGGTATGTCGACGCCTACCAACAACAACAAAAAAGGAAAGAAATACTACAATTCCGGACCCAACCACTAGATGGCGGAATAATGCACATCATGTGAATCCAGAAAAGATTCACGCTGCAAAACTTGTTCATCTGAAAGAGACAATTAGTTATGGATTCCTCACCTTAGAATAGATACCCCAGCAATACCAACCCCGGTGGTGGGTCTGCGAACCAAGTTCACACCAGAAAGTCCTGGAGAACCGAATGGCCGAAGAAGCCGTCTCTCCGGACTTGGCTGTCCAGGCAGTAGTGTTTGGTAAAGTGTGCAGTGAAGCCCACGTAGCTGCCTGGCAGATGTCATGAAGGGGGACTCCACGTCCCAAAGCAGTAGTAGCTGCCGTTGCCCTGGTGGAATTGGCACGCAACCCAGGTTCCTTTTTCGCCAAGGAATAGCAGATTTTTATACAAAGAACGACCCATCGAAAGATAGTCCGTTTTTGTACGGCCCGACCTTTCTTGGCACCCACGTAGCCAGCAAAGAGTTGGTCATCCACCCGGATTTGTCTTGTGCGATCCAGACAGAAGGAAAGCGCACGTTTTGGATCCAGAAGATAGAGCCGCTCTTCCTCTTAGAAGGATGCGGAGGCGGAAAGAAGGTGGGGAAAGTGATGGTCTGTCCTATGTGGAAAGAGGTAACCACTTTGGGAAGGAAAGAAGGCCTAGTGCGAAGGACACCCTTGTCCGGATGAACAGCCAAGAAAGGAGGTTTAGAAGAAAAGGCTTGAAGCTCACTCACCCTTTGAGCAGAGGTGATGGCAACCAAGAAGGCAGTTATCAAAGTTAAAAGTCTGGGAGGACAATTATGTAGTGGCTCAAAGGGAGCACACATAAGATAAGTCAGAACCAAGTTCAAGTCCCACTGAGGCATTACGAAAGGAATAGGAGGGAGGTGATGAGTAATGCCCTTAAGGAATCTATTTATAATAGGGGACTAGAAAAGAGAAGGCTGATCGGGAAGCCTAAGAAAGGCTGAAATGGCTGAGATATAGCCCTTAAGAGTGCCCATAGCAGAGCCCTGCTGGGCCAAAGAAAGGAGGAACAAGAGAACCTCAGAAAGAGGGGCGGAAAGGGGATGCACAGCCTTTGCTGTGCACCATGCCACAAATTTGTTCCATCTGCAGGCGTATACCGTTTTAGTGGGGGACGCCTGGCTGCCAAGATAACGTTACAGACTTCGGGAGGAAGGTCGAAAGCCGTCAACTGCCCCCGCTCAATCTCCATGCAAGGAGGTGGAGACAGGTTCGGGTGGAGGGTGCGACAGAAGATCCTCCCGAAGAGGCAGTCTGATCGGAGGATCGATGGCCATGTGTAACAGCTCGGGATACCAGACTCTTCGTGCCTAATCCGGAGCCACAAGAATGACTTGGGCCCGGTCGCGCTTGATCTTCTTCAGCACTCTGGGTAGAAGTGGTATAGGCAGAAAGGCATATAGAAGACCGCAACTTCACTCGCGAGGAAATTCATCGCCTAGCAAGTGCCGCCTTGGAAATTTAACGCGCAGAACTGCTGACATTGCGCGTTCTCTTCGGTGGCGAATAGATCTAACCAAGGTTCTCCCCACTGCTGAAAGAGACCTTGCACCACCTCCGAGTGAAGACGCCATTCGTGATCCATATGCCCTGATGTTCCAGCCATGTCCAGAGACGCAGAGCCTCCTGACAGAGGGTCCACGACCCCACCCCGCCTTGCTTGTTGCAGTACCACATGGCGGTGGTGTTGTCTGTGAACACCTGCACTACTCTCCCCTTGACAGAGAGAAGGAATGCCTTCAGTGAAAGCCGTATCGCCCGAAGCTCCAGAAGGTTGATATGGAGCTTGTACTCCGCCGGAGACCAGAGGCCTCTGATCTCCGCCTCTCCCACGTGGCCGCCCCATCCCAGGAGGGACGCGTCCGTCACCACTGTAAACTCCGGGTGGGGAAGGGAGAGGGATCTGCCGTCGATCCAATGCCGGTTCGTGAGCCACCACTGCAACTGTTGTGCAGTGCCCTCCGAGATCTGGACGTGATCGGACAGGTTCCCCTGATGCTGCGCCCACTGGAACTTTAGGTCCCACTGCAGAGCCCACATATGCCATCTGGCATGATTGATCAGCAGGATGCAGGAGGCCATGAGGCCCAGCAGCCTCAGAGTCACTCTGACCGAAACCCGGGACAAGGGTTGAAAGATGGGAATCAGAGCCCGAATATCCCGGACTCGCTGTTTGGGAGGATAGACCCGAAACTGCGCCGTGTCCAGAACCGCTCCGATACAGAGAGCTTCTGAGAGGGAATCAGGTGCGACTTCGGCACGTTGATGAAGAACCCCAGCAAGTGCAGGAGGTTGGCCGTAGTCTGGGGGTGGGAGACGACTGTCTGGGGCGAGCCCGCCTTCAACAACCAGTCGTCGAGATAGGGGAAGACTGAAACCCCTGATCTGCGCAGATGAGCTGCGACCACCGCCATCACCTTTGTGAACACCCGAGGGGCGCTGGTAAGGCCAAAGGGGAGCACGGTGAACTGAAAGTGCTCGTGGCCTACCGTGAACCGTAGATAACGCCGGTGGGCTGGCAGGACGGGGATATGGAAATAGGCATCCTGCAAGTCCAGCGCTACCATCCAGTCTTGTGGATCGAGAGCAGACAAGACCTGAGCTAGAGTGAGCATCTTGAACTTCTCCTTGCGGAAGAAGCGATTGACGTCCCGGAGGTCTAAGATAGGACGCAGGCCCTTGTACTTCTTGGGCACCAGAAAGTAGAGGGAATAGCAACCACAACCTACTTCTGGCGTCGGAACGCGCTCGATGGCCACCCTGGCCAAGAGGGCCGCAACTTCCTGCTGAAGAAGCACCAAGTGATCCCCCGACATGCGGTGGTACTGAGGTGGCATGGCTGGAGGGGTAGTCTCGAAGGGAGGGAGTAGCCCCTCCGGACTATCTCTAAAACCCACCTGTCCGAAGTGATGGTGCGCCAGTGGGGGAGGTGATGGCGAAGCCTGCCGACCACTGGCGTTTGATGGGCCTGAAAGTTCGGACTAGGAAGGTTTGGAGGCAGTGGTGGCCGGGGTGGTGGTGGACTGACCTGCCCGCTGGCCCCTTGGTCCGCCACGGCTGAACCCGTGGCCGCGCTGTGATGCTTGCTGCGCAGGCCTGTGGCTCTGTTGCGAACGCTGCGGGGCGCCCATTCCGGTACCACGAAAGGAGCGAAAAGCAGAAGGCGGAGGAGGGCGGACTGCAGAGAGTCCCAAGGACTTGGCCGTAGCCCGTGAGTCCTTAAACCGTTCCAACGCGCTGTCTGCTTTGTCGCCGAAGAGGCGACGGCCATCAAAGGGCATGTCCATAAGTGTGTTTTGGACATCCCCCGAAAATCCAGTGGTCCTCAACCATGCGTGACGGCAAACCGCCACCGTCGTGGCAATCGATCTGCCCAGTGAGTCGGCGGTGTCTAGGCCACAACGAATCATGAACTTAGCTGCGTCTCTCCCCTCTGCAACAGCCTGGGAGAGAGCTGGCCGGGCCTCCTCCGGACAGTGGGGCAGCACGTCCGCCACCGTATCCCACAGAGAGTGGGAATAACGGCCCAAGAGGCATGCAGTGTTCACGGACCGCAGCGCAGAACTGGTGGAAGAAAATGTTTTCTTCCCAAACTGATCCAGTTTTTTGGATTCCCTATCCGGTGGTGCGGAAGGGAAGGCGGTAGGGGAAGCAGAGGCTTGGACAACCAAGTTTTCGGGGGTGGGATGTTGGGAGAGGAAAAGGGGGTCACCCGGAGCCGGGCGATGGCGTCGGGCCACGTTCCTATCCACAGGAGCCTCTGTGGTGGGCCTGGACCAAGTGCCCAAAAGAACGTCAGAAAGGGCTTCATTAAAGGGAAGCAGCGGCTCCGCAGAAGTAGCTGCTGGCTGAAGCACCTCTGTCAGGAGGTTAGTCCTGACGGCCACCATAGGAAGCTCGAGGTGTAGGGCCTCGGCCACCCGGCGCAACACCACAGCATAACTAGCACCCTCCTCCGTAGCCACGGTAGGAGACAGCATGCCAAGGTCTGGTGAGGTATCCAGACCACTGGCACCCCCCAACTCCTAAGCCCAGTCCTGTTCAGACTCGCAAGCAGCTGCGAGAGGGTCCTCAGACCCCTCCCAGTCCTCCCCTGGCTCCTCAGGCTGTTCAACAGGTGTAAAATAAGGAGCATGGACATGGGGATAGAAATCCCCGAGCAACGTCAAGAACGGCATCAATCGACGCCGCGTCCACTTCGAAGCTGAAACCGGGGTCGACGTCGTCCCGAGGAGCGGGCGGCGTCAAAAGTGGTGCCGGTGGGGTCGACGTTGGTGGAGGTGTTATAAGGTCAACCGGCGTCGACCGGGATCCAGGCCTGGATCCAAGGGGGTCCTGCGGCGCCGAGGCCGGAGCCGCCGGCGATGTAAGGCGAGGACCCCCAGTCGGGACCGCAGGGCCTGAAGGCGCACCGGCGGGACCCGACGGCCCAAAGAGACGAGCCATGGCCGACAGGAATTCCTGTATTTGGGCCGGAGTCGCCGACGAACCCGGAAAGGGTCGGTAGTCCGGCGGCGACTGCATAGGCTCCGCCGGAGCCGCGGGGGAGGCACCACCCGCACCCTCAGCCGCATCGCGCGACCGGCGAGGGGAAGTCAGAGAACGATGGCGTTTCTTCGACTTCTTGTGCTTCGCCTTACCTGACCCCGAGTGCGAAGACTTGGATCCCGAAGACCGATGGTGATGACTCCGCGCACGGTCCCTCGACCTCCCACGGGACCGGGACCTCGAACGGCGCGGAGCCGACTGCCGGGCTTCCAGCAACTTTCGGGACCGCTCCCGCAAAGTCTTCGGCGCCATGGCTCGGCAGTCGGGGCACGACTTGGGGTCGTGATCGCGCCCCAGGCAGAAAAGATACACACGGTGCGGGTCCGTCACCGACATCATATGGTGACAGTCCCTGCAGGACTTAAAACCGGGCATCCTATCTGCACCAGGAGTCGAAGACTCAATGAAAAAACAGAGACAAAAAGCCTCAAAAAGTCAGTCAAAAATTGACTGGGGGTTCCTGCTCTTCCCGGATCTGCGCTTGCTGGCGCGGAAAAAGAAAGAACTGACGTCAGCGCGCGTGGGCGGCGTCTAAGTAGCACCCGCGACGTCATCTCGGCGACCACGACGCCAACGACGGACGCCGAGCCGCACGACGCCACCTACCGACGCGCAGGGGTACTGCTGACGAAAACTTTCCGGATCCAGTCTAACGCCTGGGGATATTCTAAGGTAAGGAATCTATCACTATGTGTTTCTTTCAGATCTAATTGTTCACATAATTAGGCACAGGGAGCACTTACTGATCAAAATCCTGCCTGAACAGTAGCCCGTATCTAACCTGACACTCTAGGAGCGGATTCAAACATATTACCTTCCAGGTTCAATTGAAGGAAATAGGAATGGGGATAACATTCTCTAGTGTTCAAGAATGAGGGTGACCAGGGGAAGAACTCGCAATCCTGTTAGAAGAGTCTAGTGGCACACTGACTTGAGCACTATCTCACGGTGCTTAGTTGACTTGGAGCCCTATAACAAAATGGCAAAATGGGCTCAACTTATACTGCCATGGTGTCTGAGGAGCATCCAGAAGGTTTTGTCACTAAAGAACATTCTACTAATACTCCCTGGTGAGGTGCACATCTTCCTGAACCTTGACAAGTGAACCAGATGAAAAATGTCATCCATCCCTGGGGGGAGAGGGAGACACAGAGAGGAGGACAGTCAGCCAAGTGGGGTCACTGCCAAAGCAGTCACTAGAGTGCACTGCATTCGACCAGAGGAGATGGCATTCACACTGGGGTGTAAGGGCCCTTGTATATGGTCACCTAGTGCTTTACGAGCACCTGTACTTAACTCCATGTCTTAAAATTAAAAGTCAATTTTCTCCTGTTTGATGGGGCCACTTTTACTCTCCATACATGCTAGGCAGTTCCAGTGAGATCTCATTCCATCAGAGGCACACAGAACACAGGCATGCACAAAATGGTTGATTCTCAGATGTGACAAACTGTAGATATGCAGGAAAGCTGCTGCAAAATTCTTTTGGCACTATGTGCATGCCTTGAAACCAGAGAATCGTAACATAGCAGAAGAGTGAAAAAGCACGGAAATGGAAGATAAGTTCAACAGAATCAGGTTGTACTTCACACTAATGCACACCTGCCTAGCACAGGAGATACGGCACATGGCTACAAATATGCAGTAACCCTTGAGCAGTACCGGCAGCACAAAGCTCCATTTCAAACAAATTTAAGAAGCAGCTTCCAATACCACAGACAGTTAACAAGATACCCACATGTTGGGAAAATTAGGGACCCAGGGCATGGCTAGAAGCTGAAATCCTAGCAAAATACTGATGAGTAGAGGGATTTTAAATGCTGAACTGGAGAGTTGTTTAATGAAAAAGATAATCTATGACTTATCAGGTACTTCTTTGAGCAAAATGTAGACAAATATATTTCCTGGAAGGACGATGTCAAAAGAGGAAGAAGTCAACAGGTCAATCTTAAAATCACTTTTATTTAAAATGTGCACATTTGTCGTTGCCAATTCTGTAAGATTAGTGTGCTCAAAGTCTTACACAATTTAGCTATGTATGCAGAAGTTGAAAATCTTATTTTCAGACTTCAGTGTAATACCTCCTTTTGCTTCCTGGTTTACTCTATTGTCTTCTGGGAAATACAATCAGTAGTATTAGATCTGTAATAACACCCTCAGGGAATACTGTAAATATATGTTTTAGTGTATTATAAAAAACAATTGTGGACTTAATAACCTATTTAACAATGAAAGGTACAAGTAAGGTAGCACACAGGTAGCACAATCTAGCAGTCACAAATTTACATCCAACCCTTTGCTGGGTTATCTTTTAATAAAAGAGACTGCTGGTGACAGAAATAGGGTTAGGGCTTTCTATTACAAATATACACAAACTTGAAGAACAACAATAGCACCAAGGCTACCTCGGGAAGGCTAGACAATTCTAGTGGTTTGAAATTTGCTTCTAAAATGAAAGAGGTAGCCACAAAACCAAAACTGTATTAAGGCCACCACAAATATAACTTCTAGAAAGTCAATTTTAGCACTTCTGGTAAAGGTTTTTGAATTTCGTCAAGTGCCTTAATGTTAAAGGCATGTGCTGAATTTACATTAACCGAATAGTGGGTTAAAAAAGAGCAGTGTGAAAATGTATCTAACATATGGTGAGATTCACAAGCCTTACCAATTCTGGCAAGCAACTGAACAGACAGAACATCTCCTCACTCACTCTCAAGATCTTATGCCGCCAATGCAGTCCTCCGTCTTCACTACTCATCACTACAGAAAAAGACCTCTTATACTTTGCATGGTGTTCGGGCCCTTAAATTTATCCTCACCTCCCACGACAAGTGTTGGTAAAATCTGAATGGTTTCACAAAACAGAATTAAAGGCTGTATTTGATGGCATGGCACAGTGGCTAACATTAGGCATGGAACTCCTTCATTGCTAAAATTACTACTTACAGCAGCAAAAAATACAATGAAAGAATTTAAAACCCCAAAATAGTCCAAGAGTTTTCATAAGCAGTCATAAGTCCCCGGTCTTCCTTCAGTAACCTGATCCCATGTGTTTTACAGCGGTGGATTAAATGCCTCGTGAAAATTAAATTTTGAGATTGTAAATGAGTGAGGTATTGGTAGGACAACAGCATACATCATGCAGAACTCGGACAGTGAGAACAATCCTAAAATGCTAATTTTAAGTTCAGGTGAAAAGCAAATATTGGTGTAAATTTAGATAGTAGTTTGGTTGAGTCACTTTTATTCTAGCACGTATTGCGTAGCATGTTTAAATATGAAAACAGAGTTTTGCCGATGTACAGAGGAATCCAGTCGCAGAGGTCAGGTGAAGAAAATGGCCAACTAAAAAAACACCTGCAAAGAAGCTGAATTGATGGTTCGGATTCTGTTTGAAAGGACAAAGGATTATCCCTTTCTATTCAATTAAGCCCAGTGAAGGATGTGCCCAAGTTAGTTATTGACGGTAGTCTGATCAGGTGGGTTGGCAGATTTCCAGAGAGTTGGCTGGTGTTAGGGCCTTTGCAGAAGAACAACAAACTCACTGTATGGTCTTGAACCTCAGCAATAAAGAACAGATTAAGATGGGTTTATAGGAAATAGATTTGCTGGTGTCTAGAGTTGTGGCATCTATGGTGGAGGTGATAAATTATTTTACAGGGTTGCATGAAAAGGCTTTTATCGTATAGAACAATTATTCAATTATTTCGCAGGGTTGCATGAAAAGGCTTTTATTGTATAGAACAATTAATGTGCAAAAACTGAGCACGTTGCAAAATGGTGTACGGTCTCTCAGTAAGTCATAATGTGTATGTCAAGAGGTTTTTGAGAAGTGTGAGGCTGCCTAGACAACATTATAATATGGGAGGTGCGCAGAGTCTGTTACATCTGTTGGAGACTCCGTGTAACTAGATGTTGGATTTTAAAAGATTAACATGGAATTTAAATAATTGCAACATCTGGTGTCTTGTAATGGGCTTCAGATGTGAAGACACTACATGTCACTCTTGGAGAATAAGATCTTGACATCTAGTAATATGTATCTTTTTTCTCAAGAAATGTAATGAGAGGTTGTGTGGGGTTAGATGTTTAAATAACTGAAAGAAAAGGTTCTCTTTAAAGAATACGACAAATGCTACTGCCCAGGCTGTGGCAAGGCCTTGAACAGACATAATGTTAGCCTCCTTGCCTTTCTACAGTTCAAAAGGAAGGAAATCATGATTTTATTAAATATACAAATGCTGACATTGTCCCACTCTGAAATAATCTCTTGCTTTAAGGATTTTTTCAGGGTATTCTTTTTCTCCAGTTTGATGAGTGAAGGTTGCAATGTAGGAGGAGCAATGGGAAAGAAATGCAGTTGATGTCTCGATAAGGTGCAAAAGATTTTAGGAAACCCTTCTTTGCACTGGAGTTTAAGTGTACCGACAAAACTGAAGGAGATGATCAGTGTTTCTAGTACTTCTGGGACATTCTGAAGTTTTAAATTCTTTCTTTGTATTTAAGTAGTTGCATTCATGATATTAGCTAGCCTCAGTGTCTTAAATAGAACCACGACTTTCATTCCACCAAGCTGCAGAAAATTTGAATTATCTCCCACCTGCTACGACTTTGTAGGATTAGAATCAAATATGTGCAGCCGAGACAACTGACAGTAAACTTTGCAGAGTGACCGAGCTGCCCTATTTAAGATCGCACCTTCTGAAGTACACTTCTGCCTCCAATGTATCTTAACTCGGGTTTCTTTGTTTTGCATTCATTATTTACAGTTTGCATCATGGTAATCAAATATTCTGCCTCAATAAACATTCTACTTTTCACACCATTTCCACTACTTTTCCAGCATGGTATAATAATTAATTAATGAACGATTTGTCTAGTGAGAGCGATGCCCACGCATGGTTGGCGAATGCATTCTGCATAGCAGTCATCTTTGGAGGAAAACACAATAAACAGGATAGAACACCCCCATTGTTCAAGATGCTCAGTGCAGGAACCCTCATTACTTGAGGAGTGGACAGTTCATTGTATTGAATTCAGAAGATACAGGATAGACTTTCTGAGGTAGCCATGAATTGTACAACACTGGAAACCAAAGGGAATAGCACCATTCTGAATAACACTCGGAGATCCCATGGCATGAGCCTGTCCCTCCTTCACTATGCAATGTAGCATATCTCATCCATATATGCCATTACAACAACATTTCTCTCTCCCAATAGTTGTGAAGTCCTGGTCTGTTCTAAGCTTTGAAGCAGATCTGATGGGTCAATCAATTCATTAGCTTCCTTAACAATTCTGAGGTTTGTTTTTAAATCTTAAGTTGATAGGTTGTATTTCATGTCCTTTCTACAAGTTCTTCATACACACTTGACATCGGCTCACACGCGTTCGGAGCTGCCCAGCTTTCAGTGTTTCTGAGGGTGGTGCACCAATGAACTGACGTGATTCTTCCACCGTGGTTAACCAAAAGCTGTATTTGTTTGCAAAATAATGGCAGGTTCCTCGGGCGCCATTGCATTCAATGAACGGTGTAGCACGAAAATCCTCAAGGCATGAGCCCGGCGAGACCAGGGACTGCCCACCACCTTCTGCACCGGCAGCAGTGTGCTAAGACAAAAAAAAAATTTGGTTACAGAAAGCAGTCTTGTTACCACATAGAATTTCAATGTTCAGTGGGTCAACTTCAGCAAATGTATCATTTTAAATACCACCTACCAAGTAAAAGTCTCTGGTCCAAATTACATAGAAAAACTCTCCACCAAGATGGATTACATAGAACAGTCTCTCTCCAGCCGACTTACCAGATAGTTTTTCTGTTTGTCCCTATCATTTTCTCACAGTGCACCAAAACCATCATGACCTGGAGCACCTCTAACGGGCTAGCATGATAATCTAGAAAGTGATATAGAGAGGGTGCCACGGCTTAAACAACTTTTGCAAGTGACTTTCGTCCCAATGCCTTCTACTAGGGTCTGTACTCTACAGGAGTCAAACATACAATTTTGCTTACTGAAAATTTCGATTTTTATTATACTGTGCACAAGAATGCCATGTTTTCACTAACCACATTCACAAATTATTTTGTTCAAATTAAGGCAAAATAATGACTGAAAACAACTGGGTATATATAATAGCTGTGGTGCCATAACAACAACACCTCTGAAGCAAAGAGGATAAGAGAGCTGCTTGCAACTAAAAGCCAAAGATGTTATTGTACTTCTAGGACAAGAGCCTGCATACACGAACGGAAGACGGGAACGTGAGCTGCCGGAGATAATGAACAGTTGGTCCAGAATGCAGAGGACCGGCAAGGCAAGTGGATTTATATTCACCCACACAGATGATAATCTTCTACTTTCAACAACCTCAGTGTCAATGCATCCCTTTCATGGGCAAGAATTAGGCAACGTGGAAAGGAGAAGTGACAAAGTTGGGTAAGTGATTAGAAACACGACACATAAAAGTGGCCCAGGTGACTTACCATAAGGAAAGAATATCCAATCCACAGACTGCGCCAGCCCTCTGGGCACTTGGGAATCGTCGTGTCCTGGCTGTGCACAGCCACGGCTTGCGATGGAACCTCACATACAGAGCAGCGACTAATGTACTCTGAAATCTGAGTGCTGCTGACGGGCATCATGGGAATAGGAGCAGAGGTTGAGAGCCAATAGGACTTATCATTTCTGCTGGCAAAGTAGCACACTTCATTAATGTTACAATAGATGAATGGCATTGTGCTGAAGCGCGGCAAGCATGACCCGGCAAGTCCTGCAAGAAAAGGTGAAATGCCACATTTAAGCACATTTTATTGATTTTCTCATGCTAAGACAATTTATGAACTATGAAATCCCAGAGTGAAGATATATCATTTATTTAAAAGCCAGGGACATGATAGGACATGACAGAAGACTTTTGAGCATGCCCTTGTGCGCTAACTTACAACTGACTAGGTATATAAGAACATTATTTAGATACTATGTTCAGCTTTGGTCGACACAATATGAAAAGACGCTGATGAACTTTAAAAAATGTAAAGAAAAGATTCAAAATCATTTACAGTGGGGATGCGTTTAATACCAGAAGAACGCCTGACACATAAATATGCTTAGTTCAGCAGAAGCCGTCTCAAAGGGAATGTAACCGCTTCATATACATTGTTTAAAAAACAGGGGGGTAGGTAGTGATCATAAAACACATCTATCAATAAAGTTCGGGCTATTCAAAAGGAAAATTGCTCTAACAATCAGACCAGTTAAACTTTGGAGCAGCCTCTTAAGTGAGATGGTTAGAAACACACTGCTACAATGGTTCCACCATAATCTCACTGTATAAAATCTGCTTCATCACACTCTTCCCTCTACTCCCATCCTTCCATTCAGTTTCCTCTCCTTTCACCCATCAAGCTCTACTAAGACTATCATTTACTAAGAATGACTCTTTGTTATTGAGTATCGCTCACCAACTTTCCAGCGTCCTCATTAACACAACATCTTCGAACAAAAACACACTAATGTTTAAAACTCCTGACATTGGCCTGGTGAGGAGATGATTCCAGACCAACCTTACATTAAGCTATACCTGCTGGTTACTAAATCCTCATGAGGAAATGCACTAGTGAGATGGATGGGAGTAGTCATCTATCCAGCACTGTGCCACTCCCCAATATGCCTTGACCTCCTCCTTGCCCCTCATCTACAGACCTCCCTCTTATCAATCAACATTCACAGGCCATTTAACACTTTGTCTCCAATCACGCTAAAACATCCCGGTCTTCCAGGGAAAGTTTAAAACCTGGCTTGTCAAACATTAATCGCCCACTCCAAAATCCCGGCTATATAACAAGAAATTGTTCAACTATGTGAAATGGGCACCAGCCCTACCTACATAGCTGGACACATCCTTAATGCATTTTTACCTTGCAGAATATCACTTCTGTTACTACCAGATATCATGTGCTCAGATTGATCACATCACCATCCACTTACTCCTTACGCCGCTTGCCCTACCAACCAGCCATCCCGCTGGTCCAAATCCTGCTCTAGCTAAATTGACATAGAATTAAATTAACTGTTTTCATATAATTTTGGTATATGCTAATGCACCAAACAAGAGTGCCCTTGTCGCCTTTATTATTTACTCTGGCAATGGATTCAAAGGCCATATCGATTAGGGCAAATGATAACATTAAAGGGATAAAGGTTGGTACCTGTGAATACAAATGATAAATGTTGCTGATAATGTTATATAATATTAATTGATCCAACACAATCACGGACCTCCCAACTATCGCTTGTAGAGCAATTTGGAGCTGCTTCGGGGTAGAAATAGTTAACTGGACAAAATCCAGCGCAATGCGAAAACCTAAAATGGCTAATAAACATGAATATGGTCATCTTCCATTTAAATGGGAAACCAAGTGTCCAGGAATCACTCTCACTAAAAGTATTGAAAACGTAATCTTGCTAAATCTTTCAAAGCTTACGCTGACCCTGTAGTTAGCTATTCATAGATGAATCAAGCTTTAAACTAGCTTTAGGACCAGAAACTTCAGAAAAAAATGTTTTGTTGCATAAATGCAGCTTTAAATACGAGTTGCAAGGTATGGTAGCTTTTTTTAATTATTTGGGTAGATGGGAGCTGGCCAGTATTGGAAGGTGCTTTTGTAAAAAGCATATGCCTCTTATTTAAAAATATTAAAGGTACTTCCAAAGCCCAACACCACATTGCTATGACTAAATAGTATCTTCGCTCACTGTGTTTTAGGTGACCAGCACCTTTTTCCTGTCACAAAACCGCAGGCAGTTTAACAAGCATATGCTAAAAAGTTGGAGGAGAAAAAGAAAGATCAAAGGCAACAATATAAGGGGTTCCTGTAGATAGTTATTAAAAAAATAAGGATTATATAGGTAATGGAAAAATACAAAGCAAGAAAGAAGAGTAAATTAAAGAAAAAACATAAGAAAGTTAAGCAGAAAGAAAATTATTATTAATAGACAAAAGAAAACTAGAAAGAAAATTGATAAATAAGAAGGTGGCGTAAAAAGAAAGATTTGCCTAAATTGGATTAAAGAAATGGGAAAGATAGAATATTTTCCTGAAAATTACTCTGAGTCAAGCGGTTTATACAAGAAGACATACCATACGCTACAAACTAAATTGTGTGTCTAGCATATAAAACAATTTCAACGAAACATCTTTAATGTTTGCCCGGGATCATGCAAAATATGTAAAACAAACTTTGGGAATTCAATGAAAATGCATGGGATCAGGTAAGTACTGTGAAAGGGCTCTTTGCCTGGCACTGCAGCCTATCAGCTGGCTGGTGTGGGCTTTACCTCCTGGTCTTGAAGAGCACTTGCTCTCACCCAGCAGAGTGGGTAATTCTGAAATGAAGCACCTCGGGTTTTTGTGTCAGGAGGAGGTGTGAACTAAGCACTGTTTAACAATGCTTCTTCATGACGCATTCGCTATGTAGCCAACATGACCTATCTGCTTACACGTGAAGATTACAAAACGAAAATACCCTGACAACAGAGGCAAAGTGAAAAGAGGCCTGCAAAACATGTAAGGACACAAACAATGTATGATTAGAAAACACCATAGCACATCATTCTTCTTAAACACCATGACCGCCCTGATCCAAAGCAAATAAATATCGAGCATTTGCAACAATCCAAAATAAAATGTTTTTTTCCAAGCAATGAATAAATCACTGACCTTCTATGCAGGGGTTAACACACAGACCTTTCCACTGTGTTGATTCAGTATTTTGTTTAACCATAGACCCATTTGCATATTTTACTGACCCCTAATATATGGCTTGCGTTTTTAAGAGTAACTAAAGGCCCGCAAACTGTAGATGTTCCTCTTTAGAGTGGGTGGTGTATTTGTACTTTGATGCCATGGCAGTTTTTTCAAAGCTGGGCTGCATCCAGACTTGTCACAGAGGTAGCATTAAGAACCTCTTGAAGTGGTGCCACTTACAGAAGAATTTTACACGATGCTGCGTTACCAAGGTCTCTCTCATGTCGCTCCCACATGGGTTGGGGGCTTAAAGGAAAACAAAAGGTGGGGTGGTGGGAAGAGACACATGAGGAAGAGAGCAAGACAGGGCTGGGGAGAAGCACATGAGGGGGAGAAAAACAAGGAGATGAAGCCAGAACACCACGAGGCATAAAGAAACACAGTGGGGAGTGCAGGGGGCATATTGGTGATGGGGAGCAACACAGAGCACAGGGATAGTATGAGAGGAGCAAAGAGAAGCACACAAGGGAGATAGCGTTAAAACACATGCACTTTCTTATGGAGTGCATAACCAAAAAGTAAAAAAAAGGTCCATAAAAGTGATTAGTGGAATGATAGAAGCCAGCCAATCAGCGATACGGTAGAGGTTGCTCCATAAGAGTGATAAACACAAGATGGACAAGCTGGGTCAAGGAAAATTCATTGAATAAGTAGCTAGCAAATGAGAGTGACAATACCACATTTAATGGTAAGCAATGGGCGAACTACAAGCCCTGTGTGTTCTTGGTAAGCCCACAATCAATAAGAACTGTCTGGTTGGTTCAACCTAAAAACTGTCTCATGCTCAACATTCCCTCCTATCCATTGCCCAATCTGCAATGCCCTTCTCCTTTACAAGCTGATTGAGAAACCTGCTTAAATTCAACTATTATCCTAGACTGAACAGAATGATCAGCTCACACAACATAAAAACAGAATTCCACCTAAATAAGAGCACAGAGTCAGTAATAAATGCAGCATGGGATAACATTAAGAATACTGTGTACTCAGATTGAGTAGTGACACCCCTTTTGGATCTTTTGGTTGCCTTTAGTGCTTTCCATCATCCTACGCTATGTAGAAGCTGACCAATTTTCTTCAAACCCAGCTGTAACAACTATGTGAATGATACACAAATTATTCGAAAACTGTAAAGCCCAGCCAACCTGGGTTCCTTTGGTATTGGTCAATGTGACCTAGCTGAATACCACTTGAAGCAAATGAATTACCTAAAACTAAACACCTCAAAACTGAGATTCTTGCCTTTGAAAATTATCCACTTATGACCAAAAAACATGGTCACTCCCCTGACCCATGACTTCAAGTTTGATCATGGATGAAAATCTCACCCTGATCCCTCAAGTGAACCAAATGACTTAGGACTCCACCAAAAATGCTAGCCACCATCAGTCAGGGCTCTTCTATCCTGACCACTCCTACGACTTAGCATCTGACTAAGTGATTAAAAAGCTACAGGGAATTCGGAATGCATGTGCAAGATAACTCCTTCACTTCAATATTAGATCATAAATCTCCCTGTTCTACAGTCTCTACGCTGGTTACCTGCAGCTAAACACATAGGGGCAGTTTTATTAAGAATTCACGCAATACAGTGCAGCAAGGCAAGTTGCTGCGCTGTGTTGCGTGAATGGGAGAGAGCTGAAAAGTGGCATATGTACTAAGATATGGCGCTCTTCAGCTCTCGCCCTGGGCTGGCACGCAGGCATCCTTCCCCATGTGTTAATGGCTGAAGTGTTTTTGTGTAGAAAGGGATACCTTCCTGCACAAATAGAATCCAAAGAGGCATTTTCCTCTTTCTATGAGTGAAGCAGAATGTATCACACTTAGAAAGAGGAAATAACAAGGAGAAAACAATATTTTTCTCCTCATTACACCTCTCTGTAGTAGAAGTTCCAATTCAGCGCAATTCCAGATTTACAAACCTTAGGAAATTAGGAATTGCCTGAAATCCATGGGTGGATTCACAGGAACGCCCATGTTCCACCCATGGAACGCCTACCACTAAGAAATGTAACACAACACAGTGCAAGCTGCTGCACTGTGTTACATTTTGTTACAAAGCCATGCAAGGCTTTGGGGAGAGGAGTTGGCCTAACGGCTAGGGCGGTCGACCTCGAATCTGGGGAACTGGGTTCGAGTCTCGGCAATGACGCTGAACATCCTGTGATTCTGGGCAAATCACTTAATCTCCCCGTGCCTAACAAAAATGAATGTGTCCTCATGTAATGCAACTGGTGCTATGTAAAGAGCTCTGATACCCGATTCGGGTCAAGTTCGCGCCATATAAAACTCTGTAAAAAAAAAAAAGGCTATGTGAATCAGGCCTTACTTGGCTTTGTATATCCCAAATAGGCCCTTGCGTTGCCTTGAGTGATGTAAGGGCGACGCAAAAGCTACGTAAATTTGCTTCATAACTTTCAGACCAATACGCAGAGCTCACATTCACTACCCAGGACATTGTTCTACTAGCAAAAACTCAGAACCTACTATGAATTCAGATCACTTCTTACTTCGTTTTTACCTGATTGTTTCTTTCAATGCCGGGGGAAACTCCTTCTCACTTCAAACAGCTAAGGTATGGAACTGTTTACTAGCAAGAATAAGAGTTATTTGCAACTATATTGAACTCTGTAGGGCATTAAAAACTTAGCTCTTCAAACAGCAATATTTGCTACATTATAACTATTCCTTCAACTGGGTAGATATCCACATGCAAAAAGTGTCCATTCTCACAGTATTCCTCAACATTTCATTCTTAAGTGCAACTATGCTACAGCACCATGTTTTGAGCATGCCTCCAAACCTTGTGCACCTCCCACAATACCTCCCACATAGGTCATTAGACCGCCAGTGCCCTATTCAACCGTGCACTCCAAAGAGGGTGACTCAGGACAATGTTGCAAATAGAAGTGCATTGCAACTCCATTAGGGATGTGAAGGAATATATAAATACTATAATGTAACACATACATGCACATATAGTGATCAAGACCCTTAAAAACCACAATAATTTACATCACGTATTCAAAAGAATAAAAAACGTGTTAGTTCTAGAAAACCTAACCTAGTCATAAAAATCTAAGTAATGAAAACTGTTTAAATTTTTTTCTTTAATTTCTTTAAATGTACAATAGTACATGTTTAAAAGGCAGTTTTGCCACATTATCTAAATTTAGCTTCTGAGACTTGTACAAGCCTTTTTCCTTTAGATTTAATGAACAAGTTACTTACCTTCGGTAACGATATATCTGTAAGAAACATTAGTTAGTTATAGATTCCTTACCTTAGAATTACCCCCAGGCATCAGACTGGATCCGGAAAGTTTTTTCGTCAGCAGTACCTCTGCGCGTCGGAAGGTGGCGTCGGTCGGCTCCGCGTCCGTCGTCGGAATGACGTCGCGGCAGCTACTTGGACGCCGCCTTCGCGAGCTGACGTCAGTTCTGTACACGACTTTCCGCGCCAGAAACGCAGAGCCATGCAAGACACTGACCACTGGTGCACAAAACTAGGGCCCTGAAAGGATGTCCTTAACCCTAGAAATCAGTTCGCAGAACGGGGAGGATGGGTGGTGGGGTAAGGAATCTATAACTAACTAATGTTTCTTATAGATATATTGTTACCGAAGGTAAGTAACTTGTTCATCTGAAAGAAACACATTAGTTATAGATTCCTTACTTTAGAATAGATACCCCAGCAATACCAACCCCGGTGGTGGGTCTGCGAACCAAGATCACACCAGAAAGTCCTGGCGAACAGAACGGCCAAAGAAGCCGTCTCTCCGGACTTGGCTGTCCAGGCAGTAGTGTTTCGTAAACGTGTGCAGCGATGCCCACGTAGCTGCCTGACAGATGTCATTTAGAGGGACTCCTCTTCCCAAGGCAGTAGTGGCTGCCATCGCCCTGGTGGAACGGGCGCGTAGCCCAACCGGAGGCTCCTTTTTAGCCAGAGAATAGCATGCCTTAATACACAAAACGACCCATAGAGAAATGGTGCGTTTGAGTACGGCCCGACCTTTCTTGGCGCCCACGTAGCCAACAGAGAGTTGGTCATCCACCCGGAACTGTTTTGTGCGATCCAGATAGAAAGAGAGCGCACGTTTTGGGTCCAGACGGTGGAGCCTCTCTTCCTCCTTCGAAGGATGCGGAGGCGGAAAGAAAGTGGGCAAAGTAATGGTCTGCCCGATGTGAAAGGCAGTGACCACCTTAGGAAGGAAGGATGGACGGGTCCTGAGAACCACCTTGTCCGGATGGACAGACAGGAAAGGAGGTTTGGAAGAAAGGGCCTGGAGCTCACTCACCCTTCTAGCAGAAGTGATGGCTACCAGGAAAGCAGTCTTAAGAGTCAAGAGTCTCAAAGGACAGTTATGTAGCGGCTCAAAGGGAGCGCACATCAAATAGGTAAGAACAAGATTCAAGTCCCACTGAGGCATAACGAAGGGGATTGGAGGAAAGAGATGCGTTAAGCCTTTAAAGAAACGGTTAACTACCGGGGACTTGAAAAGAGAAGGCTGATCCGGCAGCCGAAGGAATGCAGAGATGGCTGAAAGATAGCCCTTGATAGTACCCAGAGCAGAGCCCTGCTGGGCTAAAGAAAGAAGGAACAAGAGAACTTTAGAAAGAGGGACAGAAAGGGGATCCACAGCCTTTGCTGTGCACCATGCCACAAACTTGTTCCACTGGCAGGCGTATACCGTCTTAGTGGAGGGACGCCTGGCTGCCAAGATTACGTCACAGACTTCGGGAGGCAGGTCGAAAGACGTCAACTGCCGCCGCTCAATCTCCACGCAAGGAGGTGGAGACTGGACAGGTTCGGGTGGAGGACCGTCCCCTGCTGATGCGACAGAAGATCCCCCCGAAGAGGCAGTCTGATCGGAGGATAAATGGCCATGTTGAGCAGCTCGGGATACCAGACTCTTCGTGCCCAATTCGGAGCCACAAGAATGACTTGGGCCTGGTCACGCCTGATCTTCTTCAGCACTCTGGGCAGAAGTGGTATAGGCGGAAAGGCGTACAACAGACTGCAACTCCACTCGCGATGAAAAGCGTCGCCTAGCGAGTGCCGCCTTGGAAATTCCAACGCGCAGAATTGCTGACATTGCGCGTTCTCTTCGGTGGCGAATAGATCTAACCAAGTCTCTCCCCACTGTTGAAAGAGACCTTGCACCACCTCCGAGTGGAGACGCCATTTGTGATCCTTCATGCACCTGCGGCGGACTTGTCCGCCCTGGCGTTCAGGGAACCTGCAAGGTGTTGAACCACCAGGGATATGCCCTGACGTTCCAGCCATGTCCAGAGGCGGAGGGCCTCTTGACAGAGGGCCCACGTCCCCACCTCGCCCTGTTTGTTGCAGTACCACATGGCGAAGGTGTTGTCTGTGAACACCTGCACTACTCTTCCCTGGACAGAGGGAAGGAATGCCTTCAGTGCAAGACGAATCGCCCGGAGCTCCAGAAGATTGATGTGGAGCCCGGACTCCGCCGGAGACCAGAGGCCTCTGATCTCCGCCTCTCCCATGTGGCCGCCCCATCCCAGAAGGGACGCGTCCGTCACCACAGTGTGGTCTGGTTGGGGAAGGGAGATGGATCTGCCATTGACCCAATCGTGGTTCGTGAGCCACCACTGCAGTTGACGTGCAGTGCCCTCCGAAATCTGGACGCAATCGGACAGATTCCCCTGATGCTGCGCCCACTGGAACTTCAGGTCCTACTGCAGAGCCCGCATATGCCATCTGGCATGATCGACCAGCAGGATGCAGGAGGCCATGAGGCCCAGCAGCCTCAGAGTCACTCTGACCGAAACCCGGGATAGAGGCTGAAAGATCGGAATCATAGCCTGAATATCCCAGACTCGCTGCTCGGGAGGATAGACCCGAAACCGCGTCGTGTCCAGAACCGCTCCGATGAGGAGGAGCTTCTGAGAGGGAATTAGGTGTGACTTCGGCACATTGATGGAGAACCCCAGCGAATGCAGGAGGTCGGCCGTAGTCTGGAGGTGGGAGACGACTGCCTGGGGCGAGCCCGCCTTCAACAGCCAGTCGTCGAGATAGGGGAAGACTGAAACCCCTGATCTGCGCAGATGAGCTGCGACCACCGCCATCACTTTCGTGAACACCGGAGGGCGCTGGTAAGGCCAAAGGGAGCATGGTAAATTGAAAATGTTCGTGGCCTACCGTGAACCGTAGGTAACGCCGGTGGGCCGGCAGGACGGGGATGTGAAAATAAGCGTCCTGCAAGTCCAACGCTACCATCCAGTCTTGCGGGTCGAGGGCAGACAAGACCTGAGCAAGCGTCAACATCTTGAACTTCTCCTTCCGGAGGAAGCGGTTGACGTCCCTGAGATCCAAGATAGGATGCAGGCCCTTGTCCTTCTTGGGGACCAGAAAGTAGTGGGAGTAACAACCACAACCTACTTCTGGGACAGGAACGCGCTCAATGGCTCCCTTGGCCAAGAGAGCCGTAACTTCCTGCTGGAGAAGGGCCAGATGATCCTCCGACATGCGGTGGTATCTTGGTGGCATGGCTGGAGGGGTAGTCTCGAAGGGGAGGGAGTAGCCCCTTCAGACTATTTGCAAAGCCCACCTGTCCGACGTGATGGTGCGCCAGTGGGGGAGGTGATGGCGAATCCTGCCGCCCACTGACGTTTGATGGGCCTGAAAGGTCGGACTAGGAGGGCTTGGAGGCTGCTGCGGAGGGGGGTTGGTGGACTGGCCCGCCCGCTGGCCCCCGCAACCACGACGGTTATTCCCACGTCCACGGCCGCGCGAAGGTTGCGTAACTGGCTGCGGCCTGTGGCTCTGGGCGGGACGTAGCGGGGCACCCCTTCCGTAGCCACGAAAGGGGCGAAAAGCAGACTGCGCAGGGCGGGTAGAGAGGCCCAAGGACTTGGCCGTAGCCCGTGAGTCCTTGAAACGCTCTAGAGCGTTGTCTGCTTTGTCGCCAAAAAGGCGACGGCCATTAAAGGGCATATCCATCAAGGTGTTCTGGACATCCCCTGAAAAGCCAGTCGACCTCATCCAGGCGTAGCGACGAAGCGCTACCGACGTTGAAATGGTCCTGTCCAGAGAGTCGGCGGTGTCCAGCCCACAACGTATGGCAAACTTTGCTGCATCCCTCCCGGGGGCCACAGCCTGGGAGTGCACTGTCCGGGCCTCCTCAGGACACTGAGGCAGCACCTGCGCCACCGTATCCCACACCGAGTGGGAATAACGGCCCAAGAGCCATGCAGTGTTTACCGACCGCAGTCCTAAGCTTGCAGAAGAGAAACTTTTCTTCCCAAGGTGGTCCAGCTTCTTGGATTCCCTTTCCGGGGGAGCGGTAGGGAATGCGCTTTTGGAAGTGGAGGCTTGGACTACCAAGCTCTCCGGGGTGGGGTGTTGGGAGAGGAAAGTAGGGTCGCCCGGAGCCGGGCGGTGGCGTCGGGCAATCATCCTGTCCACGGGAGCCCCCGTGTTGGGCCTGGACCACGTGCCCAAAAGGACGTCGGTGAGGGCTTCATTGAGCGGCAGCAAGGGCTCCGAAGAGCTCGCAGCCGGTTGAAGCACCTCCGTCAGGAGGTTAGTCCTGACCGCCACCGTAGGAAGCTCGAGGTTGAGAGCCTCGGCCGCCCTACGCAACACCACTGCGTATGACGCTCCCTCCTCCGTAGCCACGGTAGGAGGAGACAACATGCCAAGGTCAGGGGAGGTGTCAAGACCACTGGCATCCCCAGTTCCTCTCTCCAGTCCTGTTCACTGTCCAACTGGTCAGTCAGAGGGTCACCTGACCCCTCCCAGTCCTCCTCCTCATCCTCTGGTTGCCACTCAGGTTGAAAAGGGGCCCCAGGAGTGAACAGGGGCACAAAAACCCCTCTCTGCGCCGGATCCGGCGTCGGGCGACGCCGGTCAGGCTCTGTGTCCATGTCGGGGATGGAGGCCGGGGTTGACGCCGGCCGGGGGGCCGACCGGCGTCGAACGTGGTAGTGGTGCCGTCGGAAGCGGCGCCGGTGGAGGCGTAACGAGGTCAACCGGCGCCGGTCCGGATCCAGCCTGGATCCAAGGGGGGCCTGCGGCGCTGGGGCCGGAACCGCCGGCAGAGAAGGCCTAGGCCCCCCAACCAAGTCCGCGGGTCCCGAAGGCGCGCCAGCGAGGTCGGTCCGCCCAAAGATAGCATGCATCGCCTCGTAGAACGTACTATGCTGGGCGGGAGTCGCTCCGGGTCCCGGAAAGGGAGGGAAACGCAGAGTCGACTCTTCGGCCTCCGCACGCGGAGCCGCGGGAGGGGCACCACCCGCGTGCCTCGTCGGATCGGCCGACCGACTAGGAGAAGTCGAAGAGCGACGATGCTTCTTCGACTTCTTCTTATGCTTCGACTTACCCGACCCCGAGTGCGAAGACTTCCAAGATTTCGAACTGGAATGGTGATGGCTCCGTGACCGGTCCCTCGACCTCCCTCTCAACCGGGACCTCGAACTGCGCGGAGCCGACTGCCGGTGCTCAAGCAGCTTTCGGGACCGCTCCCGCAAAGCCTTCGGCGCCATCAACAGGCAGTCGGAGCATGACTTGGGGTCGTGGTCGCGCTCCAGGCAAAAAAGACACACGCGGTGCGGATCCGTCACCGACATCATGCGATGACAGGAACCGCAGGCCTTGAAGCCGGGCATCCCTCGTGCACCTTCGGAGTCGAAGACTCGAAAAAGAAGTCGACAAAAGTCGAGAAAAAGTTAGTCAAAAATTGACTGAGGTACCGCTCTTCCCGGATCTGCGCTGGCTGGCGCAGAAAAAGAAAGAACTGACGTCAGCGCTCGAAGGCGGCGTCTAAGTAGCTGCCACGACGTCATCCCGGTGACCACGACGCCGACGACGGACGCGGAGCCGACCGACGCCACCTTCTGACGCGCAGAGATCCTGCTGCCGAAAAAACTTTCCAAATCCAGTCTGACGCCTGGGGGTAATTCTAAGGTAAGGAATCTATAACTAACGTGTTTCTTTCAGATATCATGTTTTACGTAAACGCTTGACTTAAATAATTTACCAATGGTTGCATCATGAGGCGTACATAAAGTCCCACAGTCTATATTCCTGGGCAGTATCTTCTGCCTAGCATTAGGTGGACATTATGGTGGAATGAAAGGCACCACTTGTAGTGGATGGGCCAGCCACAGCAGTCAGAAGCTCATATCACCAAGAGGACAACATTTTCAAGTGGTGCAGCAAACACCCGGGTGGAAAAGCCAGACTGGAAATAAAACAGATTACACAGCACTATTTGGTGTCAACCCAGGTGGAGACGGATTACTTATTGTAATATCTCTCTTAGTCACAGCCCTAACCGATTGGTAGCCAAGTGTACTGGTGACCCCAGTGGGTAGTACATTTTATGTAATGACGACTTATGTTCCCATTTTAAAAAGCAAGAAAAATAACATGCAGAGTAGAGACAGCCCTGCTTATACGAAAAGGAGATGTAGTGCTTGCAGCAGACAAGTACTGAGAGACAGGGTGTAGGAAAGTGGGTTTCTGTTGCAGTAACCCCCCCACTTTTTGCCTGATAACTGATGCACTTTTCCTTGGTGTGCCCTAGGTCCCTGCCAATCAGGTACCCAGGGCCTGTGTTCCTTCCCTAAAAACTGTACTAAAGCCTAAACCCAATTGGCATCTCTGGCCACAGGTAAGCCCCTGGTAAATGGTACCCTAGGTACCCAGGGCACTGTGACCAGAGAAGGCCCCTAAGGGCTGCAGCACTTATTGTGCCACCCTTAGAGGCCCTGTACCCTGACACACACACCCTGCCTTTGCAGGCTGCGTGTCTTGGTGCAGAACTAAACAGAGAGTCGACATGGCACACATCCCTGTGTGCCATGCCCTAAACACACTGCCCTGGCATACCTCAGTCACCCCTCTAGCTGGGTGCACTATGCCAGTGGTGTGGGCACAGGTGCATGAGCCCTGTGCCCCTACAGTACCAGGGCCATTCCTAGGCACTGTAAGTGCAGTGATGCCATTAAGAGTATATGGTGCTGGGAGGTTGTCATTACGAACTCCACAGCACCATAATGGCTACACTGAAGACTGAGAAGTTTGGTATCAAACTTCTCAGCACATTAAACCCACACTGATGCCAGTGTGGGATTTAATGTAAAATGCACGTCAGAGGGCAACTTAGAGTTGCCCCCTGAACCTAACCTACAATCCACGTCTTGTCTGAGGGGCTGCCCCGGCTGCCACACAGCAGACATGTTGCTGGACCCCTGGGTGGAGAGCCAGCCGCTCTCCTGGGCCTGCAACAATGCACATCCTGGGCGAGGTGCTAGGTCTCCTCCCCCAGGATGGGCAGGGGAAGCTTCAAAGGCATGCTGCCTTTGTGAGCTTCTCCAGGCCACTTGCTGTACTCAGCAACTGGCCCCCACCGGTTCTGACCCCCTCTCTGGTGGCAAGACTGGCGGGAAACCCCAAGGGAGGAAAGGGGATGTGCCAGCCTCTGCCAACCCCACCCCTCAGGTGGGGGAGGCGTGGTGAAGCACAACTCCGGGCTCTCGCCATCTTGAAGATGGGGAGCCCTGCCCAATCAGGACTAGGCTACTGCCCCCCTCCCACAGGAGAGGGGCAGGATAGGGGGTGTACCCACCCCATTGGTCCCTGCCCTTTACCTACCTGTAACGCCCCTATATTTAGTATTTAGGGGCACCCTGAACCTTCCTTCCTCAGATTCCTGCAACCTAAGAAGAAAATGGACGAAAGAAGACGCCCAGCAGAGGAGACTGCAGAGAACAACTGACTTGGCCCCAGCCCTACCGGCCCGTCTGCAGTTTCCAGGGATCCTGCGCCAAATATCGTCTTGTCCTGCAGCCAGCGACCTCCAGAACCCCGGGGAGGACTGACTGCCTTCAACAAAGACCGGATCTCCTGTGAACAGCAGCTCTGTTCAAAAGAAACACCAAACAAAGACTCCGAGCCTGCTGAGGAAAAAGAAACCCGACGCCTGGAACCACCACTGCACCCGTGGGCCTACAGCCCGAGTTCAAGTGGCCCACCGGTCCCAGCGAGGTCCCCCAGCGCTCCAGAGTCCGAGTCCACTGTGGGTTGACCCCTCCAGGACTCCCAGACGTCGCCTGCAGCCTCTGCACGAGACCCACCCCCCCCCCCAACCGCGAGTTGCCCGGTAAGGTGAAATCCAACCTCAAAAGACACCCCTGCATCCAGCCGCCCTGCGCCCTGGAGAAAGGAACCCGAGGTGCACCTACGTCCCCGAGCCCTCCAACTTACCTGCCCAGCTGTTGGTTCCTCCTGGAAGTCTTCCTGGACCGAGCCTGCAGCTGAAAACCAAAACCGAAAATCCCCATTGAAAACAACAGGGCACCCGACGGCAAAACAGCACTCTGCACCCGGCCGCCCCAGCGCCGCTGAGGGTGCACCTTTTGTGCTGGCTTGTTTCCCAATTTGCCCTGACCTAAACCCTAGGAGCTTTTCTCCCACAACCTTGTGGCCTGCTCGCCAGCAGCCACCAACCGGAGGCCCCCTATCCCCCATAGGATAACATTGGGCCTCAACACTCTGCACCCGGCCGCCCTAGTGCCGCTGAGGGTGCAACAACAGTGCATCACTGACCCTGGGAGACCCCTGAGTCTATGCCCAGAACCTTAACTCTGGCCAGTCGATTACTTACCTGAAAACCGATAACCTACATTTTCTCCATAGGGTAACATTGACTGGTTTACACTGAAATTTCTTCTAAGTGTTGAGTTTTGAAACTTTAAAATAATCACTAAAAATCGTCCGATCAACGAAAACGAAATTACTCACCTGTTATCAGGAGAGATCCCAGTGCTGGATCTTGGTGCCCAGCACTGACCCTGAAAAGTAATCATAACTGTACTTACCGGTATCTTGAATTTCCTTCCATAGGATAACATTGCCTGGTTTTTGCTGAAAAAGTTTCTAAGTGTCGATTTTGCAAACTTACAAATATTCGTTAAAAATCGCCTGTATAACAAAAACACATTCTTTCAACTGTTTACAGGAGATGCACCAGTGCTGGATCCAGGATCCAACACTGAGTTAGAAAAAGTAACAATAACCACACTTACCTGCTAAGTGAATTTCCTCCCATAGGATAACATTGGTGATTCTATGTGAAAAAGTTTCTAAGTGTCAACTTTTAAAATACAATAATATTCCTTAAAAATCACAACTGTAACCAAAACGTGTTTACAGGAGATGTCCCAGGACTGAATCTATGATCCAGTCCTGTGGTAAGAAAAGTAATCCAAAAAGTAATCTATTGCATTTAACTAGAAATTCCCATTGAACTCAATGTATTATTGTGTTTGAAATTGTGTTGCCTATTGCAACAACTGTAACTATTGTATTCAAAAGTCTATTGCCTATTTGAAAAGTATTTAACTAAAGTAACTCATTCTGAGAAAGTATATTTTGATACCTATTGTTGGTTCTAAAATAAAACAACTATATATTTTGATACAAAACCATTGGCCTAGAGTTCAGTTCTTGAGTGTGTGAGACCATTTGCTGACTGAGTGTGTACAACAAATGCTTTACACTGTCCTCTGATACTGCCTTACTGCTCGACCAAGCTACCACTTTAGAGAGTACGGTTATATCTAACTTTAGCCTCTGCCAAACCTCTGGGGACTGTGGACTCTGTGCACACTGAACCTTACTTTGGTTCAGTATATACAGAGCCACTTTCTTACACATGGTGCAACTGTTCTTATTTTATTTATTGTACTAGCACTCCTTAGTAGAGGTACAATACTTCCAATGGGACAGTATCCCCAAACCTTCTATGTTACCAATAGGAAATTCGAAGTGGAGACACTCAATAACAGCGCCGATGAAACATTTAATTTCATAGAATTGACCTGAACACAATGTCATATTGCAAATATCATTTCAATAACTTACCCAAGTCCTGGTTGTGAGCCTTCTCCTGTCCTTCTACATACAGCAGACTGTATCCCTCCCAGAGTTTGGCCATTCCAAGGGGACACAGTGGGATCTGGACAGATTGGCTGTGCTTCACTAAAGTATAGCCCACGCTGACGCTCCGGCCAGGCATTCCAGGCAAACCAAGTGGACCTTGTTTCCCTGGGGCACCTAAGCATAAATTTTCATAAAACATATAGGATTAACGTTGATTTCAAATTTCATATTTCTTTATTTCTCATAGTTTGTTGAGATAACTACCATTAAAAACTGTGTTTCTTCAGCAAATTCACTTTAAAGAGATTATTGACAATGATGGGAAAAAAGTGATTCTACAGCCCTATGCTTTTAAACCATTTGATCAAAATGTCACCCCTTACTGTAAGTGTATGTCTATTTCAAAGGTAACACAAGTAATTTACATGTTAAGGTTTGCATGTTTCTAAGGTGAAATGATCTTAAGCAGTTTTTCAAAGAAATGAATACCTAGTGTATCCGCTACACAATTTAAGTAGAGTTTGTGATTGAGAAATGCACTTTATTGCACTGTGTAACTGTAGCCTTCTTAAAGAGGTCTGCTCTTTTCTGGGGATGCTCTGCTCATTCTAGCATCTCTGGGCGATCTCCTAAGTGTCAACAACCGAGTGACAATGCTAGTGAACCCTCTATATAATCTAGCATCTTCTATGAATGGTGGGTGCTAAGCATAAAACAGACACTTATGCTATGTTGCCTTTGTCCCAGTATGAAATATTCCTCAAAGCGTGCCTCTTAACCTCGTTGTGGACATCAACATATAGACTCTATTCTATCCTACATTAGCCATTTCCTACACTCTCCTTCGAATTTCCCCGACTTATGTAAATATGTCTTTGTAAGGAAACAGCTTTTTGCTGGTTTACCTCACCCCTCCCCTATTTACCCCCATTTCACTACAAGGTACTGGTTCTGAAATGCCCTGAGCCCTGCTAAACAGGACTCAGTGCATGTGCTCAGACCCTTAAACTGATGTATGTTTAATTGGCTTGTCCCCAATTGCCATAACCCGACTTACTTGTAAGTTCCTAGTATATGGTACCAGGGGTATCTAGGGCTTGTAGGTTGAGGTGTTTCTCGTGGACTGCAGCACTAGTTGTGCCCCCATGAGTACGACACGGTAAAACATGGCTCCCAGTCTGCCATTGTAGACTGGAAGGGCAGTTTAAAACTGCTAACTCAACGTTGCCATTTAAAGTAATGACAAAGCCCAAACCTCCCTTTTTAATGTACGTAAGTCTCCCCCATGGCAGGCCTAATGAGCCGAAGGCAGGTTGCTGTATTTTAGAAAGTAGGAAACGTACTCTTACATGTTTCAGCAGTAAAAACCCTAAATTATCATTTTTACTGTGGAAAGGCTAGTAGCCCCATTGGCAAGTACAGAGTTACAGGCTATCACCCCAACCAACTTCTGAATGGGACTACTAAGGTTGTTACTGTTTGGTATCAAAAGAATCAGAGCATTGCACAAGTTACTAACTTGTGTAACAATATATCTGTAAGAGACAGTAGTTAGTGACAGATTCCTTACCTTAGAATATCCCCAGGCGTCAGGCTGGATCCGGAAAGTTTTTGCGTAGCAGTACCCTTGCGCGTCGGTAGGCGGCGTTGTGCGGCTCCGCGTCCGTCGTCGGCACCGCCGGAGATGACGTCGCGGGCAGTACTTAGACGCCGCCCCCTGCGCACTGACGTCAGTTCTGTACCACGACTTTCCGCGCCAGGAACGCAGAGCCATGCAAGAAGCTGACATAGGTGTCTGAAAAATACTAGGGCCCTGAAAGGGATGTCCTTAACCCTAGAAATCAGTTCGCAGAACGGGGAGGATGGGTGGGCGGTAGGGAATCTGTCACTAACTACTGTCTCTTACAGATATATCGTTACACAAGTTAGTAACTTGTGCATCTGAAAGAGACACGTTAGTGACAGATTCCTTACCTTAGAATAGATACCCCAGCAATACCAACCCCGGTGGTGGGTCTGCGAACAAAGATCAGACGAGGAAGTCCCCGGAGAACAGAACGGCCAAAGAAGCCGTCTCTCCGGACTTGGCTGTCAAGGCAGTAATGTTTGGTAAATGTGTGCAGCGAGGCCCACGTAGCTGCCTGACATATATCCTGTAACGGAACCCCGCGGCCTAAAGCCGTGGTAGCCGCCGTTGCCCTGGTGGAATGGGCACGCAGCCCAACAGGAGGCTCCTTCTTAGCCAAAGAATAGCAGGCTTTGATACACATAGTGACCCAGAGGGAGATGGTCCTTTTGTGTACCGCCCGACCTTTTGGCGCCCACGTAGCCAACAAAGAGCTGGTCATCCACCCGGAACTGTTGTGTGCGGTTGATGTAAAAGAAAGCGCACGTTTTGGGTCCAGACGGTGGAGCCTCTCTTCCTCTCTGGAAGGATGCGGAGGCGGAAAGAAGGTGGGCAAAGTGATGGTCTGCCCAACATGGAAGGCAGTAACCACCTTTGGCAAGAAGGACGGACGCGTCCGAAGAACAACCTTGTCTGGATGAACAGACAGAAAGGGAGGTTTGCATGAAAGAGCCTGGAGCTCACTCACCCGCCGAGCAGAGGTGATGGCCACCAGGAATGCTGTCTTCAGAGTAAGAAGACGAAGAGGACAATTATGTAGAGGCTCAAAGGCAGCGCACATTAACCCCTTGCGCGCGGTGCCGATTTTCGCCCTGTGCGGGCGATTTAGAGAGTGGGCGGGATTCGGACGGCCCCCGGCCGTCCTCCGCACACGCCCACCGTGACGTATGACGGCCGGGGGCCGTCCGAAGCACCGAAGGGGTTAAGAAGGTAAGAACCAAGTTCAAGTCCCACTGAGGCATTACAAACGGAACAGGAGGAAAGAGGTGTGTAATGCCTTTAAGAAACCTGTTAACCACAGGGGACTTGAAAAGGGAGGGCTGATCAGGAAGGCTGATATCGCACAAAGATAGCCCTTGATGGTACCCAGGGCAGAACCCTGTTGGGCCAGAGAAAGAAGGAACAGAAGAACCTCAGAAAGAGGGGCAGAAAGGGATTCACAGCCTTTGCTGTGCACCATGCCACAAACTTGTTCCACCTGCAGGCGTATACCACCTTAGTGGAGGGACGCCTGGCTGCCAGAATCACATGACAAACTTCGGGAGGCAAGTCGAAAGGAATCAACTGCCGCCACTCAATCTCCACGCAAGCAGGTGTAGACTGGACAGGTTCGGGTGGAGGACCGTCCCCTGCTGCTGCGACAGAAGAGCCTCCCGAAGAGGCAGACGGATCGGGGGATCGACGCTCATACTGAGTAGCTCGGGATACCAAACTCTTCGAGCCCAGTCCGGAGCCACAAGAATGACTTGGGCCCGGTTGCGCCGAATCTTCTTCAACACTCTGGGTAGAAGTGGTATAGGCGGAAAGGCGTACAACAGACCGCAACTCCACTCGTGACGAAAGCGTCGCCGAGCGAGTGCCGCCTGGAAATTCCAACGCGCAGAACTGCTGACATTGCGCGTTCTCTTCGGTGGCGAACAGATCTAACCAAGGCTCTCCCCACTGCTGAAAGAGACCTTGCGCCACCTCCGAGTGAAGACGCCATTCGTGATCCATCATGCACCTGCGGCTGAGGTTCGTCCGCCCTGGCGTTCAGGGAACCTGCCAGGTGTTGAACCATCAGGAATATGCCCTGATGTTCCAGCCATGTCCAGAGGCGCAGAGCCTCCTGACATAGGGGCCACGACCCCACCCCGCCCTGTTTGTTGCAATACCACATGGCGGTGGTGTTGTCTGTGAACACCTGCACTACCGTCCCTTTGACAGAGGGAAGGAATGCCTTGAGTGCAAGTCGGATCGCCCGGAGCTCCAGAATGTTGATATGGAGCCGGGACTCCGCCGGAGACCAGAGGCCTCTGATCTCCGCCTCTCCCATGTGACCGCCCCATCCCAGAAGGGACGCGTCCGTCACAACTGTGTGCTCTGGCTGGGGAAGGGAGAGGGATCTGCCCATGACCCATTGCCGGTTTGAGAGCCACCACTGCAACGGTTTTGCAGTACCCTCCGAGATCTGGACGTGATCGGACAGGTTGCCCTGGTGCTGCGCCCACTGGAACTTCAGGTCCCACTGCAGAGCCCGCATATGCCATCTGGCATGATTGACCAGCAGGATGCAGGAGGCCATGAGGCCCAGCAGCCTCAGGGTCATCCGTACCGAAACCCAGGATAAAGGCCGAAAGATCGGAATCATAGCCTGAATATCCCGGACTCGCCGTTCGGGAGGATAAACCCGAAACTGCGTCGTGTCCAGAACTGCTCCGATGAAATGGAGCTGTGGAGGAGGAATCAGGTGCGACTTCGGCACGTTGATGGAGAACCCCAGCGAGTGCAGGAGTTCGGCCGTTGTCTGGAGGTGGGCGACGACTGCCTGGGACGAGCCCGCCTTCAGCAGCCAGTCGTCGAGGTAGGGGAAGACTGGAACCCTTGCCCGGCGCAGATGGGCTGCGACCACCGCCATCACTTTCGTGAACACCCGAGGGGCGCTGGTAAGGCCAAAGGGAGCACGGTGAACTGAAAATGCTCGAGGCCTACCGTGAACCGCAGGTAACGCCGGTGGGCCGGCAGGACGGGGATGTGGAAATATGTGTCCTGCAAGTCCAACGCTACCATCCAGTCTCCAGGGTCGAGAGCAGTCAAGACCTGAGCTAGGGTGAGCATCTTGAACTTCTCCTTCCGGAGGAAGCGATTGACGTTCCGGAGGTCCAAGATAGGACGCATGTCCTCCTTGTCCTTTTGGGCACCAGAAAGTAGTGGGAGTAGCAACCACGTCCTACTTCTGGGGTCGGAACGCGCTCGATGGCCCTCTTGGCCAAGAGGGCCGCAACTTCCTTTTGAAGAAGCACCAAGTGATCCCCTGACATGCGGTGGAATTGAGGTGGCATGGCTGGGGGGATGGTCACGAAGGGGAGGGAGTAGCTCCTTCGGACAATGTCCAAGACCCACCTGTCCGAGGTGATGGCACGCCAGTGGTGAAGGTGATGGCGGACCCTGCCCCCTACTGGCGTGCTGTGCACCTGAAAGGAAGGACTAGGAGGGCTTGGAGGCCGCGGACGGGGCGGGGTTGGTGGCCTGACCCGCACGCTGGTTGCCTGACCCGCCACGGCGGGAGCCACGTCCTCGGCCACGCGAAGACGCTTGCTGCGCGGGCCGGTGGCTGGGCAGCGGACGTGACTGGGCGCCCCTTCCGTGGCCACGAAAGGGGCGAAAAGCAGACTGTTGCTGAGGGCGCACAGCAGAAAGGCCCAGGGACTTGGCTGTAGCCCGTGAGTCCTTAAAGCGCTCCAGCGCATGGTCTGCCTTTGTCCCAAAAAGACCAACTCCATCAAAGGGCATGTCCATAAGAGAGTTTTGGACATCACCCTAGAAACCAGTGGTGCTCAGCCAGGCGTGACGGCGCAGCGCCACTGTCGTCGCAAGCGATCTGCCTAGCGAGTCGGCGGTATCAAGGCCACATCTGATGGTGTACTTTGCCGCATCTCTTCCCTTCGCAATGGTGCGGGAAAGCAGTGTCTGGACCTCCTCAGGACACTGGGGCAGAACTTGCGCCACCGAGTCCCACAATGGTGTGGCTCAATGGTTAGAGCGGCAGACCCTGATGCAGAGATCTGGCCCGGGACCAGGGTTCAATTCCCGCCTCGGCGGGTCTTGGACTCAATTTCCTCGGACCTGATAATTCTCGCCTCGTGCCTATTCTAATCATGGGTCCCACTCTGCAACTCTGGGCAATAGCTTGCTTAATCTCCACAACGGCCCCACCAGCGCTGGGATGCCTGGCTTCACCTTGGGGGTGCCCAGGAGTGGACATTTCACAGGGAATAGCCAGGAAGGGTTCCACAGCGGTATGCGTATAGCGCCAGGATGCCCCAGTTGGGGTGGCAGTGCGCTTTACAAGTACGAATTTACAATATCGGCCCAAGAGGCAAGTGGTGTTGACTGACCGCAAGCCAGCACTGGCGGAAGAAAAGACCTTCTTCCCAAATTGATCCAGGCGTTTGGATTCCCTATTCGGGGGAGCGGTAGGGAAGGCGCTCTGGGAAGCAGAGGCTTGGCCCACCAAGCTCTCAAGGGTGGGGTGTGGAGAGAGAAACGGGGGGTCGCCCGGAGCAGGGCGATGGCGTCGGGCCACGTTCCTATCCACAGGAGCCCCTGTGGTGGGCTTGGCCCAAAAGAACGTCTGAAAGCGCCTCGTTGAACGGCAGCAGTGGCTCCGAGGAGGTAGCCGCCGGCTGAAGCACTTCCGTCAGGATGTTAGTCCTGACAGCCACTGTAGGCAACTGGAGGTTTAAGGCCCCAGCTGCTCTACGCAACACCGTTGCAAAGTTTGCTCCCTCCTCCGTTGCCACGGAGGGAGGAGACAGCATGCCAGAGTCAGGGGAGGTGTCCAGACCACTGGCATCCCCAAGTTCATCAGCCCAGTCCTGATCAAACTCACACTGCTGTGTGAGAGGGTAATCAGACCCCTCCCAGTTATCTACGTCCTCCAAGTCAGGTTCAAAATAAGGAGGAGGGACATGTGGGACCCAAGGTCCCAGCGGCGTCGGAGCCGGCGTCGAGCGATGCCGGTCCGGCGCCGTGTCCGGATCCGGAGAGAACCGGGGAACGACGCCGCCCGGAGCCCCGGGCAGCGTCGGGAACGGCACCGGAGACATCTGCGCCGGCGGAGGTGTAGTTAGGTCAACCGGCGTCGATGGGGGTTGCGGCAGCACCGGAGCCGGGATCGAGGCCGAAGCCGGGGCCGTTACCGAGGCTGGTATTACAGGCGGCGCCGGGACCGGAGTCGCCGGCGGCACCGGGAAACCCCATCAGGGCCCGCGGAGCCCGAAGGCGCACCGGGGGGACCTTGAGGCCCGAAGAGGCGGGCCATGGCCGACAGGAATTCCTGTATCTCGGCCGGAGTCGCCCCGAAGCCGGGAAGGACGGGTAATGCGGGGCGGCTCCACAGGCACTCCCGGAGCCGCGGGGGCGGGACGGTGCCGATAGGAGCCTCAGCCGAGTCGCGAGACCGGCGAGGCGAAGCCTTCGAGCGATGGCGCTTCTTAGACTTTTTATGCTTCGACTTACCGGAGGAGTGCGAGGACTTGGACCCCGACGACCGATGAGGACTCTGCGACCGGCCCCTCTACCTCTCACGTGAGCGAAGCTTGGTGTGGCGCGGAGCCGACTGCCGGACCTCGAGGAGCTTTCGAGACCGTTCTCGTAAAGCCTTCGGGTGCAAGGCCCGGCAGTCGGGGCACGACTTCGTGTCGTGGTCGCGGCCGAGGCAGTAGAGACACTCTAATTGCGGGTCTGTGATCGACATCATGCGACCACAGGCGTCGCAGGGCTTGAAGCCGGGCATCCCTACCGACACCTTCGGAGTCGAGAGACTCGTTTAGAAAACAGTGAAAATTCACCCAAAAATTTAGTCAAAAAATGACTAGGGCACTGCTCTTCCCGGATCTGCGCTTACTGGCGCGGAAAAAAGAAGAACTGACGTCAGCGCGCAGAGGCGGCGTCTAAGTACTGCCCGCGACGTCATCCCGGCGGTCCCGACGACGGACGCGGAGCCGCACGACGCCGCCTACCGACGCGCAAGGGTACTGCTACGCAAAAACTTTCCGGATCCAGCCTGACGCCTGGGGATATTTTAAGGTAAGGAATCTGTCACTAACGTGTCTCTTTCAGATCCATCTGATTTAATGTTTATATGGAATTTAATATCACTGATGGGCAAAGTGCAACTTTAGAAGTTGCCACTTTAGTAGCCCAGGGTTTCCAGTGCCCGTTTGCGGATGTACAAGGAACTTGTCCTGCAGACATCTTTCTGCCCTCCTGGGGTGATGTGCTAATGACTCCCAGGAAAGGACAAAATAATGGCTTGCATGGGAGAGAGGTGTTTCCTCCCTCCTGCAGGAAGCCACATGGGTGAAGCCGTTTTTGTAGGGCAAATGGGTAACACTTGGGAGAGGGGCTGCTCTATTGTTTAGGCGGACATGCTGGCCCTGGGGACAGGAGAGGAGAAGGTGTAGCCCTTTGGTAGCCACACCTCTGGGGGTGGACTAAAAAGCTCTGAGTGCTGAGAGAGGGGTATCGTCATCTTGGGAGTGGCCAGAATGGTGCATCCTAGGATAGCCAGATGCCACACTTTCCAGAAAGTGGTCATAAGGAAGGAGGGGGCTTGGTAGGCCATTGGCTACCAACTGCATCTTACCCTGAGGGCATTTTCTGAAGATAAATAGGGCACCCCTTTCACCCAGAACTCAGATCTCGACTGACTCGAAAGAAGGACTGAAGGAGGACTGCCCTGCTGCACCAAGGGACCAGCAAAGAGAGGCTGCACTGACAAGGGCGACACCTGCTGCAACTGGTGGCTAGCGAAGAGAGGGACTGTGCCTGCCGTGTCCTGCTCAAGGAGAAGTCATCTCCAGAGCCCAGTCAGGCCAAGAGAACGTCCAAGGGCCAGTCGACTGGCATCCTGATTGCAACATAGGGACACAATTGCTGAAGAAGCCTGCTGGGGCAAGTTGGTAGCCCAAAGTCTTCAACCCGCTACCACTGCTGTTGTGTAACACCAAGGACCAAGAACCAACACACAGAGTTGCACCAGAGTTCGCTGAACCCGGGAGTAGTGTCAGAGAGGAGAGTTCCTAGGACCGTCAGAAGGGAAGTTATCATCCCAGTAACAATTGGCCTGTGATCGCAACATTGCGTGGCTGGAAGTCCAGTGGTGACTGGACTTTGGCCAGACCGTAGAGGACTTCGTGGGACGTCGACCCTACAACCAGGACCCCCTCACCATCTTCGTGGACCGGGGAATCCCTGCAGGAAGACCCCCGTAGACCGCATCACATCCACAGTATCCTTGGAGCATCTTCAGCATTCCGCATCCCTTGCATCAGGACTACTCCGTAGGAATCCATTACAACGCAGATAAAGTGCCAGGAACTGCTCAAGAACTGCTTCTTCTGAGAAGGAAGCTGTTCTTGAGGACTTTGCTGGTCCCCCTAACTAGCTTCCTGCCAGAGTTGGTCGCCCCAAGTACTTCTACCCAACAGCATTGACACTTACCTAAGTTTTCTCTGAAAAGTTCAATTCGTTGACTTTGCCAAGGCTTGTGCGCAGTTGAGTGAAATTGCTTTGATTTATTATTGCTCGTCAAATCAATATCCCTAGAACTGTCTTGTGGATATTTTTCTCTCTAGTATCCAAATTCTTATAAAATACAGTCTATTTTTATAAATTGTTTTTTTAAATTTCTTGAGTGTAGTGTTGATTTCTTCTGCAATTGTTTTGGTGCTGTTTAAATGCTTTACACGTGTTGCTATGTGTAAGCTTTGCTGCTTAGTGCCATAGCTACCGAGGGAGGAGCTGGTGGTTTTCCAGATGAAACCTGCTGGACCTGAAGGGGTTGATAAGTGTATTACAACCACACCATATAATACGCTCCATTTCCTCACAGCCTTAATATATGTGCTTCACTTGAGCACATTTACGATGGCTTTGTGTCAATTTTGTCTGTAGTAACTATAGAAGTGCAGTTTGTGAATAGCAACAATAATAATACTCTGATTTGTATAGCGTGGCTAATTACCCGTGAAGGTCTGTAGTCGCGGTTCCTAGGCACGGGAGATTAAGTGATTTGCCCAGAATCACACGATGTTGAGCTGACGTTAAGACTCAAACCTGGGTCCCCATCTCCAAACTCGGCAGCTCTGGCCATTACGCCACACCCTCTGCAATGGGATTACTATTATGTGCATGTCCCCCCCTAAACCCCTCCTTACTCCTACCTTTTTACTCTTCCCATTTTATATATTTTCAATGTTCCAGCCATTCCTCCATCCCTCCCATATTTACTACTGCAGTCCGGGCAGAGACCTCTGCACATTAAACACAGAAGAAGTGGTGGTGGAGACCTCCACACGCAAGTTAGAATTTTGAATCAATGTGCTGCGAACCAAACACATCATATTCCCTGTAGTATTCTATCCTGTAGGTAAATGCCAAATCTCTTATATGGCTGTTACATTATAATCTCTGCCTTTGCTCTCACATTGAGTGCATGAATTACTTATCTCACATTCTGTATTGTATGTATATCATAAATGCAAAGCAATTCTCTCTTTTCCTGCTCAGTGCATATCGGACAAGTTACTTACCTTCGGTAACGACTTATCTGGTAGAGACATGATCTAGCCGCAGATTCCTTACCTTTGAATTTCCAGGCGTCAGGTTGGATCCGGAAGATTTTTCTTAGCAGTACCCCTGTGCGCCGGCAGGTGGCGTTGGTTGACCCCGCGTGACGTCGTCCGCGTTCGTCCTTGTTGTGACGTCCATGTCGTCAATATAACCGCAACTCCGGGGCGCTGACATCAGTACTTTTCCACGCCAGAAGCGCGAAACCATGAAGTGACTGACCATGGTGTGTTAAAAAATTAACAGCTAGGGCCCTTAAGGGGAACTTCCCTGACACTAAAAACAATTCCACAATGCGGGGAGGATGGGTTGGTCGGTAAGGAATCTGCGGCTAGATCATGTCTCTACCAGATAAGGCGTTACCGAAGGTAAGTAACTTGTCCATCTGAGACATCTAGCCGCAGATTCCTTACCTTTGAGCAGATACCCAAGCAAAACAACCCCCGGAGGAGGGACTGCGCAAAGGTTTAGAACAGACAATCCTGCAAAACTGAGCGACCAATCAGACCTTCTCTGTGACCCTGGGAATCCAAGCAGTAGTGTCTGGCAAACGTGTGCAGCGACTTCCACGTGGGTGCTTGGCAGATATCAGAAACAGGGACACCACACTGGAGAGCCGTGGTGGCCACTTTTGCCCTGGTAGAATCGGCCCTAAGCCCTTCAGGGGATCTTTCTTCGCTAAGGCGTAGCAAAGTTTGATACAGAGGATAACCCAGCGGGATATAGTCCTCTTTTGGACAGCACGCCCTTTCTTTGCACCCACATACCCTATACAGAGCTGGTCATCCACCTGGAACTCTTTAGTTTGATTGAGATAGAACGATAACGCTCTTCTTCCTTGGAAGGGTGCGGTGGTGCATAGAAGGTGGGAAGAGTAACCGACTGTCCCATGTGAAAGGGTATCACCACCTTAGGGAGAAAAGCTGCCTTTGTATGGAGCACCACTTTATCCGGGAAGACTGTCAGGTAAGGAGGCTGTGATGACAGTGCCTGTAGTTCGCTCACCCTCCTGGCAGATGTTATTGCCACTAAGAAGGCTGTTTTGATGGTGAGCAGCCGTAGAAGGCAGTTGTGCAGTGGCTCAAATGGTGCGCACATCAGAAAGGTGAGAACCAAATTAAGGTCCCACTGTGGCATAATAAAGGGTGAAGGGGGGACCAAGTTTGTTAACCCCTTCAAGAATCTCTGCACCAGAGGAGATTTGAAAAGAGAAGGCTGATCAGGCAGCCGAAGAAAAGAGGAAAGGGCTGAAAGATAGCCCTTCAAGGTGCCCAGAACAGAGCCCTGCCGGGTCAACGAAAGTATAAACAGGAGGACATCAGATAAAGATGCAGATAGAGGGCCAACAGACCGGTCTGTACAATATTTACAAAATTTGTTCCATCGGCAGGCGTATACCAATTTTGTGGAGGGACGCCTGGCTGCCAAAATAACCTCACAGACTTCTGGAGGGAGGTGAAAAGCTGTCAACTGTCGCCGCTCAATTGCCACGCAAGGAGGCGGAGAGTGGACAGGTTCGGGTGGAGGACCCTCCCCTGCTGCTGCGACAGAAGATCCTCCCGAATGGGCAACCTGACCGGAGGATCGATGCTCATGTCTAGAAGCTCGGGATACCAAACTCTCTGTGCCCAGTCTGGAGCCACAAGAATAACTTGTGCCCGGTCGCTCCTGATATTCTTGAGCACTCTGGGCAGGAGTGGTATAGGCGGAAAGGTGTATAGAAGGCCTGAGCTCCACTCACAACGAAAAGCGTATCCAAGCGAGAGCCGCCTTGGAAACTCCAACGCACAGAATTTATGACATTGCGCGTTCTCTTCTCAGGCGAACAGATCTAACCAAGGCTCTCCCCAGCACTGAAAGAGACCTTGTGCCACCTCTGGATGAGATGCCACTTGTCGTCCACCCTGGCGTTCAGAGAACCGGCCAGGTGTTGAACCACCAGGGAAATGCCCTGTTGTTCCAGCCAAGTCCAGAGACGAAGGGCCTCTTGAGAGAGAGTCCACGACCCCACTCCGCCCTGTTTGTTGCAGTACCACATGGTGGTAGTGTTGTCCGTGAACACCTGCACGAGCCTTCCCTTTATCAACGGCAAAAAGGCTTTCAGTGCCAGTCAGATCACCCGAAGCTCCAACAGATTGATATGGAGCTTGGCTTGCGCTGGAGACCAGAGTCCTCTGATCTCCACCTCCTCCAGAAGGCCTGGGGGATCTACTGTGAGATCTGGGTGGGGAAGGGAGAGGAGTCTGCCCTTTAACCAACCGCGGTCTGTTAGCCACCTCTGCAGGTCTCTCGCAGTGCCCTCTGAAATCTGAACCAGGTCGGTGGGATTTCCTCAATGCTGTGCCCATAGGAACTTCAGGTCCCACTGCAAAGCCTGCATGTGCCACCGTGCATGGGTCACTAGCAGGATGCAGGAGGCCATGAGGCCCAACAGCCTCAGAGTCATTCTCACTGAAATCTAGGCTAGAGGCTGAAAAATCAGTATCATAGCCTGAATATCCTGGACTCGCCATTCGAGAGGACAGGCCCGAAAAAGCACCATGTCCAGAACCGCTCCAATGAAAGGGAGCCACCATCATGGAAATCCCTCTGCCCAGCGAGTCCGTCGTGTCCAAGCCACATCTGATGGCAAACTTAACTTTGTCTCTCCCGTCTGAAATAGCTTGAGAGAGTAGAGCCCGGTCCTCCTCAGAGACTCTGGGCAGTATTTGCGCAACCGTGTCCCATATCAAATGGGAATAGCGGCCCAAAAGGCATGCGGTGTTCACCGACCGCAATGCCAGATTGGCAGAAGAAAAAAAATTATTTCCGAAACTCTCCTGTCTCTTGGATTCCCTGTCCGGGGGTGCAGAAGGGAACGCGCCACGGGAAGTGGAAGCCTGGACCACCAAGCTTTGTGGGGTGGGGTGGGTGGTGAGGAAAAGTGAGTCGCCCGGTGCAGAGCGATGGCGGCAGGCGATCGTCCTATTCACAGGAGCCTCTGTCCTGGGTTTGGACCAAGTGCCCAGAAAGACGTCTGCTAAGGCCTCATTAAAGGGCAGTACGGGTTCCGAGCTGGAGACCCCAGGCTGCAGGACCTCTGTCAAGACATTAGTCTTAACCGCCACTGTAGGGAGCTGCAGGTCCAGGACCTCCGCAGCCCTACGTATCAGCATGGCAAATGATGCTCCCTCCTCCGTAGCCAAGGTAGGAGGGGAAAGCATGCCAGAGTCTGGGGAAGTGTCCAAACCACTGTCATCACCCAACTCCTCGTACCAGTCCACAACTTGTTGGTGCGGGATTTCTAAGGGATCCTGCTCCCCCTCCCCCTCCCAATCCTCTTCCTCCATCTCTAACCCTTCAGAATAGGGCAGGGTGAACGGCATGGGACCGTACGTCTCCGATCTCGGCGTCGGGCGAACGCCCAACCGACTCCATGTCGTCAGGAATGAGGATCCGGGAGGCGCCGAGCACTGTAGGAAGGTGGAATCTGACTATATGGTTGCCCCCACTTTTTTTATGGTGTTTTGCTGGTTTATGACTTAGTTGGACTGGGATCCTGCTATTCAGGGCCCCAGTCTATCTGCTTTCTCTGTAAAAGGTTTCCATGTGCCTTAGGCACATCCCTGATTGGAATCTGGAGTGCCCTTATAAGTCCCTAGTATATGGTATACTATGTACCATGGGCATAGGTACCTCAGAGGCCTACCAGGGGCTGCAGCATGTATTATGCCACCCCTGGAAGGCCATCCAAACTGACACCACAGGTCTGCTACTGCAGCCTGGGTAAGGTGGTGCATGCACCCCTTACTGTGATATAGGTTACCTATATCACTACATACATACACACATATAAACCTATAAGTCACTCCTAAGGCAGGCCTTATCAATCCTAAAGGCAGAGTGCATGGTTCCTATGTGAGAGGGTGCCCCTGCATGAGCAGGGCCCCTCTGCAGCGTTCGGAGACCCTTCTCTGATGCTGTTTGTAGTGCAGCCTGACCATATACTCTTAAGCGCATTATAACCTCGCGTTAAATGCTAACTTTGGAATGGCTGCACCTAAACATGTCGTGTTTGGTGTCAAACATCTTGGAATACTACCCCCCGCCAATTCTGGCGGCGGGGGTAGCATTCCACCCTTCTAGAGGGAAAGACATGTTAACTCTGGCTAGCCCGGTAACTTCTTTCCAAAGCCCTGGCATCACAAAATGGATGCTGCTGCCACAGACACGAGTCTGGCCTCCTGCTGCTGGACGAAACTCCGGCAGGGAGGCCTGGACAATAGGTTTCCTGTCCCAGGGAGGTGTGACCACCTCCCCAGACAGGATAATGTGTATTGGGGCTGGGCGGGAGCACTTTCGGGTGCTTTGAAGTCCTGCACTGGGGGCACATTTGGTGTCCCTGTGCATACCCCAGTTCAAACCGGATCAGGGGCTTGCAGCCCCTGCTTTGGCGCAAACTGGACAAAGGGAAAGGGGTGTAGCCACCCCTCTGCCCTGACCCACCCATAGGTGGGGCCACAGAGTAGTCCAACCCCTATCCTTAGTATAAGTATAGGAACCCAGTCCTTAGGACTTTAGATTATCCCTGGACGAAACTCTGAAACTGAATCCTGGACCTTCGACGCTCTACTCACGATTAGAGGACAGAAGAATCTCCCTTGGGGTCAAGGAGTGACTCCCCTGCTTGGCAGGCACCAAAGAAGCATCTGTCCGGTTCGCATTTCTGAATCTCCCGTCGGACGCCGAAGTAATCGCATCACCAGAGGTGGATTCTCAGACTTCCCCGAGGCTACCCTGAGTCCCGAGCAAAGCTGAGGCCCGTGGCTATGAGGGTGACTTGAGACTGTGACCCCTGGACACCGAGCACATTTGCAAGTGCATCCTCTTCTGGGTCTCCCAAGAAGTCGTGCTTTGGGCTCCGAGTAGCCCTAGCCTCCAGCACCACCTGCACCGAAGATCACTGGCCCCCACTCCACGAGTGTCCTGTAAGCCAGATCCATGTGCGGCGTCACGAGGCTCCTTCGCGGTCGCTAGCCCGTTGGCTAGTAGCCCTTAACGAAGGCCCATCTTTTCCTAACTTGGCATCCTGGTTGCTCCAGGCCTGCCCTCACTTACCCTCGCTGGGTGAGTTCCCCAGACCTTGCTGGTCTGCACCATCGACGATCTCCCTCTGCATCGAGACTTGCCGTTGCCAAGGCTTGTTGTGTCCAATCCGGTTGCCGACACCTCAGCACTCGACAGACATCGTGTACCAGCCCGAATCCTGCTCCTGGTCGCCGACAACGCCTCCTGGACCTCGTGGCTGAAGAGACAAGACGACCGTCAACGCACCTGAAGCACTCGACATCGGTGGGCATCTGTCCATCGCCTTCCTGGTCACTGGCTAGTGACCCAGACTCTGTCCCCTCTGCTTTCAGGTTCTTCAGAACTCCGATCCACTCTTGGATCCACCCGGACACTTTTCTCTTGGTCGCCAGCAGCACTTTGCAGCAGATCGCCATTCAAATCGACGACGAAACCCGACCCCGAAGGCACCTATGCACCCGGCTTCCTGGGTGAGGTAACACGAGTACTCCGGTGCTCCCGTGGGTAGAGACTCTTCAAAGTCCTAGATCTCAAAGGGTTTGGTCCAAGTCCTCTTTTAAGTGTCCCTTTTCTCTAATTTCCCGATCACGACTTTCTCCATAGAAGTCAACGGCGTATCGCGGTTGTGTATTTACACTGCACGCGTCTCCCGTGGGTCCCCTGTGTCACTACCTTGGGTGGTTCCTTGTGGTCCAAGCACTTCTAGAGGCTCTAGGCCTAGTGTCTAGTTCAGTCGTGGTTCTTATACCACTTTATTGGTATATGGTTTGGTACGCCCCTAGGGCCCAAACGTGTATTTGTGCTATTACTGTGTTTAAATAACTTCTAACTTATGTACTTCGAACTCTAGCCTCATAAAGAGACTAGAGGGGTGTGTTTAGCAATAAATACATATATTTTGAATATATACCTGGTGTGGTGCTCTTTCATTTGATCACTCAAGAGATTATAGACTGGTAAAACAAGCTGCTTTACATTCCTTCAAGACTTAGCCTGAAGGCTGCTCTCCATAGCTACCACTAGGATAGCTTTCAATAAGGTTGTCTTTAACCTATCTCCAATAAGGGGTTGTTTGGACTGGTGCAAGGTGCCCACTATAATTAGTGGACAGCATATACCAGGCCAACTTCTCACATTGGTGTGCAGCGTGTGGGATTCCAGCTTGCTATTGTTTTACCAGATAATCTCAATTGAATTGATCAACTGAAAACCACTAAAGGTACCTAAGGTACATATAATTTAAGCTTAGAATACAGTAAGTTCTACTGAACTTAGAGTTGTGTGTTAAGGGATAGCACAACCCTTTCTACAACTCAAGAGAGTTTAGTAGGCCACACTAGAGTAGGTAGTGCATACACCACACCACACTAGTAATGTCTTTAAGGGTAGGATCTAAAGAATCCTTGCAGGAAGCCATTGAGCTTCCACCCTCCAAGTATGATACACTCCCATTCTTGGAATTGAGAGCTTTATGCAACTTGAGAAAAATAAGGACAGGCCAAAGCCCCACCACCCAACACCTCAAGGAGTTGTTGGTGGCTTATGACCTTAGTAAGCCCTTGGGGACTGAAGGGGTAGGAGCTGAGGGTGGGGCAGAAGATGAGGATGGGACCAGGGGTAGAAATACCCCCAGCCCCCTCTGAAACTGGCCAGGAGGGCGACAATGGCCCTGACCTGGATAATCCAACCCCTCCTGAGGAAGATGAAGAGGATGATCAGAATGATGCCCTCTTTGTCCCCCCAGGAAGGATTGTGAGTGTGCCCAGAAGGTCTAGGTCTTCTTCTCAGGAGTCTAACCACTCTGGCACCTCAATAGGGAGCTCTGTCTCATCTCATAGGAGGGAATCCTCTCATGAGAGAAGAAAGAGGCTGGTTCAATATGAGGAAGCTCAGCTTGAACTCAAAAAGAAGCAACTGGCTATAGACAGGGAGTCCCTAGATCTCTTTAGAGAGAGAAGAAAGTTGGGACTAGAGTCCCATGGTGGCAACAATATCCCTAGAGATAGGGAAAGGTCTTATGACCATAGAAACCTAAACAAGATTGTCCCTCCCTACCAGAGTGGGGATGACATCCACAAATGGATAACTGCACTGGAGAGGGCCTGTAAAGTTCAGAAGGTCCCCCAGAGGCAGTGGGCAGCAATCTTGTGGCTCTCCTTTGCAGACAAAGGTAGAGACAAGCTCCTCACTGTAAGAGAAGAGGATGCTGACAATTACACAGTCTTGAAGAGTGCTCTGATAGATGGGTTTGGCCTAACCACTGAACAGTATAGGTTGAAGTTCAGAGACACCCAAAAGCTCAGACTCCAGACTGGGTTGATTTTGTAGATTGTGCTACAAAGGCTCTGGAAGGTTGGATACATGGCAACAAAGTGCATGACTTTTTAGGATTGTACAATTTGATTATGAGGAGCAGATCCTTAATAATTGTCAAAACCAGCTTTTGCACCAGTATCTGGTGGACTCTGATCTGACCTCTCCCCAAGAATTGGGAAAGAAGGCAGACAAATGGGTCAGAACCAGAGTAAAAACTAGAAATCAGGGTGGTGACCAGAAGAAAGATTCTACTAAGTCCCAAGAGAAAGGTGGGGATAAATCTAAGGATAAGTCCCCTACAGGGCCCCAAAATTCCTCTTCTGGGGGTGGGTCCCAAACTCCTTCCTCTCCTGAAAAGAAACCATATTGCCATGTCTGTAAAAGGCCTGGGCACTGGAAAACTGATCCCAGTTGCCCCAGGATTGGCAATAAAGAAAATGTTCCTCCCACAACTACTACCACCCCTCCTGGTACTACCAGTAGTAATCCTCCAGTTGGGAGTAGTGCACCCAAAAGTTGGGTGCTTTTGCAAGAGGAACAGAGGTGAGCCCTAGTTTAGACAGGGACCCCTCAACAGACTCCTCTGACTCTGATGGTGGTATAGGATTTGCCACCTTTACCATGGGTCCCACAGCGTTGGGCAGGTACAGATTGGAGCCACTAATTAATGGTCAGAAAGCTGTGGCATTTAGGGACACAGGGGCTAGTGTCACCATGGTGGCAGGGAAACTAGTCCCCCTCACCAGTTTTTACCTGAGTTTAAATACCAGGTGACCAACATTGATGGTGTCAGAACAGATCACCCCATGGCCATAGTCAATCTCAGCTGGGAGGGGTCACAGGCCCAAAGAGAGTGGCAGTGTCCCCCACCTTACCTGTAGATTGCCTGATGGGCAATGATTTGGAAATTTCAGCCTGGGCTGAAGTTGAACACCAAACCCATCTTAGGATGTTGGGCGTCCCTGTAATGGTTAGTGGGGCTGTGATGGCCACAGCCCCAGCCCAAGAATTTGGAGAGATGGAGCCTGAAAGAATGGCCCACTCTCCCCCAAAAGAGAGCACAAGGGTTGAAGAAAAGTCTTCTTCCCTCCAGACAGTAGGTAAGGGTCAGCCTCCTCAGGGAACTGACCCTACCCCTAGTGAAGGAACTGCCCCAGAGGTAGTCAGGCCTGGCCTGGCCACACCCCTGATGGCAGAGGACCCTTCCAAGGTGGTACCCAGTCTGGAGCAGGTAACCTGCCCCTCTCAACCCTGCCTCAGTCAGCCCAGGGCTGCAGAGGTCAGGGAGGTCAGTGGACCCCCAGGGCCCCCTGTCCAGAGGAACCCCCCATCAGCAGATTAGGGGCACCCAGTCTAGTAGCCCTAGCCAGGTGAAAACTCCTCTACACACTGAGGGATCCCCCATGCCTTTATGTAGGGACCTCCCCCAGAAGGACTCTGGTAGGCAAGGGCAACCCTGGGACCTGAAGGTTCCAAACCTGCCATGTCCCTCCAGTAATCCAGCCAAAGGGACCCAACCCCCAGCTGTAGGCAGCCAAAGGTTGACCCTTAGAGCAAAGTGCAACTCAGTCATGGAAAGACAGGCATGCATGGTGACCAGTGATCTGAGGAAGCTGAGGCCAACATTCCTAGGGCCTCACTTCCCTACTCAGACACCTCACCAGCCTTGTACTTTACCTAAGCACACCACAGGTAGTGATTCCCCATGGTGGAGACCCTCTCATACCCTTAGGGTGAGGGATTGCTTAGTGGACCATAAGACAGGGGGCAACCATGCTAGTGCAGGTGCTTCCTTATATGACCACTTAGTCAATGAAGGCTCAACTGGTCAAGGTTAGCCTTATCTCCTTTCGTTTGGGGGGTTATGTAGGAAGGTGGAATCTGACTATATGGTTGCCCCCACTTTTTTTATGGTGTTTTGCTGGTTTATGACTTAGTTGGACTGGGATCCTGCTATTCAGGGCCCCAGTCTATCTGCTTTCTCTGTAAAAGGTTTCCATGTGCCTTAGGCACATCCCTGATTGGAATCTGGAGTGCCCTTATAAGTCCCTAGTATATGGTATACTATGTACCAAGGGCATAGGTACCTCAGAGGCCTACCAGGGGCTGCAGCATGTATTATGCCACCCCTGGAAGGCCATCCAAACTGACACCACAGGTCTGCTACTGCAGCCTGGGTAAGGTGGTGCATGCACCCCTTACTGTGATATAGGTTACCTATATCACTACATACATACACACATATAAACCTATAAGTCACTCCTAAGGCAGGCCTTATCAATCCTAAAGGCAGAGTGCATGGTTCCTATGTGAGAGGGTGCCCCTGCATGAGCAGGGCCCCTCTGCAGCGTTCGGAGACCCTTCTCTGATGCTGTTTGTAGTGCAGCCTGACCATATACTCTTAAGCGCATTATAACCTCGCGTTAAATGCTAACTTTGGAATGGCTGCACCTAAACATGTCGTGTTTGGTGTCAAACATCTTGGAATACTACCCCCCGCCAATTCTGGCGGCGGGGGTAGCATTCCACCCTTCTAGAAGGAAAGACATGTTAACTCTGGCTAGCCCGGTAACTTCTTTCCAAAGCCCTGGCATCACAAAATGGATGCTGCTGCCACAGACACGAGTCTGGCCTCCTGCTGCTGGACGAAACTCCGGCAGGGAGGCCTGGACAATAGGTTTCCTGTCCCAGGGAGGTGTGACCACCTCCCCAGACAGGATAATGTGTATTGGGGCTGGGCGGGAGCACTTTCGGGTGCTTTGAAGTCCTGCACTGGGGGCACATTTGGTGTCCCTGTGCATACCCCAGTTCAAACCGGATCAGGGGCTTGCAGCCCCTGCTTTGGCGCGAACTGGACAAAGGGAAAGGGGTGTAGCCACCCCTCTGCCCTGACCCACCCATAGGTGGGGCCACAGAGTAGTCCAACCCCTATCCTTAGTATAAGTATAGGAACCCAGTCCTTGGGACTTTAGATTATCCATGGACGAAACTCTGAAACTGAATCCTGGACCTTCGACGCTCTACTCACGATTAGAGGACAGAAGAATCTCCCTTGGGGTCAAGGAGTGTCTCCCCTGCTTGGCAGGCACCAAAGAAGCATCTGTCCGGTTCGCATTTCTGAAGCTCCCGTCGGACGCCGAAGTCATCGCATCACCAGAGGTGGATTCTCAGACTTCCCCGAGGCTAACCTGAGTCCCCAGCAAAGCTGAGGCCCGTGGCTATCGTGGGTGACTTGAGACCGTGACCCCTGGACACCGAGCACATTTGCAAGTGCATCCTCTTCTGGGTCTCCCAAGAAGTCGTGCTTTGGGCTCCGAGTAGCCCTAGACTCCAGCACCACCTGCACCGAAGATCACTGGCCCCCACTCCACGAGTGTCCTGTAAGCCAGATCCACGTGCGGCGTCACGAGGCTCCTTCGCGGTCGCTAGCCCGTTGGCTAGTAGCCCTTAACGAAGGCCAATCTTTTCCTACCTTGGCATCCTGGTTGCTCCAGGCCTGCCCTCACTTACCCTCGCTGGGTGAGTTCCCCAGACCTTGCTGGTCTGCACCATCGACGATCTCCCTCTGCATCGAGACTTGCCGTTGCCAAGGCTTGTTGGGTCCAATCCGGTCGCCGACACCTCAGCACTCGACAGACATCGTGTACCAGCCCGAATCCTGCTCCTGGTCGCCGACAACGCCTCCTGGACCTCGTGGCTGAAGAGACAAGACGACCGTCAACGCACCTGAAGCACTCGACATCGGTGGGCATCTGTCCATCGCCTTCCTGGTCACTGGCTAGTGACCCAGACTCTGTCCCCTCTGCTTTCAGGTTCTTCAGAACTCCGATCCACTCTTGGATCCACCCGGACACTTTTCTCTTGGTCGCCAGCAGCACTTTGCAGCCGATCGCCATTCAAATCGACGACGAAACCCGACCCCGAAAGGCACCTATGCACCCGGCTTCCCTGGGTGAGGTAACACGAGTACTCCGGTGCTCCCGTGGGTAGAGACTCTTCAAAGTCCTAGATCTCAAAGGGTTTGGTCCAAGTCCTCTTTTAAGTGTCCCTTTTCTCTAATTTCCCGATCACGACTTTCTCCATAGAAGTCAACGGCGTATCGCGGTTGTGTATTTACACTGCACGCGTCTCCCGTGGGTCCCCTGTGTCACTACCTTGGGTGGTTCCTTGTGGTCCAAGCACTTCTAGAGGCTCTAGGCCTAGTGTCTAGTTCAGTCGTGGTTCTTATACCACTTTATTGGTATATGGTTTGGTACGCCCCTAGGGCCCAAACGTGTATTTGTGCTATTACTGTGTTTAAATAACTTCTAACTTATGTACTTCGAACTCTAGCCTCATAAAGAGACTAGAGGGGTGTGTTTAGCAATAAATACATATATTTTGAATATATACCTGGTGTGGTGCTCTTTCATTTGATCACTCAAGAGATTATAGACTGGTAAAACAAGCTGCTTTACATTCCTTCAAGACTTAGCCTGAAGGCTGCTCTCCATAGCTACCACTAGGATAGCTTTCAATAAGGTTGTCTTTAACCTATCTCCAATAAGGGGTTGTTTGGACTGGTGCAAGGTGCCCACTATAATTAGTGGACAGCATATACCAGGCCAACTTCTCACAAGCACCTCGGCATCGAACGCGACGCCCGGGAAGGTCGCTGTGGAGGTGCAACCGGCATCGGTCCAGACCCGGGAACGGGTCCAATGGGAGGCCATGGCGCCGCAGGCATGGGAACCATGGGGGCCCCTCCATCCTCTGAGCCGCACCAGAGACACAATAAATGGGGGTCCGTGACCGACATGGCGTGGTGACAGGCGCCACACGGCTTGAACCCCAAAGTCTTCTTGCTCGACATGCCTAAACACACCAACGAAGTCGACAAAAGGGTCAAAAAAGTCTGTCAAAAATTGACAGGGGGTAGCTCTCTTCAACGGATCTGCGCTGGCTGGCTCGGATAGAAAAGAACTGACGTCAGCGCGCCGGAGTGGCGGTTATATTGATGACTCGGACGAAACGACGCCTACGACGTCAAACGGAGTCGACTGACGCCACCTACCAGCATGCAGGGGTACTGCTAAGAAAAATCTTCCGGATCCATCCTGATGCTTGAAAGTTCAAAGGTAAGGAATCTGCGGCTAGATGTCTCTATCCGATGTTTTTGTACGTATTTGTGTACTGCAGATGCTTCTGACCCCTGCATATTCCTTCTCGTTCATCTTTCACTCATGTTGTTTCATAGATTTATGAAGTGTGTGTTCTGGCCTGTATCCAGGATTCCCTCATAGATCTGTGTCTGGTTTCTGGCTGTTTGAGATGCATTATCACTAGTGTGGATGCAGTTCATAAGCTCTGTTATGTGTATGCTTGTTCGTGGGTCTGCTAACGTGGTTAGTTATGGTTCCTATGTGTAGCTGGTGGTCTTTAAGTTGTTCAAGGTCATACCATCTGGAGGACAGTTATATGGACAGTTATATGCATTGCATGGCCTGGATATGGTGGAATATCTGTCAAGGGTACTTAGAGTGTGGTGGATTGCTGTGTGTGGACTGATAATATTTTCAAAGCATAAATACAGGTCCCTTCATTTAATTTGACAAAAACATGTTTTTTCTTCTTTCACCTCACAATAGGGTTTCTCCTGGGGTTTCTCCTGGATATATATATACAACTACACAATTCTATGGAACTAAAGTAGCCACCAAAAATTAAGTTGGTAATACATTACAACACTACTTTTACCTAGTGTTTTGTGGTTTTAACGCAAAACATAGCTACTTGAAGGACGCACACTATGCACAATGTATGAAACAATTACCTTCAAAACCGACAGGTCCTGGAATACCAGAAAAACCAGAATCTCCGAGTGGGCCAGGATCACCAGGCAAACCATTAATTCCGGCTTGACCAAGTTTACCAGCAATGCCTTTTGGACCTGGAAGAAGACACAAGCTCTTAAAATAAAGCTGCTACATAGATTGCTCTTCAATGCACGCAGTGATGAGATGGATGTACATCTATTTGCGTAAACATAGCCTTCTTTAATGCAGACACTGAGGAAATGGATTCACAGGTTTTAACATAAATAGAGCCTTCTAGACAGAGGCGAGATGGTTCCATGTCTATTTGAATAAACGTTGCAGACAGTGATAAGACAGACGCACATCTAATAGTATAAACATAGCTCTCCTAAATTGAGACACTTATGAGATGGATGCATACCTATTAGCATAAACGAATAAGTTACTTACCTTTGGTAACGCCTTTTCTGGAGTGGTTTGTGACTGACTGAGGCGAGTCTGCTTTTAGCAGCTAGTTGTTATGGTATGGGAAGGCTGGTATTCCCAAGTTCTGCAAATGGGCTGCAACCACCATCACTTCTGTGAACACACGAGGTGTACTGCTAAGGCCAAAAGGAAGCACAGTGAACTGAAAGTGCTCTTGGCCTACCTGAAACGTCTGGTAGAATTTGTGGGACTGCAGGACAGGGATGTGGAAACAGGCATCCTGCAAATCCAATACCACCATCCTGTCTCCTGTGTTCAGTGCTGATAGAACTTGGACCAGGGTAAACGTCTTGAACTTGTTCTACCAGAGGAAGAAGTTCAGAGGGTGCAGATTGAGGATCGTGCGAAGACCTCTGTCTTTTTTTGGCACCAGGAAATAACTGGAACAGCAACTAGTCTCTATCTCTGGTGCCAGCACCATTCCTATCGCTCCCTTGGTCAAGAGAGCCTGAACTTCTCGGAGTATGGACAAGAGGTCCTCTGGTAGTTGTTATGTAGGTGGTATCTCCAGAGGTACGGGAGGAAGGGTAGGGAGTATCCATATTGCATGATCTGGAGTACCCATTGTGCGGAAGTGATGTTCCTCCATCTGGGAGGGTGAAAGTTGATGTGCCCCGTACTGAGGTACGCATCCTGAGTGTGTCTACTAAAGGCAAGTATAGCCATATAATTATCCCTACCATTTGGTCAAGTAAACTAGAGGGATCGGGATTTTAATGAGGGATCTGTATCCTGAAGAAGGCCAGTGACCCATCAGGGCGTTTGGAATAGGCTGAAACATGTCGATACATGCAGACAGGGTAATGGAGATCTGGCTTCTCCAAAATACTCGCTCATCACATAATTTAACCCTGCCAAGGGGGGCCCATAGTAAATAAAGATAGGGGCACCCACTTAGATGGTTTTAAATATCTTTTCTTTCTGCAATAGGGATCCCTCCATGAAAAAATTATTTTCTGTAAAAAAATATGCACTCCACCCTGAGCGTTGGTCTGCGCCAGGGTGTGTTAACGCCCTAGGATGAAGCAAGCCACTATTAGGTGAGTGAGAGCAATTTTAACAACCCTATGGGTTTTCCAGTAGGTTTTTCCTCCCTTATTGTCTTTATTTCCCATATTCCCAGTTCTCTACTAGGTTAACTGTTCCCCCCCCCTTTTCTGTCCTTCTCGTTTGGTGAGTTCTATAGTCTGGTTGGGAGAGTGAGGGAAGGCTCACCCTCTAGTCCAGGCAAGGTTTGTGTTTAGCATTCTTGATCTTCTTCAGAACTCTGGGCAGAAGTGGTATGGGTGGAAAGGCGCACAGGAGGTCTGAACTCCACTCGCGACGAAAAGCGTCACAGAGCGATAGCCGCCATGGAGACTCCAGAGCACAAAACTGCTGAAATTGCGTATTTTCTTCAGAGGCGAACAGATCTAACAAAGGCTCTCCCCACTGCTGAAAGAGACCTTGCGCCACCTCCTACTGAAGATGCCATTCGTGATCCGCTGGGCATCGACGGCTGCCCTGGCGTTCCGAGAACCTGCTAGATGTTGAACCACCAGTGTTATGCCCTGCTGTTCCAGTTATGTTCAGAGACGCGGGGCCTCTTGACAAAGGGTCCATTACCCCACTGTGCCCTGCTTGTTGCAGTAACACATGGCGGTGGTGTTGTCGATGAATACCTTAACTAACTACCCCTTGACATAGGGAAGAAATGCTTTCAATGCTAGCCGGATCGCCCGAAGCTCCAACAAGTTGAAGTGGAGCCCAGACTCCGCTGGAGACCAGTGTCCCCTGATTGCCACTTCTCCCAGATGGCCGCTGCATCCCAGAAGTGATGCATCTGTCACTACTGTGAGATCAGGATGGAGAAGGGAGAGGGGACTGCCTCTAACCCAATTGCGATTTGTAAACCATCACTGCAGGTCTTTTGCCGTCCACTCCGAGATCTGAACCTTGTCGGAGAGATTCCCCTCATGCTGCGCCTACTGGAACTTCAGGACCCACTGCAGAGCTTGCGTACGTCACCTGCCGTGATTTACCAACAGGATGCAGGATGCTATGAGTCCCAGCAGCCTCAGAGTCAAACTCGCAGAAATCCAGGATAGAGACTGAAACATCAGTATAATAGCCTGAATAACCTGGACTAGCTGCTCGAGAGGATAAACCAAAACTGCACTGTGTCAAGAACAGCTCCGATGAAAGGGAGCATTTGAGAAGGAGTCAGGTGTGACTTTGGCATGTTTATAGAGAACCCGAGCGAATGCAGGAGGTTCGCTGTAGTCTGGAGGTGGGAGATGACAGCCTGGGGCGAAGGCGCCTTCAACAGCCAGTCGTGTAGGTAGGGGAAGACTGACACCCCTAACCTGCGCAGATGAACTGCAACCACCGCCATCACCTTGGTGAACGCCAGAGGGGCGCTGGTAAGGCCAAAAGGTAGCACGGTAACCTGAAAGTGCTCGTGGCCTACCTTGAACCACAGGTAAGGCCTGTGACCCGGCAGGATGGGGATGTGAAAATACGCATCCTGCAAGTCCAACGCTACCATCCAGTCTTGCGGGTCGAGAGCAGACAAGACCTGAGCCAACGTCGGCATCTTGAATTTCTCCTTTTTGAGGAAGAGATTGACAGTCTGAAGGTCCAAAATGGGCCACAACCCTGTGCTTTTTCGGAATCAGAAAGTAGCTGGAGTAGCAACCACTGCCTACTTCTGAAATTGAAACGTTTTATATAGTTCCCTTAGCCAGGAGAGCTGTAACTTGGAGTAATGCTAGATGATCCTCCGCCAGCCATTCTTGAATTGGCGGAATAGGAGGAGGAAAAGAAAGAAAAGGAAGAGAATAGCCTTCCTGAATGATCGGCAAGACCCATCTGTCCGATGTTATGGACCTCCAGCGGAGGAGATGGTGATGAATACTTCCTCCGACTGGAGTGAAATGGTTTTGCAGACTCTAACTAGGAGCGCTTGGAGGCTGCAGCTGCCGAGGGCTGGGTGGTAGACGACTTCTGGCTACCATTCTGAGGTCAGAATGAACCGCGTCCACGTACAACTTAGGAAGTCTATGCAGGACTGTGGCTGGGATATGGCTGACACGGTTGAAAACCCCTTCCAGTGCCATGAAATGGGCGGATGCTAGGCTGGCCATGAGGTGTGACCATGAGGCCCATGGATCTGCCCATGGATCTGGCCATAGCACGAGAATTCTTGAAGTGCTCCAATGCCGAGTCCACTTTATCTCCAAAACGACGAGTCCCGTCAAAGGGCATGTCCATTAGATTAGTTTGGACATCACCTGAGAAGCCAGATGTTCTGAGCCAGGCATGGCACCGTAAGGCCACCGTCGACGAAACCGCTCTGCCCAGCGAGTCAGTCGTGACTAAGCCACAGCTAATGGTGAATTTTGCTGCATCTCTCCTTCACTGCCTGGGAGAGTACAGCCCGGGCCTCCTCTGGGACCTGTGGCAACACTTGCACAACCATCTCCCAAAGGGTGTGGGAGAAACAGCCCAATAAGCATGCAGTATTCACCAACCGCAATGCCAGGCTGGTAGAAGAAAACATTTTCTTCCCAAGTGTGTCCAGCCTCTTGGATTCCCTGTCCGGAGGGGCAAAAGGGAACGCGCCATGGGATGTCGAAGCCTGAACCACCAAGCTCTCAGGGGTGGGGTGCCGGCTGAGGAAACTTGGATTGCCCGGCTCCAGGCGATGGCGGCGTGCAATTGTCCAATTCACATGAGTCACTGTGCTAGGCTTGGACTACGGGCCTACAAGGACATCTGTTAGTGCTTCATTAAAGGGCAATAGGGGTTCGGAGGTGGAAGCCCCAGGCTGAAGCACCTCAGTCAAGAGATTAGTCCTGACCTGCACAGAGGACAGCTCCAGTCCAAGGACCTCTGCCGCCCTCTTTATCACCATGGCATAAGAAGCTGCCTCCTCCGTAGCCACAGTCGGCGGAGAGAGCATATCAGTATCTGGAGATGTGCCCAGTCCACTGGCCTCTCCAAGATCCTCAGACCAGTCCAGCTGTTCCACGGGAACTTCCAGTTGATGTTTTAAAGGGTCCATAGACCCCTACCAATCCTCACCCATGCCTGAAACTTCCTCAAAACGTATGGGCAACGGCGTAGAACCTCTGGGCTCCATCGGTGTCGAGCGATGCTGACCTGTCTCTGAGTAGTCATGTATAAGGATGGGGCTGGTGCCACTGGTGGGCGTCAGTGATGTCAGGGGCACTGACTTCTGGTCTGACGCCGGGGAAGGTTGCGTTAGCACAACCGGCATCGACCCTGATCCGGAATCGGATCCATGAGGTCCTCCCGGCACCGTGGTCGGAGCTGATAGTATAGAACCCAATGGGGCCCCTTCTGACCCTGCGGGGCCCAAAGGCTCACTAGAAGGGTCGGCCTGCTAAAATACGCAGCGCATGGCCTCATAAAACTCCTCGATTTGAGTGGGGGCCGCTCCAGCTCCCGGAAACAGGGTGAGGCGCGAAGCAGAACCTGGCTCCGCAGAACCGTATCTAGAGAGTTGGTGCTCCTTACCTCTCTCGACAGACGAGGTGAAGATAAAGTCCGCTTAGACTTCTTCTTCTTGTACCTCTTCCCCGAGTGTCCTGAGAACCTTGAGTGGGAGGAAGAGGACTTGAGGCTCTTGCAGTGATCCCGCGACCCCCTCTTCTTCGAACGTGATCTCCACGGAGTCTCACTGGTCGATGTCGACTGCTGGGCCGCAAGGAGCTTCATAGCTGGCTCCAGCAAGGCCTTCGGAGCCATGACCCGACAGTCCGAGCACAATGTTGTGGTCACGCTCGAGGCACCACAAATATATGAGGCGGGGGTGGATTACCGATATGGCGCAATGACAGGCGCCACACAGTTTAAACCCTGTACGTCTAACTGACATAACCTCGACACAGAAAAAAATCACTCGACAAAAAGTCGAAAAAGCTTGTCAAAAAAGAGACAGAGGGGTAGCTCTTCCCCGATCAGCGCTTAACTGGCGCGAAAAGAAAAGAACTGACGTCCGCACGCCTGGGTGGCACCTACATAGGTGACCGCGACGTCATAACCGACGCTGACGATGTCATACGGAGCCGAAAGGAGGCACCCGACAGCACGCAGGGGTACTGCTCACGCAAACGTTTCCGGATCCAGCCTGACGCCTGGAGAATTCCAAGGTAAGGAATCTGCAACTAGAAGTCTCTATCAGATGTGGCTCCGCACCATCACTTCTAGGATGGAAAGAAGCCAATGCAAGATGCATGGTGCCACCTAGCGGCACACATGTGCAGTACTCAGAAAGTTTCTGGTTCCAGCCTGGTGCCTGGGGATATTTGCAGTTAGAAGAAGTCTATCAGAAAGTACAGACAAACAATACACATCGCCTCCCTGCCACCACTGTATAAAAAAGGAGAGCTGTTGCTGTAGGAAACTGGAATTTTGTTGGTTGTCTCCCCACTTTTTTTTTTGCCCTCATTAGAACGACTAGGTACTGGCTTTCAACACTGACAGTGCACTGAAGCCTGCTAACCAGGCTCCAGTGCTCTTTCCCTAAGACAAGGTAAAATGGTCTAATTGTGGTACAAATGGCACACATTTTAGCACCCCTGTAAGTCCCTTGTATATATTACACCTTGTACCTTGGGCATGGGTACTAAATAGGGTCCCTAAGGGCTGCAGCATGTATTACGCCACCCTAAGGTACCCCCATACAAATTGCATGCAGGCTGCCATTGCAGACTGCATGTCATGGTGCAAATCATGATTGAAAACACAACATGGCACACTCACTGTGTGCCATGCCAAAGTAACTGCATGTAATATATGTAGGTCACCCCAACAGCAGGCCTTGTAGCCCTACGGCAGGGTGCATTATATTACATGTGAGGACATATCTACATGAGCAGCTATGCTCCTGTGCTGTCTGTCTAGTTCAATTACTAGATGGTACAAATGATCAGGGAAGCCATCGTAAGTATATGTACTGGTGACTGGTCATTACGAGTTTCCCAGCTACATGATGGCTTTACTGAAACACCTTGTCTTGATAAATCTGTACTGTTGCCAGTACTAGATGAACAAGTTACTTACCTTCGGTAACGCTTTTTCTGGTGGATGCAGTATCTGCCTGTGGATTCCTCACCTTTTGAATTACCCCTGCACCAGCACTCCATGGAAACTTTTTTCTAGCTCTCCCACGTCGACGAGGACGTCATAATGGCACGGCTCCACTCGCGACTCCGTATGACGTCACCAGAGCCACAAGAAGACCTCGTCGGCGTGCTGACGTCAGTTCCACCCATTTTTTCCCGTGCCTTCGAGGCGAACGGGCAGATCGAAAACATAATTGGAGTATACACAGTATACAATATATACATAAATACACACAGCATAAAGAAAAATAGGAAAAGCTAAAGAAACAAAGCATTTCCTAAACACCAATAGCAAGGCAATCAAAAGACAGAGAAATAACCATGTCAAATAACTAAAAACTCTTTTGGTATACGAAGGTGGACAACGGGGAGGAGGGTGGGACAGTGAGGAATCCACAGGCAGATACTGTATCCACCAGAAAAAGCGTTACCGAAGGTAAGTAACTTGTTCTTCTGATGGATACATCTGTCTGTGGATTCCTCACCTTTTGAATTGAATGAATGAAATTTGTACTTGTAAAGCGCACCCATACCCCCAAAGGGGTGTCCAGGCGCTGTACGCATACCGCTGTGGAACCCTTCCTGGCTTTTCCCTGTGAAATGTCCACTCCTGGGCACCCCCAGGGTGAAGCCAGGCATCCCAGCGCTGTTGGGGCCGTTGTGGAGATTAAGCAAGCTATTGCCCAGAGTTGCAGAGTGGGACCCATGATTAGAATAGGCACCGAGGCGAGAATTATCAGGTCCGAGGAAATTGAGCCCAAGACCCGCCGAGGCGGAAATTGAACCCTGGTCCCGGGCCAGATCTCTGCATCACTCCCGGAGGAGGGTGTCCACCTACTCATACCAAAAAGTCCTGCAGCGCAGAGCGTGCAAAATGACCATCCCTCCTAACCTCCGAATCCAAGCAGTAATGCTTCGTAAAGGTGTGGAGGAAGGCCCAAGTTGCTGCCTTACAAATGTTAACAACAGGAACACCCCTAGCCAAAGCAGAAGAAGACGACTTAGCTCTGGTGGAATGAGCTCTTATACCTTCAGGCGGTTCCTTCTTGGCCAAGGCGTAGCAGATCTTAATGCACACGATGATCCACCTGGAGAGTGTTCGCTTGTGGACAGCCTTGCCTTTCATTCGCCCAATGTAGCCCACGAAGAGCTGATCGTTCAGTCTTAGATCCTTGGTTCTGTCCAGATAGAAGCTGACAGCCCTCTTAGGATCCAGACGATGAAGTATTTCCTCCGCCTTGGAAGGGTGAGGGGGAGTGTGAAGGGTAGGTAAGGTAATGGATTGCCCTAGATGGAAAGGAGTAACCACCTTAGGCAGGAAAGCAGCCCTGGTCCTGAGAACCATCTTTTCTGCATGAATGGTTAAAAACGGAGGTTTAGAACTAAGAGCCTGAAGCTCACTTACCCTCCTGGCCGAAGTAATAGTGATCAGAAAGACAGTTTTGAAAGAAAGAAGCCTCAACGGGCAACTATGAAGAGGCTCAAACGGAAAACCCATAAGGAAGGTGAGAACAAGATTTAAATCCCACTGAGGCATAATAAAGGGAATGGGAGGAAACCTATTGGTGAGGCCCTTAATGAACCTCATAACAACTAGAGATTTAAATAAAGACGCTGGTCCGGCAAACAAAGGAAAGCCGACAAGGCTGACAAATAACCCTTTACTGTGGCCACAGCACAACGCTGCTGAGCCAAGGAAAGAGAGAAACTCAGCACATCAGACAAACGGGCCTTTAAAGGATCAATGGACCTCTCTCCACACCATTTCACAAATTTGGACCACCTGGAGGAATAAATAGATTTGGTGGAGTGTCTCCTGGACGATAAAATAACATCCACCACATCCGGCGGGAGAGAGAAAGAACTCAGGTTGCCCCATTCAATCTCCAGGCATGAAGGTGCAGGCTCTGGAGGTGGGGGTGTAGAACCTGCCCCTGCGACTGCGAGAGGAGATCTTCCCTGAGAGGGAGACGGAGCGGAGGGTGCAATGGGAGTTGAAGTAGATCTGTGTACCACACCCTTCTTGGCCAATCCGGGGCGATCAATATGACTTGGGCCCGTTCTTGGCGAATCTTCCTCAGAACCCGAGGAATCAAGGGTATGGGAGGAAATGCGTAAAGGAGCTGCGAACTCCATTCCAACTGAAACGTGTCCCCCAACGCTCCCTGCATCGGAAACTGAAGACTGCAGGATGACGGGCAGTACGCGTTCTCTTAAGTGGCAAAGAGGTCCAACCGAGGAAACCCTACATCCTGAAGATGTGATGGACCACCTCTGGTAAGCCGCCACTCGTGATCGGCCGAGAAACGCCGACTGAGACTGTCCGTGCGCACATTTAGCACTCCTGCCAGATGATTTGCTATCACACAAATCTGATGGTCCTGAGCCCAGGACCAGAGTTGCAGAGCCTCTCTGCAGAGACGATACAACCCTACTCCTCCCTGTTTGTTTATGTACCACATCGCAGTAGTGTTGTCCGTCAGGACCTGAACCGACTGACCGCGAAGGGAGGAAAGAAAGGCCTTGAGAGCTAAACGTATCGCCCGCAATTCCAGAAGGTTGATATGAAACAACCTTTCCTCCGGAGACCAAAGACCCTTGATCTCCAGATCCCCCAGATGAGCACCCCACCCCAGAGTGGAGGCATCCGTGATTACTGTGGCCACCGGAGGAGGAAGATGAAAGGGCTTTCCTTGCGACAGATTGCCCTCCACACTCCACCAAGATCGATCCGCTGCAGTGTCCCTGGAGATCCTGACCATCTCCCTGAGATCTCCGTAGTGCTGATACCCCTGCCTGCGGAGGCACCACTGGAGTGCCCTCATGTGCCAGGGTGCATGGTTGACCAACAGAATGCAGGAAGCGAACAGACCGAGCAAGCGTAGGACCTTCAGGACTGGAACAACCACTCCATCGTGAAACAAAGGAATCATCTCTTGAATGTCGAGAATCCTCTGCGGAGGCGGGAAAGCTCGACACACAACCATGTCCAGTACTGCCCCTATGAACAGGTTGCGCTGTGAGGGCTCTAGGTGAGATTTGGGCACATTGATCGAGAAGCCCAAGTCGAACAACAGCCGTCCTGTCACGTGCAGATGATGAAGCACCATCTCTGGCGACTTTGCTTTGAGGAGCCAGTCGTCCAGATAGGGGAAAACAGGAATCCCCGACTTCCTGAGATGAGCTGCCACCACCGCCATCACCTTTGTGAAGACCCGAGGCGCGGAAGTAAGACCAAACGGAAGGACCGCAAACTGGTAGTGCTGAGACCCTACCGTAAAACGGAGATACTTCCTGTACGACTTCAGGATGGGAATGTGAAAATACGCATCCTGCAAGTCGATCGACACCATCCAGTCTTCTTGTTGCAGCGCTTGAAGAACCTGAGCTTGAATTTCTCCTATTTGAGGTAAAAATTCAAGACCCTGAGGTCCAGGATAGGCCTTAATCTGCCGTCCTTCTTGGGAATCAGGAAATACCGGGAGTAGCATCCCTGACCCCTTTCCTGCTCCGGGACCACCTCTATCGCACCTTTCTGCAATAGGACAAGAACCTCCTGCTGCAGAAGCAGCAAATGGTCCTCTGAACACCAGCCCTGGCGAGGAGGGTAAAGAGGAGGAAACTCCCGGAAGGGAAGGGCAGGGCGTACCCATTTTCCACAAGATTCAAAACCCAAAGGTCTGAAGTGATAGATTTCCAATCTTGTAGAAAATGGGACACCCGACCCCCTACAGGACCAGCATGCTCCAAGATGGGGGATCTAGAGCTGCTTTCCTGTGGCACAGGTGGTGGGGGCAGGAGAGGAAGAAGAGGAGGAGGAGAGTTGACGGGATGCACCTCGCAGACGACCTCCGCCCTTTCCTCTGTAAGATCTGGACAGAGGATTCTGCTGCTGCCGAGGCTGCTGACGGCCACGAAAGAAAGCCGCCTTACCAAAACCACAGTACCTCTTATATCCAAAACCCCTGGCTTGGGACTGAAGACCCAAAGACTTAGCAGTGGCTCTACTGTCTTTAAATCTCTGCAGCGCAGAATCAGCCTTTTCACCAAAAAGCTTGGATCCATCAAACGGTAGGTCAAGGAGAGTAGCCTGCACATCCGGCGAAAACCCAGAAGACCTGAGCCAAGCGTGCCTGCTGGTGGCAATAGAAGAACCCATCACCCTGGCCACCGAATCAGTAGTATCCAGACCAGACTGGATAACTTGACGAGCTGCAGCCTGCATATCCACCAGCACTTCTAAAAAGGAGCCACGATCACTGTACGGTAGCTTGGGAGCCAACTGCTTGGCCACATCCATTAGGGCGTGAATATACCTTCCCAACAAGCATGTAGCATGGTGGACTTCAACGCCATACTTGAGGAAGAGAAGACCTTCTTGGCAGGCTGCTCCAATTTTTTAGAGTCTCTGTCTCCAGGAGCCTGAGGAAAAGATCCCGCCGATTGTTTAGAACAGGATGCATGTACTACTAAAAACTTTCCGGAGAAGGATGAGCAGAAAGAAAAGCAGGATCACCAGGAGCAGGCCTGTACCTCCTTGCCACAGACCTTGAAACAGCAGGTGCAGAAAGGGGCTTCCGCCACACCTCAAGAATTGGTTCAGTCAAAGCCTCATTAAATGGCAAAAGAGGCTCAACCACAACAGAAGGGGAATGTAAAACTTCTGTAAGAATATTTGGCCTGAACTCAGCAGTGGGCAACTGAAGGTCTAAAAGTTGAGCAGCCTTCCTAATAACAGCATGGTAAGGTGCCACATCATGAGAAGGAGAGGCCTTTGGTGATGAAAGCTCCCACCCCGGGGATGTGTCTAGACCACTCGCCTCCTGAAGACCCTCAAACTCATCAACAGACTCTTCAATTTCACCTTCTTCAGCTTCCTCCCGCTGAAATTCTTCCTCTTCCAACAGCCTTTGGGCTTCTCTCCTGGACCGTAACTTCGGGACCGGCGTCGACGGCGCCAAGCGCGGCGCCGGAGACACCGGCGTCGATGGAAGAGCCTCCGATGTAGACAACGGCACCGACCGAAGTCGAGAGGAAGAAGGTGCACCAGATGGCGCCGGAGAATGAAAAAACCGCGTCGAAAACCTCAGAGCCGGAAACTGCCAGGACGGCGCCGTAGGCATAAAGGGCACGAAAGGTGCCTGGGCATATTGTGGAACACCCAAATTAAATGCAAACGGACCCACGGGGCCTGTCGGCGCACCGGTAGGATAAGCTGCTCTGGCAAATATGCCGTAAATCGCATTAAGAAAATGCGAAGGATCCGACCCAGGTCCAGGAAAGGGTGGATAAGGAGCCGAGTCTGAATCTACTCGAGGCCGAGTAGGCATTGGTGCCGTCGGACCCAAAACAGGTGAGGCTGTAGGCACTGGAGAAGATACTCTAGGCTCCTGAGAATCTCTCGGTGCCAGAGACAATCTTGGCACCAGAGAACCCCTCGGCGTCGGTGATTGCGCCAGAGAACCCCTGGGCGTCAGAGTGAGCCAGAGTCGCTTGAGGAGAAGGCGACATGAAGTCTTTAGTACGACGTCGCGAAGCCGGAGACGGCGATCTTGAAGCTCTATCCTTCAATGAACGACGCCGGGAACTGTGCCTTCTCTTCTTCTTATGCTTCCCCGACTTCGAAGTATGCAAAGTCGACGACTTTGATTTTGACTTTGACCTCTTTCGGCCCCTCTTGTCCTTTCTTGCCTTCGCCATAAAAAGCTTAGCCTCAGGCTCCATCAAAGCCTTCGGATTCATCTTCCGACAGCTGGAGCAGCCTCCGACGTCGTGGTCCGAAGAAAGACACCACAAACAGTCTTCATGGGGGTCAGTGATAGACATATGACCCCCACACTCTCTGCAAGGCTTGAAACCCGACTTCTTCGATGTCGCCGTAGCCCTGCTACACCAAAGGAAACAGCAGATAAAGTAACTGTGAAGAAAATGGAGAGTCCCAGAAAACCGTTACGCGTCGATGGCGCGGAAAAAAGGGAACTGACGTCAGCACGCTGACGAGGTCTTCTTGTGGCTCCGGTGACATCATACGGAGTCGCAAGCGGAGCCGTGCCATTATGACGTCCTCGTTGACGTGGGAGAGCTAGAAAAAAGTTTCCGTGGAGTGCTGGCGCAGGGGTAATTCAAAAGGTGAGGAATCCACAAGCAGATGTATCCATCAGAATTATTACGACATGCACCCAGAGGCCATTTTAGGAGTGCCCCCTGAAAAACATACCAGTGTCTAGTGGACTGGCTGACTGGTATTGTCCAGCCTGTCACCACAGACATGTTTCTGGCCCCTGCAGGTGAGAGTCTATGCTCTCTAAGGCCAGAAACAATGCTTGCTCTGGAGGAAGGTGATCACACCTCCTCCAGCAGGATGGCTAGTGATTTAGCATATCAAGGCAAAGGGTTTCTAAGCCCCTGCTGCCTTTGATACGCCACCCGGCTTCCCAAAACACCTGGGAGATGCCACCCCCTTCCCTGAGGCCCATTTGGCACCAGGACAGGTGGGAAAATAGCTATGCAAGTAGGCGTGTTGCACCTCTAGGCTAGTCACACCCCTAAGGTGGGCTACCTGATGTGGTCTATGAAAGAAGGGTTCCACCATCTTGTTTCTGGTGGAATTAGGAACTCTGGGACAGGGTTATGCCCATTGCCCACAGGAAATGGTAGTGACCTCAGGGGTAAGTAGCCCATTGGCTACTACCCTTACCCCTAAATTTAGTGTTTAGTGGGACCCGTGACACCAGGAACTCAGATTCGATTCCTGGGAACTGAAGAGGACAAAAGAAGAGCACTTGCAAATACCCAGCTCGTCCAAAAGCTGTACACCCTCTCCAATGCTTGGAGGACTGCCCAGGACTTCGACAACCAGTTAACATCTCCCTTGGGGTGGAGAAGCAATCCCCCCTGCAGCTGAAGGCACCGACAAGCATCTGCCGAGTTCACCGCGTTGCTGGCCATCGGGCCCACCGAGAGAGCAGCACTCCAGAAAGAGATCTTTGTTGCTCTAGGAGGTCAGATCCATCCCCCTGCCAAGTTTGGAGACGCTGGCATCTCTAGGAGCCGTTCAGCACCAATACCCTGCTTACTGGAGCATTTGCAGTAATAAAGCCTTGTTGCGTGTCTAGTTCGGACACCACTGACTCCGACCTACCAACGAGGAACTTTACGATCCACGAGAGCTTCATCAAGAGAGGCCCTACTGCGCTGTTCCCTTCCTCTCTCCAGGTCACCCAAGAAATATGAGAGCCTTTAACTCCTGCGACCTGCCGGACATAAAGCTTCTGCACCCGAGCTCCTCAGCCCGGGCTCACATCAACAGATGAATGAATGAATGAATGAGCATTTATAGAGCGTACAGCTACTCAGAAAGAGTGTCCTGGCGCTGAAAAGACTATCAGACCCACTGCTGCCCCCCCGGGCGAGAGACCGGGAGTTAGTTACGAAAAAGCCATGTTTTAAGCATTTTCATGAAAACAGTTACGTCGGACATCTTCCTGAGAGTCAAAGGGCGGAGGTTCCAGGCACAGGCTTCATGCAACCGAAAGGAACGGCCTCCGGAGCGGGCGCGGTGTATCCTGGGAACGGATGCCAGGTTCAGCGTGGAGGACCTCAGGGTTCTTGGCGGCACATAGTGCATGACTTTCCTTCTGAGATACTCCGCCCCGTTTCCCCGCAGGGCCTTGAAGAAGAGTACCAAGGCCTTAAAACTGATCCTTATTTTTACAGGAAGCCAGTGTAAGGCCTTGAGGTGAGGAGAGATATGAGTCCTGGGCTTGAGCAAAAGGACTGCTCTTGCGGCTGCATTCTGGACCACCTGTAAGCGGTTAAGCAAATACTCAGGGAGGCCTAGGTACAGGACGTTGATGTAGTCCAGTCTGGAAATGATTAATGCCTGGACTACGCTCTTCCTATGTTCAAGAGGGGGAGACATTTTCTAAGCATCCGTAAAAGCCCAAAACAGGAGCCTGCAACAGACTGGACCTGAGAACTCATCGAGAGGGTGCTGTCCATCATGATGCCCAGATTTTTGACAGAGCTTACAGCGGAGGGAGGAGGTGACATATCAGATGGCCACCAGAGCTTCCACTCAGCCACGGGCGGGGAGCCAAAGAATATGACTTCAGATTTCTCAGGATTACATTTTAACTGGTTCTTCCTCAACCATGAGAACACATTCGATACACAGGAGTTAATCTTTTTACCTTCATAGTCAGCTCCCTTGTCGCAAGTAAACAGGAGCTGCGTGTCATCCGCGTAAGAGATAATTTTAGCACCGCACGCTTCTGCCAGTGGAGCCAGGGGGGCCATATATAGGTTGAAAAAAGTGGGACTCAGTATCGAGCCCTGAGGAACTCCCTCTTTCAGGCTGGGGATGGGGGACGTGAAGGCAGGGCTCCAGACTTCCTGGCATCTATCCTCCAGGAAGGAGGAGAACCACTTCAGAACGGTGCCGCCTATACCACAGCCCTGTAGCCTGTTCAGGAGTCTAGAGTGCGGCACGGTATCAAAGGCCGCAGAAAGGTCTAATAAAATCAGAATGGCTTTCCCCCCCGATCCAGCTTCTCCTTAATAAGCTCAGAAACTTCGAGTAGGGCAGTCTCTGTACTATAGTTGGTTCTGAAATCCGACTGACTCTGGTGTAGGAGATTATTTTTTTCAGCGTAATCAGAGATCACTGAATTGACATATTTCTCAAGGGCCTTGGAGAAAAATGGCAATAGTGAGATAGGTCTGTAATTTGCTGACACTGAGGGGTCAGCAGAGGGCTTCTTGAGTAAGGGGAGAATTTTCACACTTTTCCAAATACCAGGCATGTAGCCGGCCGTAAGGGAGGAATTAAGTACCTTGTTTGCCACAGGGTTAACGAGGCCAACAGATTAGCTGGGCAGGGGTCAGAAGGGGACCCTGACTTCAGACTCTTGATGATATCCAGGGATACTTCCAGTTGAAGCAGAGGAAACTGTACAAGTGTCGGGCCGTCGATAGAGGCAGGTTGCTCTGCCGGGGCTAAATTGTCAGCGTGGTCATAGTCCACAGGAGACCCCGTAGAGATGGAGTCCTGAATAGTCACGATTTTGTAGTGAAAGAAAGACGCAAGTTGGTTAGTCCATTCAAGAGAGAGGGCAACAGAATACTGGGTGGAGAAGGCTTTCATGATTTTAAAAATGGCCTTGCTTTTGTTGCAGGACGTCTCTATTTTAGCTTTCAGATAGCTTTTTTTGGCATCCCGGATTTTAGAGTAATGGGCCTTCAAGGCCTGTTTGTACTCAAGTTTATCGTCCGAATTAAAGTTTTTACGCCACTTCCTTTCAAGGCGTTTGCAGGCGCTTTTGCTCAGTCTCAGTACCTCATTAAACCAGGGAGCCGAAAGTCGGGCTTTCTTGGGGGTACGAGTGGGCATAGGGGCAAGCGCATGAGCGCATTACTGCACCCAGGTCTCGAGACGGAGAGCATCTCTCTCAGGTTTGCCGCATAGCAGTGGAGGGTAGGTTTCCAGCGCCTCACTCAAAGCAGATGGAGTGACCCGATTGAAAGGTCTCTGAGTGTTTACCCATTTCGTGACGGGGGTCTGACGGCCCCTTACCGACCTGAAGACCCTGAAACTAATAAGGTAGTGATCCGACCACACTAAAGGAAGGGGCGGATCCACCTCAAGCTCTGAATTGGAGAAATTTGGTCGAGGGTGTGGCCCTTATTGTGTGTATGGTGGAAGACATAAGGGAGCAGGTTAAAAACAGCAAGGGACTCGGTCAGGGAGATGACCTCGGGCTCAGTGGGTTTGTCCAAATGGATATTAAGGTCACCCAAAACCAAAAAGTGGCAATATCTGAGGACCAGGGGGGAGACTGCCTCATTAATGGATTTCAAGAAGGTGATCAGATAAGGCACAGTGAAATCCAAGGCATTCTGCATCATCCAGCTCCCCTATGGGAATAGTGTTACAGGTGTATTCCTGCTTAAAGATGATAGCTACACCCTCTCCTTTACCTACTGGGCGATCTTTCCTAAGAATCTTATATCCTGGAAGGATAGCGGTGGCGATGGTGGGGTTAGAAAATTGAGTGAGCCAAGTTTCAGTGAGAAACATTAAATCCGGGAGTGAGTCTTGCATCAGGTCAAAAACATGGAGTTCGTGTTTCTGCAGGGAGGGAGTGTTAAGTAGTAGCGATTTAAACTTCCCACCCTGATTGGCTTTGGCGTAGCCCACCCCATCATTAACCGCCTCCACAGGGTGACGTAAGTCGCTGCCGGTTAGCTCCTAGTTACAACACCCACATTTGGAGATACTGCCCTCTCCCCCAACAGCGATGTTATCCTTGCAGAGAAACTCCTTACCGAGGCTGAGCAGCGTGACTGTCATAATGAATGCGCTGCTCGTGATTGCTGGCACAACCGGCAGCATGACTGGCGCCGGATGCCTCTGGGACGCTGACGGGCGCAGACGGGCCTACCTTAGGCGTGCCTTTGGCACGCCAGCGGCGCGTCCGCGCAGCGCCCCTACTTTTATACATTTAGGAGAACTAGAGCGCGACCCTAGTAAAAATGGCACTGCTCAGTGTCCTCCCCCGAGTGGAGACTCGGTGTGAGCCCAAGAAAGAAACGGTTCCCGCTCCCCACCAACATCAAATTCAAGTCCCCAAACAGTAAGTAGTGCAATTCGTTTTTGTTCAATATGTTTTAAAAAGCCAAATATTCATTAAAAAGCATAAAGCGAAATTTAAAAGAGCGGACTGAAAAGTGTTTCCAGCGGCGAGGGGAAAGCAGGAAACAGGCTAGATGGAGGCCCAGAGATGGTGTCTCTGTGGCCCTGAGACCCTCAAGAACCGAGCCACCCCCCACCCTAGTTCTGCTGGACTGGCCCCCCAGTCCTCCTTTGCAGCCTTTTCTTACAGTTACTTGTCCCCATTGACTTTAGCGTGTAGCATTCGGGGCTACCACGGCTGAAAGCACCTCTGCACCCAGACATCCCAGGGCACGTAAATTTTAATTCTTGGTGCTTTCTTGGACCTTGGCCCCTACTTATCTGAAGTCCAGAAGAACAGTTCTGCAAGTCGCCTGTAAGTGTACCTATGCAGGGTATGTTTCTCCCATAAAATAACAATATCGCGTTTGAGGCTCATGCCTCAAATCCGACAGCTGTCATTTTCAACTATTTTTACTGTAAAATTTGATAACGTCTAAAGCACTTACCTGATTCCGATAATCTTAGTGTCAAAATTTATATAAAAATCTGGGTTATTTTTCTAAATTGGTCTCGAGTTTCTTCTTGAGTGTGCGTCTCATTTATTTACTCTGAATGTTCAACAAATGCTTAACACTACCCTCTGATTATCAATTTAAGCCCTGTAAGGCGATAAGGGTCGTCTGTACTTTCTACATAAAGTACCTCATCTTGGTACAGTACATAAAAAGCGAACTTCCTACAGTTGCCCTACATGTTCTAGTTTCAAGTTCTCTTGGACCAAAGAGGGGGTGCTCCACAGATCAACCAGGTGACAACCGCTCAACCAGAACTGGTATATGCCTGACAGCCAGCTTCCCAGTGGTGGGTGGGCAGTGCCTGGAGTCTGATCTAGAGAAAGAACTGTTTTCCATTTCCTCGTTTTCCCTGCAATGCCTGGAGAGTCCTGCCTGGAAGAAGGGGGAATGAGCAAGCCATACATGCAGACGGAGCTAACTACTGGTGTGAACAAGAGAGGTTATCCATCCACCAGACAAGTGAAGAGCATGACTGGACTTCGTGCCAATCATGGAAGACAAAGCGGAGGATTTGCAGCACTGCCAAAGTATGCCCAAGAAAATTCCTTCATTGACATAGTTGTTGCAGTTGCAGCACTTGCTTATGTGTGCCCGAGGGCTCTGTGACGCTAAAGAAGGAACTGAGACTGGCCTTTGGCACTGCTTGAGTGCCTGAAGCAATACTGTTGACATATCCATGGCACTTTTCCATAGGTACCCGAGCAGCCTGCGCTTCTGAAGACGAGACCTGTGAATCCATGGCACTCGTCCAGGAGTGTCCGATAAACTGAGACTATGGCGTATCCTGGCATTTGTCAACCGTGTGCCTGTGTGGACTATGCCACTGAAAATGGAAGCTGCTACTCTGAGGCACTTGCCAACGTGTGCCGAAGCAACTGAGTGACTTGCCCTGGAACTATCCTCAAGTGTGCCGATTTGGATCCAGCTGCTGCTGACCAGAAGTGCCTCGAAACTACCCAGTCATCGACTCTGGAAGAGTTCTGCATGAACAACTAATCCTAGGAAGGCCCCAGAGACCTTCCCTAAGACTCAGTTGTCCAGAAGGTCAGTCTGTGATCAAGGGGCCCTCCTGTTGCTGACACCATCAGCCCATAAGAATGCCGCCATCTCAAGATAGACGCATGCCAAAGATGCCTCTAGGACACTGTCATTGGACACATACCTGCCCACAACGAGCGGAGCAACAGCCTGGCCCCACAACAATGCATGCGGGGTGTGGGGGACACTTAATGATGTAGGTTATACATACTAATGTATAAAAAAAAAGGGTCCCCTGCTGCAAAAATATTTGCCCAAGGCAGGGATAGAGTAATTAACATATAAGAAAAACTCAGGCAACTAATAACTAATATCACAAAACTTGCAGCACATACTGAGACAGACAAAGAGAAAAAGAATGCATCAATTAGAAAAATATATTCTTATTTATTATGATAAAATTAAGATATCAGTGTATCTATAATATATTCTTTTTACACAGATACATAATCATTGTCATTGATTACAAAAGCAGTGGTTCATTCATAAATCATTCTCTCCGAACCTCACATAATCATACTATTGCACATCTCTCTTACACACTGATGAGAACAACAATAAATATAATTATGCATCATGCAACAGACTGATTATTGAAATAGTGGTTACACAGCTGTGGCCTAACCAATATAAATATTGTTCATACTACCCATGTAGGTTATACAAACTGCTGTGAAGAGATATTGAAATTCTACACCCTGTTAGCACAAGAGCAGATCGATAGTTCCCAAACCACAATCACAAATGGCCTATCATGGTGACACTGCAACCATCATTGAGCTGGAAGCGGAGGAAGTGTTAATATGAATCAATGAAAATTAAAAAACCTACTTTCAGATATGGAAAAAGAAATAATTGATCTACTTGCTGTATTTATTTTACTCACTGAGCTCCCTGTTCTTGTTGTAATTAGGGTTTACCCTTATAAAATAGTTTTTAAATGTCCAGTATGAGTAAGGTATTTAATTTCAAGATCCAATAATGGTGCTACATGCAAGGCATTGCAGCTCACCGCAATGGAATACAACTATTATCCGTCATGGATGCACTTCCTCTTACCCTTCAGTCCGTCTGGTCCCTGGAATCCAGGAAATCCTATTTCACCAGACAACCCTTCAATTCCGGGAAGCCCAGGTAAACCTAGAGGGACAGGGTAATCTTCTGGTCTTGGGGCTGGACCTGGAGGTCCAGGTAAGCCACGTTCACCTACAAATGGAAATAACAAGAAAACTGTAACATTTAATTCAATACCACATAAGGCATGCACTGATAACACCCACATTCCAAGCAGTGCAGCCTAAACTGAGGAGTCTCCAGTGTTCTCTTGGTATCACCACTCCCTTCTCAACAAGCTATTGTAACTGATTAGCAATTACAGCACAATAAGTGCAGACAGGCTCCAGATGTAGTTGTTGTTCAGTGACTACAACCTTGTGAAGAGGGAATGGGAATACTCAACTTTGTCAGATTGGATGTTGTCTTCTAGTATGTGAAAACTCTACCAACAGTCCTTGATTTGTCTACCCATCACATATACTCTCTTTAACTATATAAATTAGGCAAGATGGCTCATTGCACCAAAGTTCTCTTTAAACATTTCACGAATTACTATAGGAATAAGTCCATGTCCTCAAGCTTTTAACCTTGAATAGACCGATCTAGCACTACCTTTCAACTAGACGATTTCTGAACTGCTATATCATAATTGTGATTCTTTGTTTCTCAGTCCCCTCCTGACATCTACACCAAAACAACTTGAGATCTGAGTCCCTTGTCAAGTCTGCCATCACTATGCTCCAAGGTGGGAGTGACATATTCTAAGTGCACTCTATTCCCCCCAAATGTAATCTTACTGTCATATATTGTCTAAATCACTGCCCTCCACTGTATGTTCTGGTATGTGTAACCAAGTATTTTAAATTAGACCAGGGGTGTCCAATATAGGTCTAGGAAGCTCGGATTGGAGATATATATTTTGGGATAACCATATACTATGTAAAATAGTTTCATTGAAATTCAATTAATGTAATTGTATCGCATGGGGATATCATGTACATCTGGAAAGGATCCATCCCTTCTGGATAACGTTAGACACCCAGAATTAAAGCAAGAGCATTCATTTTGCTTGAGATGCTAGACCAGATAAATACATGTATTTTATTTGAGCAGAACACTTTCTGGAATATTCTTTGGCTTGCCTGCTATTGCTCCATCCACTGTTTAACCCCACCGCATTAAGTAACAAAATCTGCTGCTTACACTACAAAAAACCCAACTATAATAGTCACATAAATGAGGCAAATGTGTAGCTCACTGCTAAATATCAGATCTATTTATTACATTTTAAATGTTTACTCCACAAAGCAAGAAATGCCAGGTGACCAGATACACACAAGGGCCAAAACATAATTTCTGCTCTCCACCATCTGCTTGCCATTTGTTAAGACTATGTAACATCTTAGAGACATTAGAACCCGATTCATATCCTACATCACCTCACCTTTAAGGATAAATATTCAGATCAATTTTCACATATTATTCAACTTGTAAACGAATTGCCAATTTCTACTTCGTTCCACCAACGGAAATATTTAGTCCCACACAATTACTAGATGAACACATTACTTTAATTTGCAAACCCTTAGTGATGTTCACATATGTAGCTGTTTTTGTTCAAGCCTCTATATTGTAAGGAATCCTGCAGATTAGTTGCATGACACCTAATAGTCTGTGAGACAACCCCATTGGGCAGCTGCCAAACTAGCATTTTAAATTTGACAGAATTGGTGAAAATCACTATAAGTTCTGATGCCAACTTAGAGTTCCCTAAAAGGCGACTGTATTCTTTCTAGGTCCTTTTGTGATAGCTTAAACACAGAATAGCCATCTGTCCCTTGCAAGATGTGTTCAATTGTGATCAAAGTGGCAAAATTAAATCTCAATATCATTGTGTGACAAATTTAGATACATAGTCATGCATCAACATTCATTAAAATAATCTTCTGTACAATAGGATAAAGAAATATAGTATTTGCTAACCAAATAAAGCACAGTTGTTTTACCTTCGTCTACCATTTGTGTAAATCCACCTGAGATCACATTGATATCCAACAATTTAATGGTAAGGTAATGGTAACAGTAACAGAGGAAATAGTTGATGACTTCTGCTTGCTTCAAGTCACCCGAGTACAGATGAAGCTCATGTATAGTTCCTTTCCACAAGCACTCTATGGTGCAGCAGAAGTTGTGATATGTTCTTAAATATTTCCTATAGCCTTAGCATGATGGGAAATGGGTGCAAATTCAGGAACAAGAAACTGAAGCATCCATCCCAGAGCTGTGTCTAAGCTCGGATCAGTAGGCTTAAAGATAGCCAGGAGTTGGCAGATGGATGCTTCTGAGATCACTTCGAAAAAGGGAACGAAGGGGAGGGATGCTAAACTATAGAGGACGATGATGTTGCACTAGGAGAACTTATAATGTAGACCAGAATCATTCTAGGAGCTGTTCAGTGACTACTGTCTGATTTTGCACTGTTGTCTGTTTATAGGGAAGCTCTTGTGAAGGAGAAATGGTGCTCACCTTAGAAATAAATGTCATAGAAATTGGGGTAATAAGACAAAGAATAGTGTCATACTGTAATTAGGGAAAGAGCTAATGTCAAATTAGGTTTAAGAATATGGTCAGTTGGGTTAGGGTTTTGAGAAGACCGAGTTACTTTTGTTGTTGGGTCAAGGGTCAGGATCAAATTAGGATTGGGGAACACTAGGGGTTGAGAAGTCTAAATGTCAGCATTACAGCCAGGCTAGGATCAGCTCTAGTTACACAGGGATGGGTTAAGCATAACGGTCAAGATTAGGGTTAGATTAGAGCCAGGTAAATGATCAGGAACAAGACTTGGGTTAGGTCATAGTTATGGTTAGAGGCTGGATCTGGACTGATGTTATAGGTTAGGGTAAAAGTTTTAGAAGTAGGCCTTCTGTCTGAATGTGGGGTTAGAATGTTAGGATATGCTGGGGGTCCTTGGGAATAGGGGTGAGGGAGAGGGTGCGACAGAAGGTGTGCACTCTTAATCATACTGAAGGTATTGCACACTGTCGACAATATAGTCAATTTAAGGTATGTTCTGCATCTGCAGGGAGAATGTAAACAATATCTTCATGAACAAGGCGCAAAACGTCTGTGGCAGCCTATAAATCTTCATAACATGACAAGTTAAAGTATTTTTACATGACTCATTTTCAACATTTTCTGAAACCAGAAGTAATTAAACGACTTACCCGAAATACCAGTTTCCCCCTTGAATCCTGGAAAACCAGAATCTCCAACTGGGCCTTCACTGCCCGGCAACCCTATGAAGCCAGGATCTCCTCTCAAGCCTAGGAACAAAAATGTCTCATGAAATAGTCTTCGCAGCTTACAGGGACATAGATAAACATAAAACTTACACAATTAAGCCAGATGTATTATGATATTTTGAATTGCATGAACCAAAATATTTTAATTTCAGTTAACCTTTCAAACAAATGCCTCAATTGTACCTAGTCCTCATTAACTGCAACTCAGTTACCTGAAGCCCATCAAAAAACATTCTTCAAATGGGCTACTCAATTTTCAAAGTCCAATGCCTTTTTCTGTTTTGCTTAAGTAATTTAACTTTTGGTGTGCTTTGGAAGAAAAGGAGTAAAGTTCCAACAAACAGCTAATAGTGCAACATTCTTTCATGAAATGCAGGCAAACCTGACCTCTTAAACCAGACGAATGGTCCAGGCTCCCAACAAAGCTATGTAAAGAGATGTACCTCCTCAGGGGTTCCAAGCTCAAGCAAGTAAAGCTTTCGATGAGTGTCAGAGAATTAGAGGAGACTTGGGGGTGCCCGAGAGATCATGAAGATGGGGGAGAGTATAAGGATCGCAGAAATGTGTACCTTTGCGATGCTAAGACACATGTTGTTTACAATCCCGCCCCCACCCCTGCCCCAAAGCCAGGAGGTGTGACATCTCCTAAACAACTATTCCTCTGCAGGACATACGAAAGTAATTCCAAATGGAGGAGAAAGTGTTAGCCCTTGAAGAATGAATATAGATGAATTTCTAGGTCCACAGAAAGACTGACTTTGCACAAAATTGCCCAAGTAGAAATATTCAAATATCTGGAAATGGAAGACCTAATAGTGCGTGTAGGAAAATATCTCCTCTTGCAGCACAACGAGTACACATTGTTGGAGAGACAAAGCCTAGGCCTTATATAACTGAAGAAGTTTTAGAACATGTATTGGTAGGCTGGATGGTTATGGCTTATCCACTGCATTGACCATAGCCGCACCATATGTAGAGCAAAAGCCCTGTGGTTGGTACTGATTGGTAGATTGCCTGCACCAATCTGACTGCACATACCCGAAGGAAACTTTTGAAAAAGTTAATCTAAACCAAAAGCAACATTTGAGATACTTTAAGGACTAAATATGAGAAGCTTGGGTGGATATGGTATTGGATTCTTTGAAGAACAAGTTACTTAGTTTTGATACTCTCTTTCTGGTACAGATTCTATCTAGCTGCAGATTTCTCACCTTTTGAATATTCCTCAGGCGTCACACTAGATCCAGAAATTTTTCAGCAGTAGCTCTGTGCACTAGGAGGTGGTGCCGCGTGGATACGCACTGACTCGTTCCACTTTGGAAAAGACATGCAACCATATGTAGGTGCCACTCCCGCACACTGACAACGGCTGCTTACAAGACTGTCCACGCCCTCAGACACAGAACCCCAAAAGCACATTGGTGTGACCAGTGTGCAGGTTCCTAGACCTGGGATCTTATTAATGGACAAAGTCCAAATCACAGAATGGGGAGGATGGGAGGGTAGGAGAGGAATCTACGGCTAGATAGAGTCTCTACCAGAAACAGCATTACCAAAGGTAAGTAACTTGTTTGGTTACAGACTTCTAGCCCCAGATTCCTCACCTTTTCAATAGATACCGAAGTAGTACCTATTTGGAGGTGGGTCGGTGGCTGGACCTAAATCAGAAAGTCCTTCAGGACAGAGAAGGCAAAATGCCCCTTTGGCGAACTTTGCTGTCCTGACAATATGGTTTTGTGAAAGTATGGAGGGATTCCCACATAGCTGCCTGGCAAATGTTTTGGACAGGGACCCCAAGTGCTAATGCAGTGGTAGCAGCTTTGGCCCTGGTAAAATGAGCACGCAGTCCTTATGGAGACTGCTTTTTAGCCAATGCGTAGCAAATCCTAATGCTGAGCACGATCCAGTGGGAGATGTTTCTCTTCTGTACAGCCTTGCCTTTTTTCGCTCCAGAGAACACCATCAGGAGCAGAACGTCCACCCGGTGTTCTTTGGTACGATCTATGTAAAAGCTCAGCACCCTTGGAGTCCAAGCGATGGAGTCTCTCCTTCGAGGGATGAGGCAGGGCATAGAACGCCGGCAATATGTTGTTTTGACGGACGTGGAAGGGTGTCATAACCTTTGATAAGAAAGGTGCCTTTGTACACAAAACCAGTCAGTCTAGGAAGAAAGTCATGTACAGCAGGTAAACACAGAGGGCTTGAAGTTCGCTCACACCCCACGCTGATACAATGGTGACGAGGAACACGGTCTTGAGGTTGAGAAGTTGCAAGGAGCAGCTGTGAAGCGGCTCAAAGGGCGTACGCATCAGAAACATGAGGACCAAGTTAAGGTCCCACTGTAGCATTACAAAGGAAGAGGGAAATTTTGTAAACCTTTCAAAAAGCGCATAATAACTGAAGATTTACACAATAAGGAAACTGCAAAAAAGAAAAAAAGAGACAAAAGGTACCCTTTAACTGTGCCCCAAGCAAGGCCTTGCCAGGCTAGGGATAAAACAAACAACAAAACGTCAGATAATTTGGCCTGGGCGGGGACAATGTGGCATGTGCCGCAACAAACCACAAACTTATCTCAATAACAGGCATATATAGTTTTTGTCTAAGGACGCTTGACAGCCAAGATGACAACAGCTACCTCCGTCAAAGGTGTTCAGCTGTTGCTGCTTAATCACCAAACATGTAGGTGTAGATTGCAAGGCATGGGTGCAGAACCCTGCCCTACTGCTATGACAGCAGATCCTCCCAGTGGGGCTGGGAACGCCCGATTTAAACTCATCAATTTCTATCTCTTACATAGAGCATACCTCACTCCAGGGAGAGTAAATAGGTATTTTAATACGGTTGGGGCAGCATACCCGCGATGTGGGGTGATCAGGGCGGAATTCTTACATATGATATGGGACTGCCCATCCCTAGCATACTATTGGGAAGAGATCACAAACACAGTTGCTGACATTACACTGAGGGAGGTCCCCTGTTTTCCAGGGCACTGCTTATTGAGCTGGTTACCAGACACCATCAAAACAAAGGTCACCTGCAGGCTCCAAGATGTGGCCTTCATCTTAGCAAAGAGGGAAATCACTAGGAACTGGAAGGCTACTAGGGGACCCCCAGATCGCAGTTTGGCGCTGGGAACTGGACAGGTGGAGTGGGTATGAAAGTGGTGTTCTGCTCCGGGAGGCGAGAAGGGGTTGTGGCTCACTGAAGGTAGCCAGGTCTTGGGAAGTGTTGTTGGACAGTTTGAAAGACCCAGACCCCCCCCCCTTCACATGTCGCATCCCCTGGCAGTCCGATGGCTCTTGCCCCTGATTAGAACTGCTGCTGTGGTTGCGAACCTTCCTGTATATGTGTGATTCCCCCCTGCTCTGGCTTCGCGACACCGGCTATGCTCACACCTACTCTTAGTTTGCTAAGTGGGACAGACAGTAATGGAACAATAGACTTGCTTTGTAAATTTAAGGGCGCGACTCGGGGAGGCGGGTAGGATGATATGCTTGGGAAGTTGGGGGATGACGTTGCTGAGTATGTTTTAATAGCACATTGTATGCTGCCACTTGGTGGGCCGATGTACGATGCTGCCTTGAAATTCAATAAAATCAGTTTTAAAAAAAACATTCTCCTTGAGGGGCAGCCCGTTCGGAAGACAGATGCAAAGGTTCAGGAGTTCTTGTTACCATACTCTCCTTGCCCAATCAGGAGCCACTAGGGTGGCTTTGGCCCAGTCGATCCTCATCTTCTTGAGACCTCGTAGCAGGAGTGGTGTGGAAAAAAGGCATATAGAAGTCCAGAGTTTCACTGAGGCAAAACGCATCTCAGAGTGAGAAACACCTTGGAAACTCCAACGAGCAGAACTGCTGACATTGCACGTTCTCTGTGGTAGCTAAAAGATCGAGCCAAGGTTTTCCCCATTCAAAGAAGAGACCTTGTGCCACCCCCGAGTGTAACTGCCACTCGTGATCCTCTAGACAGCAACAACTGAACTCGTCCATCCTGGCATTCAACGATCCTGCCAGGTGGTTCACCACCAGGAAAATTCCTTGGTGGCCCAGCCACCTCCAGAGGCACAAGCCGCCTGGCACAGGACCTGTGACCCCATCCGGCCCTGTTTGCTGCAGTACCACATGGCAGTGGTGTTGTCCCTGAGCATGTGTAGCAGCCTCCCTTTGATGGATGGAAAGAAGGCTTTCAACGCCAAGCGGATGGCCCTCAGCTCCAGAAGGTTGATATGGAGCTGGGACTCCGCTGGAGACCAGAGTCGTAGTCGAAGTGGGCGGGATCTAAGGGCATTAGGTGCCCATACTTTTTTCATTGAAATAAAATCGTTCCCCTACTTTTTGTCAAAGGACAACCATCCCGGGATGGTTAATGCAGACAGATGAAATGCTTCAGCTGAAGTGCAAGGCAGAGAGTCTCCTATGCTGTGAAACAGAGGGAGGAGCAGACAGCTAAACAAGCCCTCTAGCCATAGTGCCCGCTTGATGAAAGAAATGTAAATGTGTACAACTGGTTCTTCTGCTAATGTAAAGGGTGCTTGGAAGCCAGTACTTGCTTTAAATGATGAAATCAGTTGGAGCTTCCTAACAGCACAAATGTATTCTCTTTGAGGATATTATAAGAGAGTTACCAGATGAGCTGCGAAGTGTGTGCTTTTAAAGGACAGTTATAAACAATTACACTAGCTATAGTTTGGGTATTACTAAAATCTATATTTTGGAAGCACTTTTTAGGTCGAGCTTCGAGTAGCGCGCAAGCGCTGCTCTGGCAAGACTTTATGTTAGGGTGTTTGAAAAGCTGACCACACGCTCGTGCGTCATGGCCTTTTCCCTGCGGTTACGCGCAAGCAAAAGGCCATGGTGCACGAGCGTGTGGTCACGCCTGCTGCTTGCAAGCGCGCGCACCACTCGCGTGCTTTTTTTTTTTCCCTTGACGACGCTGCAGCGGCTTGTTGATGCTCATGTGTTGGGTGTATCGGGTACAGGCAGTCATTTTTCAAAGACAGTTAAGTTTGTGTCTTCACTTGTTTTTGGGAGTTATTACATAGGTTTTCATTGGGCTTTTAGAAATGTTATCATTAAGGGATGTATGGATGTATCTGTGCAGCACGTTTGTGTTGCCCCGTTGCTGGTTGTTTTGAGAAGCTGCTGGGAGGCGTGCATCTCTAAAGGCAGACACATGCCGGCTCTAGGTCTGCGGTGTTTACAGAATCCATATCGGCTCTTGAAGGTTACAGGTCGGATGTCACGGCCAGCCTGGGAGGCAGCTTGCCTTCTGCAGGCCTATCAGCGCTCCTCTGGGAGCCAGTCTATCTCATCCCTGGCCCTCTGTGATCAGAGCAGGCGCTGCCATGCATCGCACGCCCGCCCGCATCGGGTCCCATCCCGCGCCCTTAGCCTAGGGCCGCCGCCTGGGCAGGTGGACTACTCGAGCTCCCGGCACGCGAGGCAGATCGTCTGTTCATAAGGTAAATGCCGTTCCTGATGCTCTGAGCTGCATCCTAGCCGGGCGGGGCGGCGAGCAGCTGAGCGACGAGCTCAGGAAGATGGAGGTTGTTATCAGAGCGGACGGATCCCGATGAAGGATTAAGGCGAGGAGGGCAAGTATTTAGGGCTAGAGATGAGGCTGGGGTAGATGCTTCTCTTCTGTTTACTACTACAGGGGACCAGCCGTGGGCCGTGCCAGGGCGCCCGCCCCCTCCATATCCCCCGCGGCTGCTGGGGGCCGAGAGATGCTGCTGTGCACTGCGGGTGCCCATGGATATCTTTATTGTGGTAGCAGATGCTCCCAGGGCTGGGCTGGGCGCGCGCAGGAGAGCAGCATGCCATCCGCATTGCAGGTGCACGTGCAGTGCACAGTGGCCCCGGTGCCACCCTGCTGGACGGGCGGCCTTCCCTCTGCAGGGAGGGGCCCTGCTGCCTAGGCTGTGCATCGGGTGTGACCGTGTGATGGAGAGTGTCTGACAGGGGTGCACGCCCGCTCCTCTGTAAAGAACATCAACACGAGCTGAGTGAGCACGTGATTGAGCACCAAGGCTACATGCGTTACACTTTAATATGTCCAGTATGTTTAAAAGTGCGTACCCACAGACCTATTGGTCATTCGTATGTTTATCTGTGCATGGCGAGTTATTCATGAAAGTGACTGCTCAAGTAGGGCTTTGTTACACAAATTAAGTGTACTTCTATATTTTCTTTATAACATATATACGAGTTAACAGTTTCGTTAATGACAGTGAGTGCTACCAAATATCTTTTTAATGCAGTTTTCTTGGCAAACGCTGTATTGATTCAGAAGAGTGATTTTACCCATCAGTACACTTTTTTTAATCAACCTCTGAAGGCTGAAAAGCCGAGGCCACCGATCAGAATTCGAATCCTGCACTTTGATTTCCTCATTTCATGTATTAACCCACTGAGCTGTCTTACCAGTGTTTATTGACCTGTGTGTATGTAGCTTAGGTGATCTTTTTCATATTGGAAAGAAGCCGTGGGCACTATGACTATTTTTTTATGCCCCTCAACCTTTTATTTGTTTTCTATTGTTACTTTTGAAGGCACCGTTGTCCTTTATTGTTTCTTTTGTGGCGCTCCAGCTGCTCTTTTAATGCGCTAATGCTAGTTTTTGATAGCTATGTGCCTTCTTTTCCAGAGCACTACAGCAGCTTTTTGAAGAGTTAATGGCATTATATCTGGTTTTGAGGGCACAGTAGCTCTACACATTCTTTATACCCATTTTATGAGTGCACTGTAGCTGCTTTTGGAAATTGCATACCTTCTCTCGTAATGGCTCTCTATGCCTATGTGTTTTAGGGACCCTAGCTCCCTTTTATGGAAATGTGACCGGGGTGGGGGGCGTGGGTGGGGAATAAAAAAATAAAACTTTATCGACCTTACCCCCAGGTACAGCGCCGCCTGCGCTCCTGGACGGTGAAACGCTGCAGCCAGGTCCGCGTGTTCCTGCAGGAACCGGAAGCACTGAAGCAGCCAGCAGGCCAGGCAGCCTCCCTCCCTTACCCTAGCCAATCACAACGCTGAGGCGCAGCGGAGAGCGCCCCAACCGGGCCATTCTCTCTATGTAGGCAGCCTACATAGAGAACGCAGCGGAGAGCGCCCCAACCGGGCCATTTTCTCTATGTAGGCAGCCTACATAGAGAACAAGCATTGGCATAGCCAATAGGTCTCGCCTTTGGGGCCTTATAAGTGTTTAACCATGCAACAGTTAATGTTGTTGCACCAAGGATATTGTGCTGCATAACTAAATACTTATAAGGTCCCAAAAGCGAGACCTATTGGCTATGCCAATGCTTGTTTATATTACACCTTTTTGCACATTTTGTAGCAGCCTATCTTAAACTGTGTGTAAAGCAAGTTTAAAATAATGACTCACATATTTATAGTGCTTTCTGTCACAGACTGGGACATACACAAGTCACTATCCTCCACTACAACAACCAGGATTAAATTCTGTAGCCCTCTGTTGACAGACACAGATTTGTGCAGAGCATTAACTAATAAAGGTTTCATAATGTGTGATAGTACATTTCCCACTGATTAACTTAACTCGCATTTATTTTTCATTTAAGCTGTGCATTATTTTATATGTAGTTACCTGAAGGTGAAAGACCGAAAAACGTTACAGAATATTTTGTTTTTTTACCAAGCATTTGACCCTGCCCACACAGTCACTGACCCCACCCCATTGCAGTTCCCATGTTTTTTTTCTAATGCACTTCGACCACTGGACCAGAGGGCTTTGATCTCCACATCTCACAGGTGCCAGGCCCAACCAAGAAGTGACGCATCAGTGTAGGAAGCTGAGTTTCTGTTGCAGTACCCCCCCCCCCACACTTTTTGCCAGATTTCTGATGCACTTTGACTTGATGTGCCCTGGGTCCCAGCCAATCAGTTTCCCAGCGCCTGTGTTCTTTCCCAAAACTGTACCTTTGCACCCCCAATTGGCACCTCTCTGGCCACATGTAAGTCCCTTGTAAAAGATACCATGGGTACCAAGGACACTGTGACCAGGGAAGGCCTCTAAGGGCTGCAGCACATATTGTGCCACCCTTAGAGATCCTGTATCTTAACACACACACACTGCCATTGCAGGCGGTGTGTTTTGGTGCAGAGAAAAGTGATGAGTCGACATGGCACACATTCCTGTGTGCCATGCCTGCAACCCACTGCCTATGGTATAGGTAAGACACCCCTCTAGCTGGGTGCACTATACCACTGGTGAGGGTACAGTTGCAAGAGCACTGTACCCCTACAGTGTCTAAGTCCATTCTTAGACATTGTAAGTGCAGTAAAGCCATAAAGAGTATATGGTCTGGGAGATTGTCATTACGAACTCCACAGCACCATAATGGCTTTACTGAATTCTGGGAAGTTTGGTAGCAAACTTCTCAGCATAATAAACCCACACTGATACCAGTGTGGGATTTATTATACAATGCACTCAGAGGGCATCTTAGAGATGCCCCCTGAAAAACGACCAGCCTCTGGTGGGTTCCCGGACTAGTTAACACCAGCCTGCCACTACGAGACATGTTTCTGGACCCCTGGGGTGGGAGCCTTTGCTTCCTGAGCCCAGAAACAAAGCCTTTTTTTGGGCGGAGGTGTTCACACCTCCCCAGGTCAGGAAGAGCCATCTGTGGCAGGGGAGCTTCAAAGGCCTTGCCGCCTTTGTAACACGACCCCCAGCCTCTCCTGCTATCAGGAGCTGGGGCCCTTCCTGTCTCCCCCCCTTTTCGGCGGGAAGACAGGTGGGAAAAATTAGAGCAGCCCAGAAGGTGTGCCCACCTCTGCCAACCCCACCCCTCAGGTGGGGGAGGCGAGGTGAAGCCCACTCTTCAGTGCCCACCATCTTGCAGATGGCAGACACTCTCCAATCAGGATTAGGGATTTGCCCACTCCCCCACGTGGGGTGAGCACACCAAGGGTGTAGTCACCCTAAGGTCAGTAGCCCACTGGCTACCGACCTCGAGACCCCTAAATCGCCCCCCTAAATACAGTATTTAGGGGGCAGCCCTGAACCAAGAAGACAGATTCCCGCAACCTACGAAGAAGAAGGATGAAAGAAGATGCCCAGCAGAGGAGACTGCAGAAAACAACTGACTTGGCCCCAGCCCTACTGGCCCGTCTGCAGTTTCCAGAGACCCTGTGCTAAAAGTCACCTTGTCCTGCAGCCAGCGACCTCCAGAACTCCTGGGAGGACTGACTGCCTTCCACAAAGACCGGATCTCCTGTGAACAGCAGCTCTGTTCAAAAGAAACAGCCAAGAAAGACTCCAAGCCTGCTGAGGGCAAAGAAAACTGACGCCTGGAACCACCACTGCACCCCACGCCTATGGCCCGAGTCCGAGTGGCGCACCGGTCCCAGCAAGGTCCCCCAGCGCTCCGGAGTCTGCGTCCACCATGGGTTGATCTCGCTAGGACTCCCCAACATCGTCTGCAGCCTCTGCACGGAGACACCCCCAACCCCGAGTGGCCTGGTAAGGTGAAATCCAACCTCAAAAGACACCCCTGCATCCAGCTGGCCTGTGCCCTGGAGAAGAGAACCCGAGGTGCACCTACGTCCCTGAGCCCTCCAACTTACCTGCCCAGCTGTTGGTTACACCCGGAAGTCTTCCTGGACCGAGCCTGCAGCCAAAAAACAAAACCAGCAATCCTCATTAAAAACAACAGGGCACCCGACGCCAAAACAGTACCCTGCACCCGGCCGCCACTGTGCCGCTGTGGGTGCACCTCGTGTGCTAACTCAGATCCCCCTTTGCCCTGAACCTAACACAAAGAGCTGTGCTCCCACAACCTTGTGGCCTGCTCGTGAGCATCCATCAACCGGAGGCCCCCTATCCCCCATTGGATAACATTGGGCCTCAGCACTCTGCACCCGGCAGCCCTAGTGCCGCTGAGGGTGCTTTGAGAATGCATCCTTGACCCTGGTGAAACCCTGGTTCTAACCCCAGAATACCAACTCCAAAACCTAAGTACTTACAGATAAACCGATAACACTGTTTTCTCCTATAGGACTGCATTGACTGCTTTTCTGTGAAAAATCTTCTGTGGAGTTGGTTTGAATGAAAACCCTAAGAAACTGCATATGTGTAAAATCTGAATTACTTACCTTTTATCTGGGAAATGTCCCAGCGTGATATCTAGGCATATCACACTGATTAGCAAAAAGTAACTTAAAAAATACCCCAAGAAGTATCCAGTAATCTACAAAGTAACTGAAAAGTAATTTTGACTGTTGACTTACCTGTAAATCAACCAACTGCATTTTAACCTGCATTCAACTGTAATTTACTGCATAAATCCTGCAAAGTATTATTATGCTTACCTGTACCAGGCCTGGCTTGCTTCTAGAAAATAAAATATAACTAAATAATATTTTTATACGAACAAAATTGGTCTGAGTTCAGTCTTTGAGTGTGTGACATTTCTTGCCTGAGTGTGTACAAAAAATGCCTAACACTACCCTCTGATAAAGCCTTACTCCTCGCCCATACTACAACAAATATAGAGTAAGGTATTATCTACTTTTACCTCTGCCTACCTTTGGGGTTCCACTGGACTCTGTGCAGACTATACCTTACTTTGGTATAGTATATACAGAGCCAGCTTACTACAATCAGTCACTGTAGGAAGCTGGCTCTTTATATAGTGTACCAAAAAGAGGAACACTATATAAAGAGTCCAGGCAAACCCTAATCAGTTTACAGAGGCACAAATTATACCCCAAACGCTCTCTTTTGTGATAGTGTGGGCGTGCAGTTAGGCATATCAGAGGGTAGTGCTAAGCATTTATTGCACACACAAAGGCAATAAGTGAGACACACACTCAATAAAGAAATCTGACACCAATTTATAAAAAATAACACATTTTATATGAATTTAGATACCAAGATCATCAAAATCAGTTAATTCCTTTCGAGTTATGGATTTTTACAGTTTTCAAAAGTTGCCAGTCAGTTTTTGAGAGCGGTAATTTTATCCTGTGAGGGAAAAACATGTACTGCATTTGGGCACTTAACAGTGACTTACGGGACTGTTCTTTTGGACATAAGGTCCAAGGCCACACCAATAGATCAACTCGGGAGGCTCTGGAACATCCGGGTTCAGAGGTGTGTTACGGCGTCGGGTGCCCCATCTACTTCAATGGGGAACGGTCCATTCAGAAAGAGGCTGCAAGCTGGGACTGGGAGACTAGTCCAGGGGAACAGATAGGGGATTGACCCTTGAGATGCTCGGGCACATAGGGACACCATTGGCCCACTTCTTTTAGGGTTGTAGGGCTCGGTTGAAGTGGTTTCTTTTGGCGTCTGGTAAGGTGCTGGAGTCACTCTCAGTTGGAGGGGGTCTGCAGAAAGAGGCTGCAGGTGGCGACTGGAAGTCCAGTCTGGCCAGATCCAAGGATGGGCTCGGATCTTGTGGGTCTCAGGACCTTGTGTGCACCGTCACCTCCCTCGGGCATTGGGGCGCGTGTGCAGGGGTGGTGTAAGGTGGCGGTGGTCGAGGACTCACTCTTTATCTTTGGTTTCTACAAAAAGGTCAAACATGACAGCTGGGCAATCATTGTCGGTCTCACTGTCCCGGAAGTCACTCGACGTGCAGGTCGGTTTTCCTCAGCATTGGTGTTTGGTCTGGACAGAACAAGCCTTGATTGCTGCAAGGGGTCCAGTACCCCAGGTTGTGTGCACAAAAGTGCCCCTCTTTGACATTAGCATCCCCACTTTTTGCCTGGTATCTGATGCAATTTTGACAGAAGTGCACTGGGTTCCTGCTATACAGGTCCCCAGTGCCAGATCTCTCTCCCTAGCTCTGTTCAATTGTTCCCCCAATTGGCAATACCTTTAGCACCCCCTGAAAGTCCCTAGTAAATGGTACCTAGGGCAAGGAGGCTAAAGGGTCCCTAAAGGACTGCAGCATGTAGTGTGCCACCCTAAAGGAACCTCTCAGTACCAACATGCAAACTGCCATTGCAGGCTGCGTGCCATGGTGCAGAGAAAAGTGAAGACATGACATAGCACACCTCATGTGTGCCATGCCCGCAAACACTACACGCAGTATAGGTAAGTCACCGCTACAACAGTCCTTACAGCCCTAAGGCAGGGTGCACTATATAACACGTGTGGACATATCTGCATGAGCAGATTTGCCCCTGTGATGTCTAAGTCGATTCTTAGATATTACAACTGGACAAGAAAGCCATTTTGAGTACATGTGCTGGACACTGGTATTTACGAATTCCCCAGCTACATGATGGCTTTACTGAAACTAGAGATGTTTGGTATCAAACACATCATTTTAATAAACCCACACTGATGCCAGTGATGTATTTATTAATACATGCACCCCGAGGGCACCTTAGAGGTGCCACCTGAAAACCTAATGACTACTAGTGCTCTGGCTGACTGGTGTAGAGTAGCCTGCCACCACAGACAGGTTTCTGAACCCTGTAGGTAAAAGCCAGCGCTCTCTGAGGGCAGAAACAATGCCTGCTCCGGCTGGAGGTGTTGTCACCTCCTCCAAGCAGGATGGCTAAGTAATCAGCATATCAAGCCTCTGCCGCTGTTGATATGTGACCAAAGGCTTCCCCTGAAAGGGGAAATGCCACTCCCTGCCCGGGCCCATTTGGCACCAGGACAGGCAGGGAAATGAGCTAGTCAGGAGGCGTGTCCCCCTCTCAGGCTAGTACCACCCCTAAGGTGGGCTACCTGATGTGGACATGGCTTTAGAAATTCCACCATCCGAGTTTTGGCAGAATTATGCTCTCTGGGTCAGGGTTATGCCCACTTCCCACAGAAAGTGGTCATATACAGGGTGTTGACACCCTAAAAGTAAGTAGCTCATTGGCTACTACCCGTCACTCCCCGTAACGCCCAGAATTGAGTATTTAGGTGGCAATCCTGAAACCAGGAACTTAGATTCGATGGATCAAGAAAGGAAGGACACCAAGAGCCGCAAGAAAAAAATGACAACCGAAGACTGCTGTGGACTTTTGGCGCCAAACCCTGCCTGCCACACTCAATCTCGATAATCACGACCCAGCAACTCGTCCTGCAACTGACCAGCTTCCAAGACCCCCGGAAGACTGCCAGCTTCGCAAATCGCCAAGCAATCTCCCTTGGAGTAGAGGAGCTACTCCCCAGCAGCCAGCAGGCACCGAAACGCAAAGTCCGGTCTACTGAGTTGCCTTTCCCCGGCCAGCCTGCCGCAGCAGCTCCTCATGAAGAGGACACTGTGCTCCTGAAGGTCATATCTGCCCTCCCACCAAGTGAGAGGACACCAGGACCAACCAGAGCTGCACAGGACCAGTACCCGGGGACTGGACCCCTTGCAGGAAGCCGAGACCGCTTGGGACTCCACCGACTCCAAGACAAAGCAGCCATCGAGGAATGTCAGCACCACAGAGACCCACCTGCAGTGGCCCAGCTGTCTTGATTTGATCACCCTCAACCGGCGAGACCGACGACTGCAAGGTTCCAAGGTGCACAGAGCTCAGCTGAACTTTTCACTGTGCACCAAAGCGCCCCAGCCCTGGTACTGACGAACCGGCTGTGCCCTCCTGTCCGCAGGACTCTTGTGACCTGAGCCCCCCATTGGAAGCTCCCAGACTTGTCCCCAAATCCCCCTATGCAGCATGTTTCAAGGTGGCCCCCCTTCCTTTAACTGGCAAAGCGCGCACAGCTACCAACCCGACCAAAACCTCTGCAACCGGACGCCCCAGAGCAGGTAACGAGGAACTGCTGGTGGTACTTTGGACCTTGGCCCTCAATGACCCTAAGTCCAGTCGCGGCTCGCAATTCTCGTGGGGGGGGTCGCGCTGGGGGTTATCGCGCTGGGGTTACCACGAGGGGGTGGGGGCTTAAAATAAAAATAAAACTTACCTGACCGGTCCCGCCTCTGCTCCTGGGCCGGGTCTGCGTTTTCCTGCTCCTGAACAGGAACAGGCATACTCCCTCCGCTCCTGTAAGCCAATGACAACGCTGCAAGGGCAGCGTTGTGATTGGTGCGGAGTCCCGGACAGCGCCCAGCCGGGCACCTGTAGGGAGGCCATTTTCTCTATGTAGGCTGCATGCAGCCTACATAGAGAAAATGTAGAGTGCGCATGACTGCTTTGGTCAGCCCCAGGGCCGACCAAACAGTCAGGGTACTCAGAGTGGTGCAAGCCACTCCTCCCCGATCCGCCCACCCCCAACCAGGCATATCCTCCTGCCTGCCCCCAATAAGGCATACCCCTGCCTTCTGCTTTCTCGCAGCGCGAGAAGCAGAAAATAAAATGGTATTTAAAATACCATTTAATTTTCTGCTTCTCGCACTGCGAGAAAGCAGTGGGGCGGCGCTCCTCCACCCTAATGGAGGAGCCGCCCCTGCCTAAGTCCCAAAGGAGACCCCCCCCCAGAAACCAAACACAAATAACTATATGCTATACGTGCCTTTTATCCCACAGGAAGCAATTCTGCGTAAAAGCACATTTAGGTGAACATTTTTACTTACCTGCTTAAATCAATATTTTAAAAAGTACTTACTTGATAACGAAGTTCTTGATATCAAAATTAATATAAAAACACAACTTATTTTTCTAAATTGGTCTCGAATTTATTCTCTCGCTCGCCCACACTACCACAAAAGAGAGCATTTGGGTTATCATTTATGCCTCTATAAATCAATTGGGGTTTTCCTGGACTTTTTACAGGGTGTACCTCTTTTTGGTCCACTATATAAAGAGCCAGCTTCCTATATTGTGCAGCTCCAGTCAGTCTTTGCGTCCCCACACTTGGAGGGAGGACTGATCTGACCTGTAGGAGCACCGCTACCTCTTCCTGGGTGGCTGCTGCGTCTGTTGTCCTGGTGAGCGGCAGGTCGGTGTACCGTAAGTTGCTTCTTTGGTGCTTGCGGCTGCAGGGGAGCAGCTCCTCTACTCCAAGGGAGCTTCTTTCGCGATTTGCGCGGCACTGGCTGCCCTCCAGTTGTGTTTTCACTTTTTAGAGCACATTGTCACACAGCCTGCAGTGGCTGTCTGTATGAATTTTGTGCTGGGTTCCTTAGAGTGGTACAAGATATGCTGCAGCTCTTAGGGACCCTCTTTAGTACCTATGCCTTAAGTACCAGAGGTACCACTTACTAGGGACTTACAAAGGTGCTAAAGGCCTGGTCAATTGGGGGATTAATTGACCGGTTGTCTTGTTTTGGGGAAAGAACACTGGCACTGAGGACCTGGTTAGCAGGAACCCAGTGCACTTCAGTCAAAGTTGCATCAAATACCAGGCAAAAAGTGGGGGACTACTGCAACAAAAACCCAGGAAGAGAGGTCTACCACTGACCCAATCGCAGTACAGTAACCACAATTGCAGGACTTTTGCAGTCTTCTCCGAGATCTGGACGTGGTCGGAGAGGTCCCCTTGATGCTAGGCCCACTGAGACTTCAGGTCCCACTGCAGAGCCTGTATATGCCAACTAGTGTGCTTCGACCAGCAGGATGCAGGAGACCATCAATACCAGCAGCCTCAGAGTTGACCTCACTGAAATCCAGGTTTGAGATGAAAGATCAGAATCATAGTCTCAATGTCCTGGACTCTTACCCAGGGGAAAGGCATGAAACCGAACCGTGTATAAAATGGCTCAGATGAAGGGGACCATCTGAGAAGGAGTCAGGTGTGACTTTGGCCTGTTGATAGTGAACCCCAAAGAAGACAGGATGTTCACCATAGTATGGAGGTGGTTGACGACATCCTGAAGCGAGCCCGCCTTCAGCAGCCAGTCATCAAAGTAGGGGAAGACTGGCACCCCTGATCTCTGAAGGTGTGCTGTCACCACTGCCATCACTTTTGTGAACACTCGAAGGGCACTGGTGAGACCAAAGTGGAGCACAGGAAACTGAAAATGCTCCTGTCCGATCACAAACTGCAGGCAGCGCGGATGGTTCTGCAGGACGGGTAAATGGAAGTAGGCGTCCTGCAGGTCAAACACTATCATCCAGTCTCCAGGGTCGAAGGCAGACAAGACCAGGACCAGTGTAAGCATTCTGAATTTCTCCTTCCAGAGAAAGATGTATAGAGGGAGCAGGTCTAAAATAGGACGAAGGCCTATGTCCCTACACCAGAAAGTAGCAGAATTAGCAACAACGACCTACTTCTGGGACAGGCACTATCTCAATAGCCCCCTTGGCCAAAAGGGCTTGCATTTCTTGTTGCACGACGGAAAGATGGGCCTCCGTCAGTCTTTGGGAAGACAGTGGAAGGTATGTTGGGCACAAAGGTAGGGGAGGGCATAGTCTTTACAAACAATTTGCAGGGCTCATCTGTCTGATGTACTGGCTTGCCAACCCGGCAAGAATCTTTGGATCCGGCCTTCCACCGGGTGGCTGACCTGCACGAAGTGCACTCTAACGTGGTTTGTCAGGTGGCCTGCAGGGGAGGAGTTGGGGACTGAGCGGACTGTTGACCTTGGCCATAGAGTGGTGGCCACCACATCCACAATGGCGAAACTCCTGGTCGCAAGTGGTTGGATTAGCTGGCGGTATGGAGCACCTCTGTTGAAGCGGCAAAAGCAGCATGTGAGGAAATGTAGTTTTAATATGGTGTGGTTGTGAGACCTCACCGTGTAATAAACTCACAATCCTGTCTTGGGTCCAGTCAGGCTTCTTTGGCAACCCTTAGCTCAGTGACACCTCCCTGCACAAAAACAATCCTGAGAGGCATTTACCTCTTTCTACGCGTGCTGCATTGCAGATTGCAGCACACGTACAAAGAGGAAAAAACGTGGAGAAACAAAGATATTTCTCCTCGGTACATGTCACCTGGGGAGGGGTAGCATTTTGATGTATTCCCAGGTCTACCACTAATGGTAAATTTGGGAATGTGCCAAATTCCAAGGGTGGATGCGTAGGAACACTCCACCCACGGAACGCATCCCTTCCGCAGAGTAACGCAAAGTGCTAGGCAAACAAATGATGGACGGAATGCTGAATAAATCATACATTATGAACACGGAAGGCTTGGGTCTGTGCTCTATCTGGACTAGACCACTCTTAAATTGTACTAACAAACACAGTGTCCAGATAGACCGTTTCGTAATTAATCATACGAGACTTCAGTGCTTTGTTCTAAAGCCCGTGTTTTTTATTTTGCTTCTTTTTGTACTTTCTTCAAACAAGATTAGACCATTATTCTCATGTCATCTTGTCGGGCCACACATATTTTTCAAAGAAATATACAAAACAATAACCAGTAATGTAACACCACAAAATGCAAAACAAAATTCACAAGCACATTACATAGAACATTACATAAACAGTACAAGTGCAAGTAACCAGTCCGTGATTTTCAAATACACCTGGCGGAGCACAATGCTCACGGGATAAACAGCTGGGTGTGCCACGAGGGAATGCATACATCTTTTTGTCCCCCTATAGACAACACCCTGTGAAATAAGTATTCCCTGAGCGTTGCACACAGGCAGGACAAAAGGCAGGAGCCTTTACAATTATCTTTGAGGGTCCGCCAGGTGTATTTGAAAATCACGGACTGGTTACTTGCACTTGTACTGTTTATGTAATGTTCTATGTAATGTGCTTGTGAATTTTGTTTTGCATTTTGTGGTGTTACATTACTGGTTATTGTTTTGTATATTTCTTTGAAAAATATGTGTGGCCCGACAAGATGACATGAGAATAATGGTCTAATCTTGTTTGAAGAAAGTACAAAAAGAAGCAAAATAAAAACACACGGGCTTTAGAACAAAGCACTGAAGTCTCGTATGATTAATTAAGAAACGGTCTATCTGAATAAATCATACATTCACCCCCAGTCATGAGATCTGGGTTAAATCCATCGTTCTTTTGCTCACCATGCCACACCAGTTTAGACCCAGCCATATGCAAATCAGTCTTGACCCTGTGCCTCATGGGAACAGTCCAGCCCGAACTGCCAAGCCAGGTCCTCCCTGGACCGGAAACAAGCATCCTGGGACCTGTTTTGGGGTATTGGGGACGTTAGCAGGGGTGAGAGGTCAGCCTGTAACTCTGTACTCACCAATGGGGCTACTAGCTTTTTAACAGTAAAAACGACATTGCTGTTTTTTACTGTTATGACCTTAAAAACATGAAACTACAGGTCCAACCCTTTAATACAATGCACCTTGCCTTTAGGGCTCACCTTGCCTTTAGGGCTCAGTAGGCCTGCTTTCGCTCCGACTTAAAATTATTAAAAAGGAATGCTTGAGATGGCAAAGTTGAGTTGGCAGTTTAAAACTGCTCTGCCTCCCAGCAATGGCAGGCTGGGAGTCCTGCTTTTGCCTTGTCACATTTGTGGTGGCACAACTAGTGCTGGAGTTCACGAGAGACACCTTAACTTACAAGCTTTAGGTAAACCTGTACCATATAATAGGGGCTTAAGTAAGGCAAGGTATGCCAATTGGGGACAAGCCAATTAAACATGCACCTTTTTAAGGTCCAGAGCGCATGCAATGAGTCCTGGTTAGCTGGGCTCACAGCATCTCAAAGTCATTACACCTGTGTCTAGTAGTCAAAATGAGAGCAAAAAGTGGGGATGAACCTGTAAATAGATTGTTTCCTCACAGAGTGGTAGGTCTGGTGCAAGTCTGCCTTATTCCCAAACAGGTGGGTCCCATCAAACGGCATGTCCGTGAGGGGCGACTGGACGTCACCTAAAAAACTGGTGGACTGCAGCCAAGCGTGACAGCAAATAGCAACAGGGGTGCCAATGCCCGCCCAATGGAAATGGTGATGTCCAAGCCATAACGAATTGTGGACTTGGCTGCATCCTGCCGGTCCTGGGTGACCTCGGCAAGGACAGGTAGGAGATCTTCAAGGACACCAGGGAGGGCTTCAGACACTAAGTCCAAAAGGCCGTGGGAGTAGTGTCCAGGAGACAGTCGGAATTCACTGAACAGAGAGCCAGGGCTGGTGGGAAAAAAACATGCTTCCCGAACATCTCTACTCGCTTGGATTGTCTGTTGGCAGGAGTAGTCGGGGAAAGTGTTGGGGTTAGACCTACTTGTGGATGCTTGCGGAACCAAACTTTTGGAGAAAGGGTATTGAGACAGGAAGGCCGGATCAATGGGGGCAGGACAATGGCATCTTGCTATTTGCCTGTTGACTTGGGGACCAGAGCAAGGTTTGGCCCAGGCACCCAACAAGGTATCTGTTAGTGCCTCCCTGAATTGCAAAAGGGGCTCAGAAGATGTTTGCCCCAATTGGAGAACTTCCGTCAACACATTAGTTTTAACCTCCAAGGTGAGGAGCTAGAGGTCAGTGTAGGAAGCTGGCTCTCTATATACTGGACCAAAAAGAGGAACACTGAGTAAAGAATCCAGGCAAACCCCAGTTGACTTACAGAGGCACAAACGATAAATGCTCACTTTTCTGGTATTTTGGGCGAGCAGTTAGGCATATCAGAGGGTAGTGCTAAGCTTTAATTGCACACACACAGCCAGTAAGTGAGACAACAACTCAAAGAAATCTGACACCAATTTATAAAAATAACACATACGTTTATATAAATTTAGATACCAAGATCATCAGAATCAGGTAAGTACTTTTCGAGTTATGGATTTTTACAGTTTTGAAAAGCTGATTTTTTGGGTGTGGTAATGGTGTCTTACAGAGGAAAAACATGTACTGCATTCGGGCACTTAACAGCGACTTACGGGACTGTTCTTTTGGACTTAAGGTGAGTATGGGGCAAGGTTTAAGGCCACACCAACAGGTCACCATGGGAGGCTCTGGAGTGTCCGGGTGCAGAGGTGTGTTACGGCGTCTGGTGCCCCATTCACTTCAATGGGGAACGGTCTGGTCAGAAAGAGGCTGCAAGCTGGGACTGGGGGGCCAGTCCGGGGGAACCTACGGGAGGGCTTGACCCGTGAGATGCTCGAACACGTAGGGACACCATTGGTCCACTTCTTCTCGGGTTGTGGGGCTCGGGTGCAGTGGTGTCTTTTGGAGTTCGTTTGGTGCTGGAGTCACTCGCTGTTGGAGGGGGCCTGCAGAAAGAGCTGCAGTTGGCGACTGCAAGTCCAGTCTGGTCAAACCCAAGCGTGGGCTACGCTCTTGTGGGTCTCAGGACCGCGTGGGCACCATCACCTCCCTAGGACTCAGGCTCTGAAGCGCAGGTGCAAGGGTGGTTTGAGGTGTTGGGTGGCGGCGGTCAGGCACTCACTCTTTGTCTTTAGTTTCTGCAGAAGGGAGCAAACAGGACAGCTGGGCCACTCTTATTGTGGGTCTCACTGTCCCTGAAGAACAAGTTACTTACCTTTGGTAACGATATATCTGTAAGAAACATAGGTTAGTTATAGATTCCTTACCTTAGAATTACCCCCAGGCGTCAGACTGGATCCGGAAAGTTTTTCGTCAGCAGTACCCCTGCGCGTAGGAAGGTGGCGTCGGTCGACTCTGCGTTCGTCATTGGCGTCGTGGTCACCGGAATGACGTTGCGGTGCTACATAGACGCCGCCCTCGTGCGCTGACGTCAGTTCTGTACACCACTTTCCACGCCAGAAGCGCAGAGCCATGCAAGACACTGACCACTGGTGGACAAAACTAGGGCCCTGAAAGGAAGTCCTTAACCCTAGAAGTCAGTTCGCAGAACGGGGAGGATGGGTGGGGCGGTAAGGAATCTATAACTAACCTATGTTTCTTACAGATATATCGTTACCGAAGGTAAGTAACTTGTTCATCTGAAAGAAACAGTCAGTTATAGATTCCTTACCTTAGAATAGATACCCCAACAATACCAAAACGGAGGTGGGTCTGCGAACTAAATTCACACCAGAAAATCCTGGAGAACAGAACGGCCAAAGAAGCCGTCTCTCCGGACTTGGCTGACCAGGCAGTAGTGTTTGGTGAATGTGTGCAACAATGCCCATTTAGCTGCCTAACAGATGTCATTAAGGGGGACTCCCCGCCCCAAAGCAGTGGTAGCTACCGTCGCCCTGGTGGAATGGGCGCGCAGTCCCACTGGAGGCTCCTTGTTTGCCAAAGAATAGCAAGCTTTTATGCACAGAACGACCCACCTGGAGATGGTCCGTTTGTGCACGGCCCGACCTTTCTTGGCGCTCACGTAACCAACAAAGAGTTGGTCGTCCACCCGGAATTGTTTGGTGCGATCCAAATAGAAGGAAAGCGCACGTTTTGGATCCGGACGGTGGAGCCTCTCTTCCTCTTTTGAAGGAGGCGGAAAGAAGGTGGGCAAAGTGATGGTTTGGCCAATGTGGAAAGTAGTAACCACCTTGGGAAGAAAGGAAGGTCTAGTTCTGAGGACGACCTTCTCCGGATGAACAGCCAGAAAGGAAGGCTTGGAAGAAAGAGCTTGTAGCTCACTCACCCTGTGCGCAGAGGTGATGGCCACCAGAAAGGCAGTTTTCAAAGTTAGAAGCCTGAGAGGACAGTTATGTAGCGGCTCAAAGGGAGCGCACATAAGATATTTAAGAACCAAGTTCAAGTCCCACTGGGGCATCACGAAGGGAACAGGAGGAAAAAGATGAGTAATGCCCTTGAGGAAACGATTTACAACAGGGGACTTGAAAAGAGAAGGCTGATCAGGAAGGCGAAGATAGGCCGAAATGGCCGAAAGATAGCCTTTAAGAGTGCCCAGAGCAGAGCCCTGCTGGGCCAAAGAAAGGAGGAACAAGAGAACCTCAGAAAGAGGGGCAGAAAGGGGATCCACAGCCTTTGCTGTGCACCATGCCACAAATTTGCTCCATCTGCAGGCGTATACCGTCTTAGTGGAGGGACGCCTGGCTGCCAAGATAACATCACAAACTTCGGGAGGCAGGTCAAACGACGTCAACTGCCGCCGCTCAATCTCCATGCAAGGAGGTGGAGGATGGACAGGTTCGGGTGAAGGACCGTCCCCTGCTGCTGCGACAGAAAATCCTCCCGAAGAGGCAGTCTGACCGGAGGATCGATGGCCATGTTGAGCAGCTCGGGATACCAAACTCTTTGTGCCCAATCCGGAGCCACAAGAATGACTTGGGCCCGGTCGCGCCTGATCTCCTTCAGCACTCTGGGCAGAAGTGGTATAGGCGGTAAGGCGTATAGAAGACCGCAACTCCACTTGCGACGAAAAGCGTCGCCTAGCGAGTGCCGCCTTGGAAATTCCAACGCACAGAATTGCTGACATTGCGCGTTCTCTTCGGTGGCGAATAGATCTAACCAAGGCTCTCCCCACTGTCGAAAGAGACCTTGCACCACCTCTGAGTGAAGACGCCATTCGTGATCCATCATGCACCTGCGGCTGAGTTTGTCCGCCCTGGCGTTCAGGGAACCTGCCAGGTGTTGAACCACCAGGGATATGCCCTGATGTTCCAGCCATGTCCAGAGGCGGAGGGCCTCCTGACATAGGGTCCACGACCCCACCCCACCTTGTTTGTTGCAGTACCACATGGCAGTGGTGTTGTCTGTGAACACCTGCACTACTCTTCCCCGGACAGAGGGAAGGAATGCCTTGAGTGCAAGAAGAATCGCCCGAAGCTCCAGAAGGTTGATGTGGAGCCCGGGCTCAGCCGGAGACCAGAGGCCTCTGATCTTCGCCTCCCCCATGTGGCCGCTCCAACCCAGAAGTGATGCATCGGTCACCACTGTGAAATCTGGTTGGGGAAGGGAGAGGGGTCTGCCGTCGACTCAATCCTGGTTCATTAGCCACCACAGCAATTGGCGTGCAGTGCCCTCCGAGATCTGGACACAATCGGACAGGTTCCCCTAATGTTGTGCCCACTGGAAAATCAGGTCCCACTGCAGAGCCCGCATATGCCATCTGGCATGATCCACCAGCAGGATGCAGGAGGCCATCAGGCCCAGTAGCCCGAGGGTCATTCTGACTGAAACCAGGGATAGAGGCTGAATGATCGGAATCATAGCCCGAATATCCCGGAATCGCTGTTCGGGAGGATAGACCCGAAACTGCATCGTGTCCAGAATCGCTCCGATGAAGAGGAGCTTCTGAGAGGGAGTCAGGTGTGACTTCGGCACGTTGATGGAGAACCCCAGCGAACGCAGGAGGTCGGCTGTAGTCTGGAGGTGGGAGACGACAGCCTGGGGCGAGCCCGCCTTCAACAGCCAGTCGTCGAGATAGGGGAAGACTGGAACCCCTGATCTGCGCAGATGAGCTGCGACCACCGCCATCAGTTTCGTGAACACCCGAGGGGCGCTTGTAAGGCCAAAGGGGAGCACGGTAAACTGAAAATGCTCGTGACCTACCGTGAACCACAGGTAGCGCCGGTGGGCCGACAGGACGGGGATGTGAAAATAAGTGTCCTGCTAGTCCAATGCTACCATCCAGTCTCCAGGGTCAAGGGCAGACAGGACCTGAGCGAGCGTCAACATTTTGAACTTCTCCTTCCGGAGGAAGCGGTTGACGTTCCTGAGATCCAAGATAGGACACAGGCCTTTGTCCTTCTTGGGCACCAGAAAGTAGTGGGAATAGCAACCACGACCTACTTCTGGGACAGGAATGCGCTCGATGGCTCCCTTGGCCAAGAGTGCCGAAACTTCCTGTTGGAGAAGGGCCAGATGATCCTCCGACATGCGATGGTACTGAGGTGGCATGGCTGGAGGGGTAGTCTCGAGGGGAGGGAGTAGCCCCTTCGGACTATTTGCAAAACCCACCTGTCCGACGTGATGGTGTGCCAGTGGGGGAGGTAATGGCGAATCCTGCCGCCCACTGGCGTTTGGTGGCCCTGAAAGGTCGGACTAGGAGGGTTTGGAGGCTGATGTAGAGGGGGCTGTGGTGGACTGGCCCGCCAGCTGGCCGCCAGAACAACGGCAGTGGTTCCCACATCCCCGGCCGCGCTGGGGCTGAACAGCTTGCGCTGGCCTGTGGCTCTGGGCGGGATGTGGCGGGGCACCCCTTCCGTAGCCACGAAAGGCAGACTGCGCAGGGCGGGTGGTGGAGAGGCCCAAGGACCTGACTGTAGCCCGAGAGTTCTTAAAGCGCTCCAGCGCGTTGTCTGCCTTGTCGCCAAATAGGCGACGGCCATCAAAGGGCATGTCCATAAGTGTGGATTGGACATCCCTTGAAAAACCAGTCGACCTCAACCAGGCGTAGCGTCGAAGGGATACCGAAGTGGAAATCGTCCTGCCTAGTGAGTCGGCGGTATCCAGCCCACAGCGGATGGTAAACTTCGCTGCGTCTCTCCCTTCGGCCACTGCCCGAGAGAGCACAGCTCGGGCCTCCTCCGGGCACTGAGGCAGCACTTGCGCAACCGTATCCCACACGGAGTGGGTGTAACGGCCCAACAGACATGCGGTGTTTAGCGACCGCAGTCCCAAGCTGGAGGAAGAAAACATCTTCCCAAGATGGTCCAGCTTTTTGGATTTTCTATCAGGTGGTGCGTTAGGGAATGCCCCTTTGAATGTAGAGGCTTGGACCACCAAGCTCTCAGGGGTGGGGTGTTGGGAGAGGAAAGTGGGGTCGCCCGGGGCAGGGCCGTGGCGTCGGGCAATCATCCTATCCACAGGAGCCCATGTGTTGGGCCTGGACCAGGTGCCCAAAAGGATGTCGGTGAGGGCTTCATTGAACGGCAGTAGGGGCTCCAAAGAGCTCGCTGCTGGTTGAAGCACCTCTGTCAGGAGGTTAGTCCTGACTGCCACCGTAGGTAGCTCGAGGTTGAGAGCATCGACCGCCCTATGCAACACCACTGCGTAAGACGCTCCCTCCTCCGTAGCCACGGTAGGAGGAGACAACATGCCAAGGTCTGGTGAGGTATCCAGACCACTGGCTTCCCCCAGTTCCTCTCGCCAGCCCGGTTCACAGCCTAACTGGTCAGTTAAAGGGTCTCCAGACCTCTCCCAGTCCTCCTCACCCTCCTCTGGCTGCCAATCTGGTCTCAAAGAGCCAGGGTAGAACAGGGGTACAAAAGTACCCGTCGGCGCCGGATCCGGCGTCGGTCAACGCCGGTCTGACTCTGTGTCTACCTCGAGGTGGAGGCCGGGATCGACGTCAGCTGGGGGCACAACCGACGCCGGCTGCGGACGTGGTGCCGGTGGAAGCGCCACCGGGGGAGGTGTAACAAGGTCAACCGGCACCGATCCGAATCCAGGCCTGGATCCAAGGGGACCCTGCGGTGCAGAGGCCGAAGCCGCCGGCATCGAGGGCCCAGGGCCCCCAGCCGAAATCCGCGGGGCCAGAAGGCGCGCCGGCGGAGTCGGGCTGCCTACAGATGGCTTGCATTGCTTCGTAAAATTGACGAAGCTGGGCAGGGGTCGCTCCAGGTCCCGGAAAGGGGGGGAAACCCGGAGTCGACCCTTCGGGCTCCACACGCGGAGCCACGGGAGGGGCACCACCCGCATCCCTTGTCGCGTCGGCCGACAGACGGGGAGAAGTCGAAGAGCGACGATGCTTCTTCGACTTCTTCTTGTGCTTCGACTTACCTGACCCCGAGTGCGAAGACTTGGAAGAAGAATGATGGTGGCTCCGCGACCGGTCCCTCGACCTCCTATGCGACCGGGACCTCGAGCGGCGCGGAGCCAACTGCCGGGCCTCGAGAAGCTTTCGGGACTGCTCCCGCAAAGACTTCGGATTCATGGTCCGGCAGTCGGAGCACGACTTGGGGTCGTGGTCGCGCTCCAGGCAGAAGAGGGACATGCGGTGCGGAGCCGTCACCGACATCAGTCGGCTACAGGAACCGCAAGCCTTGAAGCCGGGCATCCCTTGTGCACCAGGAGTCGATGGACTCAAAAATGATGTCGACAAAAGCCGAGAAAAAGTCAGTCAAAAAGTGACTGGAGGTACCGCTCTCTCCGGATCTGCGCTTGCTGGCGCGGAAAAAGCAAGAACTGACATCAGCGCGCGAGGGCGGCATCTATGTAGCTAATGTGACATCATCCCGGCGACCACGACGCCAACGACGAACGCGGAGTCGACCGACGCCACCTTCCGACGCGCAGGGGTACTGCTGACGAAAAACTTTCCGGATCCAGTCTGACGCCTGGGGGTAATTCTAAGGTAAGGAATCTATAACTAACTGTTTCTTTCAGATGTCCCTCGACATGCAAGTCAGTTTTCCTCGGTCACAATAAACCTTGGTGGCTGCAAGAGGTCCAGTACCCGTGGTATTGGCGTTGTGCGGCTCTGGTCGGTCCTGGCGTTCCCACACTTGGAGGGAGGACGGATCTGACCTGTAGGAGCAGGGCTACCTCTTCCTGGGTGGCTGATTCATCAGTAGTCCCAGTAGGTGGCAGGTCGGTGTTACGGGCGTTGCTTCTTTTGTGCCTGTGACTGCAGGGGAGTATTGTATTGTATTGTATTGTAATTCCATTTATATAGCGCTTACTACCCCTGACGAGGCGTCGAATCGCTTTTTCGGCGAGTAGCACGCTACTCCGGGACCCATAGAGGATTAGTGTTGAATTAGTATAGTGAAACATGCAAGTACATTTTAAGTGGTGGATAGGTTAGTCAGTTATTTGGATTTGGAATGATAGCAGAAGGATAGAGGAGGAAAAAAGGTTTGTATTTATATAGCGCTTGTTACCCCTGATGGGGTGTTGAAGCACGCTACTCCGGAAACCCCATAAAGGATTAGTGGTGAATTAATATGGTGAAATATGAAAGTAATTTCAGTGGTGGATATTAGTCAGTTATTTGGAGTGAGAAGGATAGCGGAGGGATAAAAAGGGAAGAAAGGTTTGCATTCATATAGCACTTGTTACCCCTGATGGGTGTTGAAGCGCTTTTCTGGCGAGTAGCACGCCACTCCGGAACCCATTAAGGATTAGTGTTGAAAATTAGTATAGTAAAAATATGAAGTAATTTGAGTAGTGGATATGTTATTCAGTTATTTGGGTAGAGAAGGGTAGGTGGTGGGATAGAAGAGGGAAAGAGGTTTGTATTTATATAGCGCTTGCTACCCCTGATGGGGTTTTGAAGCGCAAGAAGCACGCTACTCTGGAACCCATAAGTATTAGTGTTGAATTAGTATGGTGAAACAAGTAGCTCCTCTACTACAAGGAAGTTCCTTTGGCAATTGGAGAAGCAATGGCAGCCCTCCGGGTTTCTTGGAGTCTGCACAGGGGCAGTATGAGTCGGTTGCTCCACGAGGGTCAGGTGCAGCAGGCAGGCTGGCAGGGTTAGCGCCAAGTCAGTTGTGTTCTTCTATTCTCGGGTTAACAGTCTTCTTTGTCCACTTCTTCTTGTGTCTATCAAAATCTAAGGTCCTGGTTCAGGGGTCCCCTAAATACTCAAATTAGGGGCATTAAGGGGAGTGACGGGTAGTAGCCAATGGGCTACTTACCCCTAGGGTCACTACACCCCCTATATGACCACTTCCTTTGGGGAGTGGGCATCAACCTGTCCCAGAATTCCTAATTCCACCACACACAAGAAGGTGGAATTCCTAACTTTGTGTTCACTTCAGGCTGTTCACCCTAGAGATGTGTCCTGCCTGGCAGTGCAACATGCCTCCTGCATAGTTAATTTTCCCGCCTGTTCTGGGGCCAGATAGGCCCAGGGCAGGTGGTGGCATCTCCCCTGTCTGGGGAAGCCTTGGGTCGCATATCAAAGGTCTCTGAAGTCTCCTGCCTCGATATGCTGATTTACCAGCCTTCCTGGAGGAGGAGGTGATAACACTCCTCTCCAGAGTAGGCACAGTTTCTGTCCTCTGAGAGCAGGGCTCTCACCTCTTAGGGGGTCAGAAACGTGTCTATGGTGGCAGGCTGGACTTGAATAGTCATCCAGCACACTAGAAGGCCAATAGGGTTCAGGGCATACATCTAAGGTATCCTCTAGGTGAACGTATTAATAAATCAATTACTGGAAGCAGTGTGGGTTTATTAATATGAGGTGTTTGATGCCAAACACCATAGATTTCAGCGAAGCCATTATGTAGCTGGGTAACTCATTTTCACCAGTGCCCAGTACATACCTTAAGATGGCTTCGCTGTTCACTTGTACTGTCAATAATTAAACTGGCCAGCACAGGGGCATATTTGCTCATGCAGATATGTCCTCACATGTAATATAATGCACCTTGGCTTAGGGCTGTAATGCCTGCTGTAGGAGTGATTTACAAATATTACATGCAGTGTTAGGGGTCATGGCACACACAAGTGTCCCATGTCTTGTTTTTACTTTTTAAAGCACCTTGGCACGCAGCCTGCAGTGGCAGTCTGTACGAGTTTGGTGCTGGGTCCCTAAGAGTCCCACAAGATATGCTGCAGCTCTCAAGGACCCCCTTTAGTACCTATGCCCTAGGTACCACTTACTAGGGACTTTCAGAGGTGCTAAAGTTCTGGTCACTTCGGGACCTAGTGATAAGTTGTGTTTTTTGGGGGAAAGAGCACTAGCACTGGGGACCTGGTTAGCAGGAACCCAGAGCTCTTCAGTCAAAGATGCATCAAATACCAAATCCATCAGGAACACATTTGTACCAACGATGCACATGGAAAGGTAGGCCTGAGAAGGGTGGCACCCCCAGGGGGATCCGTCGAAGTCCGAACCGGCGCAAGACTGGAAAATCCGTAATCGAGATACACTATACCGTCGAAGACAGGATAGGACCGAAGACTCGTACCAAACGGAGTTAAACACAGAAGAGAGGCACACACGTCCGAACCCGACAACAAAGAGAAAACAATCTAACAAAGGAGTTGATGCCCAAGCGCATTATCACCGAGAGGAGGAGTCACTCTCCCTTATGACTCAAAAGACTTCTTCAAAGAAAAACAAGTTGCACAACTCTGACCCAACACTAGATGGCAGGAGTATACAGAGCATGTGTATCTACAGCCACACATGCCATCGAACATTCTCTTATGCAGTGTGCCTCAACTTCTGATGTGTTCATGAAATCCATTTAGTTTTTTTGACATTTACTAGTAGGACACAGGTAGAGTGCATGGCATTCTGTCCTACAGAACTATCTTATCATAAACTACATCAGCTGGAGTATTCGCTGGAAAAGGTGAAATGCTGCTCTGCTTAGTAACATTCATTAGATGCCTTGTGATTGTTTTTATTCACATGGTGTGAAAGAGCACATACCTTTCAACCCTGGAGCTCCAGGTCTTCCAGAGAATCCTGGGATGCCACTGTTACCTTTTGGGCCGGGGAAGCCAGGAACACCAGCAATCCCTGGGTCACCGGTATAACCTTGGTTGCTGGCTGGTCCTGGGGGGCCTGGAAGACCAGGTGGTCCTGGTGGACCTAGAAGTAAATGAAAAGCCAGTGAGAAAGTCATACAATACCTACATTTCAAGTTGTTTTGGGAAACTGAAATAAGTTTGGAACTTTTGAAAATGTGATGCCTATGCTTGACATTTTATTTTACCCCTCTACAAAACTTGTCATTTTATGTTGTGCTGTTTTAACTGTAAATATCAGCTTAGCTGAAGATATACTTAGTATGTGTGGTGTACCACTGTTCTTTATAATTCATACAAATGTATATAAATGGCCCAGGCCCCAATAAACAAAGTTCACATTTCTTGCTGGTTATGGTGCCTCTGCCTATATTTGAATGTACGTGAGATGCTAACTCTGCAATCCCACAGCACCTCACTGTTTGACTGTACTGAATCACAATGAAAACAAAACAAGAGCAATGTGGAGCCATCTTCTATGTTGTGTGTCCATGTTCTCCACTCACACAATGAACCAAGATGCACTTTCATGTCTGCTCTTCCTTAGTCTAGTCCACTTAATAGCCGCGAAAAAACGCTGATCCGTTTGGAATACATTGATCAATCAAGTTACCAGCTCTCTGGTTAGCCGCACTCCACAACTGACAATACAGCTTCTCAGAACCTCAGACATGGTTGCATCTTCTCATCAGTGTCGCAATCTCCTCCTCCTCAATATTGTGGACCATATGGCACAACCAAGTTAGCACAAGGCTGTCACTTCTTGCATCCTGTCCTATGGAATGACACACTGGGTTGACATAGGTGGTCTGGGGAACACAGTGGGCAAAATAACCGTACACTTCATTATTATGCAGGTCCAACTACACATTGATGCCAGAGTTTATTTTGATGCCAGAGTTTATTTTGATGGTGACTAACTACCAAAACCTGAGGGCAAGGGTTTAAAATCCCTCCAGTGCAAGAGGTTCTCATTACATACAGGCATCTGTCTTTTCACATCAACAGACCCCTTACCAAGTAAGGTCCCAGTGCATCGGTTCTCTTGCTTCATCACACTTGCTCTTATTAAATCAGACATCTGCCTCTAGAAGAGAAAATACACTGCAAATCCTTGCCACAATTTCTGGCAGTTACATACCGGGGTTACCACCCGGCCCGACGTATCCTGGGTCACCCGGTCTTCCGGGTATGGTTGAAGGAGTGGAGAATCCTGGAGGCCCAGAGATACCAGGAGAACCCGTTGCACCCGGCAATCCTACAAAACAAAAAGTGCATACCATTATAAACCCTAGAAGTATTCGGATTGGTAGGTGTCCCTGGGTTTAACTTTACCCTTATCTCTTAAAACATATTGCTTGAGTACACTTCTGAGTCATTTCTTGCATACTTTTGATCATTCTTCCTAGACTCCGACCACCCATCACGTGCTATGTCATGATTGCTGAAAGCCAATGAAAACTCTCGGTTTTCAGGCCCTCTGTTTTTCATCAAACCAACAGGTTAATCTACGACTTGGATCAACAGGCAGGTTTCAAACAGAAAAGTCAGTGCAGGGGCACAAAGCTGTCAAGGAAAGACTGGACAAGGGAAGATAACAAGAACTACGGGTTTTGCATGACCTGGACTTTTCCTATTTCCTATTTTTCACATTAACCAGCTTTCTCGTGCAGGTCTACCATACAATGGGCAATATGTGCTGTAGTACAGATTGGGTGCAGTGTCCTGGCCTACGCAGTCTGGCGCCATTAACTTTGTGCGACAAGTGCTGGTATATTGTGCCCAGTTGCACAAAACGAGGTCTTCCCAGTGCAAGAGCAGACGAAGACAGTTTGTGCCTGCCCTGGGGAGAGCTCGTCTGTGAACGATACCAATAGAGTGGAAGCTTCAAACCGCAGCACCGCCTCCCACGGTCTGCTGGCCACGCCTCCTTTTCAAGAGAGGGCATCCCTCACCCTCCCCAAGCCCCGAGGAGCCCCCCGCAGCCCGCTGTTTGCAACTGCAGAAAACTATTCCCTTTAACTGGAAAAGTTATTGAACTAAGCAACTGAGTTGTAAAACGGAGCTCAGCTCCAGAGTATAAGGAAGGAGCAGGTTACTCAGAGGATACCCAAAAGTGGTTGCGCTCATGACATCATGGGGCACATATCTTTAGACTCACTTCTTTTCCAGCAGGACTAGCAAGGAGTCAGAGGTGACAGTGACACATAAGACACGTGGCCGACTGGATAAATGCATCGTATCCTGGAGGGAAACTGGGTCGGATTGGCCTTTCTGCCACTCGGGCAGTTTCCCGAAGGGATGCTGGCTCGGGCGCTACTATCGGAGCTGCATGAGGGAACAACATCCGGATCCATGATTATTCCATATATATAAATCCTTCACTAGCACTTACCAGACTCTCCTCTCGATCCCTTCTGGCCGGGAAATCCTGGTGGTCCAGATGCAAAACCTGGCGTTCCCGCTTCACCTTTGGGGCCAGGGAACCCTCGAGACCCTGGGCGGCCTGCTTCGTTCAAACCTTTCAAAAGACATTACAATGTATTTCAGTACAGAGTAGAATATGGATCCCTGTTTATGCCAGAGGACTGAGGGCCTGAGGTAGAGTTTGGCAGCTGGGTTACTCTGTCACAAACGTGATGGACATCACACTAGCCTTATTGCAAGTTCCACAGGACATATTCAGGGTAACTGGAATTATGCGGCAAAGTTGAATAAATTATGCGGCAAGAAAAGGCAAATTATGTGGCATAATGCGGCACAATTTGTGATAGTATTACTTCATTATTTTGTCATTTTTACACCTGGTAATGGTATCTGGGAATAGAGTTCACCTTATTAGTAACAATTTAACACCCAAATACAACAATAACCAACTTAAAGATGACCAGTCCAACTTTGCAAAAAGCATTCCGGTAATCAAGAACCAGAGTTGCCATATTTTTTGTAACTTTTGATCTGTTTGAGCTAGAAACAATGTTTTTTTTCTTAAAATCTGCAGATTATGCAGCACATGGTGGGATACGTGGCAAATGCGGCAAATATATAATTATACTAAAATCGCTGCAGCTGTAGAACCAAATAATTCCAGTGGCCCTGATTATAATGCACTTGTTATAAGGCAAATGGGATATGTATCACATTTGTAACTGAGTTACCTTCCCCAAACTTTAAATCAGGTCATAAGTATTGAGTTTTATTTATTAATCAAAGGATTTAGTATTATCTGTGTTCCATTGAAAATCATGCATGCCGTATAAAGAAAAATCTTTGCACAACTTAATGATTTAGATAACAATGGAAATTACTAATCCTCCGAGGGGCTGTCCTTGTGTAATTTTCTTCATAAGTGTAAATTCCATCGGAGGATTCTCCACTGGGACAAATTACCACCACTATCCTGTGGCTTGGCAGTTGTAAGTCCAAACATATTACTCTTTACTTTACACAGTTACATTCAGACTGCCTGAGGCCTGTATAAAAACACCTGTAGCATCTCTGCTGACTGAACACAGATGGACCCTTCCCTTCTGAAGTAGCGGCAGATTTATGTTAGTCTAAATGTTTCTTTTTTTCACTTACCTGTCTATACTTTAAAGGCCATGGCAGCTTTTAGTTGACTCCCTGCTACAGCTGAATTAGCCCACATGGAGTATCACAAGACCCTCATCCCTACCTTCTGCGCCACTTGTAATACTTCCCTTGCACTTTACTCCGGTGTTTTTTTCCAAACTCCTTACTCCCTCTTCCACTTTACTCCTGTTTTTTTCGTTTTTTTACAAATTCCTTACTCCTCCTTTCAATATACTTCCTCTTTTTACCCAGCTCCTCCCCTTCCTGCTTTACTCTAATATTTTTATCAATACCTTACTCCCACTTTTCTCCCCTTTTTTCAAACCCCTTTAAACCGCTCAAGCTTTATTCCTTTTTTCACAAAACACCTATACTCACCCCAGCTTTACTCCTTTTTATCAAACCCTTTACTTTCCCTCCTGCTTTAATTCCATTATTTTTGCAAACCCCTTACTGCCACTTTACACCTTTTTCCAACCCTCTTAATCCCCCTCCAGTCTTACTCCTGTTTTTTGTTTTACAAATCGTTTACTCCCACTCCTGCTTTACTCCATTTATTTTTCAAACCCTCTTTTCCCACTTTGCCTCTCTTCCCCTTTATTCCCACTGTTTTTCAAACTCTTTAGTCAACCTCCCGCTTTCCTCACTTTTTTCAAATCCCTTACCCACTCTCCCACTTTACTCCCTTTTTAACAAATCCCAATCTCCTCTTCTGCTTTACTCCCTTTTAAAAATCACTACTCCACCTCCTACTTTACTCTTTTTTTAACAACCCCCTTACTCTGCCTTTACTCTCTTTTTAACAAACCCCTTACTACCACTCCTGATTTATTCCTTATTTTTTTTACAAGCACTTTACCTCTCTCCTGCTTTGCCTCTTTTTTTTATAAAATACTCCCCTTGCCGCATTACTCCCATTTTATTAATAACCCCTCGCCCTCCCACCCCGCGCTACCCATGTCATGTATATCCATCCCTGGCCCCTTCTTACCTCTTTGGCACACTGTCCTCTTCTTTCTCTACATTTTTATTTTCCATAAAAAAGTAATATTTTTGCAGAAAATATATATAGTCATTGTAACCTTTCCCTAAAATGAATTTTCATCAGCCTGTTTTCATCAGGCTGACTTTCTTCTTTTTAGGAATTCGTCAAATGACAGATTAACAGAGATTACATTTTTATGGTGAACTGTTCATGCAATCACAGTGCGGGCATGGTAGACCTTTTGCAAAAACACATATGGCCTCACTTCCTCACAAATGCCATTTGTAATGTAAATGGAAACATTTTACTTACATGGTAACTATCTGTTTGTAGCTTGTAGTGTTGTAGATTCACCAGGTGTGCTCACTCCTGCCATCTAGTGTTAGGCATGGATGTTGCAAGTTGCTCTTCGAAGTACAAGTTTCTGTTTTGAGGAGACTTGTGCTCTTTCCTTGAGACTAACAATGCACCAGGACAAAGACTCCACAGAGCATCTGAGGCATAGGCTTGCATCAGAAAAGATGGGAGCTCGCACGTCAAGCTAGGTCCACTAATCTTGCGCCTCTCCTTATTTTGGAGGCACAGCATCTTCAGTTCCATAGGAAAAGGCTCTCTTCCTAGCTGTGTGTACTAACAGAGAGCCAGGTGGCATGTGATCCCTAGATGTAGAGTGGGTAATCAGCGCCGGTTTAGATTTCTTCGTTACCACGCTCGCTTAAGATTTATGCTGCACATTTACTCGTGCACTTCAGCGAGGGCAGAGCACTCCATTTTAGGTAAGGTCTCCACGGAAGTCATCCTCTTCCTCGATCACATGCAGTTTCACCTTATGATGATCTGCTGCTCTCTGAATGACTGCATAGTACGCTGTTGTGTCATCTGCTGGGGAAGCCCTCTCTGGGTAGGACTCAAAGTATCGTTCTGAGAATCCACATTGTAAACCTGCCATGGATCAATCCTATCAATAGTGAGAGGCTCATAGTATCGGTCCTGGGGTCAGACTCAATGTCCTGCTCTGAATCAGTGTGTGTTGAGTGCTGTGGTGAAGGTTGTGGTGAGTGTGGTGGCAGCAGTGAAGGCTGAGGAACCTGGCTGGAGTTCTAGTGTTTCTTGGGTGTAGGAAACATGTACGACTACTCAGAGATAGCCTCCTCAAATGTTAGTCTCCTCTTCGTTCGAGGGCTTGGATCCACATGATCCCCGACCGAGGGTGGATGCAAATTCTCCTTTACCTGACATCAGGCTGATCACCATAGGTTCGATCGGCACTGATACAGGCATCAGAGTCGACTTTTGGAGTTGAATCCAGCAGCAAAGGTGGTGGTTCAGTACCTCGTGCTGAGATGGTGTGATCTGGTTTTGAACCTCAGAGCCTACTGTTCTAGATTTGTCTGGAGCGAGATAAGATGTTGGTGGCAGGCGGGCTTAGGGACATCGGCTGGAGCCGTTGTCGAGGCCTCTTTGGCACATTCTTGAGGTTCAAAGCCTGTCTCTCTCTCTCTCTAGAGTCAGGGCAACCACTGGTCTCTCTCTCTCTCACTCTCTCTCTCTAGAGAGAGAGAGAGAGAGAGAGGGAGAGAGAGAGGTGGTTGCCTGACTTTGAGACTCTTGTTGAGATAGAACTCTGGAGGAAAGAGCCTCAGATGGTAACTGCAGTCTTTAGCGCAGTCTGTGTCCTGGGTGTATGTTTCACTGGATCAAAGTCCTCTGAGGACAGAGTTTCCAGCTCTGATTCATTAGGCCTGCAAGGTACTGGGGGCACCTTCCTCTCGGAGTAAGTTCCTTCAATTGTTTCTGAACCAAGAGTGGTTGATGGCTTGGTAGCGTCCTGGTGCTGCATTCCATAATGTGTTTATCAACGATCCCTCCTATATTGTCTTCTTATTTTCAAAGGGGTGGCAGGCCGAACAGCTTGATTCCTTGTGGTCTCTGGTCAAGCAGAGATTCCAAAACCTGTGATGGTCACAGGAACTTACTGTTGTACTTGAGACAAAACTGAAGGGGTGTGTTCTTCATAACCCCTTCCCTCCACTTTCCACCAAGTCAGTCTAATGCGACTTGGCGCAGTGAAAAAAGACCTCTGATCTGGATTAAATCCCAATCATTGTAGATGGAAGCAGTTCTTTTGTAGTTGTTGGAGATTATTCCAGAGTCAACCAACTGTTCTTTGTAGCTCAACAGTCAGAGTTCCAAAGTACTAGCAAATCTGATGACAGAAAAAATAAACAGTCTGAGGTGGACTCATTGTCCTGGTGCATTGTTAGTTTTGTGGATAACCTCCAAAGGTATACTGCAAATGAAAAAATAAATTGCAACATCCATGCCATTGGATGGCAGGAGTGTACAACGTGATCTAAAGCTAAAAATGCTAAAAACATTTTATGGCATTAAATCTAAAAGCATAAATCACACTGTAGCTTATATGGATGCAAGTGACAATGATGCCTCCTCACAAGTAACTCATTAGTGCCAATAAGGCAGTTGTAGAAATTTAGTTCACATATATGTATAGCAGAAACAAATGGATTGAACAAATGGTGAACCTGAGCACAGCGCTAGGTGTGCTCACTAGCAGTAAGCAAACGCTATAGACCAATCAGTAAACATTTGTATTCTTGCATTAGAAGACACTAAAGTAAATTTAGATAAAAACGCGGAATAGTCCCCAAAAAAACATAACTACAACAGAATGTTTAGATTACCTTCCACAAGCGGTATTAGTGCCCAAAGCACCATAAACCTGTCCATTTTGGGGCATTTTTCTACTTAAACAGGGCAAAATAGACATTTATATTACTTCTAGTTACCTGGTGTTCCCGATAACCCCTTGGTTCCTGGCAAGCCATTTAGACCAGTTAGACCTGAAAATCCTGGATAACCTAGAATAAAATGTGATAGGGCATATTAAAAAACAGAAACACCTATCAACTGTTGTGAAACAGTAAATTATTAGCTGAGGTGGATGGTAGTTCTCTTCAAGTAATAATGATTCAATCCTTGGTAGCTGTACCACAAAGAAGACAGGATTAGCGTACGAGAAATGTGCAAAGAATTTATCAGTACCAAAACAGTTCAAAAGTAGAACACACAATACAAAAAAATCTCACTGCAATGTATAAAGATAGAGAAAATGTTAAGGTGTGAATAGACACCAAAACGGCAAAAATCCGAAGTAGGAACAAGACATATGATTTTTCAAAGTTTTAGCTGTTTCTAGCACCAAACAGCACAAAGCGCCACCTGAGGGTATCTGGTCAAGCTAGATCGGGTGAAACTCAAAAGTTAAGGCCAACCGCAATGGAGTTCATGTTGCATACTGGGACCATGTTCGTCCCCATGGAAAGTTTACCTTCTGAGTTAGTCGTTTTTCTGGAGGAAAGTCCTCGTCGATGAGGAGGTCAGGGGATTGGGGTGCGAGCTGAATCTGAAGAGGGGCTCTTTGACGGCAGCTGGCTGAAGAGCAGTGAGAGCCTCGCCGGGAAGTTCAAGGCTCTCGACATTGAGAAAACTTTGAGCAGGTGTAGTCTGAAGTCTAGGTCCAGGAAGGTGTCGTCGGCTGTGGGGTGCTGCTGCATGCTGTTCGTCCCAATGTAATCCTCTACGTTCAGACTTAGAAACTTTTCTGGAAGTCAGGATACTTTCAGAGGGACAAACCAGCAAGTTGACTCAGACCGGTAGTTGGATGTCAGTGGCTGCGGCTCGGTAGCCTCTGGTTCTTTTTGAAGAAAGTTCAGAAAAAGTTTCTAAGTGTCCAGTCTTTCTATTTTTAAGAGGCAAGAACGATACTCTAACACCAACTAAGGATCCAGGACCTTTTGGGCACCACTTGCGGTTTAGGACTCAATCTCCAGAAGCCACTAGCAGCGTCTAGAGCAAATCCAGTTGGAACTAGTCAGCTGGGCTCAGCAGAGAATTTGGCTTCTTGCAGCATTTATGTTCTTGGAGCTGAATAGGAGGATAGCCAACTAGCCCTTGGAGTTCACTCTTCTGTCCTGGGTGCAAGCGGGAAGCAGTTTCAGCCCTTGGTGTTTCTCTCCACAGGTTCAATAGCATGTCCTTCTGTCTTCCACAGGTCCAGAGGTGTTCTGAAGAGGGTATTGAGGGTGCCTCTTTTATGTCCAGTGCCAGCCTGTGGATAGGAAATAGGGGAAACACCTGCCCACTTCCTAACCAATGGGATAAATGTTCCCAGGGCTGCCCCTACCCACTTTTGCAGCATTCCTGGTGTGTTTTACTTTAAACTATCCCACAATGCCCCTTTCTACCGTAAACCAATATGGCAGAACCTTGCTTCCCTTGTGAAGAGCTCTGGGCACACCCATGAGGTGTCTAGCTAGAGAAATGAGACCCCCCCTGCAAACCAGTTCTGAAACAGACCCCCCAGCCCCACTGGGACTGGTGCCACTCTGACTACTTGGACAATGGCAGGGTGTGAGTTACATCTGCTTTTGACAGGGGATGCCCCTTTGAAGTTTATGTAGTTGGTGGGCACGACCTCCCCCACCCCCACTGCCATCCCAGCCAAGGCCTCTTTTGTTCCCTTTCCTGGGAGTCATTCACACCTCCTTGCAAGGGGCCAGTAGGTTGCCAGGTGGCAGTTGGGGATTAACTCTGACAAGGCTACTAGAGGATTTAGGCAGGAAAATGCCAACTTTCTAAAAGTGGCATTTTCAAAATAGTAATTTAATATCTGACTTGAACAGTAAAATCATTTTTTTTTAATTTACTGTTAATTTGAGTCCTTGATTCATTGTTCTAGCAATTCCCAAACTGAAGTTATGCAATATAAAGTGTTTCACTGTAACCCAGTGCTTTTCTATGGGAGAGTCAACCTTGCCACAATGAAAAATGACTTTTCACTGCTAGGACATGTAAATAGTAAGTACACACGTCCTACTTTTTGTGGTGGTGTGGTAGAGCAGTTTAGGCTTATCAGAGGGTAATGTTAAGCATTTGATGTACACGCAGAGTCAATAAATGAGACACACACTCAAGAAGAAACTCGAGACCAATCCAGAAAAATAAGAAAACAAGTTACTTACCTGTAACTTTGGTTCTCCAGTATTGGAAGCTTTCATAGATTCCCATGCCTGAATCATTCCCCGTCGTCGAGATGGGAGTCCCCGGTATACATAAAATAGCAATAGAAACCATTACAAAAGAAGAAACTAGGCCTAGGCCCATTCTAGTTTTGTAACATATCCACCTCTTTTTGTAAAAGAGACCAAATAAAACGAACAGCCAATCAGATTAGCCTCACCCTCTAGAACCTTGCTGAGAGAATCTCAGACCCTCAGATTTTCGTAAACGTTGTGTAAAATACAACCAAAGACACTGAAGGCTGAGCTTTCCCAGGGGAGGAGGGTGGGTTGCATGGGAATCTATGAAAGCTTCCAATACTGGAGAACCAAAGTTACAGGTAAGTAACTTGTTTTCTTACTCCAGTATTGGAGCTTTCATAGATTCCCATGCCTGAATCAGAATAGCTAGCAGTTATAAGCACATTTTGCTCTCTTACTGTTCTCTCTTATAGTCATTTTTGTAAAAAAATTTTTAATAAACATTAAAACAAGCGAGAGGAAAATCATAACATTGCAGTACCTTTAACAACAAGCACAATTTTAATACCTAAACACACTGTCAAAATGTGCAAATAATACGAAACAATGGTAGGAGGGAAGAAAGGGAAAGCTCACCGCTCACTGAAAGAGGTTCCTCAGGACTGCCTGGCCCACAGCTGCGTCATTCTGCGTTGAAGCATCCAGGCAGTAATGTCTTGTAAACGTATGAGTACTGCTCCAAGTCGCAGCCCTGCAGATGTCTCTGATCTGGACTCCTGCGAAGTGGGCCGTTGAAGAAGCCATGGCCCTAGTAGAATGTGCTCGGACTCGACCCTCCAGGGGCTTGCCCGCTGCTGTGTGGCAATATCGGATAGCGCTGACAACCCAACGAGCAATCCCCTGTTTAGAAAGGGGAAAACCTTTTCGGGGAGCGCTAAAAGAGACAAACAGTTGAGAGGATTTCCTGAAGTCCTCAGTACGGACAAGGTAGAACTTTAAACACCTCTGAACATCCAGTGAGTGAAGTGCTCTTTCAGCCGGAGTAGAAGGCTGAGGCAAGAAGGCCTTGAGTATCACTGGCTCGTTCAAATGAAAGTCTGACGGCACTTTTGGTATGAATTTTGGGTTAGTCCTGAGTATCACTGTGCCTTTCTTGAATTGAAGGAAAGGTTCATGAATTGTTAGGGCCTGTAATTCACTCATTCTCCTTGCAGAAGTGAGAGCCAGGAGAAGCGCCACCTTCCAGGAGAGGAATTTTAAGTCCGCCCAGGGAATCGGCTCAAAGGGGGACTTCATGAGCTGTGCGAGAACCAAATTCAAGTGCCAAAGAGGAGGCGGAGGCCTCACTGGAGGAAAGAGCCTGAAGAGGCCTTTGAGAAACTGCTTGATTATCCTTGCCGACCAGAGAGAAGGCCCAGAGGAAGTGCGTCTATAGCGAGAGATGGCGGCCAGATGGACTTTGACAGAGGAGTGAGCTAGTCCCGCTTTTGCCAATGATAGGAGGTAAGGTAGAACCTGATGAGGTTGAGATAAGAAGGGGTCTACCCCTTCCTGATGGCACCAAATACAGGAGCTCTTCCATTTCAATCGGTACGTCTTGTTTGTACTTGGGGCTCTAGCCTGAGAAAGCACCTTTGTAACCTCCTTCGAGAGTGTCAACCCAAGAAATTCTCGGTGCTCAGGAGCCATGCCGATATTTGCAGCGATCGAGGATTCGGATGCCAGACCTGGCCCTGAGACATTGAAAGCAGTGCTGGAATTGGCCGCAGAGGCAGAGGAAGGTCCAGGGAGAGAAGGTGAAGCTCTGTGAACCAGAACTGCCGAGGCCAAGCTGGAGCTATCAGGATCATCCTGCAAGGTTCCACCTTGAGTTTCCGGAGAAGCCTGGGTATCAACGGAATGGGGGGAAAAGCGTAGACAAATGCGCCTGACCAGGCTATCGAAAGCGCATTCCCCAGCGATCCCCGATGGTGTAGCTTGCTGGCATAAAATTGGCAATTCCTGTTCTCTTGGATGGCAAAGAGGTCTATGGAAGGCCTGCCCCACCGGCGAAACACTTCCTCCAAAGTAGACTGGTCCAGTTCCCATTCGTGGCTTTCCGATCTCAGCCTGCTCAGTGTGTCTGCTGACTCGTTGAGAACCCCTGGGAGATGTTCCGCTTTGAGTGAAATCCCGTGCTGGATAGCCCATTCCCAAATTCTCTGGGCTTCCTGAGACAAAGAACGAGACCTGGTTCCTCCTTCCTTGTTTATGTAATGCATGGCCGTGGTATTGTCCGTGCGGACGAGAACCGCCGACTGTTGAAGTCGTGGAAGAAAAGACTGCAACGCTAGACGAATCGCCCTGAGCTCCAGAAGGTTGATATGGAGCCGACGATGGTGGGGTAACCAGCGCCCGCTTACATGTAAGTCCTGTAACACTGCGCCCCAGCCTTCCAGAGAGGCGTCCGTCGTTACTACTTGAGGAGCTGGAATGACTTCGAAGGATAGACCTTGAGACACATTCTCTTTCCTTGTCCACCATAAGGCGGCGTTTTTCATAGACTGGGTGACCACCACCTTGTCGTCGAAGGACCCGTCTATTTGTCGCCATTGCAAGTCCAACTCCTCCTGGAGGGGACGCATCCGCAACCTGCAGTGAGGTATCAAGGGAATGCAGGAGGAAATTGTCCCTAGCAGGGACTAGTAAAGGCGAACTGAAAGACACTCTTTTCTTTTCAACAGATGAGCCATGGACAACAGCTTTTCGTGCCTCTCGAGAGTTGGAGAAGCTTTGTTGAGAGACGTGTCCAGGATGGCCCCCAGGAATCGAACTATCCTGGACGGGTTGAGAGATGATTTTTCCATGTTGAGAGTTAACCCTAGGCTGTCGAAAAGGAGTGTGCACGCTCTGACTGTCTCCCCCCGCTTGCAGCTTGGTCGGAGCTTTGAGCAGCCAGTCGTCCAGGTAGTGGAAGACTTGAAAGTGTTGCATCCTGAGACATGCTGCTACTGGCGCTAGCACCTTGGTGAAGATCCGCGGAGAAGATCGAAGACCAAAAGGTAGAACTTTGAACTGGAAATGGCTCTTGAATACTGTGAACCGTAGAAACCTCCTGTGAGCTGGATGGATGGGTACATGAAAGTACGCGTCCTCGAGTATGGAGTGTGGCCATAAAGTCCCCTGAGTTGAGAAGACATAGAATATCCTGGAGAGACACCATCCGAAATGATTGTCTTATGAGATAGGTGTTGAGCTCCCTGAGATCTAGAATAGGGCGCCACTTGTCCAGCGTCTTCTTGACCAGAAAAAACCTGGAGTAGAACCCCTCTCCCCGCTGAGAGAGAGGAACCGGTTCCACTGCCCCTTTGAGGAGCATTTGCTGTAGTTCCAATCGAAGAAGGCGCAGATGTTTCGAGGCCGTGGCGGCAGGGGGCTTGGATGGTGGAAGATGGACAAATTCTAAAGTATGGCCACACTGAATGATGTTCAGCACCCAACGGTCTGATGTTATCCATTGCCAGTTGTGGAGGTATTCTGATACCCTGCCTCCCACTGATGTTGTAGAGGGGGAGGGTACAGTAAGAAGAGCCAGCACGCCGCTATTGTCGCTTGGAAGAATCCCGTCGTTGGCGACCTTGCTTCCCTCTGTTGTTGGACCTGGAGAAAGAAGAGGACTGGCCTTGCCTCTGATTGTAGGACGGACGATACGTCTGGGATGTTGAACCATAGGAGGAATATCGTTGCTGCTGGTATGCACCTCTATAGGACGGAGTACCTCTTCCCCTGGCTCCACGGAAAGGGACCTTCCGGTATTGTAGAGTCCCTAAAGATCTCGCCGTTTCCGTATCTTTTTTAATATCTTGGAGCGCATCGTCGATATGTTTACCGAAGAGCGCCTCACCATCAAAGGGAAGGTCAAGGATTTTATTTTGGACCTCCGGACGGAACCATGTCGCTCTCAACCAACCCTGGCGACGAAGGACCGCTGCGCCAGCCAGCGAGCGGAATGCAGTTGTTGCGATGTCCATCGCACAGTCAATTATTTCTGCTGATGTTACTTCCCCTTCTTGCAAGATCTTCTTCGCCTCCACCTTAGGATCCTCTGGCAACTGGTCGAGATATGGGGACAGATCGCACCACATTTGGCGATCATACCTGCCCAAAATTGCCAAGGCATTAGCTGCCCGAACCAAGAGGCTCGCCATTGAAGAGAATCTTTTCCCCGCATTATCAAGGCGTCTGCCCTCTTTATCAGGTGGCGTAGTGAGAGGGGCCGACGGGTTGCGCGACTTCCTTTGGGCAGCCTGAGATATCACCGAATCCGGTTTAGGCTGACTAACCAAAGAGGCTGGACTGTCCTCCGGGGCCTTATACTTCTTTTCCAGGCGAGGTAAGACTGGCATCACCGTGGCAGGATTCTTCATCACTTTTAATCCCTCATCCCAGACATGGCCCACAATGGGAATGGAACGCACAGTCTTTTTATACGGTTCCTTGAAGTCGTAGAGGAAACATTCTGACTGAACCGTGGGCTTGGGAAGATCAAATCGTTTTGCGGCCCTTTCCATTAATTTATGAAAACCCCCAATGTCCACAGGGGGGGAATCGAGAGGAGCTGGGGATGGAGAAGCCGGGTCAGGGATAACATAATCATCCCACTCTGTGTCCTGGTGAAGTGAAGGGACATTGCCCTGATCTTCATCCGAGGTGTCATCCTGTGCGGTTGGCTCTATCGGAGGTACATCCGAAATCTGCAAGTGATGCTGAGGCATCGGTTGCGATGATGGTAGTGGAGGAGTAATAGACCGAGCCGGAAGAGCAGCCGCAATCGGCCCCATAGCTGGAGGAGGTGGTTGTGTAGAAAATCTCCTCCTATAGTCGACCAGCATACCTTGAAGATCCACTAAAAGCGAGGAAGGCACCGAAATCATCTCTTGGCGGTAGTCCTCTTGAGAGCCTATGGATTGGTCGTATGTATGCCCTTGGAGATATTCCCCCTCCGAGTCAGTATCCTGGCATTTAACTCGCAGCTGCGAGGGGCTATGTGCATAGTCAAAAGGCCCATCGTCGTCAGACTCCTCTTCTTCTTCAAGCAAAAGAGCCGGAGGTAGAGGAGTGACTCTTCTGGGGGAAGTCATGTCCGGTGTGATTCGACTTTTTTTAATGATTTTTTCAGTCGTCGACGATGTCGTCGACGGGGAGACCATCGTCGTCGAGGCCGTAGACGGAAGCAGCGCCGACGAGTAGATCGTCGATGAAGAGATAGGTGCCGTCGTCGCTGTCGTCGACAAGACTGTCGACATCTTGGCCGTCGACGTCGTCGTCGTGGTGGTGGTCGTCGTCGACACCGTCGTCGTCGACGCTACTCTCGTCGACACCTTCATCGACGTCGATGTCGTAGAAACCGTCGACGGCGGAGCTGTAATCACCCGCGTCGACACAGAAGGTACCGTTGACGAGCCCGTCGACGGAGGTATAGATTTAAGCTGTACCTTGGATGATTTCGTCGACGGTTGTTTGATTGCCGTCGACGAGTGGGCGTCCTTTTCAGATCTTCCCTCAGAAGTCAGAGAAGAGGGCTTTTTGAAGGGTTTTACAGCCCCTGACACTACTGCTGGTGCTGCTGCTGACTGTCCTTCCCTCTCCTTTACACCGTGGTGAGGAGATTCGCCAGGACTCCGGCCTTCAGATCCCTGAGGGGTCTTTTTTGAGAGCTTAGCAGGACACTCTTTAGAAGGCGAAGGGGAAGTCCTACCCCTTTTAACTGACCTTCTTGAAGAAGTGGCAGATGATGACTCCTCACTGTCACTGGAGAGTGGATCTTTCCTAGACTTCAGCTTCTGGAGCCAGGTCAAGAGACGACCCTCACGGTCTCGTACTGTTTTCGTTGAGAAAGTGCGACAAATCTTGCAGTCCGCTGCTTTGTGGTCTGGGTACAGGCAGTAAATGCAATCTTTATGCCTGTCCTCCACATACAACCTCTTCTTGGCACAGGTGGCACAAGCCTTGAAGAGAGCTTTCTTTTCCTTGTCTGACATCCTAGGAGAGAATATCAGCAAAAAACCAGAAGAAAAACTGTAGAAATGTATAAATGAGCAGAGCTCAATTGGAGACTCCCTTGCACAACGTGCGGTAGAAAATCTGAGGGTCTGAGATTCTCTCAGCAAGGTTCTAGAGGGTGAGGCTAATCTGATTGGCTGTTCGTTTTATTTGGTCTCTTTTACAAAAAGAGGTGGATATGTTACAAAACTAGAATGGGCCTAGGCCTAGTTTCTTCTTTTGTAATGGTTTCTATTGCTATTTTATGTATACCGGGGACTCCCATCTCGACGACGGGGAATGATTCAGGCATGGGAATCTATGAAAGCTCCAAAACTGGAGTAACACAGATTATTCTATAATTTTAGACACCAAGATCATTGGAATCAGGTATATATTTTCAGAGTTATAGATTTCTGCAGTATTAGAAACATACAGACAAATAATGGTTTTGAGGTTTGAGCCTCGAACGCGGTAATGTTATCCTATGGGAGAAACAATCCCTGCATAGAAATACTTGCAAATGGTTTACATGGTTCTTCTCCTGGACTTAAGGTGCTTAGGGGCCAAGGTCCAAGAAACCACCAGCAGATCGGGTTTATCTGTCGTGCAGTGTCCGGGTGCAGGTGCTGAGCGAGTTGGTAGCCTCAAGCGCTACGCAGTAAAGTCAATGGAGAAGTACCTGCAAATGTTTCACGTGGGGACTGGGGAACCAGTCTGGCAGAACCCAAAGGGGGGCTCGGCTCTTGAGGGTCTCTGGAGTATGAAGACAGTCGGTTTACGTGGGACCTGGGCTGGGGAGACAGGTGCAGAGGTGTTCTGTCCGGTGGGTAGCTCGAGTCAGAGGCTCTCCCTTGGTTTCCGTGACCTGCAGAGGGGGAGAAAACAAGACAGTAGTGCCACTCTTGGTGATGACCTTGGAGATACTGACATCCCTCGTTGGCAGGTCAGTGTTGGCGTCGGTGGTGTCCAGGCTGGACACACACCAAGTCTTGGTGCTTGCAAGGGCACTGGTACCCCCGGCTATTGATGCAGGGAAGCTCCGGGAAGGCTCAGCGTCTAGAGACTTGGTGAAGTGACAGGGCTGATCTCCTGGACCCTCGGGGATCTCCTCCTGGCGAGTTGCTACCTCGCTGGATCCGATGGTCAGCAAAATGGTGAACGGGGTCGATGAAGTCGGTGCCTGCAGTTGTAGGGAGATGGCTCCTCCACCTCAAGGGAGATGCTGCTTTGTTGGCAAAGTACTGGACAGTCCTCCAAGGGTATGGAGAGGCTGTTTAGCGGCAGGATGAGCCATTTCTTGCAATTGTTGTGAGAGCAGCATCCAGGCAGGGTTTAGTGCCAGTTTGGGTGCTGGTCAACAGTTCTTGCATTGTTGGCTCGTCTTTGTCTTCCTTCTGTTCCCAGGTAGACGACTGAGTTCCTGGTGTCATGGGGCCACCTAAATACAGAATTTAGGGGCGTTAAGGAGAGTGTAAGGTAGTAGCCAATGGGCTACTTACACCTGGGGTGACTACACCCCCTATATGACCACTTACTGAACCAGAGTTCCTAGTTTCAACAAAAACAAGATGGTGAAACTCTTCTTCGAGTGTCCACTTCAGGGGGCCCACCTTGGGGGTGTGCCTAGCTTGATAGTGAGACACGTCGACTGACTAGCTAATTTCCCCTCCTGTTCTAGTGCCAAATGGGACCCAGGGCAGGGGGTGGCATATTTCATGTCTGGAAGAAGCCGGGGTTGCATATCAAAGATGGCAGAGGCTTTTAAGCCTCTGGCCTGGGTACATGAATTCACTAGCCAAAGTGAAGGAGGTGTGATCACCTTTCTCCGGAGCAGTCATTGTTCCTGACTACTGAGAGCTTTGGCTCTCCCGAGCAGGGGGTCAGAAACTCAACTGTGGTGGCAGGCTGGAAGAGTCCAGTCAGCCAGCCCACTAAAAGACTGGTAGGTTTCAGGGGGTACCTCTAAGATGCCTTCGGGGTGCATGTCATAATAAGCCCTACACAGGCATCAGTGTGGATTTATAAAGACAAGGTGGCTGATACCAAACACCATTGGTTTCAGTGCAGTCGTTATGTAGCTGGGTGACTCATAATGAACAGTGCCCAGTACATGTCCTTAAGATGGCTGCCTGATCACTTGCAATGGCCAGCAATAGAACTGGGCATCACAGGGGCATACCTACTCATACAGATATGTCCTTTGGCCATCACTCTGGCCGCAATCCAGTACATTGCTTTTCACACACTACGTCACTTGAGACATAGACCAGCCATATGAAAATCAGCCTTAGTCCTGCTCGATAAGGAGCAGTCAAGCTTAAAATGCCAGCCCAGATCTCCTCTGAAAGTGAACAAAAGCCATCCATGAGAAGAAAAAGTTACTTACCTGCGATAAAGATCTTTCTGGTGGATACACTATCTACCGACAGATTCCTGACTTGTATAGCAATCCTCAGGCATCAGACTGGATCCCGAACTCAAAGCAATGATATCGCTGTTAAAGGGCGCTAGATTGTCGGCACCGGAAGGGACATCAGACGATATCAACAGGGCCATACAGCATCCGCCCCAGCGCATCAACATCCGCATCACTCTGTTTTTCCCTAGCCTTCGAGGTGAGAGGGCAGATTGACTTTGATGAATGATTTCAGTACCAGAACAATGCAAGATGGGATCTTATTAACTTTTCCTATGACACATCCATCATACGGGGAAGCGAACGGGCTAATAAAGAATCTGCAGGTATCGTATCCACCAGAAAGATCATTACTGCAGGTAAGTCACTTTTTCTTATGATGGATACTTCTATCTGCCCACAAGGAGGATTGATGGATGGTTAGACAAGAAAATCCTGCAATGCTGATCTGGCAAAGTGTCAATCCCTGCGCACCTCTGAATCCAGACAGTAGTATTCTGTAAGGAAGCCCATGTTGCTGCTGTACAGATTTCTGCAATCAAGACTCCCTGGGCAAGTGCAGAAGTGGTTGATTTAGCCCTTGTGGAATGGGCTCTAATTCCAACAGTAGGCTCTTTCTTGGCTAAGGCTTAGCACTTCATGATGCAGAGGATGATCTACCCAGACAGAGTCCTCTTCTGCATCGCCTTACCTTTTTTGGCACCACAGTAGCTGACAAAAAGCTGGTCGTTTGATAGTGCGGTCTAGGTGGTAGTTATTGCCCGCTGAGGATCCAACCGATGCAACATCTCCTCCTCTTTCGCAGGATGAGGTGGAGGACAGAAGGTCAGAAGAGTGATGGAAGATCCAGCCTGAGTGGAAGGCAATGTGGAGAAGCGCAGAAGGTCTGTATATCACACCCTTATAGTCCACCCAGGGGCAATGAGAATGACTTGTGCCCGGTCTTGGCAAATCTAACTGAGAAATCGAGGAATCAAGAATCAAGTGTATGGGGGAAGCACGTAATGCAGCTGAAAGTTCTACCTCATAACTGCTGGCGTTAAGCATTTTCTGAGGAGGCAAATAAGCCCACCTGAGGAGTGCCCCACTGGGCAAAGATGTTCCGGATTACCATCAGCAGAAGACGCCACTTGTGACTGTCAAAATGATGTTGGCTCAGGCTGTTGGCTCTTACATTTAGAGACCCCGCTAGATGACTGGTGGTGAGCCCAAGACCACAGTCTCAACGTTTCCAGGCAAAAGAGGTTAGACTCTACTACCCCTTGCTTGTTGACATACCACATTGCAGACTTGTTGGCCATCAAGTTCTGGCGGGATCGATTTGCAATAGAAGGGAGGAAGGCCTTGAGCTCCAGCCGAATCACGCGCAGTCCTCACAGACTGATGTGAAGCACCCACTCTTCCGAAGACCAGAGGCCTTTGATCTCCAGATCCTCTAGATGGGCTCCCCACCCTAAAGTGGAGGCATCCGTCACCACCATAGTCACGGTTAGAGGGTGAGGGAAGGCCATCCCATGAGTTAAGCTGGCCTCAATACCCCACCAGGCCAATCCGCTACAGCACTGGGTGAGATCACGATGGAGTCTGACAGGTCTACCCCATACTGGAGCTACTGCCTGCGGAGGCACCATTGCAGGGCCCTCATGTGCCTATGTGCCTGCATGACTAAGAGGATGCAGGAAGCCAGCAGACCTAGAAAACACAGAACTCTCAGGATTGTGATACTTGTGCCCTGCTGGAAATATGGAAGCATCTCCTGGATGTCTCTGATTCTCTGAGTCGGAGGAAATGTGCAGAGAAGAGTGGCGTCCAGTACTGACCCTATGAACTGGAGTCATTGGGAGGGCCACAGGTGAGGTTTGCGCTCGTTGATCGAAAAGCCCAGGTTAAACATCAGAGATGCTGTTGTCTGCAGATGGCGCAACACTACCACCGGTGAGCTGGCTGTAGGAGCCAATCATCCAGGTATTGGAAAATTGTGGCACTCGACTGTTTGAGATGGGCCACAACCATTACCATCACCTTTGTAAAGACTCGAGGTGCCAAAGTCACACGAAAGGACAGTACCGCAAATTGGTTGTGCATAGAACCCACCACAAATCTCCAGTACTTTTGATGTGTGAGGAAATGGAGTGTGTTATATGGTGTGGTTGTACAACCTCTCTGTGTAAAACACTTACCAACCCCTTTAGGACCAGTGGGCTTTGGGTGTAAAACCCTCAACTAAATCTGGGGTAGCTGTGGCACTGATTAGCGAGGCTTACACAGAGGAACTAGTGTAATGCGTGTAAACAGCAGCATAACAATTGAAGAAGAAATCAACATGACACTCAAGAAGTCCAACACAAATTTATAAATATAGACTGTATTTCTATATCAATTTAGACACCATAACGAAAAAGATCCACTGGAAGGTTCTGCAAACAAGCCTTGGCAAATTCAACAAATCTGACGTCTTAGAAACTTTTTCAAAGAAAACTTGGGTGAGTGTCAATGGGGTCTGGTAGAAGCAAGATCCTTTGAAACAGTTACCTCCACAGAAGAACAGTACTTAAGCAGTTCCAGGCATTTTATCTGCGTTGCAATGGTTTCCTATGGAGTGGTCCTGATGCAAGGGATGAAGGATGCTGAAGATGCTCTAATGATGCTGTGGATGTGACGCGGTCTACGGGGGTCTTCCTGAAGAGGTTACTTAGTCCATGAAGATGGTAAGGGGGTCCTACTTGCAGGGTCGATGCCCCACAAGGTCCCCACTGGTCTGGCTGAAGTCTAGTCCCCACTGGACTACCAGTTGCCTGGTGTTTCGGTCACAGGCCAAACCTTCTTGGGTTGATAACTTGCCTCCTGTAGGTCCCGGCAACTCTCCGACAGCACTCCCAGGCTCAGCGAACTCAGGAGCAACTCTGTGCGACAGGTCTTGATCCTTGGTGCTACACGGAAGCGGTGGTGGCGTGAAGACTTTGGGCTACCAACTTGCCCCAGCAGGTTTCTTCAGCTGTTGTGTCCCTGTGCAGCCAGCTGGCCCTTGGAGTTCTCTTAGCTTGACTGGGCTCTGGAGGCTGCTTCCCATGAGCAGTACATGGCAGGCACAGTCCCTCTCTTCCCTAGCCACCAGGTGCAGTTTCGATTGAGCAACCTCTCTTTGCTGGTACTTCGATGCAGCAGGGCAGTCCTTCTTCCAAGTCGGTTGAGATCTGAGTTCTGGGTGCAAGGGGGTAATAAACTTCAGAAAATGCTCTCAGGGTAGGATGCAGTTAGTAGTCAATGGGCTACCAGGTTCCCTCCCACCTGATGACCACTTCCTGGGATGTGTGGCATCTGGCTATTCCAGGATGCACCATTCTGCCCACTCCCAACATGGCGAGACCCCTCTCTCGATACTCAGAGCACCTTAGCCCACCCCCAAACGTGTGGCTACCAATGGGCTACACGCCCCTTGACAAAACGGTTTGACAACTGGCTTCTCCTCTCTACAGTGCCAGCCTGCCTGCCTAAACAATAGAGCACCCCTCTCCTAAATGTTACCCACTTGCCCTTCAAGGCAGCTTCTCCTTTGAAGCACAGCTTTTGGGCTAACACCTGTGTGGATCCCTGCAGGAGGGAGGTAACACATTTGTCCCACGCAGGCCCCTGTTGTGTCTTTTTCTGAGAGTCATTACCACGTTTCCCCAGGGGGGCAGAAAGATGTTTGCAGGACAAGCCCTGTGTACGACAGCAAAAGGGCACGGGAAAACTTGGACAACTAAAGCCCAAGTCTAATCTAAATTTGCACTTTGGCCACCAGTGACATTAAGCTCGATTTAACCATTAAATCGGAATTAATGCACTGATTCTTTTGATACCAAACAGTACCAACCTTAGTAGTCCCATTCAGAAGCTAGCAGGGCTGGGTTCCAGCCTGTAACTCTCTACCGTCAATGGGGTTACCAGTCTTCCCACAGTAAAAATGACAATTTAGGGTTTTTACTGACTAAACATGCAAAAGTACAGGTTCCACTTTTTAACATACAGTACCCTGCCCTAGGCTTGTTAGGCCTGCCAAAGGGGTGATTTACATACATTAACAAGCATTGGCATAGCCAACAGGTCTCGCCTTTGGGATCTTATGTGTTTAGCCATGCAGCACATTATCCCCACTCACATGATCACCCACTCCAATAACACATAGCACACTGGGACCAGTAGGGCCTGCTAAAACAAAAAAAAAAGAATAGCTGAGACAAGAAGTCTATGGTGGTGTGAACGGATTCAATAGTTTCTCCATTTGTTCCCCAAAAAATTGTGCTAGTATAAAAAAAAGAAAAATGACAATATGGTTAAACGAAGAAAAACATCCACAAAAAGTAAAAAGCATGCTTTTGTTTCTTTTCTAACAATAGTAAAAATAGTAAGAACTCTCCACTTGCCGCACAGCCGGATACTTATTAGAAAGAAAGCCTATAATTCGTGAAAGTTTAAATAAATAATGCCCAGAGGTTCTATTTTAGTAAACACCATGTTGAAAATAAATTAATACAAGCAACTGCTCCTGATTTGACTAGTGCTTTATAAACTGTGCACCACTGTACCAGCACTACTGGCTTTGTGAATAGTTGTAAATTGCATAAGATAAATAAGCAAAAACTACAAATTCATTGTATCTAATATGGAAAATGCGTCCGTTGTTATGTGTTAGGGTGTGGCGTAAGGCTAGAGGTGCCACCTTTGGAGCAGAGAAAGTAGGTTCGAGCCTGCTTCGGCTCAACATTATAAGAGCCGAGTACACAATCATGCTCACTGATCACAAGAACTTATTGCCAGGACACAAGTCCTAAAACGAGCGGCGCTCAGGAGCAAGCAGCAAGGGAAATGGTTGAGAATGGAGGAGGGGTGGGGCGATGAGAGGCTCGGACAGGACAGCAAGTATTTAACAGCGGGAGGGGGGTGATTGGGGGACGGGGGAGAAACCAGCTGCTTAGCGCGTTCGGAAAGGCAGAGGGAGACTTTTGTTTGCTTTTTGACTAGCTTGTATCTTTGAGGGAGAGATAGTTTATAAAGCACCAACAGGAGTAACTCTTCGCGTGAGGCGCATAAGGTGAAATGACTGTGCACAGTACAGACACACACAAGACACGAAAATACTGCACGAATACACTTGTTAGGCACGCAGACAAAGTGCATCCAGGCGCATACACACACATACAAAGAGCCGAGTACACAATCATGCTCACTGAACACAAGCACTTATTGCCAGGACACAAGTCCTAAAACGAGCGGCGCTCAGGAGCAAGCAGCAAGGGAAATGGTTGAGAATGGAGGAGGGGTGGGGCGATGAGAGGCTCGGACAGGACGTACAAGTTACTTACCTTCGGTAACGATGTATCTGGTAGAGACGATTCTAGCCGCAGATTCCTTAACGTAGAATTATCCCCAGGCGTGAGACTGGATCCGGAATTTTTTTTGCCACAGCATCCCTGCGCGCCGGGGGGGTGGCACCACACGACTCCGCCCTGACGCTGTCCGCGGACGTGACGTCAGCGAGGTCACATAAGTCCCACCCCGGCGTGCTGACATCAGTTTTCTTCGGAGAACTTTTCCGCGCCACAACGCGGAGCCATCACAAACAAAACGGGGAAATTATGGGAACAGTGTGCGAAAAAATCAGTGAAACAGAAAGGGAAGAAGCGAATGGTGAAGAACAGCACCATGAGGGACAGTGGCAGGCACTGTGTTACTGACAAGCATGGAAGGGAAAGAGCAGAGCACCGCTGCTGAGAATCAACCCTGCAAAGCGAAGGCAATATCCACCTTGGAGGCAGAAAAACATGTGAAAAATGTCATAACAGACGACAAAAAGTCTGCAACCACAATCTATAACAGTGAAGGGCAACAAGCCGGAACAGAGGAGTAACGATAAATTACCCCAAGACAACACCATCAAGGAGTGTCGCATCCCCTGTAAAGAGCTAAGGGCTGAGGCACAGCCAAGAGACCCCAACCCAGAGGACTGCAGAGGAGTCAGAAACCCCAAGCAATGAGAAAGGGAGAAGATTATGAGTAGGCCCCACACTGGAAAAACCAGGGTGGAGGGATGCAGAAGTACACGTGAACCCACCGTCCAAGTACCAGAAAGGAAGGGGTGGAACAAAGAAACAGAACGAAGCATCCCACCAGGGAGGAAGTGAAAGAGGACACTCGCAGAAGACAAGCCACCCGGAGGGAGGCGAGTGCAGAAGACCAAACTGAAGGTCCTCGCAGAACGGGGAGGAAGGGCGGGCCGTGAAGGAATCTGCGGCTAGAATCGTCTCTACCAGATACATCGTTACCGAAGGTAAGTAACTTGTACATCTGATAGAGACTACTAGCCGCAGATTCCTTAACGTAGAATAGATACCCTAGCCATACCCAGAGGGGAGGAGGGTCTGCGAGAGAATCTCACCAGCTTGGAAGAACACAGGCCCCAACAGGGGATGTGTCATGGGGACAGGAAGGACGGCCCAGCCCCCACCAAGCAGAAGTAAAGAAGAACAAGGAGAAGGGAAGGCCAGGATACCACAAGCCTACCCGAGGGGCAAAGGGCGTCCGCCAGAGAACCCGGAGGGACAGACGGCACCAAGAGAGTACCAAAAGAAGAAAAGAACCACACGCAAAATCCAAGGAGAAGAGGTGGAAATGGAGGCAGAGCCCGCCTCAGGAGAACACAAACAGCGAAGGAAATAGCTGAACGAGCATCAGCCCCGAGGCCGGGGACAAGGCAGGAACGGCCCCACAGCCGAGAAGCGCATACGTGAGAAGGAAGACACAGTCGCGCAAAGCTCCAGCAGAGCAACGGACAGGAGCACACGGGTACACGCCGAGGCCCACAGGGGTGGACCATAACGTCCATGCGTGCGCAGCAGGCAGCTGGTACATACTATGAAGTAGTGTGCCCAGAACAAGCCGAGCGCAAGACTAAGACAGAGGCAAGGGAACCCCAGAACAAGCCCCAGAGAAGGACCGTCCCAGTGGCACAACCCGGCCCACGAAGAGAAGTGGGACCGGCCAAAAGAAAAAGAGGAGAAGCGAGAAATATGTAGCACAGACCTAAAGCCATCAACCAGAACACAGGAGAACACAAGGAATATCCTGGCCCCCTTGGAACACAAGGTAGAGGACCAGGCCGAACGTCGGATAATAAGGTGGAAACACCAAGACACGACGCCGTAGACGGCATGACAAAAGTCGGTCTGGCGATCCAGAGGCTGAAGAGGGAAGGCAAAACGCACAGAGGCAGATATCCCGCAGGAACAAAGGGCAAAACTACGACAGGCAAGCCCTGTAGAAGAAGGATCGAAACACCATCGGATACTGAGCAGGACAGAAGCTGGAGCAGCGGAAGCTGCGCTAAGGCTGAAGAAAAAAGACCGCACCAAGCTGAATACAGTGACGCCAGGAAACGCGAGGAACCCGAGAAGGTATCCACACCCGCCCAGCTTAGGACAGAGCTATACCATAGCCAACAAGTACCCCACCTACGGCATGTCACGGCCCAAAACAAAACAAAACAGGGGAACACCTCTTAGGGAAAACCCGCAGCAGAGGTCAAGAACAGAAAAGACCTGTGGGTATCACCACAGACGGCTTACCAATCAGCCAAAAAAGAATACACAGATGGTCCAACCTGAGGACCCATACGGCTTCACTAACAGCCAAAAAACACACACCACAAAAGCTAAAGGGCTGTACCCGCAGCCAAAAGTACAGAGGGGCCAACTTAAGGACCCTGAAGGCATTCCCAGCCACACACAGCACACAGAGGGGCCAACCGAAACACTAGGCCCAAAGAGAAAGATGGGATAAACGCCTCCCATAAGACACCTGAGGACCGACAAGCTGAAGCTTACAGAGGGAGAGGAGGACGGAGCCCCGCAAGGAGTCGCTGAATAGCGGAGTCCGCGTGGGTGTTAAATAAAAGAATCCCATCAAAGGGCAGGTCAACAAGCCGCTCCCGAATATTCTCGGGAAAGACGCTATCCCGCAACCAAGCATGGCGGCGGAGGGCCACAGAACTCGCCATAGCGCGGGCGAGAGAATCAGAGACATCCAAGGCCGAACGGAGAATAAATGCAGCGAACTCCCGACCATCCAACACATGGTGCCGCAGATCAGCGCGAACACCTTCGTGGGAGGTGCGAGACAGAAGGAACTCCGCGGAATCCCATAGGTCAGAGGTAGCCTTGGCCAACACACAAAGTGTGTTGAGCGCGCGCAGAGCAGCACTAGTGGAAGCGAAAATGTTACGCCCCCAGGAGTCCAACCACCGGGCCTCCCGTGACGGAGGGAGCAACACTGAAGGCAAGGAAGGGAAAGCAGTCTGCAGGACAGGGCCCTGGGCAGATGGGTGGGAAAAAAGGCAGACTGGATCGTGCGTGGCAGGACGGTGGCGGTGGAGGAGCGGCTGAGGCACCGGATCACCCGTAGCAGGACGCCCCCAGGCCCCCAGAAGAGAGTTGTGGAGCGAAGCTTCAAATGGAAGAAGCGGTTCCCCTCCACCAGAACCCTGGTGGAGAACCTCCAACAAGTGATCCGTTGGGAGTGGAGCGACCGGGTTGCCCATTTGCAAAATGCCGGTGGCTGTGGAGATGGCCCGGACAAAGGCTACACTCGCCTCTGTAGGGCGACGTGGGGGAAAGAGCAACTCTTCCATGGGCGAAGGCTGCAAACTAAGCCCCCTGTCCCCGTGCCCTGCCGGAGGAAGAAACGGCCAGCCCCTGTAGGATGGAGGACCCACGGACGAGTGAGGTGCCTGAGGGGTCTCCGGAGAAGGCGGAGAAGCCTGCGGGGCAACCAACTGCAAGGTGCGGAAGAGCGGGTCCGGGGGCTGTGGATGCGGAGATGGCATAGAACCGCCCCGGAAGCCGGAGGGCAAAAGGCAACGATGCGGCGTCCAGTCTCCGGTGAAGAGGAGACAAGGAGATGACAATCCTCCGGAGATTAAGGGACATCCGGAGAAGAGTCGACGCTCCGACGCCGGGACGGCGCCGGAGAGTCTGCCATGGGCACCGGTGTGTCCTCGATCGGCACCAAAGTGTCCACCAGGGGTGCCGAGTCGACCTCCACCACCACATGCATCCTAGGAGAAAGGGGCGGGGTCGGAGCCGAAGCGGCCAATAAACGGCGCCGATAAGGCGCCGGCTCGACGTCCGACGAGGCAGCCGCCTGCGCAGAGGTCCGAGAGGGACTCGGGGAGGCGCCCCGGGTCCCGGCCTCCACCCGTGGTGCCGCCAGGGCCGGGGAGGAAAGCCGTTGGTGCCAGAAAGGCGTCGGCTCGGCCTCCGGTAAGACAGCCACCTGCCCAGAGGACCGAGGGGGACTCGTGGACGAGCCGTGAGTCCCGGCGACCTCCTGCGACACCACAGGGAACCCCGTGGGGTTTTGCGGCGAGGCAGGGACGCCGTGGGCCGAAGAGGGGAACCCCGTAGGGCCGCACCTCGACGACACCACACCTCCAAAACCTGAAGCCGAACGCGTCGGCGCCGGGGGCGAATCCGCCGGCGAGTCCGCGGAAGGCCCCGCGCGCATGGCGAGGGATCCGCGGATGTCTCAGGAAAAGGAGCGGGGCCCAAAGAAGCCTGCAGAGCCGTAGCATAGGCCTTCATTTGGGCCCTTATCGCCCCAATGCCAGGAAACGGCGGATAGGGTGGCGACGGGCGAGGGCGCACGTCCTGAGAGGAACCCGCGCCCTCAGCAGAACGAGAACAGGGCCTCGGTGACAAGCTGCAAGACTTACCAGCGGGCGAGCTTCGCCCGTGGGGCCTCGGTGAAGGACGATGCCGCAACCGGAATCGGAGGCTTCTGGACCCTTCCGAGGTAGGGGACGGACGCGGTGACGAGACCGATCTGGACAAGCGGGCCGAAAGCAACTTCATCCGGCGTTCCCGCCGGGACTTCGGCTTGAGATGCTGACAAGCGTCGCAGTCCGTAGAATCATGGTGCTCACCCAAACACCACATACAAATAGGGTGAGGGTCGGTCGCCGACATCTGACGCGTACAAGAAGCACACGTCTTGAAACCCGAAGGCATTGCACACTGTTCCCAACGCAAAGGCGTTAAAAGAGGCCTGAAAACAGGTCAAGGGAACTCACTCCGGACCCGCGTTGCACGCGGAAAAGAAAACTGACGTCAGCGCGCCGGGGTGGGACTTATGTGACCTCGCTGACGTCACGTCCGCGGACAGCGTCAGGGCGGAGTCGTGTGGTGCCGCCCTCCCCTCCCCCCCCCCCGGCGCGCAGGGTTGCTGTGGCAAAAAAAATTCCGGATCCAGTCTCACGCCTGAGGATAATTCTACGTTAAGGAATCTGCGGCTAGTAGTCTCTATCAGATAGCAAGTACTTAACAGTGGGAGGGGGGTGATTGGGGGACGGGCGAGAAACCAGCTGCTGAGCACGTTCGGAAAGGCAATAAATTGCTTTGCCAGTCTGAAGGAAAAGGAAAGTGCTCTTCTGCACCTTGTCACTATTTCCGCATGTCTGAGAAATCTCGACCACTTTCTCTCGGTCTCCTCTTTGATGCGTGGCGTATTTCTCATGATTTTGCAACCACTGCCCCAGCCTATCTCAGAACATGTAGAATAATAGCAGATTTCCTTGTTTCTCGATCAACAAAGGGCAGGAGTTGTTCTGTTCCAGGCAGGTCGCTCCCCATGCCGCACAGCTCCACCTGTTGCGCCAGTGTCCCTACTCCCGGATCTCGCTGCTGCTGCGAGTTCGAGGCCCTCCTCCACCCGCAGGCTCCCGCCTGAGCCTCATCCCTGGTGGCCCAGTGGTGAGCCGTAAGTATCTGTCTGCCCGCTCTGTTCCTTTTTTGTATTGTATTCTGTTTGTGCTACTGTATTACACTGCTGTATTCCGTTACTATTGTTGTATCACTGTTGTAGTCTGTTTTTCTGTTATTGTACCCCTTCTTGTATTTAGTTTTCTGCCCGTTTTTCCCCTGTAGCCCTTCCTAGCGTTTCAGCCTTCTCCTCTCCCGCCGCTGCGTCCCCGCCCCCCTCGCTCGCCCAATCGCTCCGGCCTCCCATCTGCTCCTCCCTCCCACCTCCCCTTCTCATGGCGGCTGCGCGCCGCTGGCGCGCCGAAGGTAAGCCCATCTGCGCCCGTCCGCGCCAGACCCCCTGGCCCCCGCGAACGCCACGACGCCCGCCGCCAGCACCCTCCACGCACTCAACGCCGGACGATCATACACCTGCTTCCGGGCCACCCGAAGCGCACCCAAGGACCCTTCTCCTGCCGGAGCTGCAGCTTCACCAGCCTCCAAGCCGCCACCTCGCCCACCGGGGTAGGACGCAACCACCTCAGATGCATACTACTCAACACCCGCTCCGCCCGCAAGCCCGCCATCGAACTCTGGGACCTACTCGACTCTTCCTCCCCGGACGTCGCCTTCCTGACGGAGACCTGGATGAACCCCTCCTCGGCACCCGACATCGCCATAGCCATCCCGGACGGCTACAAGATCACCCGCAGAGACCGCACCAACGGAGCAGGAATCGCCATCGTCCACAGAAACACCCTCAGAATCTCGACCAGCACCGACGACACCCTCAGCGCCGCCGAACACCTGCACTTCCAGATCCACGTCGACCCCAACACCACCCTCAGAGGAACCCTCATCTACAGACCCCACGGACCCCGGCCACAGTTCAGCGACTCCATCGCCGACTTCATCAGCACGCACGCCCTTGCATCCACGGACTACATCCTCCTCGGAGACCTGAACTTCCACCTCGAGAACACCAACGACAGCAACTCCACCACCCTGCTCGACAACCTCGCCAACTTCGGACTCAAACAGCTCGTCACGACTCCCACCCACACCGCCGGACACACGCTCGACCCCATCTTCTCCGCCAGCAACCAAGTCACCTTCAGCCACACCACCGAACTCCACTGGACCGACCACCGCTGCATCCACTTCACCTTCGAGAAACCACCCACGCACCACCACACACAACGGGCCCCCGCCGCAGCTGGAGCAAAATCACCGAAGACCAGCTTATCACCACCCTCGCCCGAAACCCACCAACTGACACCGCCGACACCGACACTGCCGCCCGCAACCTCAGGCAATGGATTGACGACTGCGCCAACACTCTCGCCCCGATCAAGAAACCCTCAAACAGACGCACCAACAGAAAAGCCATCTGTTTCACCGCCGACCTCCAGGCTTCCAAGCAGACCTGCCGAAGGCTCGAGAAGAAGTGGCACCACGAACAGACTCCGGACAGCAATGCAGCCCACAAGAGCGCCATTCGCAGACACCACCAACTCATCCGAACCGCCAAAAGGACCTCCTTCAAGGAACGCATCGGCAACAACGCACACAACAGCAAAGAGCTCTTCAACATCGTGAAGGAACTCTCCAACCCCAACCCCAACTCCAACGACATCCTGCCATCACAAGACCTCTGCGACTCCCTAGCCACCTTCTTCCACCGCAAGATCGCAGACATCCACGACAGCTTGAACAACCAGGCCCCCCCGACAGCCACCGACACCTCAGACTCACCGCCCTCCAGCCACACCGACCCCCTGCTCTCCTGGACCCACGTCAACGACGACAACACCGTCAAAATCATGAACACCATCCACTCCGGCTCACCGTCAGACCCCTGCCCCCACCACATCTTCAACAAAGCATGCTCCACCATCGCACCCCATCTCCGCAAGATCATCAACAACTCCTTCGAGACCGCCACCTTCCCGGTGAGCTGGAAGCACGCCGAGATCAACGCCTTACTCAGGAAACCCAAGGCGGACCCTAAGGACCGCAAGAACTTCCGGCCCATCTCCCTACTCCCGTTCCCGGCGAAAGTCATCGAGAAGATTGTCAACAGGCAACTGACCTCCTTCCTCAAAGAGAACAACATCCTGGGCCCGTCCCAATCCGGATTCCGCAGCAACCACAGCACCGAAACAGCCCTCATCGCCGCCACTGACATTAGGACCATGCTGGACAACGGAGAAACCGCTGCCCTCATCCTCCTGGACCTTTCGGCCGCCTTCGACACCGTCTGCCACCACACCCTGCGCACACGCCTCCACAACGCAGGGATCCGCGACAAAGCCCTGGACCGGACCACCTCCTTCCTCACCGGCAGAACCCAGAGTGTCCGCCTCCCTCTATTCCGATCTAAAGACACCAAGATCATCTGCGGCGTACCCCAAGGATCGTCCCTCAGCCCGACACTCTTCAACGTCTACATGGCACCGCTCACCAACATCGTCCGATCGCACGACCTCAACATCATCTCATACGCCGACGACACTCGGCTGATCCTCTCCCTCACCAAGGCCCCCACCACCGCCAAAACCAACCTCCACGAAGGAATTTAGGCCGTCGCCGAATGGATGAAGAACAGCCGCCTGAAACTGAACTCAGACAAGACGGAGGTCCTCATCCTCGGCTCCACCCCCTCCGCCTGGGACGACTCCTGGTGGCCGGCCGCGCTGGGAGCTGCACCGACGCCCAGCGACCACGCACGCAATCTGGGGTTCATCCTGGACTCATCGCTGTCAATGACCCAGCAAGTCAACGCCGTCTCCTCCTCCTGCTTCAACACCCTCCGCATGCTCCGCAAGATCTACAGATGGATCCCCACCGGAACCAGTAGGACGGTCACCCAGGCCCTCGTCAGCAGCAGACTGGACTACGGCAACGCCCTCTACGCGGGAACCTCGGCCAAACTCCAGAAACGACTACAACGCATACAGAACGCCACTGCACGCCTCATCCTCGACATCCCCCGCCACAGCCACATCACATCCCACCTGAGAGACCTGCACTGGCTCCCCGTCAACAAGAGGATCACCGTCAAGCTCCTCACCCACGCTCACAAAGCACTCCACAACACCGGACCAGCATATCTCAACGAACGACTGACCTTCTACACCCCGAACCGCCAGCTTCGCTCCGCTGACCTCGCCCTCGCCACTGTCCCCCGCATCCGACGAGCGACCACCGGCGGCAGATCATTCTCCCACATCGCCGCCAAGATATGGAACACCCTCCCCATCCACCTGTGGCAGACCCAGGACCTGCTGACCTTCAGGAGACTCCTCAAGACCTGGCTGTTCGAGCAGTAGCAGCACCCCCCCCCCCCCAGCGCCTTGAGACCCTCACGGGTGAGTAGTGCGCTCTACAAATGCATTGATTGATTGATTGATTGTTTACTCTTCTGCTGAGTTGCGACACTAAAGGCCCCGCTCTTGGTCACACTAGTATGAGCAAGCGGTGACCGACTGATCGTGATAATTCCAGTTTTCTGGGCAGGTGTTCCTCCTTCAGCGTCTTTTGTACTCTCACTTAATCATTAAAGGAACTAATTTAAAAGCCCTGCAGGGCCATGGCACCCTGTGTGATAGAAACCCGTGTTAATGGCAGGGTTTCCCTGCTTGAGTACTTTGGCACAGCGAGGAATCTTGGATTGTAGGATTTTAAATAAATAGTTTATGTGGGAATCCGCCCTCCAAGGTCACATGTCGCGCGGGGGTGAGTGTCCGTGTAAGGATAGTTTGCATCTGGCTGCGTGCGTCACGCCCTCGCTCTGATTGATGTAAGTTGCGCTCTACAAACTGACCTGGAAAAATCAAAGTGCTGCTAGCAGCGAGCCCCGTTCTGTGAAGCATGACCTGCTGTGTCACAGGGAAGCGATGAAGGCGGGCCTCTGCGCTGATGACGTGGGGAGAGAGAGGTGTGAGCGCGCAAGACAAGTGCCCAACTATCTGGTGCATCCCGAAAGCGCTACCGAAACACATAATTCTGACTCGACCCGTGCCAGACCCATAATGCAAATTCAATTGTAAATGTAATCTCGGCTCTGGATACATGAGCATCTTTTAATAAAAATAAAATGGGAAAGATTTACATGAATCCTCGATTAATAAACATTGCACAGATCATCAGTGAAATCACAGTAACAGCGTCAAGGCAGTAAGGTCCTAAAAGAGGATATAAATAAACGTGTGCTAACAACAAAGACCCTGGAAATTAAACATGGTAAATGCATTGAGATCTTTGCATTACTTCCTTTGCCTTCATGTCTGTACACCTCTAGCACCTACCTATGTTCTTAACGCTGAGGCAGACTAGCCTACAGGGCAATCTGGCAGGAAACAAGCAGCCGCAAAAGTGAACGCGACCGCCATCTGTTTCCAATTAACGCGACCGCGAGACAGGCAAATGTAAACAAGCGCGGGCGCGACAATTGGAAACAGATGGCGCAGCTGCTCGCTCCAGCAAGGTGGATGCTGTACATGCACGAGTACTCATTGGAAACAGTGCAGTACATGCACGAGTTTTCCAAAAAGTACAGACCAATTCCAAGAGGTCATCTCCTAAGCAGCGCTTGAGCGCTGCGCTAGGCTCGACCTAAAAAGGGAGGTTTGGGCTTGGTAATTACTTTAAATGCAAAGTTGAGTTACCAGTTTTAAACTTCCCTTCCACTTCCAGTCTGCAGTGGCAGACTGGGAGCAATGTTTTATCTTGTTGTACTCATGGGGGCACAAGTAGTGCTGCAGTCCATAAGAGACACCTCAACCTACAGGCCCTAGATATCCCTGGTACCATATACTAGGGACTAACAAAGTAAGTCGGGCTACGACAATTGGGGATAAGCCAATTAAACATACATTATGTTAAGGGTCAGAGAAAATGCGCTGAGTCCTGGTTAGCAGGGCTCAGGACATTTCAGAGCCATTACATCAGGACATAGTAGTCAAAATGGGGGGAAAAGTGTGTGGGAGGTAAACATGCAAAAAAAGAGTTTCCTTACATGATGCAACCGCAGTATCGCGACATGTAAGTACGCATCATGCAGGTCGAGTGACACCATCCAGTCTCCAACGCCAGCAGAACTTGAGCTAGGGTCAGCATCTTGAACCTTCCCTTTTTGAGGAAGAAGTTCAGGCTCCTGAGGTCGAGAATGGGACACAGACCGCTGTTTTTCTTGGTCACCAGGAAGTATCCCATGTAACAACCACCACTCCTTTGAGGAGGAGAACTGCCATTTCCTGCTGTAGAATGGCCAAATGGTTTGGGGGGATGGTTTAGGGGGGAGTGGGGGAAGAATGGGGAAAGGGAGAGGAGGGACCTGAAGGAAGGGAAGGGTGTAGCCCCTTTCTACAATTTGAAGGACCCACTGGTTGAAAGTAATGGCCTTTCAGCCCGGAAGAAAGTAGAGGGTCACCTGCCCCTCCACAGGCACTGCGTGGGGTTGGGGACGCGAACTATACCTGCTTCTCTTGTGGTGTGGGGGCAAAAGAGGAGGGAAAGGTGGATCCCCAGCCCTTTCCTCAGTGTGAGGATGTGGCCCTAAGCAATGTTAGTTTGCGGCCCTTTCTTGAGGTAGTATGGCAGTCAGAGAATACCAGGAATTTACACTATATGGGTAAGGTTATTTACCACTCAAGAGGACGTTTCTTAGGATCCAGGGCAGTCAGTAGTTACTGGGCAGTAACTGTTAGGGTCACTCTCGTAGGTAGGGGAATCGGCAGTCTATGCTTACTTGAGGAGATGGCAATGGGTTAGAAACTCAGAAACAGCATACAGTACAGCGCTCTACTACAGAAAAGAAAATTACTTTATTACAGATAGATAAAATATTCAACATATAGGATACAAATAGAAAACCAGAAATGTTTAGCAACATCTGGCCCCAGAACGACACTTCACCAGTGTTTGCAGCTCGCTCATGCTAAACACTAGGATTTTAATAACATTGAGCCCTATGGCCAGTGTTATCCAAAAGAAGGGTCTTTGCAGTATTTGTTGGGGTTGGACAAGTTCTGTCTGGGAATGTTAGTCAAAAGGCAAAGGTGACTGACACAAATCTCAAAATCTCATAATTCTTTTAACTGACATTCCAGGCACCCTGAATCTGGGGCAGAGATTGTAGATAACAGACCACTCATGAATATGTGGCATGCACAATTCTTTCTTGCCTGAAAACCCACCACTCAAGCAAACAGGCCCACCCATTTGGCAAAAGTCTTCTTAAAATGCATTGAGGGGATTCTTGTGGTGTGTAGGGGTGACAATTGAACTAAAACATTAAAATAATTAAAAAACTATATTTTTTACAAATATATTTTGGAAAAACGATATTAAAAACAACGATTTTCTTAAAAACGATATTACTGACCTACAAAACGATATTCTTGTCAATGATATTTTTGCTTCACAATAATTTTTACCCAATATTTTTTCCCCAATATTTTTACCTCCTGATATTTACAACTCAATATTTTGTACAAACACCGCTCCAACCTTATTGGTTCCTGGATAGCTGCCTACAATCTCAGTACATTGAGAACTCCTTTGCACTCATATGGTCCTTGGCTCTCTTCTATTATTAGACCACTCCTCCTGGAAGTCTAGCTTGTATGGTCAAGCATGTAGGTCTCCCTGCTCTCCAATGGTGCAATAGCAGGTTTCCTGATGCTTCCCCAACATAGGCCCAGTATTAAGAGAAATGAATAGCTATTAAGCAATTCTACTCCTGGATCTTTAGAGTCTTGTCTCTTGAGACTGGCACACAGGGCCGGCTTTAGCACTGGTGTCGCCCGGTGCAACAATCACTTTTGGCGCCCCCACGTCCCATGACCGCCTCCTCGGATTCTCTCACTACCACCTGCAAAAGTGCCCCTCATTTTTCCTATCATAAGATGTTGCTAAGCACAGTGCCCCCCCTGAGGTCACAGTGCCCCCACTCCACAGGTCAGCGCTCAGTGCGGCCGCACCAGTTGCACTGCCCTAAAGCCGGCCTTGCTGGTAACACAGGGCCGCCTCGAAATCAAGTGAAATATTTGAATATTCTATTGTCAGAAGAAGCTCATACTTATAGTACTCAGGTGCCCCGGTCTAGCCAATCAAGGGAGGCTGCACTTTTCAAATGTCCAGGTGCTCCTCCAGTGCTGGTTTAGCTTTCTACCCGCACTAATGCCCCGACGTCTTTACTGTCTTTACTGAAAGGTTGGCTCAGGCCCTATCCAGAGAGCCATGCCATACAAGGATGCTGGACTCGAACAGGAAGGGATTGATTTTACTGTGCAGAAGAAATCTCTGCTAAACCAAAGGACAGGGCTGTCTATACTTTTCCCAACATGCTTATCTAGTTTTGTGAAAGTATACAGGAGGTATTGGTGTACGTGGGAACTAGCATGTCCAAAAGGAAAATACCAACCCTGCATAATGGGGAGCACCATCTTGTGCAGCCCACACACTTGGGAGCCCAACGGGCTCCAACAATCACTGGTCCAGACATACACCTGTGAAATCAATTCCTGAAGGTAACCCTTGTACAAGACTTAATGAAGGTCCTCGGTTATCAGAGATTGAACTAACGTTTTAAGGCAGAAGCTGGTAATGTAAAAAGGTCTGTACTCCTGCCTAGAAATACATGCTGCCGCTTAATCTAGTAGAGAGTGCAGTAGCTAATCTCACAAAAAGAGTACACATTGGGGTGATCCCTGACATCAGAGCACAGCCCAGAAGTTGAGAATAATATACAGATAAAGGGTGAACCTCCAGCAGGCTCAAAGGAGATCTGTCCAGAAAAATGCTTGTGTAGGAGTCACAACTTCACAAACCCATGCAGAGGACTTTTTTCCAACAGTTAGGGAGACTCTCAAATCTGTAACTTTCGGAGTATTCAAAAACATTTGCAAGAGCTCTCCATTCCTAATTGGATACCCAATCATACATTTAAAAAATGTCATAATAAGTGTGCCATTAAGGTGAATCTCGGGAGATCTAGGAGAAAGGATTTTCCCACACAGAAACATGTTTATACTTGGTGAACAATGTTGGCATTCAATTAGAGTCTATAGATACTATGCACAGGAACCTACGATTTTGTTAATTTTAAAAAATACTGCGCAGGTTTGACAATCAAATCACGTGTGATATAGAAATAGGAAGAATGTGGGAAGTGTGTTGCTTTTCTCTTTAACATAATTTCCAGGGAAATAAAATTAAATGTGTGTCCATCTATTCATATGGGGGAAATCTTCATTGAGCTAGGAGGTATGTTTTTCAAAAGAGGAAAACAGCATGTTTCCCTCATTCATACTATGGATACTGTGGTTTTCAGCACATGCTCTGGTCCCATCACTGACCACGAAGTGAAGATGTATACACTAAATTTAAAGAGGTGCAGAAAGTTGGTACCAGTCCGCAGCCTGCACCTTCCAAACATTGTACTCTCTTTCCCAGAGGTCAAAGGCTTCCGACTACGACCAAAATGCGTCAACAGATCCTGCTTCGGAGAAAGGGGTCCTTATCTTACTGTGTTTTCAGTGAAATACACATCCCTTTTCTTCTCTGCACATTTAATGCATTTATGTAATCCTATTTATTCAAAAGAAAACGTTAAATAAAGTATCTTTAAAACTGCCTCCTTGTGCATTATGTGACAATCAATAACTTCACCCTGCTCCTGCTGCCAGAAGCGTGTCTTATTTTTGCTGGGCTGAAATATTTATAAAAATCACTCACCTTTAGACCCCGGAAAGCCAGGCGCCCCTGGAAATCCTTGTGGTCCTGGCAGTCCTGGAGACCCTGGGAATCCAGGGTTCCCCCTCAGTCCAAGCAGACCGGGTATACCTAGAAACCGAGCATAAATATAGTGGATATGAACAACCCGTGCTAGAGAATCCACTCTGTGCAACAGCCTAGAGAACATATTCAACAATCACTTCATGAAATGTCTCTGTAGGAGGAACCACACACAACAATACCTACACCTACAGCCATAACATTCATCACCATTAATGTTGTATTGTCTTTTTCAGAAATGTTTAAAGGTATTTTCATAAACAGCATTGCTAAATTGGCAAGCTTTGGAAGAAAGCCTAATGTTTCAACGTGAAATGTTGGATTTTGGTTCACCCATCTACTGGAAGTTGCTAACAAGGAAATACAAGTGGAAATATTTAAAAACATTTACCCAGAGGACCTTAGTAAGATTACTTTTGTTTTACAGCTAGGTGAAGTCTAAAAAACACCAGTAAAATCAGTATATTTGGCTTTTCTAATGAGAGTGCCACACTATTGGCTTTCCAATAAATACAAACAATCTAAATGGTTGCCATGGATGGATGCCTAGAGCAGATAGGAATGCTTTTTGTCTGAGGAAACTTGCTCCAAAATGGCTACTGGTGCACGATGGCAAATGGGCACACATGGGCAGCCATCTTGGAATGGGTTTTCTGAAACAAAAAGCATGGCTGCCTGTGCCTGAGCCATAAAATCATGACACGTGCACTCGTGCTGATACTGGCATTCATTTTGACTGTTTTTAGATTCAGCTTACTATTTGCACATGACTGTCTGCTGTTTTCGACCGGTAAATTAAATAACAAAAATATTGCGCAGAAGAGCAGAAATAAAAGAAGTTGGTCACTTAGTAGCTTAGTTGCAGTTGGTGGGTCCCTGGAAAAAAGTTAATTTTTTCAAAATGTAAATTAAAAATGAGTCGGGGAAAAAGTGGGAATGCAACGCACAAGCGTAGATGTGAGATGAACGAATGGACAGCGGAGGATGTACAGCAACAAAACATTTTCCAGCAGCGTGCTATAAATAAAAGAAAACATTAAAACTGAAGCGCAGAGCATGGAGAGGTGAGAGAACAATGGAGGAAGCAGGGGGGAGAAAGCAACATACACAGCACAAAGGGGGCAAAACCAGCAAACAAGGGAAAGGAGACAAAGCATGCACTCCCTTGAAATGCTGAAAAAAGAAGAAAAAAGTAAGTCCCTGATTGTAGGCAAAAAAAAAGATACAACTTTTCCAATCAAAAATTGTCTCAGGAAGGGACAAACAAAGAGAGGAAGGAAAGCCATATTAAAGAAGAAGCAAGCAAATGATATTGACAAGAAGGCCAATGAATGATAAGCAAGGGGCTGACCCAAAGCCAATTCTAAAAATTGGTATTGTACACACTAGTTCTTTCAACAACCGACAGCTAAAGCGGTCTCTATCTACAGGAGAGACCTAAAAATGGCCTTCAAATTACTTTGCATCACTCTGGGGGCATGACCCTTTTAGGAACATAAAACTTCATGACTGACAGACAACACAGTAGCTTCCAACCCCTAAATGATCTCATCACCAAATGCACGGTGAGGAAAAGGTCGGACTCAGTGCAGCTTAACATCTCACATAAAGCTGGTAAGAGTGTGCTGGCTCATGAGTGGGCACACTGCAGAGCTTCGGAGTCTCAGGACCAGTGTTCAGGAAGGCCAAGCTTTCCAAAATGGCATCACCTCTTAAATTGATAAAAACAAACCTTCCTGGCCCCAGGCTTAAAATTTAAGGCCAACAGCAGTTTCTTTGTGTAAGCACTGCCAATATATGTTTGGGGTGGAATTACATTTTGTTCATTAGACAAAGCAAAACGTAACTGAAACGATTACTACATCATCAGTTGGACATGAGAAACAAGCATTTGCAATGCAATAGGTCTCGCATTTACGCGAGTTTAAGCTACTGGCATTGTAAATGACAATGCCTTTTATTTATGTTTTAAAAACGAAAACAAAAATAAAAGGCATTGTTATTTGCAATGTGAATAGCTCAAACTCGCGTAAATGCGAGACCTATTGCATTGTAAATGCTTGTTTGTTATCTTCTGATTCTTTTACATTCTCGGGTCTGCTGCTGTAGTGACCATCAAGCCCCTGTTGCAGAGTGCAGAAGTGACAGTATAAAATAATCGTGAATAAAGATGGTATTTGGGTTTGTCTTGTCGTTCAAAAATGATGGTAATGTTCATACTAAATATAACAATACAAAGTAATGGATCAAGGTGATTAATATACATTTTAAACCGAGGAATGGGATTAGAACAGATGCCTGTCTTACCCCAGTGCACGTAGGGAGGTGTGCTAATAGCTTTGACCTGAAATGGACAAAACTGATATATAAAGCTAATAAAATCAAATCAAGGCTTGTCTAGTTAAGTGTGTCTTGTGTGTATTGCACTTTGTCATATGTATTTTTTCTTTATTCATATAATGTGGATGTGAAAAGTAAGAACTAGAGAAACAGCCAAGTACGTTTTACCTATTTAGTGATAGCATTTCAAACATGAAAGGGGAATACAAGCAGTACTTAATTTGAGAAGGATGTTTACCAGGATTTAACCCCTAAATTCAATTTAGAGATTCAAGATCTAACTGAGGTGCTTGCATTTATGATTACACTGACTGTGCAGTAGCCAGATAGTTGTAATTTTTGCTTAAGTGGACCGCTGCTGCTGGGCAGCCATTTTTATTTCAAGAATAACAATGCTACCATAGTAAAGAGGAAGAGCTCCAGTGATGCACTAGCTTTGTCCTAGCGCCCCTCTTCACCAAACCAAACTTTTCCGTGGCTTAATTTGAGCCAGGGTGGTTCGTGTAATTCTTCTAGTGTGTCTCCTGATGAGCAATTGAGCTACACGGAACTGCCTAGATAGACTGCGATTAGTGCGATAAGCCAAGACAAATAGCTCTCATGTTGATGATCCCTGATAAGCAGGTGACCTATCGAGTTATGTTTCAGTGAATTCTGGAACTTGTAGATTGCTTTCCATTATAAGTGCTGGACAACAAGTACCAGAATGCAAAGAAAAAATAGCACTGGGTATGTGACTCACCCCAGTCATGGAACATCTATCCATCTCTGCATAAATGTGGAATGCTGCTTGACTGAGACAAATGTCATAATACAATATATGTACAGGTATTTCTATAGTGTTGCACAAATGTAGTAGGGCTAGACATAATCTTGCATAATTTCGGCAATGGTGAGTTTTGTTTGCTATGCAAAATTCCCGAAATTACTACACTGTTAGGTTATTATGCACAATTCACAGCAAAAATTAAGCACATGCGAACTATAACAACACGAAAGACCAGAACGTGAGTTGCCACTTGCCATTTCACAGTACAAAATGATTCCTATCACCCAGAAGGGATTCAAGGGCACATTTTGTGCTCAAATATAGCGCAAAATGGCAGTTTTGCATTTTGCGTAATTATGCATAATTTTTCTGAAATTTCCCCATAATTGGGAAAATGTGAATTCCAGACATCTTTAAAATCTAGTAGGCTATCAATGGAGTGCTGCAAAGAGCAATAGAGCAGACCTAGGAATTCTCTCGAGAAAGGGACAGAATAGACATTCACCTGTGCTTGACGTGAGGCTGTAGAACTGGAATAACTGCGATCATGTTGCCTGTATTTCAGCTGTCCTGTTCATAGCAGGCAGGGTATGTTTGATAGAAGCTGAGGCAGGGGTAATTAAATGGCGTGCGTGGTGTACTTCAGCTGGGCAGGTTTGGAAGGCATGTGCCCCGTGTCTATGGAGCACCTTCACAAATCTCTTAAAAGACGCTGTATGACCTTGCACCTTCTTACATGCAGTTCAGTACTCTGAGACTTGAAATAAGTCCAGTCAGCAGATGTCCGCAAAATGATTTACGGCTGTTCTCTTTTTTTCGAGCCGAGGTTATTGTTGTGTCCCACAGAACTCAATTACCTGAAACAAGTGGCCGCATAACTCCGCTATAAAGGTTACCACTAAGGTGAAATCTAAGAGCTCACAAAAACGAGTGGTGGGCGCGTGCGCGCCAAAGCGAGACATGTGTTTCCAATTATCGCGCCCGCGTCTGGGCACGATAATTGGAAACAGATGTCTGCCCTGCGGGTAACCGCACGGAAAAGGCCATGACGCACGAGCGTCTGGTCAGCTTTCGAAACCCCCTAACTTAAAGTCTCGCCAGAGCAGCGCTTGCGCGCTACTCGAGGCTCGACCTAAAAAAGGACTTGAAACTATTCTAAATGAAAAATTCTTTTAATATTCTTTTAAGCAAAGCACAGAACATATTGAGCGTAAGGCTATATATGTGTACATTCGATATGCCACAAGTAAAGTAGGTAAAAATAAAAAATAAAAGTTAATTTGTAATGAACAAGCACTCTGCATACACAATTAGAGTAAAGAAGGACAGTACATCAGTCTCTGTGAACTTGATTTACAGGCACGACATAGCAGGTAACAAGGATACAGAAAGGATGTGGATTGGGTGCTGCAGTTATTAACAGGCAACTCCTCAAAACCAGGAAGAAGACTGGTATAATTCCGTGCCTCCGTTTTCTTTATTACACACCATTGTCTAGCGTAGACTATGAGTGAAGTCAGGCGTATTGGGGGAGGGTAGAAAAGCACAAGGGCACAGTGGGGTGAACTGGACTTCAAGCATCTTATGCCAAAGTAACACACCTGGCTCAGGATTCAACACGCATCATTTCTTTAACACTAAAAGATATCCATGTGTACGCTAGCGTTCAGTTATCCTTTGAATACAACCTCTCACACTCATATCTGCTCTTCGCCTGACACAAGCATTTAAACGTCAAGTATACTGAACAGTACCTGATTGTCCTGCTCGCCCTGTTTCACCCGGAGCGCCTTTAGCAGAGAATCCAGGGAATCCTGAGGGACCTGGATCTCCTGGCAGACCGTTAGCTCCTGTTACCCCTAAAATATCAGTAAAAACACCAATCAAGCTTTGTATCTTCTCCAAATTCTTTGTAATAGTGATAATACTGGACAAATGAAGAACTTTGATATGGAGAGCAGGCAGGGTATATAGAAATTCAACATGGCATGGCAGGGTTAGAAAGAATATAGTGCCCAGTGTCATGGACCAACATTGGGCTACATTGCAAGGCTAGTCCTCTACCGAGCTAACAGTCCTTGGGAGAGAAAGCACAAACATGACAGGATGGGAAAACAGTATCCTGTAGTGCTGCAAATAAGATAGTATTGTTGAAGGCTGACACAGAAAGGTAACAAGCACGTTACTTACCTTCGGTAACGCTTTATCTGCTCAAGACCCCATCTAGCCGCAGATTTCTTACCATAGAATAATCCTCAGGTGTTAGACTAGATCCAAAATGTATTCTTGAGCAGTACCCCTGCATGCTGGTAGGTGTCGTCCGCGCCCTAAGTGACGTGCGTGGTGCTTATAAAGGTGGTGCTTATAAAGGCGCCACCTCAGCGAGCTGACATCACTTTCTTTTTGCGACTTTCCACAGCAGAAGCGCGGAGCCACGAAGAACACTGACCGCTCGTGTGTTAAACTAGGGAAGCAACCCTTTACACTGAAATCTGTTTGCAGAGCAGGGAGGACAAGTGGGTCAGTAAGGAACTACAGCTAGATAGTCTCTACCAGATAAGGCGTCACTGAAGGTAAGTAACTTGCGCATCTGATAGAGACTTCTAGTCGCAAATTCCTTACTTTAAAATAGATACCAAATAATACCGCCCGAAGGTGGGTCTGCAACATGGATTAGACTAGAAAATCCTGTAGGACCAAACGGACAAAATACCCATCTCGCTGGACCCGACTGTCCAGGCAGTTTGCTTCATAAACGTGGCAGGGAAGATCAAGTTGCTGCAAGACAGATAGTCAGGACAGGTACTCTGCGAGTTAACAGTGGTCGCAGCCTTGGCTCTGCTAGAATGAGCTTGCAAACCTTCAGCAGGTTGCTTTTTGGCCAAGCGTAGCAGATTTTGATGAAGAGCACTATCCATTGTGAGATGGTCCATTTCAGTACTGCCTTTACTTTTTTGGCTCCGACGTACCCCTACAAAGAGTTGATCATCCACCCAGAACTCTTTTGTGTGGTCAAGGTAGAACAGCAATGCTCTTTTTGGGGGCAGCCGACGGAGGCTCTCCTCTTCTTTAGAAGGGTGAGTCAGAGAGCAAAAGGTGGGCAAAGCGATGGACTGGCCTACATGAAAGGGAGTCACCAACTTCGGTAGGAAGGATGCTCTAGTGGGAAAGACCAGTTTGTCTGATAGATGGTAAGGTACAGAGGCTGTGATGACAGTGGCTGTAGCTTACTGACCCTCCGGGTAGATGTTATCGCCACTAGGGATGCAGTTTTTATAGTAAATGTCTGAGACTGCATTTGTGTAGCATTTCAAAGGGAGCACATATCGAAAATATGAGAGAACTAAGTTGAGGTACTATTGCAGCATAATGAAAGGAGCTGGTGGAAGCATATGTTGAAGACCGTTGAGAAATCTATTTACAATAGGGAATGTGAAAAGGGATGGCTGATCTGGCAACTGCAAAAATGCAGATATGGCAGACAAATAACCTTTCAATGTGCCCAAAGCAGAGCCCTGTGGGCTAGGGTAACAATAAACAAAAGAACCGGGGAAAGGGGTGCAGATAGAGGGTCAACTTGTTTATCTGTACACCATGACACAAACTTTATCTAACAGCAGGCGTATACCATCTTGGCAGAGGGACACCGGGCTGCCAAGATAACATTGCAAACTTCGGGCGGAAGGTCAAAAGCTGCCACCTCGCCCAGACAGCTGCCCTAGCACAGAAGTGATGCATCTGTTACTACAGTAAGCTCTGGTTGGGGAAGGGAGAAGGGTCTGTTACTGAACCAATCATGGTTTGTTAGCCACCACTGCAGGTCTTTTGCAGTTCCCGTCAAGATCTAGACCAAGTCAGAAAGATTCCATGTTGCTGTGCCCACTGAAACTTCAGGTCCCACTGCACACCCCTCACATTCCAATGGGCATGTGTCACAAGGAGGATGCAGGAGGCCTTGAGACCCAAAAGCCTCAGAGTGAGTCTCACCGAAATCCAGGAAAGAGGCCAAAACATCAGTATCATCACCTGAATATCCTGGACTCGCTGCTCAGGAGGATAGGCTGAAACTGCACTGTGTCCAGAACAGCTCTGATGAAAGGGAGCGTCTGAGAAGGAGTCAGGTGCGACTTCGGCAAGTTGATAGTGTATCTCAGCGAGTGCAGAAGGTTTGCAGTAGTCTGAAGGTGGGAGACGACTGACTGGGGCAAGCCCGCCTTCAACAGCCATTTGTCGAGGTAGGGAAAGATTGGAATTCCGGACCTCCACAGATGAGCTGCGACCACCCCCATCACTTTTGTGAACACCAAGGGGTGCCGTGTAAGGCCAAAGGGGAGCAAATAAAACTGAAAGTACTCTTGGCCGACCGTGAACCGCAGGTAACACCTGTGGGCAGGCAGGACAGGGAAATGAAAATAAGTGTCCTGTAAGTCCAGAGATACCATCCAGTCTCCTGGGTTCAGGGCGGACAAGACTTTCGCGAATGTGAGCATTTTGAATTTCTTCTTTTTCAGGAAGAGATTGAGAAGGCGCAGGTCTAGAATTGGACTAAGGCCTCCGTCCTTCTTGAGCACCAGAAAGCAGCACAAATAGCAACCTAGACCTAGTTCTGATGCTGGCCCCTTCTCTATAGCTCGCTTGGCCAAGAGAGCTAACACCTTCTGACGGAGCAAGGAGAGGTGGTCCACAGTCCTCTTGTCGTAACTGGGTCGAATGGGTGGGGGATTGGTCACAAAGAGGAGGGAGTAGCTCCTTTGGACGAGCTGAAAAACCCAATGGTCTGATGTTATTAACCTCCAGTGGTGCAGGTGACGGAGTATCCTGCCCTCGACTTGATGCCCATGATGTTCGAAGGGCATACTAAAGGGGTTTGGCGGCTGCCAAGGGGTGGTGGACTGGCTCCACCTCTGGCTTCCTGTCCCACGTAATCTGTGGGAACTGCATCCTTGGCCACAAAATGATTGCTCGGTTTGCCGCCCATGGTGGCTGGGCGTGTAAAGATGCGGTTGGAAGCATCTTCTGTGACCACGAAAGGGGCAGAAAGTGGACTGGGGTTGGCGAGGGCCATGGAAAAGCCCAAAGACATGGCCGTAGCCCTGCTGTACTTAAAGCGCTCCAGCGCTGAGTCCTCCTTCTCTCCAAACAACCGACAGCCATCAAAGGCTTGGACATCCCTCGAGAAGCCAGTGGTTCTCGGCCAGGCGTGGCATCTAAGGGCCACCGACGATGAAATCGCTCTGCCCAGTGAGTCGGTTCTGTCCAGCCCACATCATCTTAAGAACTTGGCTGCAGCTCTCCCATCAGCAATTGTTTGAGAGAGTATGGCTAGGGCCTCCTCTGAGACCATGGGCAACCTAGCCCCAGATGGTATGGAAGCATTGGCCCAGGAAGCATGCGGTGTTCACTGATCGCAGTGCGAGGCTGGCGGAAGAGAACATACTCTTCCTTAAGGTATCCTGCCTTTTGGATTCCCTATCCAGTGGAGTGGTAGGAAATGAGGTGGGGTTAACTTTGGAGGTGGAGGCCTGGGCGACCAAGCTCTCCGGGTTAGGGTGCTGGGTGAGGAAACTGGGTTCCCCTTGGGCGTGGGCGATGGTGTCGGGCAATTGTCCTATGCACAGCAGCCTCTGTGCAGGGCTTGGACCAGGCCCCGAGAAGAATGTTGGAAAGGGCTTCAAAGAATGGGAGTAACGGTTCGGTGGGGGCAACTTTCGTCTGAAGCTCCTCCGTCAAGACGATCATCTTGACTGCCACTGAGGGTAGCATAAGGTCAAGGACCTCAGCCGCCCTACGCACCACCATTGCGAATGAAGCACCCTCCTTTGCAGCCACAGTAGGGGTAGAGACCTGGCCAGTGTCTGGGCAAGTGGCCAGTCAACTGGCATGCACCATATCCTCATACTAGTTGTCCTCTGAATCTTCTAACTGGTATCCATGAGGGTCCTCAGACCCCTCCAATCATCAACCCATCCAGGCCTATCCACAGAATAAGTCACTGGCTCTGACATAAGGGGTCTGTTCCCATTGGCGCTGGAGCCAGCCTTGGATGACGCCCGTCAGGCTCCGTGTCAGAGTTAAGGATGGTGCCACCGGCTGGCGTCGGCACTGGAGCAGGTGCCGGGTAAGGTCGAGGTAGCGCGACGGCGCGCTCCGGATTCATCAACAGATTCAAGGGGCCCGACTGGCGCCGGTGGCGAACCCGCAGGCAGAAAAGCAGTAGGAGCCATCGGGCCCGAAGGCGCTCAAGCAGGGATGTGCTACCCAAATATGAGGTGCATGGCCTCAAAGAATTCTCATAACTGGGTGGGGGTCGCTCCGGCTCCTGGAAACTTGGCACAGAGATGGCCCAGGCTCCAACGCAGAACTAGCCCTTGAATGCCGATGCTCCCTCATCTCGTCAGATTACTATGACAGAAGTGCCGAAGTCGAAGATCTCTGACTTCTTGCTCATCTTGTGCCTGTGGGACTTACCCGATTTCCCCGACTACTTCGACTGATGCGACAAGTGCCTGGAGTAGGTCCGCGAATGATCTCGGGACCTTCCTCTCAATTGAGATCTTGAGCTTCGCGCTTCGAGAGGTCGAGGAGCTTAAAGGACCGCTCCCTCAAGGGCTTGGGGTGCATGGTGCAGCAGTCGACGCAGGTCTTGGCATTGTGGTCACACTCCAAGTACCAGTGGCACACCAAATGTGGGTTTATCACCAACATCTGACGTTGACAGGTGCCACACAGTTTAAGAACAGCTTTCCTAGCAGACACCTTGACGCACCAGGACACAAGGTCCTAAAAAATCTTGATAAAAAGCGGAAAAGCGTCAGTCAAAAAAGACTGGGTGTAGCTCTTTCTGGATCTGTGCTGACTGGCAGGGAAAGAAAAGGACTAACATTAGCACACTGGGGTGGCGCCTATACAGGCACTGCGCACGTCACTCCCGGCGTACACCAAGCCGGCGACGCCACATGGAGCTGAACGACACCACCTACTGGTGCTCACAATAAATTTCTGGATCCAGTCTGACGCCTGGCGATATTCTAAGGTAAGGAATCTACAGCTAGAAGTCTCTAGCAGATAATGACAGATAAAACTATACCAACATATGTTAAATCATCATTTGAGATTGTTCTCATGTGCAGATGCTCACAGCAGTTACACATCAGTAACCCATGATAAATGCATTTCAAACTATATACATTGAAAGCAATACTGTTTCAAATAACACTGCTCATGTACCTGGAAATCCAGGTCCTCCGCGCTCTCCTTTAGCCCCACGAGGCCCCGGACTTCCAATAGCATCCCCTCGCTCACCTGCAGAAAATGAAATTAAAGTTTCAGTTTAGACTTTTAAATTTACTATTATCACAAGATCTTGAACTACACTGTTTATGACCCAACAGAAAACCCAGCTTATTCTGATTTAATTCTTTATAATGACAGAAGAAGTAAACAAACTGCTTTGGGTATAGCATATCCAACCCTGAAGGGATTGTTTCTCTGTTTGCTTGTGGTTTAAGCTGATCTAAGTTTGCCAACTGTTTTTTGTTTATTTGGAGGAATGTTTGACTGGGGTGAGCGTGTTTAGATGTGTTGTTCTCCAGTACATTAACCACTAAGGACATCTTGTGATATCATAATAGAACAATCAGTCTTTATCACACTGCTTTTCTTTCGGGAGGAAAGTAGAGTTGAATTAGAGATCAGGACAAGGTAGGGCCAGGTTTAGCGACGGGATGGGCTGCCCTGACAAATTTTCTGTGGGAGGTAAAGGTTCAGGAAGATAGGGCAGGATAGCTTCTGCTGTAAGACACCTTACAGGGATCCTTCTATTACTCACTCGGGAGGAGACCCAGGCTCTTGGTTCAGACTCAAGCAGGTGCAGCCATTCATTGAGGTAGGGGAATCACCAATGTTGAGACATGACCCCTTCTAGAAGAGATGCTAGGATCCTTTACAGCTACTAGCTGGTAGGAAGAACGGACCAGACATATGAGTGATGGCTGAGTGTTCCATGTCAGGGGACAGGGCCCCACTGCACACTAGGTGGTGTAGGGGAGAGACATCAAATAGTTTTATTTCCGCCAACATTGAGGGAAAACAAATCTCTCACAGTGCAGTTTATTTAAGAAAGAACCAGAGATGGTCATTTCCACATACCATGCTTCACAGATCTGTTGCTGGTGGTTGTTTCGGGGGAAAGTAAAGTTGGAGACAAACAGGGGCTCAGGGTATTTGTATTTATTATTCATTTGTTACTGATTTAACAATGTCAGGCAGTATCTATGCAGCAGATTATGAACAACAATACAAAAATATAAATTAATAGGTAGAAAACAAACTACAACATCGCATGGACGATACACGCCACCTGATAAGCACAAAAAGTGCTTTTTCAGATCGCCTTTAAAAATCTATACGTTCATAAGATGTTGTAAATCAGATAGATGTTGATTCTAAAGCTGGGCACTGGATATACTGATTTCTTTACCACCTACACTCTATAAACTCTAGTTGGGGAGGGGGGGGGTCAATAGCTTGGGTCTGTGGAGGAACGATGTTGCGAAAAAAGGAAGCTGGTTCTGTAAACAGAGGGGAGAGCCCATGATGGCATTCTGTACCAAACACAGAGTTACTTTACAAAAAAACCCAGCCTAGATGGGCAACAGAGACAATCACACAATCTTGCATCTTTAGCTGAATATGATCCTTATAGCACTTCTCCAATGATGAACCACTAAGACCACAGTATTACTTACACCCCCACAGGGTTGATGACCTACTAGACAGGGAGAGGGAAGGGACACAGTATTATGGGCTGATAATGTGGATAAAAATCTACACAAAAGAATGAATTCTGACTGAGGCACAGTGGAAGCTTGCAAGCATGCAAAACTAGGTCACACTGGTAGATCACTTGCCAAAACGGCATTTCAGACACCAAGTTTCCACCAGGGCAGGAAGCCATGAGGAAGACCTATGCAAGGAGATCCGCGATAGCCAACAAACTATCAGTAGAAAAGTCTGCACTAGGAAGAAATGAAAATGCAACGCAGACCATGAAAATAAAAATCAAGATGACAAGGTTTTTGAGGTAAACATAATGGGAGGTAAAATATGTCCTGAAACGAAATAAAAGGGGCCAAAAGAAAGCACATTACTTTGATGAGGAACTTCAGATCTAATTTACAGATCCGAAGTTTGTTCAATAAACATATGATTAGTGAACACCCAAGACGGAGACTGAACATTGCCCAGAGTGATAACCTTGAGGTGAAGTGAGAAACACACGAGTGACTTCAACCATTCCTAACATGTACATTAGGCGAACCGGAGGCACTGGAAGAAATGGGGTCGCTACATTGATTTCCCATAAGGGAATGCAAACCCCTAAAATGGTTAGCCTTATGTTCAGTTTCGCTAACAGATAGGAGCTCCGTAGAGCTGAGAGCGAGGCTTTGTGTAGTGAGGAAGTTAGGCACATCCATCCCATCTCTCCTGCGTGCGATACCCTCCTCGACCATTACCTCACTCTTACTCGAGATGATACCCTACATCCATGAACCGTAGGACATATCTCTTCGATCTCTCCCTCACTTTGCCTGAATCCCTCATGATGGGGCTCCCCCACCCTTCCACTCGTAGGCCCCGGCTACCTCTTTTCCTAATCCTATCACTATCTGCTTAGTTCAGCCCTTTTAACATCATGTGCTCTGCTATCGTCAAATCTCACCTCCAACTGTGCCCTGGTCCCAAGCCCCAACCCTGCTTCCCTCCAGCCCTTATTTTTTCATTTTGCGTTTGGCCAGTTGTAACGTTGCTCCTAAAGGTCTTCTGTAACTCTGGACCAGTCACACTGCATGTTGTATTTTGTTAAAAACTTAAATAAAAAACACTTGTTAAAATACAAAAAAAATAACAGATAGGAACTAAGTAGTCCTATGAAAGAATTCAGGTCACTGACCCTCATGACTGTGAGAAAGTCAGACCCTTCCTCCTGTGCACAGGCACAGCAGCAAAGACTATGCCTAGCGCATAGAAAAGGGGATAAAAGTGCTCTTCAAGTCTGAAGCGTGTATGCCTGTTGCATGTAGCATCAATGTTATGGCTCGGGCTGTTTGAAGAATACCCCATTCTGTGTTACACGATGGGCAGAACTGCATTTTGCACAGTGAATGGGCTAATAAGTCAATGTATTATCAGCTTATGATTGCCCAGGTGTAAGAAACTGGCTCTATATATACTACACCAAAATGAGGTATAGTGTGTATAGGGTCCAGGTGACTCCAGAGGTAGGCAGAGGTTAAAGTTAGATAGAACCTTACTCTCTAATAGTGGTAGCTTGGTCGAGCAGTAAGGCAGTATCAGAGGACAGTGTTAAGCATTTGATGTACACACTCAGTCAGCAAATGAATTCACACACTCAAGAACTGAACTCTAGGCCAATTGTTTTTGTATAAAAAATATACTGTTGTTTATTTTAGAACCAAGCAAGCCTGGCACAGGTAAGCATAAAATACTTTGTAGTAATAAGTTACTGAATGTCGAACAGTTTGAAAATGCAATGGAGATTGTACTTTGTTCGATTTACAGGGGAGCAGTAGTATGCAACACTTAGCAAATGCAGTACATTGGAATGAATAGGCTTTTTCAGTAAATTGCAGGTAAGTTACTTTTATGTTACTTTTTCTAACTCAGTGCTGGATGCCTGGATTCAGCACTGGGACATTTCCTGGAAATAGGTGAGTAAATGCGTTTTTGTTATTCGTGCGATTTTTAAAGAATATTTTCAGATTTCAAAACTCCACACTTAGAAACTTTTTGGAGCAGTACATTGAAATGAATGGGATGTTTCATCGAATTGCAGGTAAGTTACTTTTACGTTACTTTTTCTAACTCAGTGCTGGATGCCTAGATTCAGCACTGGGACAATTGCTGCAAACAGGTAAGAAAACACGTTTTGGTTATTTGTACGATTTTTTAAGAATATCTTTAGTTTTCAAAACTCCACAGTCGTTTTTTGGAAGAAAAATTGTCAATGTTATCCTATGGAGGAAAAACAGGTTATCGGTTTGCAGGTAAGTAAACGACTGTGGGAGTTAAGGTTCTGGGATTAGAACAAGGGTTCCCCTAGGGTCAGTGATGCACTGTTGTTGCACCCTCAGCGGAACTAGGGCGGCCGGGTCAGAGTGTTGAGGCCCAATATTATCCTATAGAGGATAGGGGGTCTCCGGTTGGTGGCTGCTGGCAAGCAGGCCACTGGGTTGTGGGAGCAAAGCTCCTAGGGTTTAGGTCAGGGCAAATGGGGAAACAAGTTGGCACAAAAGGTGCACCCTCAGCGGCACTGGGGCGGCCGGGAGCAGAGTGCTGTTTTGACGTCGGTCGCCTTGTTGTTTTCTATGGAGAACCTCCGGTTTGAAGAAACACTGCAGGCTCGGGGACGAGGACCTTCTGGGTGCAACCACCACTTCGAGGGGTAAGTTGGGATGTCTTGGGTTGGTTAGGCACCGTTGGTTTGGGCACACAAGGCCGTGGGACGTCGGGTGCAGGGGTGCCTTTTAGGGTCGGATTTTCTTACCCGCTCTGGTCGCAGTAGAGGGGAGCCTCTGGATTGAGGCGTCGTCTGGAGGCTTGAGGCAGGTCAGGAGTCGCCGGATCTCGGGTCAGGATCGCCGGGGTGACCTCCTCTTGGTGTTTTTCCACTCGAGCTCGGGCCGGGTCCGGCGGGTGCAGAGTGGGCTGGATTCGAGTTGTCCGACCGGAGCCAGAAGCTGCAGTTTAAACACGTCCGGTGTTCACGGGAGAAACAGTCTTGGAAGTGAAGGCAGGCAGGTCCTCCGGGGTTTGTGAGGTTGCTGGCTGCTGGCCACGCCGGGATTTTGCAGGAGCAGGTTCGAGGGGAGACAGGACTGTAGGGCTGGGGCCAAGTCAGTGGGCGTCGTCCTCTTGTTAGATCTGCACGGCTCTTCGTCCTTCTTCTTTTCTTCTTGTTGGTAAGCTGGATCTGCGGAAGTAAGGTTCAGGATGCCCCCTAAATACTGGATTTAGGGGCGTTACAGGTAGGTAAAGGGCAGGGACCAATGGGTCCCTTCCCTGGGGTGGGTATACCCCCTATTCTGCCACTCTCCAGTGGGAGGGGGGCAGGAGCCTGTCCCTTGTTGGCTGGATCCCCCCATCCTCAAGATGGCGGGGACTCGAGGTTGTGCTTCACCTCGCCTCCCCCAACTGAGGGGTGGAGTTGGCAGAGGTAGGCAGACCTCCCTTCCTCACTTGTTTTTCCCACCGGTTCTCCCGCCCAAACTGGGGGGTAGAACCAGTGGGGACCAGTTGCTGAAAGCAGCAAATGGTCTGGAGAGGCTCACAAAGGCGGCATGCCTTTGAAGCTTCTCCTTTGTGAACCCTGCCCATACTGGGGGAGGAGGCTTGGCACCTCGTCCCAGGATGTGCATTGTTTCAGGCCCCCGAGAGCAGCAGGCTCTCGACCCAGGGGTCCTGAAACATGTCTGGTGGTGGCAGCTGAAGCAGCCACTCAGCCTGGACACTAGAGGTGGGTTAGGTTTCAGAGGGCATTTTCTAAGATGCCCTCTGTGTGCATTTTTCATTAAATCCCACACTGGCATCAGTGTGGGTTTAATGTGCTGAGAAGTTTGATACCAAACTTCCCAGTTTTTAGTGCAGCCATTATGGTGCTGTGGAGTTCGTAATCACAAACTCCCAGCACCATATACTCTTAATGGCAGCACTGCACTTACAATGTCTAAGAATGGACTTAGACACTGTAGGGGTACAGCGCTCATGCACCTGTACCCTCACCACTGGTATAGTGCACCCAGCTAGAGGGGTGGCTGACCTATGCCAGGGCAGTGGGTTGTAGGCATGTCACACAGAGGTGTGTGCCATGTCGACTCTTCACTTTGTTCTGCACCAAAACACACAGCCTGCAAAGGCAGTGTGTGTGTGTAAAGGTACAGGGCCTCTAAGGGTGGCACAATAAGTGCTGCAGCCCTTAGAGGTCTTCCCTGGTCACAGTGCCCTGGGTACCTGTGGTACCATTTACCAGGGGCTGACCTGTGGCCAGAGATGCCAATTGGGTACAGTTTTGGGGAAAGAACACAGGCCCTGGGAACCTGATTGGCAGGGACCCAGGGCACATCAAGCCAAAGTGCATCAGTGGGTCTGGCAAAAAGTGGGGGGGGGGGTGTCTGCAAGAGAAACCCACTTCCTTACACAAGCCCCCCCCAGCCCAAAGGCCAAGAGACTCAGCCAAAACTGGGAGAGTCTTCCTAGTCTTTCAGGAGAGGAAGAGCAGAGGAAGTGGTTTGGGAGTTGCATGGCCTACTCTGCCTTACATCCTTCTGTCCAGGGCAGCCCCTTTAGGGAGCTGGCCTACCTCAACAGTTTTAGAACCTAATTCCCAATGCTCCTTTCCTATCTCTTTAGTGCCTTCACCACATCTTTTTAGTTTGGGTTCAGAGGTGCCTACCTCTGCAATTTCTAACTTAGCCAGGGCAAAGCCTAGCTTACCCACAGAGGTTACCCACAGCTTGAGCAACCCCACCATGGCCAATAAGGTCAGGGGGCCTAACTTGCTATTTGGCAGGGGGCTAGGCCACCATGCCAAGGACAGTGCTGCCATGAAGGCTAACACCCAGCAGAGGCTACTGACAGCTGTCAGTGCCCAGAACCACACCTTTAGCTCCTCACTGGTAGGTGAAGGGGCTACCTTAGAGGCTTCTTTGGGTTCTGGTTGCCTGTCTGCTGTTTTAGGGTGGGGGGTCACTACACTTGGTAGGGAACACCCTTCTTCCACCCTCTGTTCTGCCAGCTGAGGAGCCACCAACTCAGGCTGGACAGTTGTTTGACTAGTCAGGGCTTTTTGTTGGCTAGGGGGGACTTCACCAGTGCCAAGTTTGGAGTTCTCCCTTACTGGGATAGAATCTCTCTGGCCCACTGGAACTGTGGCTAACAGTTGCCCACCTTTCCTACACTGTTTCTTCTTTTTCTTTTGGGGCTTAGCTGCACTAACTGCAGGTTGAGCCCCCCAGGTTTCTGGGGTGAGGTCTGGCATTGGACCAGTACCTCTCTTTGGCTCAGACCAACCTCTGGGTGGTCGTTCCCAAGGAGACAATCAAGGGGAGGTCTTTACTGACTATCACCTTTCTCCATCTAAGTGACCCAGCTACTTCTAGGGGCACTATAGCCACAGGCCTAACAGTGACACCCCCTGGGACAGTCCTTACTCTTTTTGTTTCCCCTCGGACATACTGGTTTGAGAGAACCAACCTGTCATGCACCACAGTGTGACTGGCACAGGTGCACAAGTTACTACTTGTGTAACAATATATCTGAAAGAGACAGTAGTTAGTGATAGATTCCTTACCTTAGAATATCCCCAGGCGTCAGACTGGATCTGGAAAGTTTTTCGTCAGCAGTACCCCTGCACGTCGGTAGGTGGCGTCGTGCGGCTCCGCGTTCGTCGCTGGCGTCGTAGGCGCCGAGATGACGTCACGGAGACTACTTAGGCGCCACCCATGCGCGCTGACGTCAGTTCTGTACACGACTTTCCGCGCCAGGAACGCAGAGCCATGCAAGAAACTGACCACTGGTGCCATGAAACTAGGGCCCTGAAAGGGATGACCTTAACCCTAGAATTAGTTCGCAGAACGGGGAGGACGGGTGGGGCGGTAAGGAATCTATCACTAACTAATGTCTCTTACAGATATATCGTTACACAAGTAGTAACTTGTGCATCTGAAAGAGACACGTTAGTGATAGATTCCTTACCTTAGAATAGATACCCCAGCAATACCAACCCCGGTGGTGGGTCTGCGAGTAGATTACACCAGAAAGTCACGGAGAACAGAACAGCCAAAGAAGCCGTCTCTCCGGACTTGACTGTCAAGGCAGTAATGCTTGGTAAATGTGTGCAGCGAGGCCCACGTGGCTGCCTGACAAATATCCTGCAAGGGAACGCCGTGTCCCAAGGCAGTAGTGGCTGCTGTTGCCCTGGTAGAATGGGCACGCAGCCCCACAGGAGGCTCCTTCTTAGCCAAGGAGTAACATGCTTTGATGCACAAAACGACCCACCGAGAGATGGTGCGTTTGTACACGGCCCGACCTTTTTTGGCGCCCACGTAGCCAACAAAGAGCTGGTCATCCACCCGGAACTGTTGTGTGCGCTTTAGATAGAACGAGAGCGCACGTTTTGGGTCCAGACGATGGAGCCTCTCTTCCTCTTTTGAAGGATGCGGAGGCAGAAAGAAAGTGGGCAAAGTGATGGTCTGCCCGATGTGGAAGGGCGTGACAACCTTTGGCAAGAAAGAAGGACGGGTCCTTAAAACCACCTTGTCCGGATGAACAGAAAGGAAAGGAGGTTTAGAAGAAAGAGCTTGGAGCTCACTCACTCTTCTGGCAGAGGTGATAGCTACCAGGAAAGCCGTCTTTAGAGTAAGAAGACGTAAAGGACAGTTATGGAGGGGCTCGAAGGGAGCGCACATCAGATAGGTCAAGACAAGATTTAAGTCCCATTGAGGCATTATGAAAGGCACGGGAGGAAACGTGTGCGTAATGCCTTTGAGGAAACGGTTAACAACCGGGGACTTAAAGAGAGAAGGCTGATCTGGAAGCCGGAGAAAGGCGGAGATGGCCAAAAGATAACCTTTGACAGTGCCCAGAGCAGAGCCCTGCTGGGCCAAGGATAGTAGGAACAGAAGGACTTCAGAAAGAGGGGCAGAAAGGGGATCCACAGACTTCGCTGTGCACCATGCCACAAACTTGTTCCACCTACAGGCGTACACCGTCTTAGTGGAGGGACGCCTGGCTGCCAAAATGACATCACAGACTTCGGGAGGAAGATCGAAAGCTGTCAACTGTCGCCGCTCAATCTCCACGCATGGAGGTGGAGGCTGGACAGGTTCGGGTGTAGGACCATCCCCTGCTGCTGCGACAGAAGATCCTCCCGAAGAGGCAGTCGGATCGGGGGATCGATCGCCATGTTGAGTAGCTCGGGATACCAGTATCTTCGTGCCCAATCCGGAGCCACAAGGATGACTTGGGCCCGGTCGCGCCGAATCTTCTTCAGCACTCTGGGCAGAAGTGGTATAGGCGGAAAGGCGTACAACAGACCGCAACTCCACTCGCTCCGAAAAGCGTCGCCGAGCGAGTGCCGCCTCGGAAATTCCAACGCGCACAACTGATGACATTGCGTGTTCTCTTCGGTGGCGAATAGATCTAACCAAGGCTCTCCCCACTGCAGAAAGAGACCTTGCGCCACGTCCAAGTTCAGACGCCATTCGTGATCCATCAAGCACCGGCGGCTGAGTTCGTCGGCCCTGGCGTTCAGAGAACCTGCCAGGTGTTGAACCACCAAGGTAATGCCTTGTTGTTCCAGCCATGTCCAGAGGCGCAGAGCCTCCTGACATAGGGTCCACGACCCCACCCCGCCCTGTTTGTTGCAATACCACATGGCGGTGGTGTTGTCCGTGAACACCTGCACTACACTTCCCCGGACAGAGGGAAGGAATGCCTTCAGTGCAAGTCGGATCGCCCGAAGCTCCAAAAGATTGATATGGAGCCGGGACTCCGCCGGAGACCAGAGGCCTCTAATCTCCGCCTCTCCCAAGTGGCCGCCCCATCCCAGGAGGGACGCATCCGTCACCACTGTGTGCTCCGGTTGGGGAAGGGAGAGGGATCTGCCATTGACCCAATCGCGATTCGTGAGCCACCACTGCAATTGTCGTGCAGTGCCCTCCGAGATCTGGACAAGATCGGACAGGTTGCCCTGATGCTGCACCCACTGGAACTTCAGGTCCCACTGCAGAGCCCGCATATGCCACCTGGCATGTTGCACTAGCAGAATGCAGGAGGCCATTAGGCCCAGGAGCCGGAGGGTCATCCTGACTGAAACCCGGGATAGAGGCTGAAAGATGGGAATCATAGCCTGAATATCCCGGACTCGCTGCTCGGGAGGATAAACCCGAAACTGCGTCGAATCCAGAACCGCTCCGATGAAGGGGAGCTTCTGAGAAGGACTCAGGTGCGACTTCGGCACGTTGATGGAGAACCCCAGCAACTGCAGGAGGTCGGCCATAGTCTGAAGGTGGGTGACGACTGCCTGGGGCGAGCCCGCCTTCAACAACCAGTCGTCGAGGTAGGGGAAGACTGACACCCCCGACCTGCGCAGATGAGCTGCGACCACCGCCATCACTTTCGTGAACACCCGAGGGGCGCTTGTAAGGCCGAAGGGGAGCACGGTAAACTGAAAATGCTCCTGGCCTACCGTGAACCGCAGGTAACGCTGGTGGGCCGGCAGGACGGGAATGTGAAAATATGCGTCCTGCAAGTCCAACGCTACCATCCAGTCTCCAGGGTCGAGGGCAGCCAAGACCTGAGCCAAAGTCAACATCTTGAACTTCTCCTTCCGGAGGAAGTGATTGACGTTCCGGAGGTCCAAGATGGGGCGTAAGCCCCCCTTGTCCTTTTTGGGGACCAGAAAGTAGTGGGAATAATATCCATGTCCTACTTCTGGCCCAGGAACGCGCTCGATGGCCCCCTTGGCCAAGAGGGCCGTGACTTCCTGTCGGAGAAGCGCTAAGTGATCCCCCGTCATGCGGTGGAACTGAGGTGGCATAGACGGGGGGCAGACTCGAAGGGGAGGGAATAGCCCCTTCGGACGATTTGTAGCACCCAGCTGTCCGAGGTGACAGAGCGCCAGTGGGGGAGGTGATGTTGAATCCTGCCGCCCACCGGCGTGGGGTGCACCCCAAAGCGCGGACTAGGAAGGCTTTGAGGCGGATGCTGCGGGAGCGGAGGTGGGCTGACCAGCACGCTGGCCCCCTGTGCCGCCACGGCGGCCACCACGCCCGCGGCCGCGCTGAGGCTGGTTCTGCGCAGGTCTTTGGAACGGACGTGTAGAGGCGCCCCTGCCGCGGCCACGAAAGGAACGAAAAGCAGACGTGGCCGGGCGGGAGGTGGAGAGACCCAAGGACTTGGCTGTAGCCCGAGAGTCCTTAAAACGCTCCAGCGCACTGTCTGCCTTATCGCCAAAAAGGCGAGTACCATCAAAAGGCATGTCCATGAGGGAACTCTGGACATCCCCCGAAAACCCCGTGGACCGCAGCCAGGCATGTCGCCGCAAGGCCACGGTCGCGGAGATGGCTCTTCCCAAAGAGTCCGCGGTGTCCAACCCACACCGAATGGCGAACTTCGCGGCATCCTTTCCCTCTGCAACAGCTTGGGAAAGCACAGCCCGAACCTCTTCGGGGCACTGGGGCAGAGTTTGCGCCACCGTGTCCCACACAGAGAATAGCGTCCCAAGAGTCATGTGGTGTTGACCGACCACAGCCCCAGGCTGGCAGAGGAAAACAACCTTTTGCCAAGCTGCTCCAACTTTTTGGATTCTTTATCCGGCGGAGCGGTAGGGAATGCGGTTTGGGAAGTGGAAGCCTGAATGACCAGGCTCTCCGGTGTCGGATGAGTTGTCAGAAAGGCAGGGTCACCCGGTGCCGGACGGTGACGTCTGTCCACATTTCTATCTACAGGGACCCCTGTGGCTGGCCTAGACCAGGTACCCATCAAAACATCCGTCAAGGCCTCATTAAACGGAAGCAGAGGTTCCACAGAACTAGCTGTAGGCTGAAGCACCTCAGTAAGGAGGTTAGTTTGGAGGGCAACAGTAGGCAATTCAAGGCCAAGAGCCTCAGCTGCTCTACGGAGCACCACAGTGTAGGTTGCGCCTTCCTCCATGAGAGTGGGAGGAGACACAAACCCAGGCTCAGAGGAGAGGTCAAGGCCACTGGCATCCTCTGAGTCTTCTGCCCACTCCTGTTCGGACTCACACTGCCGTGCAAGAGGGTCCTCCGACCCCTCCCAGTCCTCCTCTTCCCCAACAGTCCGAGGCACAGGCTGCAACGGCGAGGGAGGCACAGGGGAAAAGAAATGCTCCACCGGCGCCGAGAACGGCGCCGCTCCGGCTCCAAGGCCCAATCCGGGTTCCAAGCTGGAAACGCGGGCAAGGGCGGAGGTGGGCCGAACGGCACCCAGGGCGGCGCCGGGAAGGGAGACGCAGGGGGCGCCGGGGCAGGAGCCGCCGGCGGAGGACCTTGTGGCGCCGGGGCCGGAGCCGCCGGCGGAGGACCTCGGGGCGCTGGGGTCGGAGCCGCTGGCAGCGCCGACGGCAGACCGGCGGCAACCAAGGACCCCCAAAAGGGACCACGGGGCCCGAAGGCACACCGGCGGGAGCCCTAGGCCCAAAAAGAAACTCTTGCACCTGGGCCGGAGTCGCCGACGGACCCGGGTATGGCGGGTAGGCCGCGGGACTGACAGGCCCCAACGGAGCCGCGGGGGAAAGACCCCGGGCCCCCTCGTCCACGTCCGAAGACCGACGGGGGGAGGTCGGAGAGCGTACGCGCTTCTTCGACTTCTTTTTATGACGTCGCTTACCCGAATCCGAGGGTGAAGACTTGGACCCCGAGGAGCGATGATGGCGACTCCGCGGTCGGTCCCTCGAGCGACCCCTGGACCTGGAACGGCGCGGAGACAACTGTCGGTCCTCCAGCAGCTATCGGGACCGCTCCCGCAGAGCCTTCAGAGCCATGGCATGACAGTCGGAACATGACCGGTAGTCATGGTCGCGCTCTGGACAGTAGAGACAGACGCCATAGGGGTCGGCCACCGACATCGTACGGCGGCAGGCCCCGCAGGTTTTAAAACCAGGCATCCCTACGTGACACCAGGAGTCAAAATATAGAAATTAGAGACAAAAAGTCTCAAAAACAACTAGTCAAAAAGTGACTAAGGTACGTGCTCTAACCGGATCTGCACTTGCTGGCGCGGAAAAAGAAAGAACTGACGTCAGCGCGCATGGGTGGCGCCTAAGTAGTCTCCGTGACGTCATCTCGGTGCCTACGACGCCAGCGACGAACGCGGAGCCGCACGACGCCACCTACCGACGCGCAGGGGTACTGCTGACGAAAAACTTTCCGGATCCAGTCTGACGCCTGGGGATATTCTAAGGTAAGGAATCTATCACTAACGTGTCTCTTTCAGATATCTCTCAGGGCAAGGACTGGGATTCCATTCACCAGTAGGTGGTGGAAGTGTCTACTCCCCTCTGGAATCTCCAGCTTACCTTGTGGCTCCATTTTCCAGTTGAATGCTATGAAGGCTTCCTCATCTGAGGACCCTTCCTCCAAAGCTACACTGGCAACCCCTGGAGCTACACTAGTCACCCCTGGAGCTGTGCTAGGGACTTTGTTTTTAGGACAGCTAGGGTCCTTGGTGTGGTGTCCTGCCTTTTGGCAGGTGTGACACCATACTCTGTTGGGATCCCAGTTCTTACCTTGGTACCCTGTCTTAGTTTGGGAGGTGTCTTTGGGCCCACCCTCCTGGACAGGTTTTTGGGGGGCTACCTGGGACTCCTTACTTTTAACTTTAAGGGGTTCACTGTCTTTCTTCTGGGCAGGCTTTGTAACCCCTTTCTTTTGGTCACCCCCAGTGGACGTCCTAGTGACCCTTGTTTTGACCCAGTGGTCTGCCTTCTTTCCCAATTCTTGGGGAGAAAGTGGACCTAGGTCTACCAGGTACTGATGCAACTTTCCATCAATGCAATTACTTAATATGTGTTCCTTCATAAACAGGTTGTAAATTCCATTAAAGTCATGCACATTGTTTCCAGTTAACCAGCCACCTAGTGTTTTTACTGAGTAGTCTACAAAATCAATCCAGGACTGGTTTTGGGTTTTGTGAGCCCCCCTGAATCTAATTCTGTACTCCTCAGTTGTGAGTCCAAATCCCTCAATCAGAGTTCTCTTCATGAGGTCATAAGACCCAGCATCCGCCCCAGAAAGGGTCAGGAGTTTGTCTCTGCAGTTACCAGAGAACAGTTTCCAAAGGAGTGCCCCCCAGAAAGTCTTCTTCACCCTTCTGGCTTCACAAGCCCTCTCAAAGGCTGTGAACCACTTGGTGATATCATCACCCTCCTCATATTTAGGGACAATCCCTTTGGGAATTTTAGGATCATAAGATTGCTCTTCATCCTTATTAATTTGATTGCTGCCACCATTGATGGGTGCTAATCCCATCTCCTTTCTTTCTTTCTCTAGAGCCAGGAGTCTGGTCTCTAGGTCCAGTCTTTTGGCCAGCCTTGCTAAAAGGCTGTCCTCCTCATTGAGGCTGTCCTCAATGTCCTCACCGGAACCTGAGTCACCTGTGTGGCCGCTAGGTCCCCAGAGGTTAACTCTTGGAAGTAAGGGTACAGGGACCCTTTCTTCCCTAGGAAGTGGTGGAGGTGGGCACCTATCTCCATCCTCCTCACTCCTTTCCTCCTCTGACTGGTCATCACCATTTTCAGAGTGGTGGGCTTTTGAATACTCAGCCAATAGCTCCTGGAGCTTTTGTTTTGGTTGGATGAGGGCCCATTGGTATATTTTTAAGTTTACATAAGGACCTTACTTCCTTGAAAGACAAGTGAAGGTAAGGGGTGAGGTTAAGCTCCTCAACCATGTCCTGCATGTCATTATTATCTTCACTAATAGTTGGGTTCTTTTCTTGAGACATTCTAACAAAAAAGTTCTAACCCCTCTACCCTTGACTATAGTGACTTTTTATTTTCTAAAATTCTAAAGGGACTTAAGCAAGGCCCTAACAAGACTTTTAGTAGTTTGGTAAAAATGCCAATTTGAAAAGATCAGAATTCTAAAGGCAATTTAAGAGCTCTGTTGTGTGATCAGGTGGTAACCAAGTAGTCCAACAAATACAAGTTGTATATCCCACCGCTGATCCACCAATGTAAGAAACTGGCTCTATATATACTACACCAAAATGAGGTATAGTGTGTATAGGATCCAGGTGACTCCAGAGGTAGGCAGAGGTTAAAGTTAGATAGAACTTTTACTCTCTAATAGTGGTAGCTTGGTCGAGCAGTAAGGCAGTATCAGAGGACAGTGTTAAGCATTTAATGTACACACTCAGTCAGCAAATGAATTCACAAACTCAAGAACTGAACTCTAGGCCAATTGTTTTTGTATAAAAAATATACTGTTGTTTATTTTAGAACCAAGCAAGCCTGGCACAGGTAAGCATAAAATACTTTGTAGTAATAAGTTACTGAATGTCGAACTGTTTGAAAATGCAATGGAGATTGTACTTTGTTTGATTTACAGGGGAGCAGTAGTATGCAACACTTAGCAAATGCAGTACATTGGAATGAATAGGCTTTTTCAGTAAATTGCAGGTAAGTTACTTTTACGTTACTTTTTCTAACTCAGTGCTGGATGCCTAGATTCAGCACTGGGACATTTGCTGCAAACAGGTAAGAAAACACGTTTTGGTTATTTGTACGATTTTTAAAGAATATCTTTAGTTTTCAAAACTCCACACTTAGTCGTTTTTTGGAAGAAAAATTGTCAATGTTATCCTATGGAGGAAAAACAGGTTATCGGTTTGCAGGTAAGTAAACGACTGTGGGAGTTAAGGTTCTGGGGTTAGAACAAGGGTTCCCCTAGGGTCAGTGATGCACTGTTGTTGCACCCTCAGCGGCACTAGGGCGGCCGGGTGCAGAGTGTTGAGGCCCAATGTTATCCTATGGAGGATAGGGGGTCTCCGGTTGGTGGCTGCTGGCAAGCAGGCCACTGGGTTGTGGGAGCAAAGCTCCTAGGGTTTAGGTCAGGGCAAATGGGGAAACAAGTTGGCACAAAAAGTGCACCCTCAGCGGCAATGGGGCGGCCGGGTGCAGAGTGCTGTTTCGACGTCGGACGCCCTGTTGTTTTCTATGGAGAACCTCCGGTTTGAAGAAACACTGCAGGCTCGGGGACGAGGATCTTCTGGGTGCGACCACCACTTTGAGGGGTAAGTTGGGATGTCTTGGGTTGGTTAGGCACCGTTGGTTTGGGCACACAAGGCCGTGGGGCGTCGGGTGCAGGGGTGCCTTTTAGGGTCGGATTTTCTTACCCGCTCTGGTCGCGGCAGAGGGGAGCCTCTGGATTGAGGCTGCAGGCGTCGTCTGGAGGCTTGAGGCAGGTCAGGAGTCGCCGGATCTCGGGTCAGGATCGCCGGGGTGACCTCCTCGTGGTGTTTTTCCACTCGAGCTCGGGCCGGGTTCAGCGGGTGCAGAGTGGGCTGGATTCGCGGTGTCCGGCCGGAGCCAGAAGCTGCAGTTTAAACACGTCCGGTGTTCACGGGATAAACAGTCTTGGAAGTGAAGGCAGGCAGGTCCTCCGGGGTTTGTGAGGTTGCTGGCTGCTGGACACGCCGGGATTTCGCAGGAGCAGGTTCGAGGGGAGACAGGCCTGTAGGGCTGGGGCCAAGTCAGTGAGCGTCGTCCTCTTGTTAGCTCTGCACGGCTCTTCGTTCTTCTTTTCTTCTTGTTGGTAAGCTGTATCTGCGGAAGTAAGGTTCAGGGTGCCCCCTAAATACTAGATTTAGGGGCGTTACAGGTAGGTAAAGGGCAGGGACCAATGGGTCCCTTCCCTCGGGTGGGTACACCCCCTATTCTGCCACTCCCCAGTGGAAGGGGGGCAGGAGCCTGTCCCTTGTTGGCTGGGTCCCCCCATCCTCAAGATGGCGGGGACTCGAGGTTGTGCTTCACCTCACCTCCCCCACCTGAGGGGTGGAGTTGGCAGAGGTGGGCACACCTCCCTTCCTCACTTGTTTTTCCCGCCGGGTCTCCCGCCCAAAGTGGCGGGTAGAACCAGTGGGGACCAGTTGCTGAAAGCAGCAAATGGTCTGGAGAGGGTCACAAAGGCGGCATGCCTTTGAAGCTTCTCCTTCGTGAACCCTGCCCATCCTGGGGGAGGAGGCTTGGCACCTCGTCCCAGGATGTGCATTGTTTCAGGCCCCCGAGAGCAGCAGGCTCTCGACCCAGGGGTCCAGGAACATGTCTGGTGGTGGCAGCTGAAGCAGCCACTCAGCCTGGACACTAGAGGTGGGTTAGGTTTCAGAGGGCATCTTCTAAGATGCCCTCTGTGTGCATTTTTCATTAAATCCCACACTGGCATCAGTGTGGGTTTAATGTGCTGAGAAGTTTGATACCAAACTTCCCAGTATTTAGTGCAGCCATTATGGTGCAGTGGAGTTCGTAATGACAAACTCCCAGCACCATATACTCTTAATGGCAGCACTGCACTTACAATGTCTAAGAATGGACTTAGACACTGTAGGGGTACAGGGCTCATGCACCTGTACCCTCACCACTGGTATAGTGCACCCAGCTAGAGGGGTGGCTGACCTATGCCAGGGCAGTGGGTTGTAGGCATGTCGACTCTTCACTTTGTTCTGCACCAAAACACGCAGCCTGCAAAGGCAGTGTGTGTGTGTAAAGGTACAGGGCCTCTAAGGGTGGCACAATAAGTGCTGCAGCCCTTAGAGGTCTTCCCTGGTCACAGTGCCCTGGGTACCTGTGGTACCATTTACCAGGGGCTGACCTGTGGCCAGAGATGCCAATTGGGTACAGTTTTGGGGAAAGAACACAGGCCCTGGGAACCTGATTGGCAGGGACCCAGGGCACATCAAGCCAAAGTGCATCAGTGGTCTGGCAAAAAGTGGGGGGGGGGGGGGGTTACTGCAACAGAAACCCACTTCCTTACAGCAGGTGCCAGTATTTAACTGTAACAAGACCCCCTGCTCTGGATCATATGAGCTCTTAAAATGATTATAATTTGAAATTGCAGTACCAACCTTTAAATCAAGTGGCATTTACTTTCTGCCAAAGTATACATTCAGTTATTTTACTATATAACAGCACAAAGGTGGCTGCATAGTTCCACTCTAAGCAACAGAAGACTTAAAGAGAGGTATTTCCCAATACCCCAAAGAAATAATGTATTGTCTAAAATTCAATATCATGGGCTGAACTGTGATGAGTGGGAGTGTGGGGCAGGCAGAAAGACAAGTATAACTTGTTTATTTCTTTTTTAAACGAGAAGCCTTAGAGCATGGCTTTGACGCTTTTTACGGAGGGTGTTTTTTTCACGCTCTTTTAGCTAGAATCTGCCATATGGCAACCAGTTCCAGCATGAGCATCACTGTTCTCTATCACAGTTGTGGCATCAAAATAACAATGAAATTTGTTGATGCTTAATCGTGCTCACAAAATTAGAGCAAAAAGGGGACGATATTGACAGCAAAAGGCTGATCAACATGACCTGCCACTGGGGAGTTTGCCAGGACTTTGGTGGGCCTGTCGGTCTCAGTGTTACAGGCGGTGAAACGCAAAGTACCAAATAGGATGCCTTTTGTGCCTCCATGGCTACAGTAACAGCCTAATTTAAGATCCAGTCCCTTCACCTTGCTCTACCCTTGGCACCCCTGGCGGAGAGCATCCCCTCCAGAGGAAGGCAACTCTGTATTTTATTTTGATGAACTTCAAGGAGAAAGGGACCTCTGCTGCTTATACGAAGCACAAAATAAAACAAAGGACACTTAAAACCTTAGCTGCATAACATCTGCCTGTTCCATATGCCACAGCACCTCTCTGTACACAGGGAACACCCACTCTTACACATTCAGTGTAAGAGATGCTGTCACCTTTTCAATGCATCTTAGATTAAAATAAATCACATGGCCCTACAGAACTTCTCCCCTTGATTTATTGCACATGCAGGGGACACCATGCCTACATTTAACTATGTTAAACAGGGCTACCAAGTTTTAAGTCAGCATATGTGTGACATTTCATTGTTTACAGCAGTTAATGTGTGACATTTTCAGACCTCACGTGTGACACTTTGAGTGACACCTTAGAGAAAACTTTGTCTTTGACCCAAGCAGATCATTTTTATGCACACGTACCAGGAATTTTCCCTGAGGCACGTTCAAGGACCCTTTGCGGTTAACTTAACCTGTGTCAGGAATTGTACCTAGAAATACAAAATGACTTTAGGTGCACTTCTCACAATATTGTAACTTCCCTTTCAGCAATAATTCCCTTACGGCCGTCTGTCACTATCATCACCTGCCCAATAAAATCATGTGCTTGGTCCCCTTCCCTGCAGCCCCTTAAACACTGCTTTGGTATCACTTACTGCCTTGTTATATACTAGGAAAGTGTAGGAAACTGGGATTTTGTTGAAATTGTCCCCCCACTTTTTGCCCACTGTTCAGCTACTAGAGGCTGATTGTCGCCTCTGGCAGTGCACCAAGGCCTGCTAACCAGACCTCAGGGCCAGTGATCCTTCCTTAAAAAAAGGTAACAGCTGATCTATAATTGGCCAAGGACTTCCACACCCCTGTAAGTCCCTAGTAAATGGAACCCCAGGTACCTAGGGCAAGGGTACTAAGCTGGAAGCTTTGGAGAGACCACTACCAGTTTCAGGCCAGTAACCCCCCCACTTGTCTAATGTCACCATAGCCATGGAATCATCTGTAGTGACATTGTTAGCGTTGGTGACTGGATAGGTTTTCCAGTCAGGTATTGCCCTGGGGAAACCAGTGTATCTTTCACCAACAGGGCTTCTACTCTAGTCCCATTAACTAAGGGGTATTGCAGGTACTTTTTAAAGTAAGGGGGCTAGACAACTAAAGTGGCCAACTCTCCCTCCCCACCAGAAACTAAAACAGCTCCAGTGTGAACCCCGATTTGCTCTGGACACGCTATTGATCTCATCTGGAGATTTGCCACACCAGTGCTAACTGGAGGTGGACTAGGGACATTCTTGTTAGGACAGGCGGAATCTTCAGTTTGATGCCCTACCTTCCTTCAGGTGCGACACCAGGCCTTTAGGGGATCAAAATGTTTACCCTTGTACCCACCAGTGGGCTGGGAAGACTTCTGGGGCCCACCCTCCTGAGCAGGTTTTTGGTTTTTTTAGAAGAGTCTTGGTTTTTATCTTTAGGGGGGATCACCCCCTTTCCCTTGGAGAGGTTTGGTAACCCCTTTCTTCTGGTCACCCCAGTGGAAGTTTTGGTCACCCTAGTCTTGACCCAATGGTCTGCCTTCTTTCTCAATTCTTGGGGAGAAATTAGACCTAGGTCCACCAGATACTGATGCAACGTTTCGTTTGTGCAGTTACTTAACATGTGTTCTTTCTTCAACAGATTATAAAGCCCAGCATAGTCATGCACTTCACTTCCAGTTAACCAACCATCTAGTGTTTTTACTGAGTAGTCTATGAAGTCAACCCAGGACAGGCTTGGCGTTTTGTGACCCCCCACCCCCTGTATCTAATCCTATATTCCTCAGTTGTGAGTCCAAAGCCTTAAATCAGGGTGCCCTTCATGAGGTCACATGACTCAGCATCCGCCCTACTAAGGGTCAGAAGTCTGTCGCTGCAGTTTCCAGTGAACAGTTCCCAAGGTAGTGCTCCCCAGTGTGACTTCTTCACTTTTCTCATGCCACAGGCCCTCTCAAAGGCTGTGAACCATTTGGTGATGTCACCACCTTCCTCATATTTGGGGACAATCCCTTTGGGGATTTTAGTGTCATAAGATTGCTCTAGGTCCCTATTTGGTTTGCTGCCACCATTGATGGGGGGTAAGCCCATCTCTGCTCTCTCTTTTTCCAGAGCCAGGAGTCTGGACTCTAGATCTATTCTTTTGGTCAACCTTGCTAGAAGGATGTCCTCTTCATTGAGGATGTCCTCAATGATCTCATCAAGACCTGGCCCACCTGTGTGGGATCTAGGTGCTGTGAGTACTAACCTTGGAGTGAGGGGCGCAGGGATCCTGCTCTCCCTATTTAGTGAGGGAGGTTGGGGGTTGTCCTCCACATCATTAACTTCATCATCTTCTGAGTTGGGATCTCCCCTCTCAGAAGGGTGGTCCCTTGCATATTCTGCCAAGAGCTCCAGGGGCTTGACCTTGGAAGTATTGGAACCCATGGAAATCTTTTTAAGTTTACACAGGGACCCTAACTCTCTCATCTCTAGATGGAGGTAGGGGGTGAGGTCCGAGCTCCTCAACCCTGTCCTGTATCGGAGTCATTATTTCACTAATAGTGGGGATCTTTTTTAAAGAGGTAAAAAACGTCTAAAACACTTTTATCCCTAACTACAATAGCGGAAGAAGCTAAGGTTAGGCTGCGTGCATTAGCGTGCATGCGGACTTGGTACACTATTGCCGATTTCGATTTTTGGTACAGATTTATGCCTGTGATTTATGCCTTCATTTCTGAATACGAACTTGTTTTTAACCTTTTAAAATCTTTTACATTGTTTGGGGGAATTTTAAACTTTGAACATCGTCTGGTAGGGAATGTTTGGGGGGAAATGAATGTAAATTTGCACTGTCTACCTTAAAGTCAAGCTTTCAGTTGGGCTGTTCACTGTCCACATCTCATACGGAGTCCTCGTTGCAGGCGCTCTGTTTTTCCTTGCTTTGCCTTCTGAATTTTCCCTCACTCCCTGGCGCCCATTATATTGCACCAGGCACTTTTTCCCCTCCCCTTCTGGGAGGAGGAAGGCCCACATTGAGCCACCATCTTGCGCTGCAGCGCTCTAGTGGTTGGCAGGCGCCAGCATTTAATGGGCCTGCCACCGCAGACGCGCCGCCAGCACGCCAAAGGCAAGCCTATCTGCGCCTGTCCGCGCCCGGACCGCGACCAGCGCCAGCCACGCTGCCCAATCTCCTCCAGGTATTTCCCAGTCCTCTGAATTTCTGACAGCACTTAACACGGCTGGGAAATGTAACTGCAAGCTGGCACCATATAAAATTAACTGCCCTCTCACATGTTTTGAATGTAAAACCGAATTGAAGACTTTTGAGAGTGGCCCCTGGACACCGGACAACACAGCTACAGTCAATTTTCTAAAGGGAGACCTCATTAATGCTCACTCTGCAAACATGCTCTAGACATCAACGAGATGATTACTGAGCTTGAACTTGACTTTGTCTTCATAACGTAGACATGGCTTAAAGAATGGTGTAACCCAGACATCGCCGTAGTACTCCCTCCCAACTACACCATTTATAGACAAGATAGGAATGAATCAAGGGGAGGAGGGCTGGCCATTATTCATCGCGAGTCCCTGCAATGTACTAAATTCCACTTCCCTTCCCTAAAAGGAACAGAAAGCCTGGGGTTCTGCTTTAAAATCAATGGTTCCTATTCTTTTTCAGGAGCCCTGATCTATCGCCCGCCAGGCCTGAGCTTCGAATTACTGGACATTCTAGGAGAGGCGTTAGGAGACCTCACGCTTAAGTACTCAAACGTTACTCTTTTAGGAGATTTCAACCTCCATCTAGAATGTCGAAGTAACCCAGGGGTAGATAACTTTATGGATAGTTAGAAACCCTTGAACCACATCAAATGGTCACAGCCCCTACCCACCAGGCTGGACATACCATTGACGGAGAGTGTTCCAATTGTTCTTCTCTAACAATTAGTTCTCCCGTGACCCAAGTATGGTCAGACCATATGTTAATACCACTTAAAATTAACTTCCCATGTCCAAACCATCCTTTAAAACAAAAATCAATATCATTACCAAGCCTCAGTTGGGCAAAGATGCTAGTGAACCCAGCATTAACCCAACTGGGAAAGGCTTCTCTACCAACCCTTTCAGGAAATACATTAGAGGATACTCGTTGTTATAATACATGGATAAAAGCAATTGGTGACGAATTAGCTCCTATAGAGCAAACTACAAGCCAACAGAAACTTAAAACTTCAGCACCCTGGTATACGCCTACATTAGCAGTATGCCACCTCCAGTGTAAACAACTGGAACGAAGATGGAGAAGAGCTAATAGAGCAGAAGAACTGAACCTCTTTCGATTAAGTAGAAAAAAACGTCATTCACAAATCAAGCTAGCAAAAAAGGAGTAGTTCTCTAATAAAATCTTAGAGGCTAATAATGATAAAAAAATGATCTTTTCAGTGGTAAAATCCTTTACTGCCCCAAAAGTGCTAGTCAAGGACATTCCACCATCACAGATGCTATGATCAAATCTCGGTCTTCTTCGATGAGAAAATCCTTAACATTCAAAAAGAATTTAATACTCATCACACACACTCGATAGATTCAAAACCTGACCGCACTTTTACTGTACCGTCCTTCCAGGCCTTAGAGGAAATCTCATTGGAACAGTCACGCCAAACTATCATGGCCTGCAAATCAGGATCTCCTTTTGACGCATGTCCCCCTGCGGTTCTCCACAAGGTGATAGACATTGTTAATCCATTAATCAACAATATAGTTAATTCATCACTAACTACAGCTACAATCCCCGCAGAATGGAAACTAGCAGCTGTCAAACCACTGCAAAAAACCAGAACTTAGACCGCTCTACACTTTCCAATCTTTGCCCTATATCACTACTACCCATTCTTGGCAAGATTACTGACAGACAGGTTAATAGCTCACTGACTTCCTTGAGAAAGCCAAGATACTACACCCCAGCCAATCTGGTTTTCGCCCCAAACACTCAACTGAATCTGAATTGCTGGAAGTCCTAGACACATTGAAATTAACTCTAGACAAGGGAAAAAATGTGGTACTGATCCTACTAGATCTGTCGGCCACATTTGATACTATCTTGCATGATATCCTTCTATCAAGAATCAAACAAAGCGGTAAATCCTCAACCGCTGTGGCCTGGTTAAAATCCTTCCTTACCAACCGTAGACAAACCATTACCCTAGGACATTTCCTCTCAACCGAACGCCCGATTACCTCAGGCGTCCCACAGGGATCCTCTCTCAGCCTGCTCTTATTTAATGTCTATATGGCTCCACGGATCTCGCTAATATCCTTCTTCAATATCAATACAACCTCATACGCAGACGATACACAACTGATCCTGGCCCTAGATAAAGATACTACCACAAAAGAGCTTAACTTTAAGCAATGTATGACAGAGGTCATCCACTGGATAAGGCTAAACAATCTCAAATGCAACATAGATAAAACTGAAATACTACTGATAGGGAAAGACAATCCCTTCAACCCTAGCCTATGGTGGCCAGAAGACGCATCTGCCCCACCTAACACAGTTGAAATCACCAAGAATCTGGGAGTCAAATTTGACACATCTCTTACATTCCGGCCACAAGCTCTTGCATTGGCAGGAATGTGCTTTAACCTTATAAAAACCTTGAAAAAGTTCTTCGACTATATTCCCTATTTTGCGTAGGAAGACAGTGGCAGTAGCACTGATCCTTTCTAGATTAGATTACTGCAATAGCCTTTTCGTAGGAACAAATAAACAGGTAGTAAAAAAGCTACAAATTGTACAGAATGCAGAGGCTCGCTTGGTGCTGAAAATGCCTCGTCGATCATCTGCCACCTCAGCATTTAATACCCTGCATTGGCTGCCCACACAGAAAAGAATTTTATTTAAGATCTTGACAATCACCTTTAGAGCCTTTAGAGACTCTGGACCCAAATATCTGACAACTAAGTTCACTCATTACATCACGGCTAGGACTCTCAGATCCTCCACGGCGAACCTTCTTATGCCTCCCACCTTTAGATACAAAACCAAAGAAGGGAAGTCCCTTGCAGTCTTAGGAACTAAAGCATGGAATCTCATGCCCGCACATCTAAGGGCGATAGAATCAGAGACCCTATTCAGAAAATCACTGAAAACCTGGATATTCAGGATCACATATGCATTCTGCTCCTCACTGGTATAAACGCACAAGTTACTAACTTGTGTAACGATATATCTGTAAGAGACAGTAGTTAGTGACAGATTCCTTACCTTAGAATATCCCCAGGCGTCAGGCTGGATCCGGAAAGTTTTTGCGTAGCAGTACCCTTGCGCGTCGGTAGGCGGCGTCGTGCGGCTCCGCGTCCGTCGTCGGCGTCGTGATCGCCGGGATGACGTCGCGGGCAGTACTTAGACGCCGCCCCTGTGCGCTGACATCAGTTCTGTACACGACTTTCCGCGCCAGGAACGCAGAGCCATGCAAGAAGCTGACATAGGTGTCTGAAAAATACTAGGGCCCTGAAAGGGATGTCCTTAACCCTAGAAATCAGTTCGCAGAACGGGGAGGATGGGTGGGGCGGTAAGGAATCTGTCACTAACTACTGTCTATTACAGATATATCGTTACACAAGTTAGTAACTTGTGCATCTGAAAGAGACACGTTAGTGACAGATTCCTTACCTTAGAATAGATACCCCAGCAATACCAACCCCGGTGGTGGGTCTGCGAACAAAGATCAGACAAGGAAGTCCTGGAGGACAGAACGGCCAAAGAAGCCGTCCCTCCGGACCTGACTGTCAAGGCAGTAATGTTTTGTAAACGTGTGCAGCGAGGCCCACGTAGCTGCCTGACAGATAACCGGCAGCGGAACACCACGGCCCAAGGCCGTGGTAGCAGCCGTTGCCCTGGTGGAATGGGCACGCAGCCCAACAGGAGGCTCCTTCTTAGCCAAAGAATAGCAGGTGTTGATGCACAAGGTAACCCAGCGGGAGATGGTTCGTTTGTGCACCGCCCGACCTTTTTTGGCGCCCACGTAGCCAACAAAGAGCTGGTCATCCACCCGGAAGTGTTTTGTGCGGTCGATATAGAAGGAGAGCGCACGTTTTGGGTCCAGACGGTGGAGCCTCTCTTCCTCTCTGGAAGGAGGCGGAAAGAAGGTAGGCAAAGTGATGGGCTGCCCAATGTGGAAGGCAGTAACCACCTTTGGCAAGAAGGACGGACGCGTCCGAAGAACAACCTTGTCTGGATGAACAGACAGAAAGGGAGGTTTGCAAGATAGAGCCTGGAGCTCACTCACCCGCCGAGCGGAGGTGATGGCCACCAGAAAGGCTGTCTTCAGAGAGAGAAGACGAAGAGGACAATTATGTAGAGGCTCAAAGGGAGCGCACATTAAAAAGGTAAGAACCAAGTTCAAGTCCCACTGAGGCATCACAAACGGAACAGGAGGGAAGAGAGAGGGGCAGAAAGGGGATCCACAGCCTTTGCTGTGCACCATGCCACAAATTTGTTCCACCTGCAGGCGTATACCACCTTAGTGGAGGGACGCCTGGCTGCCAGAATCACATCACAAACTTCGGGAGGCAAGTCGAAAGGAATCAACTGCCGCCGCTCAATCTCCACGCAAGCAGGTGTAGACTGGACAGGTTCGGGTGGAGGACCGTCCCCTGCTGCTGCGACAGAAGATCCTCCCGAAGAGGCAGACGGATCGGGGATCTACGCTCATACTGAGTAGCTCGGGATACCAAACTCTTCGAGCCCAGTCCGGAGCCACAAGAATGACTTGGGCCCGGTCGTGCCGAATCTTCTTCAACACTCTGGGTAGAAGTGGTATAGGCGGAAAGGCGTACAACAGACCGCAACTCCACTCGCGACGAAAAGCGTCGCCGAGCGAGTGCCGCCTTGGAAATTCCAACGCGCAGAACTGATGACATTGCGCGTTCTCTTCGGTGGCGAATAGATCTAACCAAGGCTCTCCCCATTGTAGAAAGAGTCCTTGCGCCACTTCCGAGTGAAGACGCCATTCGTGATCCATCATGCACCTGCGGCTGAGTTCGTCCGCCCTGGCGTTCAGGGAACCTGCCAGGTGTTGAACCATCAGGAACATGCCCTGATGTTCCAGCCATGTCCAGAGGCGCAGAGCCTCCTGACAGAGGGTCCACGACCCCACCCCGCCCTGTTTGTTGCAGTACCACATGGCGGTGGTGTTGTCTGTGAACACCTGCACTACCTTCCCTTTGACAGAGGGAAGGAATGCCTTGAGTGCAAGTCGGATCGCCCGGAGCTCCAGAAGGTTGATATGGAGCCGGGACTCCGCCGGAGACCAGAGGCCGCTGATCTCCGCCTCTCCCATGTGACCGCCCCATCCCAGGAGGGACGCGTCCGTCACAACTGTGTGCTCTGGCTGGGGAAGGGAGAGGGATCTGCCCATGACCCATTGCCGGTTCGAGAGCCACCACTGCAACTGTTTTGCAGTCCCCTCCGAGATCTGGACGTGATCGGACAGGTTGCCCTGGTGCTGCGCCCACTGGAACTTCAGGTCCCACTGCAGAGCCCGCATATGCCATCTGGCATGATTGACCAGCAGGATGCAGGAGGCCATGAGGCCCAGCAGCCTCAGGGTCATCCGTACCGAAACCCAGGATAAAGGCTGAAAGATCGGAATCATAGCCTGAATATCCCGGACTCGCCGTTCGGGAGGATAGGCCCGAAACTGCGTCGTGTCCAGAACTGCTCCGATGAAAAGGAGCTGTGGAGAAGGAATCAGATGCGACTTCGGCACATTGATGGAGAACCCCAGCGAGTGCAGGAGTTCGGCCGTAGTCTGGAGGTGGGAGACGACTGCCTGGGACGAGCCCGCCTTCAGCAGCCAGTCGTCGAGGTAGGGGAAGACTGAAACCCCTGCCCGGCGCAGATGAGCTGCGACCACCGCCATCACTTTCGTGTACACCCGAGGGGCACTTGTAAGGCCAAAGGGGAGCACGGAGAACTGAAAATGCTCGAGGCCTACCGTGAACCGTAGGTAACGCCGGTGGGCCGGCAGGACGGGGATGTGGAAATAAGCGTCCTGCAAGTCCAACGCTACCAACCAGTCTCCAGGGTCGAGGGCAGTCAAGACCTGAGCTAGGGTGAGCATCTTGAACTTCTCCTTCCGGAGGAAGCGATTGACGTTCCGGAGGTCCAAGATAGGACGCATGTCCTCCTTGTCCTTTTGGGCACCAGGAAGTAGTGGGAGTAGCAACCACGTCCTACTTCTGGGGTCGGAACATGCTCGACGGCCCTCTTGGCCAAGAGGGCCGTGACTTCCTTCTGCAGAAGTACCAAGTGATCCCCTGACATGCGGTGGAATTGAGGTGGCATGGCTGGGGGTGGTCTCGAAGGGGAGGGAGTAGCCCCTTCGGACAATGTCCAAGACCCACCTGTCCGAGGTGATGGGACGCCAGTGGTGAAGGTGATGGCGGACCCTGCCCCCTACTGGCGTGCTGTGCACCTGAAAGGAGGGACTAGGAGGGCTTGGAGGCCGCGGACCGGTTGGAGATGGTGGCCTGACCCGCACGCTGGTTGCCCGAACCGCCACGGCGGTATCCACGTCCTCGGCCACGCGAAGACGCCTGCTGCGCGGGCCGGTGGCTGGGCTGCTGACGTGACTGGGTGCCCCTTCCGTGGCCACGATAGGGGCGAAAAGCAGAAGTTAGCCGAGGGCGTGTAGCAGAAAGGCCCAGGGACTTGGCAGTAGCCCGTGAGTCCTTAAAGCGCTCCAACGCATGGTCTGCTTTGGACCCAAAAAGACCGACTCCATCAAAGGGCATGTCCATGAGAGTATTCTGGACATCCCCTGAAAAACCAGTGGTTCTCAGCCAGGCGTGGCGACGCAGCGCCACCGTCGTTGCAATAGACCTGCCCAGCGAGTCGGCGGTATCAAGGCCACATCGTATTGTGTATTTGGCCGCATCCCTTCCTTCCGCAATGGCGCGGGAAAGCAGTGTCTGGACCTCCTCAGAACACTGGGGCAAAACAGTCGCCACCGAATCCCACAAGGAGTGGGTATATCGGCCCAAAAGACAAGCGGTGTTGATGGACCGCAAGCCAGCACTGGAGGAAGAAAAACCCTTCTTCCCAAATTGATCCAGGCGTTTGGATTCCCTATCCGGAGGGGCGGTAGGGAAGGGAGGCTGCCGGCTGAAGCACATCTGTCAAGAGATTAGTCTTGACCGCCATAGTAGGGAGTTGGAGATGTAAGGCTCCAGCCGCCCTACGCAACACCGTTGCAAAATTGGCTCCCTCCTCCGTAGCCACGGGAGGAGACAGCATGCCAGTGTCAGGGGAAGTATCTAGACCACTGGCATCCCCTAGTTCCTCTGTCCAGTCCTCATCATACTGACACTGTTGTGCCAGAGGGTCCTCAGACCCCTCCCAGTCCTCCTGGTCCTCCTCCGGTTCAAAATAAGGAGGAGGAGGGACATTTGGGACCCAAGGTCTCATCGGCGCCGGAACCATCGTCGAGCGACGTCGGTCCGGTTCCATGTCCGGAGCCGGAAGGAACTGGGGGACGACGACGCCCGGAGCCCCAGGCGGCGTCGAGAACGGCACCGGAGACATCGGCGTCGGCGGAGGCGTAGTCAGGTCGACCGGCGTCGATGGGGGTTGCGGAGCCGGGATCGAGGCCGGGGCCAGAGCCGGGATCGAGGCTGGAGGCACGGGCGACGCCGGGGCCGGAGCCGTCGGCGACGCCGGGGCAACCCCATCAGGGCCCGCGGGGCCCGAAGGCGCACCGGAGGGACCTTGAGGCCCGAAGAGGCGGGCCATGGCCGACAGGAATTCCTGTATTTGGGCCGGATCCGCCCCCGAACCCGGGAAGGACGGGTATTGCGGGGGCGACTCCACAGGCATGTCCGGGGCCGCGGGGGCGGGGACGGTGCCGGGAGGGGCCTCAGCCGAGTCGCGAGTCCGGCGAGGCGAAGTCCTAGAGCGACGATGCTTTTGGACTTTTGTGCTTAGACTTACCGGACGACGGAGACTTGGATCCCGACGACCGGTGAGGACTCCGCGACCGACCCCTCGACCTCTCACGCGACCGGGGCTTGGTGTGGCGCTGAGCCGACTGCCGGGCCTCGAGGAGCTTTCGAGACCGCTGTCGCAAAGCTTTCGGGTTGAGGGCCCGGCAGTCGGAACACGACTCCGTGTCGTGGCCTCGGCCGAGGCAGAAGAGACACTCCCGATGCGGGTCTGTGATGGACATCATCCGAGCACAGGCGCCGCAACGTTTAAAGCCGGGCATCCCTACGACACCTTGGAGTCGATTTGAAGAAAACAGTGAAAAAATTCACCAAAAAAGTTAGTCAAAAAATGACTAGGGCACTGCACTTCCCGGATCTGCGCTTGCTGGCGCGGAAAAAGAAGAACTGACGTCAGCGCGCAGGGGCGGCGTCTAAGTACTGCCCGCGACGTCATCCCGGCGATCACGACGCCGACGACGGACGCGGAGCCGCACGACGCCGCCTACCGACGCGCAAGGGTACTGCTACGCAAAAACTTTCCGGATCCAGCCTGACGCCTGGGGATATTCTAAGGTAAGGAATCTGTCACTAACGTGTCTCTTTCAGATAGGATCATTTCTCATACCTACTCATTCACCTTTGCCTCTTCCGCATAGCGCCAGGATGCTCCCTCCGGAGCGACAGCTACGCTTTACAAATATTTAAATCAATCAATCAATAAGTTGTTATTTAAAAAAATGCTAAAGGGACTTGACCAAGGCCTTAACAGGACTTTTAAGAATTTAGAAAAATATGTCAATTCAAAAAAATAAGAATCTATAGACAATTTAGGAGTCTTGACGTGTGATCAGGTGTTAGCTGAGTAGCCCAACAAATTCAAAGTCGTAGACCCCACCGCTGATCCACCAATGTAGGAAGCTGGCTCTGTATATACTATACAAAAAAGAGGTATAGTGTGCACAGAGTCCAGTAAGTCCCCAAAGGTATGACAGAGGTTAAAGTAGATAATACCTTACTCTCAATTTAGTGGTAGCTGGACTGAGCAGTTAGGCTTATCAGAGGGCAGTGTGAATGCATTTGGTGTACATACTCATACAAGGCAGGAACACACACCCAATAACTGACTACAGGCCAAATATTACTTTAGTTACTTTTATTTCTCGGAACCAAGTTCAACTCAGTTATAGGTAAGTAGACTGTTATGTAATAGTGTCAAATTACTAGCAATAGGTCTATATAGCATCAAATAAATACTTTGCATGTGCATGAAATGTTTTTCAATACAGAAAGAGATACTTTGTATTCAGGAGCACACTTAGTACAATAAAGTGAGAGAGCAATGCAATCCTATGGGAAAAAGACAGGTGAGCAACTTACAGGTAAGTAAGCGGTTTTCAAGTTCAGTCTCCAAGGGTTTTCGGTTAACACTGGGCAAGGGTCTGACCAAGGTAGGTACTGCACCACCAGCAGCACTTGGTCGGCCGGGTACAGAGGTCACTGGGCCCAATGTTATCCTATGGAGGCTGGGGGCACCTTAAAGAAGCACTGATTACAGGTAAGTATCTGCGGTTCAGGGTCACAGCCCTTAGGGGTTGAGATCAGCACTGGAGAGGCCACCAAAGAGCACTGAGATTGCGCCACCAGCGGAGCAGGGGCGGCCGGGTGCAGAGTGCAAAGGAGGCGTTGGGCGCCCGTTGAAACCAATGGAGATCCTTGGTTGGGGAAAACAGCTGCAGGCTCAGTTCCGAAGGCTGGCTGAAGGAATCCCATGACTGGAGAGGTAAGTTATATAGTGGGGGGATTGCAGGACACCGTCTGTTGGGCACACCAAGGCCGGGGGGCTGAGGGTGCAGGGGTGTCTTTTGGCATCGGGTTTTCTCACCAAATCCGGTTGCAGTCGGAGGGACTCTTCAGTTTGAGGTTGCAGGTGTCGAAGGGAAGGACAGGAGAGGTCGTCCAAAACTGGATCCCACGTCAAGATCACCGGGGAGACTTCACTGGGTCAGTGGGCCACCTGGACTCGGGCTGTGGGCGGCGGGTGCAGAGCGATGCAACTGTCGCGGATCTGCCTGGATACGGAGTCCTTATGTTGGTTTCTTGTTGGATAAATCTGGTGTCCACAGGAGACAAGAGTCTTTGTTGGATAAAGCACAGGTCCCCGGGGTTCTTGGAGGTTGCTGGCTGCGGGCCACGCCGGTTTCTTGGAGCAGGGTCACTGGAGCAGGAGACAGGCCTGTAGGGCTGGGGTCAACTCAGTTCTCGTCTTCTTTTCCACTACTGCCCGGCTCTACTGTCCTTCTTCTTCGTAGGTCGTCGAATCTGAGGAACAAGGGTCAGGCGAGCCCTTAAATACAAAATTTAAGGGCGTCACTGAGGTCAGGGGCAAGGAACCAATGGCTAATGTCTCCTAGGGTGACTACACCCATTGGGTGCTCTCTCCCTTTGGGGAGAGGGGCACATCCCTGTTCCTATTGGGTCTAATTCTCCAATTCCAGATGGAGAATTTCTAAGAGAGGGGTTTACCTCAGCTCCTGGTGACCGTAGTTGTATGCCAGGCTGAGGTGGACACTCCTACTGCTTACTGATTTTCCCGCCTGTCCTGTACCCCATGAGGTCGGAAACCCGTCTGGTGGTGGCTGGCTGGCGGGGACCCGTCAGCCAATACACTAGAAGTTTGTCATTGTTCAGGGGGCATCTCTAATATGCCCTCTGAGAGCATTTTATAATAAATCCAACACTGACATCAGTGGGGGTTTGGTATGCTGAGAAGTTTGGTACCAAACTTCCCAGCTTTCAGTAAAGACATCATGGTGCTGTTGTAGGAAACTGGCTCTGTATATACTATACCAAAGTGAGGTATAGTGTGCACAGAGTCCAGTGGAACCCAAAAGGTAGGCAGAGGTAAAGTAGATAGCACCTCACTCTCTGTTTTGTGGTAGTGTGGTCGAGCAGTAAGGCTTTATCAGAGGACAGTGTTAAGCATTTGTTGTACCGACTCAGTCAGCAAATGAATTCACACACTCAAAGACTAGACTGAACTTCAGACCAATTGTTTTTGTATAAAAATATTCTTTTAGTTATTTTATTTCCTAGAACCAAGCAAGCCTGGCACAGGTAAGTGATAATTACTTTGCAGTAAATATACAGTTGTAATACAGTTAGGATTGTAATTGTATATGCACTTTGTTTTGATTTACAGTATTGTTACTTGAGAAATGCAATGCTTTGTAAATACAGTACATATACTTTGAATGTGCTTTTCAGTAAAATGACCAGTATATTACTTTCAGATTACTTTTCTTACACAGTGCAGTATACCTGGATACTACCCTGGGACATTTCCTGTAAACAGGTAAGTAAAAGCGTTTTTGTTATTTAGTTACAGTTTTAAAGGATTTCTTAGATTTTCCAACTCCACACTTAGAAACTTTTCATAGTAAAACAGTCAATGTTATCCTATGGAGGAAAATATTGTTATCGGTTCAAAGGTAGGTACTTTGTTGTGGGAGTTGGTGTTCTGGGGTTGGACTCAGGGGTCCCCCAGGGTCAAGGATGCACTCTTGTTACACCCTCAGCGGCACTAGGGCGGCCGGGTGCAGAGTGCTGAGACCCAATCTTATCCAATAGTGGATAGGGGGCCTCCGGTTGGTGGCTGCTGACAAGCAGGCCACTGGGTTGTGGGAGCAAAGCTCCTGGACTTAAGCTCAGGGCAAATGGGTGTTTAGGCCAGCACAAAAGATGCACCCTCAGCGGCACTGGGGCAGCTAGGTGCAGAGTGCTGTTTTGGCATCGGAAGCCCTGTAGCTTTCAATCGGGAGTCTCCGATTTGCAATAGCACTGCAGACTCGGGGACGAAGGTCTTCTGGGTGCGACCACCACTTAGAGAGGTAAGTTGGGATCTTGGCAGTTGGTTAGGCACCGCCGGTTGGGCCACCCAAGGCCGTGGGGCGTCAGGTGCAAGGGTGCCTTTTAGGGTCGCGGTTGAGGGGGACCTTCCGGTTTGAGGCTGCAGGTGTCGGCTGGAGGATTGAGGCAGGTCAGGGGTCACCGGATCTCGGGTCAGGATCGCCAGGGAGACCTCCTCTTGGTGTTGGGCCACTTGAACTCGGGCCGTGGTCGTCGGGTGCAGAGTGGTGCAAACTCTTGGATCCTTGCGGAGCTGGAGGCTGGTGTTTGAACAAATCAGGTGTTCACGGGAGACAGAGTCTTTGGGATTGAAGGCAGGCAGGTCCTCCGGGTTTCTTGAGGTTGCTGGCTGCAGGACACACCAAGATTTTGCTGGAGCAGGTTCGAGGTGGGGACAGGCTGGTAGGGCTGGGGCCAAGTCAGTAGGCGTCCTCCTCGTTAGCTTTGGCATGGCTGTTCGGTCCTTCTTCTTTTCTTCTTCTGGTTCTTGTCTGAGGAAGCAAGGTTCAGGGGTGCCCCTAAATACTAGATTTAGGGGCGTTACAGGTAGAGTAAAAGGTTGGGACCAATGGGTCCCTTTCCTGGGGTGGGTACACTCCCTATTATGCAACCCTCCAGTGGGAGGGGGCATAAGCCTTTCCCTGGTTGGCTGGGTCCCCCATCTGCAAGATGGCGGGGACTGAGAGTTGTGCTTCACCTAGCCTCCCCACCTGAGGGGTGGAGTTGGCAGAGGTGGGCACACCTCTCTTCCTCACTTGTTTTTCCCGCCGGTTCTCCTGCCCAAAGTGGGGGTCAGCACCAGTGGGGACCAGTTGCTGAAAGCAGCAAGTGGCCTGGGGAAGCTCACAAAGGCGCCAAGCCTTTGAAGCTTCCCCTTCGTGAACCCTGCCCATCCTGGGGGAGGAGGCTTGGCACCTCGTCCCAGGATGTGCATTGTTACAGGCCCTCGAGAGCAGCAGGCTCTCGGCCCAGGGGTCCAGAAACATGTCTGGTGGTGGCAGCTTAAAGCAGCCACTTAGCCTGGACACTAGTGGTAGGTCGTTTTTCAAGGGGCATCTCTAAGATGCCCTCTGTGTGCATTTTTCATTAAATCCCACAATGGCATCAGTGTGGGTTTAATGTGCTGAGAAGTTTGATACCAAACTTCTCAGTTTTCAGTGTAGCCATTATGGTGCTGTGGGTGGAGTTCATAATGACAAGCTCCCAGCACCATATACTCTTAATGGCAGCACTGCACTTACAATGTCTAAGAATGGGCTTAGACACTGTAGGGGTACAGGGCTCATGCACCTGTGACCCTCACCACTGGTATAGTGCACCCAGCTAGAGGGGTGACTGACCTATGCCAGGGCAGTGGGTTGTAGGCATGGCACACAGGGATGTGTGCTATGTCGACTATTCACTTTGTTCTGAACCAAAACACGCAGCCTGCAAAGGCAGTGTGTGAGTGTAAAGGTACAGGGCCTCCAAGGGTGGCACAATAAGTGCTGCAGCCCTTAGAGGGCTTCCCTAGTCACAGTGCCCTGGGTACCTGTGGTACCATTTACCAGGGGCTGACCTGTGGCCAGAGATGCCAATTGGGTTTTGTTTTCAATGCAGTTTTAGGGAAAGAACATAGGCCCTGGATACCTGATTAGCAGGAGCCCAGGGCACACTCAGTCAAAGCACATCAGCAATTCAGCAAAAAGTGGGGGCAACCATGCAGAAAGACGGCACTTTCTCACAGCTGTGCAGTTCGTAATGACAACCTCCCAGCCCATGCACTCAATATGGCATCACTGCACTTACAATGTCAGTGAATTGGCACAGACACTATAGGGGCATATTGTTCATGCAGATATGCCCTCACCTGTGGTATAGTGCAGCCTGCCTTAGGGCTGTGAGGCCTGCTAGAGGGGTGACTTACCCAAGACACAGGCAGTGGTTGTGGGCATGGCACATGGTGCAGAGAAAGGTCAGTTTTATCTGCACCAAAACACGCAGCCTGCAATGGCAGTGTGTGAGTGTTAAGGTGAGAGTTCTCACAGTGACAAGACTTGTGATGGATCTTCCTAAATTCCACCCACTTTCAGCATCTATTCGCAAGCTGCACTGGCTTCCTCTAGAAAAGAGAAATCTGATCAAGGCCCTATGCCTTATCCTTAAGGCTCTTCATAATTCCAACGGTATGTCCCTACTAAACAATTGCGGTCTGCCAGCAAAAACTGGTTGGTAGGTCCCAGCTTCAGGAGTATTACAAGTGAACAGGGAAGCCATATTAAGGTATGTACTGGGCACTGGTCAAAACGAGTTTTCCCAGCTACATAATGGCTTCACTGAAACCTATGGTGTTTGGTATTGTAGGAAATTGGCTCTGCATATGGTATACCACTAGGTGGTTATACCGTGAACAGAGTCCAGAGATTCCCCAGAAGTGTACAGGGCTCAATGCAAACCCAAAGTGCTCCATTAGTGGTTGTGTGGGTGACCAGCCTTAGGCCTAACACAGAGGAGTTTAAGACATTTACTGCACACACATTGACCAATAACTGACACACGACTCAAAAAGGAGAACCACACCAATTTTATAAAAAATAAGCTTTGTTTGAGTATTATTTTAAGAACAGGATCTTCACAAAAAGGTAAGCACGTTTTTCAGGAAAAATAACTTAGTCTTTCAAAAGTCGACAGTCCAATTTCCTAACAGTTCAATGTTAACCTATGGAGGAAAACAACAATGTGGGTTCACGGGTAAGTACCCAACTTACAGTTCCAGTCTTCAGGGTTTAAGATCAGCAGAGGGCAAGGGTCAGCTAAGCACCAAGTCTGCACCACCAGCGGCACAGGGGTGGCTGGGTGCAGAGGTCAAATTTGGAGAAAGGCCCAATGTGACTGGGGGTGCTTGAAGCCACGCTGCTTGCAGGTAAGTAGATTGGTTGCAGGGGGCAAGCATGGGGGCCAGAGCAAGCACAGGGAGGGGCACAAGGCAGCACCAAACATACACCACCAGTGGCACATTGGCAGCTGGGTGCGTGGTGCAAATACAGCGTCGGGTGCCCAATGCTTTTTAATTGAGAAACTCGGTTAGGCAAAAAGGCTGCAGGAGGGAGACCAGCAACCGCAGAGGTAAGTTGAGGTGTTGAGGGTAGTAGGGACACTGTTGGTTCAGCTCACCAAGGTCCAGGAGCTTCGGGTGTAGGGATGTCCTTTGACGACGAATTCTTCTTACCGGAGCCTGTCAAAGTCGGGGGGAGCCTTTGGATTCAGTCTGCAAGCGTTGTCATGGAGTCCAGGAGGGGTCAGCCAATGCTGGACTTGAGGTCAGGATCGCTGGGGAACCTGTTCTGGATCTGTGGGGCACCTGGACATGGGTCGGAGGCGTCCGGTGCAGAGTGGGCAGGTCTTGCGGTTCCGGAGGGCACCAGAGTCCTTTGTGTAGGTTTCTTGGGGACAGATCTGCTGTCCTCTGAAGTTCTGGTCTTTGTCAAAGGGCAGGTAGTCTTCCTCGGGTTCTGGAAGTCGCTGGCTGCAGGACAGGCGTCGTCTTCCTTTGCAGGGTCTTTGAAACTGGAAACAGGTCGGTAGGGCTGGGGCCAAGTCAGTAGCCGTCTCCAGGCTTCGCTGCATGGCGCCTTCTTCGTCCTTCATGGGTCAGCAACAACTAGTTTCAGGGTCTGGGGGAGCCACCCAAATACTGAATTTAAGGGCGTTTTAACGGAGTGTCAGGTAGGGCCAATGGGCATCTTACCTGGGGTAACTACACCCTCAATTATGCCACCCTCCTCTGGGAGGGGGGATAGTCCTAGCCCTGAATGGAGAAGTCTCACCATCTTCAAGATGGCGGGGTCTTAAAGATGGGCTTCTCCTCGCCTCCCCCACCTTAGGGGTGGAGTTGGCAGAGGTGGGCACACCTCCTATTTTTCCTAGGATTTCCCACCCAAAGTGGGGGTATAAACCGGGGGCTGCCATCTGCTGCTAGCAGCAGAGGCTGGGGTCGCATTACAAAGGCGGCAGGCCTTTGAAGCTTCCCTTTCGAGCACAGTGCCCATCCTGAGGGAGGAGATGTGACACATCGATCCAGGATGTGCATTGTTTCTGGTCTCAGAGAGGAAAGGCTCTCAACTCGGGGTCCAGAAACATGTCTGGTGGTGGCAGGCTGCCTACAGCCAGTCTGTAACCACACCAGATTTGGTAGGTTTTCAGGGAGCACCTCTGAGGTGCCCTCTGAGTACATGGTTCAATAAATCCCACACTGGCATCAGTATGGGTTTATGAGAGGAGTAGTTAGGTAGCAAACACTCCTTGTTTCAGAGAAGCCATCATGGTGCTGCGGAACTCGAGTTGTCAGGTTTCCAGTCCATGTACTCTCTATGGCTTCCCTGGTACTTACAATATCTAAGAATAGACTTAAATATTGCAGGGGCATATCTGCTCATACAGATATGCCCACACCTGTGGTATAGTGCACCCTGCCTTAGGGCTGGAAGCGAGCTAGAGGGGTGACTATACCTTAGGCAGTGTAAGTTGGCCTGGCACACAGGCAGTGTGCCATGTCGACTTTCATTTTGTCTGCACCAGGCCATGCATACCGCAGTTGCAGTCTGCAGGGCCTAGGTGAGGGGTCCCTCTTTAGTCCCAATGCCCTAGGTACCATTTACTAGGGACTTACAGTGGGCCAAAAGGGCCAATTGTGGAATAGTTTTAGGGAAGAAGCACTGGCTCAGGGAACCTGGTTGGCAGGTACCCTGTGCACTACATTCAAAACCATATCAAATACCAGGCAAAAGGTGGGGGGCTAACAATGTCAAAAGAGGCACTTTCTCACAGGTATTGAACACCTTGTATTAATTAACTCACCCCCTGAAACCCACTAGTCCTCTAGTGTACTGGCTGACTGGACCTGTCTAGCCTGCCACCACAGATGAGTTTCTGACCCGCTAGGAGGTGAGAGCCCGGCTCTCAGAGGCGAGAAACAATTACTTCTCTGGCAGGAGGTTTTTACACCTCCTCCAAACAGGATGGCTGGTAGATTAGCATGTCAAGGAAGCGAGCTCCAAAGAGCCCACTGCCTTCGAAATGTGAGCCTGGCTTCCACTCAGACTTGGAGGATGACACCCCCTACCCTGAGGCCCATTTGGCACCAGGATAGGCGGGAAAATTAGATATGCATAAGGCGTGTTAAACTGCCAGGCTGGATACACCTCTAGGGTAGGCAGCGTGAAGTGAACACGAAGATAGGAATTCCAGGATCTTGTTTGTGGTGGAATTTGGAATTCTGGGATAGGGTGATGCCCACTCCCCAAAGGAAGTGGTCATCTCGGGGGTGTAGTGACCCCAGGGGTAAGTAGCCCATGGCTACTCCCCTTAATGCCCCTAAATTGAGTATTTAGGGGACCCCCTGATACCAGAGACTCAGATTCAACAGACACAAATAATGAGTGGACAAAGAAGAGTGCTGAAATGAGAGCAGAGGTGCAACTACTGACTTGGCACCAACCCTGCCAGCCTGCCTGCTGCTCTTGACCACTGTGGAAGAAACTGACTCGTTCTGCTGCTGTGCAGGCTCCAAGAAACCCGGAGGGCTACCATTGCTTTGCAAATCGCCAGAGAACTCCCTTAGAGTAGAGGAGCTACTCCCCTGCAGCCGCAGGCACCAAAGAAGCAAGGTCCGGCTTACTGTCCTGCTGCTTACCGGGACTACCAACGCTGCAACCGCCCAGGAAGAGGTCGCCGTGCTCCCACAGGTCAGATCCGTCCTCCTTCCAAGTGTGGGTATGCCAGGTCCGACCGGAGCTACACAGCACCGATACCTGGGGTACCGACCCCCTGCAGTAACCAAGGACTGTTGTGTCCAGCCCGTACACCAACACCGAGGAAGACTGACCTGTACATCAAGGTACTTCAGGGACAGTGAGACCCACATCAAGTGGCCCAGCTGTCCTGTTTGCCCCTTTCCTGCAGAACCAAGAGAAAGAGTGAGCCTCCGACTGCCGCCATCTCGAAGTACCTCTGCACCCGCGCCCCACAGCCTGAGTCCGAAGGAGGTGACGGTGCCAGCAGGATCCTGAGACCCACAAAGGCTTAGTCCGACCTTGGGGTTGCCTATACTGGACCCCCAGTCACCGCATGCAGCCTCTTTTTGCAGGCCCCCTCAATCCGCGAGTGTCTTCCGCAGCGCAACCCGACACCTAAAAGCACCACTGCACCTGAGCCACACAGCCCAAGGAGAAGTGGGCCAACGGTGTCTCTATGTGGCCAAGCATCTCAAGGACTGAGTCCCCCTGTGGGTTCATCCGGACTGCCCCCCAGTTCCAGCTTGCAGCCTCTTTTTGACAGGATCGATCCCCATATACTTAAACAGGGCACCCGATGCCAAAACGCACCTCTGCACCCGGCCGTCCCAGTGCCGCCCGAGGTGACCTGTTGGTGCTGCTATGGACTCCGTCCCACACTCACCATAAGTAAAGAAGAGTCCTATAAGTCGCTGATAAGTGCCAGAATGCAGTACATGTTTTTCCCCCATTGGATAACATTACCGCTCCAGAATTTGCACTGTGTGAACTTTTGAAACATGCAAAAATTCCTAACTAGAAAAGTACTTACCCGATTCTGATGATCTCGGTATCTAAATTCATATAAAACTCTGTGGTATGTTTATAAATTAGTGTTGGATTTCTTTATTGAGTGTGTGTCTCACTTACTGCCCTTGTGTGTGCAATAAATGCTTAGCACTGCCCTCTGATAAGCATGACTGCTCGCCCACACTAGAACAAAAGAGAGCATTTGGGTTATCATTTGTGCCTCTGTAAACCAACGGGGGTTTGCCTGGACTCTTTACACAGTGTACCTCGTTTTGGTCCACTTAGGGTGACCGACTGGCATGGGTCAAATTCAGGACGGTGAATGTAAAAATTCAGGACAAAGGGTCACAATTCATGACAAAAATTCAGGACAGAAGGTCAAAATTCAGTACAAAAATTCAAGACAAAAGGTAAGTTTAACAGGAACATCAGAGGAGGTCGCGCAATATTATATAAGTAAATAGACAGCCAACACAAGTACAAGTCAAAATAAGTTTATATTAGGTTTTTATTCAACTGGATTTTCAATTGGCTCAGCATTTCACATAGATGAAACCTCCACCTCCCCAGAGATTGGCCCCTGGTGAGGTGACAACAGCCACTAAACAAAAGCAGAATGCCATGCTCTAAGCTCTGGCAGCAAGAGGCCCAGAAAATGCTATCACTGAGCAGAGCGGCCCATTATCATTCTGTATGTGATCATTAGGCTGACATCCAGAATGATAATGGGCTGATAGTAATCTGTGGCAGGTCGGCGAGGGAGTGGTGCAGGCCACTGATCACAGCAGGAGCGTGAGCTGGCCCCTGCTGTGAGAGACTGCTTGCAGGGGGGTAGCGCAGATCACTCTACTGTCCGAAATTACGTGAAGAGGCGTCCGTGAAGGAATTCCTCCCAGACAATGGACAAGAGGCCCAAATAACGGGTGGTCCGTGAAATTTACAGACGGTTGGTCACCCTAAGTCCACTATATAAAGAGCCAGCTTCCTACAGAAAGGATTTTATTTTGGAAACTAAAATAACTAATGCTGCTGTACATTTCTCTTATGGGAGCTACCAGTATGAAAACATAAAAGTGCTTTGTGGAAACAATGAACAAAAAAGGTTTCTAGTGTACAAGAAATCATTCATTAGACCTTACATAGTGCACTCGTATTATTCCATTTCAGGTATGAGTAGTTGATGCATTGCATTCTGGTACTTGCAGCCCTGTCTATAATGGAAAATGCAAAATAACAAGGACCAGGTTTAAAAAAAGATGCATCTGACAAGAAAGAGGATGAGATGTCTGCTTGAGAATCCTGTGGTTATTTAAATAGTTCAGTTCATTCCCTGAATCTTTTTACGTAACACAGAGGCAATCTGCTTTGTTCACTTTACTCTGGTTTAAAAAAATACATGAAGCACATGCAAATATTTCTGAAAAGCTGGTCACTTTCGTTTTACAATGCTGCTTTTATTGGTATATATTTGGCAGTTATTTTTAAACATGTTATTCAAAATAATTTAAAGCAAGCCCAGGGAAACGAGAACCCTATCTCTGGTTTTCATTCGGAATCTTTTAATGGAAACCTTGTGAAATCAATAGCATTTAATGTTTCTGGCAGGTAAGTTTTTCCTCTTATCAGTACATACTTTAAACAATTATTGTAAGACAAAAACACTTTAGAATGTGTTCCACAGCAGTCCTGATCACCCCTGACTGATAACTTGAGTAAACAAAGACAGAAAGGGCATGTGAAAATGAATATAGGTTATTTTATATAAAGTTCTATTTAACAATCATGTGCATGCCTTTGCAGAATCTTAAAATGTGAAGAGCAGGCTGGCATTTTTCTCTGGTACGCTCTATCTCAGATCGCCCCCCCTTCCCCCCTCCCTCCTGTAAGGTGCCTGGCAGGCTCGGACTAAACGTTATTTTGTTTCTTTTCGGCCCTGGGCCAGCACGGCGCCAGATCAAAGCAGGCTGCACACTGCCGCTGCTTTAGAGAGGCACACTGCACAGACAAGCTGAGGGGCCCCCCTTGGCGTAGACAAGACTGGGGGTACCCCCGCACCGCCTCTGAAGTGAGCCCAAGCCACACAGCTCTGCCCGTGAGTGGGTGTGTCTTAAACCAGTCTTAGATGCCAGTTACAGCTGAATATCCAGGTCTGATTCGCAAAGCATTTTCTGTGAATCATTTCCAAGACTGGGGCAGGCTTACTCACTGCGTACTATCGGAAACCTTATGTTAACCTTTGCTACTCCTTCAAATTCATGAGAAAGTCACACTTAAACTTGGAGTAATACACACTGACTCCATTAACGTCATTTAGGGGTCGCCAGTGGTAGCAGCTGCGACCCCTGGCTTGCATCCTGCGACCCCCAGCACGGTGCCTGCGACCCCCTGAACTCAGAGGACAGTAGCTAACTTGGAAAAGAATCATTTGTTGTTCCAAGTGGAGTAGATCGTCTCCGTGCCTCCTGCTGCCCCATAGCTTGTGGAGAGAGTAAGAAAGAAATACAGGAGAGAGAAAGAGAGAGAGGGGTAAAGGTAAAAGGCTCAGAGGCGAAATGAGGGAAGAATAAGGAGAGGAAGAAGACACTACAGAGAGGAGGGTGAGAGATCAAGAGACAAACACAGGAGGATGTATGTCTGAGAGAGACAAAGAGGGATGAAAGGGACACCAATAATACTGCGACACAGACAAGTGAAAAAGGACAGATAAGGGAGTAGGAGAGGTGGGAGAAAGGTGAAAAAGAGACAGAACAGGTGAGAAAGGAGATCAGTGAGAGGGAAAAACATATATTATAAGATCAGTGAGAAAGACACAGTTAAGATAGACAGGAGGGGTGAACAAGAGTCAACAACAACTGAGAAAAACGTGACAGATAATAGAAAAGTTATGACAGATCACAAACAGTTGAGGGGAGGGTGACAGTGTGTCAAAAGGCATATGACGTCGCAAGAATGCCAGGTTTGGATGAACTGCTGCCCGGCTGACGGGCGCACTTAGCTTTAAAACTGGCAAGACTGTTTTCAGTTCCGCAGCGGGAACGCGTTCAACATCCGCTATCTGGACTGTATTAAGAGACCCCTGATGAAGGGTCTTGGATGACCCAAAATGCATTGAGTTGTGAGATAATTACAGTTCATATTGCAACATACACAATGAAGAATTTTGAAATATAAGAATCATCGTAATCAATGAAATAAAAGAAAAGACAAATGAACCATGACTCATAATTCATTGAAAAGATTATTAGAATAATCTAAATATTCGGAGGAAAAACTCATCAGTTTTAAAGCTAAGTGCGCCTGTCAGCCAGGCAGCGGTTCATCCAAACCTGGCATTCTTGCGACGTTCACTCTTTTAGCGTTTTCAGACATGCGCTAACGACAGGGTCGCACATTGAGTAAATTCATTATAAGAGTGGACAGTGTTGTGAACCAGAGTGCACCAAGGTATTATTTTGTGTTAAAAAGGCATATGACATCACTTCCTGCGACGTCATTGGGGTCAAAACATGTGATGTCACTTCCGCTGAATTCTGTAGAATCGATGCCCATGACTGGCTCATAGAATATGATTTGTGAATCAGGCCCTTTTGTTGATGGGAAAAAATTGTTTGTTCCCAAATTCCTTTACCCTTTAAAACCACTCCAAGCTTTATTTGTTGTCCCTTCCACTGGAAGGGCGCGTGGTGTCTTAAAATCTTGCAGTCACAAATATTTGCTATCCCAATAAAATCAAACACATCAGCAAAACATATATATTTTTTCTCAATGAAAATGATACCATCACTAAATGTAGCAAATAAACAATATTCATTTCCTACCCTTCACTCCGGGAGAACCTTCAGTTCCTGGAAAACCTGAAATTCCAGGAAAACCGGGATCACCCTAAGAAGCAGAATGATTTTGGTTATCACAATATCTTCTAAAATATACTAAAACTTGTGTTCATAGCCACTCTTCTGTGTACATGAATGATTATATTTAGGAAACAAAGCTATAACACGATTCACACAAAGCATATGCACTGAATATAGCAAACCATTTGTGCCAACTGTAACCTTATATACCTTATATGCTTTTTTGAAGGCGTTCTAATGTTAAAAATACTGAAAAACACAAGGAACATTTCATAGAACATTTAAATACATTTGTTTGGATGTGGATTAAGACACCTGAATTCTGAATAAATGTTGCATCTTATTATTATTATTTAATTTTATAAGGCGCACAGCTACCCGGAGGTTTCCCGGCGCCATCAGATACGGGCAGAGTGAAAGAAGACTATTTAATGCATAACCACGATTTTAAGCGTTTGCGGAAATTCGTATAAATGGTTTCATTCTGAAGAGACGTAGGGCGTGAGTTCCACAGAGTAGGGCCCAGGCAAGAGAAGGACCGGCCGCCTATGCGCGACAGTCTGATCCTAGGAACCGAAAATTTAGCCTGAGTGGAAGAGCAAAGAAGGCGCGATGGAAGGTAGGGATGGACTAAGGCGTTCAAATATTGTGGTGCTGTACCAGATTTGATTTTATGCATATAGCGCAGGGCCTTGAATTTGATGCGGTTCTCCACCCTAAGCCAGTGAAGATCGCAGAGCGAGTCTGAGATGGAGGCCCTTCTGGGGACCTGACAGAGTAACCTGGCCGCTGCGTTCTGCACTACCTCCAGTTTACGAATCACCTCCTTATTGGCTCCTAAATACAGGACGTTGCCATAGTCCAACCTGGAAGTAATAAGAGCCTGGACTACCGTTTTTTGCGTGGGACCAGGCAACATCCAAAGGATTTTTTTAAGCCACTTAAGGATGGTGAAGCAGGTTGAGGCGACCCTGACTGCTTGCTGCTTCATTGACAGTTGGTCGTCAATAATAATGCCTAAATTGCGGACCTGTTGCGCAGGTTGGGGAAGAGCGCCCATTTGAGGAGGCCAGTGCTGGGGGCCCCAGAGATCTTTATTTTTCCCAAAAATTAGTACTTCCGTTTTTTCGCCGTTGAGTTTTAGCAAGTTGGCTTGCAGCCAACCTGCTATATTTTGTAGCCCTGCCTGGAGAGAAGAAGACTTGGATGTCTCTTTGGTGGAAAGGGAGAAGATTAGCTGGCTGTCGACGGCGTAGGAAAAAATGGACAACCCAGCGTCTTCCGCAATCGTAGCCAGAGGCCTGACGTAGACATTGAACAGTAGTGGGCTGAGAATGGAGCCCTGCGGTACTCCGCAAGGAGAAGCATGGGACTTAGAACTGGCTGACGGAGAAAAGACCTGAAAAGTACGGTCGGTCAGGAAATCAGTGAGCCATTTGAGTGCTGCCTTGACAACGCCCAGTGATTGTAAAGCTTTTAGTAGGGCGGTATGTGACACAGTGTCGAAAGCGGCACTCAAATCAAGCAGTATGAGTGCCACAGTTTCACCCATATCAAGGCGGTGGCGCAATGTTTCCGTGACTCCCAAAAGAGTGGTTTCCGTAGAGAAACTAGCTCTGAAACCAGACTGAGATGCGTGTAAAAATTTTGTGGAGTCGATGAAATGTGTCAATTGCTGGTTAATATGTTTTTCTAGAATTTTGGAAAAGGCTGGAAGTAGAGCGATCGGGCGGAAATTGGATGGTTCCGCCGGATCAGCATTGGCTTTTTTCAGGAGTGGAAGAACCATGGCGTGTTTCCATTCAGATGGAACAACCGCTTCCTGCAGGGATGCATTGAGCAACTCCATGATTAGCTTTAGTGATGATGGCTCAAGCTTCTGAGGTTGGCACTGGGAAGAGGATCTCTAGGAGAGCCGGATTTAAGGCTGTTTAAAATATGTTTAAAAGAGCTGGTATCCAGAGGCAGCCAATTTTCTAAAGTGTTGGATGGGACGGCGGTCTGATTAGCCATTTGAGCGGAGCTGCCTGATGTAGGGGGAAAGTTCTTAGTTTGCTGCACCACGTTGGTTGTCACTATGTTCAGTGCTGAGTAGATTTTCTCCACTTTATCGATGAAAAACTTGGCTAAGTCCTCACATTGAACTTCGGTGAGCACAGGGGGGATGGGTTGGCAAGCTGCGCCAGAAAGGTCTTTAACTAATTTAAACATAGGTCTTCAAGAAAATGTAGGGCTCACCACTAGTAAGAGCACCTGTCATGATCAGCATCTAATTCAACACTATTCCAGTGTAGATATTTACTTGTGATACAGCTAACAAACTATTTTAGCACATGGGTTCCGCCAGCTGCGGCCGGTCCATTGGGGCTCAGGGGGCCACGCCTCCCCACCTTTTGACCCTCACAAACTGTGTCTGTCAGGCTGAACAAAGGTCAGCCTGACAGACACTGTTCATTTTCAGGTCAGGCAGCCAGGAGCCAGACATGCGCTAAATGTGAAGGCTCCTGGCTGCCTGAGCTGAACTTTGCTGGGCTGAGGAAGTCACAGCTCCTGTGGGCGTGACCTTCTCAGCTCAGCAAAGGTCCCTGAGGCCCTCCCCTCAGTGACGAGGGGTAGCGTCATTGATTGCCTCGCACCTGGGCGCTTCAGTTTTAAGCCTTTGAAGCGCCCAGGGTTGAGTGTCAATCAGTGACACTTCATCACAGAGTGGGGTGGGGTCAGCAGTCTCACTGACCCCATCCCACTCTGCGATGACGTTGAGACTGCTGCCTTCCCTCATTGGCTGAACTTAGGTCAGCCAATGAGGGAAGGCAGCAGCAGTCCCAAGTCTCCTGGGACCTCCGTGGCAGAGCTGCAGGTAAGTGTATGTATGAATGTTTGGTCATGAGTGTTGTTAATGGATGTGTTTGTGTGCGCGCGCATGTGAATGCATGGCTGTGAGTGTGTATGTGTGCGTGTGCTTCTGCCCGCCTGTAAGAAAGTGGCTCTGTATATACTGAACCAAAGTAAGGTTCAGTGTGCACAGAGTCCACAGTCCCCAGAGGTTTGGCAGAGGCTAAAGTTAGATATAACCTTACTCTCTAAAGTGGTAGCTTGGTCGAGCAGTAAGGCAGTATCAGAGGACAGTGTAAAGCATTTGTTGTACACGCTCAGTCAGCAAATGGTCTCACACACTCAAGAACTGAACTCTAGGCCAATTGTTTTGTATATAAAAATATATTGTTGTTTTATTTTTAGAACCACAGGTAGGTATAAAAATACTTTCTCAGAAAGAGATGCTTTAGATATATACTTTCAGTACACAATGGACTGTTGAATGCAATAGCTACAGTTGTTGCAATAGGCAACACAATTTAAACACAATTTTATCATTGAGCTCAATGGAGAATTTTAAGTAAATGCAATATCAATTACTTTACGTATGATTTTCTTACTCAGGGCTGGATCCTGGATTCAGCCCTGGTGCATTTCCTGTAAACAGTTGAAAGAAATCGTTTTCGTTACACAGGCGATTTTTAAGAAATATTTGTTTGTTTCAAAAATCGACACTTTCTGGAGAAAACCAGGCAATGTTATCCTATGGAGGAAAATCAAGTTATCGGTAAGTACAGTTGTATTTTAAAAGTTGACACTTGGAAACTTTTTCACATAGAATCACCAATGTTATCCTATGGGAGGAAATTCACTTAGCAGGTAAGTGTGGTTATTGTTACTTTTTCTAACTCAGTGTTGGATCCTGGATCCAGCACTGGTGCATCTCCTGTAAACAGTTGAAAGAATGTGTTTTTGTTATACAGGCGATTTTTAACGAATATTTGTACGTTTGCAAAATCGACACTTAGAAACTTTTTCAGCAAAAACCAGGCAATGTTATCCTATGGAAGGAAATTCAAGTTACCGGTAAGTACAGTTATGATTACTTTTCAGGGTCAGTGCTGGGCACCAAGATCCAGCACTGGGATCTCTCCTGATAACAGGTGAGTAATTTCGTTTTCGTTGATCGGACGATTTTTAGTGATTATTTTAAAGTTTCAAAACTCGACACTTAGAAGAAATTTCAGTGTAAACCAGTCAATGTTACCCTATGGAGAAAATGTAGGTTATCGGTTTTCAGGTAAGTACTCGACTGGCAGAGTTAAGGTTCTGGGCATAGACTCAGGGGTCTCCCAGGGTCAGGTAGGTACAGTTGGTACACCCTCAGCGGCACAGGGGCACAGGGGCAGCCGGGTGCAGAGTGAGTTAGGCCCAATGTTAGCCTATGGCGGGCAGGGGGCCCTTGGTTGGTGGCTGCTGGCAGGCAGGCCACTCGGCTGTGGGAGCAAAGCTCCTGGTCACTTACTCAGGGCAAGTGGGGAAGTCGAACAGGGTAGTTGGTGCACCCTCAGCGGCACTGGGGCGGCCTGGTGCAGTGGGCTTTTGGGCCGTCGGGCGCCCAATGGTTTTCAATGGGAAAGCTGCGTGACGAACAAAGGCTGCAAGCTCGGGGACGGTGATTCTTCAGGTGCGACCACCACTTCGAGAGGTAAGTTGGGAAGCTGTAGGCAGGGTAGGTACCCAGGAGTTGGGCACAGGAGGCCGTGGGGCGCCGGGTGCAGGGGTGTCTTTAGGCATCGGAAATCTTACCCTCGGCTGGTCGCGGTTGGAGGGGTCCCTGGTTCTGAGGCTGCAGGCGTCGTCAGGAGCGTCGAGGAGGGTCCTTGGGTGCTGGATTCTGGGTCACAGTCGCCGGGGGGACGTCCTCGTGGTCTTTGTCCACTCAGGCACAGGCCGGGTTCGGCGGGTGCAGAGTGTGCAGGAGTCGCGGTTTCTGGCTGGCACCAGGGGTTTGTTACTTGCTTTTGAGCAGTACTACTGCTCGTGGGAGTCCCAGTCTTTTTAGAATTACAAGGCAGTCAGGTCCTCCGGGGTTTTTCGAGGTTGCTGACCACTGGAGACGCCGGGTTTCAGCAGGAGCAGGTTCGAGCGTCGACAGGCCTGTAGGGCTGGAGCCAAGTCAGTTGGTGTCTCCCTCTTGTTAGCAGCTGCACGGCAGGTCTTCTTTCATCCTGTTCTTCTTGCTTGTTTCTGTTTCGGGATCTAAGGTAGGAAGGTTCAGGGTGCCCCTAAATACTAGATTTAGGGGCGTTACAGGTAGGTAAAGGGCAGGAACCAATGGGTCCCTTCCCTGGGGTGGGAACACCCCCTATCCTGCCACTCTCCAGTGGGAGGGGGGCAGGAGCCTAGTCCTGATTGGGTAGGGTTCCCCATCTTCAAGATGGCGAGAGCCCGGAGATGTGCTTCACCTCGCCTCCCCACCTGAGGGGTGGGGTTGGCAGAGGCTGGCACACCCCTTTCCTCCCTTGGTGTTTCCCGCCAGTCTTCCCGCCAGAGTGGGGGCTAGAACCAGTGGGGACCAGTTGCTGAGTACAGCAAGTGGTCTGGGGAAGCTCACAAAGGCGGAATGCCTTTGAAGCTTCCCCCTGCCCATCCTGGGGGAGGAGGCCTAGCACCTCGCCCAGGACGTGCATTGTTGCAGGCCCGGGAGAGCGGATGGCTCTCTACCCAGGGGTCCAGCAACATGTCTGCTGGGTGGCAGCCTCTCAGGCAGGATGTGGATTGTAGGTTAGGTTCAGGGGGCAACTCTAAGTTGCCCTCTGTCGTGCATCTGACATTAAATCCCACACTGGCATCAGTGTGGGTTTAATGTGCTGAGAAGTTTGATACCAAACTTCCCAGTCTTCAGTGTAGCCATTATGGTGCTGTGGAGTTCGTAATGACAAACTCCCAGCACCATATACTCTTAATGGCAGCACTGCACTTACAGTGCCCAGGAATGGACCTGGGTACTGTAGGGGTACAGGGCTCCTGTACCTTCACCACTAGCATAGGGCACCCAGCTAGAGGGGTGACTGATGTATGCCAGGGCAGTGGTTTGTGGGCATGGCAAACAGGAATGTGGGCCATGTCGACTTTTCACTTTGTTCTGCACCAAGACACGCAGTCTGCAAAGGCAGAGTGTGAGTGTCAGGGTACAGGGCCTCTAAGGGTGGCACAATAAGTGCTGCAGCCCTTAGAGGTCTTCCCTTGTCACAGTGCCCTGGGTACCTGTGGTACCATTTACCAGGGGCTGACCTGTGGCCAGAGATGCTAATTGGGTATAGTTTTGGGGAAAGAACACAGGCCCTGGGAACCTGATTGGCAGTACCCAGGGCACATCAAGTCAAAGTGCATCAGTGGTCTGGCAAAAAGTGGGGGGGTTACTGCAACAGAAACCCACTTACTTACACCGCCTCCCTCCTAAACTTACCAGCCGCCTCTGGGTTCCGCACATATAGTCCCCCGGCATTTGACTACCTGGTTTTTGGACTTTTACTGTAAGCGAGTCTCATCATCGGAGTCTCACTTATGGTACATTCATGGTAAATGGACTGAGTGCGCTAATCATGGCTGTCTGCCTTTTAACATAAGGTCGCTGTCCTGCGCAGCTATAGTAGGAGGCTCTAGGCTGGTTACATGCGAGCACATGCATATGCCGGCTGCGCTTGAAAGCCTTCCATCTTGCTCAGTCTGGTATCTGAGCACAGGTATCCTGTCACAGAAGGGACTCTTCAAAGATTGGTACCGACCTGGGGTAGGCCTTCATAGTGTAGGTCTGTAGTGCTTACTGAAGGTCTCTGGTGATTACACTTTATTACACATTATACGCAAATTCTGCACTAAGGTGCGGTTTTGCCCACTAAGGCTTCAAGCTCCAGGTATCAATTAAGCGTAAACTTGCATTCTGACTGTAGATCCAGAGTCCCAGACATCATACCTACACTCCTTATGGCACTTCTTAAGAACAGTCATATTTCCGTGGCTCAGCTCATAATTGTGGTCCAGGTTTTTGCACCCCCCCCCCCCCTTACTGGGCCAAGTTAATATCTTTGCTCTACACCAGATCCAATAGAGCCATTATCGGTGCTTGTCCAGGTGTAAAGGAAGGGTGGGGAGGGAATCTGCAACTCTTTATTAGCTTGTATCACTGCACCTGGGCTAGGAAAGCTCAGGCTACACAAACAAAGGAGGACGGACGACCTCTGGAGCCAACCCAGCAGATCCTGACGACCCAAGAAGAGAGAAGACAGGTGTGTCAGCTAGGGCACAGGTGAGGCTCTCAGGGAAGCTCTTTCCACAGACAACTTGAAGTCTCATACTGGATTGTCGCAAAATGCTGTGCAGGAGAGTTGGAATAGGGGTGGAGTGATGATGTAGCACCCTAGGATTGCCAGGGATGTCTGACTTCTACATCTTTCTATTCCCACTTTAGAACTCCTCCAAATGGGAGAGGCAGGTGAGAAGACATTGGATTGACAATGGCGAAAGAAAGCTCAGCTGGAAGGAGAAGCCACCTTATGCCCTTGCAAGGATGCACTTTGAGACTTTGACTACAGCAGACGCCAAGTACTAGAATGGGTCTCTTCAAGGCCAGTGGCACTGGTCCAATTATGCCCTCTGAGGAATAGTTGGGCGAATGGGCATGCTGTGGGCCTTTTGATGGTTCCCCTGGGACTTTTGTGGACTGGCCTTTGACTCTGCTGACACACATGTGCCCTACAAGTAGCCAGGTGGCTGTGGGACCTGGGCAATTCCTCAAGGAAGAGCTGCTGCTTGTTGGCTGTAGAGGGGCTGTGTAAGATGCCCATAAGCAGATGAGAGCCTCAGACATGCAGGCAGAGTCTGATGCAAGGGGCCAGAAATCCCAACTCTCTGCAAAAATCGTCCCTAAAGTCCTAGAGGCCAGAGGAAAAGGCTCCTGGTAGATAGGGCAGGTCACCAGGAGCAAAATTAGCTCAAAATTGCATAAATTAGTCCTACAGGGCCTGAGATACAGTGTGGTACCCTGGGGGGAACGGCTACAGCACAAAGCGCATGGTGCTTTGATGTGAATGTCTAAAATTCTGAAACCCTCAGGGGTCAGCGCAACATTTATTTTCATAACTGATGGAGAGTGCATGGGGCCCCTTCCCCAAGCACATTCACACCCCAGGGGGCTCTCCTCAACCTTGGTGCCGATGTATCAACAAATCATCCCGGTGATAGGTGCATTGCATGTCCCTCATGCCCGTGGCTGGGGAGAAGGCTTTCTCCCTGCTTCCCTGCGGCCAGCGTAGTCAGCATGGTAAGGATGAAGGTGAGGGCGGGAGCCGAGGATGGGCTGTGGAAGGAGTGGAAGAAAGTGCGCTGGTTTCCACGCGATACGCGTGGGACTGTGGCAACCCTAATCAAAAGAACACAAAGGAGAGCAAAAGAGAAGTGACACAAGCTTACCGGAAGCCTTACTGCCCCGTGGTAGAAGGCTCCGAAGAAGCTCATTAATTATTCATCACTCCGAAGAAGGAGTGCCCCCTATGCCCCAGGGGCAGGTCCCCAACTTTACATCCGTGCTTCGCGGTGCCCAAGAAGGCCAGGAGCATCATTAACATTTGTTAAAGTGTTTGGAGGCTGCCTGGAGCACAGCAGCCCCCACCTATGTACCCAGAAACGTCACCCTACATCTCCCAGGGCATGACCTGGGCAAGCTGTTGTTTAATATTCATGCTCTTGCTGAACCCATACTTTTGTACATAGGCTGGGGAGTGTAGAGACCCCTGTTGGTGGGTTCTATGACTGAAGCAGCAGTCTAATAAAAGTAAAAGAATGATTCTAAGACAAGTATTGAATGTAACAAAATGGGGACTTTCCAGTAGGAGTAGTTTTGCAGCCTAAAGAGTTTTCTGGATTCACATGCTGTACCTCTATTCCGCTATGCAGTGGTTGGGTCCGGATCGTGTTTTGTCCTTCTGGTTTTTTTTCTATGTGGGTATCATCGACCTCAATTTGGTGGTAAGTCCATCCCTTGTGTGATGTCCGACAGCACCCCGGAAGTTCCTGTGCGTCACTGCCATCTTCAGATTCTTTTTTCTCACTCCTTTTCCTTTCTTTTCTTTCTTTTTGCCTTTCCTTTTCATTTTGAACTTCTTCTTGCCTCAAATAACTGATTCTCCTCGCCTGTTTACTTTTCTGCCATTTCTAGGGAGGCGGGAGGGTCGAATGTGAATCCAGAAAACTCTTAAGGCTGCAAAACTACTCCTACTGGTAAGTAATCATTTCGTTTTGCAGGTTGAATCCTTTTCTGGATTCACACACTGTGCATCTGATTAAATAGCGGTGTTTCGTTCTTTGGAAAGGATGGGTTGCAACGTGGGTGAATTGGAACACAGGTGTTGTAGTACTCTTTGTACCACCTGTGCTTCCTTGTTCAGATGGATGTCCACACAGACGTGTTTTATGAATGTGTGTTGCCCAGGTTGCAGCCATGCAGATGTCAGCAAGCAGTACATTTGCCAGGAATGCTGGTTTTGCACCCTTCTTCCTGGTTGAGTGCACCCTGGGGCATGTGGGTAAGGTTCCCCCGCCCTAGCACAGCATATTTTGATAGTTTCCAGTATCCATCGATCAATTGTACCTTTGCATACTGGTGAACCACAGCTAGCCCTGGCAAAGGAGACAAAGAGCTGGTTTCCCCTCAGGATTGTTTCATCTTCTCTCGGTAGTACATGAGTGCTCTCTGCATGTCCAAGGTATGAAGAACCCTCTTTGCTTGAGTCTTTGGGTCCTGAAAGGAGGCTGGCAGCTGGATGCTTTGGTTGACATGGAAAGAGGATACCGCCTTTGGTAGAAACTGTGGGCTCGTTCTCCTTATGTATTTGAAGGTATGGTTCTAGGATTTTCTGTGCTTGCAGCTCGCTGACCCTGCAGAGTGACGTGATGGCTACTAGGAACGCTGTCTTTAGGGTTAGGATCTACAATTCAGTCTTGTGCATTGGTTCAAATGGTTCTGACATGAGTTGTGTGAGCAATGTATTCAGGTTCCACATTGGTGCTGGTGCTGTTCTTGGTGGCGCAACTTCTTTGATTCTTCCGAAATCTTTTAGATACTGGTAGTATGAAAAGGCTGTTCCCTGTTGTTCCCCTGGAGTAAGCGACTATAGCGGCCAGGTAAACCTTTACTGATGCGCAGATCAGGCCACAGACTAGTAAGTGGGTAAGGTATGTAAGCACTGTTTCGTGTTCTGTCCTTGTCTATAGTTTTTTGTGGTCTCTGCACTAGTGGATTTATCTGGTCCATTTGGCTGTGTAGCACTTTCAGGTGCTCGATTTTCTTGCCTCCCTCAGGATTTCCATTGTCAGTTGAAGGTGCCCAAACTCTATGTATTCAGGAGCCATGCCACTAGGTTGAGTGCGGCTGGCTCCGGGTGACACACTTTCAAAATTCTGCATAGTTAACGTGTCCTGAGTTGCCTTGATTGGTATGATTTGTCCTTTGGACATCTCTAGAGGATCTGAATACCATGCATGTCTAGCCCATTGTGGGGCGATTAGTATGAGCGACGTTCCTGGATGTCTGGCCTTGTCCAGAACTCTTGGGACCAAGGGAATCAATGGAAAGGTGTAGACAAATCTCCCTGAGCAGTTTATCGACAGGGCATTCCCCTCGGACTGACGGAGTGGAAACCTGGATGTGAAGTTTTGGCATTTTTAGTTTTCCAGGGTTGCGAACAGGTCTATGTTTGGTGTTTCGCTCTGCTTGAACACTCTATTCAGCACTTACTGCTTTATCTCCTATTTGTGGTAGGTGTTCTCTTGCCTGCTCAGTCTATCCGCTACTGTGTTCTGCTTCCTGGGAAGGTGTATTGTTATCAGGGTGTGTTCCATATTTCCTGCGCTAGGCTTGTCAGTGGGAACGTGTAGGAAAGTGGGTTTCTGTTGCAGTAACCCTCCCACTTTTTGCCTGATAACTGATGCACTTTTCCTTGGTGTGCCCTGGGTCCCTGCCAATCAGGTACCCAGGGCCTGTGTTCCTTCCCTAAAAACTGTACTAAAGCCTAAACCCAATTGGCATCTCTGGCCACAGGTAAGCCCCTGGTAAATGGTACCCTAGGTACCCAGGGCACTGTGACCAGAGAAGACCCCTAAGGGCTGCAGCACTTATTGTGCCACCCTTAGAGGCCCTGTACCCTGACACACACACACTGCCCTTGCAGGCTGAGTGTCTTGGTGCAGAACAAAACAGAGAGCCGACATGGCACACATCCCTGTGTGCCAAGCCCACAAACACACTGCCCTGGCATACCTCAGTCACCCCTCTAGCTGGGTGCCCTATGCCAGTGGTGAGGGTACAGGTGCATGAGCCCTGTGCCCCTACAGTACCCAGGTCCATTCCTGGGCACTGTAAGTGCAGTGCTGCCATTAAGAGTATATGGTGCTGGGAGGTCGTCAGCACGAACTCCACAGCACCATAATGGCTACACTGAAGACTGAAAAGTTTGGTATCAAACTTCTCAGCACATTAAACCCACACTGATGCCAGTGTGGGATTTAATGTCAGATGCACGACAGAGGGCAACTTAGAGTTGCCCCCTGAACCTAACCTACAATGCACGTCTTGTCTGAGGGGCTGCCTAGGCTGCCACACAGCAGACATGTTGCTGGACCCCTGGGTAGAGAGCCATCCGCTCTCCCGGGCCTGCAACAATGCATGTCCTGGGCGAGGTGCTAGGCCTCCTCCCCAGGATGGGCAGAGGGAAGCTTCAAAGGCATTCCGCCTTTGTGAGCTTCCCCAGACCACTTGCTGTACTCAGCAACTGGTCCCCACCGGTTCTTCCCCCCATCCTGGCGGGAAGACTGGCGGGAAACACCAAGGGAGGAAAGGGGGTGTGCCAGCCTCTGCCAACCCCACCCCTCAGGTGGGGGAGGCGAGGTGAAGCACATCTCCGGGCTCTCGCCATCTTGAAGATGGGGAGCCCTCACCTGCTATCAGGAGAGATCCCAGTGCTGGATCTTGGTGCCCAGCACTGTCCCTAAAAAGTAATCACAACTGTACTTACCGGTAACTTGAATTTCCTTCCATAGGAGAACATTGCCTGGTTTTTGCTGAAAAAGTTTCTAAGTGTCGATTTTGCAAACTTACAAATATTCGTTAAAAATCGCCTGTATAACAAAAACACATTCTTTCAACTGTTTACAGGAGATGCACCAGTGCTGGATCCAGGATCCAACACTGAGTAAGAAAAAGTACCGATAACACTACTTACCTGCTAAGTGAATTTCCTCCCATAGGATAACATTGGTGATTCTATGTGAAAAAGTTTCGAAGTGCCAACTTTTAAAATACAATAATATTCCTTAAAAATCACAACTGTAACCAAAACGTTTTTACTCAACTGTTTACATGAGATGTCCCAGGACTGAATCTAGGATCCAGTCCTGTGGTTAGAAAAAGTAATCCAAAAGTAATCTATTGCATTTAACTAGAAATTCCCATTGAGCTCAATGTATAATTGTGTTTAAAATTGTGTTGCCTAGTGCAACAACTGTAACTATTGCATTCAAAAGTCTATTGCCTATTGAAAGTATTTACCTAAAGCATCTCATTCTGAGAAAGTATATTTTGATACCTATTGTTGTTTCTAAAATAAAACAAGCATATATTTTTATATACAAACCATTGGCCTAGAGTTCAGTTCTTGAGTGTGTGGCTTCATTTGCTGACTGAGTGTGTACAACAAATGCTTTACACTGTCCTCTGATACTGCCTTACTGCTCGACCAAGCTACCACTTTAGAGAGTAAGGTTATATCTAACTTTAGCCTCTGCCAAACCTCTGGGGACTGTGGACCCTGTGCACACTGAACCTTACTTTGGTTCAGTATATACAGAGCCACTTTCTTACAGAACGGCTTTCTTCTCCCCTGCTTCTTGAGGTAGAACACAGTCATTGTGTTGTCCGTCTGTATAAGCACTGTCTTTAGTTCCAGAGAGTTTATGTGGTTCATGGCTTCCACAGGGCTCTAGAGACCTCTATTCTTCAGATTGCCCATGTGCGCTCCCCTGCCCTTGAGAGATGCATCTGTTATGGTCACCATAGAAGTTAGTAAATTGAAAGGTCTCCCTACGCTCACATTTGTCGGGTTCCACCATTCTTTCTCCTTATGAATTCTTGATGTGACAAGCACTAGATCAGCCCAGCTCCCCGTGGCTTGTGACCATCCGTTGCAGATCCATTCCTATATGTGTCACATGTGCAGTCTTGCATGTGGTATGAGGGGGATGCATGAAGCCATCATGCCCATCAGCTTCATGACAGTCCTCACTGTCAGCGACTGTCCCACTGGTAGAGGAGAGTTTGCTCCGCTATTGCCGACGCGCTCTTGGGGACTGGGTATGCTCACGCTGTCCTTCAGTAAAAATGTTGAGGAACACCTTCACTCTCTCTGGGAGTGGAGACGACTTTACGTGGATTATAATAAACCCGAGATTTTGGAGCATTCTGATGCCTGTTTGAATGTCCCAGCGGCGTTTTTGTTTCGAGTTTGTCTTTACCAACCAGTCGCACAAGTTACTACTTGTGTAACGATATATCTGTAAGAGACATTAGTTAGTGATAGATTCCTTACCTTAGAATATCCCAGGCGTCAGACTGGATCCGGAAAGTTTTGCTAGCAGTACCCCTGCGCGCCAGTAGGTGGTGTCGTGCGGCTCCGCGTCCGTCGCTGGCGTCGTAAGCGCCGAGATGACGTCACGGAGACTACTTAGGCGCCACCCATGCGCGCTGACGTCAGTTCTGTACACGACTTTCCGCGCCAGGAACGCAGAGCCATGCAAGAAACTGACCACTGGTGCCATGAAACTAGGGCCCTAAAAGGGATGACCGTAACCCTAGAAATCAGGTCGCAGAACGGGGAGGATGGGTAGGGCGGTAAGGAATCTATCACTAACTAATGTCTCTTACAGATATATCGTTACACAAGTAGTAACTTGTGCATCTGAAAGAGACACGTTAGTGATAGATTCCTTACCTTAGAATAGATACCCCAGCAATACCAACCCCGGTGGTGGGTCTGCGAACAAGATTACACCAGAAAGTCACGGAGAACAGAACGGCCAAAGAAGCCGTCTCTCCGGACTTGACTGTCAAGGCAGTAATGCTTGGTAAACGTGTGCATCGAAGCCCACGTAGCTGCCTGACAAATGTCCTGCAAGGGAACGCCGCGTCCCAAGGCAGTAGTGGCTGCCGTCGCCCTGGTAGAATGGGCACGCAGCCCCACAGGAGGCTCCTTCTTAGCCAACGAGTAACATGCTTTGATGCACAAAACGACCCACCGAGAGATGGTGCGTTTGTGCACGGCTCGACCTTTTTTGGCGCCCACGTAGCCAACAAAGAGCTGGTCATCCACCCGGAACTGTCGTGTGCGCGTCAGATAGAACGAGAGCGCACGTTTTGGGTCCAGACGATGGAGCCTCTCTTCCTCTTTTGAAGGATGCGGAGGCGGAAAGAAGGTGGGCAAAGTGATGGTCTGCCCGATGTGGAAGGGTGTGACAACCTTTGGCAAGAAAGAAGGACGGGTCCTTAAAACCACCTTGTCCGGATGAACAGAAAGGAAAGGAGGTTTAGAAGAAAGAGCCTGGAGCTCACTCACTCTCCTGGCAGAGGTGATAGCTAACAAGAAAGCTGTCTTAAGAGTAAGAAGACGTAAAGGACAGTTATGAAGGGGCTCAAAAGGAGCGCACATCAGATAGGTCAAGACAAGATTTAAGTCCCATTGAGGCATTATGAAAGGCACAGGAGGAAACGTGTGTGTAATGCCTTTGAGGAAACGGTTAACAACCGGGGACTTAAAGAGAGAAGGCTGATCTGGAAGCCTGAGAAAGGCGGAGATGGCTGAAAGATAACCTTTGACAGTGCCCAAAGCAGAGCCCTGCTGGGCCAAGGAGAGTAGGAACAGAAGGAACTCAGAAAGAGGGGCAGAAAGGGGATCCACAGACTTAGCTGTGCACCACGCCACAAATTTGTTCCACCTGCAGGCGTATAACGATTTAGTGGAGGGACGCCTGGCTGCCAGAATGACATCACAGACTTCAGGAGGCAAGTCAAATGGAATCAGCTGTCGCCGCTCAATCTCCACGCATGGAGGTGGAGGCTGGACAGGTTCGGGTGGAGGACCGTCCCCCGTTGCTGCGACAGAAGATCCTCCCGAAGAGGCAGGCGGATCGGGGATCGATCGCCATGTTGAGTAGCTCGGGATACCAGTATCTTCGTGCCCAATCCGGAGCCACAAGGATGACTTGGGCCTGGTCGCGCCGAATCTTCTTCAGCACTCTGGGCAGAAGTGGTATAGGCGGAAAGGCGTACAACAGACCGCAACTCCACCACGCGACGAAAAGCGTCGCCGAGCGAGTGCCGCCTTGGAAATTCCAACGCGCAGAACTGATGACATTGCGCGTTCTCTTTGGTGGCGAATAGATCTAACCAAGGCTCTCCCCACTGCAGAAAGAGACCTTGCGCCACGTCCGAGTTCAGACGCCATTCGTGATCCATCAAGCACCGGTGGCTGAGCTCGTCCGCCCTGGCGTTCAGAGAACCTGCCAGGTGTTGAACCACCAAGGTAATACCTTGATGTTCCAGCCATGTCCAGAGGCGCAGAGCCTCCTGACATAGGGTCCACGACCCCACCCCGACCTGCTTGTTGCAATACCACATGGCGGTGGTGTTGTCCGTGAACACCTGCACTACACTTCCCCAGACAGAGGGAAGGAATGCCTTCAGTGCAAGTCGGATCGCCCGAAGCTCCAAAAGATTGATATGGAGCCGGGACTCCGCCGGAGACCAGAGGCCTCTGATCTCCGCCTCTCCCAAGTGGCCACCCCATCCCAGGAGGGACGCATCCGTCACCACTGTGTGCTCCGGCTGGGGAAGGGAGAGGGATCTGCCATTGACCCAATCGCGATTCGTGAGCCACCACTGCAATTGTCGTGCAGTGCCCTCCGAGATCTGGACATGATCGGACAGGTTGCCCTGATGCTGTGCCCACTGGAACTTCAGGTCCCACTGCAGAGCCCGCATGTGCCATCTGCATGTTGCACTAGCAGGATGCAGGAGGCCATCAGGCCCATGAGCCGGAGGGTCATCCTGACTGAAACCCGGGAGAGAGGCTGAAAGATCGGAATCATAGCCTGAATATCCCGGACTCGCTGCTCGGGAGGATAAACCCGAAACAGCGTCAAATCCAGAACCGCTCCAATGAAGGGGAGCTTCTGAGAGGGACTCAGGTGCGACTTCGGCACGTTGATGGAGAACCCCAGCAAATGCAGGAGGTCGGCCGTAGTCTGTAGGTGGGAGACGACTGCCTGGGGCGAGCCCGCCTTCAACAACCAGTCGTCGAGGTAGGGGAAGACTGACACCCCTGACCTGCGCAGATGAGCTGCGACCACCGTCATCACCTTCGTGAACACCCGAGGGGCGCTGGTAAGGCCGAAGGGGAGCACGGCAAACTGAAAATGCTCCTGGCCTACCGTGAACCGCAGGTAACGCCGGTGGGCCGGCAGGACGGGGATGTGAAAATAGGCGTCCTGCAAGTCCAACGCTACCATCCAGTCTCCAGGGTCGAGGGCAGCCAAGACCTGAGCCAGAGTCAACATCTTGAACTTCTCCTTCCGGAGGAAGCGATTGATGTCCCTGAGGTCCAAGATGGGGGGCAAGTTCCCCTTGTCCTTCTTGGGGACCAGAAAGTAGTGGGAATAACAACCACTCCCTACTTCTGGCCCAGGAACGCGCTCGATGGCCCCCTTGGCCAAGAGGGCCGCAACTTCCTGCAGGAGAAGTGCCAAGTGGTCCCCCGACATGCAGTGGAACTGAGGTGGCATGGCTGGAGGGGTGGACTGAAAGGGAAGGGCGTAACCCTTGCAAATGATCTGCAACACCCACTTGTCCGATGGGATACCGTGCCAGTGGGGGAGATGATGGTGGATCCTGCCACCCACTGGCATCGGGTGCCCCCCAAAGCTCGGATTAGGAAGGTTTGGAGGCAGAAGCAGCGGGGGCGGAGGTGGACTGACCCCCACGCTGCGACCCAGACCCGCCCCTGCGGAAACCGCGTCTGCGTTGAGGCTGGTTCTGCACAGGCTTGCTGAAGGAACGTGCCTGGTTGCCCTTTCCCTGGCCACGAAAGGAACGAAAACCAGGAGTGGCGGGGCTTCTTGTGGAAAGACCTAAGGACTTGGCTGTGGCCCGCGAGTCCTTAAAACGCTCTAGCGCACTGTCGGCCTTATCGCCAAACAGGCGAGTGCCATCAAAGGGCATGTCCATGAGTGAGTTTTGGACATCTGGCAAGAACCCGGTAGATCTAAGCCAGGCGTGGCGACGAAGCGCCACAGTCGTAGAAATCGCTCTACCTAAGGAGTCCGAGGTGTCTAAACCACACCGAATGGCGAACTTAGCCACATCTTTACCTTCTGCAATGGCTTGGGACAATACAGCTTGGGTCTCCTCAGGACACTGAGGTAACACCTGCGCAACTGTGTCCCACACCGCGTGGGAATAGCGGCCCAGTAGGCAGGCGGTATTCACTGACCGCAGCCCCAAGCTGGCCGAAGAGAACAAACGTTTACCGAACTGTTCCAGTTTCTTAGAGTCCTTATCCGGCGGAGCCATGGGAAAGGCACTCTGCGACGTCGAAGCTTGGATGACCAGACTCTCAGGCGTAGGATGAGTAGTCAAAAAAGCGGGGTCACCCGGCGCCGGGCGATGACGCCTGGCGACATTCTTATCCACAGGGGCCCCAGTGGATGGTCACGACCAAGTGCCCAGCAAGACGTCGGTAAGGGCGTCGTTAAACGGGAGCAGGGGCTCCGCCGAGGTGGTCGCCGTCTGGAGCACCTCAGTAAGGAGGTTAGTTTTGAGGGCCACCATAGGGAGGTCAAGGTTGAGGACCTCAGCTGCCCGACGGAGCACCATCGTGTAGGAGGCGCCCTCCTCCATAGTAGGCAGGGGAGAGGCAAACCCCGGGTCAGAAGAGACGTCGAGGTCGCCGGCGTCCCCCAAGTCGTCCGCCCAGTCCTGCTCGGAATCACACTGACGGGCGAGAGGGTCCTCGGACCCCTCCCAGTCGTCCTCCACCGCCGGTGGTACCGACCGCGGCAGCAGAGCAGGAGCCGGAGAGGGAACATACGGCGTCGGAAACGGGGCCGAACCGGCGCCGTGTCCCAATGCGGATCCCAGGTAGGAACAAAATGGTCCTGGAACCTGGGTAATGGCGGGACGAAAGGCACCCACTGCGGCGCCGGAGCCGAGGGCGGCGCTGGGGCCGGAGCCGGCAGCGTTGGACCTTGTGGTGCCTTGGCCGGAGCCAGCGGTGCAGGATCCTGTGGCGCCGAAGCTGGATCCGCCGGCGGCGCCGGCGGTCCAACAGGATCCAGACACGGGACCGCGGGGCCCGAGGGCGCGCCAGCGGGAGCCCGAGGCCTCAAAAGGCGGTCCATGGTAGCAAGAAATTCTTGCACCTGTGCGGGAGTCGCCGACGGACCCGGGTAAGGCGGGTAGGCCGCGGGACTCTCGAGCTCCAAAGGAGCCACAGGGGCAAGGCCCCTGTCCCCCTCGTCCGCATCCGAGGACCGGCGGGGGGACGTCGGAGAGCGAACACACTTCTTCGACTTCTTTTTATGCTGTCTCTTACCCGAATCCGAGGGTGAAGACCTGGAGCCCGAGGAGCGATGACTGTGGCCCCGCGAGCGTTCCCTGGAACGGCCTCTGGACTGGGAATGGCGCAGGGACGAGTGCCGGACCTCCAGCAGTTTCCGGCGCCGCTCCAGCAAGGCCTTCGGGGCCATGGCCCGACAATCCGGACAAGACCGAGAGTCGTGGTCGGTCTCCAGGCAGACATCGTGGGGGTCCGCCACCGACATGTTGCGACGGCAGGCCCCACAAGACTTAAATCCAGGCATCCCTACGTGCACCAGGAAACCAACTGGAAAAAGGGGAGACAAAAGTCTCAAAAGAGATAGTCAAAAAGCGACTAAGGTACGTGCTCTAACCGGATCTGCGCTTACTGGCGCGGAAAATGAAAGAACTGACGTCAGCGCGCATGGGTGGCGCCTAAGTAGTCTCCGGGACGTCATCTCGGCGCTTACGACGCCAGCGACGGACGCGGAGCCGCACAACGCCACCTACTGGCACGCAGGGGTACTGCTAGCAAAACTTTCCGGATCCAGTCTGACGCCTGGGGATATTCTAAGGTAAGGAATCTATCACTAACGTGTCTCTTTCAGATGCCCAAGTATGGGTAAACATGTATACCCTGTCTTCTCAGGTGTGCAGCCACAGCTGACAGGTATTTTGTGAACAATCTTGGTGCAGATTTTATCCGGAAGGGTAGCACTCGAATTGGTAGTGTACTCCGTCCACAAGGAATCCGAGGTATTTATTGTGCCTGTGGTTCATTGGTATGTGAAGGTAGGCGTCTTTTAGGTATGATGTGGCCATATAGTCTCCCCTTCTTAGTATGGGGTTCACTTCTTGTAACATTGTCATCTTGAAATGTTGCGTTTGTGTGAACTTGTTTAGGTAACTGAAGTCCAGGCTCTGTCTCATTGTTAAGTCTTGTTTTGGTACTAGAAAGTATGCTGAGTAGATGCCACTGCCTGTTTCTCTCTGTGGGACCATCTTTATGGCCTGCTTTTTGATGAGTTCTTTGACCTCTTCTCGCAACAGTGTGAGTTCCTGTTCCCTTAATGTTCTTGTCTTTGGGGGGACATGAGGCGGTGGTTTGGAGAGTTTTATGCAGTAGCCATGTTTTATAATGTTTAAGATCCAATTGTCTGGGGTGATTGACCTCCATTCCTGGAGGAATCCTAGTATTCTGCCCTCCACTGCTGTAATGTGGCAGGGTTGTCCGCCATCCGAGTCATTTGGTTGTTCCTCCCCACACGGGTTGTCCCCTGCCTTTGGGCTTTCAGCAAAAGGGCTGTCTCGCCGGGTGTTGCCACTGCTGCTGAGCAGGTTACTGTGCGACCTGTTAGCTGAAGCCCTGCTGTTGGTGTTGCTGCTCGGTTGTTAGGAAACCCGCTCTTCCTGCTGGTCTTCTGTTGGAGGCACCTCTCCTCCTTCAGAACCCTATGAACTGTAAGGCATGCATGCCCTTAGCCATTTCATTGTCTTTCTTGATTTGCTGGAGTGTTTCGACCACAGCGGTCCCAAAGAGAGCCTCCCCTGTACACAGCATGTTTATAACCGAAGACTGTACTTCGGCCTTGAATCCGGAGAAACTGAGCCACGCGTGCCTCGTCAGTGTAGTGCCCATGAACAGCTGTCTGCTTGCGGTGTCTGCTGCAACAAGCGCAAATTTGAGGAAGGAGTTGGCAATGTTGCCCTCCTGTGACTGCGTTTGCCCTTTTTAGGAACTCTTCTGGGAGGTGTTGCATCAGTCCTTACATTTCATCCCGTTGCTGGTGGCCATATCTGTTGAGGAGAGCATTGGCATTTGCAATTCTCCATTGCACCTCTGACTCCCTTTCTTTCTTTCTTCCTACCCACCAGATCCATTCTCTTGCTTTCCTTCTCTTGGGGTGGACCAGTCGACGTGCAGGCGTTATCCCTTTTTCTGGCTGTGGCCACTATGACAGAGTCTGCCGGTACGTTTCCCTTGATGTACTGGGGATCTTGTGTCGAATGAGAATTTTTTTCTCTCCACTCGAGGAGTAATTGCCCAAGCTGTGGCAGGCTCCTTAAGGGCTTCCTTGCCCTGGTCTTTAATGCTGGGGAGCATTGGCAGGTATAGGTAGGTTCACCTTTTGAGATGGCACCATGGTTATGAGGAGAAAGTCCTCCAGCTGGACCTCATATTTGTCTGTGGCCCCTCTTTATTAGTCCATTATACATGGACAGGTTATCCGGGGGTGAGGGCCTCGAAGCGTAGCTGTCAACTCCTTCCTCAGTGTATTTGGCGTCGGGTTTCTGCCACTCGTCATTGAACCGGCTCCGTTTCTCTGCCCTGCTCGACTCTTCCTTCTCGTAATTGAAGAGGTCCTCCTATTATTCCTCGTGCAGTTCCGGCGTCGAATGGGCCTCAACGTCTGGCAAATCTTCACCCAGATCCCTCTGCTCCGAGGGTTTCATTGGGATATGAAGATCTTGAAGGAGTCGTTAAACTCCTTCTTCCACTGCAGGAGCACTGCCATTTCAGCCTCAAGTCGGCGTCTTTTCCTTTCGACCTCGAGCGAGCATTCGGTGTCGGTCATAGAGGAGGGCTTCTTCTTCGAGGCAATTGGATCTGTGTTCTTTGCCGCCCTCGCACTTTCCTTCGGCACCTCCTTTGCGCCTGCCGGCCTTGAGGGTTGTTTCAAAGGCTTGCCCCCATCGGCATCCTTTGGTTGGGACCCATGCAACTCTTTGTATTTGTGCCGACCTTCAGTCGTCGATTGTCTTTGGGGTTTTCGTTACCTTCCCTTTTAAGGCTTTCCTCACTGCTTTCCTCATGGCTTCTGTTCATTTGATGTCAACAACATTCCCTTTGACGTTCGACTCACTTCCCTGTGCCAGCTCGGCTCCTTCTATGTTTTGTTCATCGTCGCTGTTGTGATGGTGGGTTATTAATTGCAGGGAGATAGACACTGTGATATAACCACTAGAACGGGACTCCGGCTCCAGTTGATTCACAGTGGTTATGGGTTTTTAAAAATCTATTTCCCACTAACTGCAGGACCTGTACAAGTACGCTTTATTAAGAGTTTGTCATACTCAGAAATTGGGCCAAACACATTAATAGCAACACAGGATTCATCTAGGAATTCTCCATGTTGCTATATGGCTTGTAGTAGATTCACAATTTAGTATGTCAGCTATATTATCTCAGGATTAATAGAAGGGAGGTGTGTGAAAGGAAGTTTGTGGTTAATTTAATATTACTTTTGTTTGCTTGTATAGCTCTGACCCGCCCCGAAGGGACTGATGAAGGTGGAGCTAATCTGATATACTAGAGATGGTAAGGACCAATGTAGTTAATTCATGGGCACATAATTATGTCACAGTTGGTTTGCAGTGTTGGTGATGGACACAGGTTTTTAAAGACAGGACTGTCCATCATTGTTGTGTTTGATTTGTATCTTTATTTTGCAGAATCTTGCTGAATCGTTGTGGACCCCATCAGATGTTGGTGCCACGAGGTTGACCAATACCAGTGAAAGTATGGTCTCTAGGATTTTAAATTTTGAAACTTTTCTACATTAGCAGAGTGACTTACATTCTTGGTCCTGAGGAATGCCATGAACCTGTTGGTTGATGAAAGCAGAAACATGTTGACCAGATCATAGAATAGGGGAACATCCATATCCCTATTTCACCAAGCTTGCTTTTAATCCTATCCATTGGGGGTACCAGAATAAAATTTGTCTTTTGCCACCAAGAGATAGTTTTAACCCACGTATACTTTTTCTTTGCACTCTGCCCCTCCCTACCCACACAAAAATAGCACTTGAAGTGCGGTTGACAACCCCCGCTCCTCTTCTACGGGAGAGTCGTAGCTCACAAGGAGTACCTTGCGGTCCCAGTGTGAAGAGGGGACCCTATGATGAAGCATGTCACCCTAAGGTGAGTGAGGGTTCTCGTCTTAATGACAGTAGTGCTTCCCAGTCCCTCTCCTTTTTGCTCTTCCTCTTCTTTTTTGTACCACCCTTGTACATTGTGTGAGTTACATTCAATGGAGTAGTACGTTTTGATGGGGACAAATACTCCAATTAGACCCTCTTTCGTGAGATACTACCACACATCCCTGTGTGCCATGCCTACAACCCACTGCCCTGGCATAGGTCAGCCACCTCTCTAGCTGGGTGTACTATACCAGTGGTGAGGGTACAGGTGCATGAGCCCTGTACCCCTACAGTGTCTAGACCAATTCTTAGACAAGGTAAGTGCAGTAATGCCATTAAGAGTATATGGTGTGTCATTACAAACTCCACAGCACCATAATGGCTTTACTGAAAACTGGGAAGTTTGGTATCAAACTTCTCAGCACATTAAACCCACACTGATGCTAGTGTGGGATTTAATGAAAAATGCACTCAGAGGGCATCTTAGAGATGCCCCCTGAAAAACGACCAGCCTCTGGTGGGTTCCCTGACTGGTACACACCAGCCTGCCACCACAAGACATGTTTCTGGACCCCTGGGGTGGGAGCCTTCGCTCCCTGAGCCCAGAAACAAAGCCTTTCCTGGGCGGATGTAGTCACACCCCCCCCCAGGTCAGGAAGAGCCATCTGTGGCAGGGGAGCTTCAAAGGCCTTGCCGCCTTTGTAATGTGACCCCCAGCCTCTCCTGCTATCAGGAGCAGGCCCCCTTCCTGTCTCCCCTCTTTTTCGGCAGGAAGACAGGCGGGAAAATTTAGAGCAGCTCAGAAGGTGTGCCCACCTCTGCCAACCCCACCCCTCAGGTGGGGTGAAGCCCACTCTTCAGTGCCCGCCTGCCATCTTGCAGATGGCAGGCACTTTCCAATCAGGATTAGGGAGTGTGCCCACTCCCCCACTTGGGGTGAGCACACCAAGGGTGTAGTCACCCTAAGGTCAGTAACCCATTGGCTACTGACCTCGAGACCCCTAAAACGCCCCTTAAATACAGTATTTAGGGGGCAGCCCTGAACCACGAAGACAGATTCCCGCAATCTACAAAGAAGGACAAAAGAAGAAGCCCAGCAGAGGAGACTGCCGAGAAAAACTGTCTTGGCCTCAGCCCTACCGGCCCGTTTGCAGTATCCAGAGATCCTGCGCCGAAAGTCGCATTGTCCTGCAGCCAGCTACCTCCAGAACCCTGGGAGGACTGACTGCCTTCAAAAGAAACCGGATCTCCTGTGAAGTACGAGTTACTTACCTTCGGTAACGATGTATCTGGTAGAGACGATTCTAGCCGCAGATTCCTTAACGTAGAATTATCCCCAGGCGTGAGACTGGACCCGGAAAACTTTCTTTGCCCCAGCATCTCTGCGCGCCGGGGGGCGGTACCACACGACTCCGCCCTGACGTCGTCCGCGGCGTGACGTCAGCGAGGTCACATAAGCCCCACCCCGGCGCGCTGACATCAGTTTTCTTCGGAGAACTTTTCCACGCCACAACGCGGAGCCATCACAAACAAAACTGTGGAGAGTATGGGAACAGTGTGCGAAAAAACTGTGGAGAAGAGAGAAATGAAAGGAGAGGAACAGCACCAATTGGAAAAGTGCCAAGCACTAAGGTACCAAAAAGTCATAGCAGCGAAAGCCATAGCAGGGAAAGAGCAGAGCACCGCCCCGAGGAGCAACCTTGCAAGCTAACGCTGCATCCCCCCTGGAGGCAGAACACATGTGAAAAACGCTATAGCAGAAGAGAGAGAGAGAGAATCTGCAATCACAATCCACAACAGTGAAGGGGCAACAAGCCCGAAACAGAGGAGTAACAACAATTCACCCCCAGACGACACCATCAAGGAGGGCCGTATCCCCTGAAAGGAGCGAAAGGGCCGAGGTACAAGCAAAAAAAAAAACAAAGCAGAGAACTGCAAGGGAATCAGAAACCCTAAGCCAGTAAAAGGAGAAGAGTCAAGGAGGCCCCTACAATTGGAGAAAAAACTAAAGTGGAGGGAGGCAGAAGCACACATGAACCAACCGACCTCGGATCAGAAAGGAAGGGGTGGAACAATCAAGCAGAACGAAGCATCCTGTCCGGGAGGAGGCGAAGCATACCCCCACAGAAGACAAGCCACCCGGAGGGAGGCGAGTGCAGAAAAACAAACAGAAGGTCCTCGCAGAACGGGGAGGAAGTGCGGGTCGTGAAGGAATCTGCGGCTAGAATCGTCTCTACTAGATACATCGTTATCGAAGGTAAGTAACTCGTACATCTGATAGAGACTACTAGCCGCAGATTCCTTAACGTAGAATAGATACCCTAGCCATACCCAGAGGGGAGGAGGGACTGCGAGAGAACCTCCCCTGTAGGAAGAAACACAGGGCCCCCGCAGGAGGTGTGTCACAGGGACAAGAAGGGCGGCCCAGCCCTCACCAAGCAGAAGTAAGCAAGAACGAGGCGAAGGGAAGGCCAGGAAAACCCAAGCCCATCCAAGGTACAACCGCCAGAAAACCCCGTCATGGGCAGACAGCGCCAGAGGAGCACCAAGGAAGAAAAGAACCACCCCAAACTCCAGGGAGAAGAGTTAGAACCGGAGGCTGAGCCTGCCGTAGGAAAACACAGACACAGCGATAGGGGGCAGCTGAACAGGCATAAGCCTCAAGGCAGCGGACAAGGCAGGAGCGGCTCCACAGCCAAAAGGCGCAGGCGAAGAAGAAAGGCACAGGTGCGCAAAGCCCCAGCAGAACAAGAGGCAGGGGAACAAGGGAACACACAAAGGGCCACGGCGGTGGACCATAACGAGCAGGCATGCGCAGCCGGCAGCACCATGGAGCAGTGCACCCAGAACAAGCCAGGCGCAAGCCGAGGACAGCGGCCAGGGAAATCCAGAACAATCCCCAAAGGGGGGCTGTGCCAGAGACACACAACGGCCCACGAAAGAAGTGGGACCAGGCAGAAGAGAAAGAGGAGAGACACAAAGGATGGACCAGCCGGCAACCAGAGCACAGGAAAGCCAGAAAAAACTTAGCCCCCCTGGAACACCAGACAGAGGACCAGGCCGAAACGCCGGACAGGGAGGCGGAAACGCCACAACACGATGCCGTAGACGGCATGCCAGGCTGGTCTAGCGATGGAGCGAACACTGAGAATGACAGACGTTGGAGCAGCGTAAGCTGCACCAAGACAAAGGCCAAAAGAGAACGCACCAGCGGTATACAATGGTGCCAGGAAAGGCAAGGAACCCGAAAAAGGGCATCCACACCTCCCCAGCGTAGGACAGAGCTATGTAATAGCTACAAGTACCCCACTTAGGGCATGATACGTCCCAAGGAAAACATGGGAACACCTCTTAGGAAAAAATTCCGCAGCAGAGGACAAGAACATAAAGGACCTGCGGGTAAAACCACAGACGGCTTGCCAATCAGCCAAAAAAGAGACAGAAGCCAAAAGGAGGCTGTACCAGCAGCCAACAGTACAGAGGGGCCTACCTAAGGACCCCGAAGGCACGCCAAACCACACGGAACACACAACCGGGCCAAGCGAAGCACTAGACCCCCGAAAAAAGGTGGGATAACGCCTCCCATAAAGCACCAGAGGACCGACAAGCCAAGTTTACGGAGGGGGAGGAGGTCGGAGCCCCGCAAGAAGCCGCTGAATGGCGGAGTCCGCATGGGTGTTAAACAAAAGAACCCCATCAAAAGGCAGGTCAACCAGACGCTCCCTAACATTCTTTGGAAAAACGCTATCCCTCAACCAAGCATGGCGACGGAGAGCTACTGAACTTGCCATGGCGCGGCAGAGAGCATCAGAAACATCTAAGGCCGAACGAAGAATAAACTCGGCCAACTGCCGGCCATCCAACACATGGGGCCGCATATCAGCGCGGACACCTTCGGGGGAGGCACCAGACAGAAGGGACTCCACAGAATCCCACAGACTGGAAGTAGCCCTGGAAAACACACAAAATGTGTTGAGCGCTCGCAAAGCAGCATTAGAGGAAGCGAAGATGTTACGCCCCCATGAATCCAAGCACCGGGCCTCCCGTGACGGAGGAAACAACACCAAGGGCAGGGAAGGAAAAGCAGTCTGCAGAAGAGGGCCCTGTGTAGAAGGGTGGAAAGAAAGGCAGACTGGATCGTGCAGAGCCGGGCGATGGCGATGTAGGAGCGGCTGAGGCACGGGATCACCCGTGGCAGGACGCCCCCAGAAGAGAAGTATGGAGCGAAGCCTCGAATGGAAGAAGCAGCTCCCGTCCACCAGAGCCCTGATGGAGAACCTCTAACAAATGGTCCGTAGGGAATGGGGTGCCGGGGTCGCCCATGCGCAAAATGCCAGCGGCCGTGGAAATGGCCCGGACAAAAGCTGCACTCGCCTCCGTAGGGCGCCGTGGGGGAGAGAGCAATTCCTCCGTGGGCGATGGCTGTAAACTAAGCCGGCCATCCCAGAGTCCAGCTGGAGGAAAAAATGGCCAGCCCCGAATGGAGGAGCCACAGACGAGTGGGGGGCCTGAGGCGCCTCCGGGGAAGGCCGAGGTCGCGGGGACGGCGAAGAGCCCTCCCTGGAATACGCCGGGGAAAAAGCAACGACGCGGCGGCCCGTCTCTGGGGAAGAGGAGACAAAAAGGTGACAAACCTCTGGAGAGGAGGGGACCTCTGGAGACGAGTTGACAACCCGACGCCGGCACAGCGCCGTGGAGTCCGCCACAGGCGCCGGTGCGACGTCGACCGGCGCCGGCACTGACACCGGAGACGCCGAGTCGACCCCCATCATCACTTGCGCAGGAGAATGGGGCGGGGTCGGATCCGGGGCGGCTACAGAACGGCGCCGAAAAGGCGCCGACCCGACCTCCGACGAGGCAGCCGCCTGCACGGAGGGCCGAGAGGGACCCGGGGAAGCGCCCCGGCCCCTAGCCAGCACCCGCGGCGCCGCCAGGGCCAACAGCCGTCGGCGCCTGAGCGGCATTGGCTCGGCCTCTGGCAAGGCCGCCGCCTGCCCAGAGGACCGAGGGGGACTCGGGGACGAACCGCGAGTCCCGGGGACCTCCTGCGACACCACAGGGACCCCCGTGGGGGTTTGCGGCGAGGCAGAGGCGCCGTGGGCCGAAGAGGGGAACCCCGTAGGGCCGCACCCCGACGACACCACACCCCCAAAACCTGGAGCCGAACCCGCCGGAGCCGCCGGCGACTCCGCAGAAGGCCCCGCACGTGGCAAGGGATCCGCGGACGTCTCAGGAAGAGGAGGAGCCAAGGAAGCCTGCAGAGCCGCAGCATAGGCCTCCATTTGGGCCCTCGTCGCCCCAACGCCAGGAAACGGCGGGTAGGGTGGCGACGAGCGAGGCCGCATGTCCCGAGGAGAACCTGCGCCCTCCGCAGAACGGGGACCAGGCCTCGGGGACAAGCTATAAGACTTACCGGCGGGCGAGCGACGCCCCTGGGGCCTCAGTGAAGGACGATGTCGGAGGCGGAAGCGGCGGTTCCTGGGCCCTTCCGCGGGGGACAGACGCGGTGACGACACCGATCTGGACAAGCGGGCCGAAAGGAGCTTCATCCGGCGCTCCCGCCGGGACTTCGGCTTCAGATGCTGGCAAGCATCGCAGTCCGTAGAGTCATGGTGCTCGCCCAGACACCACATGCAAATAGGGTGAGGGTCCGTCGCCGACATCTGACGCGCACAAGAAGAACACGTCTTGAAGCCCGAAGGCATTCGCACACTGTTCCACAACGCAAAGGCGTAAAAGAAGGCCTGAAAACAGGCCAGGGACACGATTCCGGATCCGCGTTGCACGCGGAAAAGAAGGAAACTGATGTCAGCGCGCCGGGGTGGGGCTTATGTGACCTCGCTGACGTCACGCCGCGGACGACGTCAGTGCGGAGTCGCATGGTACCACCCCCCGGCGCGCAGAGATGCTGGGGCAAAGAAAGTTATCCGGGTCCAGTCTCACGCCTGGGGATAATTCTACGTTAAGGAATCTGCGGCTAGTAGTCTCTATCAGATCAGCAGCTCTGTTCAAAAGAAACTCCCAAGACAGACTCTGAGCCTGCGGAGGAGAAAGAAACCGACACCTGGAACCACCACTGCACCCGTTGCCTACGGCCCGAGTTCGGGTGGTCCACCGGTCCATGCCAGGTCCCCCAGCGCTCCAGAGTCCGAGTCTACCGTGGGTTGACCCCTCCAGGACTCCCCGACGTCGCCTGCATCCTCTGCATGGAGACACTCCCCCAACCGCGAGTGGCCTGGAAAGGTGAAATCCAACCTCAAAAGACACCCCTGCATCCAGCCGCCCTGCGCCTGGAGAAGAGAACCCGAGGTGCACCTACTTCCCCGAGCCCTCCAACTTACCTGCCCAGCTGTTGGTTCCTCCCGGACGTCTTCCTGGACCAAGCCTGCAGCCAAAATCCAAAACCGGCAACTCCCATTGAAAACAACAGGGCACCCGACGCCAAAACAGCACCCTGCACCCAGCCGCCCCAGCGCCGCTGTGGGTGCACCTTGTGTGCTAACTCGGATCCCCCTTTGCCCTGAGCCTAACACCAGGAACTTTGCTCCCACAACCTTGTGGCCTGCTTGTGAGCAGACACCAACCAGAGGCCCCCTATTCCCCACTGGATAACATTGGGCCTCAGCACTCTGCACCCGGCGCCCTAGTGCCGCTGAGGGTGCTTTGAGAGTGCATCCTTGACCCTGGGGGAACCCTGGTTTTAACCCCAGAAGACCAACTCCCAAACCCAAGTACTTACCTTGAAACCGATAACCACATTTCCTCCCATAGGACTGCATTGACTGCTTTCTTGTGAAAATTATTTTAAGTGTGGAGTTGGTTTTGCATGAGAACTTGAAAATCTGCAAATATCTATAAACTGCTTTACTTACCTTTTCTCTAGGAAATGTCACAGTGTGTTATCTAGGCATATCATACTGAGTAGAAAAAGTAATCCATAAAGTAATCTGAAAAGTAATCAAAAGTAATCCAACAGTAATTTCCACTGTATTCAAAGTATTTACAAACCTGTAACACAGACATTTTCATTCAGCTTGCTTGTATTGTTCAACCTGCCTTGAAAAGTACCCTTTACACTTACCTGTGCCAGGCATGCTTGGTTCTAGAAAATAAATATAACTAAATAATAATTTTATACAAACAAATTGGTCTGAGTTCAGTCTTTGAGTGTGTGACATCATTTGCTGCCTGAGTGTGTACAACAAATGCTTAACACTACCCTCTGATGCGGGAGCCTGTCCCGGATCGATTATATTTTCTGCAAGGCCGGTCAGCTCCCCATGTTTAGGGAGGTCGCCCATCTTCCTAGGGGCATCTCTGATCATTTCCCGCTAGTAACGAGTTATGGAGGTACTCCCTCTGCTACACGCTATGAGATGGCCCTTAACCCCAAGTATCTTAAGGTGCCGGCAATCAGGGAGCAGCTCACGAAGGAGACCACCGACTATTTTAAAGACAACGACGGATCGGTAGATTCGGATATAGTGCTCTGGGAGGCATACAAGACGGTGGTGAGAGGATGGGGGGTTTCAGCGATTGTTGGACACAAAAAGGAAAAAAGAAAGCAATTACTAGATATAGAGGGCGGGATTAGCTAATTGGAATGTGACTTCATAACAATAAATGCCCCAGACACCAAACACAGGCTGCTTATGAAGCAAAAAGAATATAAAGATATAGCTGAAGATGCGGCTAAAGCCCAGTACCGCGCCACCCAACACCGCATATACGATATAGGTGATAAAGCAAGCAAATTGTTAGCCTGGCTAGACAAGCGGGAAAAGGCCAATAGATGGGTGTCTGAGATCAAGTACCAAGATGACACACGGCTACATAACAGAACCGAGATCGCAGAGGCATTTGCTGACCATTTTAAACAGATCTATGCATCCACAGGGGCCTGCACATATACAGAGGAACAGGAACTGCTGACCACCCTTAAACTACCTGTTCTTGAGCCCCAAAACATCGAGGATTTAGACTCCGCCTTCACCACTGAGGAGGTAATCAAAGCAATCGGGGCACTTCAGTCCGGGAAGGCCATGGGTCCCAGCGGCCTTCCAATTGAACTCTATAAAACAAATGCATCCACTATTGCCCCATATCTTATAAGAATGTACGAAGAAAGCGTGATCAAAGGTATCCTGCCCAAAGCGCAGAGAATGGCCAATATTGTAGTTATACTCAAAAAAGGGAAACCCCCCCGAGTGTTGTGGTTCGTATAGACCTATTTTCCTCCTAAATCCGGAAGTCAAAATACTCGCTAAGATTTTGGCAATGCGTATGTCGCCCCTGCTACACAAGCTGATCCATCCGGATCAATCCGGTTGTATGCCTGGCAGAAACCCCGCTCTTAACCTACGGCGCCTTCAGGGTGTCATGGGTAGGGCAGCGACGATTAGAGAGGAGGCAGTGATCATGTCTCTGGATGCAAAGATGGCATTTGACATGATCGAATGGCCTTTTTTATTTGCTGCACTTGAACGATTTGGGTTTGGAGAGAGATTTTTATCCTGGGTACGACTCCTTTACTCGGAACCTCTGGCCCGAATCATAGTAAATGGTGGGCGATCGAAAACGTTAACATTGCAGAAGGGGACTAGGCAGGGCTGTCCACTTTCTCCCTTAATTTTTGCACTTGCCCTCGAACCCCTGGCAGTCTGGATCAGGGGTGACCCCCTTATTAGAGGCCTTAACTGGACGACAGAGTGGGAGGATAGAATCTCCCTGTATGCCGATGATATTTTGCTTTATTTGGCCAGACCCTACTTCTCCATTCATCGAAGGCTACACATATTCACTCTCTTCGAAAAGTACTCAGGATATACCATTAACTGGGATAAGTCGCTGGTATATGTCCTGTGTGGGGAATGCCCCACCCTGCCCAGAGGCTTTGGGGCTAGAACAGTCAGTGATGGATTTCGATACTTGGGGATATACATCACGGCTGACCCTGCTGCATTTTATGAACACAATTTGGCTCCTCCTCTGCGTCACCTCCATGAGGACGTGCACCACTGGAAGACCTTGCCCCTCACGCTGTTAGGTAGGGCCGCCTTATACAAAATGATGGCACTTCCCCACTTTGTCTATGCTCTACAGAACACACCTTACTTGGTTCCAGCCCATTATTTCCACTCAATTGAGTCAGACGTGCGCACATTGCTTTGGAACGACGGTACCCCTAGTATAGCATTGGCTAAACTTATGAAGAGCTGGTATGATGGAGGAATAGCCCTGCCAGCAATTAAAAGTTACTATTGGGCCTCCCAACTGGTGGTCACTAATCACTGGGTACACCGGTCCATAACGGATCCAGCTTATAGGATGGACAGGTATAATATGACCCCGGGTGATTACAGCAGAGCAATTTATGGAGGTACGAAGAGCGCACCACATTACACCCCAACCTCCACTACTATTACTTTATGGCATACGGCTACGACTGCCCTGGGCTGGAAAAACAGGATCACACAAGTCACCCCTTTGTTGGAATCAGACCGACTAGGGATGTTGGCAAAACACCCAGGATTTGACAAGTGGGACCTGATAGGACTTTCAAGATTCGAAGATGTGTGGGCAGGGGGGAAGGTGACACTTTTACGTGACCTCCAACGGGACTACGAATTGAATACTAGGGAAACCTTTAGATACCTTCAGGCCCGAAATGCACTACACAGGGCGATACCCAGGGGCGCTGATCTACCAGTCTCCTCACCCCTAGAGGATAGACTTCTTGATGACTACCTTCAGGACAAGGCGATTTCCCTGACGTATAGGAAAATACTTAACAACACGCCAGATACAATAGGGAAAACACAAGCAAAATGGGTAGAGGATATGGATGGAGGCATTAGCGTCACCCCGAGAGGTGGCGATCCGATCCCGATTTAAGTTTATCCAACTCAAAATCCTCCATAGAGCATATTACACAAGTTCAGAATTGGTTAGAATGGGTGCCCTAGACTCCTCGGCGTGTCCCAAGGGCTGTGGTCAGACAGGAACGTACATGCACCAATGGTGGGAATGCCCGCTTCTCCAGACATATTGGGGGAAGGTAACATCGGCCCTGTTGTTAACATGTCAGAAAAAAATGGAAGTCTCGCCCCAATGGTGCCTTTTAAACATATGGGATGCAACGGACCTATCAAGAGCTGAGAGAATATGGGTCTCCCTTGGGTGTATGGTAGCAAAATGTAACATAGCGAGATCCTGGAAGGGAGTTCCTAGGCTCAAATTCAGAGATTGGGAGACAGACCGGGATTGGTGCATGCAGGCGGAGAGGGTGATGTACGAGGGAAGAGGATGCCCACAAAAATGGTCCAGAATCTGGGGAGCATGGAAAGAAAGTCGAGGGCTGATTTGTACACCATTTAATGACACTTCCCCGCAGGTAGGGGACCACTTGGGAGAATAGAATCCATAAGGCGAAGGATGCAATAAGTTACGATGCAATGGAATTGGTCCTATGTAGCGTATTGATTGATACTGTACCAATGCACTGTAAAGATTCTTTTAAAAAAAACACTACCCTCTGATAAAGCCTTATTGCTCGCCCACATTACCACAAATAGAGAGTAAGGTGCTATCTACTTTCACCTTTGCCTTCCTTTGGGGTTCCACTGCGCTCTGTGCACACTATACCACATTTTGGTATAGTATATACAGAGCCAGCTTCCTACAATAACCATCCAACTAAAAATAATAAAAGATTAACTTAGAACACAAAGTCACATGCAGAGGCATTGTTTAACTCCACTCCTCTCAACACCTGTTCTCACACAATAGATAATCTTGCCCAGCAAACATCAAGCTTGACGCCTTAAATACTGGTCGCCCACAATAGGGAATCTAGCAAAGGAATCATGGAAGTTTCTTTCATCTGCCCCTCATACACAACAGGAAACGTTATACAGCAAACAACACTGTGAGCCCTCAACCCAACTCAACCCACAAATAGGAATCTCACAAAATAATAACAATGGGGTCTTTGCCCCATTCAAGCCACAAGTAGGAATACAGGAATTAAATGTGAACCTACCTATTAAGGTGTCCTGGAGGTGGATGTAATCATGAGTGTGCAAAGATTACAACTGGGAAAATAACCATGTCTTTAAAAGATTTCTAAAATTAAGATGTTAGTGGTGGCCCCAATGGGGAAAGTAAGAGAACTCCAGGAAGTGGCAACTAAGTAGAACGAGTGGCAAACTTGGAGCACTTTACTGTATTGAGGGATAGTCAACAAACAATCAGAGGAGGACCAAAGAGGTAGTAAAGAATCAGACCAGGAAAAATTAACTCTTAATACATTCGTTGACCAACAACGCTTTATGTAAATGCACCTGCTTTTAAAAATGGGCACCTTGCTATAGGATCCCAGTGAAGTTTGCCAAGGCGGTTTGATACAGGTGTCCGATGGGGAAGGCTTAGGAGCAACCAAGCAGGAGATTTCTTACTGTGTTGGAGACATTACAATTTTTCTTTATGAAGGCACAAATAAAGGGTGATACACATAATCTGGTTGCAATGATAACATGGTTGCTTGCAAGCCCCCTCACCAACAAGGAAGCCATCAATTAGTTCTCTTTCCACCCCAAGCACTTATGACAGGGAATCTCAGTAAGCAACTGGAATGAGGTATCTTTCAATACTGCTCAACCAACAGTGACCCTCATGCAGCAACCAGCAAAGTGGTCTTCCTTAACCTCTTCGAACAGCAAATAATTGGCAGATTTACAATACAACCACAAGGTCTAAGCTCCTTCAGGGGATGATATACAAACTCAAAGGTTTTTCTAGTTCCTTTTAGCCACACACTCGATTTTCTACAACACTGACCTGATGACTATCTTAAGGGATCTTCATAACATATCAGGTCTCTTGCGAGGAGTTTTCTCAATGCCAATTCCTCCATCTCCTCAGATTCCTGATTTCTCCCAACCACTCCCAACCACTTAAAAGATAAATCAGTAGTAATTTGATCCACCATTAATGCACAATTTAATAATACACCTCTCAAACTCTGCATGCTTAAGTATAATTTTTTCCAGAAATACTGGCAGCTGGAAATACGTTTCAGAAACCTCATGCCCTGTGGGTAGAGAGCCATGTAACACAAAGGGAAAGGTGGAGGTACGCCACCACACACCTTCCACAAGAATCAGGGTAAGCACATCAAAGTGCGATGATCAAAAGTATCAAGTCAATTTTGGTCCCTCATCCCAGGTCGCCAATGATGAAGCATGCCACAACTTATGGATGAGGCTTCTTTATCCAATCCAATTGGCATATTAAGATATATCCTCTAGTGATTCCAAGTGGGTGGTTCTTTCAATATTTGTTTCATTATTGTCTTGGTAGGGACCAAAATTGGCTTGATACTGTTGGACATCACACTTTGATGTATTTACCCAGTTAAGGAGAGCCAGACATTGTGGTTGTAGGAGAGCCAGCATTGTGGTTTTGGAGGCCAGCAATTGTGGTTTTGGAGTAATCCACAAGAAGAGCATTTTGCTGAATGAAAGCTTTAGAAGAGGCCAAATAAAATTTGTTTAGTTGGAAAGGCACAGCAGGCCAAAGTATACTGAGATTATCCGAAGCAGGTATTGATAAGTACATTGCATGCCCTGTCTTGACTCCCCTTCAGCTTTTTGACATTTGTAATTTATGGACTTGGAAAAAACCTGTTTTGGTAGCAGATGGCAGACAGGGGTTCCTGATACACTGGGAAACTGGTGGAATCTTTTTTTGGAAAAAGCAAGGCCATTTTCCTACATGAGGAGAGAGCCTATTGTTCCATAACCATGGTCAGTCATATCTGAAACCGTGCTAGGAAACAAAAGTGAACGTAGTAAGGAATTATCTCTGTTATGCAAATTTTAGAAACATTAATCCACAAACACTCCATAAATGTTGCCACATAATAAAGATTATTGAACAGCGGTGACATCTGGCCTCTCAAAAATAAGCAAGCGTTTACTAAAAAAACGCACCAGTATAATATAACAATTTTCATTGGGAATATATAAAATCTGGAAATGCAAGAATTATCTACAGGGTTGAAAGATTTTGTGGAATGTCACAAGTTATCATGGACTGCACAACAATATTTCTAAAGCACAAGTTACTAACTTGTGTAACGATATATCTGTAAGAGACAGTAGTTAGTGACAGATTCCTTACCTTAGAATATCCCCAGGCGTCAGGCTGGATCCGGAAAGTTTTTGCGTAGCAGTACCCTTGCGCGTCGGTAGGCGGCGTTGTGCGGCTCCGCGTCCGTCGTCGGCGTTGTGATCGCCGGGATGACGTCGCGGGCAGTACTTAGACGCCGCCCCTGGGCGCTGACGTCAGTTCTGTACACGACTTTCCGCGCCAGGAACGCAGAGCCATGCAAGAAGCTGACATAGGTGTCTGAAAAATACTAGGGCCCTGAAAGGGATGTCCTTAACCCTAGAAATCAGTTCGCAGAACGGGGAGGATGGGTGGGCGGTAGGAATCTGTCACTAACTACTGTCTCTTACAGATATATCGTTACACAAGTTAGTAACTTGTGCATCTGAAAGAGACACGTTAGTGACAGATTCCTTACCTTAGAATAGATACCCCAGCAATACCAACCCCGGTGGTGGGTCTGCGAACAAAGATCAGACAAGGAAGTCCTGGAGGACAGAACGGCCAAAGAAGCCGTCCCTCCGGACCTGACTGTCAAGGCAGTAATGTTATGTAAACGTGTGCAGCGAGGCCCACGTAGCTGCCGGACAGATAACCGGCAGCGGAACACCGCGGCCCAAGGCCATGGTAGCAGCCGTTGCCCTGGTGGAATGGGCACGCAGCCCAACAGGAGGCTCCTTCTTAGCCAAAGAATAGCAGGTGTTGATGCACAAGGTAACCCAGCGGGAGATGGTTCGTTTGTGCACCGCCCGACCTTTTTTGGCGCCCACGTAGCCAACAAAGAGCTGGTCATCCACCCGGAAGTGTTTTGTGCGGTCGATATAGAAGGAGAGCGCACGTTTTGGGTCCAGACGGTGGAGCCTCTCTTCCTCTCTGGAAGGATGCGGAGGCGGAAAGAAGGTAGGCAAAGTGATGGGCTGCCCAATGTGGAAGGCAGTAACCACCTTTGGCAAGAAGGACGGACGCGTCCGAAGAACAACCTTGTCTGGATGAACAGACAGAAAGGGAGGTTTGCAAGATAGAGCCTGGAGCTCACTCAACCGCCGAGCGGAGGTGATGGCCACCAGAAAGGCTGTCTTCAGAGAGAGAAGACGAAGAGGACAACTATGTAGAGGCTCAAAGGGAGCGCACATTAAAAAGGTAAGAACCAAGTTCAAGTCCCACTGAGGCATCACAAACGGAACAGGAGGGAAGAGGTGTGTAATGCCTTTTAAGAATCTGTTAACAACAGGGGACTTGAAAAGGGAGGGCTGAGCAGGGAGCCTGAGGAAGGCCGAGATAGCACAAAGATAACCCTTGATGGTACCCAGGGCAGAACCCTGTTGGGCCAGAGAAAGAAGGAACAGAAGGACCTCAGAGAGAGGGGCAGAAAGGGGATCCACAGCCTTTGCTGTGCACCATGCCACAAATTTGTTCCACCTGCAGGCGTATACCACCTTAGTGGAGGGACGCCTGGCTGCCAGAATCACATCACAAACTTCGGGAGGCAAGTCGAAAGGAATCAACTGCAGCCGCTCAATCTCCACGCAAGCAGGTGTAGACTGGACAGGTTCGGGTGGAGGACCGTCCCCTGCTGCTGCGACAGAAGATCCTCCCGAAGAGGCAGACGGATCGGGGGATCTACGCTCATACTGAGTAGCTCGGGATACCAAACTCTTCGAGCCCAGTCCGGAGCCACAAGAATGACTTGGGCCCGGTCGTGCCGAATCTTCTTCAACACTCTGGGTAGAAGTGGTATAGGCGGAAAGGCGAACAACAGACCGCAACTCCACTCGCGACGAAAAGCGTCGCCGAGCGAGTGCCGCCTTGGAAATTCCAACGCGCAGAACTGATGACATTGCGCGTTCTCTTCGGTGGCGAATAGATCTAACCAAGGCTCTCCCCATTGTAGAAAGAGTCCTTGCGCCACTTCCGAGTGAAGACGCCATTCGTGATCCATCATGCACCTGCGGCTGAGTTCGTCCGCCCTGGCGTTCAGGGAACCTGCCAGGTGTTGAACCATCAGGAACATGCCCTGATGTTCCAGCCATGTCCAGAGGCGCAGAGCCTCCTGACAGAGGGTCCACGACCCCACCCCGCCCTGTTTGTTGCAGTACCACATGGCGGTGGTGTTGTCTGTGAACACCTGCACTACCTTCCCTTTGACAGAGGGAAGGAATGCCTTGAGTGCAAGTCGGATCGCCCGGAGCTCCAGAAGGTTGATATGGAGCCGGGACTCCGCCGGAGACCAGAGGCCTCTGATCTCCGCCTCTCCCATGTGACCGCCCCATCCCAGGAGGGACGCGTCCGTCAAAACTGTGTGCTCTAGCTGGGGAAGGGAGAGGGATCTGCCCATGACCCATTGCCGGTTCGAGAGCCACCACTGCAACTGTTTTGCAGTCCCCTCCGAGATCTGGACGTGATCGGACAGGTTGCCCTGGTGCTGCGCCCACTGGAACTTCAGGTCCCACTGCAGAGCCCGCATATGCCATCTGGCATGATTGACCAGCAGGATGGAGGAGGCCATGAGGCCCAGCAGCCTCAGGGTCATCCGTACCGAAACCCAGGATAAAGGCTGAAAGATCGGAATCATAGCCTGAATATCCCAGACTCGCCGTTCGGGAGGATAGGCCCGAAACTGCGTCGTGTCCAGAACTGCTCCGATGAAAAGGAGCTGTGGAGAAGGAATCAGATGCGACTTCGGCACATTGATGGAGAACCCCAGCGAGTGCAGGAGTTCGGCCGTAGTCTGGAGGTGGGAGACGACTGCCTGGGACGAGCCCGCCTTCAGCAGCCAGTCGTCGAGGTAGGGGAAGACTGAAACCCCTGCCCGGCGCAGATGAGCTGCGACCACCGCCATCACTTTCGTGAACACCCGAGGGGCACTTGTAAGGCCAAAGGGGAGCACGGAGAACTGAAAATGCTCGAGGCCTACCGTGAACCGTAGGTAACGCCGGTGGGCCGGCAGGACGGGGATGTGGAAATAAGCGTCCTGCAAGTCCAACGCTACCAACCAGTCTCCAGGGTCGAGGGCAGTCAAGACCTGAGCTAGGGTGAGCATCTTGAACTTCTCCTTCCGGAGGAAGCGATTGACGTTCCGGAGGTCCAAGATAGGACGCATGTCCTCCTTGTCCTTTTGGGCACCAGGAAGTAGTGGGAGTAGCAACCACGTCCTACTTCTGGGGTCGGAACATGCTCGACGGCCCTCTTGGCCAAGAGGGCCGTGACTTCCTTCTGCAGAAGTACCAAGTGATCCCCTGACATGCGGTGGAATTGAGGTGGCATGGCTGGGGGTGGTCTCGAAGGGGAGGGAGTAGCCCCTTCGGACAATGTCCAAGACCCACCTGTCCGAGGTGATGGGATGCCAGTGGTGAAGGTGATGGCGGACCCTGCCCTCTACTGGCGTGCTGTGCACCTGAAAGGAGGGACTAGGAGGGCTTGGAGGCCGCGGACGGGTTGGAGATGGTGGCCTGACCCGCACGCTGGTTGCCCGAACCGCCACGGCGGTATCCACGTCCTCGGCCACGCGAAGACGCCTGCTGCGCGGGCCGGTGGCTGGGCTGCTGACGTGACTGGGCGCCCCTTCCGTGGCCACGATAGGGGCGAAAAGCAGAAGTTAGCGGAGGGCGTGTAGCAGAAAGGCCCAGGGACTTGGCAGTAGCCCGTGAGTCCTTAAAGCGCTCCAACGCATGGTCTGCTTTGGACCCAAAAAGACCGACTCCATCAAAGGGCATGTCCATGAGAGTATTCTGGACATCCCCTGAAAAACCAGTGGTTCTCAGCCAGGCGTGGCGACGCAGCGCCACCGTCGTTGCAATAGACCTGCCCAGCGAGTCGGCGGTATCAAGGCCACATCGTATTGTGTATTTGGCCGCATCCCTTCCTTCCGCAATGGCGCGGGAAAGCAGTGTCTGGACCTTCTCAGAACACTGGGGCAAAACAGTCGCCACCGAATCCCACAAGGAGTGGGTATATCGGCCCAAAAGACAAGCGGTGTTGATGGACCGCAAGCCAGCACTGGAGGAAGAAAACCCTTCTTCCCAAATTGATCCAGGCGTTTGGATTCCCTATCCGGAGGGGCGGTAGGGAAGGCGGTTTGGGAAGCGGAGGCTTGGACAACCAAGCTCTCAGGAGTGGGGTGGACAGAGAGAAATAGGGGTCGCCCGGAGCTGGGCGATGGCGTCGGGACACGTTCCTATCCACAGGAGCCCCTGTGTTGGGCTTGGACCAGGCGCCCAAAAGAACGTCAGTGAGGGCATCGTTAAACGGCAGCACAGTCTCCGTAGAGGAGGCTGCCGGCTGAAGCACCTCTGTCAAGAGATTAGTCTTGACCGCCACAGTAGGGAGTTGGAGATGTAAGGCTCCAGCCGCCCTACGCAACACCGTTGCAAAATTGGCTCCCTCCTCCGTAGCCACGGGAGGAGACAGCATGCCAGTGTCAGGGGAAGTATCTAGACCACTGGCATCCCCTAGTTCCTCTGTCCAGTCCTCATCATACTGACACTGTTGTGCCAGAGGGTCCTCAGACCCCTCCCAGTCCTCCTGGTCCTCCTCCGGTTCAAAATAAGGAGGAGGAGGGACATTTGGGACCCAAGGTCTCATCGGCGCCGGAACCGGCGTCGAGCGACGTCGGTCCGGTTCCATGTCCGGAGCCGGAAGGAACTGGGGGACGACGCCGCCCGGAGCCCCAGGCGGCATCGAGAACGGCACCGGAGACATCGGCGTCGGCGGAGGCGTAGTCAGGTCGAACGGCGTCGATGGGGGTTGCGGAGCCGGGATCGAGGCCGGGGCCGGAGCCGGGATCGAGGCTGGAGGCACGGGCGACGCCGGGGCCGGAGCCGTCGGCGACGCCGGGGCAACCCCATCAGGGCCCGCGGGGCCCGAAGGCGCACCGGAGGGACCTTGAGGCCCGAAGAGGCGGGCCATGGCCGACAGGAATTCCTGTATTTGGGCCGGATCCGCCCCCGAACCCGGAAAGGACGGGTATTGCGGGGGCGACTCCACAGGCATGTCCGGGGCGGCGGGGACGGTGCCGGGAGGGGCCTCAGCCGAGTCGCGAGACCGGCGAGGCGAAGTCCTAGAGCGACGATGCTTTTTGGACTTTTTGTGCTTAGACTTACCGGACGACGAAGACTTGGATCCCGACGACCGGTGAGGACTCCGCGACCGACCCCTCGACCTCTCACGCGACCGGGGCTTGGTGTGGCGCGGAGCCGACTGCCGGGCCTCGAGGAGCTTTCGAGACCGCTCTCGCAAAGCTTCGGGTTGAGGGCCCGGCAGTCGGAACACGACTCCGTGTCGTGGCCTCGGCCGAGGCAGAAGAGACACTCCCGATGCGGGTCTGTGATGGACATCATCCGAGCACAGGCGCCGCAACGTTTAAAGCCGGGCATCCCTACGACACCTTGGAGTCGATTTGAAGAAAACAGTGAAAAAATTCACCAAAAAAGTTAGTCAAAAAATGACTAGGGCACTGCTCTTCCCGGATCTGCGCTTGCTGGCACGGAAAAAGAAGAACTGACGTCAGCGCGCAGGGGCGGCGTCTAAGTACTGCCCGCGACGTCATCCCGGCGATCACGACGCCGACGACGGACGCGGAGCCGCACGACGCCGCCTACCGACGCGCAAGGGTACTGCTACGCAAAAACTTTCCGGATCCAGCCTGACGCCTGGGGATATTCTAAGGTAAGGAATCTGTCACTAACGTGTCTCTTTCAGATGTAATCATATAGAACAGAAGTGTTCTGGAATGATTCACTGGTAAGTTTTGATTTCTAACTAGACTAACTGGCGAAGAAAGCTGCCACTTGAGGGATTTTCTGAAATGTTTTAAGTTAAGTTGGTTTTCAAATTTTAATTATATGTAATCCGTGAAATGTGTATTAATTTAGCTTTCAAAAATTCTTATGAACAGTCAGTGACCATGGTTTATGCTATAATGTCCTGTCTGCGCCCTAGAAGTCTGTATAGAAGGCTATCCGATGTTGGTCAGCCCTTTGAAGGACTCCAGGTGCTTCCAGTCTATCGTCCATAAAGCATCTGCTGTTTCATATTATGCTCATAATAGCTAAATATACAGAGTTGGGGGACCCAAGATGGGCCTAGACTGCACACAACATATAATTATCCTATCCCCTGTTAATATTTTCTTTTCCTAGTTCAGTGGTTTAGCTACCACACAGAAAGATACCCACATACTGGGAGAATAGAGCACATTTTAACCTGTGTTCAGACCTATCTTCTAAACGCCATTGGATCCCCTGTCAACCAACCATCTTGGACCAAGTAGGGGGTAAGGCACTGCCCATTTGGATAATTAATTTCCACTAACTATTGAATATCATGATCCTGAGGCTAACATAGAGACAATTCTGGCTGTCTGCGGTCATGTGCATTTACTGAATTTTCTAATGCACCAAAGAAAAAGTTACTTACCTTCAGTAGTATTCTTTAACTGCAGATTCCTCACCTCTTAAATCTACTACAGGTGCTCTTCGGCATCGGTAGGTGGCGCATCAACTCTATCTCAGCTCCAAGATCAACCCTGGCTATGACATCACTAAGTCATATGAGGTGCCACCCCAGCTCATTGATGTCAGTTCCTTTAAATTCTGCAAGATTCGATGCAGATCTGGAGTTGCTCTCCTTGGAAGAGTTCCTTCTCAAATTATAGCACTGCAATGTTTTAAGGATATCTCCCCTGAAAATATCAGGGTTTAAACTCTATCGTTCCTGTCAGAACAAAGTATCAAACTTGGACCCTCACAATCTCCATCTGCTCTTTGGGACCCAAACATGACTGCAAGTCGTGCAACGTTTAACAGAATAATTGATACCTTTTCTTATATTCTTCCTTGTAGCTCTTCAATTAATGTTGTTTTTGTCTCTGTCTGTGCTATCCCTCCCCTATGCCTTTGTATACCCACCCTCTTCTCACTCTTTAGGATGACAGATAGAGCCTGGATCATTCTATATAAAAACTCTGAGTTTATAGTCTAAAGTTTAAAGTCTACTCCAAGAATAAAATCGAATATAGGTTGGGAGATAGCATTGTTCGTTTGGTAATGAATTAGTGGACAATGTGGCTTTTCATTTCCTTAAGTAATTAAGCTATATTAATTACACCAACTGTCCACTATCAACACTGGCTTCTTGTTAAATTTCTGACTGAGGATACATTAATACCTTTTAATGCCCAGTTTGGGGCCTACTTTACAACCAATTTTCCTTAATTTGCCAGGATCAACAGTGTCTTTCACACACCAAAAAGAAGGGGTCACTTACGGTTTGACAGAATGGGAGCCCTGCCAAAAACTGGCTGGGTTCGTGCCCTGTGAAACTTGCAATTCTCTTAACTTAGCTTGCTACCCTGTTAGAAATCTAAAGCCTGGTAGCCATGCCATCACATGATCATCAGGTTAATGTGTTGTAGGACCTGTCCTAAGTTCGGCAGACCTTCCAACACCTTTTCACATCCTGAGACCACCATGCTAGAACTCTGATGTGCAGGGAGATAACTAGCTGCATATCCTTGCTATTGTTTTTTGTGTGTTCACAAACAAACTGTTGGGGTTTACTTGTAAAATATAAAAATGCAGATAGGCCGGAATAGCATCTCTCACCAAAGCAATCTTTGACAAGCAGGAGGGGATCTCAAAATGAGGCAGACGATAATCCTCCAAACAAGTGGAAGGCAGCGGCTTCTGCTGCACAAGTGGGCTGGCCGGCTCACCGCCAACCCTTTGTATAGTGGCACCTTTGAAGTACTGTAGAGATCTGTAGAGCTCTATATCAGTATGACTAAAATGCACCAAGAAGCAAGCTCTTCAAATGCCTTTGTGAGGCCTACATTTTTCTGCATGGCCTTCACTCAAGTTACTAGTTTGTGGTGGCATTCACAGTAAGATAAAACAAGGCTATTGGCCAATAGGTGATATTCAACTAAAGTTTTCAAAGTAGTTAGATTACAAAAAACATATGTTAAGGTGGGAAACGATTGTGATAACTAAAGAGAAGAATAAAACAGCAGTGTATATTTACAGGCTCTCCGGGCATCCCAGGGAATCCGATGATGCCAATATCTCCTTTGGGTCCTGCAAAGCCTTGACGTCCGACTGCACCAGGAGGACCTGGTTCTCCCGGCATTCCTTTCTCTCTGCCTGGAATCCCTGGCATGCCGGGGAGGCCAGACGATCCCGGCTGTCCTTGCTCACCTAGAATTAGGTAAAAAAACAATAGGTTACATTTATGCAAATTAATATCATGTTAAAAAAACAAAACTTAATCAGAAACATCTTAAGGATTTTGGGGGCCTGGGCCAAACCTATTTTGAGGGTCCTGTTCACAACAACTTTGAATTTATTATCCATTTTCAGCTAAATCGCACCCGTTGATCATACCTTAGAAGTTAAGCAATAGTAAAAGGAAGAAGAAAATTGATAGGCAATTGCTTTCCATACCGTTTAACATTTCTCCTTTTCTCGAGGTGCCCTCCGACTGCCTTGACCCACATACAGCACACAGATTGGCAAGAAAGTGGACCATGAGGCAGCCTTTTATGAGGCTGAGGTATACTTGCCAACATTCTATTACCAAAAGAGGTTATTACAGCTTGACTATTCTGATAAATTAATGAAGGCCCTGTACCGATCAAATAACAAGATCCTCCTTTGAAAGGTGGAGCCCTGGGCCAGAGCCCACTTTGCCCAGGCCTTAAAACATCTCTGAACTTAATGAAATGTCACCCTCACACACTTGAGGACCATCTACTGAACAGTACTGGGAAGTTGAGACTGAACATATCTGGGGAGCAGATCTGTTTGGTTACTGATTGCGTTCCAAGTTTGGAGAGAAGGAGAATGCTGAAAAGCTAATACACATGTTAATTTGATTACATGTACCATACAGCACTGTCAAATATGGATACAAAATATTTTAGGAATCACATAAAATATGAGTATTCTAATTTTCTATATGACAAATAATATCTATATGACTAATAAGGCTATTGACATAAGGCTAAATGATGATGATAAGCAAGTTTTATAGAGCGCACAGATGCTCCTACGAGTGTCCTGGCGCTAGTCTAGCAGCAAGTCAACTATTGCAGGGTTTAAAGCCATGTTTTTAGCTTATTTTTAAAAATGTGCTCAAAGCGCTCCTGCCTCAAATGCAGGGGAGTTTATTCTATTTAACAGTGCACAGGACAGAAGAATGAGTGCCCACTAGTCCTTACACTGTTGACTCTCTGCTTCTTCTAAGGCCTGCTTCGAGGTTCGGAGATTCTTAGCAGGGTAGTAGAAATGGACTCTACAAGACAAGTAGCTTGGGCCAATGTTATTTAAAGCACAGAAAGTCAGCAACACGGTCTTGAACAGAATTATCTTCCTAATAGAGAGCCAGTGCAAACAATGAAAATAATTAGAGGTTCTGGTTCTCCGAGGAAGATTCAACAAAAGTCATACCGCAGCATTCTGTACCACTGGAAGCTTACGGATGGCATAGTCCGGGAGTCCAAGATACAAAGCGTTGGCATAATCTAACCGGGAAGTAATGAGAGCCGGAATAACAGTTTTCCTGGCAGAAAAAGACAGAAAAAACAAAAACTTGTTGAGTGCCCGCAGGAGCCCGAAACACATTCCAGCCACTGAACTAATCTGCGGTTGGAAAGTTAGCCGAATGTTGAACTTAACTCCTAAGTTCTTGGGCACCTCTGTATGAGAAACTGGGGTGGGGGTGCGGGGCTCCATCCAGCCAGCATGCTGGCCAGTTGATAGGAGTCGGGGTACCAAAAAGAGTATTTCTGTCTTGTCGGTGTTACACAACAGCTGTTTCTGATACATCCAAGCAAACACAGCAGTCAGGCAAGGCTTGATTGAATCAGGGGCAAGATCCTTGCGACTCTCGAAGGAAAAGAGGATCTGGGCATCATCTGCATATGATGCATATGATATGATTTTGGCCTTGAAAGACTCTACCAAAATGGCAAGAGGGTAAGATATTGAACATAGTAGGGCTAATAGCAGAGCCCTGAGGCACCCCAATTGAAATTGCCTTTTTGCCAAATGCAAAGGTGGAAGCCATAACTCCTGTTCTCTCTTATCCAAAATGGAGGCCATCCACTTAAGTGCCATCCCCTTTATTCCAATCCTCAGGAGGCGGTCAAAAAGAGAGAGATGAGGTGCTGTGCCAAAGGCTGCTGATAGATCTAATAAAAACCAGCACAGCCTTGCTACAAGTATCTACCATACATTTAATGTGCTCAGTAATCTCCAAAAGGGCAGTATCAGCACTCAGGCTCTGCCTAAAGCCTGACTGACTAAGATGCAGGAGATGGTTTGTCTCCACATCGCAGGAGAGCTGTCTATTAATAAATCAAAATCCTATATCATACGCCTGTTGCTTGGATCAAGCCCTGGTGGGCATGGAAAACCTACATTGTTTTCGGTATGGAACTTGAGCAGCTATGGGGATATGTGGATTAGAGAGGGGTTAGACTGTGTGCACTGCTTGTTTTTTATTTATACGGAAACAATGTGCTTTACACATTGATAAAATGTATTTTAAGAAGACAGGTTTGCAGTAGATTTAGGTGCCACAGATTTTGTGTGTCCAGGAGCACAGAGGTATTCCAAAGGAATGCTCTGCCATACTTGATTATTCCAATATGGTGTGAAATGCTATACTTATTTGAACAGCATGCAAAAAATTAGCAAGTCACACATTTAAATGACTGAAAACATAAAAAGGCATGCCAACAGAGTAAAAACCATCAAACAAATATAAAACCACACAAAGTGTCAAGATGTAGTGAATTTAAAACAAATATTTAATTATCTTCTAACATGAGCATACAGTACATGAAAATGACTTTTAGGCAGAAAACTTGGTACTGATGTGCATTTAAGATTAATGGAGTTTCATACCTCGTGGCCCTGTAAATCCAACAGGTCCATCTGCCCCAGGATCCCCTTTCTCTCCCTTAGAAGATACTGGTGAAGCACTTGGTACACCTCGAGGACCCACTGCACCTCTTTCACCTAACAAGAAAAGAAAAAAAGTATTAGAACATGTGCATGATTTGATAAATATACTCAAGGAGAAACGTTATAGATTAAATAATTTGCAACAGCTGGATTAAAGGATAAAAGACATTCAAGACTCATGCTGTCTAACATTGTTTTTCCATTTGGAGGTTAACAGTGAAACATTAAACTTCTGCTTGTTGCCCATGTTTTCTGGTATGAGTGAAGGCATTAAAATACTCACCTTTAACCCCTGGGCGACCGGGCATACCAGGACTGCCATCTCGTCCAGGAGAACCTGGAAAGCCTTTGAAACCATTAGGCCCTGGAAGTCCCGTTGGGCCAGGCATTCCAGGGAATCCCAGTACACCAGGAAAGCCCTTTTCACCTGCAAGAGTAGTTAAATGTTACCATCTATACATAACTGTGAAATTACAATGGTGTTACCTACATACATCACAGGGTGACTGAGAAAGAAGAGACTAACGACAAGGGTAGTAACGTGTGACTAGAGACAAAATATATAAGAAAGCACACTACTCACAGTCTTCAACTTATAAATATTAGCTACATTTAACAATTACCACCACATTTCTAAAAATTATGTTACATTATGCAAAAAATAGTCTTGATTTGACAATTTATTAATCAAAGTAGTTCTAATAAATTTCATGGCTATTTAATATTTTAAACAACACCTGCAAATAAATATCCCAGAAGAGGATTCGTCAATCTAAAATAAATATAGGATACTGAGTTTAAAGTTCATTCAATGAAGTAAGTGCATAAAATGACAACTAGAAAGTCCCACACCAACTACTAAAATTGGTCTGCATCTCTTTCTATAATCATTACATTTTTGGGGCGCATAATAACACACAATAATAGAGGCAGATTGGGCTTTGAAATACCTGTAGGCTTTGAACATGATGAATTCAAGATGCCTCTATTTTAGATTATATAGTATTCTACAATTAAAAACTACTTTAAAAAGGCTGATGCAAAAGCTCCCCTCTAGCTGGGTGCACTATACCAGTGGTGAGGGTACAGGTGCATGAGCCCTGTACACCTACAGAGTCTAAGTCCATTCTTAGACATTGTAAGTGCAGTGCTGCCAATAAGAGTATATGGTGCTGGGAGTTTGTCAGTACGAACTCCACAGCACCGTAATGGCTACACTGAAAACTGAGAAGTTTGGTATCAAACTTCTCAGCACATTAAACCCACACTGATGCCAGTGTGGGATTTAATGAAAAATGCACACAGAGGGCATCTTAGAAATGCCCCCTGAAAACTAACCTACCACTAGTGTCCAGGCTGAGTGGCTGCTTTCAGCTGCCACCACCAGACATGTTTCTGGACCCCTGGGTCGAGAGCCTGCTGGGCTCTGGGGCCTGAAACAATGTACATCCTGGGACGAGGTGCCAAGCCTCCTCCCCCAGGATGGGCAGGGTTCACGAAGGGGAAGCTTCAAGTGTGGAGTTTGAAAACCTAAAGAAATTCTTTAAAATTGTACTGTTTAACAAAAACGATTTTACTTACCTGTTTACAGGAAATGTCCCAGAGTAGTATCCAGGTATACTATGAGTAAGAAATGTAATCTCAAAAGTAACTTACCTGTAATCTTACAGAAAATATCATTCAAAGTATATGCACTGTATTTACAAAGCATTGCATTTCTCAATAACAATAGTGTAAGTCAAACCAAAGTACATTTACAATTGCAATTTAAACTGTTTACAAACTGCATTACTACTGTAAAGTATTTATTGCTTACCTGTGCCAGGCTTGCTTGGTTCTAGAAAATAAAATAACTAAAAGAATATTTTTATACAAAAACAATTGGTCTGAGGTTCAGTCTTTGAGTGTGTGAATTCATTTGCTGACTGAGTGTGTACAACAAATGCTTAACACTGTCCTCTGATACTGCCTTACTGCTCGACCACACTACCACAAATAGAGAGTGAGGTGCTATCTAACTTTACCTCTGCCTACCTTTGGGGTTCCACTGGACTTTGTGCACACTATACCTTACTTTGGTATAGTATATACAGAGCTAGCTTCCTACATTTGTGGATCAGCGGTGGGATATACAAGTTTGCATTTGTTGGACTACTTGGTTACCACCTGATCACACAACAGAACTCTTAAATTGTCTTTAGAATTCAGATTTTTTCAAATTGGCATTTTTGCAAAATTACTAAGAGTCTTCCTAGGGCCTTGGTTAAGTCCCTGTAGAATTTTAGAAAAATAAAAAGTCACTTTAGCTAGGGTTAGAGGGGTTAGAAGTTTTTTTAACAATGTCTCAAAACAAGAACCCAGCTGTTAGTGAAAATAACCACAATGCCACAGAGGATGTGGTTGAGGAGCTTGACCTCGCCCCTTACCTTCACTTGTCTTTCAAGGAGGTAAGGTCCCTATGCACAATTAAAAACATAGCCATGGGGTCCCATCCCACCATCAAAAGCTCCAGGAGCTGTTGGCTGGGTATGCTAAGGACCACCCATCTGAAAATGGTGAAGACTAATCAGATGAGGAAGAAGAGGGAGAAGATGACCAGGTAGAATAACTTCCCCCACTTCTTAGGGAGAAAAGGGCCCCAGTGGCCCCGACTCCAAGAATCAACCTCTCAGTACCTAGATCCCACACAGGTGGGTCAGGCACTACTGAGGACATTGAGGAAAGCCTCAATGAGGAGGACATCCTGCTGGCCAAAAGGTTTGACCTAGAGACCAAACTCCTGGCTCTAGAAAAAGAAAGAGCAGTGATGAGCCTAGGACCCATCAATGGTGGCAGCAATCTAAAAAATATAGAAAAGGAAGGATCCTATGATCCCAAGATCCCTAAAGGGATTGTTCCTAAATTTGAGGTGGGTGATGATATCACCAAATGGTTCACCGCCTTTGAAAGGGCTTGTGAAGCCAGAAGGGTGAAGAAAACTCACTTGGGGGCACTCCTTTGGGAATTGTTCTCTGGTAAGTGCAGAGACAGACTTCTGACCCTTAGTGGGGCAGCTGCTGTGTCTTATGACCTCTTGAAGAGAACTCTGATTGAGGGATTTGGACTCACAACTGAGGAGTATAGAATTAGATTCAGGGGGGCTCAGAAAACCCAGAGTCAGCCCTGGGTGGAATTTGTAGACTACTCAGTTAAGACACTAGATGGCTGGTTGACTGGAAGCAAAGTGCAAGATTATGATGGTCTGTATAGTTTGTTTATGAAAGAACACCTATTAAGTAATTGCGTTGATGCAAAGTTGAATCAGTATCTGGTAGACCTAGGTCCAATTTCTCCCCAAGAATTGGGAAAGGCGGCGGACCATTGGGTCAAGACAAGGGTAACGAATAGTTTCTTACCTGTCGGTATAGTTTTGAAGCTTGAAGACTTTCTGGATTCACTATGCTGTGCATTATTCCGCGGTCTAGTGGTTGGGTCCGGAATCGTAGTCTTTTTTCTGTTGTTTTTTTTTTTTCTTCGTGTAGCCCAGGTGGGCGTCGACGCCCCACAATTTGGTGTCCTCCCGTGACGTCGGCGCGCTTCCTCCGGAAGCTCCCACCTTAGGGCGCCATCTTCGGATTCTTTTTTTTTTTTTTTTGTCTTGTGCTTGTGTTGTTAATCCTTTTACCCTTTTAAAGGTGTTTTCCATTTGTTAGTCCCATCTTCCTCCTGTCTCATCTTTCTGGCGGAGGCGGGTGGGTTCGCTAGTGAATCCAGAAAGTCTTCAAGCTGCAAAACTATACCGACAGGTAAGAAACTATTCGTTTTGCAGCGTGAATCTTTCTGGATTCACTATGCTGTGCATAGATTTTGTAGCGGTTTGCTATATTTGTGGCGGCTGGGTGGAAGATGAGCGTTGGTTGTTGAATATATGTTGAAGCACTTTTTGACCTACTTGTGCTTCCTTGTTCATCTGTATATCCACGCAGTAGTGCTTAGTGAATGTGTGCACTGAAGCCCCTGTTGCCGCCAGGCAAATGTCTTGGATAGGTGTGTTTGCTAGGAAGGCTATTGTTGCTCCCTTTTCCTGGTTGAGTGAGCCTGAGCTGCTCCCTGTAGCTCTTGGCCTGCCTGTTTGTGGCAGTATTGAATTGTTTGTGCGATCCATCGTGCAATGGTATTTTTCGTCACTGGTCTGCCCAAGTGTGGGTCCGTCCTCATTACCACCCTGTCATTGTGAATCTAAATGTAGGGTTCTTGTAGTGTGAGTGCCTGCAACTCGCTCACCCTACGTAGCGAGGTAATCGCTACCAGAAAGGCCGTCTTTATTGTGAGCATATGTAGCGATGCCTTGTGGATGGGTTCGAACGGTGCTTTCATAAGCTGTGTTAGAACTACATTGAGGTTCCATGCAGGCGGTGGCATCCTCTTTGGCGGTGCTATTCTTTTGGCTCCTTCCAGGAATCTTTTTACTACTTGAGCTGTAAAGAAGCTTTTCCCTGTTTCTCCTCTTGTATAGGCTACTATTGCTGCCAGGTGCACTCTTAGCGAAGTGCAGCTTAGGTTACTTTTTAGTAAGTGTGTTAAGTATTTTAGCACAGTTGATTCTTTAGTGATTCTCCTGTGGAGCTTTTTGTTGATGCACCATTCAGTGAATCTCTTCCATTTTGCTGCATAGCATTTCCGTGTGGTGGGTCTCCTCGCTTCTCGCAGCACTGCCAGCGTGCTTTGTGGAAGCTTGAGGTGAGCGAACTCTAAGTCCTCAGGAGCCACGCTGCTAGGCTGAGGCTCTCTGGTCCTGGATGGAGTACCCTTCCGTTTTGTAGCGAGAGCAGGTCTTTCCTTCTTGGGAACTTGTGTGGTGGTCCCTGTGCCATCTCCACGATCTGCGAGAACCAGGACTGCCTGGCCCACTGTGGTGCTACCAGAATTAGTGTCATGTTGCTTGTTCTGCACTTGCTGAGCACTTTGTGTATCAGCGGTATCGGTGGAAAAGCGTAGGCAAATGTCTTTGACCAGCTCATCCATAGGGCATTTCCTTGGGATTGATGGCCTGGCTGCCTGGATGCGAAGTATTGGCATTTTGCATTCTGGTGTGTTGCAAACAGGTCTAGTTGTGGGATCCCCCACTTCTTGAATAGTTTTTGCGTCTCCTGCGCGTTGAGCTCCCACTCGTGTGAGATTGACGTTTGTCTGCTCAGTCTGTCTGCTTCCACTTTGTCCTTCCCTGGCAGATGTATTGCCAGGAGGTCTATTTGTAATGGAATTGCCCATTTCCATATCTGTTGCGCTAGATCTGAGAGCGCCACTGAGTTTGTTCCTCCCTGCTTGTTGATGTAGAACATCGTTGTGGTGTTGTCTGTTTGTACTAACACCCTTTGGCCGTACAGCTGTTTCTGGAATGCTTTTAGGGCAAGGAACACGGTCTTGAGTTCTAGGTAGTTGATGTGTTTGACGGCATCTGTTTGTGTCCATAACCCCCTTACCTTGAGCAGTTTCATGTGCACTCCCCACCCCATCTGGGATGCGTCTGTTGTGATGGTCACTGTTGGAGTTGGTGGTGTGAATGGGTTTCCCCTTGTTATGTTGCCCCTGTTCCACCATGCTATCTCTTCCTGCACTGCGTGCGTTACAACCACTAGATCTTCCCAACTCCCTGTTGCCTGTGACCACTGCTGTTGCAGCCATTCCTGGAATGGTCTCATGTGTAGCCGAATATTGGGGACTAAATGTATGCAGGATGCCATCATGCCCATGAGCTTGCTCACTGTCCTCACTGTCAGACGTTGCCCCTTCAGGTAGCGGCGAGTCTCCTTCAGTAGTGCGAGGATCCTTTTCTCGCTGGGGAACACCCTCCCTGAATGGTGTCGATCTTCGCACCCAGGAAGATCTTCACTTGTTCTGGTTCCAGCGATGACTTCTCCTTGTGTATGGAGAAGCCTAGTTTTGTCAGCGTTTGTGTGACTTGCTGAGTGTGTAGTTTGCATTGGTTGTAGGAGTTCGCTTTTACCAACCAGTCGTCTAGGTAGGGGTATACGTGTATCCCCTGTCTTCGCAGATGTGCTGCTACGGCAGATAGGCATTTGGTGAATACTCTTGGCGCTGATTTGAGGCCGAAGGCTAGGGCCGTGAACTGGTAGTGCGTCATGCTGATGGTGAATCTGAGCAGACGCTTGTGTCTTTGGTTTATGGGGATGTGTAGGTAGGCATCCTTGAGGTCTATTGTGGACATAAAATCCCCGTGCCTTATTTGAGGTATGACCTCTTGTAAGGACGTCATCTTGAACTTTTGAGTTTTGATGTATTTGTTTAGGAACCGTAGGTCCAGTATGGGCCTTAACGTTTCGTCTACTTTTGGTACGAGGAAGTAGTTGGAGTACACTCCTGTGCCCTTTTCTCTGTACGGCACCTTTTCTATAGCCTGTTTGTGGAGGAGTTCTTGTGCTTCCTGCCACAATAGTGACAGCTCTTTTGTTGAATGTTTTTTGTTTGTTGGCCTCTTGTTTGGTGGCCTCTTTACGAGTTCTATGCAGTAGCCGAACTGTATGATGTTGAGTATCCACTTGTCGGTTGTTATCTTCTCCCACTCCTGGGAGAAGTGTTTTAGTCTTCCTCCTACGGGCGTTGTATGATGGTAAATTTGTTAATGTTGTCTGTGTCTTTTGTTGTGCCGCGGCACTAGCGATGTTGGGGGTGCGGGCACGTGTTGTAGTGTGGAGTCACTTGGGGGCGGGTTGCTGGCCGCCTCTTCTTGTATTGCCTCGTCCGTTTGGTCGGCTACGAAAGGACTGGCCCCAGCCTTGTTGCTGCTGACCGTGTTGTGCCTGGCTGCTTCCCTGAAATGTTTGCTGGAAGGCCTGGTGCGATGTTCCCGGCTGGTTTCCACCTCTGCCGTTTGGTCTTCGTGAGGGGGTGCCCCTTCTCATACCCCTGAACTGTAGTGCTCCCATGGACCTTGCCGTTTCGTTATCTTTTTTGAGCTGCGTCAGCGTCTCGTCCACGGGCGTGCCGAACAGCTTTTCCCCGTTGAAGGGCAACTTCAGGATGTTGTTTTGTACCTCCGGCTTGAACCCGGAGATCCTGAGCCAGGCATGTCTCCTCTCTGTCACCCCGATCATCATCAGCCTGCTTGATGTATCAGCTGCGTCTAGGGCCGACTTTAGGCAGGTGTTGGCCATGTTCTTCCCCTCCTCCACCAGGTGTGCCGCTCTCTGCTGGTTTTCTGTGGGGAGCAGTTTGAGCAACTGCCCAACTTCTTCCCAGTGCTGGTAGGCGTGCCTATTTATAAGGGCGTTGGAGTTGGCAATGCGCCAATGTATTGCCGCATTCCTTTCAATTTTCCTCCTTGTGAGGTCTATCCTCTTGCTCTCCTTGTCTGGGGGCGGACCGGAGTTTGTGGGAACGTTGGCCCTCTTCCTGGCTGTTGCTGTTATTATTGAATCAGCTGGCACAGATCCCTGGATATATGGTGGATCCTTTGAAGAGTGTTTATATTTTTTCTCAGTTCTGGGTGTGACCGATCTGCAGGTAGATGGCTCCTTGAAAGCTTCCCTGCCTTGGTCTAGCACACTAGGGAGCATAGGAAGGAATTGGCTCCTAGTTTGTGTTGGTAGCAGTGTTTCCAGGAGAAAACAGGCTTTAGGCTTTTCCTCCTCCATTTCCACTCTATAGGTGGCTGCCGCGTCCCTGACGACCATGTTGTACACTCCTATGTCGTCCGGCGGCGAAGGCCTCGACGGATACGTCTCCACGGCCTCCTCCGGGTCTTCGGCGTCGAGATCCTGCCATTCCAGGTCTTGAGCCTCCGAGGGTGTCGAGCCGAAGTGCGTCTGCTGGTCGTCATTACCCTCCGTATAATCGTACAGGACCTCTTCGTCCTGTTGTTCCGACGGTTCGGGAGTTTTCGGCGGCTCGGTGCTGTCGAACTCCTCTTGCGTTTCCGCTTCGACGACCGTCGAGGGCTTCGAAGGGATGGTGTATCTACTCATCCGGTCGTCGAAGTCCTTCTTCTTTTGGATGATACTGGCCATTTCGGCCTCGAGCCTTTTCTTCTTCCTCTCCATCTCCGCCGCTTGATCGGCGTCGAGAGTTTCGGCAGTTCTCTTCGAGGTCGTAGTTGATGTCGGAGGTGCCTTCTGCTCTTTCCCTTCGGCGTCGAGTGCGGTTTCTCGGAACCGTGCTTCGACGACCTGGGTGTGTCAAGAGCTTTCGCCGACCGGGAGTCCTTTTCGAAGGATCCGCTGGGCTGTTTGTCCGTGGATGCAGCTTCGGTCGTCGAGTGCTTCGACACCGGTGCTCCTTTCGAGGACTTTGGCTCGGATTTTCGAGAGTCTGTCGGGGTTCTTTGGGTCGACGTGTCTCTTACCTCCTTCCTGAAAGTGTTATCGGTCTCTACGACCGTGCAGTCCTCTGGTCCCTCGGCGATGTTGTCCTCTTCTCCACTGGAGAGGCCCAGGTCCCGCAGCGATGGAGGTGGCCCTTGGCCCTGCATGCTGTAGTTTGCTCTCCTCTGTCTGTCCCTCACCCTGAGGGTCTTGGTGGCGAATGCTGCGCAGGCGTTGCAGTCGTCGCTTCGATGGTCGATCGGAAGGCAGAGGTTGCAGACTGGATGTTGGTCTTTCTGTGCAAACTTGTGGTGGCAGTTACGACAGAACTTGAATGGTGTCTTGTCCATTCCCGCGCTCAGGGAGCCCCCTGTGTGCGCATTCTCCGTTGGACAACGAAGTTTTTTCTACCTCTCACCAGCTTCGTCGTCCCGGTAGTATGTTCTTTGTCTTGTGATGAAGATCTCCAATTTTTCTCGGTTCTTTCTGCCTTTCTCTTACTTCTTCTCTCCTCTTCCAACTCTGGAGCTCTTCACGACGATCCAGACCCAACGGCGGAAAAAAGAATCTGAAGATGGCGCCCTAAGGTGGGAGCTTCCGGAGGAAGCGCGCCGACGTCACGGGAGGACACCAAATGGTGGGGCGTCGACGCCCACCTGGGCTACACGAAAAAAAAAAAGACTACGATTCCGGACCCAACCACTAGACCACGGAATAATGCACAGCATAGTGAATCCAGAAAGATTCACGCTGCAAAACTAGGAAGTCCACTGGGGGTGACTAAAAGAAAGGGGTTAAAAAACCTCCCCAGAGGAAAGACAGTGAGCCTCTTAAAGATAAAAGTAAGGAGACCCAGGTAGCCCCCCAAAAACCTGTCCAGGAGTGTTGGCCCAAAGACACCTCACAAACCAAAACTGGGTACCAAGGTAAGAATTGGGATCCCAACAAGGTATGGTGTCACAACTGTCAAAAGGCAGGACACCACACCAAGGACCCTAGCTATCCTAAAAACAAAGCCCCAAGTGTAGCTCCAGGGGTTGCCAGTGTAGCTTTGGAGGGTGATTCCTCAGATGAGTAAGTACTCCTAGCCTTCAACTGGAAACTGGGCCCAAACCGTGAGTGGCAAATTCCAGAGGGGAGTAGACACTCCCACCACCTACTGGTGAATGGAATCCCGGCCACTGCCCTGAGAAATACCTGTGCCAGTCACACTGTGGTGCATGACAAGTTGGTTCTCTCAAACCAGTATGTCCCAGGAGAATCAAAAAGAGTAAGGGCTGTCCCAGGGGGTGTCATTGTTAGGCCTGTGGCTGTAGTGCTTCTAGAAATAGCTGGGTCTCTTAGATGGAGAAAGGTGGTAGTCAGTAAAGACCTCCCCTTGATTGTCTCCTTGGGAATGACCACCCAGAGGTTGGTCCGAGCCAAAGAGAGGTACTGGTCCAATGCCATACCTCACCCAAGAAACCTGGGGGGGCTCAACCTGCAGTTAGTGCAGCTAAGCCCCAAAAGAAAAAGAAGAGACAGTATGGGAAAGGTGGACAACTGTTAGCCACAGTTCCAGTGGGCCAGGGAGATTCTATCCCAGTAAGGGAAAACTCCAAAATTGGCACTGGTGAAATGAAATGAAATTTGTACTTGTAAAGCGCACTTATACCCCCAAAGAGGTGTCCTGGCGCTGTACGCATACAGCTGTGGAACCCTTCCTGGCTTTTCCCTGTGAAATGTCCACTCCTGGGCACCCCCAGGGTGAAGCCAGGCATCCCAGCGCTGTTGGGGCCGTTGTGGAGATTAAGCAAGCTATTGCCCAGAGTTGCAGAGTGGGACCCATGATTAGAATAGGCACCGAGGCGAGAATTATCAGGTCCGAGGAAATTGAGCCCAAGACCCGCCGAGGCGGGAATTGAACCCTGGTCCCGGGCCAGATTTCTGCATCAGGGTCTGCCGCTCTAACCATTGAGCCACACTTCTACACTCCACTGGTGAAGTCCCCCCTAGCCAACAAAAGACCTGACTAGTCAGGCAACTGTCCAGCCTGAGTTGGTGGCTCCTCAGCTGGCAGAACAGAGGGTGGAAGAAGGGTGTTCACTACCAAGTGCAGTGACCCCCTACCCTAAAACAGCAGATAGGCCCCCAGAACCTACAGAAACCTGTAAGTTATCCCCTTCACCTGCTGGGGAAGAGCTAAAGGTGTGGTTCTGGGCACTGACAGCTGTTAGTAGCCTCTGCTGGGTGTTAGCCTTCATGGCAGCACTGACCTTGGCATGGTGGCCTAGCCCCCTGCCAATAGCAAGTTAGGCCCCCTGACCCTATTGGTCATGGTGGGGTTGCTCGAGCTGTGGGTAACCTCCGTGGGTAAGCTGGGCAATGCCCTAGCTAAGTTAGAAGTTGCAGAGGTAGGCACCTCTGAACCCAAACTAAAAAGATGGGGTGAAGACACTAAAGAGCTAGGAAAGGAGCATTGGGAATTAGGTCCTGAAACTGTTGAGGTAGGCCAGCTACCCCAAGGAACTGACCTGGACAGAAGGATGTAAGGCAGAGTAGGCCCTGCAACTTTCAAGCCACTTCCTCTACTCTTCCTCACCTGAAAGACTAGGAAGACTCTCCCAGGTTTGGCTGAGTCTCCTGGCCTTTGGGCTGGGGGGGTTATTGTGTGAGAAGCTGGGATTTTGTTGCAGTAACGCCCCCCCCCCTACACTTTTTGCCAGACTACTGATTCACTTTTGACTTGATGGGCCCTGGGTCCCTGCCAATCAGGTTCCCAGGGTCTGTGTTCTTTCCCCAAACCCAATTGGCATCTCTGGCCACAGGTCAGCCCCTGGTAAATGGTACCACAGGTACCCAAGGCACTGTGACCAGGGAAGACCTCTAAGGGCAGCAGCACTTATTTTGCCACCCTTAGAGGCCCTGCAGCTTTAAACACACACACTGCCTTCGCAGGCTGCGTGTCTTGATGCTGAACAAAGTGAGGAGTCGACATGGCACACATCCCTGTGTGCCATGCCTACAACCCCCTGCCCTGGCATAGATCAGTCACCCCTCTAGCTGGGTGCACTATGCCAGTGGTGAGGGTACAGGTGCATGAGCCCTGTACCCCTACAGTGTCTAAGTCCATTCTTAGACATTGTAAGTGCAGTGCTGCCATTAAGAGTATATGGTGCTGGGAGTTTGTCATTACGTACTCCACAGCACCATAATGGCTACACTGAAAACTGAGAAGTTTGGTATCAAACTTCTCAGCACATTAAACCCCCACTAATGCCAGTGTGGGATTTAATGAAAAATGCACTCAGAGGGCATCTTAGAGATGCCCCCTGAAAAACTACCAGCCTCTAGTGGGTTCCCTGACTGGTACACACCAGCCTGCCACCACAAGACATGTTTCTGGACCGATGGGGTGGGAGCCTTCGCTCCCTGAGCCCAGCAACAAAGCCTTTCCTGGGTGGAGGTAGTCACCTCCCAGAGGTCAGGAAAAGCCATCTGTGGCAGGGGAGCTTCAAAGGCCTTGCCGCCTTTGTAATGAGACCCCCAGCCTCTCCTGCTATCAGGAGCAGGCCCCCTTCCTGTCTCCCCTCTTTTTCGGCAGGAAGACAGGCGGGAAAATTTAGAGCAGCTCAGAAGGTGTGCCCACCTCTGCCAACTCGACCCCTCAGGTGGGGGAGGCGAGGTGAAGCCCACTCTTCAGTGCCCGCCATTCTTGCAGATGGCAGGCCCTCCCCAGTCAGGATTAGGGAATGTGCTCACTCCCCCACGTGGGGTGAGCACACCAAGGGTGTAGTCACCTCGAGACCCCTAAAACGCCCCCTAAATACAGTATTTAGGGGGCAACCTTGAACCAAGAAAGCAGACAAGAAGAAACTACAAGAAAGGAAGAACAAGGACCAAACAGCCGTGCCAAAGCTAACTAGAGGAAGACGCCCACTGACTTGGCCCCAGCCCGACCGGCCTGTCTCCACCTCGAACCTTCTCCTGTGAAATCCCGGTGTGTCCTGCAGCCAGCAACCTCGAAAACCCCGGTGGACCTGCCTGCCTTCAACCACTAAGACTGTGTCTCCCGCGAACACCGGATTTGTTCATGTGCAACCTCTGGCTCCGGCCGGACACCACGGATCCGCCCCACTCTGCACCCACCGTCCACGGGCCGAGCTCGAGTGGGCAAACACCACGAGGAGGTCCCCCCGGCGATCCTAACCCGAGATCCGGCGACCCCTGACCTGCCTCAAGCCTCCAGCCGACGCTTGCAGCCTAAATCCGGAAGGTCCCCCCAATCGCGACCAGGAGCTGGTAAGAAGATCCGACCCCAAAAGGCAACCCTGCACCCGACGCCCCGCGGCCTTGGGTGGCCAAACCGACGGTGCCTAACCAACCCCCAACTTACCTCTCGAAGTGGTGGTCGCATCCAGAAGACCTTCGTCTTCAAGCCTGCAGTGCCTTTGCAAGCCGGAGGTTCCCCATTCCAAACAACAGGGCGCCCAACGTCGAAACAGCACCCTGCACCCAGCCGCCCTAGTGCCGCTGAGGGTGCACCTTTGGTGCTACTTTGTTTCATCATTTGCCCTGAGCTAAAGTCCAGGAGCTTTGCTCCCACAACCAAGTGGCCTGCTCTCCAGCAGCCACCAACCGGAGGCCCTCTATCCCCCATTGGATAGCATTGGGCCTCAGCACTCTGCACCCAGCCGCCCTAATGCCGCTGAGGGTGTAACAAGAGTGCATCCTTGACCCTGGGGGACCCCTGAGTCTACCCCGAGAACCTCAACTCCCACTACCGAATACTTACCTTAAAACCGGTAACACTATTTTCCTCCATAGGATAACATTGACTGTTTTTCTTGGAAAAGTTTCTAAGTGTGGAGTTTGAAAACCTAAAGAAATTCTTTAAAATTGTAGTTTAACAAAAACGATTTTACTTACCTGTTTACAGGAAATGTCCCACAGTAGTATCCAGGTACACTACTCTGAGTAAGAAAAGTAATCTCAAAAGTAACTTACCTGGGGCGTGGCTTGGCGAGCCAACATGGCGGACGCAAGTTAATCGCGCTCCGCGTCGCCACGCCAAACCTGTGCCATTATCCGCCATAAATCCTCGCGGAGGATCATCAGACCAGTCGGCCCTACGCCGGACTGCCTCGGGCCCCACTGGACCGTGCCTGAGCGACCGCCGAGCTCTCCCGGCCCCGTCGCGTCGCCGGAGCTTGAGCGGCGCCACTGGGTGCTGAATCCGGAGCGGCCGCCCCTTGCCTGTGGGCGGGCCGCACGCCGGGAGTCACCAGGGCTTGAGGCCTGTGCGGGACATTGCCGGCGAGACCCGAGGGACACTGCACTGCCGAGGTGCGAGGCTGCTGACCGGCGGATTGTGCGGCGGCCCGCTCGGGGCTGTGGACCTGCTCCTCCTGGTCGATGGTGGCGCCCTGCTGGGAGATCTGATTGCCACAGCGTCGCACGGACCCGTCCAACTTCGGCTGCCTGGGGCATCGGGTGAGTGAGGCGGGGGGGGCGCCTCTGCGCTCCCGGCCCCTGAGGACTGGCCTAGTGGGGGACAACCGACATCTCCCCCCCCCCTCCTCTTGGTGCCTCCTCACCGTGGCCCCGGTCCTCGGCCTCCCCTCTGCTGGCCCCCGGCTGTTGTGAGGCGGTCTGCTGCCCCCGGGTGTTCAGTGGGGTGGCCTGCCGGGCCCTCTACCTCTGACCGGCCGGCCTCCTCTTGTATGTTGCATTAGAGGGACACGCTGAGCCGGCAGGACTCTTGGAGCTCTCGGCGCACCGGCGACCTGCGTCTGCGGGGCTCTGTGTGCTGCGCTGTGGGGCCTGGCGCTGAGCCTGGTGGATTGTGTGCAGAACACCGCCGGCGTCGCCTCTGGGGCCCGGGCGTCGGTCTGGGGCGCGGACCCCGCGGCTGGCCGAACCGGAACCTTGCTGCAGGGCCTCGGGGGCCGCCGGGTCCCCCCTTGGGGAGGGGCTGCCTCCGACCCTCAGTCGCACGATGGGCAGGGACAAACCAGGTGGCGCCGGCCCAAAACAGGCTACGCTGGATCACTACACTGCACCGGCTGGTGGCGGCCCCCGGCAGGTGGGGGGGCGAGTCCGCCGCCCGACAACGCGGCCCTCCTGGTGGCGATCAATGGCGCCAGGGACACATTGGAGGCCAAGATAGGAGCTGTGGGCTCAGAGGTGTCATTCCTCCGTCAAGACCTCCGCAAGGCTGTCGACCGCATTACGGAGGCGGAAACTCGGGTCTCCACGGTCGAAGACACGGTCTCCACCCTACAAAAGCAGGTAAATAAGCTTACAGTGGTGTCCAGGGAACTCGCCTCCAGGGTCGAAGATGCGGAAGGCCGGGCACGCCGAAATAACCTGCGATTTGTGGGCCTGCCGGAGGGGTGTGAAGGGGCCTCCATGACTTGCTTTATTACAAAATGGCTGACCGACCTCATGCCTGCTGATCAGCTCTCCCCCTGCTTCATAATTGAGCGCGCCCATCGGGGCCTGACCCAAAAACCACCCCCGGGTGAATACCCTAGGCCAGTCATCGCTAGGGTAATGAACTATACAGACCGTGATGCGATCCTCCAATGTGCCCGGCAGCATAAGGAGCTGTTCCAACACGCTTCCCGCCCTGTCATGGTGTTCCCGGACTACACCCGGCTGGTTCAACAGCAGCGCCAGTCTTTCACGGCGGCCAAGCGCAAGCTACGCGACATGAACCTGCAGTACATGCTGCTATATCCGGCCCGGATGCGTATTATTTTCAACTCCAAATCTTTCTTTTTCGACACCCCGGAGGCTGTCCTCGCATGGGCCGAGGAGCGCCCTCAGATACGGCCGGGCTCGCCATGTTCCCGTGATTCGGACTCCTCCCGGGGGTCGCAGCGTAGCCGGTCCCGGCGCACAAAGTCCAAAAAACGTCTCGGCTCAGGACCTGACAGACTCTCCGCAAGCCCACCACGACTCACCTGATCATCCGGTCATGGTACTGCCGGTACCTGCAGGGACACGTCTGATTCTCGGGCCGGGAGGGCCTACAGCAGCACGCTCCTTCTCCGCGTAGCGTGGTAGACACGGCATGGGACTTCCAAGCCACAGACTCTTCTTGAGCACCCCCAAGTTCGACATGTTTGGTGGGAGGGTTGGGTATTGTTGGCGCCGGGGCCCAGGTTTCCACAGTTGGGGGCCTGGTCTCCCCTGCACCGCGACAGATGCTCCTTGTTTTTGGCAGCGTGGGGTGGGGGGTCTGAGGGAAGTTTTTCAGTTCATTTGTTATATTTGTTTCTTGCAGACACACATAGATCATCGCATTTCTCCTCCCACAGATTCCGCGACCCAGGCTAAATGGCACCTGACGATACAACCCCCCTCGGGGACCTTACAGTGGTCTCGTGGAATGTACGAGGCCTCCAGAATAAAGTAAAACGGGGCGCCGTCCTGCGCCAAGCAAAGAAATACGGGGCAGACCTCCTTCTCCTCCAAGAGACGCATCTCCTGGGTACCAAGGCCCCCTGTTTAGCCCGATTCGGTTTCTTTCATGTTTATCATGCAGGGTTCACCAGGGGCTCCAGGGGGGTGGCAATTCTGATTCATCGTCGAGTCCAGTTCCAATACCTAGCACATCGGGCGGACCTGGGAGGCAGATACCTTTTCCTGACCTGCATGCTTGGTGGTGAGAGGGTGACCATGGGCAATGTGTATGCCCCCCCCCCCGTTGGGCTCGACCTTCATCGCCAAGATCACGGCGGAATGGGGCGCCATACACGACGACCTTACGCTCCTGGGTGGGGACTGGAATGACACAATGGGCCCTTTGGACCGGCTGCGATCCACAGACCCCCAACAGTCTGCTGGCACATCTAAACTCTATTCCCTTGCGCACACACTGGGTTGGGCGGATGTTTGGAGGGAGTATCATCCCTCGGAACGGGGCTATACATTTCTTTCCACAGTGCACGGGACCCAATCCCGTCTTGACTACTTTTTTGCTCCTCAGGCCTCACTTCACCGTTTCTCACGGGTGCTACAACACCCTCGTGGATTGTCTGATCATTCCCCACTGGCGCTGCAGTTCCACACACGATCCCGTAGACCTCCCTTCCGATGGCGCATGTCTCCCTGGCACATGCGATGCCCCAAATACCAGGAAATGCTCCACATAGCTGTCTCCACATACATAGACTTAAATGCCCCCACCGCCCCCTCGGGTAGTATTTTATGGGAAGCCCTAAAGCCCACTCTCCGCGGCGCGGATATAAGTTACTGTACCAATGAAAAGCGCTTGCGACGTGAGCGGCTTGCGGTTCTCGAAACGCATCAACTGACCCTTGCACACCAACTGACTATAGACCCGAGCCCTGGTCTCAGGCGCAACTTACTTCTCGCACAACAAGAATTACGGCAATATCTATTGGGGGAGGCCAAAGAAATCTGAGAGGCATCCCAACATCGGGTATACCAATGGGGGGACAAGTCGAGTAAGATGCTTCATCGGCTTTGTCAGTCTGACAAATCCCCGGCGGTCGTTCCTACAATCCGGGGTGCGGACGGGTCATTAGTGTCGGCGCCAGCGGAAGTGGCCGGGGAGTTTGCGCGCTATTTCACAGTCCTATACGCCGAGCAGAAAGTAATCTCAGCTGAACTCATTGCTGAGTTTCTGCGAGACATTCCGCCGAAGAGGCTCTCTGACCAACTGCGGGATCAGCTCGAGGCACAGATCACGGTGGAGGAACTGACGGGTGCGCTGGGCGCGCTCCGCTCGGGGAAGGCTCCAGGCCCTAATGGGTTTCCGCTAGATTTCTTACGCCCACATGCACACAGATTGGGGCCCCACCTTCTGGCGACGATCCGGGAGGCCAGGGACTCCGCTATCCTGCCCCGTGACTGGCGGCATGCTGAAATCGTGCTCTTCCACAAGCCCGGGCGCCCCCCAGAATTAACCTCTTCTTATCGCCCCATATCCCTCATAAATTTTGAACCCAAATTATTGGGGAAAGTTCTTGCCGACCGGCTGCGATCCTGCGTTCCAGACTTAATCCATCCCAATCAGGCTGGATTTATGCCGCATAGAGCCACACGCCATAACATCCGGCGGGTGCATAATGCACTGGCCGCAGCTCCAGCTCTCGGTAGGCCGGCGGCAATTCTGTTGGCCGACATAGATAAGGCTTTCGACTCTCTGAGCTGGACTTATCTGTTCCAACTGCTAGAGGCATGTAATTTTGGACCCAAATTCCTTGCGTATGTGCGTCTGTTGTATACAGACTTGACGGCCTCGGTGCGCATAGCTGGTCACCGCTCGACCCCCTTTCCTATCCGGAGGGGCACTCGACAGGGCTGTCCCTTGTCTCCTCTTCTGTTTGCCTTGGCAATCGAGCCCCTAGCTGCATGGGTTCCGTGGGACCCGGTGCTTCGGGGCTTTGACTGGTCGACTTCGCGCTCCGATCGCATTGCACTCTATGCGGACGATGCGCTATTTTTCATCACGGACCCATGGTTCTCTGGACCACGCGTGCTCCAGATACTCAGAGTCTTTGGGGAAACCACGGGGCTGCATACGAATCCGGCTAAATCTATCTTATTCCCGGTCTGCGGCCCTCAGGGCCGAGACGCCTGGGCGTCACAGCTCACGCGAGCGACCGATGGATTTAAATATCTCGGGATATATATCTCAGCATGCCCCAAGATCTCGTGGATACACAACATCTACCCTCTATTAGTCGGCCTCCAGACCGAGACCGCGGTCTGGGCCTCTCTACCGCTGTCTCTTTACGGCCGCTCAGCAATTTTTAAAATGGTCTCTTTACCGCGCCTTCTCTACCGTCTCCAAAACTTCCCATACCCGATTCCGCGCTCCTGGTTTGCGCAAGTTAATGCCATACAGAACAAATTCCTTTGGAATAATGGTGCGATCAGAGTCGCTCTTCGCACCTGTGTGCAATCCACATATTGTGGGGGCATCGCGGTAGCAGATATATATGCGTATTATGTGGCCTCCCACATTCTAGTAATAAACGAGTGGTGGTATGGCTCCCCTGTCGACCCGGCATACGCTGCCGAGCAGGTCGTTCTGGCGCATACCCCCCTCCTACATCTCCTATATAGCACGACGCGATTGGATACACTACCTCCGGCGGGCAGAGTGGCGATCTCGCTGTGGCGGGCGACGGTGAAGCAGATGGGCTGGGGTGGTAGGCTTACCCAGGCGACCCCACTATGGCAGGGAACATACCTTCGCCCGGTGGCGGCCCTACAGGGTTTTCAGGGCTAGGACACGGTGGGGATATCAACCCTGGGAGATGTGATGTGGGGCACTACCCTAAAATCGTATCAGCAGCTGCAGACTGAGTACCAGCTTCACAAATCGCAATTTTTTAGATTCCTTCAACTTCGCCATGCACTCACCCCCCTCATTCGCTCTCTGGACGCTCTCCCTGAGTTCCACCCCTTGGAGGGACGTCTACTGATGGGTGACCTAGGCCAACATAAAATCAGGCAAATCTACCAGACCCTCATTACTCACGCCACGATTACGCTCAACAAGACACGTGCGGCCTGGATAGCCGACATCCCTGAGTTGACGGACGATGACTGGGCCGAAGCCATAGCTAGCCCACGGGGGGCGGTGGTCTCTACCAGATATCGCCTGATACAGTTTAAGTACCTACACCGGGCCTATTTTACGCGAGTCCGGCTGTGGAAGATGGGTGTCATTCAGTCCCCTCTGTGTCTACGGTGCGATCGCGCCGAAGGGACCTTCATACACACGGTGTGAAGCTGCATTGCGCTGCAGCCCTACTGGCGCAGGGTTAGGTCTTGCCTTCAGGAGGTATTGGCGTGGGAACTCCCCTTAGACCCGCGACTCTTTCTCTTACATGCCACAGAGGACATAGGAGGAAATAAATATAAGCAACATTTGCTTTTCTTGGCACTGGCGGTCGCTAAACGGGACATAGCGCAGTGTTGGAAGGGAACATCACCCCCACCGATTAGTAAATGGAAACGGGAACTCGACACTTGTATGGGGGCAGAGATGGCGGTCTTTGTAGCCCGAGGTTGCCCCAAGAAACACAGGAAGATTTGGACCCGATGGGCCACGTACCGTGGCATAGAGCTCCCCCCGTTGCCACCCGAAGACCCGTGAACGGGTTCATGCTTGCTTTTTGCAGTTATGGGATGCCCCCCCTATAGGTTGGAAATAGATGCCCAGCCAAATGGTGTTATGTGAACCAACCGTGAGATATTGTGATGTCTGCTGTTTTGTATTGTTGATTGTCCTGCATGTTTCACAGGCGTTTATCTATGTACAAACTGAGGATTTAAAGAGCATATGTATACCTCTTTCATTTATTGGTACTATGGGGCTAATCGCCCAGATTTCTCTTGAAAATCAAATAAAATTTGTTATTAAAAAAAAAAAGTAACTTACCTGTAATCTTACAGAAAATCCCATTCAAAGTATATGTACTGTATTTACAAAGCACTGCATTTCTCAATAACAATACTTTAAGTCAAACCAAAGTACATTTACAATTGCAATTCAAACTTTACTTTATTGCTTACCTGTGCCAGGCTTGCTTGGTTCTAGAAAATAAAATAACTAAAAGACTGTTTTCATACAAAAACAATTGGTCTGAGGTTCAGTCTTTGAGTGTGTGAATTCATTTGCTGACTGTGTACAACAAATGCTTAACACTGTCCTCTGATACTGGCTTACTGCTAGACCACACTACCACAAATAGAGAGTGAGGTGCTATCTAACTTTACCTCTGCCTACCTTTGGGGTTCCACTGGACTCTGTGCACACTATACCTTATTTTGGTATAGTATATACAGAGCTAGCTTCCTACATTTGTGGATCAGCGGTGGGATATACAACTTTGCATTTGTTGGACTACTTGGTTACCACCTGATCACACAACAGAACTCTTAAATTGTCTTTAGAATTCAGATTTTTTCAAATTGGCATTTTTGCAAAATTACTAAAAGTCTTGCTAGGACCTTGGTTAAGTCCCTGTAGAGTTTTAGAAAAATAAAAAGTCACTTTAGCTAGGGTTATGGGGGTTAGAAGTTTTTTTAACAATGTCTCAAAACAAGAACCCAGCTGTTAGTGAAAATAACCACAATGCCATAGAGGACGTGGTTGAGGAGCTTGACCTCACCCCTTACCTTCACTTGTCTTTCAAGGAGGTAAGGTCCCTATGCACAATTAAAAACATAGCCATGGGGTCCCATCCCACCAAACAAAAGCTCCAGGAGCTGTTGGCTGGGTATGCTAAGGACCACCCATCTGAAAATGGTGAAGACTAATCAGATGAGGAAGAAGAGGGAGAAGATGACCAGGTAGATCAACTTCCCCCACTTCTTAGGGAGAAAAGGGCCCCAGTGGCCCCGACTCCAAGAATCAACCTCTCAGTACCTAGATCCCACACAGGTGGGTCAGGCACTACTGAGGACATTGAGGAAAGCCTCAATGAGGAGGACATCCTGCTAGCCAGGCTGACCAAAAGATTTGACCTAGAGACCAGACTCCTGGCTCTAGAAAAAGAAAGAGCAGAGATGAGCCTAGGACCCATCAATGGTGGCAGCAATCTAAAAACTATAGAAAAGGAAGGATCCTATGATCCCAAGATCCCTAAAGGGATTGTTCCTAAATTTGAGGTGGGTGATGATATCACCAAATGGTTCACAGCCTTTGAAAGGGCTTGTGAAGCCAGAAGGGTGAAGAAAATTCACTTGGGGGCACTCCTTTGGGAATTGTTCTCTGGTAAGTGCAGAGACAGACTTCTGACCCTTAGTGGGGCAGCTGCTGGGTCTTATGACCTCATGAAGAGAACTCTGATTGAGGGATTTGGACTCACAACTGAGGAGTATAGAATTAGATTCAGGGGGGCTCAGAAAACCAAGAGTCAGCCCTGGGTGGAATTTGTAGACTACTCAGTTAAGACACTAGATGGCTGGTTGACTGGAAGCAAAGTGCAAGATTATGATGGTCTGTATAATTTGTTTATGAAAGAACACCTATTAAGTAATTGCATTGATGAAAAGTTGCATCAGTATCTGGTAGACCTAGGTCCAATTTCTCCCCAAGAATTGGGAAAGGCGGCGGACCATTGGGTCAAGACAAGGGTAACTAGGACGTCCACTGGGGGTGACTAAAAGAAAGGGGTTACAAAACCTCCCCAGAGGAAAGACAGTGAGCCTCTTAAAGATAAAAGTAAGGAGTCCCAGATAGCCCCCCAAAAACCTGTCCAGGAGGGTTGGCCCAAAGACACCTCACAAACCAAAACTGGGTACCAAGGTAAGAATTGGGATCCCAACAAGGTATGGCATCACAACTGTCAAAAGGCAGGACACCACACCAAGGACCCTAGCTATCCTAAAAACAAAGCCCCTAGTGTAGCTCCAGGGGTTGCCAGTGTAGCTTTGGAGGGTGATTCCTCAGATGAGGAAGTCCGCCTAGCTTTCAACTGGAAACTGGTCCCAAACCGTGAGTGGCAAATTCCAGAGGGGAGTAGACACTCCCACCACCTACTGGCGAATGGAATCCCGGCCACTGCCCTGAGAGATACCTGTGCCAGTCACACCGTGGTGCATGACAGGTTGGTTCTCTCATACCAGTATGTCCCAGGAGAAACAAAAAGAGTAAGGGCTGTCCCAGGGGGTGTCATTGTTAGGCCTGTGGCTGTAGTGCTCCTAGAATCAGGTCTCTTAGATGGAGAAAGGTGGTAGTCAGTAAAGACCTCCCCCTTCATTGTCTCCTTGGGAATGACCACCCAGAGGTTGGTCTGAGCCAAAGAGAGGTACTGGTCCAATGCCATACCTCACCCAAGAAACCTGGGGGGGGGGCTCAACCTGCAGTTAGTGCAGCTAAGCCCCAAAAGAAAAAGAAGAGACAGTATAGGAAAGGTGGACAACTGTTAGCCACAGTTCCAGTGGGCCAGGGAGATTCTATCCCAGTAAGGGGAAACTCCCAAATTGGCACTGGTGAAGTCCCCCCTAGCCAACAAAAGACCTGACTAGTCAGGCAACTGTCCAGCCTGAGTTGGTGGCTCCTCAGCTGGCAGAACAGAGGGTGGAAGAAGGGTGTTCACTACCAAGTGCAGTGACCCCCTACCCTAAAACAGCAGATAGGCCCCCAGAACCCAAAGAAGCCTGTAAGTTAGCCCCTTCACCTGCTGGGGAAGAGCTAAAGGTGTGGTTCTGGGCACTGACAGCTGTTAGTAGCCTCTGCTGGGTGTTAGCCTTCATGGCAGCACTGACCTTGGCATGGTGGCCTAGCCCCCTGCCAAATAGCAAGTTAGGCCCCCTGACCCTCTTGGTCATGGTGGGGTTGCTCGAGCTGTGGGTAACCTTCGTGGGTAAGCTGGGCTATGCCCTAGCTAAGTTAGAAGTTGCAGAGGTAGGCACCTCTGAACCCAAACTAAAAAGATGGGGTGAAGACACTAAAGAGCTAGGAAAGGAGTATTGGGAATTAGGTCCTGAAACTGTTAAGGTAGGCCAGCTCCCCCAAGGAACTGGCCTGGACAGAAGGATGTAAGGCAGAGTAGGCCCTGCAACTTTCAACCCACTTCCTCTACTCTTCCACACCTGAAAGACTAGGAAGACTCTCCCAGGTTTGGCTGAGTCTCCTGGCCTTTGGGCTTGGGGGGGGGGGGGAAGAGGGAGGGGTTTGTGTGAGAAGCTGGGTTTCTGTTGCAGTAACCCCCCCCACCCACTTTTTGCCAGACTACTGATGCACTTTTGACTTGATGTGCCCTGGGTCCCTGCCAATCAGGTTCCCAGGGCCTGTGTTCTTTCCCCAAACCCAATTGGCATCTCTGGCCACAGGTTAGCCCCTGCTAAAAATGGTACCACAGGTACCCAGGGCACTGTGACCAGGGAAGACCTCTAAGGGCTGCAGCACTTATTTTGCCACCCTTAGAGGCCCTGTAGCTTTACACACACACACTGCCTTCGCAGGATGCGTGTCTTGGTGCAGAACAAAGTGAAGAGTCGACATGGCACACATCCCTGTGTGCCATGCCTACAACCCCCTGCCCTGGCATAGATCAGTCACCCCTCTAGCTGGGTGCAATATGCCAGTGGTGAGGGTACAGGTGCATGAGCCCTGTACCCCTACAGTGTCTAAGTCCTTTCTTAGACATTGTAAGTGCAGTGCTGCCATTAAGAGTATATGGTGCTGGGAGTTTGTCATTACGAACTCCACAGCACCATAATGGCTACACTGAAAACTGAGAAGTTTGGTATCAAACTTCTCAGCACATTAAACCCCCACTAATGCCAGTGTGGGATTTAATGAAAAATGCACTCAGAGGGCATCTTAGAGATGCCCCCTAAAAAACGACCAGCCTCTGGTGGGTTCCCTGACTGGTACACACCAGCCTGCCACCACAAGACATGTTTCTGGTCCCATGGGGTGGGTGCCTTCGCTCCCTGAGCCCAGAAACAAAGCCTTTCCTGGGCAGAGGTAGTCACACCTCCCCCAGGTCAGGAAGAGCCATCTGTGGCAGGGGAGCTTCAAAGGCCTTGCCGCCTTTGTAATGTGACCCCCAGCCTCTCCTGCTATCAGGAGCAGGCCCCCTTCCTGTCTCCCCTCTTTTTCGGCAGGAAGACAGGCGGGAAAATTTAGAGCAGCTCAGAAGGTGTGCCCACCTCTGCCAACTCGACCCCTCAGGTGGGGGAGGCGAGGTGAAGCCCACTCTTCAGTGCCCGCCATCTTGCAGATGGCAGGCCCTCCCCAATCAGGATTAGGGATTGTGCTCACTCCCCCACGTGGGGTGAGCACACCAAGGGAGTAGTCACCCTAAGGTCAGTAGCCCACTGGCTACTGACCTCGAGACCCCTAAAACGCCCCCTAAATACAGTATTTAGAGGGCAACCTTGAACCAAGAAAGCAGACAAGAAGAAACTACAAGAAAGGAAGAAGGACCAAACAGCCGTGCCGAAGCTAACAAGAGGAAGACGCCCACTGACTTGGCCCCAGCCCGACCGGCCTGTCTCCACCTCGAACCTTCTCCTGCGGAATCCCGGTGTGTCCTGCAGCCAGCAACCTCGAAAACCCCAGAGGACCTGCCTGCCTTCAACCACTAAGACTGTGTCTCCCGCGAACACCGGATTTGTTCATCTGCAACCTCTGACTCCGGCCGGACACCGCGGATCTGCCCCACTCTGCACCCGCCGTCCTCGGCCCGAGCTCGAGTGGACAAACACCACGAGGAGGTCCCCCCGGCGATCCTAACCCGAGATCCGGCGACCCCTGACCTGCCTCAAGCCTCCAGCCGACGCTTGCAGCCTAAATCCGGAAGGTCCCCCCAATCGCGACCAGGAGCTGGTAAGAAGATCCGACCCCAAAAGGCACCCCTGCACCAGACGCCCCGCGGCCTTGGGTGGCCAAACCGACGGTGCCTAACCAACCCCCAACTTACCTCTCGAAGTGGTGGTCGCATCCAGAAGACCTTCGTCCCCAAACCTGCAGTGACTTTGCAAACCGGAGGTTCCCCATTGCAAACAACAGGGCGCCCGACGTCGAAACAGCACCCTGCTCTAGTGCCGCTGAGGGTGCACCTTTGGTGCTAATTTGTTTCATCATTTGCCCTGAGCTAAAGTCCAGGAGCTTTGCTCCCACAACCAAGTGGCCTGCTCTCCAGCAGCCACCAACCGGAGGCCCCCTATCCCCCCTTGGATAACATTGGGCCTCAGCACTCTGCACCCGGCCGCCCTAGTGCCGCTGAGGGTGTAACATGAGTGCATCCTTGACCCTGGGGGACCCCTGAGTCTACCCCCAGAACCTCAACTCCCACTACCGAATACTTACCTTAAAACCGATAACACTATTTTCCTCCATAGGATAACATTGACTGTTTTTCTTGGAAAAGTTTCTAAGTGTGGAGTTTGAAAACCTAAAGAAATTCTTTAAAATTGTACTGTTTAACAAAAACGATTTTACTTACCTGTTTACAGGAAATGTCCCAGAGTAGTATCCAGGTATACTACTCTGAGTAAGAAAAGTAATCTCAAAAGTAACTTACCTGTAGTCTTACAGAAAATCCCATTCAAAGTATATGTACTGTATTTATAAAGCATTGCATTTCTCAATAACAATACTGTAAGTCAAACTAAAGTAAATTTACAATTCAAACTGTTTACAAACTGCACTACTACTGTAAAGTATTTATTGCTTACCTGTGCCAGGCTTGCTTGGTTCTAGAAAATAAAATAACTAAAAGAATATTTTTATACAAAAACAATTGGTCTGAAGTTCAGTCTTTGAGTGTGTGAATTCATTTGCTGACTGAATGTGTACAACAAATGCTTAACACTGTCCTCTGATACTGCCTTACTGCTCGACCACACTACCACAAATAGAGAGTGAGGTGCTATCTAACTTTACCTCTGCCTACCTTTGGGGTTCCACTGGACACTGTGCACACTATACCTTACTTTGGTATAGTATATACAGAGCCAGCTTCCTACAACCTGCAGCTCTTATTGCTGTGGTGAGTCTCCAGATGGAAGTCTTAGTGTGCCTTGACAAGGTCATAGAGCACGCTGAAGCCATTTTAGTTTCAGAGGAAGGAGTGGGTGTAGCTGCCCTGGCTGTCTGGCCCAGTAATCTGGAGAAATACAGACAACAGCCTCATATTAATGCGATTAGAGTGGAATCACTGAGAGATACAGGTGCAAGTGTCACCGTGGTGACTGAAAAACTGGTATCTCCAGAACAGTATCTGACTGGACAAACTTATCCAGTCACCAATGCTGATAATGTGACCAAGGTTCATTCCATGACTATGGTGTCCTTGGAGTGGGGAGAGGTTACTGGCCAGAAAACGGTGGTCGTGTCCTCTGCAATTCCTGTTGAATGTCTGCTAGGGAATGATCTCGAGTCCTCAGCATGGGCTGAGGTAGAGCGAAGATCCCATGCAGCCATGCTGGGGATCCCTGAGTAGGTGTGCGTAAAAACCTGAGCACAGAGCAAACCCACGGGGTGAAAAAGAGGTGCTGGAGTCTGAAAGAGTGTCCCAACCCTCCAAGAGAAAAGGAAAGTAGTCTGGGAAGCCAGCTTCTGATCAGCTACCAGCTCCGGTCCTCTCTCCTCAGGGAGAAGACCTGTCAGCCCCAGAGGGAACTGAACCCCCATGATGTTGGGCCTTACCTGGCAGAGCTCCCAGGTTTAGGGGGGCATCGAAGCCAAATGGCCACTTGCCTCAATTGCAACATTACAGACATGGGCTTTGAGAGTGCTCTATTGAAATAAATCCCATTAGCAAAATTCCTGTAGTGTGCTTCACTAATATATAATCAATATGCAAACAGGAGCCACGTGGACAGCAGTGAAAAGAATAACCCCTCTGCTCACCATGCTGCATTCCTCACACTTCAGTCAATGCCAGTCTCTCAATCAAGGTGTTTAGTTTATGTGAAAACCCTACCAAGTGGCCTACCAATCCCCTGAGCTATTGAAGAGCTGGTTAAACACACAACTGAAATCACCCATTCACCGTACATTGTGATCAGCATTTTTGCACAAGACTGATCCAATGTCAGCAAAAACGTTTTCATTGTTTATAGAAGGGGCATTCAGACTCTACAGCAGGAACAATTTTCCATACAGCATGCCACATTATTACACTGTGATCTATTTTTCAAGTCTGCAAGCCTTCCCTCATATTTCTTCAAGGTTACGCCCATTGTTGCCAAAGCTTGCGCATATTCAACCATTCTGTCTTCTACATTTCAAATACTCACTTTCAGAAGGACTATCTCTCTGTCCATGTCTTGTCACAAGATTTTAACTAATGGTGAGTGTCTCTATCGCTTCCATTATATTTTATTCTTCACAATTAAATGTTTCAGCTTTGTACTAGAGGAAGCCAGTGACTCAGGCATCTTCGGATCCCCAGTTGTTAAGAAGTTATAACCTTTTGCGGCATCTGGGAAAAATGTTGAGTGGTGGCAAGTGCTCGCTGTGGCCGTCCCCTTGCCTTTATTGTGAATATGGGTCAGCCTGAAGTTCACCCCTCAGCCACATTTTGCGCACTCTGTGCCTTTGTCTGATAACCACAGTGCTACAACACTACTCGAGAGAGAATGACTTTTGTGCAGTCTGCAATGAACACCTCGCCTCAGGCCCACCAGTTAATGTGCATTTGTGCTCAACTAATAGAATAAACTGCTCGCTTCAACTGCTTATAAAGTGCAGTGGGCAAGCACTGTTTATCTTTTAAATTGCACATCAAATGCTTATTATAAAATTCACAATGCAGTTAGGCACTTAAATCCATACTTTCGCAACTCGGCAGACTGCAACCCCTGACCGGTCGTAGACCGGTGCTACATGGAGTCTCTAACAGTGTGGCTCATACCAAGGTACCACCCTCCCTCTCCTCAGTCAACCCAAGCAGCACTGGCACCTTGTGAGATAACAGCCTTTTTGCAGGTTCGCCCCCAGTTTAGGCCCCCATTTAGAGTACTAGGTACAGGTGTAATAGGTCTGAAATGCCCTGAGCCCTGCAAATCAGCTTCACAGAGAAGGGTGGCGACCGGCATTTTGTTTCTCAGATTGGCCCGGTGCAGGGAAAAGACAATGTAAAAAATCTATAAGGGGTCAGGATGTAGGCATCCTGACCCCAGGGGACACACAGAGGGGTCCATAAGGGACCCTTAATGAGCCCAAAGTTGCATATTTTATTTTATTTCACAGAAACGTTTTATACGTGGACCCTCCGCGGATTTGGCCCTCAGTAGAAAAAATAAAAAACATAGAAATTCACAGATAAAATCGAAGGTTACAGGGTCATTATCGTTAGGCTGACATTTTTCCCATACAAAACCATAGAAATTCAGCAGTTATAGTTATAGTTGGGAAACAGCCTTTACAACAAGGTTTTTACCACGTTCTGCCTTTACCACACATTTTGTAGCTTGCATGTATTTATCACGTGTAAGCCTTTACAGAGCATGCCTTTACCACGCATGTAAGGTAAGTTGAGTGGTGTGGGGGGTCTCCCCCCAACAAATACATTGTATTTATATATATAAATAATGCGTTGTAATGGCATGTGTTGTAAAGAAATGCATGGTAAAAATGCGTGGTTAAGGCATGCAATGTATTTTTCTGCGTTGTTCCGTCATACAATCCTTATAGTTAGTCTTATCTGAAGAAACTATAACTCGTGCCATTAAGTAACTTAAGGCAACTAGTCATAGTTTTTTAACATAACACAAATATAACTATAAGAGATGAATTCCTATGGTTTTGCATGGGTAAAACATCAGCCTAACTATAACGACATATACATATATATCGAAACACCAGGCTCTCCAAACCTCCTCGCGGCGAAAAGAGAGTCACGAACTCCAGTGGGTAAATTGGCATGAAAGTTCTTTATTCCTCACAAGCCTCTATTCTATCGCGTTTCGGTCAACAAGTGACCTTGATCACATAATATATATATAGTTTAATTGTTTCAGACTATTGTATTAACAGAAGGAAGTGTGCGGCATCTGCAATGGAAGGTTGATGTAGAATGTTTCCATACCAATATCAATATTCCATTATAGTGTCAGCAATTCCAGGTTGCCCTTCATGTAAGATACTAGCCGGCAAAGTCCCAACAAAGATTCTCCAGTTCACTTACCTGCCTGTCCTGTAAGTTGTACCACAGACAGTACATCATAACCCTATTCTCCACAATGATGAACTGACAGTAAGCGCAACTTCTCAACCGTTAGGGCAGAGAAAGGTGAAGGATGGTGTGCAGAGGAGCTTTTATTGCTTTGGTAACATATTCCCTTATGGAAATTAGGGGGGCAAAGCATGTATAATGTGTCAATGTCTATTATTGGTCTACCTGCCGTTCACTGAGTTGTCTGCTTTAACTAGGTTTATGACCTGGTATACTTTTTTCCCCCATATAATGACAATATTTCCTAATGAGTCCCAGCTGGTGCGAAAATTCTTTTTCTAGTGTCAACTTTAAAATAACTTTTCTTGCAGCTTTAAAGAGGAATGCCTAATAGCAACCTTTCTTTTCTTGAAACAAATTAAAAGGGGTGCAAACGTTTAGATTTTAAACATAGAGAAGTCTTTACAATTGTAAAGGGAGCAATCACTAGAATTTCTGTAACGTCGCAAGAGAAAAACTTTGCAGTGCCCTAAGGAATATGAGGCGTGGGGATGTGTTTGGGCTACAATAATCATGTCTACTAAGCCCAGGAACTGGAAGCTCTGCTTTCTACATCGACAGCAGATATTATGGAAACTGGTATGGAAAAGCACATTCACCAACTCTGGTTTCCTGAGCCATTGGCTTAAACACAGAATTGCTGCACAATGACTCTTGAGCAAGGTTAACGTTTATACAGAAATGGACAATTTGTTTTAAGAGAAGAAACCAATGTACACATTCATACGGAGTGAAGTGATCATATCATGTTGTGATATTTTATTCTACAGTAAATCGTTTTTGTATGTGTATATGTATACATCTGTATGAAGTGAGTCCTCTATTTGACTTTGATTCATTTAGAACACAGTACAGTGACAGCCTCTGTAAGTTACATGTGGCAAGCCTACAGATGGAATGCTATTTTCACTTACCCTTGAATCCGGAAAGTCCTGGAAGGCCATTTTGACCAGGAGTTCCAGGAGGCCCTGGTGGTCCTAAGTCGCCAGGACGACCTGCTCTGCCAACAGAGCCAGGCTGTCCTTTCATACCAGCGGGACCAGGGGGTCCAGGATCCCCAATGAATCCTTTTTTTCCAGGAAAACCTGAAATTGTTGTAGAGTGGAATTTAAAATGCATGCTATGACAGTAGAGCACCTGTCGATCAGAACACTTCACCAAGCGCAACCACTTTGCACATTTGTTAAGCCTGAAGATGGACAACGAGTTATGCTACAAGCAGCCTTATTATAACAGACAAAGTTTAGAAACTGCAAAGCATTAGTTGTCTAAAAATATAATATCTATACAGATAGTTACTACCTAAGTCACTACAAAAACTGGCCATAGTGAAACCCCTTATCATTATGAGTACTTATTGTGTACGTAATAGCTTTTAGCCAACATGACAGAGCTACATGACATGCAGGTTATCATTATTAGAAACTTTATGAGAGAGATCCAGTGATTAGTGACGATGGAGTTCATGGACAGAGCAATGGGTCAGGTAAAGCAGTGGAAGCTTCATTTTATACTGATTACCCCAGTGTTCTCTGGTTACGTCTTGCTCCAGAGGGTAATGGGTGCTCAATGCACCTCCACATTAGAATTGGGGAAAGAATTTAGAAAATCAGAAAGGAGATCAAAAGGAAAGGTGGAGGGTGAATTTACTTATGCAATTATCTGGTCATGCTCCAGATAATGACAATTATCTGGAGCATGACATTTTTATGTGCAACTCTTTGCACCCAAGGCTAGGCACTTCACAAACATGATAAGAAACTATTTGAACTGTTGATTTAAGAGATGTGCTGCACAATCCAGAGCAATTGTACAAAGCCGGACTTACAGTTATTGGAAAGAAACACACCCAATGTGTGCCACCATTTGTGCTTTATCACCTGGTGACAGGAAGTTCAAGCCTGTAGTTAAAAATCGTTAAAGATTTATTTAACACCAGTTATTTGCAAGACTGCGGTATTAAAAACGAAATTAAATTATTTATTGTTATAACTATTAACAATATTATGTAGGCAACTTAAGGATCTGAGCTATTGTTGAGGGGATGCACAGAGGCAAGCTGACTTGAAGTTGAGTACATTAACACAACTGCATAAATAATCTTGATGCAACAAAATGGCACACTAAAGATCAGGGAATGGGAGGGTGGCTCAGGACAAAGGCCACTGGTTAAGGCAAGGAAATGCATGAAATGTCCAATGTACATTGCATATTTCTATGGTGGCTGGCTTGACAAGTGCTGTTCTAAAAGTAAAGGGTTCTTAGCAATAATATTAGATGGCATTAACATCAAGCCTTGTAGCACTGTTAAAGTAAGGATCATAGTTACCACTTTCTAGCAGCAATTGGTTTGCTGCTATTTATAGAAGGTGGAGTAGCAGGAACAGAAGTCTTCATAGAACATAGCACTGCATATGCACTGCTGTTTCAATCTGTGAATACTGGCAACAATTGTTATTTTTTCTGCTGCATTAGGATAAGGGGTGTCACTGACAGTCAATGCAATCTTTGTAGCATCAAAAGCTAGGCAGTTAGTCCATAAGCTTTTATGCTACACTGCATCGTCTCACCTTGGCAGCCTATGTGATGAACCCAAAACCAAACAGTGTGACATCAGACATGGAGAGTTGATGGTAAATGGAAGAGAGGCGTGATGAAGGAGAAACAGACAACAGCACATGATAATTGAAAACACAAAGGGTGGAAACAGGAAGTTAATGTCTCATGCAGAATGCTGCAACAGAATTCCAGAGATACTCTTCAAAGGCCATTGTCCAATTGGGAACAGTGCTCACTGACATGTCCATTACACCAACCAAAAACATGCATGCACTCAAGAAGTCACTGTCATCATGCCAATTCTGTAGCCGACAAGTGGCTGCAACGGATGTTAAGAATAATCATCTCACTTTATTGTTTCAAGCTTGCAGCTATTGGTCTGGTAAAAAACAAATCATTATCTGAAAGAGACACGTTAGTGACAGATTCCTTACCTTAGAATATCCCCAGGCGTCAGGCTGGATCCGGAAAGTTTTGCGTAGCAGTACCCTTGCGCGTCGGTAGGCGGCGTCGTGCGGCTCCGCGTCCGTCGTCGAGATTGCCGGGATGACGTCGCGGCCAGGACTTAGAAGACGCCCATGCGCGCTGACGTCAGTTCTTTCTTTTTCCGCGCCAGTAAGTGCAGATCCGGAGAGAGCAGTGCCCCAGTCATTTTTTGACTGAACTTTTTGTGACTTTTAATCACTGTTTTCTCGAGTCGTTCGACTCCAACGGTGTCAGTAGGGATGCCCGGCTTCAAGCCATGCGACGCCTGTGGTCGGATGATGTCGATCACGGACCCACATCGAGACTGTCTCTACTGCCTCGGGCGCAACTACAACTCCAAGTCGTGCCCTGACTGTCGGGCCTTGCATCCGAAGGCTTTGAGATAGCGGTCTCGAAAGCTCCTCGAGGTCCGGCAGTCGGCTCCGCGCCAATCCAAGCCCCGGTCACGAGAGAGGTCGAGGGGCCGGTCGCGGAGTCCTCATCGTTCTTCGGGGTCAAAGTCTTCGCACTCCTCCGGTAAGTCGAAGCACAAGAAGTCGAAGAAGCGTCATCGCTCGACGACTTCCCCTCGCCGGTCGCGCGACTCGGCTCAGGGTCCCGACGGCACCGTCCCCGCGGCTCCGGGAGTGCCTGTGGAGCCGCCGCCGCATTACCCGCCATTCTCGGGTTCGGCGGCGACTCCGGCCGAAATACAGGAGTTCCTGTCGGCCATGGCCCGCCTCTTCGGGCCTAAAGGTCCCCCCGGTGCGCCTTCGGGCCCCGCGGGTCCTAGTGGGGTTTTTCCTGCGGCTCCGCCGGAGGCCCCGGCCCTGCCGGCGGCTTCGGCCCCGGCTCCGCCGGCGACTCCGGTCCCGGCGCCGCCAACAACACCAGCCCCGGCCTCGGCCCCGGTGCTGCCACAACCCCCGTCGACACCCGTTGACCTAACGACACCTCCACCGGCGTCGCTTTCACCGGTGCCGTTCACGACGCCGCCCGGGGCTCCGGGCGGCGTCGTCCCCAGGTTCTCTCTGGATCCGGACTCGGCGCCGGACCGACGTCGATCGACGCCGGCGCCGATGAGACCTTGGGTCCCAAATGTCCCTCCTCCTTACATTGACCCTGATTTGGAGGACGAAGAGAACTGGGAGGGGTCTGAGGTCCCTCTCACTGCCCAATGTGAGTATGATCAGGACTGGGCTGAGGAACTTGGGGATGCCAGTGGTCTGGACACCTCTCCTGACATTGGCATGCTGTCTCCTCCTTCCGTGGCAACGGAGGAGGGAGCAAACTTTGCTACGGTGTTGCGTAGGGCAGCTGAGGCCCTGCACCTCCAGTTACCTACAGTGGCTGTCAGGACTAACATCCTGACGGAAGTGCTTCAGCCGGCGGCTACCTCCTCGGAGCCACTGCTGCCGTTCAACGATGCACTTTCGGACATTCTTTGGGCACCTGGTCCAAGCCCACCACAGGGGCTCCTGTGGATAGGAACGTGGCCCGACGCCATCGCCCTGCTCCGGGCGACCCCCTGTTCCTTTCCCAACACCCCACCCCTGAGAGCTTGGTTGTCCAAGCCTCTGCCTCTCAAAGCACCTTCCCTACCGCTCCCCCGGATAGGGAATCCAAAAAACTGGACCAATTTGGGAAGAAGGTTTTTTCTTCCGCCAGTGCTGGCTTGAGGTCTGTCAACACCACTTGCCTCTTGGGCCGATATACCCACTCCTTGTGGGATTCGGTGGCGCAGATCCTGCCCCAGTGTCCTGAGGAGGCCCAGGCACTGCTTTCCCGCGCCATTGCGGAAGGAAGAGATGCGGCAAAATATACCATCCGATGTGGCCTAGATACCGCCGACTCGCTAGGCAGATCGCTTGCGACGACAGTGGCGCTGCGCCGTCACGCCTGACTGAGGACCACTGGTTTCTCGGGCGATGTCCAAAACACACTTATGGACATGCCCTTTGATGGTGTCGGCCTTTTCGGCAACAAAGCAGACCACGCGCTGGAGCGCTTTAAGGACTCGCGGGCTACAGCCAAGTCCCTGGGCCTTTCTGCTGTGCGCCCTCCGCAACAGTCTGCTTTTCGCCCCTTTCGTGGCCACGGAAGGGGCGCCCAGTCACGTCCGCTGCCCAGCCACCGGCCCGCGCAGCAAGCGTCTTCATGTGGCCGAGGACGTGGCTCCCGCAGAGCCGGGTCGGGTAACCAGCGTGCGGGTCAGGCCACCACCTCCGCCCCGTCCGCGGCCTCCAAGCCCTCCTAGTCCATCCTTTCAGGTCCACAGCACGCCAGTGGGGGGCAGGGTCTGCCATCACCTTCACCACTGGCGTGCCATCACATCGGACAGGTGGGTCTTGGACATTGTCCGTTGGGGCTACTCCCTCCCCTTCGAGACTACCCCCCCAGCCATGCCACCTCAATGCCACCGCATGTCGGGGGATCATTTGGTGCTTCTTCAAAAGGAAGTTGCGGCCCTCTTGGCCAAGGGGGCCATCGAGCGCGTTCCGACCCCAGAAGTAGGGCGTGGTTGTTACTCCCACTACTTTCTAGTGCCCAAAAAGGACAAGGAGGACATGCGTCCTATCTTGGACCTCCGGAACGTCAATCGCTTCCTCCGGAAGGAGAAGTTCAAGATGCTCACCCTAGCTCAGGTCTTGACTGCCCTCGACCCTGGAGACTGGATGGTAGCGTTGGACTTGCAGGACACATATTTTCACATCCCCGTCCTGTCGGCCCACCGGCGTTACCTGCGGTTCACGGTAGGCCTCGAGCATTTTCAGTTCACCGTGCTCCCCTTTGGCCTTACCAGCGCCCCTCGGGAGTTCACGAAAGTGATGGCGGTGGTCGCAGCTCATCTGCGCCGGGCAGGGGTTCCAGTCTTCCCCTACCTCGACGACTGGTTGCTGAAGGCGGGCTCATCCCAGGCAGTCGTCTCCCACCTCCAGACTGCGGCCGAACTCCTGCACTCGCTGGGGTTCTCCATCAACGTGCCGAAGTCGCACCTGATTCCTTCTCCACAGCTCCTTTTCATCGGAGCAGTTCTGGACACAACGCAGTTTCGGGCCTATCCTCCCGAACGGCGAGTCCAGGATATTCAGGCTATGATTCCGATCTTTCAGCCTCTATCCTGGGTTTCGGTACGGATGACCCTGAGGCTGCTGGGCCTCATGGCCTCCTGCATCCTGCTGGTCGATCATGCCAGATGGCATATGCAGGCTCTGCAGTGGGACCTGAAGTTCCAGTGGGCGCAGCATCAGGGGAACCTGTCCGATTACGTCCAGATCTCGGAGGGGACTGCAAGACAGTTGCAGTGGTGGCTCTCGAACCGGCAATGGGTCATGGGCAGATCCCTCTCCCTTCCCCAGCCAGAGCACACAGTTGTGACGGACGCGTCCCTTCTAGGATGGGGCGGTCACATGGGAGAGGCGGAGCTCAGAGGCCTCTGGTCTCCGGTGGAGTCCCGACTCCATATCAACCTTCTGGAGCTCCGGGCGATCCGACTTGCACTCAAGGCATTCCTTCCCTCTGTCAAAGGGAAGGTAGTGCAGGTGTTCACAGACACCACCGCCATGTGGTACTGCAACAAACAAGGCGGGGTGGGGTCGTGGACTCTATGTCAGGAGGCTCTGCGTCTCTGGACATGGCTGGAACATCAGGGCATATTCCTGATGGTTCAACACCTGGCAGGTTCCCTGAACGCCAGGGCGGACGATCTCAGCCGCAGGTGCATGATGGATCACGAATGGCGTCTTCACTCGGAGGTGGCGCAAGGACTCTTTCTACAGTGGGGAGAGCCTTGGTTAGATCTATTCGCCACCGAAGAGAACGTGCAATGTCATCAGTTCTGCGCGTTGGAATTTCCAAGGCGGCACCCGCTCGGCGACGCTTTTCTTCGCGAGTGGAGTTGCGGTCTGTTGTACGCCTTTCCGCCTATACCACTTCTACCCAGAGTGTTGAAGAAGATTCGGCGCGACCGGGCCCAAGTCATTCTTGTGGCTCCGGACTGGGCTCGAAGAGTTTGGTATCCCGAGCCACTCAGTCTGAGCGTCGATCCCCCGATCCGTCTGCCTCTTCGGGAGGATCTTCTGTCGCAGCAGCAGGGGACGGTCCTCCACCCGAACCTGTCCAGTCTCCACCTCCTTGCGTGGAGATTGAGCAGCGGCAGTTGATTCCTTTCGACTTGCCTCCCGAAGTTTGTGATGTGATTCTGGCAGCCAGGCGTCCCTCCACTAAGGTGGTATACGCCTGCAGGTGGAACAAGTTTGTGGCATGGTGCACAGCAAAGGCTGTGAATCCCCTTTCTGCCCCTCTTTCTGAGGTTCTTCCGTTCCTTCTTTCTCTGGCCCAACAGGGTTCTGCCCTGGGTACCATCAAGGGCTATCTTTGTGCAATCTCGGCCTTCCTCAGGCTTCCTGATCAGCCCTCCCTTTTCAAGTCCCCTGTTGTTAACAGGTTTCTTAAAGGCATTACACACCTCTTTCCTCCTGTTCCGTTTGTGATGCCTCAGTGGGACTTGAACTTGGTTCTTACCTTTTAATGTGCGCTCCCTTTGAGCCTCTCCATAACTGTCCTCTTCGTCTTCTCACTCTGAAGACAGCCTTTCTGGTGGCCATCACCTCCGCTCGGCGGGTGAGTGAGCTCCAGGCTCTTTCGTGCAAGCCCCCCTTTCTGTCTGTCCATCCAGACAAGGTTGTTCTTAGGACGCGTCCGTCCTTCTTGCCAAAGGTGGTTACTGCCTTTCACATTGGGCAGACCATCACTTTGCCCACCTTCTTTCCACCTCCGCATCCTTCTAGAGAGGAAGAGAGGCTCCACCGTCTGGACCCAAAACGAGCGATTTCATTTTATCTAAACCGCACACAGCAGTTCCGGGTGGACGACCAGCTCTTTGTTGGCTACGTGGGCGCCAAAAAGGTCGGGCGGTACACAAGCGGACCATCTCCCGCTGGGTCGTCTTGTGTATCAAGGCCTGCTATTCTTTGGCTAAGAAGGAGCCCCCTGTTGGGCTACGTGCCCATTCCACCAGGGCGACAGCCGCCACCACGGCTTTGGGACGTGGTGTCCCATTGCAGGACATTTGTCAGGCAGCTACGTGGGCCTCGCTGCACACGTTTACCAAGCATTACTGCCTTGACAGCCAAGTCCGGAGAGACGGCTTCTTTGGCCGTTCTGTTCTCCGAGACTTACTTGTCTGATCTTTGTTCGCAGACCCACCACCGGGGTTGGTATTGCTGGGGTATCTATTCTAAGGTAAGGAATCTGTCACTAACGTGTCTCTTTCAGATGCACAAGTTACTAACTTGTGTAACGTATATCTGTAAGAGACAGTAGTTAGTGACAGATTCCTTATCGCCCCACCCATCCTCCCCGTTCTGCGAACTGATTTCTAGGGTTAAGGACATCCCTTTCAGGGCCCTAGTATTTTTTCAGACACCAATGTCAGCTTCTTGCATGGCTCTGCGTTCCTGGCGCGGAAAGTCGTGAACAGAACTGACGTCAGCGCGCATGGACGGCGTCTAAGTACTGGCCGCGACGTCATCCCGGCGATCTCGACGCCTACGACGGAAGCGGAGCCGCAAGACGCCGCCTACTGACGCGCAAGGGTACTGCTACGCAAATCTTTCCGGATCCAGCCTGACGCCTGGGGATATTCTAAGGTAAGGAATCTGTCACTAACTACTGTCTCTTACAGATATATCGTTACACAAGTTAGTAACTTGTGCTTTACTTTTAACATCACCTGTAAGTTATATTTTTATTTTCTAAAGAGGATTTAGATTTTAAAGCAAAGGTTAAACATAAACAAATGTATTTCATGTGTTAAAGGTTAAACCGTCCAAAGAGGAGTATTTTGAGAAGGAGCAAGGACTCAAAATAGATGGAAGGCTAGAAAAAGAAAATAACACAATCTACAACAACTTGAAATAGAAAGGAATAACTTTAAAATTTAAGCTTGACGATGTAAAAATGATACAACCACATTTTAATTTTTAACTCATCGTTATAAAGACATGCACATCGGTAAAAGCAGGAAAGTCTGTTCTGAGTGTACACATGCTGAAAATAATTGATCTTTTATCATTAAATAGTTGATGGAAATTACCTGGTGATCCAGGATAACCAATGCCCCCAGGTGAACCTTGCTTTCCTCTGATGCCAAATTCCCCGCTAGGTCCTGGGGGTCCCCTTGAACCAGGAATTCCAGGAAATCCTGGATCACCTCGTTCACCTTTGACACCCATTAAACCCGGCCTTCCGTCATAGCCTGTGGAATAAAAAATTCATGTTTATGGAGAAAAAACACAATATAAAAACTGAGAAGCAAATATGTTAATTGTGCAGACTATTTGGAGGGGAGACCAAAATGGGGCTATGTACCTTGCGCTTTTCTCACCTATCTGTAGGAAGCTGGCTCATTATATAGAAAAACCAAAACGAGGTATACTGTGCAAAGAGTCCAGGTATCCCTTATAAGTGGACATGGGCTTGCTCTAGCCATCCCAAGGTGCTCTCGTAGGAGGCAGTGTGGTCAAGCAGCCTTAGGCTTATCAGAGAGGAGTGTTAGACATCTGCAATACACACACAGTTAATAAATGGTACACACAACTCAATAAGGAGATCCAAACCAATTTATAAAAATAACATGTATCTTTATATATATTTAGGCCCCACGATCATCAAAATCAGGTAAGTACGTTTCGAGATAGAAATGTTTTTACTTTAAAAAAAAGCAAGTTACTTACCTGTACACTGTGGTTCTCCAGTATTAATATCTTTCATAGATTAACATGCTTGAATCTTCCCCATCGTCACGGTGGGAGGCCCACAGTATTTAAAACAAGCAGTCTCATGTAAATATATTAAAAGACATAGAGAAAGCAATTGAGATTGTTAACCAATTCACACTGTTTTAATAGAAGCAAACTTCAGCCAATCAGAGGCAAGTCACAGGACCACACTTCCCCTGCAGGGCGAATATACCTCAGATTTCAAGCACAAGTGTAAATATGTATCCATGAGGTATCTAAGTGGTGTGCATAAACAGGGAGGAGAGCGTGTCGCATGTGAATCTATGAAATATATCAATATGGGAGAACCATAGTGTACAGATAAGTAGCTTGTTTTTTCTCCAGTATTGAATCTTTCATAGATTCACATGCTTGAATCAGAGTACCTAGCAGTAAGCAAAGAACACATGGAGGATGGTTAGGCGAAAACCACTCTCTAAATACAAGATACCTTGTGCAAATAATGATGATATCAGCATGAACAATAGATCAGGAAAAAATTATTGCAGTGAAATAAAGAAATAACAATCTGTACCTTAATGAAACAGAGGACACAAAACTGCCTGTCCGTCCGCAGCATCTGCTTTCCAAGCTGAATCCAAACCGGAGTGTTTGGTGAAGGTATGAGCGTTCAACCACGTTGCTGCTCTACAGATGCCTGGAAGCGATACTCCAGCAAAGAAGGCTGTGGATGTCACCATCTTTCTCACAGAATGCGCAGCAACTTTCCTGGATAGTGGCCTTTCTGCCTTGTTGTGGCAAAAAGCAATCGCCCACATCACCCAACGAGCTATACTGTTTCTTGAGAGTCCGCAGCCCTTTTCTGGGAGGCGCAAAAGAGATTAAAAGATGATCCGATTTTCTGACAGTCATAGTTCTGTGAATATAAAATTTCAAGCACTGCTTGATATCCACAGAATGGAGTGCCCTCTCTGCAGCTGAAGAAGGGTTCTTAAAGTATGTTGAAAGAATAATGGGCTCATTCAGATGAAAAGAAGTCGGAATCTTCGGGATTAATTTCAGGTTGGTTCTCAAAAACACCTAATCTTCTCTGAACTGTAGAAAAGTTTCCGTGACAGTAAACGCTTGAATCGCACTGATCCTTCTGGCAGATTTGAGTACCAACTGAAGGGCTGTTTTCCATGAAACATATTTCAGATCCGCCTTGTGTATTGGCTCAAAAGGCAGTTTCATGAGTTGGGAAAGGACCGTGTTTAGCTGCCAGTATATTGCTGGAGGCTTTATCGGTCGGAAAGCCCGGAAAAGACCCTTTATAAATTCCTTTATCAGTCTGGTGGACCACAGCAAATTTTCACCAGTTTGTCTTCTGAACCTGGAAATTGCAGATAAACGCACCTTAACTGAAGAGTGCGCCAAGCCAGACTTTGCCTGGTGAAGGAGATACAGCAACAGTTGCTCTGGAGAAGAGCTAAAAGGATGTCTATTGTTTTTGAAACACCAGCAACAGAATCTTCTCCATTTTGCTACATACAACTTCTTAGTTGAAACAGCACAGGACTGTTCTAGGATAGATCCGCATTCTGCTGGAATATTTAGAGATCCAAACTCATGTTCATGAAGTACAATGCCCATAAATTGAGAGACTTTATCTGAGGATGCAATATTTGGCTGTTGTTCATGGAAATCAGGTTCTCCATCGGTCGCAACTGAATGGGAGGAGACATAGACATCAGGAGCAGTATTGTACCAGCCATGCTGGGGCTATGAGAATTAGATGGCATGGTTCCATCTTCATTTTGCATATCACACTGGGAATGAGAGGAAAGGGTGGAAATGCATAAGCGAACATTCCTATCCATTATATCTGAAGAGCATTCCCCCAAGACCTTTTCTGAGGGAATCTGCATGCAAACACTTTGCATTTCTTGTTGTGACTTGTTACAAAAAGGTCGCAATTGGGGGTACCCCACTTCTTGAAGATTTGGGATAATTGTTTATAGCTCATTTCCCATTTGTGGCATTTCTTGTTGTTCTGCTGAGAGAGTCCACCCATTCCTTTTCTATGCCTGGGACATGCTTGACTTGTAGAAAAATGCAGTTCTGCAGCAACCATTTCTATATTTGTTGGGCTTGAGATGAGACTTTTCTATATTGTTACCCCCTGCTTGGCTAGGTAGAACATGGTGGTGGTATTGTCTGTTCTTACTAAGAAAGAAGAATTGTGAATTCTGAGTAGGAACGTTTGGAGACTTAGGAATACAGTCTTTAGCTCCAGAAGATGTATGTGCATCTGTGATTGTTGGAGAGACAATTTTCCATGGATTTCTCGCTCCTGGAGATGTGCTCCTCAACCTTCCAGGAAGGCATCCATTGTCATTACGAAGCACAGTCATGCCAATCAAAAGAGAGACCTGGAGAGATGTTGACCTCCTTTCTCCACCATGGCAATGCTTGCTTCATTGCAGGGGTGATGTCGACGATATCCTCGAACGACCCATGGATTTGAACCCATTGCGCATCCAGCTGTTCCTGCAATGGCCTCATGTGTAGCCGACAGTTCAAAATTAATGGGATGCACAAGGATAGCATCCCCAGTAGGGTTATGAACGTTCTTCCTAAAGTGGACGTTCTTTTTATCAGAGAAGTAGCCATATCCATTATCTTGTGGACCCTTTCTGTAGACGGGAAGGCTTTGTCGACCTTGGTGTCTAGAATGGCCCCTAGAAACACCAGCAATCTAGTTGGTAGGACAGAAGACTTTTCCACATTCAATCTCAGCCCGAGAAAGATGAATAGCTGCTGACAATCCAAGGTAGATTCGACTGCAGAGCGGAACGAGCGTCCTTTGACTAACCAGTCGTCCAGGGTAGGGGAATACCTGAAGGCCATTATTTCTCAGGAAAGCAGCTACTGGTGCCATGCACTTTGAGAAAACTCTGGGAGGCGACCGTAGGCCAAAAGGAAGAAATTTGAATTGGTAGTGGCACCCTGCCAACTTGGACCTCAGTTACCGTCGATGTTTCACATGAATGGGAATGTGAAAATATGCATCCAATACATCAAGAGACATCATGAAATCCACTTTGTTGCGTAGCAACAGAATTTCCTAAAGTGACAGCATTTTGAAAGGTTGCTTCTTTATACATTTGTTTAGCTGCCTGCAGTCAATGACCGGTCTCCATTTCCCAGACTTTTTATTTATGAGCAAGAAGTTTGAGTAGAAACCTGTGCCGCGCTGTTGGAAAGGAATTTCTTCTATGGCCCCCATTGAGAGAAGCAGAGATATTTCCGGCTTCATGAGAGAGAGGTGTTGATGCTTCCTTTTTGGAGGTGAAAGGTCAAGGGGGTGGCCTTTGAAAAAATTCCAGGTGGTGACCCTTATGTATAATGTCTAACACCCATTTGTCTGTGGTGATACTCTCCAACTGATATTAAACGGAGAGATTGTGGATCGACTTTTGATGAAGGTACGAGGGGGCTGGTGCTTGGGAAAAATTCACTGTCTCCTTGCAGAGTCTTGGGCTTTCCCCACAGCCGAGGGTCGCCTACGAGCTGGCTGTCTCGTGTAAACCGTAGAGGAAGACCTGTACTACTGCTGTTGTTGTAGCCCAGCGCACTAGGATCGATAACCTTGCTGAGCATATGGCTGGTATCTGTAAGACTGATACGAAGGTCAATGAACATATTGCCCTCTTCCTCAACAAAAGTGCTGAAATCGCCTCTACTGCAGCGTTCCAAGGGAGCGCGCCATTTCAGTGTCCGCTTTGATAGTCTGAAAAGCGTCATCCACATGTTTGCCAAATACATTTTCCCCATCAAGGGCATGTCAAATATCTTGGCTTGAACCTCAGGGCGGAATGAGGTGGCCTTCAACCGGACCTTATGGCACAGAACTGCAACTCCCACCATCTGACGCAAAGCAATGGATGAGATATCCATGTCCTCTCAGAGGACGCTTTCTCACCCTCTTGCAAAATTTCTCTTGCCTCCTTTTTCTTATCCTCTGAGAGATGATCCAAAAGAGGAGTGAGGTCGGACCACAGTTGGCGGTAGTAATGACCCAGAATGGTTAAAGCATTTGAGGCCCTCACGGAAGTGGCTGCGGTAGCCGCGAAACGTTTGCCAATATTGTGAAGCCTCTTTCCTTCCTTGTCTGGAGGTGGTGAACAAGGGGCAGATGGATTCCTTGAGCGCAGCCTGCATTATCACCAAATCTGGAGTGGATGCCCTATCAAGCAGGCTGGTGACAAATCCAGTGCTTTATAGTTTTTGTCCATACATGGGACTACAGCAGCGACCGAAGCTGGATTTTTCATTAACTTAAGGCCTTCTTCCACTATGTAGTTGACAATGGGTATCGATCTGACTGACTTTCTTGCAGAGTCTTTAAAGTCATACAGAAGACAATCGGTTTGCTTTACAGGGAGAGGCAGATTGAACCTCAATGATGCACGTTCCAGTAGCTCATGAAACCCTCCACCGTCTTCAAGAGTGGAACTTGCTGGAGAAGGCTCTGATGAGGGCGAAGAAGGAGCCAGAATCATCCCATTCCTGACCCACTGTTCCTTGATCTTGAAAAAGTTCGCCCTCTTCAGGTTGGTCGTCTGGATCACTCTCAATGTAATCGTCTCTGATGGCATTGGAAGGAGAACTATCCAGGACTCTTGTGTGTGCACAGGTGCAGGACTTTTAGGTCGAGGTGTCACCTCCTGCACATCTGCTTGGGCTGGAGGAAGAGGAACTGGCGCCGTTGACTCTGGAAAGCCCTTATAGTAGTCATTGATCATATGCCTTAGATCAGTGACCAAGGAAATGGGCACCAAAAAAGTGTCTTCCCTCGAACTCTGGTGTTCATCATCTGGGTCTTCGAAGAGATAGTGCTCCTGGAAAGTATCATAGCTATGGGGAATCAGTAGCTGAAGAGAAGTGAATGAGAAATCCTCTTCTAGGAAAGTAAAAGTGTGCCTGTCATGACCTTTGTCATCCCCTGAATCTTGGAAATTTTACTCTCAGTTGAGAAGCGCTGTAAGCCGGGCCAAAAAGTCCTTCATCACAAGACTCTTCCGTGTCTAGCAGGTGAGCCGGAGGCAGAAGGGAGACCTTACTTGGAGAGGTGATGTCTAGTCTCAATTGTGCTGATGGACCTTCTTTAAAGAGTGCCATCTTTTTCTGCCTCGTTGACGGGCTCGTCAACGATGCCGTCAACGGTGGGAAGATCTTCTTCCAGGTAGAAACGGCCGTCGCCACTATCGTCATCGATGGGGATTTAAAATCAGTTGTCGGCGGGATTACTGTCGTCGATGTTGATGACAGGGCGGTCGTCCGACCTGTCGACGAAGAAGCCGTCATCGACGTGGTAGGGGTGACCGTCATCCCTAAAGGTACGGTTGATAAACGTATCGTCGACGATGTTCCTGTCGACGCTGGTACCACTGTCGACAGTCTGATTTTTGTTGAGGTGTGACTGAAACAGAGGAAGCCAAGGTCTTTTCTTTGACTGACTAAAGGACTTTTCAGAGGCTGAAGTATCAGATGTTTTTCAGAGGTCTTAGATGTCTTTCAGTCCCAGCATATGTAGTTAAGCCCTTTTTCCTCTGAAATGATAGTGCCGGTAATGGAGGTGACTTGGGCTGTTTGTGGCTATCTGCACACATATTTTTATTTATTTTTTATTTATTTATGGGATTTATAGAGCGCATGGCTGCCCTAAGGCTTCTCAGCGCTAGAAGGTCACATAGCTGATAGGGGTCGGCCGGGCCTTAAAGGTATTGCTTAAACAGCCAGGTTTTAATCGCTTTGCGGAACTGTAATTCTTTATTCATCAACCTATATTCCAGTGGTAAAGAATTGCAGAGTTTAGGAGCAAGGTGGGAGAAGGATCTTCCTCCCCATCTCTCCCTCCTGACCTTTGTTGGTTTTAGAAGTTCCTCCGTGCTTGAACGCAGCCACATATTTGGAATGTAAGGGGATACTAGACTCTTGATTTTTTTGGGACCTCTATTATGGCAAGCTCTGTGGGTGATAATCAGTATTTTGAATTTTATTCTGGCCTCTACAGGGAGCCAATGAAGTCCGATTAAGTGCTTTTTCACCGACTCCCGTGCCGGAACATTGCACAGCAGCCTTGCAGCTGCATTCTGGACCACCTGCAGTCTGTGGGTTACAAATTTAGGTGCCCCCAGGAGCAATGAGTTTCCATAATCTAACCGCGAGGTGACTAAAGAATGGACCACTGTCTTCCTAAGCTGTGTAGGAATCCTGTCTAGAATTTTCCGAAGACTTTTAAGTAGTCCAAAACAGGATGCTGCAACTTTTTTAGCCTGTGTCACCATGGAGAGATCCGTTTCTAACCAGAAGCCTAGATTTTTTATTATTTCTGTGGGGATGGGTGGATTGCCTAGGCAAGCAGGCCAACCTATGGTGGGCCTGGGTATTGCTTTACTTCCGAGAAACAGTAACTCAGTTTTGTCCCCATTTAATTTTAGACAACTTGTTGTCATCTACTCCTTGACTCTTTCCAAGCAGGAAGATAAGCTCTCACCATCCTTGCTATTTTTTGGGTCCAAGGAGATGACCAACTGAGTGTCATCGGCATAGGACGTCATAGATATATCAAACTCCAGCACAATCTTAGCCAGTGGTTCCATGTACACATTAAAAAGCGTTGGGCTCAATGAGGAACCCTGTGGGACCCCACACCTCAGTGACATGGTTTTAGAGGAGTATTCTCCTGTACTTGAAATGTTCTATCTTCCAAGAACGATGACAGCCATTTAAGCACTGTGCCCTATATCCCAATGTCTGAGAGCCTTTTTTGTAATATATGATGGTCTACCGTATCGAAGGCGGCGCTCAGATCCAACAGGAGCAAGGCGGCTGATTTTCCCTGGTCTAACGATCTTCTTAGTTCCTCCACCACCACCAACAGAGCCGCCTCTGTGCTGTGTTGTGCCCTGAAGCCCATCTGAGTGGGGTGGAGGCACTGGTTAGTCTCTAGGAATTCTGACAGTGTTCTGTTGACATGCTTTTCTAGTAGCTTGCCCACAAACGGTAGCAACGAGATGGGGCGATAGTTACATAGTTGCGATATATCTGCATTTGCTTTTTTCAGCAGAGGCTTAATAACAGCGTGTTTCCAAGCAACTGGAACTATGCCCGTTTCTAGGGACTGATTCATGACCCTCATTAAAGTCCGTAGAATGACAGGTGTTACTGTTCTGAGGATTTGCGGGGGCTGGGTCCATAGGCGAACCGGACTTCACCTTATCCATCAAGGCTTCTACACCCTTCTGTTCCATAGGCAGGAGATCGGTGATAGTTTGTTGTGGGGAAACTATTTCCTGTTCCTCTTCACACCCTGCGGTTAGCTCTCCATTCGTTTTAAAGCAGCTATAGATGTCAGTTACTTTCGAGAGGAAGTAGGCGGCTAAGTCATTGCACCTCTCCTCTGAAGTTTCTGAATGACAGGTGTCAATGGGTGGATTAGTCAGAGCCTTGATTACCGTAAACAGTTCCCTTGAGGAGTTCTGAGCTCTATTAATTTTTTCCTCAAAGAACTTAGCTTGAGTTGTTTTGATACTATTATGGTAGTTTCTAATGGCTACTTTATACTCCGTTTTGAGTTGTGGGTCATCATTTTTTCTCCTATCCCTTTCGATTTTTTGTATACAGTTTTTCTTCAGCGCCAGCAGCTGGGAATTAAACCATCCATCTGCTCTGGTTCTGGAGTTAGGTTTATGGGATACCTTAGGGGCTACTAAGATTGAGTAATCCAGGATTCCCACCTGGAATATCCTTCCTCTACTGACCCCGGATTCACAGTGTTCGGGATAGCTGTGTCAGTTAAGATGTCCCCCCATGCCCTTGAGTTAATCCTGGCCCAGCATCTTTTCCTTATCGTAACCTTGGTGGTATCCCCCCTATACTCTCTTACTGTCTTCCGTAAATTAAAGGGGATGATGTGATGGTCAGACCACGGTACCGGTATTGGTGCAGCAACTTTGACATTGGGATCATTGGAGATTACCACATCCAGGGTATGTCCCTTAACGTGTGTGGCCATTGTTACCAGCTGGGCAAGTTGTAGGCTTTCTAAATCTAATAGCAGTCATTTAACACTCGGATGGCTCTTGTCTTCCATGTGCAAAAGTAGATCTCCTAGTACAGTAATGTTAGATTTCTTTAATAAAAGGCTAGCTAATACTTCGGGCAGATTTTCTAAGAACTCTCCATAGGGGCCTGGGGGTCTATAGATTAGGAGGCCTGATAGAGTGTAGGTGAGTGTTATAAGTATTGAGACGAAGAGACATTCACACCCTTTGAGGGCCAGAGATTCGGTTGTACATTTGTACTCCTTTATAAGAATGGCTAGTCCCCCCCCCTATCTGTCCTATCCTGTCCAGCCTATGTATCTTATAGTCTGGCTGGTGGCAACGTCATAACTATATCCGGGGATGAATACTCTTTGAGACAACTTTCTGTTATGAACAGGACATCTAATTTATTGTCCTCTACCAGTAGTCGGATTTCAGTTGTATGTTTGGGCAATGATCTGCTATTAATCAGCCCTAATTTCCATTCCTGGGGTTCCTTTAGCCCATTAGTTTTTTTTAACTCTGTCTTGTAGGGCGATTTCCATCCTAGTTTACAGTGCTGGCAGACCTTCTCTCTTGAGGTGACACTCATGAAGTCCCAACCCTTCTCACAATCCTTTCCTCTGGACGTATTAAAACCATGCAGTTCCTCCCTAGTGTATATAATTCTGGGAAATTGTGCAGGGTTCCTGGCCCCTGGTCCCGGATGGGTGCGGACGGGCTTGCCCCTGGTGCGCCTTCGGCGCTACAGCGGCGCGCCCGTGCGCGCGTCCGCTGCACGTCCGGCTGTGCATGGGCTTTAAGTGGTTCCCCCGGAAGTGGCGAGAAGCTGGAGCGCCAACCCCCTTCCCCTAAGATGGCGCCCGAGAAATTGCCCTACACTCCCTCCGCACAAATGGGAGCCCCCGCGGGGGACCAGAGAGTGAGGAATAGGTAGGCGGTCAGCAGCGTAGCGATTAAAAAACTCTTGTTAAAAGCGGAGTTAAAAACAAGGATGTGCAATTGGCAAGTAGTAGCAGCGTAAGCTTAAAAATGCTATTTGAGGGTACAATCACAGTATATCATGCAAAACCAAAGCGGAACGGCGCCTTACTCAGCTTACGACCGCTGCACGTCTGGCTGTGCATGGGCTTTAAGTGGTTCCCCCGGAAGTGGCGAGAAGCTGGAGCGCCAACCCTCTTCCCCTAAGATGGCGCCAGAGAAATTGCCCTACACTCCCTCCGCACAAACGGGAGCCCCCGGGGCGGACCAGAGAGTGAGGAACAGGTAGGCGGTTAGCAGCGTAGCGATTAAAAAACTCTTGTTAAAAGCGGAGTTAAAAACAAGGATGTGCAATTGGCAAGTAGTAGCAGCGTAAGGTTAAAACTGCTATTTGAGGGAACTCTTTGGATGTGAACTCTTGGCCTCCATTTTAGGGGACCCTCAACATGCTCCTCGCTTCCCCTGCCCCCACAAGGAGTTGCTCAAGATGGCCTCCGGGGGCTGCCGAAAGGAACATAGGACTCTGTCCTAGTGAAGTTTTCTATGGAAATAGAAATAGGACTAAGTCTACCTCTGGCATCCTAAGAACCCAGTGAAAATAATAATAGGACTAAGGCTACCTTCGGCATCCTAGGATCCCAAGTGTCTAAGGGGGCAGCCATCTTGGAAAGGGGCCAGCTCTTTCTCCGTTATCCATGTGCCTCCTTGGGTTGCACACAAGCTTCATCTGTAACACATATGCCTCCCCGGTTTTTCTCAATTCTTACCTCATCTCAGAGGTAGGGTTTAGAGCAACCTGGAATCGATACTGTAACTTCATTCTGTATGCAGCCTGCTACTAGTGTCTAGAACATCTTCCTAACACTCAGTTTGGGAGGGATGGGAATTCTGCGCAACCAACCCACTGCTCACTTTAAAGTGCTCTCCTTTAATTTGACTACTTTTCCTCCTCCATTTCTAAGTGCCCCCCTCTAATTGGTCTTCCCTACCTCTTCTATCTTTAAGTGTTCTCCTCTAAACTGGTCTATTTCACCTCCTCTTTGTGTTCGCTACCCTCATCATGGCCCAACACACCTCTCGCTCCTCTGACCACTTTGCTCAAGTAGGTCTGAATTATTTTAAGATTATCTACCCCTCCAACCTGTCGAAGAGTGTGAAAAAGACCTTCAAACACAATCTCCTCAAACAATGTCCTGAAACGCTCATCTCTGACACATATATCTCCGCTAAGGGCACTGTGGTGATAGACCTCATTTTCTACACTAACAGAAGAGCCCAATGGAGAAAGTCTCTAACTTCTGAGCTACAATCGAAACAGCTGACCAAAACACCACACGGTTTCCGTTTAACCACACTACCCTCCCCTGCCCTTAAGGCAGATCTCACCATTTCCTTATATAATAATGGGAACATCCTTATTCAAGCATCGGACCTGAACCTCAAGCGCTTTGACTCTATCTTTTTGAGGATTAAGAACACACTTAATAACTCTAACCCGGCCACTCTCCATCATAGCTGTCTATCCACATTATCTGCACCCTCTGTGCCTTAAGCCTCTTCTTCCCCCAATTCTGCGTCCCCATCTTTATCTATTCTTTCCAACACCACGGAGGATGTATATATATAACCCACACCTCTAACCCGGACAACCCTGTTATTCCTCACTTGGGCTATGATATTTCCTACTCAAGTGCCTTCCACCAAGTTGTTGTCCCCAGTACTTCTCCTCCTTTCCCACTCCTCCCATCAAATATCACGTCACCCACTGTTCGCTCCGTGATCTCCAACAACAGGGGGTTGGGCACCACACCAGCACAAACATCCATGATAACCCTGCTTTTATACCCCTAGGCTCAGGTGTTACCAACTCGAGGGCCTTGGACCTAGCTGCTGTCTCCAGTCCGTCGCCTTGTAACCCACACACACCCTCCTCTTCCTACTGTGCATCCCCTATCGCCTTTGTTAAATCCACCTTGCCCGTTACTAATCCCAATCCAGGATCTGCTCAGCTCCCGCGTGCACCTAATCTTAAGCCCCGTCATGCTAATCCTCCTTCCTGGGGGGATGTCGAGATCATTCGCAAACGGGATTCTATCTCTCTTCTTACTCTACCCTCTAATACCCCTCTCACAGTGGGGTCAGACCCATCGTCTCATTCTGGGTCAGCTGAGGAGGGCACTAACCGCCTTTGCCTTGAGGAGAAGATTGCTGACCTCAAGCAGGATCTCCTTGCTGTTAAAGAGATCATGCAGACCCTTCTACAGTTCTCCATGAAGATGGAGAAGCTCTGGAAAACACACCCCTCTGTAGGAAACTGGCTCTATATATACTACACCAAAATGAGGTATAGTGTGTATAGAGTCCAAGTGACCCCAGAGGTAGGCAGAGGTTAAAGTTAGATAGAACCTTACTCTCTATTTGTGGTAGAGTGGTCGAGCAGTAAGGCAGTATCAGAGGACAGTGTTAAGCATTTGATGTACACACTCAGTCAGCAAATGAATTCACACACTCAAGAACTGAACTCTAGGCCAATTGTTTTTGTATAAAAATATATTGTTGTTTTATTTTAGAACCAAGAAAGCCTGGCACAGGTAAGCATAAAATACTTTGCAATAATAAGTTGCTGAATATAGAACAGTTTGAAAATGCAATTGAAATTGTACTTTGTTTGATTTACAGGGGATGCAGTAGGTTGCAACACTTAGCAAATACAGTACATTGAAATGAATAGGCTTTTTCAGTAAATTACGGGTAAGTTACTTTTTACGTTACTTTTCTAACTCAGTGCTGGATTCCTAGATTCAGCACTGGGACATTTCCTGCAAACAGGTAAGTAAATACGTTTTGGTTATTCGTGCGATTTTTAAAGAATATTTTCAGATTTCAAAACTCCACACTTTTTGGAGAAAAAGTGTCAATGTTATCCTATGGAGGATAAACAGGTTATCGGTTAACAGGTAAGTTATCGACTGTGGGAGTTAAGGTTCTGGGGTTAGACTCAGGGGTTCCCCAGGGTCAGTGATGCACTGTTGTTGCACCCTCAGCGGCACTAGGGCGGCCGGGTGCAGAGTGTTGAGGACCAATGTTATCCTATGGAGGATAGGGGGTCTCCAGTTGGTGGCTGCTGGCAAGCAGGCCACTGGGTTGTGGGAGCAAAGCTCCTAGGGTTTACGTCAGGGCAAATAGGGAACCAAATTAGCACCAAAGGTGCACCCTCAGCGGCACTAGGGCGGCCGGGTGCAGGGTGCTGTTTTGAGGTCGGGTGCCCTGTTGTTTTCAATGGAGCACCTCCGGTTAGAAGAAACACTGCAGGCTCGGGGACGAGGATCTTCTGGGTGCGACCACCACTTCGAGGGGTAAGTTGGGATGTCTTGGGTTGGTTAGGCACCGTTGGTTTGGGCACACAAGGCCGTGGGGCGTCGGGTGCAGGGGTGCCTTGGGACGTCTGAAAGTCTTACCTGCTCTGTTCGCGGAAGAGGGGATCCTCTGAATTGAGGCTGCAGGCGTCGACTGGAGGCTTGAGGAAGGTCAGGAGTCGCCAGATCTCGGGTCAGGATCGCCGGGGTGACCTCCTCGTGGTGTTTTTCCACACGAGCTCGGGCTGGGTTCGGCGGGTGCAGAGTGAGCTGGATCGCGGTATCCGGCCGGAGCCAGAAGCTGCAGTTTGAACAAGTCCGGTGTTCACGGGAGAAGCAGGCTTGGAAGTGAAGGCAGGCAGGTCCTCTGGGGTTTTTGAGGTTGCTGGCTGCAGGACACACCGGGATTTCGCAGGAGCAGGTTCGAGGGGAGACAGGCCTGCCGGGCCAAGTCAGTGGGCGTCGTCCTCTTGTTAGCTCTGCACGGCTCTTCGTCCTTCTTCTTTTCTTCTTGTTTCTTGTCTGGATCTGAGGAAGCAAGGTTCAGTGTAACCCCTAAATACTAGATTTAGGGGCGTTACAGGTAGGTAAAGGGCAGGGACCAATGGGTCCCTTCCCTGCGGTGGGTACACCCCCTATCGTGCCACCCTCCAGTGGGAGGAGGGCAGGAGCCTGTCCCTGGTTGGCTAGATCCCCCCATCCTCAAGATGTCGGGGACTCAGAGTTGTGCTTCACCTCGCCTCCCCCACCTGAGGGGTGGAGTTGGCAGAGGTGGGCACACCTCTTTCCCTCACTTGTTTTTCCCGCCGGTTCTACCGCCCAAAGTGGGGGGTAGAACCAGTGGGGACCAGTTGCTGAAATCAGCAATGAGTCTGGGGAGGCTCACAAAGGCGGCATGCCTTTGAAGCTTCCCCTTCGTGAACCCTGCCCATCCTGGGGGAGGAGGCTTGGTACCTCGTCCCAGGATGTGCATTGTTTCAGGCCCCCGAGAGCAGCAGGCTCTCGACCCAGGGGTCCAGAAACATGTCTGTTGGTGGCAGCCTAAGCAGCCACTCAGTCAGGTCACTAGAAGCTGGTCGAGTTTCAGGGGGCATCTCTAAGATGCCCTCTGTTGTGCATTTTACATTAAATCCCACACTGGCATCAGTGTGGGTTTAATGTGCTGAGAAGTTTGATATCAAACTTCCCAGTCTTCAGTGTAGCCATTATGGTGTTGTGGAGTTCGTAATGACAAACTCCCAGCACCATATACTCTTAATGGCAGCACTGCACTTACAGTGCCCAGGAATGGACTTGGGCACTGTAGGGGTACAGGGCTCATGTACCTGTACCCTCACCACTGGCATAGGGCACCCAGCTAGAGGGGTGACTGATGTATGCCAGGGCAGTGGTTTGTGGGCATGGCACACATGGATGTGTGCCATGTCGACTCTTCACTTTGTTCTGCACCAAGACACGCAGCCTGCAAAGGCAGTGTGTGTGTGAAAAGGTGCAGGGCCTCTGAGGGTGGCACAATAAGTGCAGCAGCCCTTAGGGGCCTTCCCTGGTCACAGTGCCCTGGGTACCTGTGGTAACTTTTACCAGGGGCCTACCTGTGGCCAGGGATGCCAATTGGGTTTTGGCTTCAATGCAGTTTTTAGGGAAGGAACATAGGCCCTGGGTACCTGATTAACAGGAGCCCAGGGCACACTCAGTCAAAGAACATCAGCAATTCAGCAAAAAGTGGGGGCATACCATGCAGAAAGAGGGCACTTTCTCACACTTTCCCAGTGGACCGATCAACACAATCCACGGAAAGTGTTCTACGCTGGTGACGATCAATACTCTAGCCACTCCCCTCTTAGCTCCAGCTGGAGTTCTAGGCCTCTCCCTAACCACCATTCTAGGCCCCATAGGCTCCAGCCTCAGCTGTCGGATGAGGATACTCTCGCTCTTTTATTCTCATACAGTGGCTTGGGGATTCTCTCCTCCTCTAACTCTACTATCAACATCCCTACTATTACCTCGGACCCTGACAGGGAACCTAGTGAGAACCATAGATCGGTTAACAAGGAAAACCTACTTCAAATAACTACCTCTCATCATGAAGTGATCACTACCAACCATCACATCAAATCGATGCTACTCAACTGCAGATCGGCAGAGAAACATGCAGCGGATATTTCGGAACTCATCATTTCGCAAGACTTGGACCTTCTGATTCTCACTGAAACCTGGCTCAATGATGCCTCCTCCCTTGTCCTCGACATCTTAATCCCTCCTGATGTACAAGTTACTTACCTTCGGTAACGATGTATCTGGTAGAGACGATTCTAGCCGCAGATTTCTTAACGTAGAATTATCCCCAGGCGTGATACTGGACCCGGAAAACTTTCTTTGCCCCAGCATCTCTACGCGCCGGGGGGCGGTACCACGCGACTCCGCCCCGACGTCGTCCGCGGGCGTGACGTCAGCGAGGTCACATAAGCCCCATCCCGGCGCGCTGACATCAGTTTTCTTCGGAGAACTTTTCCGCGCCACAACGCGGAGCCATCACAAACAAAACTGTGGAGAATATGGGAACAGTGTGCGAAAAATCAGTGAAAAAGAGAGAAACGAAAGGGGAGGAACAGCACCAATTGGAAAAGTGCCAAGCACTAAGGTACCAAAAAGCCATAGCAGCGAAAGCCATAGCATCGCTCTGAGGAATAACCTTGCAAGCTAAGGCGACATCCCCCCTGGAGGCAGAACACATGTGACAAACGCAATAGCAGGAGAGAGAGAGAAAGAATCTGCAATCACAAGCCACAACAGTGAAGGGGCAACAAGCCCGGAACAGAGGAGTAACAGCAATGCACCCCCAGACGACACCATCAAGGAGGGCCGTATCCCCTGAAAGGAGCGAAAGGGCCGAGGTACAAGCAAAAAAAAAACCAACGCAGAGAACTGCAAAGGAAGCAGAAACCCCAAGCAAGTAAAAGGGAGAAGAGTCAAAGTAGGCCCATACACTGGAGAAAAAACCAGAGTGGAGGGAGGCAGAAGCACACATGAACCAACCGACCTCGTATCAGAAAGGAAGGGGTGGAACAATCAAGCAGAACGAAGCATCCTGTCCGGGAGGAGACGAAGCAGACACCCACAGAAGACAAGCCACCCGGAGGGAGGCGAGTGCAGAAAACCAAACGGAAGGTCCTCGCAGAACGGGAGGAAGGGCGGGTCGTGAAGGAATCTGCGGCTAGAATCGTCTCTACCAGATACATCGTTACCGAAGGTAAGTAACTTGTACATCTGATAGAGACTACTAGCCGCAGATTCCTTAACGTAGAATAGATACCCTAGCCATACCCAGAGGTGAGGAGGGCCTGCGAGAGAACCTCCCCAGTAGGAAGAAACACAGGGCCCCAGCAGGGGATGTGTCACAGGGACAAGAAGGGCGGCCCAGCCCTCACCAAGCAGAAGTAAGCAAGAACGAAGGGAAGGCCAGGAGAACCCAAGCCCATCCAAGGTACAACCGCCAGAAAACCCCGTAGGGGCAGACAGCGCCAGAGGAGCACCAAGGAAGAAAAGAACCACCCCAAACTCCAGGGAGAAAAGGTAGAACCGGAGGCAGAGCCCACCGTAGGAAAACACAGACACAGCGATAGGGAGCAGCTGAACAGGCATCAGCTTCAAGGCAGTGGACAAGGCAGGAGCGGCTCCACAGCCAAAAAGCGCAGGCGAAGAAGAAAGGCACAGTTGCGCAAAGCCCCAGCAGAACAAGAGGCAGGGGCACAAGGGAACACAACGAGCAGGCATGCGCAGCCAGCAGCTGGCAACACCATGGAGCAGTGCACCCAGAACAAGCCAGGCGCAAGCCGAGGACAGCGGCCAGGGAAATCCAGAACAATCCCCAAAGGGGGGCCGTGCCAGAGACACACACCGGCCCACGAAAATAAGTGGGACGAGCCAGAAGAGAAAGAGGAGACACACGGAGGACGGACCAGACGGCAACCAGAACACAGAAAAGCCAGAAGAAACCTAGCCCCCCGGAACACCAGACAGAGGACCAGGCCGAAACGCCGGACAGGAAGGCGGAAACGCCACAACACGATGCCGTAGACAGTATGCCAGGCTGGTCTAGCGATGTAGCGAACACTGAGAATGACAGACGTTGGAGCAGCGCAAGCTGCACCAAGACAAAGGCAAAAGAGACCGCACCAGCGGTATACAGTGATGCCAGGAAAGGCAAGGAACCCGAAAAAGGGCATCCACACCTCCCCAGTGCAGGACAGAGCTATGTAATAGTTACAAGTACCCCACTTTGGGCATGAGACGTCCCAAGGAAAACATGGGAACACCTCTTAGGAAAAAATTCCGCAGCAGAGGACAAGAACATAAAGGACCTGCGGGTAAAACCACAGACGGCGTGCCAATCAGCCAAAAAAGACACAGAAGCCAAAAGGGGGCTGTACCAGCAGTCAACAGCACAGAGGGGCCAACCTAAGGACCCCGAAGGCACGCCAAACCACACGGAACACACAACCGGGCCAATCGAAGCACTAGACCCCCGAAAAAAGGTGGGATAACGACTCCCATAAAGCACCAGAGGACCGACAAGCCAAGGTTACGGAGGGGGAGGAGGTCGGAGGCCTGCAAGAAGCCACTGAATGGCTGAGTCCGCATAGGTGTTAAACAAAAGAACCCCATCAAAAGGCAGGTCAACCAGACGCTCCCTAATATTCTCTGGACAAACACCATCCCTCAACCAAGCATGGTGACGGAGAGCTACTGAACTCGCCATAGCGCGGCCGAGAGCATCAGAAACATCTAAGGCCGAACGAAGAATAAACTCGGCCAACTCCCGGCCATCCAACACATGGGGCCGCAGATCAGCGCGGACACCTTCGGGGGAGGCACCAGACAGAAGCGACTCCACAGAATCCCACAGACTGGAAGTAGCCCTGGCCAACACACAAAGTGTGTTGAGCGCTCGCAAAGCAGCACTAGAGGAAGCGAAGATTTACGCCCCCACGAATCCAACCACCGGGCCTCCCGTGACGGAGGAAACAACACCAAGGGCAAGGAAGGAAAAGCAGTCTGCAGAAGAGGGCCCTGGGTAGAAGGGTGGAAAGAAAGGCAGACTGGATTGTGCGGAGCAGGGCGATGGCGATGTAGGAGCGGCTGAGGCACGGGATCACCCGTGGCAGGACGCCCCCAGAAGAGAAGTATGGAGCGAAGCTTCGAATGGAAGAAGCAGCTCCCGTCCACCAGAGCCCTGATGGAGAACCTCTAACAAATGGTCCGTAGGGAATGGGGTGCCGGGGTCGCCCATGCGCAAAAGCTGCACTCGCCTCCGTAGGGCGTCGTAGGGGAGAGAACAATTCCTCCGTGGGCGATGGCTGTAAACTAAGCCGGCCATCCCCGAGTCCAGCTGGAGGAAAAAACGGCCAGCCCCTGAATGGCGGAGGATCCACGGACGAGTGGGGGGCCTGAGGTGCCTCCGGGGAAGGCTGAGATAGCGGGGACAGCGAAGATCCCTCCCTGGAAGACGCCGGGGGAAAAGCAACGACGCGGCGTCCCGTCTCCGGGGAAGAGGAGACAAAAAGTTGACAAACATCAGGAGAGGAGGGGACCTCTGGAGACAAGTCGACGACCCGACGCCGGCACAGCGCCGTGGAGTCCGCCACAGGCGCCAGTGCGACGTCGGCCGGTGCTGTCACCGGGGACGCCGAGATGACCCCCACCACCACTTGCGCCCCAGGAGAATGGGGCGGGGTCGGAGCCGGGGCGGCTAAAGAACGGCGCCAAAAAGGCTCCGACTCGACCTCCGACGAGGCAGCCGCCTGCGCGGAGGGCCGAGAGGGACCCGGGGAAGCGCCCCGGCCCCTAGCCAGCACCCGCGGCGCCGCCAGGGCCGACAGCCGTCGGCGCCTGAGCGGCGTCGACTCGGCCTCCGGCAAGGCCGCTGCCTGCCCAGAGGACCGAGGGGAACTCGGGGACGAACCGCGAGTCCCGGCGACCTCCTGCAACACCACAGAAACCCCCTCGGGGGTATGCGGCAAGGCAGAGGCGCCGTGGGCCGAAGAGGGGAACCCCGTAGGGCCGCACCTCGACGACACCACACCCCCAAAACCTGGAGCCGAACCCGTCGGCGCCGGGGCCGGAGCCGCCAGCGCCTCCGCGGAAGGCCCCGCACGTGGCAAGGGATCCGCGGACGTCTCAGGAAGAGTAGGAGGAGGGGCCAAGGAAGCCTGCAGAGCCGCAGCATAGGCCTCCATTTGGGCCCTCGTCGCCCCAACGCCAGGAAACGGCGGGTAGGGTGGCGACGAACGAGGCCACATGTCCCGAGGAGAACCCGCGCCCTCCGCAGATCGGGGACCAGGCCTCGGGGACAAGCTATAGGGCGATGTCGGAGGCGGAATCGGCGGTTCTTGGACCCTTCCGCGGGGGACAGACGGGGTGACGACACCGATCTGGACAAGCGGGCCGAAAGGAGTTTCATCCGGCGCTCCCACCGGGACTTCGGCTTCAGATGCTGGCAAGCATCGCAGTCCGTAGAATCATGGTGATCACCCAAACATCACATGCAAATAGGGTGAGGGTCCGTCGCCGACATCTGACGCGCACAAGAAGAACACGTCTTGAAGCCCGAAGGCATTCGCACACTGTTCCACAACACAAAAGCGTGAAAAGAAGGCCTGAAAACAAGTCAGAGACACGATTCCGGATCCGCGTTGCACGCGGAAAAGAAGGAAACTGATGTCAGCGCGCCGGGGTGGGGCTTATGTGACCTCGCTGACGTCACGCCCGCGGACGACGTCAGGGCGGAGTTGCGTGGTACCGCCCCCCCGGCGCGCAGAGATGCTGGGACAAAGAAAGTTTTCCGGGTCCAGTCTCACGCCTGGGGATAATTCTACGTTAAGGCATCTGCGGCTAGTAGTCTCTATCCGATTACGCCATTATCAGACGCGATCAACTTGTTAAAACGGGGGGGGAGGGGAAGGGGGCATTGCATGCATTCATCGCTCCAGCCTCACTATAAAGCAATCGCAATGTGCTTTGCTGTCTTCTTGTGAGCAACTAGTCATCGAAATTTGGAATAAGGGCAAGATTGCCTGTGTGCTTCACTCGATTTATCATCCACCGGGTGATCATCTGATCTTCATAGAGCAAATCATGGAGGTCATTAGCTCGAGTTCGGACCAACTCTGCCATGTCTTCCTCGGAGACTTTAACCTCCACTGGAATGACACAAATGATCCTTTAGTCTGCTCCTTTAAGGCTTTCCTCTTCGATCTTAACTTCTCAAAGGTCTGTAAGGGACCTACCCATAACAAGGGAGCCACTCTCGACCTTATCATTGCCAAAGACAATAGCATACAACTGGGTGACATCCTACCCTGTGACTGGTCGGATCATCATCAAATTTCCTTCCACATATTGGAAAAGGTCACGTGCAGACAGGGCCAACATATTAAAGCTAAACAACTGACTCGCAATTTGAGAGACATCAACATCAATGTTCTAACATCCATTACCAAAAATAGGCCTCCCAACACGACCAACCTTGACGATCTTTCTGATCACTACATTAACACTATGGCTAACATTTTTTATACTATTGCACCGAAGCAACTCAAAAGGATTCCAGTCAAACAATCCAAACCTTGATTTAATGGTGCCCTAAATGATGAGCGGCGCAATCTTAGACTCCCAGAGAGGCTTTGGAGAAACACACCCTCCACCACAAGCCTCATTCAGCTAAGGAAGGTGAGAAGTACTTACAACAAACACATCCACATTGTTAAAACAGACCACTTACGGGCTCAGCTGGATGGCGCTAAGAATAGACCCAAGAAGCTCTTTGAAATCATCAAGCAACAAGCTAACCACTCTTCCAACACTATCTCGACTCCCATGTCCTTGCTTCCTAGTGGGGAGGACTTCTCAGTGCACTTCTCTGAAAAAACAAGGAAAATTGAACTGGAGCTGCTACCTGACACTCCCATTTTGCGGCCTCTGAACCTCACTGCATCATCAGCTGAGTTGGCGGAACCTTCGGCAGTGTCCTTACCCATTGGTTGCTCTCTCAAAAACGACGCCTCTTGGAATTCCTTTCTCCTTCCAGATGTCACGGAGCTGCTCCACGACATCGCGTCCCTTAAACCTTCCAACCATTTCTGCGATCCACGACCTGCTAAGTTTTTTAAAGATCTCAATTCGGCCATTCTCCCTCTCTCTTACAGGGAAGGATCCCGGACTGTCTCAAGACGGGGCAAGTTACTCCCATCCCTAAGAAGCCCAATTCTGATTTATCTGATCCTGACAACTTCCGACCTATCACCAGCATCATGACTCTAGCTAAATTGCTCGAGAAATGCATCCATTCGCAGTTATGCAACCACATTGAGAAATTTCAACTCCTTGACCTCTACCAGTCGGGTTTCAGAGCAGGGCACAGTACTGAAACAGCACTAACGCACATTGTGGATGACGCCTTGAGATCCCTTGATCAAAATGTCCCTTGTCTCCTGATCCTTCTTGACCTGTCCTCAGCATTTGATACCATCAAACATGAAAACTTGATTGCTCTTCTTCAACATAGGATGGGTCTCACGGGCCCGGTCCTGAATTGGTTTGCCTCTTTCTTACATAACCGCACACAAAGTATCAAAGTTAACCACTCCCTTGCAACCAGTACCCCTGTTACAATTGGAGTTCCGCAAGGATCCGAACTCTCACCCACTCTTTTCAACCTCTTTATGGAACCACTTACTGTCATTCTGAACCATTCTAACATTCAGTACCACATGTACGCGGATGACACGCAACTGTACTTGAAGATCTCCTCTCAAGAGGACATAAAAACGCTAAATGATGCTCTCTCACAAACCCAACAATGGTTAGCCCAGAACCATCTTTTGTTAAATACTCTCAAAACTGAATTCCTTCTGATTGCACCCCCCAACCACTCTGCACCTACCCTGGACTGGCTTAAACAACTCACTGCTCTTAACTGCACCCCTCATGTGGTTGACTCTGCTAAATCGTTAGGCATTGCTTTGGACAAATACCTAAATATGCAAGCGCACATCAGTGCAACTATTAGGGGAGCCAACTTTCAACTCAACACCCTTAAGAAAATCAAGCCTTTCCTTCCCCCCGAAGACATCAGGCCTGCTGTACAATCTCTGGTTATCTCTCGACTGGTTTACTTGGCAAATAAGCTTGAACTATCGGGCTCATGTCGGAACTTAAGAAGTACGTCCACCCTACTTTTGAAACCTCCCAAATACAAAAAGAAAAGATGTTACAATCGTGCTTTCACCGGTCTTGCTCCAAGAATTTGGAACGCTCTGCCTCCTGAGATCAGATCCAATCCTTCCACTGCATCTTTCAAGAAACATGTCAAATGGCTATCCTTGAGTGAACATTAACTTGTTCTCATGCTCTGTCTACAAATTTGATTCTTATTTTACACCATTGTTTCGATTTATTGTATGCTTGTCTGTTAAATTGGTATCTTGCTCTAGGGCAATTCTGATAATGTACGGGTCGGGCCAACTCCCCAACCCCTGACCTTGATTGTTTCCTCCCTTTGTTGACAGTGTGTGGACGTAACGAACAAGTTACTTACCTTCAGTAACGATATATCTGTAAGAAACATTAGTTAGTTATAGATTCCTTACCTTAGAATTACCCCCAGGCGTCAGACTGGATCCGGAAAGTTTTTTCGCCAGCAGTACCTCTGCGCGTCGGAAGGTGGCGTCGGTCGGCTCCGTGTCCGTCGTTGGCGTCGTGGTCGCCGGGATGACGTTGCGGTAGCTACTTAGATGCCGCCCTTGCGCGCTGACGTCAGTTCTGTACACGACTTTCCGCGCCAGAAACGCAGAGCCATGCAAGACACTGACCACTGGTGCACAAAACTAGGGCCCTGAAAGGATATCCTTAACCCTAGAAATCAGTTCGCAGAACGGGGAGGATGGGTGGGGCGGTAAGGAATCTATAACTAACTAATGTTTCTTACAGATGCACAAGTTACTAACTTGTGTAACAATATATCTGTAAGAGACAGGAGTTAGTGACAGATTCCTTACCTTAGAATATCCCCAGGCGTCAGGCTGGATCCGGAAAGTTTTTTGCGTAGCAGTACCCTTGCGCCTCGGTAGGCGGCGTTGTGCGGCTCTGTGTCCGTCGTCGGCGTTGTGGTCGCCGGGATGACGTCGCGGGCAGTACTTAGACGCCGCCCCTGCGCGCTGACGTCAGTTCTGTACACGACTTTCCGCGCCAGGAACGCAGAGCCATGCAAGAAGCTGACATAGGTGTCTGAAAAATACTAGGGCCCTGAAAGGGATGTCCTTAACCCTAGAAATCAGTTCGCAGAACGGGAGGATGGGTGGGCGGTAAGGAATCTGTCACTAACTACTGTCTCTTACAGATATATCGTTACACAAGTTAGTAACTTGTGCATCTGAAAGAGACACGTTAGTGACAGATTCCTTACCTTAGAATAGATACCCCAGCAATACCAACCCCGGTGGTGGGTCTGCGAACAAAGATCAGACAAGGAAGTCCCGGAGGACAGAACGGCCAAAGAAGCCGTCCCTCCGGACCTGACTGTCAAGGCAGTAATGCTTAGTAAACGTGTGCAGCGAGGCCCACGTAGCCGCCTGACAGATATCCAGCAGCGGAACACCGCGGCCCAAAGCCGTGGTAGCAGCCGTTGCCCTGGTGGAATGGGCACGCAGCCCAACAGGAGGCTCCTGCTTAGCCAAAGAATAGCAGGCTTTGATACACAAGGTTACCCAACGGGAGATGGTTCTCTTGTGCACCGCCCGACCTTTTTTGGCGCCCACGTAGCCAACAAAGAGCTGGTCATCCACCCGGAAATGGCGTGTGCGGTCGATGTAAAAGGAAAGCGCACGTTTTGGGTCCAGACGGTGGAGCCTCTCTTCCTCTCTGGAAGGATGCAGAGGCGGAAAGAAGGTGGGCAAAGTGATGGTCTGCCCAATGTGGAAGGCAGTAACCACCTTTGGCAAGAAGGACGGACGCGTCCTAAGAACAACCTTGTCTGGATGGACAGACAGAAAGGGAGGTTCACATGATAGAGCCTGGAGCTCACTCACCCGCCGAGCGGAGGTGATGGCCACCAGAAAGGCAGTCTTCAGAGTCAGAAGACGAAGAGGACAGTTATGTAAAGGCTCAAAGGGAGCGCACATAAGAAAGGTAAGAACCAAGTTCAAGTCCCACTGAGGCATCACAAACGGAACAGGAGGGAAGAGGTGTGTAATGCCTTTTAGAAACCTGTTAACAACAGGGGACTTGAAAAGGGAGGGCTGATCAGGAAGCCTGAGGAAGGCCGAGAGGGCACAAAGATAGCCCTTGATGGTACCCAGGGCAGAACCCTGTTGGGCCAGGGAAAGAAGGAACAGGAGAACCTCAGAGAGAGGGGCAGAAAGGGGATTCACAGCCTTTGCTGTGCACCATGCCACAAACTTGTTCCACCTGCAGGCGTATACCACCTTAGTGGAGGGACGCCTGGCTGCCAGAATCACATCACAAACTTCGGGAGGCAAGTCGAAAGGAAGCAACTGCCGCCGCTCAATCTCCACGCAAGCAGGTGGAGGCTGGACAGGTTCGGGTGGAGGACCGTCCCCTGCTGCTGCGACAGAAGATCCTCCCGAAGAGGCAGACAGATCGGGGGATCTACGCTCATACTGAGTAGCTCGGGATACCAAACTCTTCGAGCCCAGTCCGGAGCCACAAGAATGACTTGGGCCCGGTCGTGCCGAATCTTCTTCAACACTCTGGGTAGAAGTGGTATAGGCGGAAAGGCGTACAACAGACCGCAACTCCACTCGCGACGAAAAGCGTCGCCGAGCGAGTGCCGCCTTGGAAATTCCAACGCGCAGAACTGATGACATTGCGCGTTCTCTTCGGTGGCGAATAGATCTAACCAAGGCTCTCCCCACTGTAGAAAGAGTCCTTGCGCCACTTCCGAGTGAAGACGCCATTCGTGATCCATCATGCACCTGCGGCTGAGTTCGTCCGCCCTGGCGTTCAGGGAACCTGCCAGGTGTTGAACCATCAGGAACATGCCCTGATGTTCCAGCCATGTCCAGAGGCGCAGAGCCTCCTGACAAAGGGTCCACGACCCCACCCCGCCTTGTTTGTTGCAGTACCACATGGCGGTGGTGTTGTCTGTGAACACCTGCACTACCTTCCCTTTGACAGAGGGAAGGAATGCCTTGAGTGCAAGTCGGATCGCCCGGAGCTCCAGAAAGTTGATATGGAGCCGGGACTCCGCCCGGAGACCAGAGGCCTCTGATCTCCGCCTCTCCCATGTGACCGCCCCATCCCAGAAGGGACGCGTCCGACACAACTGTGTGCTCTGGCTGGGGAAGGGAGAGGGATCTGCCCATGACCCATTGCCGGTTCGAGAGCCACCACTGCAACTGTTTTGCAGTCCCCTCCGAGATCTGGACGTGATCGGACAGGTTGCCCTGGTGCTGCGCCCACTGGAACTTCAGGTCCCACTGCAGAGCCCGCATATGCCATCTGGCATGATTGACCAGCAGGATGCAGGAGGCCATGAGGCCCAGCGGCCTCAGGGTCATCCGTACCGAAACCCAGGATAAAGGCTGAAAGATCGGAATCATAGCCCGAATATCCCGGACTCGCCGTTCGGGAGGATAGGCCCGAAACTGCGTCGTGTCCAGAACTGCTCCGATGAAAAGGAGCTGTGGAGAAGGAATCAGATGCGACTTCGGCACATTGATGGAGAACCCTAGCGAGTGCAGGAGTTCGGCCGTAGTCTGGAGGTGGGAGACGACTGCCTGGGACGAGCCCGCCTTCAGCAACCAGTCGTCGAGGTAGGGGAAGACTGGAACCCCTGCCCGGCGCAGATGAGCTGCGACCACCGCCATCACTTTCGTGAACACCCGAGGGGCACTTGTAAGGCCAAAGGGGAGCACGGTGAACTGAAAATGCTCGAGGCCTACCGTGAACCGCAGGTAACGCCGGTGGGCCGGCAGGACGGGGATGTGAAAATAAGCGTCCTGCAAGTCCAACGCTACCAACCAGTCTCCAGGGTCGAGGGCAGTCAAGACCTGAGCTAGGGTGAGCATCTTGAACATCTCCTTCCGGAGGAAGCGATTGACGTTCCGGAGGTCCAAGATAGGACGCATGTCCTCCTTGTCCTTTTTGGGCACCAGGAAGTAGTGGGAGTAGCAACCACGTCCTACTTCTGGGGTCGGAACATGCTCGATGGCCCTCTTGGCCAAGAGGGCCGTGACTTCCTTCTGCAGAAGTACCATGTGATCCCCTGACATGCGGTGGAATTGAGGTGGCATGGCTGGGGGGTGGTCTCGAAGGGGAGGGAGTAGCCCCTTCGGACAATGTCCAAGACCCACCTGTCCGAGGTGATGGGACGCCAGTGGTGAAGGTGATGGCGGACCCTGCCCCCTACTGGCGTGCTGTGCACCGGAAAGGAGGGACTAGGAGGGCTTGGAGGCCGCGGACGGGTTGGAGGTGGTGGCCTGACCCGCACGCTGGTTGCCCGAACCGCCATGGCGGTATCCACGTCCTCGGCCACGCGTAGACGCTTGCTGCGCGGGCCGGTGGCTGGGCAGCTGACGTGACTGGGCGCCCTTCCGTGGCCACGAAAGGGGCGAAAAGCAGAGCTGAGCGGAGGGCGTACAACAGAAAGGCCCAGGGACTTGGCCGTAGCCCGTGAGTCCTTAAACCGCTCCAGCGCATGGTCTGCCTTTGAACCAAAAAGACCGACTCCATCAAAGGGCATGTCCATGAGTGTATTCTGGACATCACCCGAGAAACCAGTTGTTCTCAGCCAGGCGTGGCGACGCAGCGCCACCGTCGTCGCAAGCGATCTGCCCAGCGAGTCGGCGGTATCAAGGCCACAACGGATGGTGTATTTAGCCGCATCTTGCCCTTCCGCAATGGCGCGGGTAAGCAGTGTCTGGACCTCCTCAGAACACTGCGGCAAAACAGCTGCCACCGAATCCCACAGGGAGTGGGTATATCGGCCCAACAGGCAAGCGGTGTTGACGGACCGCAAGCCAGCACTGGAGGAAGAAAAAGCCTTCTTCCCAAATTGGTCCAGGCGTTTGGATTCCCTATCCGGAGGGGCGGTAGGGAAGGCGGTTTGGGAGGCAGAGGCTTGGACAACCAAGCTCTCAGGGGTGGGATGTTGGGAGAGAAACAGGGGGTCGCCCGGAGCAGGGCGATGGCGTCGGGCCACGTTCCTATCCACAGGAGCCCCTGTGGTGGGTTTGGACCAGGTACCCAAAAGAACGTCAGTGAGTGCATCATTAAACGGCAGCACAGTCTCCGAAGAGGAAGCCGCCGGCTGAAGCACTTCTGTCAGGAGGTTAGTCCTGACGGCCACAGTAGGCAACTGGAGATGTAAGGCTCCAGCTGCTCTACGCAACACCGTTGCAAAATTAGCCCCCTCCTCCGTAGCCACGGGAGGAGACAGCATGCCAGTGTCAGGGAGGTGTCTAGACCACTGGCATCCCCAAGTTTCTCAACCCAGTCCGGGTCAAACTCACACTGTTGTGTGAGAGGGTCCTCAGACCCCTCCCAGCTCTCCTGGTCCTCCTCTTGTTCAAAATATGGAGGAGGAGGGACATTTGGGACCCAAGGTCTCATCGGGCGCCGGAGCCGGCGTCGGGCGACGCCGGTCCGGCTCCATGTCCGGAGCCGGAGAGAACCGGGGAACTACGCCGTCCGGAGCCCCGGACGGCGTCAGGAACGGCACCGGGGACATCGGCGTCGGCTGAGGCGTGGTTAGGTCAACCGGCGTCGATGGGGGTTGCAGTACCACCGGAGCCGAGATCGAGGCCGGGGCCGGAGCCGAGGCCAGGATGAAGGCCGGTGGGACAGGCGGCGCCGGGACCGGAGTCGACGGCGGCGCCGGGGCAACCCCATCAGGGCCCGCGGGGCCCGAAGGCGCACCGGAGGGACCTGAAGGCCCGAAGAGGCGGGCCATGGCCGACAGGAATTCCTGTATTTCGGCCGGAGTCGCCCCCGGAAAGAACGGGTAATTCGGGGGCGGCTCTACAGGCATGTCCGGGGCCGCGGGGGCGGTGCCGACTGGGGCCTCAGCCGAGTCGCGAGACCGGCGAGGCGAAGTCTTAGAGCGATGACGCCTCTTAGACTTCTTGTGCTTCGACTTACCGGAGGAGCGCGAAGACTTGGATTCCGACGAACGGCGGGGACTCCGCGACCGGACCCTCGACCTCTCCCGGGACCGGGGCTTGGTGCGGCGCGGAGCCGACTGCCGTACCTCGAGTAGCTTTCGAGACCGCTCTCGCAAAGCCTTCGGATGAAGTTTCCGGCAGTCAGGGCACGACTTCGTGTCGTGGTCTCGGCCGAGACAGAAGAGACACTCGAGATGCGGGTCCGTGATCGACATCATGCGACCACAGGCCTCGCAGGGCTTAAAGCCGGGCATCCCTACGACATCTTAGGAGTCGTGAAGACTCGTTGAAGAAACAGTGAAAAAATTCACAAAAAAGGATAGTCAAAAAGTGACTAGGGCACTGCTCTTCCCGGATCTGCGCTTACTGGCGCGGAAAAGGAAGAACTGACGTCAGCGCGCAGGGGCGGCGTCTAAGTACTGCCCGCGACGTCATCCCGGCGACCACGACGCCGACGACGGACGCGGAGCCGCACAACGCCGCCTACCGACGCGCAAGGGTACTGCTACGCAAAAAACTTTCTGGATCCAGCCTGACGCCTGGGGATATTCTAAGGTAAGGAATCTGTCACTAACGTGTCTCTTTCAGATATATCGTTACCGAAGGTAAGTAACTTGTTCATCTGAAAGAAACACGTTAGTTATAGATTCCTTACCTTAGATACCCCAGCAATACCAACCCCGGAGGTGGGTCTTTGAACCAAGATCACACCAGAAAGTCCTGGAGAACAGAACGGCCAAAGAAGCCGTCTCTCCGGACTTGATTGTCAAGGCAGTAGTGTTTGGTAAAGGTGTGCAACGAAGCCCACGTAGCTGCCTGACAAATGCCATTCAGAGGAACTCCACGTCCCAAAGCAGTAGTTGCTGCCGCCGCCCTGGTGGAATGGGCGCGCAGTCCTACTGGAGGCTCCTTCTTTGCCAGAGAATAACAGGCTTTGATACACAAAACGACCCATCGGGAGATAATCCGCTTGTGTACGGCCCGACCTTTCTTGGCGCCCACGTAGCCAACAAAGAGCTGGTCATCCACCCGGAACTGTTTGGTGCGATCCAGATAAAAGGAAAGCGCACGTTTTGGGTCCAGACGGTGGAGTCTCTCTTCCTCTTTCGAAGGATGCGGAGGCGGAAAGAAGGTGGGCAAAGTGATGGTCTGCCCGATGTGAAAGGCAGTGACAACCTTGGGCAGGAAGGATGGACAAGTCCTGAGAACTACCTTGTCCGGATGGACAGACAGGAAAGGAGGCTTGGATGAAAGGGCCTGGAGCTCACTCACTCTTCTGGCAGATGTGATGGCTACCAGGAATGCAGTTTTAAGCGTCAGAAGCCTCAAAGGACAGTTGTGTAGCGGCTCAAAGGGAGCGCACCTTAAATAGTTTAAAACAAGATTCAAGTCCCACTGAGGCATAACGAAGGGAATAGGAGGAAAGAGATGAGTTATGCCTTTCAAGGAACGATTAACAACCGGGGACTTGAAAAGAGAAGGCTGATCTGGAAGCCGAAGGAAGGCAGAGATGGCCGAGAGATAGTGCCCAGAACAGAGCCCTGCTGGGCCAAAGAAAGGAGGAACAAGAGAACCTCAGAAAGAGGGGCACAGAGGGGATCCACAGCCTTTGCTGTGCACCATGCCACAAATTTGTTCCACCGGCAGGCGAATACCGTCTTAGGGCCCGATTCACAGAACTAACTTAAGACAAAATCCTAAACTTACTACCATTTTGGTATTCACAGAAGGCCCTTACTCATTTTGGTTTTCCCAGAAGGCACTTACTCATTTTGGTATTCACAGAAGGCACTTACTCATTGATGAGTAAGTGCCTTCTGTGAATACCAAAATGAGTAAGTGCCTTCTGTGAATACCAAAAGGGTAGTAAGTTTAGGATTTTGTCCTAAGTTAGTTCTGTGAATCGGGCCCTACGTGGAGGGACACCTGGCTGCCAAGATTAAGTCACAAACTTCGGGAGGCAGGTCAAAAGACGTCAGCTGCCGCCGCTCAATCTCCACGCAAGGAGGTGGAGGCTGGACAGGTTCGGGTGGAGGACCGTCCCCTGTTGCTGCGACAGCAGATCCTCCCGAAGAGGCAGATGGGTCGGAGGATCGATGGCCATGTTGAGCAGCTCGGGATACCAGACTCTTCGTGCCCAATCCGGAGCCACAAGAATGACTTGGGCCCGGTCGCGCCTGATCTTCAGCACTCTGGGCAGAAGTGGTATAGGCGGAAAGGCGTACAACAGACCGCAACTCCACTTGCGACAAAAAGCGTCGCCTAGCGAGTGCCGCCTTGGAAATTCCAACGTGCAGAATTGCTGACATTGCGCGTTCTCTTCGGTGGCGAATAGATCTAACCAAGGCTCTCCCCACTGTCGAAAGAGACCTTGCACCACCTCCGAGTGGAGACGCCATTCGTGATCCATCATGCACCTGCGGCTGAGTTCGTCCGCCCTGGCGTTCAGAGAACCCGCCAGGTGTTGAACCACCAGGGAAATGCCCTGATGTTCCAGCCATGTCCAGAGGCGGAGGGCCTCCTGACATAGGGTCCACGACCCCACCCCGCCCTGTTTGTTGCAGTACCACATGGCGGTGGTGTTGTCCGTGAACACCTGCACTACTCTTCCCCGGACAGAGGGAAGGAATGCCTTGAGTGCAAGACAAACCGCCCGGAGCTCTAGGAGGTTGATGTGGAGCCCGGACTCGGCCGGAGACCAGAGTCCTCTGATCTCCGCCTCTCCCATGTGGCCGCCCCATCCCAGAAGGGATGCGTCCGTCACCACTGTGTGCTCTGGTTGGGGAAGGGAGAGGGATCTGCCGTTGACCCAATCCTGGTTTGTGAGCCACCACTGCAACTGTCGAACAGTGCCCTCCGAGATCTGGACGCAATCGGACAGATTCCCCTGATGCTGCGCCCACTGGAACTTCAGTTCCCACTGCAGAGCCAGCATATGCCACCTGGCATGATCGACCAGCAGGATGCAGGAGGTCATGAGGCCCAGCAGCCTCAGGGTCATCCGGACAGAAACCCGGAATAGAGGCTGAAAGATCGAAATCATAGCCCGAATATCCCGGAATCGCTGTTCGGGAGGAAAAACCCGAAACCGCGTCGTGTCCAGAACCACTCCGATGAAGAGGAGCTTCTGAGAGGGAATCAGGTGTGACTTTGGCACATTGATGGAGAACCCCAGCGAATGCAGGAGGTCGGCCGTAGTCTGGCGGTGGGAGACGACTGCCTGGGACGAGCCCGCCTTCAACAGCCAGTCATCGAGATAGGGGGAGAGTGGAACCCCTGATCTGCGCAGATGAACTGCAACCTCCGCCATCACTTTCATGAACACCGAGGGGCGCTGGTAAGGCCAAAGGGGAGCACGGTAAACTGAAAATGCTCGTGGCCTACCGTGAACCGCAGGTAACACCGGTGGGCCGGCAGGACGGGGATGTGAAAGTAAGCTTCCTGCAAGTCCAACGCTACCATCCAGTCTCCAGGGTTGAGGGCAGACAAGACCTGAGCGAGCGTAAACATTTTGAACTTCTCCTTCCAGAGTAAGCGGTTGACGTCACTGAGATCCAAGATAGCACGCAGGCCCTTGTCCTTCTTGGGTACCAGAAAGTAGTGGGAATAGCAACCACGACCTACTTCTGGGACAGGAACGCGCTCGATGGCTCCCTTGGCCAAGAGTGCCAAAACTTCCTGTTGGAGAAGTGCCAGGTGATCGTCCGACATGAGATGGTATTGAGGTGGCATGGCTGGAGGGGTAGCCTCGAAGGGGAGGGAGTAGCCCCTTCGGACTATTTGCAAAACCCACCTGTCTGACGTGATGGTGCGCCAGTGGGGGAGGTGATGGCGTATCCTGCTGCCCACTGGCGTTTGATGGGCCTGAAAAGTCGGACTAGGAAGGTTTGGAGGCTGCTGCAAAGTGGGGGTTGGTGGACTGGCCCGCCCGCTGGCCCCCTGAACCACGGCGTTGGTTCCCACGTCCCCGGCCGCGCGAAGGTTGGGTAAACTTGCTGCGGCCTGTGGCTCTGGGCGAGACGTAGCGGGGCACCTCTTCCGTAGCCACGAAAGGGGCGAAAAGCAGACTGCGCTGGGCGGCTGGAGAGGCCCAAGGACTTAGCCGTAGCCCGTGAGTACTTGAAACGCTCTAGAGCGTTGTCCGCTTTGTCGCCAAAAAGGCGACGGCCATCAAAAGGCATGTCCATCAAGGTGTTCTGGACATCCCCCGAAAAGTCAGTCGATCTCATCCAGGCGTAGCGACGAAGGGCTACTGACGTTGAAATTGTCCTGCCCAGAGAGTCGGCGGTATCCAGCCCACAACGGATGGTAAACTTCGCCGCAACCCTCCCGGCGGCAATAGCCTGGGAGAGCACTGTCTGGGCCTCCTCCGTTCACTGAGGCAGCACTTGCGCAACAGAGTCCCACACAGAGTGGGAATAACGGCCCAAGAGACATGCAGTGTTTACCGACCGCAGTCCTAAGCTGGCGGAAGAGAAAATCTTCTTCCCAAGATGGCCCAGCTTCTTGGATTCCCTTTCCGGGGGAGCGGTAGGGAATGCGCTCTTGGAAGTGGAGGCTTGGACCACCAAGCTCTCCGGGGTGGGGTGTTGTGAGAGGAAAGTGGGGTCGCCCGGAGCCGGGCGGTGGCATCGGGCAATCATCCTATCCACGGGAGCCCCCGTGTTGGGCCTGGACCACGTGCCCAAAAGGACGTCGGTAAGGGCCTCATTAAACGGCAGCAGGGGCTCCGAAGAGCTCGCAGCCGGTTGAAGCACCTCTGTCAGGAGGTTAGTCCTGACCGCCACCGTAGGAAGCTCGAGGTTGAGGGCCTCGGTCGCCCTACACAACACCACTGCGTATGACGCTCCCTCCTCCGTAGCCACGGTAGGAGGAGACAGCATGCCAAGGTCAGGGGAAGTATCAAGACCACTGGCATCCCCCAGTTCCTCTCTCCAGTCCTGTTCAGATCCTAGCTGATCAGTTAAAGAGTCACCTGACCCCTCCCAGTCCTCCTCCTCATCCTCAGGTTGCCAATCTGGCCGAAAAGGGACCCCAGGAGTGAACAGGGGCACAAAAACCCCACTCGGTGCCGGATCCGGCGTCGGGCGACGCCGGTCTGGCTCCAGGTCTACCTCGGGATGGAGGCCGGGGTCGATGCTGGCCGGGGACAGTGCCGGAGGAAGCAGCGCCGGTGGAGGTGTAATAAGGTCAACCGGCGCTGATCCGGATCCAGGCCTGGATCCACTGGGGGCCCTCGGCGCCGTGGCCGGAGCCGACGGCGGAGAGGGCCTATGCCCCCCAACCGAATCTGCGGGGCCCGAAGGCGCGCCAGCGGGTTTGGGTCGCACAAAGATGGCATGCATCGCTTCGTAAAATGTACGAAGCTGGGCAAGAGTCGCTCCGGGTCCCGGAAAGAGGGGGAAACTCTGAGTCGACTCCTCAGGCTCCGCGCGCGGGAGGGGCACCGCCCGCATCCCTTGTCGCGTCAGCCGACCGACGGGGAGAAGTCGAAGAGCGACGATGCTTCTTCGACTTCTTTTTGTGCTTCGACTTACCCGACCGCGAGTGCGAAGACCTCGATGATTTGGAGTGGTGATGGCTCTGCGACCGGTCCCTCGATCTCCCTCGCGACCGGGACCTCGAACGGCACGGAGCCGACTGCCGGCGCTCAAGCAGCTTTCGGGACCGCTCCCGCAAAGCCTTCGGCGCCATCAACCGGCAGTCGGAGCACGACTTGGGGTCGTGGTCGCGCTCCAGGCAAAAGAGGCACACGCGATGCGGATCCATATCCGACATCAGCCGGTTACAGGAACTGCAGGCCTTGAAGCAGGGCATCCCTCGTGCACCAGGAGTCGTAGACTCAAAAAAGACGTCGACAAAAGTTGCTCAAAAAAGTCAGTCAAAAAGTGACTGGAAGTACCGCTCTCTCCGGATCTGTGCTGGCTGGTTCGGAAAAAGAAAGAACTGACGTCAGTGCGCGAGGGCAGCGTCTAAGTAGCTACCGCGACGTCATCCCGGCGACCACGACGCCACCTTCCGACGCGCAGAGGTACTGCTGCCGAAAAAACTTTCTGGATCCAGTCTGACGCCTGGGGGTAATTCTAAGGTAAGGAGTCTATAACTAACGTGTTTCTTTCAGATTACACCATTTATACCATTATGTTTAGTTTTATTCGTGCTTTTGCCACATCTGTACAGCGCTCTGATACCCGTAAGGGTCTTATTCGCGCTTTATAAAACTTTTCAAATAAATAAATAGTAGAAGTCTGGCTTCTCTGACCTTGACGGTCTTGGCAGAAAAAGTTCTGCAGTGCTTACAATCCTTTGTTCTATGGTTCGGATGCAGACAGTATAAACACTTTTTGTGAGGCTCTTCATAAAAAAGTCTAGGCTTGCCACAAGACTTGCATGTCTAGAAGAGTCTTTTCTTGGGTCCTTCAGACATATTTGAGAAAATATTGAAAATACAGTACCTCAGAGTTTTAGCTGATGAATATTTCCTTCCTTGAGAAGAGAAGGCAGGGTCAAAAGTTCACAACTGTAACAAACTGAGCAGAGCTCAGGGAGACTCCCTTAACACCATGTGCAGTTAGAAATCTGAGGTATGGTGGCTCTGAAGGGGAAGAGTGGTCCTGGATCTTGCCTCTGATTGGCTGACGTATGGGTCTATTAAAACAATGTGAATTGGTTAAAAATGTCAATTGCTTCCTCTATGTTTTTTAATGTATTTACATGAGACTGCTTATTTTAAATACAGTGGTGCTCCCACCATGACAACGGGGAAGATTCAAGCATGTGAATCTATGAAAGATTCAATACTGGAGAAGTCGACAATTTTCAGAGGCGGCAATGTTATCCTATGGAGGAAAAACAAAGACTGAATACAAGGTCTTTACAGCGACTTACAAGACCAATCTCCTGGACTTAAGGTGAGTATGATGCAAGGTCTAAGGCAACACCAACAGGTCGCCTCGGGCGGCACAGGGGCGGCCAAGTGCAGAGGTGCAATTCAGTGTCAGGTACCCCGTTAAAGTCAATGGGGATCGGTCTGGTTACACAGAGGCTGCAGGTTTGGACTGGGGGGGGCCAGTCCAGCTGAACCAACAGGGGGACTCAGGTCTCCCGATGCTCGGGGACATGGGGACACCGTTGGTTCTCGTCTACTCAGGCCAGGGCGGCCGGGAGCAGAGGTGTCCTGCGATGTCGGGTTTCTGTCACCGGAGACACTGGCAGTAGAGGTGGTCTGCACGGCCTTGGGAAGTCCACAGCTGGGAAACCCAAGGTGGGCTTCGAGTCTGGAGGGTCTGGGGACTACGCTGGCACCTTTGGCCCACTTCAACTCGGGCTAGGTGGCACGAGTGCAGTGGTGCTTTCCGGTGTCAAGTTTCTGGCAGTATGGAGTCCTCACAGCTCTTTTGGGGTGCCTACAGTATGCAGCAAAGCAGCTGTGCTGCTCCACAGGAGTTCCTGGGTCTTTAGTTGAAGCCTGGACGTCCTCCCAGGCTTTCGGAGGCACAGGCAGCTGCAGGGTGAGTTGTCTTTGGCACAACTGTTGAGGAGAGCAGACAGGCCAGCAGGGTTGGAGCCAAGTCAGTTGCTGGTCTTCTTCTCTTGCGATTCGTCAGCGTCCATCTTCTTCTTTCAGGTCAGCAGGATCTGATTTCCTGGTGCCAAGGGCTCCCATAAACACTAGATTAGGTGTGTTAGGGGAGTGTAGGGTAGTAGCCAATGGGCTACTTACCCCTGGGGTCACTATGCCCCCTATACGACCACTTCCGGTGGGAAGCGGGCATAACCCTGTCCCAGAATGCCTAATTCTGCCATCACAAAGATGGCAGACTCTGAAATTTTGTGTCCATGACAGGTAGCCCACTAATAATTTTCCCGCCTGTCTAGGCGCCAAATGGGCCCTCAAAGAGGGGGCTGCATCCCTCTGAGGGAAGCCAGAATTGCATACCAAAGGCTGCAGGCTCTTTGAAGCCCCCTGCCTTGGAATGCAAACTTACAGGTAATCCTGCTGAAAGGGGGTTAAAACACCCTCTACAGGCGCTGGCTTTGTTCCTGACCTCCTGAGAGAGTTGGCCCTCACCCCTGGGGGTCAGAAACGTGTCTGTGGTGGCAGGCCACCACCCTAGTAGTTGATGGGTTTTCAGGGGGCACCGCTAAGGTGCCGTCTGGGTGCATGTATTAATAAATCCAACACTGCAATCAGTGTGGGTTCATTAATACAAGATGTTTGATACCAAGCATCTTTGGTTTCAGTGAAGTCATGTAGCTGGGGAACTCGATTTCACCATTGTCCAGCAAGTACTTAAAATGGCTTCCCTGGTCACTTGTACTGGCAGCAATTGGACTGGCCAGCACAGGGGCATATATGCTCATGCAGATATGTCCATGTATGCAGTATAGCGCACCCTGTCTTAGGGCTGTAAGGCCTGCTGTAGGGGTGACTTGCATACACTGCATGCAGTGTCTGTAGGCATGGCACACATGGCTGCATGCCATATCATGTTTTTACTTTTGTCTGCAACAAGACACGCAGCCTGCAGTGGCATTCTATATGTGTTTGGCGAGGGGTCTCTTAGGATGGCACAATGCATGATGCAGCCCTTAGGGACCCTCTTTAACCTCCTTGCCCTAGGTACCAGGGGTACCATTTACTAGGGTCTTACAAAGAGTGTTAAAGGTATTGTCAATCAGGAAAACAACTGTACAGTTTTAGGAACGAGATTTGACACTGAGGAACTAGTTAGCAGGAACCCAGTGCAGTTCCAGTCAAAATTGCACTGAATAACAGGCAAAATGTGGGGGTGACCATGTCAAAAAGGGGCACTTTCCTACACTATCTATATTTGCCCTTTACGTACTGAAACACATAAGCAATAAAAAGTATTTGAGGGATTCACTGTTTGGGTTTGAATTAAAAGTGCTTCATCAGTACATGTAGCTGATTCTTAAAACATTTCCGATTCCTAAGTGTTTAAAGAGAGTGGGTAATTTTAAAGCTAAAATGTTAAAATAACAGCATAGTGCTCCTTTTCTCATTCAGGTGCACTATATACAATTCACAATTAATCGGTTTACCAAACATTCAAAATGAGTGTGAAAGCAATGCCCTTACCTTTAGCGCCTGGAAACCCAGGATCTCCTGGTATGCCTTTATCTCCAGGGCATCCATCTTGACCAGGGTTACCAGGAGAGCCAGTCTCAGCACCTAAAACGTCTCCTGGGGCTCCTGGTGTACCTGGAGGTCCACGAACTCCCGCTTTCCCAGGTAAACCGTCTCTTCCATCCAGTCCTGGGGGTCCTTGAGGACCCTGATCACCTCGCGGACCAGTAAATCCTTTGAAGAGAAAAAAAGTGCAGAATTTAGAATAAAAAGTCATATAATTCTATTTAGACTGACATCATATATTTGTTAGGGCATTTCAGTGTTTCTGGCCTCACAGTTCAATTACTAGACATCATAAATGTTGATGGAATAGATGCACGTTTCCAGCATAAACAGAGCATGGACCATTCAATCTCTTAATTTAACCTGAGATAATTTACTGAATTTCAGTAACAATACAAATGCAATGGTATTATTACTTTACACAGGCTGCCCTAGACATTATTCCTTTAAGTCATAACTGACAATTATATTTTCTTTTATTTAAGTAAAAATCGTTTTTATTATTAACAGAAAAGAGTGAGTACTGCAGGCAGACTTGCATGGGGCAAAAGCAACAATAAAAATCTAGAAGGTAGTATTTATTTTTTTAAGTGATTTATAAAGAGCATGGTTACACCTCATCAGTGTGTCCCCGCGCTGGACCCGGGAGCTCGGCAAAGAGACCAGTAAGGCAAATAAGGCGATGAAGGACCTATCTTAATATTGAATCGGGTTAAAAAACACCCAAGTTTTCAGTTTCCTTCTGAAATCAGTTTCTGTGGGAGAGGCTCTCATGGCATACGGCAGAGAATTTTACATTTTAGCAGCTAGGTATGCGAAAGTTCTAGCACCCATTCTAGCTGTCCTGATCTTGGGATTTTTAGCAAGTTTAGCTTCAGACGATCTAAGATTCCGACATGGGGACCTGGGACCTGAGGCTTGAATCAGAGAGTGGAGATAGCTGGGACCTTGTTTATTGAGTATGTGACAGCAGAAACACAGGGCTTTGAAACCAATTCTTTTGGACACAGGGAGCCAGTGTAGCCGGTTAAGAGCACCCTACACTGACTATCTTTTAGGGAGATTCAGTATCAGCTTTGCTGCCACGTTTTGGACTCGCTGCAGCGTTGTGAGACTACCCATAAAGGCACCCAGATATAATACATTCCCATAGTCCAGCAGGGAAGTGATGAGTGCATGAACCAAGGTTTTCCGCGAAGTGGTGGGGATTAGATCAAGAATTTTCCTCAGCGTCTTGAGAGTGCCAAAGCACTTCCCAGCCGTGTTTCTAATTTGATCTTCGAAAGAGAGTTTCGAATTGAATACAACTCCTAGGTTTTTAACTTTTTGTTTCGGGACCAGGGGTTCACCCAAGACTGCCGGACACCAAGCCGATGTCCATATTGAGGTTTTTTTTCCTACAAGCAGAAGCTCGGTTTTGTTGGCATTAAGTTTTAAGCAACTATCAGTCATCCATGAGGCGACATCCGAGCAAGAACCTCCAGACCCATCCACCCATATGCCTATTACATAACAAGTTCAATATTAAAGATATTGCTCCTTCCTCAGATATAAATCTAGAGTCACTTTGCCCTCCAATGGAAACAAAGTACAATGGAAAGTGGGGAAGTTGGGCAGAAGAGAGTTAACTGAAGGAGGCAAGGAAGGGGGCATGGGAAAAATAGGAGGAGAATACACCCTGCATGATAGGAAAGACGAACAGCTCCACAGTTAGTCGCTGTAGACGCCAGCTGAAGCTTCATAATGGGCTCTCCCACTCAGGCTCTCTTTCATGTGCGTCCATGGCAATCAGCAGTTTTTTTAGTTAACTGCAGGTTTTATCAGCACTTCTTCTAAGAGACAAACAGATGTTAAACTGATCAAGTATTTATTTTAATGGTGCAGATTGAGTAAAGAAGAAGTTATTTAAGTTTGATACCAATCTTTCTGGTAGATACTCTATCTAAACGCAGATTCCTCACCATGTGATCAATCTCCAGATATCAAACGGGATCCAGAACCTTCCAGAGCAGTCCTCCTTCACACTGCTAGGTAGTGTTGTGGGGTTCAGCCCCGGAAAAACCAAAAAAGAGCAGATCGTCCACTCATTGTTCCTAGGTACGATCAATATAGAAGCTCAATGCTCTTTTAGGATCCAAACGAAGGAGTCTCTCTTCCTCCTTAGAAGGATGATGGGTAGCAAAGAATGCCAGAAGGGTGATGGTAGAGCCAGCATGAAAAGAGTAAACACTTTCAGAAGTAAGGACACTTGTGTCTTCCAAACCAATTTATCAAGAAAGAAGGGGTATGAGGTGAATTGACATTAAGAGCCTGAAGTTCGCCTCATACCTCTAGCCAAAGTTATAGCGATGAGAAAGACTGTCCTTAAGGTCAGAAGTCTCAAGAGACAATTATGTAACGGCTCAAAAGGGGTGGACATCAATAATGTGAGGACTAAGTTCAAGTCCCACTGGCGCATCACAAAGAGTTTCAGTGGAAACAAATGTTGCAAACCTTAAAAAAAAAAGCAGCATGTTCCTGATATTTTTCAGAGGGAGTGGCGGATATGCATACAGGACTCCTGAGCTCCACTCTAGAAGGAAGGGGTCTCAGAGAGAGAACTGCATTGTAAATACCAGCGCATAGAAGTGCTGACACTGCACTTTCTCAGCTGTGGCAAAAAGCATGAACCAGGGCTCCCCCACTGCTGGAAGACAGCCTGTGCCACCTCTGGGTGTAACTGCCATTCGTGATCCATTTAGGTGCCAATGGCTGAGTCCATCCATCATGGCGTTTAAAGAGTCTGCCACGTGGTTCACCACCAGAGAGATTCCTGGCAGGTTCAGCAACTTCCAGAGGGGCAGAGCTGTTTGACACAGCGACCACATGGCAGTGGATTGGTCAGTGAAAACCTGCACCAGCCTTACACTGATGGGGCAGGAAAGCCTTCAGCGCCAAGCAAATTGCAGTCAACTCCAACAAATGGATCTGTAGGTGAGTCTCTGCTGAAGACCACAGGCCTCTGATCTTCAACTTCCCCAGATGGCCACCCTAACCCAGTAGTGATGCATTCGTGAGCACCATCAGCTCTGAGTGGGATAAGGAGAGGGTGCTGCCTCTGATGCAATCGAGGTCTAGTAGCCACCACTATTGATTTTTTTGTAGGCCTCTCCAAATTTGAATATAGTCTGTCAGATTTTCCTGATGTTTGAAGTTCCACTGCAGAGCCCGCATGTGCCATCTGCCATGGGTCACCAGCAGGATGTAGGAGGTAACAAACCCAGCAGCCTCAATCATCTGCACTGAGGTCCAGGACAGAGGCTAAAACATCAAGATCAGAACCTGAATGTCCTGGACACACTTATCGGGGGAAGGCCAGAAACAGTACTGTGTCCAGAATAGCTCAGGTGTAGGGGAGCATCTGCAAAGGAGTCAGGTATGACTTTGGCTCGCTGATCGTGAACTCAGACTATGGCACGTCTGCAGGTGGTTGGCGGCATCCTGGGTCGAGCACGCCTTCAATAGCAAGTCTCTCCATCATCGTTCTTTAGCTCACTTTGCCACCCCAGTTCAGACCCAGTCATATGCAAATCAGTCTTGACCCTGTGCCTCATGGGAACAGTCCAGCCCGAACTGCCAAGCCAGGTCTTCCCTGGACCGGAAACGAGCATCCTGGGACGGGTTTTGGGGTAACACCCCTCATTAGCCAGGCTAGCTTGAATCCAGTGGCAAAGTGAGCAAGGGACCCACGTCTGGGCATACCCTGCCAACTTACCCCGAAACTGGTCCCAGGATGCTTGTTTCGGTCCAGGGAAGACTTGGCTTGGCATTTCGGGCTGGAGTGTTCCCATGAGGCACAGGGTCAAGACTGATTTGCATATGGCCGGGTCTAAACTGGGGTGGCATGGTGAGCAAAGGAATGATGGATTTAACCCAGATCTCTTGACTGGGGGTGAATGTTTTGATTTGTTCTGCATTCCATCCATCAATTGTGTGTCTTGCTTTCTCGCCCTAAGTGCGCCGGGTATGCCCAGACGTGGGTCCCGGGCTCACTGTGCCACTGGATTCAAGCTATCCTGGCTGATGAGGGGTCAAATCCCGAAACCGGTCTTAGGATGCTGGTTTCCGGTCCAGGGAGGACTTGGCTTGGCAGTTCAGGCTGGACTGTTCCCCTGAGGCACAGGGTCAAGAATGATTTGCATATGGCCGGGTCTAAACTGGGGTGGCAGGGTGAGCAAAAGAATGATGGATTTAACCCAGATCTCTTGACTGGGGGTGAATGTTTTGATTTGTTCTGCATTCCATCCATCAATTATATGTCTTTTGCTTTCTCGCCCTAAGTGCGTCGAGTATGTTCAGACGTGGGTCCCGGGCTCACTATGCCACTGGATTCATTCTATCCTGGCTGATGAGGGGTCAAACCCCGAAACCGGTCCTAGGATGCTTGTTTCCGGTCCAGGGAGGACTTGGCTTGGCAGTTCGGGCTGGACTGCTCCCATGAGGCACAGGGTCAAGACTGATTTGCATATGGCCGGGTCTAAACTGTGGTGGCGAAGTGAGCTAGAACGATGATGGATTCAACCCAGATCTGTGACTGGGGGTGAGCGTCTGAAAAGTTTTAGTGCTCCGTCCATCTTCTCCTTGTGTTTGCTTTGTTCGCCCTAAGTTGGCAGGGTATGCCCAGACGTGGGTCCCTTGTTCACTTTGCCCCTGGATTCAAGCTAGCCTGACTGATGAGGGGTGTTACCCCGAAACCAGTCCCAGGATGCTTGTTTCTGGTCCAGAGAAGACTTGGCTTGGCATTTCGGGCTGGACTGTTCCCATGAGGCACAGGGTCAAGACTGATTTGCATATGGCTGGGTCTGGGGTGGCGAAGTGAGCTAAAGAACGATGATGGATTCAACCCAGATCTGTGACTGGGGGTGAGTGTCTGAAAAGTTTCAGTGCTCCGTTCATCATCTCCTTGTGTTTACTCTATATATACTTTACCAAAGTAAGGTATAGTGTGTAAAGAGTCCAGTGGATCCCCAGAGGTATAGCAGAGGCTAAAGTAGATAATACCTTACTCTCTTCTGTGGGAGTGTCATTGAGCAGTCGGGCTTATCAGAGGGTAGTATTAAGCATTAGTTGTACACACTCAGGCAAGAAATGATGTCACACACCCAAAGACTGAATCCAGACCAACTGTTTGTATGAAAAGTTATTTTGTTATTTTGTTTCTAGAACCAAGCTGTACTTAGTAGCAGGTAAGTGATACTTTTCATACAGTGCTAAAGGTCAAAATACAGAGTACTCTGGTTTGAAAGGAACATTTAGATTACTTTTGCAGTTGAGAAAACCAGTGATGAACTGTTCAAAAGCACTCAAAATTACAGTTGGATTACTTTTAGATGACTTCATAATTGCTTTTCTAGTTTCACCTGAAACACACTCCTAACACAATCAAGGTTCCCCAAGGCTAAGGTTGGCACTCAAGGTGCACCACCAGCGGCACTAGGGCGGCCAGGTGCACGGTGCTTAGGTGTTGGGAGCCCAATGCTCTCCTATGTAGGACGTGGGCCTTGGAAAAGGACTGCAGGCTGGGGCCAGAAGACTAAATGAAGGGAACCAACGACCGGAGGATGAAGTTGAAGAATTGCTGGACACCGTCAGTCAGGGACCTCAGGTCTCAGGAGCTGCGGGTGCAGAGGTGTTCTTTCGTGTCGGGTTCTCCTCACCGGTTCTGGTCGTGAATGGAGGCACACTTCAGGATGAGGCTGCAGGCATAGAGGAGAAGGTCGGTGAAGGTCGTTCAATTCTGGATCTCAGGTGAGGAGCACCGGGGGGACCACGCTGGGGTGTTGGGCCACTCAGACCCAGGCCGTGGGTGTCGGGTGCAGAGTGGTGGAACTCGCGGATCCGTCAGGATCTGGAGTCCTGGCTTGGGTTGGTGTTGGACAAATCTGGTGTCCACGGAAGATCAGAATTCTTAGTGAAGGTAGGGCAGGTCTCTGGGGCTCTTGGAGGCTGCTGGCTGCAGGATACACCGGGTTCAGCTTGCAGGGGCTCAGGAGCAGGAGACAGGCCGGTAGGGCTGGGGCCAAAGCAGTTGTTGTCCTCCTCTTCTGCAGCACGGCTCTTCAGTCCTTCTTCTTGTCGAGTCGAATCTGAAGAGGCAAGGTTCAGGGGTGCCCCTAAATACTAGATCTAGGGGCAATACGGGGGTGTGCAGGTTCGGACCCATGGGTCCCTTCCCTTCCAGTGGGGGGGGGGGCATGAGCTTCTTCCTGATTGAAGGGGTCCCTCCATCTTCAAGATGGCAGGGACTGATATGTGGGCTTCTCCTTGCCTCCCCCACCTGAGGGGTGGAGTTGGAAAAGAAGGGCACACCTCCCTTCCTAGCTAGGTTTTCCCACCAGTTCTCGTGGCCAAAGTAAGGGTCAGAACCGGTGGGAGCCAGTTGGTGATAGCAACAAAAGGCTGGGTGTAGCTAAGAAAAGCAGCAGACCTTTGAAGCTCCCTCTTCGGGGGCCCTGCCCATCTTGGGAGAGGAGGCATGACACCTCTACTCAGGATGTGCTTTGTTTCCAGACCCAGAGAGTGAGGGGCTCGCTACCCAGGGGTCCAGAAACCTGTCTAATGGTGGCAGATGACTGGGAGCCAGTCAGGAACCACACCAGAGTTGGTCGTTTTTACGGGGTCATCTCTAAGATGCCCTTTGTGTGCATTTTTCATTGTGTGGGTTTAATGTGCTGAAAAGTTCGATACCGAACTTCCCAGACTTCAGAAAAGCCATCATGGAGCCGTGGAGTTCGTGTTGACAAACTCCCAGCCCATATACTCAAAAGGGCTTCACTGCACTTACAATGTCTGTGACTGGCACAGACACTGTAGGGGCACATTGCTCATACAGCTATGCCCTCACCTGTGATATGGTGCACCATGCCTTTAGTGCTGTGAGGCCTGCTAGAGGGGTGACTTACCTATGCCACAGGCAGTGGTTGTGGGCATGGCACACAGAGATGTGTGCTATGTCGAATCTTTGGTTTTGTCTGCACCAAAACACGCAACCTGCAATGGCAGTGTGTGGGTGTTAAGGTGAGGGGTCTCTCTGGTCACAAGGCCCTTGGTACCAGGGGTACCTCCTGTGGGAGGGGGCATAGACCTAGCCCCGATTGGAGGGGTCCCCTCATCTTCAAAGGTGGGCACACCTCCTAGCCTTTCTAAGTTTTCCCACCGGTTTTACCTCCCAAAATGGGGGGTGTAAACCAGGGGCTGCCATCTGCTGCTAGCAGCAGAGGCTGGTAGTCGCATTAAAAAGGCAGCAGGCCTTTCAAGCTTCCCCTTTGAGCACTGGCCCATCCTGGGGGAGGAGGTGTGACACCTCTGCTCAGGATGTGCTTTGTTTCTCATCCCAGAGAGCAGAGGCTCCCTACTCAGGGGTCCAGAAACGTGTGTGTGTGTGTGGCAGGCTGCCTAAAGCCAGTCAGTGACCACACCAGGGTCGGTAGGATTTCAAGAGGCACCTCTGAGGTGCCCTCTGAGTACATGTTTTAATAAATCTCACACTGGCATCAATGTGGATTTGTTACAAGGAGCTGTTTGGTACTAAACGCTCCTGGGTCCAGTGAAGCCATCATGGCGCTGTGGAACTCACGTTGTCAAGTTCCCAGCCCATGTGCTCTCTATGGCTTCCCTGGCACTTACAATATTAAGGAATAGACCCTAATACTGTAGAGGCATATCTGCTCAGGCAGATATGCCCACACCTGCGATGTAGCGCACCCTGCCTTAGGGCTGGTAAGACCTGCTAGAGGGTTGACTTACCTATATCTTAGGCAGTGCTAGCTGGCATTGCACACAGGCAGTGTCCCATGTCGACTTGGTCTTTTTTTCACTTAACAGGGACATGCCAGCTGCTACCCTCTTCAGCCTCCAGGTCCTAGGTATTCAGGGTACTACTTCCTAGAGACTTACAGGGGACAGAAGTACCAATTGTGGACATGTTTTTAGGGAAAGAACACTGGTACTGGGAACCTAGACAGCAAGGACCCAGTACTCTGCAGTCAAAGTTGCATCTAAAGCCGGGCAAAAAGTAAGGGGGATACTTCAACAGAACCCCATTTTCTCACATACTTTTATATGAATATAGATACCAAGATCATCTGAATCAGGTAAGTACTTTTCGAGTTATGAGTTTTTACAGTTTTCAAAAGTTGACAGTGCAATTTTTGGCTGCGGTAATATTATCTCATGGGGTAAATACATGTACTGCATTCAGGTCCTTCACAGAGACTTACAGGACTGTTCTAAGGGACTTAAGGTGAGAATGGGGCAAGGTCTAAGGCCACACAAACCAGTCACCTCTGTAGGCTCTGCGGTGACCGGGTGCAGAGGTGTGTTACAGCACCGGGTGTCCCATTCACTTCAATGGGGAACGGTCTGGTTAGAAAGATGCTGGGACTGGGGGATCAATCTGGGGGAACCCACAGGGGGGCTTGACCTTTGAGGTGCTGAGGCATGTAGGGACACTGTAGGAAGCTGGGTTTTTGTTGCAGTACCCAACCACTTTTTGCCTGGTATTTGATGCAACTTTGATTGCAGTATACTGGGTTCCTGCCAACCAGGCCCCCAGTAACAGTGTTCTTTCCCTAAAAACTGTACAATTGTTTCCCCCAATTGGCAAAACATTTAGCACCCTCTATAAGTTCCTAGTAATGGTACCCCTGATACCTAGGGCCTGAGATACTAAAGAGGACTCCTAAGGGCTGCAGCACGAATTGTGCCACCTTAAGGGACCCCTCAACAAGCACATGCAATACTGCCATTGCAGGCTGCATGTCTTGGTGCAGACAAAAGTGAAAACGCGACATGTCACACATCTCTGTGTGCCATGTCCCCTTCCACTGCATGTAATATTTGTAAGTCACCCCTACAGGAGGCCTAGCAGCCCTAAGACAGGGACAAGAATTTTACAAGTGAGGGCATACCTGCATGAGCAGATATGCCCCTGTTCTGGTCACTCCTATTACTGCCAGTACAAGTGACCAGGGAAGCCATCTTAAGACATGTGCTGGACATTGGTAAAACAAGTTCTCAAGCTACATGATGGCTTCACTGAAAATAGGGATGTTTGGTATCAAACATTTTCTATTGATGAACCCACACTCCAGTGTTGGATTTATTAATACATGGACACAGAGGGCTCCTCAGAGGTGCTCCCTGAAACCGCACCAACTACTGGTGGGCTGACTGACTTGTTTTAGCTAGCCTGACACCGAAGACAAATTCCTGACCCACAAGGGTGAGGGCCTTCGCTCTTGGGAGGCCAGAAACCAGGCCAGCTCTGGCATGGGGTATCCCCCCGCCCCTCACGAGATGACCTGCAGATTATCCTGCGAAGGCAAGGGAGCTTCAAAGCAGCCCCTCCGCCTTTGGTATGCGACACTGGTTTCTCTTATAGGACAGGATACCAACTACACTGTCTTGCTCCAATTTTGGCGGGAAGACAGGAGAAAACATTAGTTAGATTAGGAGGGGTGCCCACATTCAGCCAGCACCACCACCACCCACCAGGTGATGCAGACCCTTCTCTTAAGATTCCTCCATCTTGCCTTGGAGAGAATTAACCAACCAAGGTCAGGGTTATGCCCACTTCCCAACGTAAGTAGTCGTATGAGGGTGTAATCACCCTAGAGTTAATTAGCCCATTGGCTACTACCTGGCACACCCACTAACGCCCCTAAATTCAGTATTTAAGGGAGCTCCCTGTGCCAGAGAACGAGATCCTGATGATCTAAGAAAAGAGAGAACACCGAAGAACCGCAAAAGCAGAGAAGAGCACCTGACTTGGTCCCAGCCCTGCAGGCCTGTCTTCCGTTCTAGTCGAAAACTGCGCCAAAGTCGACTTGACTCCAGAAACTTGGAGCATAGGACCAAAGGTGTCTCCCTGTTCCTGAGCATCGCAAGGCCTGAGCCCACTTGCTGGTTCAGCGTGACTGGCTTCCTGCAGCCTCTTTTTACAGAGACCGATCCGCATTGAAACGCATTGGGCACCTGATGCTGTTTTGCCTCCTGCACCCGGCCGCCCTCGTGCCGCTGGTGGTGTGCTGTTGGTGCCGCCTTGGACCTTGCTGTAGGAAGCTGGCTCTGTATATGGTATACCACTAGGTGGTTGTACAGTCCAGAGATTCCCCCAGAAATGTACAGGGCTCAATGCAAACCCAAAGTGCTCTATTTGTGGTAGTGTGGGCGAGCAGCCTTAGGCCTAACACAGAGGAGTGTAAGACACTTGTGCACACGAATAACCAATGAATGACACACGACTCAAAAGGAGATCCACACCAATTTTATAAAAATAAACTTTGCTCAAGATTTATTTTGAGACCAAGATCTTCGCAAAAAGGTAAGTACGTTTTTAAATAGAAATTCTTTTCAGTTTCAAAAGTGGACACTTAGTGCAATTTTCAGTCTTAGCGATGTTAACCTATGGAGGAAAACAATAATGCGGTTTTGCAGGTAAGTAACCAACCTACAGTTGCAGTCTTCGGGTTTCAGGGTCAGCAGAGGGCAAGGTTCAGGTAAGCACAGACACTGCATGACCAGCCGCACAGAGGCGGCTGGGTGAAGAGGTCAAATTTGAAGATCAGGCCCAATGTTACCCAATGGAGACTAAGGGGTGCTTGAAGAAACGCTACTTGCACGTAAGTAAAGAGGCTGCTGGGGTCAAACTTCGGAGGTTAAAACAAGCACGGGGGTCCACAAGACAGCACCAAACATACACCACTAGTGGCACAGGGGCGGCCAGGTACAGGATGCAAACATGGTGTCGGGCCCCCAATGCAAGTGAATGGAGAAACTTGGATTTGAAATCAAGGCTGCAGGCGCCGAACCGGAGGCTTCTCGAGGAACACAACCAACAGCAGAGGTAAGTTGGGATGATGTAGGTCACAAGGACACCGTTGTGAGAAAGTGCCCTCTTTCTGCATGGTTGCCCCCACTTTTTGCTGAATTGCTGATGTGCTTTGACTGAGTGTGCCCTAGGCTCCTGCTAATCAGGTACCCAGGGCCTATGTTCTTTCCCTAAAACTGCATTGAAGCCTAACCCCAATTGGCATCTCTGGCCACAGGTCAGCCCCTGGTAAATGGTACCACAGGTACCCAGGGCACTGTGACCAGAGGAGGCCTCTAAGGGCTGCAGCACTTATTGTGCCACCCTTAGAGGTCCTGTACCCTTACACACACACACTGCCCTTGCAGACTGCGTATTTCGGTGCAGAACAAAGTGAAGAGTCGACATGGCACATATCCCTGTGTGCCCTGCCTACAACCCACTGCCCTGGCATAGAATCAGTCACCCCTCTAGCTGGGTACACTATACCAGTGGTGAGGGTACAGGTGCATGAGCCCTGTACCCCTACAGTGTCTAAGTCCATTCTTAGACATTGTAAGTGCATTGCTGCCATTAAGAGTATATGGTGCTGGGAGTTTGTCATTACAAACTCCACAGCACCATAATGGCTACACTGAAAACTGAGAAGTTTGGTATCAAACTTCTCAGCACATTAAACCCACACTGATGCCAGTGTGGGATTTAATGAAAAATGCACACAGAGGGCATCTTAGAGATGCCCCCTGAAAACTAACCCACCTCTAGTGTCCAGGATGGGTGGCTGCTTTCAGCTGCCACCACCAGACATGTTTGTGGACCCCTGGGTTGAGTGCCTGCTGCTCTCTGGGGCCTGAACCAATGCACATCCTGGGACGAGGTGCCAAGCCTTCTCCACCAGGATGGGCAGGGTTCACGAGGGGGAAGCTTCAAAGGCTTGCCGCCTTTGTGAGCTTCCCCAGGCCACTTGCTGCTCTCAGCAACTGGTCCCCACTGGTTCTGACCCCCACTTTGGGCGGGAGAACCGGCAGGAAAAACAAGTGAGGAAGAGAGGTGTGCCCACCTCTGCCAACTCCACCCCTCAGGTGGGGGTGGCGAGGTGAAGCACAACTCTCAGTCCACGCCATCTTGAAGATGGGGGGACTCAGCCAACCAGGGACAGGCTCATGCCCCCCTCCCACTGCAGAGTGGCATAATAAGGGGTGTACCCATTCCAGGGAAGGGACCCATTGGTCCCTGCCTTTTACCTACCAGTAACACCCCTAAATCTAGTATTTAGGGGCACCCCGGAACCTTGCTTCCTCAGACAAGAACCTGCAACAAGAAAAGAAGAAGAAGGACCGAACAGCCGGGCGGCAGCTAACAAGAGGAAGACGCCCACTGACTTGGCCCCAGCCCTACCGGCCTGCCCTCGAACCTGCTCCTGCGAAACTCCGGTGTGTCATGCAGCCAGCAACCTCGAAAACACCGGAGGACCTGCCTGCCTTCAACCCAAAAGACTTTGTCTCCCGTGAACACCGGATTTGTTCATCTGCAACCTCTGGCTCCGGCCGGACACCGCAGATCCGCCCCACTCTGCATCCGCCGTCCACGGCCTGACCTCGAGTGGGCAAACACCACGAGGAGGTCCCCAGGGCGATCCTGACCCGAGATCTGGCGACCCCTGACCTGCCTCAAGCCTCCAGCCGACGCCTGCAGCCTAAATCCAGAAGGCCCCCCTAACCGGGACCAGGAGCTGGTAAGAAGATTCGACCCCAAAAGGCACCCCTGCACCCTTGTGTGCCCAAACCGACAGTGCCTACCCAACCCCTAACTTCCCAACTTACCTCTCGAAGTGGTGGTCGCACCCAGAAGACCTTCGTCCCCGAGCCTGCAGTGCCTTTGCAAACCGGAGGTTCCTCATTGAAAACAACATGGCGCCCGACGTCGAAACAGCATCCTGCAGCCGGCCGCCCTAGTGCCGCTGAGGGTGTACCTTTGGTGCTACTTTGTTTCCCCCTTTGCCCTGAGCTAAAGTCCAGGAGCTTTGCTCCAACAACCTAGTGACCTGCTTGCCAGCAGCCACCAACCGGAGGCACCCTATCCCCCATTGGATAACATTGGGCCTCAGCACTCTGCACCCGGCCGCCCTAGTGGCGCTGAGGGTGTACCTTTGGTGCTACTTTGTTTCCCCCTTTGCCCTGAGCTAAAGTCCAGGAGCTTTGCTCCCACAACCTAGTGACCTGCTTGCCAGCAGCCACCAACCGGAGGCCTCCTATCCCCCATTGGATAACATTGGGCCTCAGCACTCTGCACCCGGCCGCGCTAGTGCCGCTGAGGGTGTAACTAGAGTGCATCACTGACCCTGGGGGACCCCTGGGTCTAACCCCTGAACCTCAACTCCAAAGACCGATTACTTACCTAAAAACCGATAACACTATTTTCCTCCATAGGATAACATTGACTGTTTTTCTGTGAAAAGTTTTTAAGTGTGGAGTTTGAGAAACTAAAGAAATTCTTTAAAATTGCATAATCTAACAAAAACGATTTTACTTACCTGTTTTCAGGAAATGTCCCAGAGTAGTATCTAGGTATACTACTCTGTGTAAGCCTAGTAATCTCAAAAGTTACTTACCTGCTATTTTACTAAAAAGCCAATTCAAGTCAATGTACTGCATTTATTAAGTATTGCATTTCTCTGCATCCATACTGTACATCAAACCAAAGTGCATATACCATTATCATTCAAACTGTATTTAAATTGCATTACTACTGTAAAGTATTTATTGCTTACCTGTGCCAGGCTTGCTTGGTTCTAGAAAATAAAATAACTAAAAGAATATTTTTATACAAAAACAATTGGTCTGAAGTTCAGTCTTTGAGTGTGTGAATTCATTTGCTGACTGAGTGTGTACAACAAATGCTTAACACTGTCCTCTGATACTGCCTTACTGCTTGACCACGCTACCACAAATAGAGAGTGAGGTGCTATCTAACTTTACCTCTGCCTACCTTTGGGGATCCACTGGACTCTGTGCACACTATACCTCACTTTGGTATAGTATATACAGAGCCAGCTTCCTACAACCGTCAGTTGGGCTCCTCAAGGCCCAGGGTGTTCGGGTGCAGGGGTGTCCTTTGGCGTCGTGTTTCTCTCACCGGAGCCAGTCACTGCCGGGTGGAGCCTTTGGAGTCACACTGCAGGTGTCGTTGTGGAGTCCAGTAGGGGGCAGCCAACACTGGACTTGGACTCGGGATCGCTAGGTAACCTTTTCTGAATTGGTGGGCCACCTGGACACAGGCCAGAGGCGTCGGGTGCAGAGTGGTCAGGGATCACAGATCCGGAGGACACCAGAGTCCTAAGTGTTGGTTTCTTGTGGGCAGAGCCGCTGTCCTCAGAAGTTCTGGTCTTTCTCCAAGACAGGCAGTCCAACAAGGAGTTGAGTAGGTCAACTGGTACAGGACAGGCGTTATTTGTTTCGCAGGGTTTTTGAAGCTGCAGACAGGCTGGTAGGGCTGGGCCAAGTAAGTGGGCTTTGACAGTCTTCTCTGCACGGCGTCTGCTTCATCCTTCTTCTTAGGTCGCAGGAACTAGTTTCAAAGTCCGGGGGAGCCACCTAAATACTAAATTTAGGAGCGTTTTAAGGGAGTGGCAGGTAGGGACAATAGGCACCTTAACTTGGGTGTCTACACACTCAATTATGCCACACTCCTGTGGGAGGGGGCATAGTCTTAGCCCTGATTGGAGGAGTCGCCCCCATCTTCAAGATGGCGGGGACTGAAAGATGTGCTTCACCTCGCCTACTGCACCTTAGGGGTGGAGTTGGCAGAGGTGGGCACACCTCCTATTCTTCCTAGTTATTCCTGCCGGTTTTCCTGCCCAAAGTGGGGGTCTAAACTGGGGGCTGCCATCTGCTGCTAGCAGCAGACGCTGGGGGTTGCATTACAAAGGTGGCAAGCCTTTGAAGCCCCCCACTCAAGCACTGTGCCCATCCTGGGGGCGGAGGTGCGACACCTCTGCCCAGGATGTGCTTTGTTTCTGGTCCCAGAGAGCAGCGGCTCCCAACCCAGGGGTCCCGAAACATGTCTGGTGGTAACATGCTGCCTAAAGCCACTCTGTGACCACACCAGGGTTGGTAGGTTTCCAGGGGGCACCTCTGAGGTGCCCTCTGAGTACACGTTTCAATAAATCCCACACTGGCATCAGTGTAGGTTTATTGAGAGGAGTAGTTTGGTACCAAACACTCCTGGGTTCAGGGAAACGATCATGGTGCTGGGGAACTCTAGTTGTCGAGTTTCCAGCCCATGTACTCTCTATGGCTTGCCCTGGCACATACAATATCTAATAATAGACTTAAATATTGTAGGGGCATAGGGCATATCTGCTCAAGCAGATATGTCCACGCCTGTGATATAATGCACCCCGCCTTAGGGCTGTAAGGTCTGCTAGAGGAGTGCTGGTTGGCATGGCACACATGCAGTGTGCCATGTCGACTTTGTAGTTTTTTACTGCACTAAGGCATGCAAGCTGCAGTGGCACTGCCTTGGTGAGGGGTCCCTAGGGGACCCTCTACAGTCCACAGTTTCCATTTGTGGAACAGTTTTAGGGAATAAACACTGGTACTGGAATCCTTGACAGCAGAGAACCAGTACTCTACAGTCAAAGTTGCATCAAAGGCCTGGCAAGAAAGTGGGGGCTACTGCAACAGAAACACAGTTTACCACACTTTCCCACCACTCACCTTAACTCCTGGAGATTAGTCCTGTATGTCGATGTACTATACCTGTTTGCAGAACATTTGTTTCCTTCAGTAGGATAATTGCACTGTATCAACTTTTTAAAGTGAAAACAATTTATATTTAAAAACGTACTTACCTCAACGAGTTTTCTCTGATGCCCAACATATATAAAGATACTTGCTAATTCTATAAATTGGTGTGGATCTCCTTCTTGAGTCGTGTTATCATTTATTGACCATTGTGTGTATTTGCAAATGTCTTCCAATCCTCTGTGTTAAGCCTAAGGCTGCTCGACCACACTACCCCCTAATAGATCACTTTAGAATTGCACAGCAAGCCCCTATCCACTGATAAGGGAACCCCTTGACTCTTTACACGGTATATCAGAATCTTGATATATCACATAAAGAGCCAGCTTCCTACAGACTGCTTCGGTCCACTTCTCATCAGGCTGTGAGGCTCGGGTGCAGTGGTATCTGTTGGAGTCGATCTTGTGCTGGAGACGCTTGTGGTTGTAGGGGGCCTGCAGAAAGAGTCTGCAGGCAATGACTGGAAGTCCAGTCTGGCCAGACCAAGGAATGGGCTCGGTTCTTGTGGGCACCATCACCTCCTCCAGACTCTGGCTGTGGGACGCGGGTGCAGAGGTGGTTTGAGGCATCGGGTGGCGGCGGTCGAAGACTCACTGCTTTGTCTTTATTTCTGCTGCCGAGGGGCAAACACGACAGCTGGGTCACTCAAGATGTGGGTTGCAGTGTCCTTGAAATCCCTCGATGTGCAGGTCGGCTTTCCTCGGTGCTGGTGTCCGGTCTGGACACATTAAGCCTTGGCTGCTGCAAGGGGTCCAGTTCCCCAGGTATTGGTGTTGTTTAGTCCTGGTCGGTCCTGGCATCCCCACATTTGGAGGGCTGATGGATCTGACCTGTAGGAGCATAGCTACCTCTTCCTGGGCAGCTGCTGTGTTGGTAGTCCCGGTGGGCAGCAGGTCGCTGAATCGGGTCTTGCTCCTTTGGTGCCTGAGTCTGCAGGTGAGTAGCTCCTCTACTCCAAGGGAGTTTCTTTGGCTATTGTCAAAGCACTGGCAGCCCTCCGGGTTTCTTGGAGTCTGCACAGCAGCAGGACAATTTGGTTGCTCCACAAGGGTTGGGTGCAGCAGGCAGGCTGGCAAGTTTGACGCCAAGTCAGTCATGCTCCTCGGTTCTCAGGTCAGCAGTCTTCTTTGTCCACTTCTTCTTTTGTGTCCCTCAAAATATGAAGTCCTTCTATCAGGGGGTCTCCTAAATACTCAATTTGGGGGCGTTAAGGGGAGTGAGGGATAGTAGTCAATGGGCTACTTTCCCCTGGGGTCACTCCACCCCCTAGATGACCACTTCCTTTGGGGAGTGGGCATCACCTGTCCCAGAGTTCCTAATTCCACCACACAAAAGATGGTGACATTTCTAAATTCATGTTCACTTCAGGCTTGGTCACCCTTCAGGTGTGTCCAGACTGGCAGTGCAACACGTCTCCTGCATAGCTAATTTTCCCACCTGTCCTGGGGCCCAATGGTCCTGGCATCCACCTTGCCTGGGGAAGCCTTTGTTTGCATATCAAAGGTGGCAGAGGCCTTTGAAGCTTCCTGCCTTGATATGCTGATTTTCCAGCCTTCCTAGGAGAGGAGGTGATAACACCTCTCCCCAGAGAAGGCATTGTTTCTGTCTTCTGAGAGCAGAGCTCTCACCTCCTAGGGGGTCAGAAACTCGTCTGTGGTGGCAGGCTAGACTGGACCAATCAGCAAGCACACTAGAAGGCTAGTAGGGTTCAGGGGTACCTCTAGGGTACCATCTGGGTGCATGTATTAATAAATCCATCAGTGGAATCAGTGTGGGTTTATTAATATGAAGTGTTCGATACCAAACACCATAGGTTTCAGTGAAGCCATTATGTAGCTGGGAACCTTGTTTTAACCAGGGCCCAGAGCATACCTTAAGATGGCTTCCCTGTTCACTTGTACAGTCAGTAATTGAACTGGCCAGCACAGGGGAATATCTGCTCATGTAGACATGTCCTCATATGTAACATAATGCCTTAGGCTGTAAGGCTTGTTGTAAGGGTAACTTACAAATATTACATGCAGTGTTAGGGTACATAGCACAAAAGTGTGTGCCATGTCATGTTTTCACTTTTAAGAGCACCTTGTCACACAGCCTGCAGTGGCAGTCTGTATGTGTTTGGTGCTCGGTCCCTCAGAGTGCTACAAGATATAATGCAGCTCTTTGGGACCCTCTTTAGTACCTATGACTTAGGTACCAGAGGTACCACGTATTAGGGACTTACAGAGGTGCTAAAGGCCTGGTAACTTGATCTGGGGATCAAATGACCAGTTGTCTTGTTCTGGGGGAATAACACTGGCACTGGGGAAATGGTTAGCAGGAACCCATGTGCACTTCAGTCAAAGTTGCATAAAATACCAGGCAAAAAGTGGGGAGACTACTGCAACAAAAACCTTATCCCTGCTGTCCTCATGGTCTCTTGGATCTGAAAACCTCTGCCATGAAAGGGCTGAAAAGACTGATGTGCTAGAGGAGGGGGTTTGGCATTGACGAACTGGGATCTCTAACGTAGCGTAGTTGGTGAAATTACCTTGTTGGGGCAGAAATGCACCATTGGTCTGCTTCTGATATCTTTAAAGCACTCAACTGCAAGGTACCCTGTTATATCAAAGGGTGACATTTCCCTTACACACTGGAGAAATTTTGTTTGAAAAAGACTGGTCAAAGACCATGGAGAAGCTCCAGATCTGCAACTGGAGGCGTGGAAAGAAATTAACTGACGTCAACGTGCAGGGATGGTGCTTATATACTGCTTCCGCGTCACTGCTGGAGCAAAACTACATTGGCACAGATTTGCACAACGCCAACTAGCAACATGCAAGAGAACCACTCTGAAAGTTTCTGGATCCAGTCTAGCAGAGTTCCAGAGTAGGCACTGCTGCCAAGGTCATGAACTCTTTCTGATAGATTTATAGTTGCATCTACCTGCACTGTGTATCAGCACCAAAGCCTGGAAATATTAGCATAAGTAGAGTGTGTTTCAGTTCCACCAGTTTCATAACTATAGGGACACAGTAATCGAGGTGTTTAAGCACTATGATGCTGGTCTTCAGCAGCCACTGTGGAAAAAACAGACCTAAACGGCATCCTATATGCCCTCTTTACATCTTCATCTAGCCTAGAGAGGTAGAGGGATGAAAGACGCACCTCAAAACAATACATCACTCCTGTGAATGGCGTCTCTACAGCTGGGCAAAAAACGTTTACATCTTGATGTACACTGCTAGGCGCGTGTTTCCCATCACCACCATCTTGCAATCAAGCATGACCAGAGCTCCTCTCATTACTCTTCTGGCACTCCACGACACCACAAGTCTCCTTTTCCAATTGCTTTTAACATCTTTCTATTTCCGGAATACCAGCTCCCCATCTCTACTGCTGAGTTGAGGCCCATCACTTTTTGTTCCACTACCAACATCATTCCACCATTGCAGAGGATTTCTGTGCTTTCTTCAGCTCCTTTCTAATGAAATCAGATGCTGCCATCATCTCCTACTGACCCTAAGCTATCTCCCAGTCATACCATTCATAGTCTCGCCACCTTCTTCGTCTGTGTCCTTCTTGTGGGTGAGTGGGCATGAACAAAGTCCTCTTTGTTACCATTTTGGTAATGTTTTAACATTGCTTTATCAGTGTTCTGGTTCTGTCATCACTAAGTGGTCTGGGTCACAGCAGGGTTTGGTTAAGGCAACTGCCAACTTGGGGAGCATTTCGTGGTCAGCCCAATCTTTCGCCAACAGGTATACCTGAGGACACAGGAGTATTGTTGGTCCTAGTCCAACCACTCTAACCAGCTGCACCTGTCCCTCAGTGCTTCCTTGAGGATCTGTATGTTGATGGCTCAAGGCCAGTTAAATCCCTAGAGCCAGCTTGCTCCCACTAAGAGGCTGGAATGATAATTGTTGCCTACATAACAGTGGCCACTGTGTTTGCAGCTAGACACTTCCAATCTTATATTTTGTCAACTCTGTAATTACTTCAATAAAACATGTTTATTAAACTATAACATAAAACAAGCAATAACATGGAGATAAAGAGGGGTAATTAAAAGATAATTTCTTAGGATCACATTTCAAATATTAGTGCAGACATGGTTGCAGAGTTGGAAAACGAAAAATCAAGGGTGGAATTGATATTTTACATTTGGACCCAGAACTGTATACTTTCATTCTGAAAATTAGGGGACGATTGATATCAATATCTACAACAACTTATCGATTGGTGGTGATCTTCATACTAACCTGGAGGCCCTGGTATTCCGAGTAGACCTGGATCTCCTGGCTGTCCTTTGGATCCGCCAAATCCTGGTAGGCCTGGAATGCCTGGGAAACCCTTGCTACCCTTCGGGCCTGAAGGAAAGTAAAGGCACAAGTTCAGGGCACAAATCAAGGTGACTTTTTAATCATTCACATGGGCTCCAGGCTGAAGTGTTCTGATTATCAACTGTATTTCATGCAGTGGAATTGTCCGCTTTCATGTTATTCTCCTGGTCTGCTAAATATGCTTACAATGCTCCTAAACTGCATTACAGTATCCAGCCTCTACTGAAGCTGTACAGCTCATTACCAACACCTCAATGGACAGTTTCACACTGCATTAAAGTCCTCTGTACAATGAGTATGAAAGACACTTTGGCCAATTGCACTGCTATCGGAAACCACCCTGTCAATGCTATGGATATTATGTAGACTTTTCCTTTAAATTCCTATGTAAGTGTGTCTGTATTCTTATGTGACTTTTCCGATTTTATTGGGGTGTCTAATGAAAATAAGGACATGCATACATATACATTTATGACCATACCAAATACTATTATTTTTACTTATACTATTATTATTATGTATTATTCATACTACTACTATGACTGCATGATGTTCCCTTGTGAGAAACATAAAATGTAAATAGCTCCATATGAAACTGCATAACATTTCTGGTCCAACAAATTTAGTACGGCTTAACAATCTGTATTTTTCTAATGTACAGTAAATACGTACATCAATCAATCAATCAATCAGGGAATTGTAAGCGCGCTACTCACCCGTGAGGGTCTCAAGGCGCTGAGGGGGGGGGTCCGCAGATCTGTTTAGCCGAAGAGCCAGGTCTTGAGGGTCTTCCTGAAGGTGTTCAGGGAGGGGGCGTGTCTGATGTCTGCCGGGAGCTCGTTCCAGGTCTTGGCTGTAATGTGAGAGAAGGGTCTTCCGCCTGCTCTGGCTCTGTGGATGCGCGGGGTTTCTGCCAGTGCGAGGTTGGAAGATCAGAGGTTTCTTTTGGGTACGTGGAAGTTGATTCTGTCGTTGAGGTATTTGGGTCCGTTGTTGTGTAGGCATTTGTAGGCGTGAGTGAGGATTTTGAAAGTGACTCTTTTCTCCACGGGGAGCCAGTGGAGACTTCGTAGGTGTTGGCTGATGTGTTCGTGTCGGGGGATGCCGAGGACGAGTCTGGCGGCGGTGTCCTGTACTGTCTGGAGTTTGCGGAGTAGGGACTTGTTGATGCCGGCGTAGAGTGCGTTTCCATAGTCCAGTCTGCTGGTGATGAGTGCGTGGGTGACTGTCTTCCTTGACTCAGGGGGGATCCATTTGAAGGTCTTGCGGAGGATGCGGAGGGTGTTGAAGCAGCTGGAGGTGACGGCGTTGACCTGTCAGTTCATGGAGAGTGATGAGTCGAGTACGATGCCGAGGTTCTTGGCGTGGTCTGAGGGGGTAGGTGGGCTTCCAAGGGCGGTCGGCCACCAGGTGCTGTCCCATGCAGAAGGGGTGGTACCGAGGACGAGGACTTCTGTCTTCTCGGCATTGAGCTTCAGGCAGCTGTTGGGCTGTTGGTCATCCAGACTGCGACGTCTTGCATTCCTTTCTGGAAGTTGAGTTTGGCAGTGGTGGGGTCTTTGGTGAGGGAGAGGATGAGCTGGGTGTCGTCGGCGTAGGATACGATGTTGAGGCCGTGTTGTCGGACGATGGCTGCGAGGGGGGCCATGTAAATGTTGAAGAGGGTGGGGCTCAGTGATGAACCCTGTGGGACTCCGCAGGTGATTTTCGTGGGGTCGGAGAGAAAGGGTGGGAGTCTGATCCTTTGGCTTCTTCCGGTGAGGAATGATCGGATCCAGTCCAGGGCTGTTCCTTGTATGCCTGCGTCGTGTAGTCTGACGACTAGTGTGCGATGGGAGACGATGTCGAAGGCCGCTGATAGGTCGAGTAGGATGAGGGCTGCGGAGTGGCCTTGGTCCAGGAGGGTGCGGATGTCGTCTGTGGCGGCGAGTAGGGCGGTCTCTGTGCTGTGGTTGCTTCGGAATCCGGATTGGGACGGGTCGAGGACGGCGTTCTCTTCAATGAATCGTGTCAGTTTCCTGTTGACTGTTTTCTCTGCAACTTTGGCTGAGGTCGGTGGGGTCAGCTGTGGGCTTCTTGAGCAGGGGTCTGACTTCTGCGCGCTTCCAGTCGTCTGGGAAGGTGCCTGTTTTGAAGGTGGTGTTGATGGTGCATTGTAGTTTGGGTGCGATGGCGGCCACGGCTCTGTGGTAGATGTGAGGGGGGCAGGGGTCGGCGGGGGCCCCCGAGTGGATGCTTTTCATGGTTGAGGCGGTGTCTTCGGCCGTGATCGGTGTCCAGTTGGGCATGGTGGGCTGGCTGGTGTTTCTGGGCGGCGGGGGGCCGTCTGTGGTACCTGGTGGATGGTCGATGAAGTTGTCGTAGAGGTTTTTGATCTTGAGGTGGAAATAGGTTCCAAGCTTGTCGCAGAGGTCTTGGGATGGGGTGATGTATGTGGCTTCGCTGCGTGGGTTGGTGAATTCTTGAATGACACTGAAAAGTTCCTTGGAGTTGGTGGAGTTGGCCAGGTGTTGTGGATGAAGTTCCTTTTGGTGGCTCTGATCTGGTTGTGGTAGTCCGTCATGGCGTCCTTGTAGGTGGTGTGGTTTTCGGTTGTCTTGGTGTTTCTCCAGTTTTTCTCCAGGCGTCTGCAGGTGCGTCTGGCTTCTTTGAGAGCGGGTGTGAACCAGGCGGCTTTCCTGGGGCATTGTCTGTCGGGGTTGCGTAGAGGGGCGAGCTCATCTGCGCAGTTGGAGATCCAGGTGTGGAGTTCTCTGGCTGCGTCATTTGCGCTGTTTGCGTCGGGTGCCCAGGTGTGGTTGTCTCGGCTGAGGGTGGAGTTAAGTTGCTCGTTGGTAACCTTGCTCCAGTTCCTTCGTGGTGGGCGTGGGGCTGGTTTGGGTGCCTTGGGTTTGTTGATGGCGAAGTGTACGCAGTGGTGGTCGGTCCATGGCGGCTGCGTTGTGTGGCTGAAATGGACGCTGTTTACTGCCGCGAAGATGGGGTCGAGGGTGTGTCCTGCTCTGTGAGTCGGTGTGTTGACGAGTTGTTTAAGTCCGATGCTGGCGAGGTTGTCACGAAGGATAGTGGAGTTGGGGTCACTGGGGTTGTCGAGGTGGAAGTTCAGGTCTCCAATGAGTATGTAGTTTGTTGAGGCGATCGCGTGGGGTGCGATGAAGTCGGTGATGGTGGTGGCAAAGGGTGTTCGGGGGCCGGGGGTCTGTAGACGAGGGTTCCTCGGAGTGTGGCTTTGGGGGTGGTCTGGATCTTGAAGTGCAGGTGTTCGGCGGAGGGGAAGGTTTCGCTGGAGGTGGTGAGGCGGAGGGTGCTCTTGTGGGCGATGGCGAGGCCCCCTCCTGGGTGGTTGGGGCGGTCTTTCCTCTGGATCTTGTATCCGTCTGGGATGGCGGTGCTGATGTCGGGGGCGGAGGATGCGTTGGTCCAGGTCTCTGTGAAGAAGGCGATGTCGGACGAAAGAGAGTCGAGTAGGTTCCAGATTTCCATGGCGTGTTTGTGTACGGAGCGTACGTTGAGGAGGATGCATTTTAGGGTGTCGCCGGTGCTGGCGTCGGCGGTGTTGGAGGCCGGGGTGGCGGTGAGGGTCTGGCGGCAGTGGAGGCAGGAGAACTGGCCGTGTGTCATGTTCGGCGAGGCCTGTTGGCATTCTCTAAGTCTTCCAGGGTTAAGTGCGAGGAGGGTGGTGGTGTCATAGCGATGGGTAGTGGGAGGTCCAGGGTTCCTGGCGCTGGCCGCGGTCGGGTCGCGGACGGCGCGCCAGCGGCGCGACCGCGCAGCGGCTGCCATTAAGTAGGGGAGGTGGGAGGGAGGAGAAAAACAGTCACCCAGGCCCTCGTCACCAGCAGGCTGGACTACGGAAACGCCCTCTACGCAGGAACGACGGCTAAGCTCCTGAGACGGCTGCAACGCATCCAGAACGCCTCTGCACGTCTTATCCTCGACATCCCCCGATGCAGCCACATCACACCCCACCTGAGAGACCTGCACTGGCTCCCTGTCAACAAGAGGATAACCTTCAAGCTCCTCACCCACGCACACAAAGCACTCCACAACTCCGGACCAGCCTACCTCAACAGACGACTCAGCTTCTACACCCCCACCCGCCAGCTCCGCTCCACCAGCCTCGCCCTCGCCACAGTCCCCCGCATCCGGAAAACGACCGCCGGCGGCAGATCCTTCTCCCACCTCGCCGCCCATACCTGGAACACCCTCCCCACCAACCTTCGGCAGACCCAAGACCTACTGGCCTTCAGAAGACTCCTCAAGACCTGGCTCTTCGATCAGTAGCAGCACCACCCCCCTCTCCCCCCAGCGCCTTGAGACCCTCGCGGGTATGTAGTGCGCTTTATAAGTGACATGATTGAGGCTGGGAGGCGGGAGCCGGGGGGAAATTCCGGGGGGGAGGGGCCGCAGGGGCAGCAGCGGCAAAAGGCAAAAGGAACAGGCAGGCACGAGAAAATAAAAACAGTGGTGGAATTAGAGCAAGACACAGATGGGCACAATAACAGTGGCACAACAGGGAAAAAATTAAGAAGAAAAAAAAGCGGCTGAGAAGGTTACAGTGGTTGGAGGCAGTCTGGTCCCAGTTGGAGCGGGCAGCAGCCTCGAACCTCCCAAGGAGGAGGTTGGGGTCTGGAGGCAAGAGACGGCACAGCGGAGCAGTGGGGAGAGAGTGGACCTAGACCGAGGGTCAGAGGTCGTACATTAGCTAGTTATGTTATTTAAGGTAGTTGTACTTCTCTAACAAATTTGTATCTATACAAATGTGGAAAACGTATCTGAAAGAGACACGTTAGTGACAGATTCCTTACCTTAGAATATCCCCAGGCGTCAGGCTGGATCCGGAAAGTTTTTTGCGTAGCAGTACCCTTGCGCGTCGGTAGGCGGCGTCGTGCGGCTCCGCGTCCGTCGTCGGCGTCGTGATCGCCGGGATGACGTCGCGGGCAGTACTTAGGCGCCGCCCCTGCGCGCTGACGTCAGTTCTTCTTTTTCTGCGCCAGCAAGCGCAGATCCCGGAAGAGCAGTGCCCTGGTCATTTTTTGACCATACTTTTTGGTGAATTTTTCACTGTTTTTCTACAATCGACTTCAAGGTGTCGTAGGGATGCCCGGGTTTAAACGTTGCGGCGCCTGTGCTCGGATGATGTCCGTCACAGACCCGCATTGGGAGTGTCTCTTCTGCCTCGGCCGAGGCCACGACACGGAGTCTTGTACCGACTGCCAGGCCCTCAACCCGAAAGCTTTGCGAGAGCGGTCTCGAAAGCTCCTCGAGGCCCGGCATTCGGCTCCGCGGAAGCCCCGGTCGCGTAAGAGGTCCAGGGGTCGATCGCGGAGTCCACACCGGTCGTCGGCATCGAAGTCTTCTTCGTCCGGTAAGTCGAAACATAAAAAGTCCAAAAAGCATCATCGCTCTAGGACTTCGCCTCGCCGGTCTCGCGACTCAGCTGAGGCCCCTCCGGGCACCGTCCCCGCGGCCCCGGACAAGCCTGTGGAGTCGCCCCCGCAATACCCGCCCTTCCCGGGTTCGGATCCGGCCCAAGTGCAGGACTTCCTCTCGGCCATGGCCCGCCTCTTCGGGCCTCCAGGTCCCTCCGGTGCGCCTTCGGGCCCCGCGGGCCCTGATGGGGTTGCTCCGGCGTCGCCGACGGCTCCGGCCCCGGCGTCGCACATGCCTCCAGCCTCGATCCCGGCTCCGGCTTCGGCCCCGGCCTCGATCCCGGCTCCGCAACACCCATCGACGCCGGTCGACCTAACGACACCTCCGCCGGCGCCGATGTCTCCGGTGCCGTTCTCGACGCCGCCTGGGGCTCCGGGCGGCGTCGTTCTCCAGTTCCTTCCGGCTCCGGACATGGACCCGGACCGACGTCGCTCGACGCCGATGAGACCTTGGGTCCCAAATGTCCCTCCTCCCCCTTATTTTGAACCTGAGGAGGACCAGGTGGACTGGGAGGGGTCTGATGACCCTCTGACACAACAGTGTCAGTTCGATGAGGACTGGACAGAGGGTCTAGGGGATGCCAGTGGTCTAGATACTTCCCCTGACACTGGCATGCTGTCTCCTCCCGTGGCTACGGAGGAGGGAGCCAATTTTGCAACGGTGTTGCGTAGGGCGGCTGGAGCCTTACATCTCCAACTCCCTACTGTGGCGGTCAAGACTAATCTCTTGACAGAGGTGCTTCAGCCGGCAGCCTCCTCTACGGAGACTGTGCTGCCGTTTAACGACGCCCTCACTGACGTTCTTTTGGGCGCCTGGTCCAAGCCCAACACAGGGGCTCCTATGGATAGGAACGTGTCCCGACGCCATCGCCCGGCTCCGGGCGACCCCCTGTTTCTCTCTGTCCACCCCACCCCTGAGAGCTTGGTTGTCCAAGCCTCCGCTTCCCAAACCGCCTTCCCTACCGCCCCTCCGGATAGGGAATCCAAACGCCTGGATCAATTTGGGAAGAAGGGTTTTTCTTCCTCCAGTGCTGGCTTGCGGTCCATCAACACCGCTTGCCTTTTGGGCCGATATACCCACTCTTGTGGGATTCGGTGGCGAATGTTTTGCCCCAGTGTTCTGAGGAGGTCCAGACACTGCTTACCCGCGCCATTGCGGAAGGAAGGGATGCGGCCAAATACACAATCCGATGTGGCCTTGATACCGCCGACTCGCTGGGCAGGTCTATTGCAACGACGGTGGCGCTACGACGCCACGCCTGGCTGAGAACCACTGGTTTTTCAGGGGATGTCCAGAATACTCTCATGGACATGCCCTTTGATGGAGTCGGTCTTTTTGGGTCCAAAGCAGACCATGCGTTGGAGCGCTTTAAGGACTCACGGGCTACTGCAAAGTCCCTGGGCCTTTCTGCTACACGCCCTCCGCTGACTTCTGCTTTTCGCCCCTATCGTGGCCATGGTAGGGCGCCCCTTCACGTCAGCAGCCCAGCCACCGGCCCGCGCAACAGGCGTCTTCGCGTGGCCGAGGACGTGGATTCCGCCGTGGCGGATCGGGCAACCAGCTTACGGGTCAGGCCACCACCTCCAACCCGTCCGCGGCCTCCAAACCCTCCTAGTCCCTCCTTTCAGGTGCACAGTACGCCGGTAGGGGCAGGGTCCGCCATCACCTTCCCCACTGGCGTACCATCACCTCGGACAGGTGGGTCTTGGACATTGTCCGAAGGGGCTACTCCCTCCCCTTCGAGTCCACCCCCCAGCCATGCCACCTCAATTCCACCGCATGTCAGGGGATCACTTGGTACTTCTGCAGAAGGAAGTCACGGCCCTCTTGGCCAAGAGGGCCATCGAGCATGTTCCGACCCCAGAAGTAGGGCGTGGTTGCTACTCCCACTACTTTCTGGTGCCCAAAAAGGACAAGGAGGACATGCGTCCTATCTTGGACCTCCGGAACGTCAATCGCTTCCTCCGGAAGGAGAAGTTCAAGATGCTCACCCTAGCTCAGGTCTTGACTGCTCTCGACCCTGGAGACTGGTTGGTAGCGTTGGACTTGCAGGACGCATATTTCCACATCCCCGTCCTGCCGGCCCACCGGCGTTACCTTCGGTTCACGGTAGGCCCCGAGCATTTTCAGTTCACCGTGCTCCCCTTTGGCCTTACCAGTGCCCCTCGGGTGTTCACGAAAGTGTTGGTGGTGGTCGCAGCTCATCTGCGCCGGGCAGGGGTGTCAGTCTCCCCCTACCTCGACGACTGGCTGCTGAAGGCGGGCTCGTCCCAGGCAGTCGTCTCCCACCTCCAGACTACAGCCGAACTCCTGCACTCGCTGGGGTTCTCCATCAATGTGCCGAAGTCGCATCTGATTCCTTCTCCACAGCTCCTTTTCATCGGAGCAGTTCTGGACACGACGCAGTTTCGGGCCTATCCTCCCGAACGGCGAGTCCGGGATATTCAGGCTATGATTCCGATCTTTCAGCCTTTATCCTGGGTTTCGGTACGGATGACCCTGAGGCTGCTGGGCCTCATGGCCTCCTGCATCCTGCTGGTCAATTATGCCAGATGGCATATGCGGGCTCTGCAGTGGGACCTGAAGTTCCAGTGGGCGCAGCACCAGGGCAACCTGTCCGATCACGTCCAGATCTCGGAGGGGACTGCAAAACAGTTGCAGTGGTGGCTCTCGAACCGGCAATGGGTCATGGGCAGATCCCTCTCCCTTCCCCAGCCAGAGCACACAGTTGTGACGGACGCGTCCCTTCTGGGATGGAGCGGTCACATGGGAGAGGCGGAGATCAGAGGCCTCTGGTCTCCGGCGGAGTCCCGGCTCCATATCAACCTTCTGGAGCTCCGGGCGATCCTACTTGCACTCAAGGCATTCCTTCCCTCTGTCAAAGGGAAGGTAGTGCAGGTGTTCACAGACAACACCACCGCCATGTGGTACTGCAACAAACAGGGCGGGGTGGGGTCGTGGACCCTTTGTCAGGAGGCTCTGCGCCTCTGGACATGGCTGGAACATCAGGGCATGTTCCTGATGGTTCAACACCTGGCAGGTTCCCTGAACGCCAGGGCGGACGAACTCAGCCGCAGGTGCATGATGGATCATGAATGGCGTCTTCACTCGGAAGTGGCGCAAGGACTCTTTCTACAGTGGGGAGAGCCTTGGTTAGATCTATTCGCCACCGAAGAGAACGCGCAATGTCATCAGTTCTGCGCGTTGGAGTTTCCAAGGCGGCACTCGCTCGGCGACGCTTTTCGTCACGAGTGGAGTTGCGGTCTATTGTACGTCTTTCCGCCTATACCACTTCTACCCAGAGTGTTGACGAAGATTCGGCACGACCGGGCCCAAGTCATTCTTGTGGCTCCGGACTGGGCTCGAAGAGTTTGGTATCCCGAGCTACTCAATATGAGCGTAGATCCCCCGATCCGTCTGCCTCTTCGGGAGGATCTTCTGTCGCAGCAGCAGGGGACGGTCCTCCACCCGAACCTGTCCAGCCTCCACCTGCTTGCGTGGAGATTGAGCGGCGGCAGTTGATTCCTTTCGACTTGCCTCCCGAAGTTTGTGATGTAATTCTGGCAGCCAGGCGTCCCTCCACTAAGGTGGTATACGCCTGCAGGTGGAACAAATTTGTGGCATGGTGCACAGCAAAGGCTGTGAATCCCCTTTCTGCCCCTCTTTCTGAGGTCCTTCTGTTCCTTCTCTCTCTGGCCCAACAGGGTTCTGCCCTGGGTACCATCAAGGGTTATCTTTGTGCTATCTCGGCCTTCCTCAGGCTCCCTGATCAGCCCTCCCTTTTCAAGTCCCCTGTTGTTAACAGGTTCTTAAAAGGCATTACACACCTCTTTCCTCCTGTTCCGTTTGTGATGCCTCAGTGGGACTTGAACTTGGTTCTTACCTTTTTAATGTGCGCTCCCTTTGAGCCTCTACATAACTGTCCTCTTCGTCTTCTGACTCTGAAGACAGCCTTTCTGGTGGCCATCACCTCCGCTCGGCGGGTGAGTGAGCTCCAGGCTCTCTCTTGTAAACCTCCCTTTCTGTCTGTTCATCCAGACAAGGTTGTTCTTCGGACGCGTCCGTCCTTCTTGCCAAAGGTGGTTACTGCTTTCCACATTGGGCAGACCATCACTTTGCCCACCTTCTTTCCTCCTCCGCATCCTTCCAGAGAGGAAGAGAGGCTCCACCGTCTGGACCCAAAACGTGCGCTCTCCTTCTATATCGACCGCACAAAACACTTCCGGGTGGATGACCAGCTCTTTGTTGGCTACGTGGGCGCCAAAAAAGGTCGGGCGGTGCACAAACGAACTATCTCCCGCTGGGTTACTTTGTGCATCAAGGCCTGCTATTCTTTGGCTAAAAAGGAGCCTCCTGTTGGGCTGCGTGCCCATTCCACCAGGGCAACGGCTGCTACCACGGCCTTGGGCCGCGGTGTTCCGCTGCCGGTTATCTGTCAGGCAGCTACGTGGGCCTCGCTGCACATGTTTACAAAGCATTACTGCCTTGACAGTCAGGTCCGGAGGGACGGCTTCTTTGGCCGTTCTGTCCTCCAGGTCTTCCTTGTCTGATCTTTGTTCGCAGACCCACCACCGGGGTTGGTATTGCTGGGGTATCTTATTCTAAGGTAAGGAATCTGTCACTAACGTGTCTCTTTCAGATGCACAAGTTACTAACTTGTGTAACGATATATCTGTAAGAGACAGTAGTTAGTGACAGATTCCTTACCGCCCCACCCATCCTCCCCGTTCTGCGAACTGATTTCTAGGGTTAAGGACATCCCTTTCAGGGCCCTAGTATTTTTCAGACACCTCTGTCAGCTTCTTGCATGGCTCTGCGTTCCTGGCGCGGAAAGTCGTGTACAGAACTGACGTCAGCGCGCAGGGGCGGCGCCTAAGTACTGCCCGCGACGTCATCCCGGCGATCACGACGCCGACGACGGACGCGGAGCCGCACGACGCCGCCTACCGACGCGCAAGGGTACTGCTACGCAAAAAACTTTCCGGATCCAGCCTGACGCCTGGGGATATTCTAAGGTAAGGAATCTGTCACTAACTACTGTCTCTTACAGATATATCGTTACACAAGTTAGTAACTTGTGCTTTAATGCTTCACTCGTTATGTAGGTGCCTCCAATACGTGTTCATACGTTTGACGACAGATCATATAGATGAGACTTGCCAAATTATCTATTTATTGAAACAAGTCGACAACATTGAGACGTCTATGTAATACATAAAGGATCAAAATAAAATGTTTACATATCGATGTAAACTGTATGCGAGACAGACTGAATCCACTTTTAGTCAATGGGATGCACAATATCACCAGACATTTATAAATTTTTTTACACAAGAAAGAGAGAACATATTTATTTAAATTACATTATCTGCATTAAAAGTATATCTAAACAAAATACATTGCCCGATCTCATAGTGCCCTAGTGTTTGTAGTAAAATAAACATTTTCTCACGCAATTTTTTTTTGAAGACTCTGACTATTCGATACCCCAAATTTTGAAAAGAAGAAATCCGTAAATGCCCAAGAATCTTTTCTCTAATTAATGCATTCATGATTTGTTCATATGATCACTGTGGTCCCTTATATTTAGAAGAAACAGATGAAATACTTGGAGCATTGTTTGACCTTTGTGACGAGCTAAGTGCACTTATACGTATTAGGAATGGGGCTGCATATGTCTATCTTATAGTCTCGAAGTCACTGAAGAAAAGCGGCAAGACTCCTGAAGTTCAGTGGTCCCTGTTCACCACCAGTTCAAGATGATCAAGCCATGAACAGAGTGAAGATTATCGTTAATGAAGGATTACATAAGAAGCACAGTTCAAAATGTGGTGAAACGATTAGCTCACAGATATGGATATATCAAAAAACCTTCCTAAGTTACAAGAAGAGTGTAAGTAAATAGGTAAGACAAAAGTGCAAGTAGGAGAACCACATTGTGGTAATGTAAGGATGTTTCTTAACTCTTGTATGGTTTTTTTCATATTTCTCCCCATGCTTTTTGGTATGGTATGTTCTACTAGAATGTGGAATTGTTTATGTTAGATTGGTGAGCAGGGAAGACAGTGGCTGTTCGGAACTGCAACAGCTGGCATACTGTGGCTGGAGCTTCTTTTTCTTACCAACAAAGAAGTGGATTTATTTTTCTTCAGTCTGCTTTCTTACTTTTGCACAAATCCCAAAACATAATTGACTTAATACGTCTTACCTTCAAAACACTACTAAGATTCAGTATACAAGTTTTGAAACAGGGAGGGCTCCCCTGTGGAACAATCTCCCTGCCAAAGGGAAACTGATGAAAAACCTTTGCCATTTTTTTATTGCCATTTTATTTAAAAAGAAAAACTTTCCAAAGTTTATTTTTTTGGGCATAAAAAGTTTTATCTATAACTTTGTACCATATAATTGCAGATTGAATAGCATTGTGTCAACCATTAGTGCAGCAATTTAGGGTTTTTATTTGTCTGGGGTGCATGACATTTAAATATTTCTGTATTCATTTACTGATATTTTTATATGATATATGTTGCAATTGAGTTGTCAAATACAAGGTTTGCTGTGTAACTAATTGGTATTGTCTGGAGCATTCTGAAGTTTTTACTAATTTTACCATACGGATTATAACACACAATAAACACTAAAATCTTACATTTTTTAAATCACTCATTGAAGGAGTGGTATGCAGTATCATAGAAAGTAGTAGCACAACGATAAATAAACAAGATTAACAATATGATGCCTATACATGCAAAACACTGTAAATGAGAAGCCATAACAGCTATTGGCATACCTGGTGATCCCGGGACACCTGGGGATCCAGGGAAGCCAGGTTCTCCAGCAATAGTGCAAGGCAACGTGAAACCTACATAGAAAGCAGTAAGTTAGCATATGCTTGTAATTCAACCTTTCACTCCGGTATCCATGAATAGTAAATCCAACAATCGTAGAAGAAGGTATTGGAACACAATCAAATACAAAATTGTTTTACGCCATGATATAAAAATGTGTTCTAAAAGGGATTTTCACAAGACTGTCAGGTCCAAAACTGGGATATCCAGTCAAAGGATCAACCATGGCTCAGTGTCAAGAAAAAGCACACTGCTGTGCATTTGAAGACCGGTTTACTGCTTATGCTCCTAAATGACCTTGAATAGCTTTAATACTTGCATGTAGTTTCTGCTGTTTCATCTCTATTGTGAGGTTACGTTTTAATATTAAAATTGAAAGCTAACTGTATGTAGGGATTTGCAAAGTTATAACTTTTCCCAGGAAGTCATGAACTTGTCCCTTACTAATCTTCATTTGCATTCCTTAGCAAACAAGTTGGGGTCCATCAGGTCCCTTGTGCTTTACTCTCTATGAGAAAAACTCCACGTCATGACGTGCATGCTCTGAAGAACCTGCCTCTCATATCAATTGTTAGGTAACAGCCACTGGTTTACTTTACGGGTTACCCAGCTAGAACTCTGAACTGTGGTGTAATAAGAGGTGAGGATTGTGGTGGTGAGACAATACATCCATGGACAGGAGAACCAATGGAGAGAACTATCTTTACCATGCAACTAACTCCTTTCTCACAATCCTTTTTCAATTTGGCCACACTTTCCTTACAGGTCCCAAGCAGGATGAGAACCTGAAAAACTGTGTGCTCAGCCAGAGCTACTGGACATAGAGGTGCTCAGCTATGATCAGTGCTTAATTTGTAAAATATTAAGTGCAGGTGCTCAAATTTTTTTTAGGAGGCCACACCCATTTCCCCCCAGCTCCACCCACTGCCTGCACTGGCTTCACCCACTTACTATATTGGCCCCACCCACATCCTCAACTGACACTGCTGAAAGCCAGGTGTGATACCCCATTTGAATTCCAGCAAGGGAGACCTCCTCAAGTAAGTTTCTGATAGGCGGTTCCCGGCACCCCCAAGAAAATGTTGAAAAAAAGTAAAGCAAAAGGGCATTTAAAGCACAATTTTGAAATAGATTAGCTAAAAAAACTAATGCAACTTCTGCAGCAGAACACTGTGGTTAGGGTTGACTTAACTAATAACAATTTATTTCTACCCACACAAACCCTTTTAGCAAAATTAGGATAGTCAAAGACTGGGAAAAAACCATAACTTTCTAACCTGCACCATGCTGTTTGCATCTAGCGCTTTGATGGCAGTTCATAGCTCACTGTACTAGATCATGACTGTAACGTATGAATTGCACAGTAACAAAAGAATCTCTGTGGCAAAAGCAGCATCCCACTGAGCTGGGCACATAAAATACTGTTCTGTAATCTGCATGGTACAGGTTCTTTGCAGCAGGCATATTAACCCTCTGCACTACCTTAGATGAGTCAAAACTGTCACTAGACAAAACTCTGTTCTCTCTCCGTCAGGTACATTAATCACCAGAGTTGTCTTGGCACATTTATTGTTGCCTGAAAACTGTTGGATATACAAAGAACTCTGCAGTGCTTTTAAAACTTCTGTGCAGCTACAAAAGTGGCACCCCACTCTTCCAGGTTTCCGGTACGGCTTGACCGGCCTTGAGGTAGATCATGTATTAAGGACAGATGGAAGTCTGTGCTAAAGGGCGGTGGCAGATCCTTACATTAAGGACAATTAGTTCACTATGTGTAGCAAAGAGTAGTCTGCCACCATTTGGTGTTCTGGAAAAGAAGCACAATGTGTGCAGTAAGGACAGCTGACACCGTCTCTGCATTTTAGAAAGGTGCGTGGCCTCTGTGTTAAGAGCAGGTAGCACATACCTTTTTCCTAGAGCTCCTTTTATAACCCTCACTGTCCCAAGGTGTCTCACACGCCATCGTCCTCTGTAACCATAAGGTCCTTGGACCCCTCGCTTATCCACTGACCCAGACTTCTCTAATAACCTACACCCCCACTCCCTGACAATGCAGTCCCAGAGACCCTGTTATTCAGATATTGTTTACTTACAATTTTTAAAACAGTAAGTGCCAGGTCTCAAAGTTTTACTTAGAATAGAATGGCCAGTGCTACTGAATGTCAGCGTGCAGAATGCCGAGGCTACCACGGTCGGACTGGCCTACAGTGCAAGTAGGTAGTGATTGATGGGCTGGTCAGACAAGTCAGTGTGCGGGCCTTTAATTTTGGCTGTTTCTGGGAGTGTTTATGATCTACTGGGCTGGGTTTTTCCCTGTTGATTTCCCTGGTATTGAAACAAACATTATCTGCAGCAAGCTCAAATCCATGCCAACTTACCTAGCTTGAAAAGTACTTATATAACTTTTACAAGCTCAAAGGCTGAAGTTGAAGGCTGCATACTCTTGAATCCACCTCATGCCTTTTTAATCCACCCCCAAAACTCTCCCTGCCCCAAAACTCTCCCTGCCACTTTATCTCACTCTTGCAGGTTCCTTTTCGGCCCTGCTTTTTTCCCTTTGTCACAGTTTTTCTGTCTTATTCGTTTTGATCTATCACTAAATCTTTCGATTTCCATGCAGGCCAGTCCACCTCAGGGATCACGTATTCAAGACAATAACTTTTTAAAGTGCACTGTTAAATAAAAATGAAAGTGGTGAAAGTTTGCAGATTAACTGATCCCAGGACAGCCGACACTCTTGAGGCCTCAATCCTTGAAGACATCCATGCGCCCAAGGTCAGCGGAGGTGTCAGGGGCCTGGCTTTCAGGTGTAAAACGACCTTTTATTCACAGAGCAAGGAGTTCACCATTACTAGGAGTTCACCATTACTCCGTGGCTCCCGGTGCACTCTCTACATCTGCTCATATAATGTACCGTGTGTAACGTCTACATTCTAGGATTCAGGCTCCGGGTGTTTTCATGCCTTGAGTAGGGGCAGCGCTTTCACCATCTGTGTGCAGACAGAAAGGAGGGAGTTCTGAGCACATTAGCAACAAAATGAGCGACGTCTCTTCAACCTCAAGAGAGGGGGCGAGCATCTAGTGCCCGATCGTCGCGAGAGGAACATGTCAATGATGTCATGCCATCCTTCCAGGGCAGAGGTGATGTGCGCGGGAAAATGTAAAACAGAGGGAGGGCCAAATAAATGATACAGACAATGTGCAAAAGAACTTGGGGCTCTCTCTCCTGGGAAATTCCAAGTGAATGTATGGTGAGTCCCCACCTACTGCGGAATGATGCAACCTGCAACGTAGCGAAAATGTGACATTTATTCCAGACTTGCATCACAGATCACACACTACTAGCATCATATTATAAAATCAGTACTTACTCGGACTGCTGACTTTCAATTTTATTTAGTCTGAGGCCTGCTGCGCACCACGCTGCTTGCTTCTTGTGTCGTCGGCTCAAAAGCATTGCGGCTGCGCAGTATGCCAGGGCGGGCCGTAGTGAAAACACTGATCCCATTGGTCTGACAAAGGATACACACCTGACGATTCCCAAGTAGGGACGGAGCGGGTTTATAATATATTTTGTAAGCAGTCTATATTGGTAGTGCAGTGCTTGATTGATTGGAGCGACTGAGCGAGTGACCTGTAACTTATAATGAGGCAGGGACCCAATCAGTTTCTGGCACTGCGTGTGTGCTTAATAACGCAGGTGCAGCACCTAATTTGAAATGTTTACATACACAATCACGTGTGAAATCGGCTGTTCACCGGGGAGACGCATGTGAAGTTAGTGAGCAGCCAATATTGCGTGTAGACTAGACCCGGCCCTGAAAATTAAGTGCCGGTGCTTAGCACCGGAAAGCACCGGCACAAATTAAGCACTGGCTATGATGACTATAAGGCTCGATGCCACTGGACACCATGCTTGCAACTCTCGTCATGTTGTTATAACCACTGGTAATAGAAGAGGAAATATCATTACAACAGTTTTAAAGTCAACCAAGACCGCAACTCCCAAAGATTTATCAACTTGTAAAGCAAAATATCAAGGATTGAAATATAGTATCGCCTTGTCATCCTATCAAACACAGCCAGTCCCATTAACCTTCAATCCTGAATGTATTATCAAAATAATTGTTTTATAATTAATAGAACAAACGGGAAGAAGAAGTTCAGTCTATGGTCTCACAACAGACATCTACAAAACAGCAACTGTGTTGTTTTCTTCACTCATTTTTAATTATGCATGTTATTTGCGCCCATGTGCTGAGGCTTAAAGTATACACATATTAAGCTTCAAAGCAATAGGGTAGAGAGTAAGAGCAGCTTTAAAGGTCCTCGCACGACCATAACAAGCAGCACACGTGGCATTGGCTCGAATCAGAGAAACTTGGGTTCCTGAGAAGGTGTGAAGTCCTCCACAAAGGCTCTAAGGATCATATAAAAGTATGCAAACAGTTCTTCTTAACTATAAGTATCGTGGTGCACAAAGAAGTCAACAATGTTTGCGCTATCCAAAAAATGAGCGGCTTGGATCATATGTAAGTCTGCAAAGGTTCTTCTTTTGGGCCTTAGACATCGATGTGCATAAGGAAGTCGTAATGTTGGTTTTCAATCAATGAACGGTTTATGGTAGGTTAAGTCAAGAATACCTACATCACTTTACTCATGCCATGAGGAAAAGGGATTAAGTACTTGGACAATCCATCTCTCATTCAGAGTTGCCAGCGCCTGCCTTTATCTTGTGTTGATTCAGATCCTCTTTGTTGACACACCCTATTTTTGGGCTAGAGAATCCAGTGGCGGCTCGCAGAGGGAATTCTGTGGGGCGGTGCGGGAGGACAGGGTGGGGGTTTGTAGTGGAGTCGGACATACGACGGCGATGCAGTGAGCGCAAGGTAAATAGTTTCATTTATTTATTTACTTACTTTACTCCTTGCCGTCATATGTCCGACTCCACTACCCCCCCCACCCTGCCTCGCTCCCTCCCCGCCCCACAGCATTCCCTCTGCGAGCCACCACTGAGAGAATCTACTAGCCTGCTTGCCAAGCTAGCTAGCCAATGTCGTCTCATTATGAGCAGATGAACTTTATCTGTGAGATATCATAAGCAGATAGCCATTGCTGTGAACTATTCCATTCATAATGTCATTATTATGCAAAATTTAGCATTTGCATTTCCTTTACTGGGTGCCCCCTTGTACTGAAGAAATTAAATAGCACACACAGTAATCTGGCCAGGTTGGTGAGCTTGGTAAACAGATTAGTGTGCACTTCTCTCTTCAACTCATGTAAACACTTAAGGCCACTTACCATTGCAGCCCAAAGAATACCCATACTTAAACAAATGTGTCTTTCATCAACATTACCTGATGAATGAGACATAAAGGGTTGTAGTATTTTACCAACAAGAGTTTAGATGTAACGACTAGAGGCAAAACATTCATGTCACAGGCACTGGCTAGGACAGAGGGTCCACCATGCCAGAGATAGAATCACCCCTTGGACTGTTCAATTGCTTTTGGAAGGCAATGTCATATTACTGCTAAAACACAGTGATGGATATGCTTTTCTTCTACCAAATATTTACATTTTAATTTAGGCACAACTTACATAACTTCTTAACTCAATGAATCAAGGAAATATTGAATCTCTAAAAATGGCAGTGGATTGAAAGCTAAGCTTGTAAGTATTTAGATCATTAGCTTTACATCATCAGTGTTTTTTACTTGTTCAGAAATTTGTGATTGACATGATTCATGGTTAAAAACCCAGGTCAAATAAATGAAAAATGCGACAAAACTCTCTTGACTAAGTTTGCAGGCAAATGCAACCCAAACATTTATTTGACCACCTGCATTTCCCAGGTACATTTTGAGAACATATAGCACTTACTCCTGAGCTGGTAATAGTAGCATACTCAACCTTGTCAATGATTGCCAAATGAACGCAGAAGAGTGGGATGCCAGGGTGCTCTTTCTTAAGGAAGGTGGGCAGGATAAACTTGCAGTCACAGTCGGCCAGAACTAGGGCAAGCAGGTTCTCTTTCCACACGCTGGCAAATGAGGTTTGTGCACTTGGTGAATATCTTTACTTTCAAGCAGAGACATCTAGCACAAGCGAATATCTAATGTGGATATTGAGCAAACCGCTCAAACAAGGTATATCCTAGTCTTAAACAATCTCCATTCACAAAGTGTAAATACGTTTTCACCTCATGGAAAGAGTAGGAAACTGTGTCAATGCCACTGTGTAACTAAAACGACGTTGCAAATGCGTGTTCACGTCCTCTCTCAATTGCCTACCAACAACTGACCAGCAGTATCGTAACTGTGATGCCAGAGTAGTGAGATGGAAAAGTGAGTTACGGTAAATGCTTAGTACTAAGTGTTCACAAATGAGTACATCAGCTAAGACCTACATATGTTTAACTTCCTTCATATGGGAAGATCACAAAATCACATGATTTCCAAGGGATGGTGCATCTTTTCCTTTCTAAATGCCAGTATTTTATTGTTAATCATCTTCTGGTTGATTTGGCATTCCAAGTCATTTGCTAAAGAACATGCAATTAGTCCTGTGTACCATCTTGCCCCTGTAGAACACAGCATAGGGCTCGGAAGGAGTAATTTGAACTGACCACTTTATGAGTGGTGTCAGAAATATAAACGAAAAAAAAACACATCTTTTGAGAACATGCGTCATGAGGCTTGAGCATATGCTCAGTCAGCAGAGCCACGCAGCTGTTTTTATTTTTTAACCTACTGCCTTCAAGTTTTCGACTACCTTTCCGCTTTGAAGATCTGTGTTTAAATGAGGTAATTCTTGTTTGCAGAAAGTCTTACTGTTTCCATTTCTTATCAATTCAGCTACGTTACGTGTTTTCCCCTTTTTTCTGTTCATTCTTCTTCAAATCCAAACAAGTCTCCTGTGGGTTTTCCAGTCATAATAGGTTCCCTATTACATTTCAAAACAGGTTCTCAATCCCTTTTTCACTGGCTCTTTGGGCCACTAAAGAATACATTTTGTGTCTCATCTAGAAAGGCAACTTTCACCACCTTGTTATTGCTACAAACAGGATGCTTCATTTCTCCTCTGGTCTCAGACTTTAGATATAGGTCCTCTGTTTAATCTTTAACAAAACCCTGTGCTCTGCCAGGTTTGGGCACCTGACTAGGACTTCCCGGGCCTCCCTTGATTATTTAAACCAGTAAATTCATTAGATGTGGACTTTTAACCAGATTTCCAAAGAAGGCTGTAGTGCTCCTTTTGGCCCAGTTCATAAGCCCAACTACCTCTATGTTAGGGAGTCAATCAATTAGGATCAGCACTGGTCTCATTTTGTCTACTATTAGTTACTCCCACATGGATTTCCTATAACTCGGCTTTTGTCACCTTTGCTGTCTTTCACCCACGAAAGGGTATTCAAGACAAGATTATGTTTTTTTTGATGTGCTGTATACTGCAGTATCTCTTCATAGTTTAACCCTTGCTACATCTTAGTAACTGATACCAAGTGCTGCTAAGAGTTACAGTATCAAAATAATAAAGCTATATTTTGTTACATGTTTTGTTCGGCTACATTTATTGCACAAAATGCAATGGTATAAACACTGAGCCATGAAATCTAGTAAATATTTCACAGTTGCCGGTGAAATACTGATTTCAACATCATAATGACAGCCCAAAACCACGCTGTGGAGTTTTACTACTGTATGGGCTACTATAAATATGGGGAATGGAAAAGCAAATTAGGCGGCATGGTTTTCTAAACTAGGCGCCAAACATGCAAATTGAGTGGCATATTCTCTAGTAGCCTTATTTTCAACCATTTTCACTAGAAATGTTTTGTGAAATCCTCAAATTACGTGGCAAAAGGAGTAAATCCATCATTTTGTTTTAAACTCTGCAGACACATAATCGCATAAATCCTTTTGCCCTCACTGTTGTCCATTGTTTTATCAACAAGTTATTCATCAAAGATAAACCAATACATTCTAACTCAGTTAGTGTCCATTGTTAAATACACTTTGAACAAAACAAAGTTTTCAAGCTAGCTACTCCAAACACAAACAATATAAAAAATACGTAACTGGAAAGATGTATAATATGGTCCTATATTGTCATCTCAGGATTCTGGTGACATTTACAAATCCCTAGCACCCATGGTTTACGATGTGACCAGAACCCCTCAAAGGCAATATTGCACCATATTACATGGTTATCTGTTATGTACACTATATACATGTATAAATATATAACAATACCCTGTCAGGCTTAGAATGCTACATGCAAAAAAGGAAGTAGGGAACTATGAGAAGTTCCCAAGTTTTAGGTGGAAAGCAGCTTCTTTATATAGACCACTCTCCAACACCACCAACACTCTAAAACTGCACAACTCTAATGTCTGTGCCTGGAGTGGTAAAAGACGTTTATCATTTTTCATCTCTGCGTGGATGGCACTAGCTAATTCTATACTTAAAGACTTTGCTGCAAACACGGCAAAAGGCTCTGTCACTTTTTACAGTGTTGGTGGTGTTATATATATATATATATATATATATATCTATCTCAAGAGAGAGGGTTGCGGTATGCTGCTAAATTGCTGCTGGTGCTCGGAGGTCAGCGCCAGCGCTAAATATTTCAAAATACCTCTCAAAACTCCATTATGAGAGAGTCGGCACTCAAACTCAGGGGAATAAAACCTTTTAATGAATAAAAATTCCCCGAACAGGAACACATGAAAACATGAGTGAAACGTTTCAGCAGTGTTTATTCCCTTGAGTTCGAGTGCCGGGTCTCTCTCGTAATGGAGTTTTAAGAGGTATTTTGAAATAGATATATATATAATATGCACATTAGTCAGTTGATTCTTCTAAAGACCCAAAGAAAAAATCCATTAGATGGATACTTAGGGTGACAGGAATATGCTGTTTTAAAGAAACACTAATTAGCATTTAAAATATTATTTCATTTACTGAAATTCAGAAAGCAGGTACTTTAATCTAACATTACTAATCATGTTATAATTGATACAATTTACACTGCCAGTCGACAACAATTACAACACAGAGTGGTGTGTGCATAATACATTGAGCAGCCTACAACATGCCTTCACAGTGCACAGCATAGGTTTAAATGAGTACAGTGAACATAAAGCTAATAGCACATTTCATGTGTGATCTACCACATTAACTAGTTTTTAATGTCATCCTACAAAAATAACTCCAGAATATCGACTATCACTATATCATCAAGGTAAGTTTATATGGGTACGCATAGATTTACTAATCTTAACTCCACTTCAATAAAACAATGACATATATATATGGAATTAAAGTTTGTAAGTATGGATTTAAAATAAATCTATACAAAACTATATATATTTACCTTGGTGATATAGAAGCAGTTGATAGTCTGGAGTCAACATTTTTGCAGCACAATACTTCTAAATATTGTGGTAGAAAACCAGTGAGCACTTATTGCCTGCAATTGCAGTGTGATGTGACTTGGGTTTTAGCAGGCTTGATAAGATCAATTGAACATTGAGCTAGTTACAAAAACAAAGCTTTGCAAGCAAGACATGGTTGTACATTTTGTCACCACATAGTAATTATGACAGCATCTGTGGTTGGTGTTGTTAGGAAAGTAGGTAAGATACTAACAGTGACCATAGTCACACCAGTGCAATAACCATATTTATTGATGCATCCACACTAAGATTGGAAAATCACAACGGTTCATGCAGGTCTGTGGTCCTGAGCCTTGGCGAGCACAAGTGCACAAGTGCATCTCACCATCGTTTCACTGACACCAACTAAAGCCTATCCTCTCACCTCCCTCTGTGTCTAAGTCTCCATTACCAAGAGTGTCCCCGCAGCAACAGGCACCTATACCAGGCAAGCAAAGGAGCAAAGGGTTAAAAAAAAGTCGAAAGATCACAAGATTGGCAGAGCTTTGATCTACAGGCCAAACATATTCACAATCTTCTTTCTAAAATATTACCAAGGGTCATATTGGATTCGAGGGCCTCTTTCTGCATACTGTAACTGTAAGCAGATAAAAAGGATTAATGAATAGAGAAACCAATTGCTGAAACACAGATAATGAGGTGTCAGATTGGATCACATTGACGAAGAGATCAGGTTCTTTAACACAGATGGCACTGTATGGTTTGTGAAAAAGAAAGGGTGATATTACCTTTTCAGACTAGATGTGAAGCATTGTGAATATATTTGGCTGCATAATTATAACTATGACAGGCATGAAAATTACAATATGCTAAGAGCACAAGCAGAAAGAAAAAGGTAACATATACATTGCTTTGCTTAACAGTAGAACACGAAGCCCCAAACATATATTTTATAAGCCTATCCACTGAATAAATATACTGCAGAATCTAGAGGAAGGAATGGGTCCCCAAACACATCAAATGTGAACCTGGATAAGGGGGCTCAGAATGGAAATCATGGGATTAGTGACCGTGTGGACAAAATTAGTTTTGCCCACCAAAGTAATTAGTAAATATATTGTATTTATAAGTGATTGAGTTCAGCACATAGGATCCACAAAGTGAGTGGCAGCAGCATATATAATATGATCTGTGCCAACCTTTGCTCTTATAGGGTTGCTCTCCAATCTGTCCAGCACCAGAGGTTTTCATATGGAGCTAATTAAAGGTAGGGAACATTCCACTGAGAGACCACTGCTATCCCCATCCCATAAAATCCCCGTTTGCTTTTTTAACGATATTTGGGAGCGTGCCTTGTTTTGAGGCAACACTGTTTTAGACACAATTTCTCCAGCAGAGTGGCCTCTGGAAAGTTCAACTATTTTGGAGATTGTAAGTTGACTTGCTTCATGGTGGTGATGCTGAGTAAGCAGAAAGTAAGTCATTTAATGGTAATGATAAGACAAAGTGGGACTGTCTACTATAGACTGCCATGCTAGACAAAAGTAATCTTAAAGCACAAGTTACTAACTTGTGTAACGATATATCTGTAAGAGACAGTAGTTAGTGACAGATTCCTTACCTTAGAATATCCCCAGGCGTCAGGCTGGATCCGGAAAGTTTTTGCGTAGCAGTACCCTTGTGCGTCGGTAGGCGGCGTTGTGCGGCTCTGCGTCCATTGTCGGCGTCGGGATCGCCGGGATGATGTCGCGGGCAGTACTTAGACGCCGCCCCTGCGCGCTGACGTCAGTTCTGTACACGACTTTCCGCGCCAGGAACGCAGAGCCATGCAAGAAGCTGACATAGGTGTCTGAAAAATACTAGGGCCCTGAAAGGGATGTCCTTAACCCTAGAAATCAGTTTGCAGAACGGGGAGGATGGGTGGGGCGGTAAGGAATCTGTCACTAACTACTGTCTCTTACAGATATATCGTTACACAAGTTAGTAACTTGTGCATCTGAAAGAGACACATTAGTGACAGATTCCTTACCTTAGAATAGATACCCCAGCAATACCAACCCCGGTGGTGGGTCTGCGAACAGATTCAGACAAGGAAGTCCTGGAGGACAGAACGGCCAAAGAAGCCGTCCCTCCGGACCTGGCTGTCAAGGCAGTAATGTTTGGTAAACGTGTGCAGCGAGGCCAACGTAGCTGCCTGACATATATCCTGTAACGGATCACCGCGGCCTAAAGCCGTGGTAGCAGCCGTTGCCCTAGTGGAATGGGCACGCAGTCCAACAGGAGGCTCCTTCTTAGCCAAAGAATAATAGGCCTTGATACACAAGATGACCCAGCGGGAGATGGTCCTTTTGTGTACCGCCCGACCTTTTTTGGCGCCCACGTAGCCAACAAAGAGCTGGTCATCCACCCGGAACTTTTGTGTGCGGTTGATGTAAAAGGAAAGCGCACGTTTTGGGTCCAGACGGTGGAGCCGCTCCTCCTCTCTGGAAGGATGCGGAGGCGGAAAGAAGGTGGGCAAAGTGATGGTCTGCCCAATGTGGAAGGCAGTAACCACCTTTGGCAAGAAGGACGGACGCGTCCTAAGAACAACCTTGTCTGGATGAACAGACAGAAAGGGGGGTTTGCATGAAAGAGCCTGGAGCTCACTCACCCGCCGAGCGGAGGTGATGGTCACCAGAAAGGCTGTCTTCAGAGTAAGAAGACGAGTAAGAAGACGAAGAGGACAGTTATGCAGAGGCTCAAAGGGAGCGCACATTAAGAAAGTAAGAACCAAATTTAAGTACAACTGAGGCATTATAAACTGAACAGGAGGAAAGAGGTGTGTAATGCCTTTAAGAAACCTGTTAACAGGGGACTTAAAAAGAGAGGGCTGATCAGAAAGCCTGAGGAAGGCCGAGATTGCACAAAGATAGCCCTTGATGGTACCCAGGGCAGAACCCTGTTGGGCCAGAGAAAGAAGGCACAGAAGAACCTCAGAAAGAGGGGCAGAAAGGGGATTCACAGCCTTTGCTGTGCACCATGCCACAAACTTGTTCCACCTGCAGGCGTATACCACCTTAGTGGAGGGACGCCTGGCTGCCAGAATCACATCACAAACTTCGGGAGGCAAGTCGAAAGGAATCAACTGCCGCCGCTCAATCTCCACGCAAGCAGGTGTAGACTGGACAGGTTCGGGTGGAGGACCGTCCCCTGCTGCTGCGACAGAAGATCCTCCCGAAGAGGCAGACGGATCGGGGATCGACGCTCATACTGAGTAGCTCGGGATACCAAACTCTTCGAGCCCAGTCCGGAGCCACAAGAATGACTTGGGCCCGGTCGCGCCGAATCTTCTTCAACACTCTGGGTAGAAGTGGTATAGGCGGAAAGGCGTACAACAGACCGCAACTCCACTCGCGACGAAAAGCGTCGCCGAGCGAGTGCCGCCTTTGAAATTCCAACGCGCAGAACTGCTGACATTGCGCGTTCTCTTCGGTGGCGAACAGATCTAACCAAGGCTCTCCCTACTGCTGAAAGAGACCTTGCGCCACCTCCGAGTGAAGACGCCATTCGTGATCCATCATGCACCTGCGGCTGAGTTCGTCCGCCCTGGCGTTCAGGGAACCTGACAGGTGTTGAACCATCAGGAATATGCCCGATGTTCCAGCCATGTCCAGAGGCGCAGAGCCTCCTGACATAGGGTCCACGACCCCACCCCGCCCTGTTTGTTGCAGTACCACATGGCGGTGGTGTTGTCTGTGAACACCTGCACTACCTTCCCTTTGACAGAGGGAAGGAATGCCTTGAGTGCAAGTCGGATCGCCCGAAGCTCCAGAATGTTGATATGGAGCCGGGACTCCGCCGGAGACCAGAGGCCTCTGATCTCCGCCTCTCCCATGTGACCGCCCCATCCCAGAAGGGACGCGTCTGTCACAACTGTGTGCTCTGGCTGGAGAAGGGAGAGGGATCTGCCCATGACCCATTGCCAGTTCGAGAGCCACCACTGCAACTGTTTTGCAGTCCCTTCCGAGATCTGGACGTGATCGGACAGGTCGCCCTGGTGCTGCGCCCACTGGAACTTCAGGTCCCACTGCAGAGCCCGCATATGCCATCTGGCATGATCGACCAGCAGGATGCAGGAGGCCATGAGGCCCAGCAGCCTCAGGGTCATCCGTACCGAAACCCAGGATACAGCCCGAAAGATCGGAATCATAGCCTGAATATCCCGGACTCGCCGTTCGGGAGGATAGACCCGAAACTGCGTCGTGTCCAGAACTGCTCCGATGAAAAGGAGCTGTGGAGAAGGAATCAGGTGCGACTTCGGCACGTTGATGGAGAACCCCAGCGAGTGCAGGAGTTCGGCCGTAGTCTGGAGGTGGGAGACGACTGCCTGGGATGAGCCCGCCTTCAGCAGCCAGTCGTCGAGGTAGGGGAAGACTGGAACCCCTGCCCGGCGCAGATGAGCTGCGACCACCGCCATCACTTTCGTGAACACCCGAGGGGCGCTGGTAAGGCCAAAAGGGAGCACAGTGAACTGAAAATGCTCGAGGCCCACCGTGAACCGCAGGTAACGCCGGTGGGCCGGCAGGACGGGGATGTGGAAATATGCGTCCTGCAAGTCCAACGCTACCATCCAGTCTCCAGGGTCGAGAGCAGTCAAGACCTGAGCTAGGGTGAGCATCTTGAACTTCTCCTTCCGGAGGAAGCGATTGACGTTCCGGAGGTCCAAGATAGGACGCGTATCCTCATTGTCCTTTTTGGGCACCAGAAAGTAGTGGGAGTAGCAACCACATCCTACTTCTGGGGTCGGAACGCGCTCGATGGCCCTCTTGGCCAAGAGGGCCGCAACTTCCTTCTGAAGAAGCACCAAGTGATCCCCTGACATGCGGTGGAATTGAGGTGGCATGGCTGGGGGATGGTCTCGAAGGGAGGGAGTAGCCCCTTCGGACAATGTCCAAGACCCACCTGTCCGAGGTGATGGCACGCCAGTGGTGAAGGTGTTGGCGGACCCTGCCCCCTACTGGCGTGCTGTGCACCTGAAAAGAAGGACTAGGAGGGCTTGGAGGCCGCGGACGGGGCAGGGTTGGTGGCCTGACCCGCACGCTGGTTGCTTGACCCGCCACGGCGGGAGCCACGTCCTCGGCCACGCGAAGACGTTTGCTGCATGGGCCGGTGGCTGGGCAGCGGACGTGACTGGGTGCCCCTTCCGTGGCCACGAAAGGGGCGAAAAGCAGATGGCTGCGGAGGGCGTACAGCAGAAAGGCCCAGGTACTTGGCCGTAGCCCGCGAGTCCTTAAAGCGCTCCAGCGCATGGTCTGCCTTGTTCCCAAAAAGACCGATCCCATCAAAGGGCATGTCCATAAGAGTGTTTTGGACATCACCCGAGAAACCAGTGTTTCTCAGCCAGGCGTGACGGCGCAGCGCCACTGTCGTCGCAAGCGATCTGCCTAGCGAGTCGGCGGTATCAAGGCCACATCTGATGGTGTACTTTGCCGCATCTCTTCCCTCCGCAATGGTGCGGGTAAGCAGTGTCTGGACCTCCTCAGGACACTGGGGCAGAACTTGCGCCACCGAGTCCCACAAGGAGTGGGAATATCGGCCCAAGAGGCAAGTGGTATTAACAGACCGCAAGCCAGCACTGGAGGAAGAAAAGACCTTCTTCCCAAATTGATCCAGGCGTTTGGATTCCCTATCCGGGGGAGCGGTAGGGAAGGCGCTTTGGGAAGCAGAGGCTTGGCCCACCAAGCTCTCTGGGGTGGGGTGTTGGGAGAGGAACAGGGGGTCGCCCGGAGCAGGGCGATGGCGTCGGGCCATGTTCCTATCCACAGGAGCCCCTGTGGTGTGTGAGAAGTTGGCCTGGTATATGCTGTCCACTAATTATAGTGGGCACCTTGCACCAGTCCAAACAACCCCTTATTGGAGATAGGTTAAAGACAACCTTATTGAAAGCTATCCTAGTGGTAGCTATGGAGAGCAGCCTTCAGGCTAAGTCTTGAAGGAATGTAAAGCAGCTTGTTTTACCAGTCTATAATCTCTTGAGTGACCAAATGAAAGAGCACCACACCAGGTATATATTCAAAATATATGTATTTATTGCTAAACACACCCCTCTAGTCTCTTTATGAGGCTAGAGTTCGAAATACATAAGTTAGAAGTTATTTAAACACAGTAATAGCACAAATACACGTTTGGGCCCTAGGGGCGTACCAAACCATATACCAATAAAGTGGTATAAGAACCACGACTGAACTAGACACTAGGCCTAGAGCCTCTAGAAGTGCTTGGACCACAAGGAACCACCCAAGGTAGTGACACAGGGGACCCACGGGAGACGCGTGCAGTGTAAATACACAACCGCGATACGCCGTTGACTTCTATGGAGAAAGTCGTGATCGGGAAATTAGAGAAAAGGGACACTTTAAAGAGGACTTGGACCAAACCCTTTGAGATCTAGGACTTTGAAGAGTCTCTACCCACGGGAGCACCGGAGTACTCGTGTTACCTCACCCAGGGAAGCCGGGTGCATAGGTGCCTTTCGGGGTCGGGTTTCGTCGTCGATTTGAATGGCGATCTGCTGCAAAGTGCTGCTGGCGACCAAGTGGAAAGTGTCCGGGTGGATCCAAGAGTGGATCGGAGTTCTGAAGAACCTGAAAGCAGAGGGGACAGAGTCTGGGTCACTAGCCAGTGACCAGGAAGGCGATGGACAAATGCCCACCGATGTCGAGTGCTTCAGGTGCGTTGACGGTCGTCTTGACTCTTCAGCCACGAGGTCCAGGAGGCGTTGTCGGCGACCAGGAGCAGGATTCGGGCTGGTACACGATGTCTGTCGAGTGCTGAGGTGTCGGCGACCGGATTGGACCCAACAAGCCTTGGCAACGGCAAGTCTCGATGCAGAGGAAGATCGTCGATGGTGCAGACCAGCAAGGTCTGGGGAACTCACCCAGCGAGGGTAAGTGAGGGCAGGCCTGGAGCAACCAGGATGCCAAGTTAGGAAAAGATTGGCCTTCGTTAAGGGCTGCTAGCCAACGGGCTAGCGACCGCGAAGGAGCCTCGTGACGCCGCACGTGGATCTGGCTTACAGGACACTCGTGGAGTGGGGGCCAGTGATCTTCGGTGCAGTTGGTGCTGGAGGCTAGGGCTACTCGGAGCCCAAAGCACGACTTCTTGGGAGACCCAGAAGAGGATGCACTTGCAAATGTGCTCGGTGTCCAGGGGTCACGGTCTCAAGTCACCCACGATAGCCACGGGCCTCAGCTTTGCTGGGGACTCAGGGTAGCCTCGGGAAGTCTGAGAATCCACCTCTGGTGATGCGATGACTTCGGCATCCGACGGGAGCTTCAGAAATGCGAACCGGACAGATGCTTCTTTGGTGCCTGCCAAGCAGGGAGTCACTCCTTGACCCCAAGGGAGATTCTTCTGTCCTCTAATCGTGAGTAGAGCGTCGAAGGTCCAGGATTCAGTTTCAGAGTTTCGTCCAGGGATAATCTAAAGTCCTAAGGACTGGGTTCCTATACTTATACTAAGGATAGGGGTTGGACTACTCTGTGGCCCCACCTATGGGTGGGTCAGGGCAGAGGGGTGGCTACACCCCTTTCCTTTGTCCAGTTCGCGCCAAAGCAGGGGCTGTAAGCCCTGATCCGGTTTGAACTGGGGTATGCACAGGGACACCAAGTGTGCCCCCAGTGCAGGACTTCAAAGCACCAGAAAGTGCTCCCGCCCAGCCCCAATACACATTATCCTGTCTGGGGAGGTGGTCACACCTCCCTGGGACAGGAAACCTATTGTCCAGGCCTCCCCTGCCGGAGTTTCGTCCAGCAGCAGGAAGCCAGACTTGTGTCTGTGGCAGTAGCATCCATTTTGTGATGCCAGGCTTTAGAAAGAAGTTACCGGCCAGGCCAGGGTTAACATGTCTCTCCCTCTAGAAGGGTGGAATGCTACCCCCGCTGCCAGAATTGGCGGGGGGTAGTATTCCAAGATGTTTGACACCAAACACGACATGTTTAGGTGCAGCCATTCCAAAGTTAGCATTTAACGTGAGGTTATAATGCGCTTAAGAGTATATGGTCAGGCTGCACTACAAACAGCATCAGAGAAGGGTCTCCGACCGCTGCAGAGGGCCCTGCTCATGCAGGGGCACCCTCTCACATAGGAACCACGCACTCTGCCTTCAGGATTGATAAGGCCTGCCTTAGGAGTGACTTATAGGTTTATATGTGTGTATGTATTTAGTGATATAGGTAACCTATATCACAGTAAGAGGTGCATGCACCACCTTACCCAGGCTGCAGTAGCAGACCTGTGGTGTCAGTTTGGATGGCCTTCCAGGGGTGGCATAATACATGCTGCAGCCCCTGGTAGGCCTCTGAGGTACCTATGCCCTTGGTACATAGTATACCATATACTAGGGACTTATAAGGGCACTCCAGATTCCAATCAGAGATGTGCCTAAGGCACATGGAAACCTTTTACAGAGAAAGCAGATAGACTGGGGCCCTGAATAGCAGGATCCCAGTCCAACTAAGTCATAAACCAGCAAAACACCATAAAAAAGTGGGGGCAACCATATAGTCAGATTCCACCTTCCTACATAACCCCCCCAAACGAAAGGAGATAAGGCTAACCTTGGCCAGTTGAGCCTTCATTGACTAAGTGGTCATATAAGGAAGCACCTGCACTAGCATGGTTGCCCCCTGTCTTATGGCCCACTAAGCAATCCCTCACCCTAAGGGTATGAGAGGGTCTCCACCATGGGGAATCACTACCTGTGGTGTGCTTAGGTAAAGTACAAGGCTGGTGAGGTGTCTGAGTAGGGAAGTGAGGCCCTAGGAATGTTGGCCTCAGCTTCCTCAGATCACTGGTCACCATGTATGCCTGTCTTTCCATGACTGAGTTGCACTTTGCTCTAAGGGTCAACCTTTGGCTGCCTACAGCTGGGGGTTGGGTCCCTTTGGATGGACTACTGGAGGGACAGGGCAGGTTTGGAACCTTCAGGTCCCAGGTTTGCCCTTGCCTACAAGAGTCCTTCTGGGGGAGGTCCCTACATAAATGCATGGGGGATCCCTCAGTGTGTAGAGGAGTTTTCACCTGGCTAGGGCTACTAGACTGGGTGCCCCTAATCTGCTGATGGGGGGTTCCTCTGGACAGGGGCCCTGGGGGTCCACTGACCTCCCTGACCTCTGCAGCCCTGGGCTGGCTGAGGCAGGGTAGAGAGGGGCAGGTTACCTGCTCCAGACTGGGTGCCACCTTGGAAGGGTCCTCTGCCATCAGGGGTGTGGCCGGGCCAGGCCTGACTACCTCTGGGGCAGTTCCTTCACTAGGGGTAGGGTCAGTTCCCTGAGGAGGCTGACCCTTACCTACTGTCTGGAGGGAAGAAGACTTTTCTTCAACCCTTGTGCTCTCTTTTGGGGGAGAGTGGGCCATTCTTTCAGGCTCCATCTCTCCAAATTCTTGGGCTGGGGCTGTGGCCATCACAGCCCCACTAACCATTACAGGGACGCCCAACATCCTAAGATGGGTTTGGTGTTCAACTTCAGCCCAGGCTGAAATTTCCAAATCATTGCCCATCAGGCAATCTACAGGTAAGGTGGGGGACACTGCCACTCTCTTTGGGCCTGTGACCCCCTCCCAGCTGAGATTGACTATGGCCATGGGGTGATCTGTTCTGACACCATCAATGTTGGTCACCTGGTATTTAAACTCAGGTAAAAACTGGTGAGGGGGGACTAGTTTCCCTGCCACCATGGTGACACTAGCCCCTGTGTCCCTAAATGCCACAGCTTTCTGACCATTAATTATTGGCTCCAATCTGTACCTGCCCAACGCTGTGGGACCCATGGTAAAGGTGGCAAATTCTATACCACCATCAGAGTCAGAGGAGTCTGTTGAGGGGTCCCTGTCTAAACTAGGGCTCACCTCTGTCCCTCTTACAAAAGCACCCAACTTTTTGGGTGCACCACTCCCAACTGGAGGATTACTACTGGTAGTACCAGGAGGGGTGGTAGTAGTTGTGGGAGGAACATTTTCTTTATTGCCAATCCTGGGGCAACTGGGATCAGTTTTCCAGTGCCCAGGCCTTTTACAGACCTGGCAATATGGTTTCTTTTCAGGAGAGGAAGGAGTTTGGGACCCACCCCCAGAAGAGGAATTTTGGGGCCCTGTAGGTGACTTATCCTTAGATTTATCCCCACCTTTCTCTTGGGACTTAGTAGAATCTTTATTCTGGTCACCACCCTGATTTCTAGTTTTTACTCTGGTTCTGACCCATTTGTCTGCCTTCTTTCCCAATTCTTGGGGAGAGGTCAGATCAGAGTCCACCAGATACTGGTGCAAAAGCTGGTTTTGACAATTATTAAGGATCTGCTCCCTCATAATCAAATTGTACAATCCTAAAAAGTCATGCACTTTGTTGCCATGTATCCAACCTTCCAGAGCCTTTGTAGCACAATCTACAAAATCAACCCAGTCTTGAGTCTGAGCTTTTTGGGTGTCTCTGAACTTCAACCTATACTGTTCAGTGGTTAGGCCAAACCCATCTATCAGAGCACTCTTCAAGACTGTGTAATTGTCAGCATCCTCTTCTCTTACAGTGAGGAGCTTGTCTCTACCTTTGTCTGCAAAGGAGAGCCACAAGATTGCTGCCCACTGCCTCTGGGGGACCTTCTGAACTTTACAGGCCCTCTCCAGTGCAGTTATCCATTTGTGGATGTCATCCCCACTCTGGTAGGGAGGGACAATCTTGTTTAGGTTTCTATGGTCATAAGACCTTTCCCTATCTCTAGGGATATTGCTGCCACCATGGGACTCTAGTCCCAATTTTCTTCTCTCTCTAAAGAGATCTAGGGACTCCCTGTCTATGGCTAGTTGCTTCTTTTTGAGTTCAAGCTGAGCTTCCTCATATAGAACCAGCCTCTTTCTTCTCTCATGAGAGGATTCCCTCCTATGAGATGAGACAGAGCTCCCTATTGAGGTGCCAGAGTGGTTAGACTCCTGAGAAGAAGATCTAGACCTTCTGGGCACACTCACAATCCTTCCTGGGGGGACAAAGGGGGCATCATTCTGATCCTCCTCTTCATCTTCCTCAGGAGGGGTTGGATTATCCAGGTCAGGGCCATTGTCGCCCTCCTGGCCAGTTTCAGAGGGGGCTGGGGGTACTGGTACCCCTGGTCCCATCCTCATCATCTGCCCCACCCTCAGCTCCTACCCCTTCAGTCCCCAAGGGCTTACTAAGGTCATAAGCCACCAACAACTCCTTGAGGTGTTGGGTGGTGGGGCTTTGGCCTGTCCTTATTTTTCTCAAGTTGCATAAAGCTCTCAATTCCAAGAATGGGAGTGTATCATACTTGGAGGGTGGAAGCTCAATGGCTTCCTGCAAGGATTCTTTAGATTCTTTAGATCCTGCCCTTAAAGACATTACTAGTGTGGTGTGGTGTATGCACTACCTACTCTAGTGTGGCCTACTAAACTCTCTTGAGTTGTAGAAAGGGTTGTGCTATCCCTTAACACACAACTCTAAGTTCAGTAGAACTTACTGTATTCTAAGCTTAAATTATATGTACCTTAGGTACCTTTAGTGGTTTTCAGTTGATCAATTCAATTGAGATTATCTGGTAAAACAATAGCAAGCTTGTTTAGGTTTCTATGGTCATAAGACCTTTCCCTATCTCTAGGGATATTTCTGCCACCATGGGACTCTAGTCCCAATTTTCTTCTCTCTCTAAAGAGATCTAGGGACTCCCTGTCTATGGCTAGTTGCTTCTTTTTGAGTTCAAGCTGAGCTTCCTCATATAGAACCAGCCTCTTTCTTCTCTCATGAGAGGATTCCCTCCTATGAGATGAGACAGAGCTCCCTATTGAGGTGCCAGAGTGGTTAGACTCCTGAGAAGAAGATCTAGACCTTCTGGGCACACTCACAATCCTTCCTGGGGGGACAAAGGGGGCATCATTCTGATCCTCCTCTTCATCTTCCTCAGGAGGGGTTGGATTATCCAGGTCAGGGCCATTGTCGCCCTCCTGGCCAGTTTCAGAGGGGGCTGGGGGTACTGGTACCCCTGGTCCCATCCTCATCATCTGCCCCACCCTCAGCTCCTACCCCTTCAGTCCCCAAGGGCTTACTAAGGTCATAAGCCACCAACAACTCCTTGAGGTGTTGGGTGGTGGAGCTTTGGCCTGTCCTTATTTTTCTCAAGTTGCATAAAGCTCTCAATTCCAAGAATGGGAGTGTATCATACTTGGAGGGTGGAAGCTCAATGGCTTCCTGCAAGGATTCTTTAGATCCTGCCCTTAAAGACATTACTAGTGTGGTGTGGTGTATGCACTACCTACTCTAGTGTGGCCTACTAAACTCTCTTGAGTTGTAGAAAGGGTTGTGCTATCCCTTAACACACAACTCTAAGTTCAGTAGAACTTACTGTATTCTAAGCTTAAATTATATGTACCTTAGGTACCTTTAGTGGTTTTCAGTTGATTAATTCAATTGAGATTATCTGGTAAAACAATAGCAAGCTGGAATCCCACACGCTGCACACCAATGTGAGAAGTTGGCCTGGTATATGCTGTCCACTAATTATAGTGGGCACCTTGCACCAGTCCAAACAACCCCTTATTGGAGATAGGTTAAAGACAACCTTATTGAAAGCTATCCTAGTGGTAGCTATGGAGAGCAGCCTTCAGGCTAAGTCTTGAAGGAATGTAAAGCAGCTTGTTTTACCAGTCTATAATCTCTTGAGTGACCAAATGAAAGAGCACCACACCAGGTATATATTCAAAATATATGTATTTATTGCTAAACACACCCCTCTAGTCTCTTTATGAGGCTAGAGTTCGAAATACATAAGTTAGAAGTTATTTAAACACAGTAATAGCACAAATACACGTTTGGGCCCTAGGGGCGTACCAAACCATATACCAATAAAGTGGTATAAGAACCACGACTGAACTAGACACTAGGCCTAGAGCCTCTAGAAGTGCTTGGACCACAAGGAACCACCCAAGGTAGTGACACAGGGGACCCACGGGAGACGCGTGCAGTGTAAATACACAACCGCGATACGCCGTTGACTTCTATGGAGAAAGTCGTGATCGGGAAATTAGAGAAAAGGGACACTTTAAAGAGGACTTGGACCAAACCCTTTCAGATCTAGGACTTTGAAGAGTCTCTACCCACGGGAGCACCGGAGTACTCGTGTTACCTCACCCAGGGAAGCCGGGTGCATAGGTGCCGTTCGGGGTCGGGTTTCGTCGTCGATTTGAATGGCGATCTGCTGCAAAGTGCTGCTGGCGACCAAGTGGAAAGTGTCCGGGTGGATCCAAGAGTGGATCGGAGTTCTGAAGAACCTGAAAGCAGAGGGGACAGAGTCTGGGTCACTAGCCAGTGACCAGGAAGGCGATGGACAAATGCCCACCGATGTCGAGTGCTTCAGGTGCGTTGACGGTCGTCTTGACTCTTCAGCCACGAGGTCCAGGAGGCGTTGTCAGCGACCAGGAGCAGGATTCGGGCTGGTACACGATGTCTGTCGAGTGCTGAGGTGTCGGCGACCGGATTGGACCCAACAAGCCTTGGCAACGGCAAGTCTCGATGCAGAGGAAGATCGTCGATGGTGCAGACCAGCAAGGTCTGGGGAACTCACCCAGCGAGGGTAAGTGAGGGCAGGCCTGGAGCAACCAGGATGCCAAGTTAGGAAAAGATTGGCCTTCGTTAAGGGCTACTAGCCAACGGGCTAGCGACCGCGAAGGAGCCTCGTGACGCCGCACGTGGATCTGGCTTACAGGACACTCGTGGAGTGGGGGCCAGTGATCTTCGGTGCAGTTGGTGCTGGAGGCTAGGGCTACTCGGAGCCCAAAGCACGACTTCTTGGGAGACCCAGAAGAGGATGCACTTGCAAATGTGCTCGGTGTCCAGGGGTCACGGTCTCAAGTCACCCACGATAGCCACGGGCCTCAGCTTTGCTGGGGACTCAGGGTAGCCTCGGGGAAGTCTGAGAATCCACCTCTGGTGATGCGATGACTTCGGCGTCCGACGGGAGCTTCAGAAATGCGAACCGGACAGATGCTTCTTTGGTGCCTGCCAAGCAGGGAGTCACTCCTTGACCCCAAGGGAGATTCTTCTGTCCTCTAATCGTGAGTAGAGCGTCGAAGGTCCAGGATTCAGTTTCAGAGTTTCGTCCAGGGATAATCTAAAGTCCTAAGGACTGGGTTCCTATACTTATACTAAGGATAGGGGTTGGACTACTCTGTGGCCCCACCTATGGGTGGGTCAGGGCAGAGGGGTGGCTACACCCCTTTCCCTTTGTCCAGTTCGCGCCAAAGCAGGGGCTGCAAGCCCCTGTTCCGGTTTGAACTGGGGTATGCACTAGGGACACCAAGTGTGCCCCCAGTGCAGGACTTCAAAGCACCAGAAAGTGCTCCCGCCCAGCCCCAATACACATTATCCTGTCTGGGGAGGTGGTCACACCTCCCTGGGACAGGAAACCTATTGTCCAGGCCTCCCCTGCCGGAGTTTCGTCCAGCAGCAGGAGGCCAGACTTGTGTCTGTGGCAGTAGCATCCATTTTGTGATGCCAGGCTTTAGAAAGAAGTTACCGGCCAGGCCAGGGTTAACATGTCTCTCCCTCTAGAAGGGTGGAATGCTACCCCCGCCGCCAGAATTGGCGGGGGGTAGTATTCCAAGATGTTTGACACCAAACACGACATGTTTAGGTGCAGCCATTCCAAAGTTAGCATTTAACGCGAGGTTATAATGCGCTTAAGAGTATATGGTCAGGCTGCACTACAAACAGCATCAGAGAAGGGTCTCCGACCGCTGCAGAGGGGCCCTGCTCATGCAGGGGCACCCTCTCACATAGGAACCACGCACTCTGCCTTCAGGATTGATAAGGCCTGCCTTAGGAGTGACTTATAGGTTTATATGTGTGTATGTATTTAGTGATATAGGTAACCTATATCACAGTAAGGGGTGCATGCACCACCTTACCCAGGCTGCAGTAGCAGACCTGTGGTGTCAGTTTGGATGGCCTTCCAGGGGTGGCATAATACATGCTGCAGCCCCTGGTAGGCCTCTGAGGTACCTATGCCCTTGGTACATAGTATACCATATACTAGGGACTTATAAGGGCACTCCAGATTCCAATCAGAGATGTGCCTAAGGCACATGGAAACCTTTTTACAGAGAAAGCAGATAGACTGGGGCCCTGAATAGCAGGATCCCAGTCCAACTAAGTCATAAACCAGCAAAACACCATAAAAAAAGTGGGGGCAACCATATAGTCAGATTCCACCTTCCTACATGGTGGGCTTGGACCAGGTGCCCAAAAGAACGTCTGAAAGCGCCTCGTTAAACGGCAGCAGTGGCTCCGAGGAGGTAGCCGCCGGCTGAAGCACTTCCGTCAGGATGTTAGTCCTGACAGCCACTGTAGGCAACTGGAGGTGTAAGGCCCCCAGCTGCTCTACGCAACACCGTTGCAAAGTTTGTTCCCTCCTCCGTTGCCACGGAAGGAGGAGACAGCATGCCAGAGTCAGGGGAGGTGTCCAGACCACTGGCATCCCCAAGCGCCTCAGCCCAGTCCTGATCAAACTCACACTGCTGTGTGAGAGGGGCATCAGACCCCTCCCAGTTCTCTTCGTCCTCCAATTCTGGTTCAAAATAAGGAGGAGGGACATGCGGGACCCAAGGTCTCGTCTGAGCCGGCGTCGAGCGACGCCGGTCCGGCGCCATGTCCGGATCCGGAGAGAACCGGGGAACGACGCCGCCTGGAGCCCCGGGCGGCGGCGGGAACGGCACCGGAGAGATCGGCGCCGGTGTCGTCAGGTCAACCGGCGTCGATCGGGGTTGTGGCAGCACCGGAGCCGGGGTCGAGGCCGGGGCCGGGACCGAGGCTGGTGTGAAATGCGTCGCCGGCGGCGCCGGAGAAAACCCATCAGGGCCCGCGGGGCCCGAAGGCGCACCGGGGGGACCTTGAGGCCCGAAGAGGCGGGCCATGGCCGACAGGAACTCCTGTATCTCGGCCGGAGTCGCCCCCGAACCCGGGAAGGACGGGTAATGCGGGGGCGGCTCCACTGGCACTCCCGGAGCCGCGGGGAAGGTGCCGACAGGACCCTCAGCCGAGTCGCGAGACCGGCGAGGGGAAGTCGTCGAGCGATGACGCTTCTTCGACTTTTTATGCTTCGACTTACCGGAGGAGTGCGAAGACTTGGACCCCGACAACCGATGAGGACTCCGCGACCGGCCTCTCGCGTGACCGGGGCTTGGCGTGGTGCGGAGCCGACTGCCGGACCTCGAGGAGCTTTCGAGACCGCTCTCGCAAAGCCTTCGGATGCAAGGCCCGGCAGTCGGGGCACGACTTGGTGTCGTGGTCGCGGCCGAGGCAGTAGAGACATTCCTGATGCGGGTCTGTGATCGACATCATTCGACCACAGGCGTCGCATGGCTTGAAGCCGGGCATCCCTACCGACACCTTCGGAGTCGAGAGACTTCAAGAAAACAGTGAAAAAATCACCCAAAAACTTAGTCAAAAAATGACTAGGGCACTGCTCTTCCCGGATCTGCGCTTACTGGCGCGGAAAAAGAAAGAACTGACGTCAGTGCGCAGGGGCGGCGTCTAAGTACTGCCCGCGACGTCATCCCGGCGATCCCGACGACGGACGCGGAGCCGCACGACGCCGCCTACCAACGCACAAGTGTACTGCTATGCAAAAACTTTCCGGTTCCAGCCTGACGCCTGGGGATATTCTAAGGTAAGGAATCTGTCACTAACGTGTCTCTTTCAGATCTCTAAGACAAATGACAAGGCTTGTTCTGAGTGAACCAATGAACGAGGAGCAATTTGATGCAGATGGACAAACCCTTACATCTTGGGCCTAGACTTGATTTACATCTTAGCTTAGCTTTAGAAAGAAAATGTTAAACAAGAAACACATTGCAAGAAGCAGAGAAAAGTCAGGAGCAGGGGCGCTGGCCATCCCACAAATGAGATGCAGTTTATGTCAATAATTACAGTAAGTATACTTATTTAAATTTAGTTCCTTTCAAAGTTGGGCAACGTGCATGATACTATACAAATAGCTATGTCTAAGGATAATGGTAAAAGTGAATTCAAATGATTTAATGTCCAATACACCCTATAAATTTGCACATGCGTGCCAACCCAATTTTTTTCAAATTGTCATTGAGGCATCAGTAACTAGAGGAGGATGATGCAAACAGCTAAAACGAAATTCTATTCTACTTTTAAACGTAGAATATGTGCATTTGTTTGTATGTTACCGATTAGAATGCAGCACAATCTGGTAATGTCATTAGGGACCTACACTATGGTACAACAGATAACCTGAAAAGACTAACTTGCTCTACAACAAAGTAACATGACATACCTTTTTGACCTTTAACTCCGGGTTGCCCTTCAAGACCAGGTGGGCCTGGACTTCCTGGAGGTCCACGTACTCCTATGGGACCTGGGAAGCCAAACCCTGGAGGACCAAAGTCACCACGGAGACCCTTTTGACCCGGCAGTCCAGGAAATCCTTTATCACCCGGAAAGCCAAATCCACCATCACCCTGTGTATTGCGAGACAGTAACAAAAATAGTAATGAAACATGCAGCAGGTATCACACACTTCATAAAGAATAAAGAATTGGATTTCAAGCAGAGGCATACTTTGAAAGGCGCTAGTTATACTTACCTGTGGCTGTTGTTTCGAGCCTTAAGAATTATACATTCATATGCTGTGCATATGCTGCCATATAGTGCTTGAGTCTGGAATTCCACTTTGATGTTCTTAAAAGTTAAGATTTTGGGTGCATGATTTAAAAGAAATGTGGTTATTTGTTCATTATCATCTAAGCATTTAGTTCTACATAGATTGCCTATGTAGGATGTATACTCTAATGTCCAACTGCCTGTCAATATTCCTTGCCCCCTCACCTCTACACAACTGCTCTTATTTTTTGCGTAGGTTTATCACTTTTGAAAGTTTTTCACATACTTGCTCTCTCTATTTCTCTATTTTATTTTTGAGGTTTTTTTTTCCTTAATTCGCCCATTCCGCTTCCTTCTAGCTCAGGATTACCAGCCGGATCGATGTCACTGGGACAGCAAGATTTCAGTCCTCACCTTTCATTTCTTAAATCAGGGTATTCTGGGACTTTAGCCTTTGCTTTTGCTCATTTGAACCAATTCAACTAACACCCGAATATATTTTGAAAAGGAAAAGCCCAGCACTGGAAAAGATGTGTACCTGTTACAAGGAGTTTCCTGCTAATCGTATCCCACCTGCTACTCTCCAGCAAGAAAAAAACACATGTTGGTGTTTTCAAGCATAAGTACTTATGGAACATTAAAAGAAAATCATACACTTTCTTTTAAACGTTTTTACTTTCAAAGTTTCATATTCTTTACTTTAATAGAATCCCGTCTTATAACAGAGTCCACCAATAATATCTTTGAACTGTGCCATGCAATTCTGTTTTAGGTACTCAAGTTGAAAGTACTTACACCATGAACATAGAAATACATTTCTAAATCTCTGTGTTTTCTGCCAAACACAGCTGGGATGATGTGTTGTCCTGATACACTAACCTAATATAATAATGCACACAACTCATTTGTTAAGTCTCTTTATGGGCCCATTCATAAGTGTTTTTGTATCCCATCCGGAGAGCAGTTGTAGATTAATTTCCGTCAAGCAAAGGAGTAAAGCAGTATTCAGGTTTTCAGTTGAAGGCGAGGTACAAGGGGACCCGAAAACTGCTGGGGTGTACAGAAAAGGACATCGCCACTGGAAACATTATTTTCTAAGTGTGCTTTTTGTGAAAATGTTCACCTGTACACAAATGTACATGAAGGTTCATGCAGGTCTGTGGTCCTGAGCCTTGGCGAGCACAAGTGCATCTGACCATCGCTTCTCTGGCACCAACTAAAGCCTAACCTCTCACCTAAGTCTCACTTACCAAGAAAAGGCACATATACCAGGCAAACAAAGGAGTAAGATTGGCAAAGCTTTTATCTACAGACCAAACATATTCACATTCTTCTTTCTAACTTGTTACCAAGAGGCCCATTGAATTTGGTGACCTCTTTATGCACACTGGAATTATAAGCAAATAAAGAGGATGAAAGAAGAGGGAAACCCATACAAAGAGGTGCCAGATGACGCCAAACCCCCACATCGGACACGGCAATGCCAAACGAGTTAAACTTGTTGAAGTTCAGAGAAAGGGACTTCTTCTAAAGAACGAATAGTTTCTTACCTGTCGGTGTAGTTCTGCAGCTTGAAGACTTTCTGGATTCACTATGCTGTGCATTATTCCGCGGTCTAGTGGTTGGGTCCGGAATCGTAGTCTCTTTTTCTTTTTTTTTTTGTGTGGCCCAGGTGGGCGTTGACGCCCCACCATTTGGTGTCCTCCCGTGACGTCGGCGCGCTTCCTCCGGAAGCTCCCACCCTTGGGCGCCATCTTCAGATTCTTTTTTTCTTGTCTTGTGCTTTTTCTTGTTTATCCTTTTACCTTTTGAAGGTGTTTTCTGTTTCTTAGTCCCCCTTTCCTCCTGTCTCATCTTTCTGGCGGAGGCGGGTGGGTTCGCTAGTGAATCCAGAAAGTCTTCAAGCTGCAAAACTACACCGACAGGTAAGAAACTATTCGTTTTGCAGCGTGAATCTTTCTGGATTCACTATGCTGTGCATAGACTTTCTACCGACTCCACTGGACCGACCACAGCTGCGTCCACTTCAGCTTCAGAAAGACTGCGACCCACCACCACCCGCAACAGGCTCCCCGCCGGAGCTGGAGCAAGATCACCGCCGAACAGCTCACCGCCTCCCTCAGCCAGAACACACCCACCGACACAACGGACCCAAACGAAGCAGCCAGCAACCTCGCCAAGTGGCTGACCGCCTGCGCCGACGACCTCGCACCACTAAAAACCCTCCCAGCAGACCCGGAAGCAAGAAAACCCCTTGGTTCACCAACGAACTCAAGGAATCCAAGAAGAACTGCCGCACTCTCGAGAAAACCTGGCGACTCGTCCAGACCACAGACAACAGGACCGCCCTCAAGCACGCCACCCGCAAACACCACCAGCTGATCCGTGCCACCAAGAAGTCGGCACTCAAAGAACGACTGGACAACAACGCCCATGACAGCAAGGAACTTTTCAGCATCGTCAAAGAGTTCTCCAACCCCAGCGCCGGAAACAACGACATCACCCCTCGCAAGACCTCTGCAACTCACTCTCCGCGTTCTTCCACCGCAAGATCACCGACATACACAACAGCTTCGACGCACAAACAACGCACCCTACCGCCGAACCAATGCCCGCCACCACCACCCTCTGCAACTGGACCCCGATCAACACCGAAGACACCACCCGCACGATGAACTCCATCCACTCCGGATCACCAACCGACCCCTGCCCACACCACGTCTTCAACAAAGCCGACGCCACCATCGCACCCCATCTCCGGGACATCATCAACTCCTCCTTCCACACCGCCACCTTCCCGGAGAGCTGGAAGCACGCCGAGCTTACCGCCCTCCTGAAGAAACCAACGGCGGACCCCACCGACCTCAAGAACTACCGCCCCATCTCGCTCCTTCCGTTTCCGGCCAAAGTCATCGAGAAGACCGTCAACAGACAGCTTGCCGCCTTCCTCGAGACGAATGGATCCCTTGACCCCTCGCAGTCCGGGTTTCGGGCCAACCACAGCACCGAGACCGCCCTTATCGCAGCCACCGACGACATCAGAACCCTAACCGACAACGGGGAAACAGCTGCCCTCATCCTCCTGGACCTCTCCGCGGCGTTCGACACCGTCTGCCACCGCACCCTAGTGAAGCGCCTCAGCAACATCGGAATCCGAGAGAAAGCACTGGAATGGATCATCTCGTTCCTCGCCGGAAGAACCCAGAGAGTCCGCCTCTCCCCGTTCAGATCCGAAGCCACCGAAGTCATCTGCGGCGTTCCACAAGGATCCTCACTCAGCCCGACCCTCTTCAACGTCTACATGAGCCCCTCGCAGCCATCGCACGCCGACACAACCTCAACATCATCTCCTACGCCGACGACACCCAGCTGATCCTCTCCCTCACCAACGACCCCACCACCGCCAGAGCCAACCTGCACGACGGGATGAGAGACGTCGCCGACTGGATGAGGAACAGCCGCCTTAAACTGAACTCAGACAAGACGGAAGTCCTCATCCTGGGCTCATCACCCTCCGCCTGGGACGACTCCTGGTGGCCCCCGGCCCTGGGCACCGCACCCAAGCCAACGGACCACGCACGCAACCTGGGCTTCATCCTGGACTCCTCCCTGTCGATGACCAGACAAGTCAACGCCGTCTCATCTTCATGCTTCAACACCCTGCGCATGCTCCGCAAGATCTTCAGATGGATCCCCACTGAAACCAGGAAGACCGTCACCCAGGCACTCGTCACCAGCCGACTGGACTATGGGAACACCCTCTACGCCGGAACCACAGCCAAACTTCAAAAGAGACTCCAGCGCATCCAGAACGCCTCCGCACGACTCATCCTGGACATCCCCCGACACAGCCACATCACCGTACACCTGAAAGACCTGCACTGGCTCCCCGTCAGCAAGAGAATCACGTTCAGACTCCTCACCCACGCACACAAGGCCCTCCACGACCTGGGCCCAAAGTACCTCAACGACCGCATGTCCTTCTACACGCCCACACGCCAGCTACGATCAACCAGCCACGCCCTCGCCACCGTACCACGCATCCGCAGAACCACCGCCGGAGGAAGATCCTTCTCCTACCTGGCGGCCAAGACCTGGAACTCCCTCCCCACTCACCTTCGGCGAACCCAGGACCATCTCGCCTTCAGGAAGCAGCTCAAGACCTGGCTGTTCGAGCAGTAACTTACCCCCTCCCCCAGCGCCTTGAGACCCTCCCGGGTGAGTAGCGCGCTCTATAAATGCCGTGATTGATTGATTGATTGATATGTGTGTGGCGGCTGGGTGGAAGATGAGCGTTGGTTGTTGAATATATGTTGAAGCACTTTTTGACCTACTTGTGCCTCCTTGTTCATCTGTATATCCACGCAGTAGTGCTTAGTGAACGTGTGCACTGAAGCCCATGTCGCCGCCAGGCAAATGTCTTGGATGGGTGTGTTTGCCAGGAAGGCTATTGTTGCTCCCTTTTTCCTGGTAGAGTGAGCTTGTGCTGCTCCTTGTAGTTCTTGGCCTGCCTGTTTGTGGCAGTATTGAATTGCCTGTGCGATCCATCGTGCGATGGGGTTTTTAGTCACTGGTCTGCCCAGGAAACTGCTTGCGAAGGACACAAAGAATTGCTTTGTCTTCCTACAATCCTTAGTCCTTTCGATGTAATGCATTACTGCTCTTCTAGGGTCCAGAGTGTGCAGTGCTCTCTCTGCGCTGGTGGATGGTTTTTGGAAGAAACTTGGAATTTGTATTGTTTGACTTATATGGAACTTGGACACCACCTTTGGCATGAAGTGTGGGTCTGTCCTCATTACCACCCTGTCATTGTGAATCTGAATGTAGGGTTCTTGTAGTGTGAGCGCCTGCAATTCGCTCACCCTGCGTAGCGAGGTAATTGCTACCAGAAAGGCCGTCTTTATTGTGAGCATATGTAGAGAGGCCTTGTGAATGGGTTCGAAAGGTGCTTTCATAAGCTGTGTTAGAACTACATTGAGGTTCCAAGCAGGCGGTGGCATCCTTTTCGGTGGGGCTATTCTCTTGGCCCCTTCTAGGAATCTTTTTACCACCTGAGATGTAAAGAAACTTTTCCCTGTTTCTCCTCTTGTATAGGCTACTATTGCTGCCAGGTGTACTCTTAGCGAGGCGCAGTTTAGGTTACTCCTTAGCAAGTGTGTTAAGTATCTTAGCACTGTTGATTCCCTGGTGATTCTCCTGTGGAGCTTTTCCCTGATGCACCATTGAGTGAATCTTTTCCATTTTGCTGCATAACATTTCCGTGTAGTGGGCCTCCTTGCTCCTCGCAGCACCGGCAGCGTGCTTTGGGGAGCTTGAGGTGAGCGAACTCTAAGTCTTCAGGAGCCAAGCCGCTAGGCTGAGGCTCTCTGGTTCTGGGTGGAGCACCCTTCCGTTTTGCATCGAGAGAAGGTCTCTTCTTTTTGGGAACTTGTGTGGTGGCCTCTGCGCCATTTCCACTATCTGTGAGAACCAGGACTGCCTGGCCCACTGTGGTGCCACCAGAATTAGCGTCATGTTGCTTGTTCTGCACTTGCTGAGCACCTTGTGTATCAGCGGTATCGGGGGGGAAAAGCATAGGCAAATGTCTTTGACCAGCTGATCCATAGGGCATTTCCCTGGGATTGTTGGCTTGGCTGTCTGGATGCGAAGTATTGGCATTTTGCATTCTGGTGTGTTGCAAACAGGTCTATTTGTGGGGTCCCCCACTTTTTGAATAGCCTTTGCGTCTCCTGCGGGTTGAGCTCCCACTCGTGTGAGATTGATGTCTGTCTGCTGAGTCTGTCCGCTTCCACATTGTCCTTCCCTGGTAGATGTATCGCCAGGAGGTCTATTTGTAATGGGATTGCCCATTTCCATATCTCTTGCGCTAGATTTGACAGCGCCACTGATTGTGTTCCTCCCTGCTTGTTGATGTAGAACATCGTTGTGGTGTTGTCTTTTTGTACTAACACCCTTTGCCCGTACAGCTGTTTCTGGAATGCCTTTAGTGCAAGGAACACGGTCTTTAGTTCTAGGTAGTTGATGTGTTTGACGGCATCTGTTTGTGTCCATAAACCCCTTACTTTGAGCAGGTTCATGTGCGCTCCCCACCCCATTTGGGATGCGTCCGTTGTGATGGTCACTGTCGGAGTTGGTGGTGTAAATGGTTTTCCCCTTGTTATGTTGTCCTTGTTCCACCATGCTATCTCTTCCTGCACTGCGTGCGTTACAACCACTAGATCTTCCCAACTCCCTGTTGCCTGTGACCATTGTTGTTGGAGCCATTCCTGGAATGGTCTCATGTGTAGTCGAATATTGGGGACCAGGTGTATGCAGGACGCCATCATCCGCATGAGCTTGCTCACCGTCCTCACTGTCAGACGTTGCCCCTTCTGGTTTTGACGAGTCTCCTTCAGTATTGCGAAGGTTCTCTTTTCGCTGGGGAACACCCTGCCCTGAATGGTGTCGATTTGTGCACCCAGGAAGATCTTCACCTGTTCTGGTTCTAGCGAGGACTTCCCGTTGTGTATCAAGAAGCCTAGTTCTGTCAGCGTATGTGTGACCCGCTGAGCATGTAGTTTGCATTGGTTGTAGGAGTTTGCCTTTACCAACCAGTCGTCGAGGTAGGGGTATACATGTATTCCCTGCCTCCGCAAGTGTGCTGCTACCGCAGCTAGGCATTTTGTGAAGACCCTTGGTGCGGATTTTAGGCTGAAGGCTAGGGCCGTGAACTGGTAGTGCGTCCTGCTGATGGTGAATCTCAGTAGATGTTTGTGGTTTTGGTTCATGGGAATGTGTAGGTAGGCATCCTTGAGGTCTATTGTGGACATAAAATCCCCGTTCCTTATCTGAGGTATAACCTCCTGTAAGGACGTCATTTTGAACTTTTGAGTCTTTATGTATTTGTTTAGGAACCGTAGGTCCAGTATGGGCCTTAACGTTTCGTCTACTTTTGGTACGAGGAAGTAGTTGGAGTACACTCCCCTGTTTCTTTCCTTGTATGGTACCCTTTCTATAGCCTCTTTGTGGAGGAGTTCTTGTGCTTCCTGCCAAAGGAGTGATAGCTCTTCTGCTGAGCGTGTCTTGTTGGTTGGCCTCCTGTTTGGTGGCTTTTTTACCAATTCTATACAGTAGCCGAATTGTATGATGTTGAGTATCCATTTGTCCGTTGTTATTTTCTTCCACTCCTGGAAGAAGTGTTTTAGTCTGCCTCCTACTGGTGTAACATGATCGTTGATTTTTAATTGTTCTTTGGGTCTTTTGTTGTGCTGCGCCACTAGGGATGTTGTGTGTGTGGGCACGTTTGGTACTGTGGAGTCACTTGGGGGCGGGTTGCTGTCCCCCTCTCCTAGTGTTGCCTCGTCCGTTCGGTCACCCTCGAAAGGACTGGCCCCTCTGTTGGTACTGCCAGCCTTGCTGTTGCTGACCTTGTTGTGCCTGGTTGGTTCCCTGATAGATTTGCTGGGAGGCCTGGTGCGATGTTCCCGGCTGGCTCCCTCCTCTGCCATTTGGTCTCCGTGTGGGGGTGCCCCTTCTCATCCCCCTGAACTGCAGTGCTCCCATGGACCTTGCAGTCTCATTATCCTTCTTCAGCTGTGTCAGCGTCTCGTCCACTGGTGTGCCGAACAGCTTTTCCCCGTTGAAGGGTATGTTCAGGATATTGTTCTGGACTTCGGGCTTGAACCCTGAGATCCTCAGCCAGGCATGCCTTCTTTCTGTTACTCCGATCATCATAAGCCTGCTTGATGTGTCTGCCGCGTCCAAGGCCGACTTGAGGCAGGTGTTGGCCATGTTCTTGCCTTCCTCCACCAGGTGCGCTGCTCTCTGCTGGTGTTCGTCTGGGAGATGTTTGAGCAGCTGCTCTACTTCCTCCCAATGTTGGTAAGCATGTCTATTTATTAGGGCATTGGAGTTGGCGATGCACCAGTGAATTGCCGCATTCCTCTCAATTTTTCTCCCTGTGAGGTCTATCCTCTTACTCTCCTTGTCTGGAGGTGGCCCTGAGTTTGTGGGAACGTTGGCCCTCTTCCTGGCTGTTGCTGTTATAATAGAGCAAAACCAAAGGGGATGATGGACGGAGTGTTGAACATTGCAAGCACTCACCCCCAGTCAACTGATCTGGGTTTAATCCATCATCATTCTTTAGCTCACTCCGCCACCCCAGTTCAGACATGGCCATATGCAAATCAGTCTGACCCTGTGCCTCATGGGAACAGTCCAGCCCGAACTGCAGAGCCATGTCTTCCCTGGACCGGAAACAAGCATCCTGGGACCGGTTTCTGGCTTACAGCCGTCATCAGCCAGGCTATCTTGAATCCAGTGGCAAAGTGAGCAAGGGACCCACGTCTGGGCATACCCTGCCAACTTAGGGCGAACATAGCAAAACCAAAGGGGATGATGGACGGAGTGTTGAACATTGCAAGCACTCACCCCCAGACAACTGATCTGGGTTTAATCCATCATCATTCTTTAGCTCACTCCGCCACCCCAGTTCAGACATGGCCATATGCAAATCAGTCTGACCCTGTGCCTCATGGGAACAGTCCAGCCCGAACTGCAGAGCCATGTCTTCCCTGGACCGGAAACAAGCATTCCTGGGACCGGTTTCTGGCTTACAGCCGTCATCAGCAAGGCTATCTTGAATCCAGTGGCAAAGTGAGCAAGGGACCCACGTCTGGGCATACCCTGCCAACTTAGGGCGAACATAGCAAAACCAAAGGGGATGATGGACGGAGTGTTGAACATTGCAAGCAATCACCCCCAGTCAACTGATCTGGGTTTAATCCATCATCATTCTTTAGCTCACTCCGCCACCCCAGTTCAGACATGGACATATGCAAATCAGTCTGACCCTGTGCCTCATGGGAACAGTCCAGCTGTTATAATAGAGTCAGCTGGTACGGATCCTTGGATATATGCTGGATCCTTGGAAGAGTGCTTGTACTTTTTCTCTGTCCTCGGGGTGACAGATCTGCATGTTGATGGCTCCTTGAAAGCCTCCCTGCCTTGGTCCAGCACACTTGGGAGTATAGGAAGGAATTGGCTCCTAGTTTGGGTTGGCAGCAGTGTCTCTAAGAGAAAACAAGCCTTCGGTTTTTCTTCCTCCATTTCCACCCTATAAGTTGCTGCAGCGTTCCTGACGACCATATTGTATATGCCAATGTCGTCTGGCGGCGAAGGCCTCGACGGATACGTCTCCACGGCCTCTTCCGGGTTTTCGGCGTCGAGGTCCTGCCATTCCAGGTCCTGAGCCTCCGAGGGTGTCGAACCAAGGTTAGTCTGCTGGTCGTCATCGCCCTCTGTGTAATAATACAGGCCCTCTTCGTCCTGCTGCTCCGCCGGTTCGGGAGTTTTCGGCGGGTCGGTGGCGTCGAACTCCTCCTGGACTTCTGCTTCGACAACCGTCGAGAGCCTTGAAGGGATGGTGTATCTACTCATCCGTTCGTCGAAGTCCTTCTTCCTCTGGAAGATACTGTTAATTTCGGCCTCGAGCCTTCTTTTCTTCCTTTCCATCTCGGCCGCTTGTTCGGCGTCCAGAGTTTCGGCGTTTCTCTTCGAGGTCGTGGATGTTGACGTCGAAGTTGCCTTCTGCTCTTTTCCCTTCGGCGTCGAGTGCGGCTTTTCGGGACCGTGCTTCGACGACCTGGGATTTTCTAGAGCTTTCGCCTGCCGGGAGTCCTTATCGAAGGATCCGCTGGGCTGTTTGTCCGTGGACGCAGCTGTGGTCATCGATTGCTTCGACGCCAGTGCTCCTTTCGAGGACTTTGGCACTGTTCTTCGAGAGTCTGTCGGGGTTTTAGGGGCCGACGTCTCTCTTACCTCCTTAGTCGACTTGTTATCGGTCTCTACGACCATGCAGTCCTCTGGTCCCTCGGCGATGTTGTCCTCTTCTCCGCTGGAGAGGCCCAGGTCCCGAAGCGACGGAGGTTGTCCTTGGCCCTGCATGCTGTAGTTTGCTCTCCTCTGTCTGTCCCTCACTCTGAGGGTCTTGGGGGCGAATGCCGAGCAGGCGTTGCAGTCGTTACTTTGGTGGTCGATCGGCAGGCAGAGGTTGCAGACTGGATGCTGGTCCTTCTGCGCGAACTTGTGGTGGCAGTTACGGCAAAATTTGAATGGTGTCTTGTCCATTCCCGCGCTCAGGGAGCCCCCTGTGTGCGCATTCTCCGTCGGACGTCGAAGTTTTACCTCCTTCTCACCTACTTCATCGTCCCAGTTCTATGTTCTTTGTCTTGTGATGAAGAAACTCCAATTCCTTGGTGTTTTTCTGCTTTTTTCCTCTTTTCTCCTCTTCAAAAAACTCTGGAGCTCCTCGTGAAGATCCAGACCCAACGGCGGAAAAAAGAATCTGAAGATGGCGTCCAAGGGTGGGAGCTTCCGGAGGAAGCGCGCCGACGTCACGGGAGGACACCAAATGGTGGGGCGTCGACGCCCACCTGGGCCACACACAAAAAAAAAAAAAAAGAGGAAAGAGACTACGATTCTGGACCCAACACTAGACCACGGAATAATGCACAGCATAGTGAATTCAGAAAGATTCTCATTTCCCAAGTGGAGAAAGAGTTATATGTGGAATTGTGCACATGTATGTTTCCATAAGAACAAAGTTAATTATTCTAAGGATATGCGACTATCACACATCCGCAGAGGCAGTGAAGCAGAGGCCTGAGAAAATGTCCACCTCTTATACCGGGAGTGTGAATCAGGAAAAAAGAGACTTGTGACACAGGCCTGATGTGGATCACTGTAACACTGCCAAAACTGACCGTGGTGCAACAAAAAGAGTAAACAAATAATATTGTTTATTTAAACTCAATTAAAAACTTTTTTTAATGTTTTTTTAATTGAGTTTTAAATAAATATTATTTTTTCCTACAACGAGACAGAAAGGCAATTTATATTTGGTTTAGATATTAAAACTGCATTTTTTTTTAGAAGAAGTGTTTTTATTTGTCTAATAAGGATGTTATATGGAAATAAGCACAAGAGGGTAATAACTTTTGCTTGTTGACAATATAACCCTGTCCCTTTTGGCATACTCTCCCCAGTTTTTGGAATTGTCCAGCAAAAAGAGCATATTAATTGTTATAAAAAAAAATACACTGCATATTGTAGTACACTTGGTAAAGCAGAGAGGAATGACTAATGGTAGGTGGAGCACACAAGGTTAAAGATGGAAAACACTGGGCCATGGACTAGAAGGGGTTCCTCTATGCTGTTGCTCTCAACAACGGATGTTCGATAAGGGGGGCAAGAACATCAGCATTGAGTATTTATATGCAGTAAACCATAAAGGTACGCAAATGAAAATTCCAAAATGTCCTGAAAGCATCAACACGTAAAGTAACATAGCTAGGCTGACGATCATCCACATTTTTCATGTGCTAACTAATAAATTCAAAAAGTGCCTACATTTGTGACATGAATATTGTGTGCATCCAGATAGCAATATTTTATTTACTAGCCTAACCCCTAGTCTTGTTGGAAAAACAGAATTGGTTATGCACTATAACAACCCCTACAGTCTCACAATACCGCAAATATTATATCTGACCATATCAATTAGTTATTTGTACTGCGCACTTATACCAAGGGACATTTGTTCCCAGGAGTCCAAAAAACAGACAACTGAGGTAGGGTGTTGCGAAAGGTAGGTCCTCAAGCCTCTACAGAAAAGCAGAGAACTTCTAGGGGAAAGCAACGCCCAGATTTTCGGGGCCTCTTGGGGACATAGAAGTCCAGCAATTTGGATAGAAATGTTGAGACCATCTTGTGGAAGGCACAGTGGACAATACAAAGGGTTTTGAACTGAATGCCATTCTTCACTGGGAGACAATGATGCAGCCAGTGGGCAGAAAAACATTACTATATGTGCACAGTCCACAAACAAGCTTCATAGCCCTCTTCTGCAGTGTTTGGAGCTAGGTTGCCACGACAACTGCCATTACAATAATCCAAGTGCAACAGAACTCAAACCCTTACCACCATGAAATGCGTTGATGCAAGCAAAAAAGAAAGTACTTTTCAGAACGGTCTCAACTGTAGGACTGCCAGAGGCCACACCTCGTGCAACCGGCCGCCAAAGGAAAGAGCCTGCTCAAAGAGGATGTTCAAGTGTATAACTTTTAGAAGGGAGCGGAGGTCCCAGCTAATCATGCCAAGGAATGTCTATCAGTGAGATGTGTTCTTGCCGGTAATAAGAAGCTCTCTCTTTTATCCATTCAGCTTCAGGCAGTTGTCTACCATAATTCGCTGGATACCACTACCCCAACCTGCTGAGTGCGTTCATCAACTACTAATCAAATTTCCGCAAAAGCTGTGCGTCATTGGCGTACGAGAAGGATATAAAACCAAAGGAACGCACAAGCTTCCCTTGCGGATGGGCATGAATAATAAAAAGAAAGGGGAGAGGGCCGAACCCTACATCACTCCGCAGGTAACTATGAGTTTGACAGACATGAATGGAGGCAGAGGAACAAAGTGCAAATGAAGCAGATAATCAGACTGTTTAAGATGGGTCTAATGCACAAATATTTCCAAATATTTTTAAGATCACAGGTGTCATCTATGAAAAATGGATTTTGGCTAACCTTTCCAGATCTTTTCGATCCAGTTCTGCACTGCTTATCACTGTGCTTAGGTTTCGCTGTGCCAGGATGGGTGGCCATTCCTTTATGGTTCTCACCAGCATTGAATGGAATTGACTTCTGCACACTTTGCGTGCCATTCATCATGAACCATCTTTTAAGAAAGCTCTTAAAACCTACCTGTTCACTGCACACTGATTTGCTGGAATCCTATGCTTCTGCTCTGCCACTTGCGCCGGGACACTCCCTGGAGTAGCCGTGCGCTCCATAAATCCTCATTCGTTCATTCAGGATTTCAGACAAGAATTCTAGAAACTCTGCTAAACCTTTCTACATGAGTAAGTGCGTTTATTTAGGAGAGGGGTTGGGGAGCAAGCAAATGTTTTGTGTTTACAAGAATTGTGCAGGAGCTTCTCAACCAAAATGCTGTCAGGTGTTTATAATTGTAAAAAAAATTTAATTGCATGTTTTTTTCTTGAGAAAGGATAAGCAACCAGCCCCCAAATTACAGGAGTATAATGGAGAAAACACTCCTCAACAGAGAAAATAAATGATTTCCCAAGTGTAGTAGAAACAGAAAAAAGAGTGCAAATGTTAGCTTTTGAATTCCTGTAAAGAAATGATTTTTCATGATAGAAAATTGCCTTCGCTTAGAATTAGGGTTTCCCTGTGTAATCCTGGAAATCCATGACTCACAGAGATCTGTGCCTAGCTAAAACAAAGGCTTCTTATTACCAAAAGTGTGAAAAATTGAAGAAAGGAGAAAACGTAAATTTTCTTTCTAAGAAATCCAACTCTGTGAATCGGGCCCACTGTGCATAAATGAGTATACTTAGGTCACATAAGTCAGTCAGTCCATTTTATGTGGCCTATGTCAAAAATGCAACCTAGAGTGACTTGGACAACACAATCAATTTAAACAAGTAAAGATGTACATAAAAGTGAACCATAATGCATTGTTCAGCAATAATGGCATGCCCCATAAAAGGATAAAAAAAACACCGCTTAAGAGCTGAATTATTCTTTGAAGGCCTAAATAACTAGAAAAAAAGGAAATGAGTTGACAAACCACCCTTTCAATGTGAGCTTTTGTTACCATTTAGCTAGCTCCAAACTCAGACAAAACTCACAGGAGGGCCTTGGCGGCCAGGCAATCCGGGAAGGCCATCTCTACCAGGCTGCCCTGGAAACCCGGATGGTCCTCTTTGCCCCTCTGCACCTGGGTCACCACGTTCCGCAATACCGGTTCCAAAGGCTGGCTCTCCCTTTTCTCCCTTGTAACCAGCAATCCCTTTTGGTCCAGGAAAGCCCTATAATTAAAACAAAATAAAAATATCATGTGAAACAGGAACTTTTACAACACTGTCTATTATGTGGCGATGATTTGAAACAAAATATAATATGCTCACAAACATTTACTGCACTAGACTTCCTAGGCCCTGGGGACCCCCAACCCCCCAGGAACTTTTTTTAATGAAATGGAGGTGGCTGACTGTGGCCCCCCTCCCGAGTCTTTTTAAGCCATGGGGACTCCACCCCCAAGGGCCACTACTTAAAATAAAGGGGAGGGGGGCTGCGTGGCCACCCTCACTGAAACTTGTTAGGGCCTGGGGACTCCATCCCCTAGGGCCATTTTTTTTTAATTAAAGGAGAGGGGGCTGCCTGGCACTCCTCCCCGGGCCATGCTTGGCCCTGGGGACCCCATCCCCCTGGTCCGTCTATCTAACTAAAGGGGTGGGGGTTGCGTGGCCCTCCTCCCCGAGCCTTGTTTAGCCCTAAGGACCCCATCTCCCAGGGCCACTACAAAAATTAAAGGAGAGGGAGGCTGCACAGAACTCCTTCCCGAGGCTTTTCCAGCCCCGGAGACACCATTTCCCGGGGACTGCATCATTCAAGGTGGGTTACCTTGTGCCCACCATACATTCATTGTGGGAAGCAGGGGGAGCCGGCAGTGCTACCACCCGGAGGGAGAAACTACTAATGCTGCTACCTCCGGGTGGGAGCAATATTTTGATCTGTTTCCCTGCCCGCCCAGCCGGTGGGAGCATTTTTAAAGCTCATAGCTAGTGAGTCTGCCCTGGGAGATGGGGTCCCCAGGGCCATTAATGGCTCAGGGAGGCGGGCTGTGCAGCCCCCTCCCCATTCTGAGTAATTTTGTACCTGGTGGTGGGCTCCCTGGGGCCTTAAGAAGCTTGAGGAGGGGGGGCAGCGCGGCCCTCCTTTCCCATATTGATTAATTTCAGCCGCAGGGTTGGGATCCCCAGGGTCTCTCATGGCTCGGGAGGGGGTCCACACGTCCCCCATCTCCATGTACAATTATTTCAGCACCAGGGGGGGGGGGCAGCACGGCCTTCCTTTCCCATATTGATTAATTTAGGCCGCAGGGATTGGCTCCCCAGGGTCTGTCCTGGCTTGGGTGGGGGTCCACGCCTCCCCCATCCCCATGTTCAATTATTTCAGCACCAGGGGTGGGCTCCCCGGGGCCTGTAATGGCCCCCTTCCCATTAATAAAACAAAGCGCCCCTGGCCGCTGTAGGAAACTGGGCTTTTGTTGCAGTAGTCCCCCCCACTTTTTGCTTGGTATTTGATGCAAGTTTGACTGAAGTGCAGTGGGTTCCTGCTAACCTGGTCCCCTGTTCCAGTGTTCGTTTCCCAAAACAAGGAAACTGCTGAATTGATCCCCAACTGGCCGAGCCTTAAGCACCTCTGTAAGTCCCTAGTAAGTGGTACACCTGGTGCTTAGGGCATAGCTACTAAAGAGGGTTCCTAAGAGCTGCAGCATATCTTGTACCACTCTAAGGGACCCAGTCCCAAACTCATGCAGACTGCCACTGCGGCTGCGTGACAAGGTGCTCTAAAAAGTGAAAATATGACATGGCACATATCTGTGTGCAATGTTTCCCATCACTGAATGGAATATTTGTAAGTCAACCCTACAGCAGGCCTATCAGCCCTAAGGCAGGGTTGTAGGAAAGTGGGTTTCTGTTGCAGTAACCCCCCCACTTTTTGCCTGATAACTGATGCACTTTTCCTTGATGTGCCCTGGGTCCCTGTCAATCAGGTACCCAGGGCCTGTGTTCCTTCCCTAAAAACTGTACTAAAGCCTAAACCCAATTGGCATCTCTGGCCACAGGTAAGCCCCTGGTAAATGGTACCCTAGGTACCCAGGGCACTGTGACCAGAGAAGGCCCCTAAGGGCTGCAGCACTTATTGTGCCACCCTTAGAGGCCCTGTACCCTGACACACACACCCTGCCTTTGCAGGCTGAGTGTCTTGGTGCAGAACTAAACAGAGAGTCGACATGGCACACATCCCTGTGTGCCATGCCCATAAACACACTGCCCTGGCATACCTCAGTCACCCCTCTAGCTGGGTGCACTATGCCAGTGGTGTGGGCACAGGTGCATGAGCCCTGTGCCCCTACAGTACCCAGGGCCATTCCTGGGCACTGTAAGTGCAGTGATGCCATTAAGAGTATTTGGTGCTGGGAGGTTGTCATTACGAACTCCACAGCACCATAATGGCTACACTGAAGACTGAGAAGTTTGGTATCAAACTTCTCAGCACATTAAACCCACACTGATGCCAGTGTGGGATTTAATGTAAAATGCACGACAGAGGGCAACTCTAAGTTGAACCTAACCTACAATCCACGTCTTGTCTGAGGGGCTGCCTAGGCTGCCACCCAGCAGACATGTTGCTGGACCCCTGGGTAGAGAGCCATCCGCTCTCCCGGGCCTGCAACAATGCACGTCCTGGGGAGGTGCTAGGCCTCCTCCCCAGGATGAGCAGGGGGAAGCTTCAAAGGCATTCCGCCTTTGTGAGCTTCCCCAGACCACTTGCTGTATCAGCAACTGGTCCCCACTGGTTCCAGCCCCCACTCTGGCGGGAAGACTGGCGGGAAAACCAAGGGAGGAAAGGGGGTGTGCCAGCCTCTGCCAACCCCACCCCTCAGGTGGGGGAGGCGAGGTGAAGCACATCTCCGGGCTCTCGCCATCTTGAAGATGGGGAGCCCTACCCAATCAGGACTAGGCTCCTGCCCCCTCCCACTGGAGAGTGGCAGGATAGGGGGTGTACCCACCCCAGGGAAGGGACCCATTGGTCCCTGCCCTTTACCTACCTGTAACGCCCCTAAATCTGGTATTTAGGGGCACCCTGAACCTTCCTTCCTTAGTTCCAGATTCCGAAACAAGAAAGAAGAACAAGAAACAATAAGACCTGCCGTGCAGCTGCTAACAAGAGGAAGACACCAACTGATTTGGCCCCAGCCCTACTGGCCTGTCGACCCTCGAACCTGCTCCTGCTAAACCCCGGCGTCTCCAGTGGTCAGCAACCTCAAAAGCCCCGGAGGACCTGACTGCCTTGTGACTCTAACTACCTGGGACTCACACGAACAGTGGTACTGCTCAAAGCAAGTAACAAGCCCCTGGCATCAGCCAGGAACCGCGATCCCTGCACACTCTGCACCCGCCAAGCCTGGCCTGTGCTGGAGTGAACAAAGACCTCGAGGACGTCCCCCCGGCGACTGTGACCCCAAATCCAGCACCCAAGGACCCACCTCGACGCTCCTGACGACGCCTGCAGCCTCAGAACCAGGGACCCCTCCAACCGCGACCAGCTGAGGGTAAGATTTCCTGACGCCAAAAGGCACCCCTGCACCCGGCACCCTGCGGCCCCCTGTGCCCAACTCCTGGGTGCCTACCTATCCTCCAACTACCCAACTTACCTCTCGAAGTGGTGGTCGCACCTGAAGAATCTTCGTCCCTGAGCTTGCAGCCTTTGCTCGTTCTTGAGCTCCTCCATTGAATAACATTGAGCGCCTGACGGCTCAAAAGCACCCTGCACCCAGCCGCCCGAGTGCCCCTGGCAGTGCAACCTCTACTCTAATCTACTTCCCCATTTGCCCTGAGCAAGTAACCAGGAGCCCAGCTCCCTCAGCCGCGTGGCCTGCTTGCCAGCAGCCACCAACCAAAGGATAACATTGGGCCTACACACTCTGCACCCGGCCGCCCCTGTGCCGCTGAGGGTGTAACAACTGTACCTACCTGACCCTGGGAGACCCCTGAGTCTATGCCCAGAACCTTAACTCTGCCAGTCGAGTACTTACCCAAAAGCCGATAACTCACTTTTCTTCCATAGGGTAACATTGACTGGTTTCACTTGGAAATTCTTCTAAGTGTGGAGTTTTGAAACTTTAAAATATTCATCTAAAATCAGCCGAATCACGAAAACGAAAATATTCACCTGTTATCAGGAGAGATCCCAGTGCTGGATCTTGGTGCCCAGCACTGACCCTGAAAAGTAATTATAACTGTCCTTACCGGTAACTTGAATTTCCTTCCATAGGATAACATTGCCTGGTTTTTGCTGAAATAGTTTCAAGTGTCGATTTTTGAAACTTACAAATATTTGCTAAAAATCGCCTGTGCGACATAAACGCATTCTTTCAATTGTTTACAGGAGATGTACCAGTGCTGGATCCAGGATCCAACACTGAGTAAGAAAAAGTAACGATAACACTACTTACCTGCTAAGTGAATTTCCTTGCATCGGATAACATTGCCTGGTTTTTGCTGAAAAAGTTTCCAAGTGTCAATTTTTGAAACTTACAAATATTTGCTAAAAATCGCCGTGTGACATAAACGCATTCTTTCAATTGTTTACAGGAGATGTACCAGTGCTGGATCCAGGATCCAACACTGAGTAAGAAAAAGTAACGATAACACTACTTACCTGCTAAGTGAATTTCCTCCCATAGGATAACATTGGTGATTGTATGTGAAAAAGTTTCTAAGTGTCAACTTTTAAAATACCATAATATTCCTTAAAAATCACAACTGTAACCAAAACGTTTTTACTCAACTGTTTACAGGAGATGTCCCAGGACTGAATCTAGGACCCAGTCCTGTGGTAAGAAAAGTAATCCAAAAAGTAATCTATTGCATTTAACTAGAAATTCCCATTGAGCTCAATGTATTATTGTGTTTGAAATTGTGTTGCCTAATGCAACAACTGTAACTACTGTGTTCAAAAGTCTATTGCCTATTGAAAGTATTCAACTACAGCATTTGATTCTGAGAAAGTATTTTGATACCTATTGTTGGTTCTAAAAATAAAACAACTATATATTTTTATATACAAAACAATTGGCCTAGAGTTCAGTTCTTGAGAGTGTGAGACCATTTGCTGACTGAGTGTGTACAACAAATGCTTTGCACTGTCCTCTGATACTGCCTTACTGCTCGACCAAGCTACCACTTTAGAGAGTAAGGTTATATCTAACTTTAGCCTCTGCCAAACCTCTGGGGACTGTGGACTCTGTGCACACTGAACCTTACTTTGGTGCAGTATATACAGAGCCACTTTCTTACAAGGGTGCATTATATTACATGTGAGGACATATCTGCATGAGCAGATATGCCCCTGTGCTGGCCAGTTCAATTACTGACAGTACAAGTGAACAGGAAAGCCATCTTAAGGTATGTACTGGGAAGTGGTAAAAACGAGTTACCCAGCTACATAATGGCTTCACTGAAACATATGGCGTTTGGTATCAAACACCTCATATTAAGAAACCCACACTGATTCCAGTGATGGTTTTATTAATACCTGCACCCAGAGGGCACCTTGGAGGTACCCCTGAACCCTACTATCTCTCTAGTGTACTGGCTGACTGGTCCAGTCCAGCCTGCCACCACAGACGAGTTTCTGACCCCTTAGGATGTGAAAGTCATGCTCTCAGAGGTCAGAAACAATGCCTGGTCTGGTGGGAGGTGTTTACAGCTCCTCCCCCAGGAAAGTTAGTAAATCTGCATCTCAAGGCAGAAGGCTTCAAAGGCCTCTGACTAATTTGATATGCGATCCAAGGCTTCCAGAGACAGGGGAAATGACACCCCCTGCCTTGGGCCCATTTGGCACCAGGACAGGCAGGAAAATTAGCTATGCAGGAGGCGTGTTGCACTGCAAGGCTCGACACAACTCTAGGGTGGGCAACCTGAAGTGAACACGAAGATAGAAATTCCACCGTCTTGTGTGTAATGGAATTCTGGGACAGGGTGATGCCCACTCCCCAAAGGAAGTGGTCATCCAGGGGTTGTAGTGACCCCAGGGGTAAGTAGCCCATTGGCTACTACCCCTCAATCCCCTTAAATGCCCCTAAATTTAGTATTTAGGGGACCTCCTGATACAAGGCCTTCGAATTTTAATGGACAAAAAGAAGCGGATAAGGAGGAATGCTGAACCGAGAACAGAGGAGCGCGACCGACTTGGCGCCAACCCTGCCAGGCTACCTGCTGCACCCGACCCTCGTGGAGCAACCGACTCGACCTGCTGCTGTGCAGACTCCAAGAAACCCAGAGGGCTGCCAGTGCTTCGTCAGTTGCCAAAGAAACTCCCTTGGAGTAGAGGAGCTATTCCCCTGCAGCCGCAGACACCAAAGAAGCAAGACCTGGTTCACCGACCTGCCACTTACCATGACTACCAATGCAGCAGCCACCAAGGAAGAGGAAGCCATGCTCCAACAGGTCAGATCCGTCCTCCCTCCAAGTGTGGAAACGCCAGGACGGACCAGAGCCGCACAGTACCAATACCTGGGGTACCAGACCCCTTGCACCATCCAAGGCTTGTTGTGTCCAGACTGGACTCAAACGCCGAGGAAAACCATCCTGCACGTTGAGAGACTTCAGGAACAGTGAGACCCCCATCGAGAGTGGTCCAGCTGTCCAGTTTGCTCCTCTTATGCAGAAACAAGACAAAGCGAGAGCCTCTGAACGCCACCACCCGACACCTTAAAGCACCTCTACACCCGTGCCCCACAGCCCATGCCCGAGGGAGGTGACGGTGCCAATGGAGTCCTGAGACCATCAAAGGCTAAGCCCATCTTTGGGTTTGCCTAGACTGGACCCCCAGTCTCCACCTGCAGCCTCTTTTTGGAGACCTCCTCCAACCCCGAATGACTCCAGCATGTGACTAGATGCCAAAAGACACCACTGCACCTGAGCACCACAGTCTGAGCTTCTCACCACCGGTCCAACCGAACCGATCTCCATTGAAGTGAATGGGACACCCAACGCTGTCACACACCTCTGCACCCGGATGCCCCAGAGCCTACCAAGGTGAACTGTTGGTGTGGCCTTGGACTGTGCCCCATAATCACCTTAAGTCCTGGAGAACAGTCCCTTAAGTCACTGACAAGTGCCCAAATGCAATACATGTTTCCCCCATACATTACCACTTCAGAAATTTCACTGTCAACTTTTGAAAAGTATACAAATTTCTATCTCTAAAAGTACTTAACTGATTCCGATGATCTTGGTATCTAAATTCCTATAAAAAGAAGTGTTATCTTAAAAATTGGTGTTGTATTTCTTTATTGAGTGTGTGTCTCACTTACTGCCTTTGTGTGTGCAATAAATGCTTAGCACTGCCCTCTGATATGCCTAACTGCTTGCCCACACTATCACAAAAGAGAGCATTTAGGATATCATTAGTGCCCCTGTCAGTCAATCGGGGTGACCTGGACTATTTACACAATGTACCTCATTTTGGACCATTATATAAAAAGCCAGCTTCCTACAGCTGTCATTTTCTTTTAATGATCCTGAGGGAGTCCAACGGGGTCACAGCAATTTTTGCCGATTACGTTTTGTTTTTGGCCCAAGGAAGGGGGGTTCCTCTGGGTCACCCCCATGGGGCCTAAGGGGTCAGGGGATCCCTACCCTGCCCCTTATATTAAAAAAAAACATTTTCAGGACAGGGGACTAGGTCCCTGAGTCCTGTAATGGCTGGATGTGTATTCAAAATGCTGGGAACTGATCTTTGGCTGTGGTCTGGGATACTGCCTTGAGATAAGCGATGTAGCCTTGATCTGATTTCACTTCTGAAATTTCCATCTGCTTTGGCCCAAAATAATTAGCTGCCAACAACAAGCGAAACTCTGTGCTTTAAATATTTAACACGGAGGGAAATAAAAAAGTCATTATGGCACAACAGACTGGGACCAGCCCTGTGGAAATCAGCCTTGGTCTTGCTCCAATGGGAACAGCTGAGCACGAACACAAGCAATTCCAGAGCACGAACACAAGCAATCCCAGAACAGATTAAGCGTGTTTGGGCCTCATCAGTAGGGTGCAGCTTAAGTCTTGCAGCAACATGGGCACAGGACCCACTTCTATATGGCAAGTGCCTATCTAGAGTGGCAGAATGGATGAAAAACTATGCAACGGCCAGTGAATAGGATTAATTCAAGCATGCCTTCCATCAACCTGTTTTTTTGCAGTTGAATATTTATCAGGAATCAGAATATGGGAGACCAGACCGTATAACTTACCCCGAAGCAATAATGCATAACTTCATCGCTGTGGTCTGAATTTTCCTGACTCTTAAGGTGTAATATGTGAATGACTTGAGAAACAAGATCAGATGGTGCATGGCTACGTTAGTTGAGTCCAAGCACTGCGCTACACTACAGAACCAGGAAAATAAAGGAATATGTCTTCTCTGTTTCCTGCTGTATTTTGTAGAGCGATTGGACAATCTTTGCTAGACCCAAAAACGGAATCACTTACTCTAAATATCATTATAAACACTTCAGTTCTTTCCAGTGCTCCTGGTCAGCATAGCAGCCTTCATCTTAAAAACAAAAATGGTAGATAACTAAAGGAAAGCATCTGTAGAACTCACTGGTGCCAGTGCTGCAAGTGAGTATTGGATGCCCCGAGGGAGGCCTATCTAAAAATCACTGACATGTTGCTATCTCTTTGTAGATGTCTGGAACCATGAAGGTTCTGGATGTCTGATGTCAAAGGCTATCTTGGAAAGGACCCTTCCATAATGCTTCTAATTTCTTCAAACTCACTTAATCTAAACATCAGTAAAGCATGCTAATGGATCCCATAAGAGTGCATATTAAGATGTAACTTCACTCACAATACACTCTCTGTTTCTTTTTTTATTAGAGGAGGGCGGACACTCTGCGGGGTCTCCTTATACCACACAGCACCCACGGTCACATGGTTTTACAGATTTAAAGATCGGATTTGCACGTGGGTAGACAGACACATTGGTATAAAAGGTGCAGAGCTTTCCTTTCTTATTACTGGAAAGCTATACAAGTTTTCACAAATAAAGCCAAGGCCCGCTTGTGAATTCCCTAGCTTCTACTTAATATTCTTCCATGTTTTCGAGTTGTACTTACTGGTGATGCTGGAATTCCAGGTGGGCCCATCACACCAGGATCACCACGATACCCTTTGAACCCAGGAAAGCCGGAGATGCCTGGCCTGCCGGGGGGTCCCTCTATTGGCTCACCGTTCTCACAATCACAGTCTCCTGCCTCTCCTGGAAGGTAAAGGGAGGATGGAAATGTGTCAAGATGGAAATGCAACAATACGTATTCACACCGTCTGATGAGGTCAATGCAATTTTCATTCAGTAATGAGGAAGACAAGGTAAGAACATTTTGAAATATCGCGGTCTTTACGATCAGAGTGCACTGACATTTGAAATGAAGCAGACTTATTTTATGCAGTGCTCTGGCACAACAGAAATGGTTGATGATCATCTTTATAACCCTAAGTATGGTATGGGCGGTGAAGATGCATGATGTTTGCTGTTTGAAGCTTGTATATTCATAGCAGCAACTATAAACTGGCAAAGAACACACACTGAACAGAGGTTTAGCAGAGACAAGCATCCTATTGGCCCCATTTTCTGATTTTAAGATCGCTTTATTGTAGGGCAGGCATTCAACAATTCTGGGTGTGTTTGATGCCAATGAGACATCCATATGCCAGTGTGTATCAATGACATTCTGAAATACTATAGTATCAATATGTCAATATTCAATACTGCCTTTACAAGCGAGGCCTGTGCATGAAGTGAGATTGTGCCCACTGTTAGGGCACGTTATGAGGAATGACTCAATCCCTGCTGAAGAACTCTACAATGGAAGAAATGTTAGGGGCACCGGGGCCCCAGCAGAGAGGCTGATCCCCCCCCTTAATCCTATTGTGTTCATTCTGTGTTCATGGAGACAGGTTAGTCAGAAATATCTGAATGTGATTCATATGGTCATTTCTCTTAGTACCCAATACTTTATGATGACTAACAGGCCAGGCGTTTTGGAGTTTCTGATGGTTGTGGCCAGGTTTAAGAAGAGGAAAAATCGACTGACCCCGCCACCTTTCAACACCTACTATGTTTAAATTGCATGAAGAAATAGAAAGTTCAGTCTTTAAGGTTTATCTTGCACCAGTTGATTACTTTATTAGCCCTGTATACAAACCTGTTCCATTTCTGTCTTTTATAGCTGTATAATCTCGGTTATGAAAAAGGTTTATTGCTATAAAGTCTTTAAGAGACACTGTAACATTGCAGGTGGCTGAGATTGAAATCCTTAATTCTGTGGTGATTAACTCTTGGCTCCTTCATTAATTATAATTGTAAGGAAATGCCTCTATTTGTGTGGTTAACCTCATGTTTTAAGACTGAAGCTGCTGGTTTTTCGACTCTGCGAGTGCTCCGAGCCTTCTAACCAAACCTCAGTGCCAGTGCCCCGACCCTAAAGTGTCAGTAGAATTGGCAGTACCCAATTAAAAATGACTAACTTACCCGTAACTCTCTACTATATGGTACCCAGATACCCGGGACATGTAAGTTGGAGGGGTACCTCAGGGATTGCAGCACTGGTTGTACCACCCTGGATGCCCCCAATGTATAACGAGTCTCCCAGCCTGCCACTGCAGACTGGTGAAGCAGTCGTGTACTGCTGGCCTGACTTTGCCATTGAAAGCAGTGGCAAAGCCACCACGTCCCCTGTGCATCTGTGGAAGTCACCCCTCTGGCAGGCCTACCAAGTCCCAAGGGAATGTGCAACATATGACACCTGTAGGGCATTTAGTTTACAGGTTCTGACAGTAAAAATTCGAGACCGCCATTTTGACTGTGGAAAGGCTTGGTTGCCTGATTGGCGAGTGCAGGGCTATACGCTGAACCCCTAAGCTGTGCTAACTCCTGATCGGTGCGACCAAAGTGGGCACTTCAAGATATCAAACAACTCATTACATTAAGCTCAACTTGAATTTTAAATCAAAATTAATGTAACTTATTGCAGTGTGCAGCTTTTAAAAAGCTGCCACTTTGTTGCCTTCAAAACTCTTGTGCCTTCTCGGGCACACATGGAGCCTGTTCTACGAGACAGCTTTCTGCCCTCCTGGGGAGACGTGCCAACGACTCTCAGGAAGGGGAACAATGAGGGATTGCAGATCAGGGAGGTGTTACCTTCCTTCTGCAGGAAGCCACATAGGTATTAGCCCCAAAAGGCAGGCTCCAAAAGGAAGCCACCTTTGAAGGGCAAATGTGTAACACTACGGTGGAGGGCTACCCCATTGTTTAGGCAGACAGGTTGGCACGGGGAGCAGAGAGGGGAAACCAGTTACCAAACCGTTTTCCCCAAAGGTGAGCAGCCGTGCGGTAGCCACACCCCAGGAGAGGGCTAGTAAGGTCCACATAACAAGAGTGGGGTCTCATCATCTTGAGAGTGACCAGAATGGTGCATCCTAAGATGGCCAGGTGCCACACTCCCCAGGAAGTGGTCACCAGGTGGAAGGGAACCTTGGCTTCCAACTGCATCCTGTTCTGGGGGCATTTTCCAAGCATAAAGAGGGCACCCCTGGCACCTCGATTTCAGATCTCAACTGACCTGAAAGGATAGAAGAAGGTCAACCCTGCTGCACTAAGGGATCATCAAAGAGAGGCTGCACCGTTGAAGACAGCACCTGCTGCACCTGGTGGTTAGCAAAGAGAGGGACTGTGCCTGTCCTGTCCTGCACAAAGAGAAGTTATCTCTAGAGCCCACTGAAGCCTACTGGCGTCCTGTTCGCAGCACAGGAATACAACTGCTGAAGAAGCATGCTAGGCCAGGTTGGTAGCCCAAAGTCTTCAAGCCACTATCACTGTTGCCGTGCAGCACCTGAGACCAAGACCCGATGCACAGAGTTAAACTCGTGTTTGTTAAACCCTGGAGGGTGCAGAGCTAGAATATCGATGAATAAATATCGGTATACAGAAATATCGAGGTAAAAATATCGTGGATCAGAAATATAGATGGAAAAAATATCGTGGTCAAGAATATCGATTGTTAGGTAAGTAATATCGATTGCAAAAATATCGAAGTGTTAAATATCGTTTACAAAAATATAGTTGTTAAAAATATCAATTTATTATTAATGTTATGTATTTTAGTATTTTGTATGAGAATTGTTTGTATTTTTATTATGTGTTAAAATTTTATTAGTTAATATTTTTTTTTTTTTTTTAAATGAATTTTGCGTTTTTAGTTCCGTAGCGGGTTGTGGGTTTATAGGGGAATAGGGTGGGAAGTAATTTAATTATATAGATTTTATTTATTATTTATAGTAGTTAATAACTTTTTTTTAAATTGAATTTTGGGTTTTTAGTTCTGTAGCGGGTTGTGGGTTTATAGGGGAATTGGGTGGGAAGTAATTTAATTATATGAAATTTATTCAATAATTTACATTTATTCATAATTGTATAATTGTGATGTTATAGAGTTAAATGTGTAAATTCATTTATTAATAATTGTTTGATAATTAGTTGCTAATTAATTTAAATTAATTAATTATTAATTAATTATTGTAATTGTTTAATTAATTTTAGGTATGTGTTGTGGTGTTTATAGGTGTAAATGGTGGGAAGGGCGGGAAGTAATATATTTTTTATTGATGAATTATTAATTATTTGTTAATTAATTAGCATTAATTAATTAGTAATTATTAATTGTAATTGTGTAATTAATTTTAGGTGTATGTTGTGGATATTATAGTGTTAAACAATGTGTAATTAATGAATGTTTATTATCTTTTTTAATAATAATATATTTAAATTTCAATATTAATTATGTTAATAATGGAAATAAAATTTAATAAAAATGTTGATTTTTAATTTTTTTATTGGTGTGGTATCCAGCACTTTCCCTGCTTTTGCACTCACTGGAGTGGGAATAGTAATTTTTACCCCTCCGCTATCCAACACTTTCCCTACTGTTGCACTCACTGGAGTGGGAATAGTAATTTTTACACTTCCGCTATCCAGCACTTTCCCTGCTTTTGCACTCACTGGAGTTAGAATAGTAATTTTTACCCCTCCGCTATCCAGCACTTTCCCTGCTTTTGCACTCACTGGAGTGGGAATTGTAATTTTTACCCCTCCGCTATCCAACACTTTCCCTACTGTTGCACTCACTGGAGTGGGAATAGTAATTTTTACCCCTCCGCTATCCAACACTTTCCCTGCTTTTGCACTCACTGGAGTGGGAATAGTAATTTTTACCCCTCCGCTATCCAACATTTTCCCTACTGTTGTATTTATTGTGTTGCGGAATGTATGTTTTATTTTTATTTTAATGTGTTAATTAATTATAGAATGTTTTATTTTAATTTTAATTATTGATATATGTATATATTTTATTTTTATATAATTTAAAATGTTTATAAATTAAATAAAGATAATAGTTAATAAAGTGTATTTAAGCAGATATATGTATATGTACACATTTTTGTGTTTATATTTTTTTAAATTAAGTTTATTTGTTATATTTAGTTAAAATATATATGAAATGTAATTTATTTTGTTAAAAATATTAATATTATTTAATATATTTTATTTAAGTTATATATATCTTTTCAGTCGATATTTTTACATCTATATTTTTTACTTCGATATTTTTGTTTCGATATTATTGTACTTACCTGTTTTATAGGGAGTCGATATTTTTGTATTCAATATTTTTACATCAATATTTTTGTTATCTATATTATTTACATCGATACTTAATCAGGGAACCCCCTGGAGTGCTGTCGGAGAGCTGCTGAGACCCTCAGAGGATGAGTTATCAACTCAGGAAGGATTAACCTGTGACCGCGACACCAGGCGACTGGTATTCCAGCAGTGATTGGACTTCTGCCAGCCTGGAGAGGACTTCGAGGGATGTCATACCTCTGACCAGGGCCAACTCAACCAGCTTAGGGACCAAGGAGTGCTCGCAGCAAGACCCCCGTTGACCGCGTTGCATCTTCAGCATCCTTCATACTTACATTAGGACCACTCCATAGAAATCCATCGCAACACGGATAAAGTGCCTGGAACTGCTTGAAGACTGCTTTTTCTGTGAAAGTAACTGTTTCTGAGGACCTTGCTGGTCCCCCTGACTAGCTCCCTGCTCGAGCCGGTCGCCCCAAGTAACTCTACCCGACCACATCAACACTTTCCCAAGTTTTCCTTGAAAAAGTTTCTAAGTGTCAATTTGCTGAATTCACCAATGCATATTCGCGGTTGAGTGAAATGCTTTGATTTATTTGTGTAAATTCCACATCTCCAGAACCCTCTGGCGGATCATTTTCATTGTGGTGTCTTCATCATCATAAAAATATAGTCTATTTTTATAAATTGCTGTTGGATTTTTTTAAGTGCCATGTCGATTTCTGCTTCAATTGTTTAGGTACTGTTTAAATGCCTAACCCTTGTTCCTCGGTGTAAGCCTTGCTGCTCAGTGCCATAGCTACTCAGGGTTGAGCTGAGGGTTTGACAGACTAAACCAATTGGACTTAAAGGGGGTTGGTAAGTGTATTATATGGTGAGGTTGCACAACCACACCACTTAATACACCCCATTTCCTCACAATAATAATAAAATGCATGGTATAGGTGAAAAGCTTGCTATTTAAAAAAAAAAACGTCCAGCAGCAAACATCAATGTTTCTTTATTTAATTTCTTATTGCACACCACACTTACGATGCAGCATGTTTTCATTTTGTGGCACATGCTTGCAATAAAATTTACAAAAATAACCATTGCACAAGCCAGCCAGGGTCAGACATACTGGCTTTGCCAATGATTGTTTCTAATTTGTAGGCTGAAGAGGACTCGCTGTCAACATCATGTATCTCAGGAGTGATTAACGTCTTAGACAGGTAAATAGATATTTATGAATAGGCGGATAGAGAGTGGTTGCGGAAATGGCCATTTTATGTTTTCAGATGGACTGTGCCTTTTCCATGTTCGGTGGTTAGTTTTTGTGGGCACAGCTTTGTTATTGGAATAGTATAGTTCTAGAGCTCTCTACATCTCATTGCAATTTGACTCCAGCTACAGTCCAGGGTGAAAGAATGGTGATTGATGTAAGTATCAGCCACTGTCATCCATGTAAACATGGAAAATATTTATATACTTCCAGTGGGGATAGGCATGCAGGCATTGTACTACTGGCGCTTGTGCTGAAGGCATATAAATCATTGGTTCTCCTTCTCTTTCCTGGAAATAGGCAAATCTTGTTCTGCTCACTGGTTGGAGTGATGCACGGTTTAGCACATTTAATTTACAGAAGGTCAAGAAGCCAGATATTTGAGTAGGTCCATTAAGATCTAGATGATGGCTCCCAAAATTAGAGTTTGTCAAGAACACTTTGTTTTTATTTAGTTGTTATTTTTAGGACTGATGCTTACACAAAAGGCTGGAGACTCACAAGACAGGTATGAAGGTGGTGTGAAATCTAAGCTCACTATCGATTACAATCATTTGACAGTATGTACTTACCTAAAACTGTTGACATTTTTTTGTATTATTATTAATCATTTATATAGCGCAACTATCACCCAACGGGCATCTTGGTGCTGGTAACTCTCAGTAAAGAGGGGAAAGGCTATTAAAAAAGGTAGCACTGTGCCACTCTACTTTAACCCTCTATTTCCAGGGGAAGAGCCAGATCTTTAGACGTTTCCTGATACTCAACAGGTCGGTGTTGGTTCAAAGGGAGAGTGGGAGGTCATTCCATAGTTGAGCACCTTTTTCCTGGAAGGTTCTAACTCCAAGTCCTGTCTTTCTGAAAGAAGGAACAGATACTAGGCCGGCATGGGAAGAGGTTCGTGCAGGCCTATAGAGTTCAACTTTCTGTTGAAGAGCTTTGGGTCCCGTGCCATTTGCTGGCCTATGTAGTATGCATAAAGCATTAAAGATGCACCTTTCTTTTACTGGCAACCAGTGAAGTTCCTGCAGTGTCCCAGTTGCAGAGTCCTGCCTTCCTTTGTTTAGTGCAAGCTTGGCAGCCAACACCCGAATGCTCATGAGCCGTTTGAGGCCAAATCATAAGCATTTATGACTCCTAAAGGAGTACTATAAGAGTACTATTACACATACTCACATCTTCCTCTGTGAACTGGCCCTGAAATGTCCAACTCTCTTTTAGTAATGGTGCAAGCAGGGCACAGCCCTTACCATTTGTACTACATGTGTATGAATATTCCCTGAATATTCCATTTGAGATTTTTGAGGCCAATTTATGAAGGCATTTATGAGTACATGAAGGAGTACTATGAATGTACTACTTCCCATACTCATAAATGCCTTTGCACACTGCTCCCCTAGTGTGCTAAGATAGCACAGGTCAATGTCAAATATTTAAATGAGACGTACCTTTGAACCCTGATGGCCCGCGGAATCCGGGAAAACCTCGAGGGCCAGGTGGGCCAGGAAGACCTTCCACTATAGATCCAACTCCAATGACGGGACCTGTTTGATAATATACAACAAAACAAAAAATTCAAGGCATCATTTTTTTTAAGAACTCCACTACATGAGCTAATATTGTCTCAAGAAGAAAGCAAAAATTGCCTTTAGAGGCTTAAGACAGCTGTTATCTGGGGGAAATGGCAGGAATAGCCTACATAACGGGTGTTTATTTTTGGAAGGAACCTGAAATATTCCTCATAAATGTCTTTAGCAATTGTGGTGCAAACCGAAATTTCTAAAAGAATGTATTACTGTGAATAAAGCCCAAGAACATGTTAAGAGTGCACAATTATGTTCTAACAATGCACTGAAAAAAACTACTTACCTTCAGTGACACCTTTTATTGTAGACACTCTCCTAGACGCAGCTTCCTTACCTTAGAATTATCCGCAGGTGTCAGATTGCATCTGGAATTTTTTTGTGAGCAATATCCCTGCGCGCTGGTAGGTGGTGTCGTTCGGCTCCGTGTGACATTGTACGCGCCGGAAGTGACGTGCGAGGTGTCAATATAGGCGCCACCCCTGTGTGCTGACGTCAGTTTCTTTTCATGACTTTCCACGCCAGGAGCATAAAGCCACGACGAACACTGACCACTGGTGTAGAAAACTAGGGCCCTGAATGGGGAAAGCCCTGTCCCTTAAAATCCCTTCGTAGACCGAGGAGGATGAGTGTGTTGGTAAGGAATCTGTGGCTAGATAGAGCTTCTACCAAGTAGGGCACTATCAAAGAAAAGTAACTTGTTCATCTGATAGAGACTTCTAGCTACAGATTCCTTACCTTAGAATAGATACCCAAGCAATACCTCCCGGGAGGTGGGTCTGCAAAACAATTTCACACTAAGAAGTCCTGCAGCACCGAACAGGCAAAATTCCCAACCCTCTGAGTGTCCAGGCAGTAGGGCTTGGTAAGCTTGTGCAGAGATGCCTATGTTGCTGTCTGGCAGATGTCCAGGACTGGAACTTGACATGCTAAAGCAGTGGTCGCAGCCTTAGCTCTGGTGGGGGATTGCTTCTTTGCCAATGTGTAGCAGATTTTAATGCAGAGCATGATCCATCTGGAGATGGTCCGCTTCTGCATGGCCTGTCCCTTCTTTGCTCTGACATACACCATGAAGAGTTGGTCGTCCACCTGGAACTCTTTTGTGCAGTCAAGGTAGAACAACAATGCTCTTTTTGGTCACGTCAGTGAAGTCGCTCCTCTTCTTGGAGGCATGTGGTGGAGTGTAAAAAATAGGCACGGTGATAGATTGGCCTACATGAAAGGGAGTGAAAAGGTTCAATAGAAAGGAAGCTCTAGTGTGAAGAACTAGCTTTTCTGGGTAGATGGTTAGGTACAGAGGCCTGAATCACTAAGATTGATGCTCAGTGACCCTCGGGACAAATGTTATTGCCACCAGGAAGGCCGCCTTGATGAGAAAGAGTCTGAGGGGACAACTGTGTAATGTCTCAAAGGGACCGCACATTAGAAAAGTTAGGACCAGATTAACATCCCACTGAGGCATGAGAAAGGGCGAAGGTGGAAATGTGTTGTAAACCAATCAAGAACCTATTTACAACAGAGGATTTAAAGAGGGATGGCTGACAATCGCAGAAAGGCTGAGATGGCAAAAAGATAGCTCATTAGGCAGAGCCCTGCTGTGCAAGAGAAATGATAAAGAGAAGGACCTGAGAGGGGAGCAGAAAGAGGGTCAACTTATTTCTCTGGACACAATGCCACAAACTTGCCCCAGCAGCAGGCGTATACAGTCTTGGTGGAGGAACGCTTGGCTGCCATGAAAACAGTGCAGACTTCAGGCGGAAAGTCGAAGCGGACAACTGTCACCGCTTAATCTCCACGCATGAAGGTGCAGCGTTGACAGGTTCGGGTAGAGAACCCTCCCCTGCTGCTGCAACAGAAGATCCTCCCGAAGGGGCAGCCTAATTGGAAGACCAATGGCCATGCTCAACAGCTCGGCATACCAAACTCTCTCAGCCCAGTCCAGAGCCACAAGAATGACTTGGGCCGTGTCGTTCCTGATCTTCTTGAGAACTGTAGGAAGCTGGCTCTTTATATGATATACCAAAAAGAAATATATCGTGCAAAGAGTCCAGGTGTTCCCTTACTAGTGAACAGGGGCCTTCTCTAGCAATCCCAAGGTGCTTTTCTAGGGGGTGGTGTGGTCAAGCAGCCTTAGGCATATCAGAGAGGAGTGTTGGAGATCTGCAAATACACACAATAGTCAATAAATGATGTGCAAGACACAAGCAGGAGATCCACACCAATTTATAAAAATAACACATCTTTTTTATATTTAGGCACCAGAATCAATATGATCAGGTAGGTACGTTTTTCAGTGGAAATACTTTTGCATTTAAAAAGTCGACAGTGCATTTTTCAGAAGCTACAATGTTATCCTATGAGAGGAAAAAGAAGTACGCCATTCAGGTACAGTACAGCAACTTACGGGACCAATCTCCAAGACTTAAGGTGAGTGGTGGGCAAGGTCCAAGGCAGCACCAGCAAGCCACTACCAGCTGCACTAGGGCGGCCGGGTTCAGGGGTGCAAAATAGCGTTGGGGGCCCAATGTTATTCTATGGGGATTGGTCTTTGCGTAAAGAGGCTGCAGGCTTGGAGTGAGAGGCCAGTCTGGCTGAACCAACAGACAAAGTCAGGCCTCACGATGCTCGGAGACGTGGGGACACCTTTTGCCCTATTCTCCCCGGACCAGAGGCGACGGGTGCAGAGGTATCTTCAGGCGTTGGGTTTTCCTGACCAGGAATAATCGTGGAAGGGGGGGGCCTGCGAACAAAGGCTGTAAGCGACATTGGGAGTCCACGGGGAGGGACACCACATGGGACTCGGTCTCTGGAGGGCACCATTGGCCCACTTCAACTCGGGCTTGGAGCGATGGGTGCAGTGGCGTCAGGTTTTTGCGGTCTTGGAGTACTCTCAACTCTCTTTGGATGCCTGCAAGATGCAGGGAAGCAGCTCCACTGCTCCACAGTAGTTCTTGGTACCTGGGTGAAGTGCTGGCAGGTCTCCCAGGCTTTGGAGACACAGCAGCTGCAGGACAAGTCGTCTTATGGTGCAAGCACCAAAGAAGCAATGCCCGGTACACCCACCCGCCGCATACGAGGACTACTGATGCAGCAGTGCACAGGAAGAGGTAGCTGTGCTCCTACAGGTCAGATCCATCCTCCCTCCACGTGTGGAGAAGCTAAGACCCACCAGAGCAGCACAACACCAATACCTGGGGTACTGTTCCCCTCGCAGCAACCATGGGTTGTTGTACCCAGACCAGACACCAAATGCCAAGGAAACCCAACCTGCAACTCGAAGGACTTCAAAGATAGTGGGACCCACACAGAGTTACTCAGCGATCCTGTTTTTCCCTTTTCTGCAGAACAAAGACAAAGAAGTGAGTCTTTGACCGCTGCCACCCGACGCCTCCAAGTACCCCTGCACCCGCGCTTCACAGCCCGAGTCCAAGGGAGTGACAGTGCCAACAGGGTCCCCAGACACTCAAGATCCAAGCCCACCCTTTGGTTTACCCAGACTGGGCTACCAGTTGCCGCCTGCAGTCTCTTTCTGCAGGACCCCTCTAACCGCAGTGACTCCAGCACAGGAACCCGATGCCAAAAGACACCACTGCACCCGAGCCCCACAGCCTGAGGAGAAGTGGACCAATGGTGTCCCCCGTAAGACATCTCAGCATCCGGACAATCCAGAGCCTGCCACGTGTCCTGTTGGTGTGGCCTTGGACCTTGCCCTATACTCATCTCAAGTACCTGAGAACAGTTGCTGTTAAGTGTCTGAATGCAGTACATGTTTTCCCCCATAGGATAACATTACCGCTCCCAAAAACTGCACTGTCAACTTTTAAAAACTGTACAAATTCATACTTGAAAAGTACTTACCTGATTCCGATGATCTTGGGATCTACATTCATATAAAAGTATGTGTTATTTTGGTGTCTGATTTCTTTATTGAGTGTGTGTCTCACCTACTGCCTATATGTGTGCAATAAATGCTTAATACTACCCTCTGATTAATATCGTGAGTAAATAAAAAAATAAACCTAGTTGAATATTCATTGAATTAATGGGAGAACTGGTTGTGATGCCTTTCTTGGGGTCCGGGTACAGTCAGAGACTACTGGGCCTTGTCTGCTGTGGCCAATGCCAGTGTCCTTGGACCACAGTATTATTGCACTCCAAATTGGATGACCTTTGAGGCACTTCACTCTTTCAGTATGGCAGTGATGTGTATTCAAAGTTGAGTGGTTCAGAATACAGTGGGAAACAACAGATAACAGTCAATTACTTCAAATAAAAAGAAAGACTATAACAATTACATGAAGAAGGTAAGTAAAATATTATGGTAAGAAACGAATGCACTTACAATACAATAAACAAAGAAAACCAGAATATCCTACCACTTACAACTCCAAATGTCTTACTGCTCCGTCCCACTAGACGGTACAATGCTTTTTAAGAAAAAAATATTGACCAATGTTAGCCCACGTGTGATCCTTCAAATCGATTCAAATTACATTGGAATCCCTTTAGAAAACATAGTGATGATGCATGGGATGCAGAAAGGGATACTGGTATCAAGACTCTACTTTAAAGTAGTCACATGTGACATTTAAAAATCACAAATGCCGAAACCCAAAAACAGACCACCAAAACAAGGTCGACAACCAGATGGAAAGAAAGTAGTAGGGGCTCCTGCTGGTGCCTTTGGTTGTCAGGTGTCCAGTCACTAGAGTCTGGCTGGGACAGAATCCAGATAACGGGAATAACTAAAATATTGGAATGAAAATAACAAAAAAACTATTGCATTCTATGTAACATGCTTCTATGAGATAAACAATGTAATGTATCATGATTAAATGTACTTTTGAGACATAAAATTGTCCCTTAAGTACTGCAAACCAAGCACCCCATAAGAAACGGAATAGTACACCAATCAGTGAATAGCATAAGGTGAAAGAAAAATACTTTTCTATGCAGACTCGTAGCCCACTCTGAATATTTTAAAGAATCTGTGACAGCTGGTCTTAGAATAGCTGCGTTTTCAGGCCAAATCTAATAACGGACCATTTTAGCTGTCAAAACTAGGACTCCACTTACTAAAGGGGACGAATTGCAAGGTGCAGATAAATAGAGAATGCACATTATCATTTTGCCACATGCCATACATATGCCAACTCTTCTATTGACCTGTGCCAATATATAGCAAGTTCTTAGCAGTAATTGTAGCCAGATTACATCTGAAAGTCCAAAACTCGCTAGTGATTTTCCCCTGCAAGAAACTTTGAGAAAATGAGGATCGCGGTTGGTAGTTCCAGCCATTTTTAAGAGCTCTGCAAGAAGAAGAGACTATAGAACCAGGGTTGTGATTAAGAATACACTCAGCTGCAACTAACTTCTTGAATACCAACCATAACAGGCATGAAAAATAGGAACACATTAGAAGTTCAAAAATGGGCTCTTACCAACAATTAAACACACAAGCCAACTGATGTAAACAAAGAGTGAAACTTCAAATCTAAGCCAGCGTTGAAACCACCACAAAACTTCTGGTACTGTAGACAATGGATGGGAAAGAAAACCAAGAACTCTGGTACAGAAATGTTGTACTTAAACACAAGCCATCAACAATATGTCCGCCATCTTGCCTTGATACCAAGCTCCAAAACACATAACATGGAAGTAATCCTGCAACTGAACTGCAGGCAATGCATGCTGTTTCTGTGCCAATACATTCGGAAAATGACATAAGTCTCCTTGGGGGTTCACCACTGTACAGATTCTACCCACTCGGTGGACTGTCCTAAACCACCAGCCAAATTAGAATAAAAGAACAGACAAACAGCAAAGCACTTGCCCCAGCAGTGCTGTCTGTCTTCCGACTGACATACAAACACGCGTTTTTAAGCTAACAGTGAGGAGAGGAGGGCAAGTACTGCTGGACCGCAGACACAACACTGTAGCGGAGGAGGGCCCTCCAGACACTTAACGTCAAAGTCACCAAAGCACTTCAAGCAAGTATATCGCCCAAAAGAAGTAAAGGTCTTGACTGCGTTCTGTTGCTCATTGAAAAAATTAAATTTTTGCTTCAATTATTTTTCTTTGAGTTTTCTCATATTTCTTGTACTACAATTCTTCGAATGCAGTATATGTTTCTTCTGCATCTCCTAAACCAGTCCCAGCAGCGTAAGATCCACTTTATGCACTCTTCCCTTATCCTGTAGAACATTTTCATGAATTGATCGAGAACTGAGGATACGGGGAGATGACTTACCTGGGAGTCCGGGCAGACCTTGCTCTCCCGGGGGCCCCAGAAGCCCATCGTTGCCTGGACGTCCACTGGTTCCAATCTCTGTTCTTCCCGGGTCACCTCTTTCTCCCTTTATCCCTGTAAGACCTGGGAATCCCTGTGTACCAGGAGGACCTTTATAAAAAGACATAGAAAAGATTCAGAAATTGATTGTGCCGATTAATTTCATTATTCACCGAATCTTGGTATTTAACCAATTCCTTGAAATTACCCTTACAAATAACAGGCATTGGCTTAGCAGAAAAGTCTCGCCTTTGGTACATATTGACTTTGCCAATGGTATCTAGCCATGCTGTGCAGCATGGCTAAGGAATTTAGGTGAGACCTAAAATATGTTTGTTATTTTTAAGCACACCTCCTTTGATCTTTTGAGGAACACATTTTCGAATTGCAAGGTTAAAATCATGATGTGAATGACTTCCAGTAATGTCAACCTACTCCCGGCAGAAAGTAATGGCCTGCACAAAATCACAAAGCAGTCAGAGGTAATAAACTTCATATGTGCAATACATCAGTTAATCAATGGGAATTGAGAAGATGGAGACTTAACATTAACTTGCATGGTCTATCTGAACAGTTCCACTTAGATTTAAAATAAGGTCTTTGGAATTAGAGTGACGAGCATGACAGTGCTCTGGGAGACAGTCAGTCACAGCAAGGAAGGGAGCACTTACAACCAGCTACACACTTAATTATCACCTAAGCAGTAATATCTAGGTTCCGTAGGTATGGCAACCAACCTCTTACAAGGGACATCTAAACTCTTTGAAATATAAACATAAAACATGTTTTTCTTACTGTTAACGTTTTAACTTCTGCAAGATTTACCAGTTAAAATTTCTTCCATTATATTGTGTTTCTTAGTACGCCCTTTTATTGCTATTCTAGGGTATAAAAGCACCTTTCAAACTCTGAAGCATGAAATTACATCGAGGAAAAACAGGAGCTGCAGTGCGAGAGACAAAGGTGTGGAGAGAGATGAGTCCATTTGTGTTCACTTTCAACCAAACAAAAATTAAAATATTTACTTTAAAGGGCATACAAACCGCACATCCTACGCCAACGACACCCAGCTCATCTTCTCCCTCACCAAGGACCCCATCACCACCAGACTCAACTTCCAGGAAGGAATGAAAGACGTCGCATCCTGGATGAGCAGCAGCTGCTTAAAGCTCTACTCAGAAAAGACAGAGGTCCTCGTCATCCGACCCTCCCCCTCTGCATGGGACAACTCCTGGTGGCCAACCGCCCTCGGCAGCCCCCCCGCCCCCACAGACCTCGCTCGAAACCTCGCCATCGTACTCGACTTCTCCCTCTCCATGACCCGACAGGTCAACGCAGTCGCCTCAACCTGCTTAAACACCTTCTGCATCCTCCGAAAGACCTTCAAATGGACCCCCTCGAATCAAGGAAGACTGTCACCCACGCCCTCGTAACCAGCAGACTGGACTACGGAAACGCCCTCTACGCCAGGATCGACAAGTCTCTGCTTCGCAAACTCCAGACCATACAGAACACCGCAGCCAGACTAGTCCTCGGCATCCCACGACATGAACACATCACCCAGCACGTGCGTAACCTCCACTGGCTACCCGTCGAGAAAAGAGTAACCTTCAAGATACTCACCCACACCTACAAATGCCTCCACAACACCGGACCCCAATACCTCAACGACAGAATCTCCTTCCACGTATCCAAGAGGAACCTCCGATCCGCCAAACTCGCCCTCGTCGAACCCCCGTGCATCCGCAGAGCAAGAACAGGTGGAAGAACCTTCTCCTACATCGCTGACAAGACCTGAAACGAGCTGCCGATCAACATCAGACGCCCCCCTATCCTGCACATCTTCAGGAAGACCCTCAAGACCTGGCTCTTCGACTGACCGGAGCTGTTCCCCCTCCCCCCCCCCGGCGCCTTGAGACGCTCACGGGTGAGAAGCGCGCTTAAAAACTCCGATTGATTGATTGATCCTGTCCTACTCACTTCCTGTTTCAGGATTTAAATGTTGTGCTTGAAAAGGAAGACAGACTATATAACCATAATGCTTCCAAACACGAATGGAATTATTTTTTCACGTGGAAGTCCGGTATAAGCTGCCTTCTTTGATGACCAGAAATCACTCCTTAGTATTAAACAATATTTCAAAAGCCCCAGAACCACTAAAACTTTGAAAAAATAAAGGTAACACACATGCAGAGGTTTCTGTGAAGGCTGCTTCATGTAAGCTATTCAAGTTCAATGAAAAAATATGTTGTACCTGAGATAAGTTCCCCTACTTACGGAGTATTCAGCCAAAAAAGGCCACATTTTAAAGCCGCAGGCAATGTGGTCTAGTGGCTAAATTGCCAACTGGAACGAGGGAACAGGAGCCCTAATCTGCCATCCATTCTTGACCAAATTGTGTGACCTTTACCCCATCACTGCATCTCTAAAATGCTTAGTTTGCTTTTGTGAAAAATCTTACACCTCCGTTACACATTTCCCATCAGCAGGTAAAAACCTGAGATTTGCATATTTAACTTCCCTTTGTGGCACCAAGAGCAAGCACCTGCAGATGTGAAACAAGCACCCAAAACTGGCTCTAGTGAAACCATTTTCTCTTCTTTGTGCTAAGGGTGACTGTTACATGGCAAACTGCATTTTTATGAAACGAGACGGAAAATATAGGTCTTACCTGGAATGCCAGCTGGGTAGCCAGGTGGGCCAGGCGGTCCAGGTGGCCCACTAAATCCTTCATCTCCAAAAGGGCCTTTTAGCCCTGGATATCCAGGATCACCAGGAGGACCTATAAATAGCACAGATGTTAAGCACACAGGCCAGGAAGTATAACGTAGTTCACAAAATGTAATGACAGTGACAGTGTTGAAATCCAGCTAATACGAACACAACTTTTTTAGGTCTACCATTGGCCAAGACCTTTTATATTTGCTAAAGAATGATATGCTATACGTACTTACAGGGGCTTCCGGTTGGCCATTCATCCATTGGTCTGTAGCAGTGTCACTCACAATTTGCTTCCACCCACCACAGTATACAGGATGGGGCACAGGGTTAGCCCACTCCAGCCACTGTTTATGTGACTGAGTGATGGCATTCTATTCTTAAATATATACATTTTAATTTTAGACAATGCTTTACTTGGGCAAGGGAACAGCAGATCCCCCAACATTGCTACTGAGCCACTAGTGCGTCTTAATAAAAAACATTCACAGAGAAAATAAGCATTGGGAAAGCCAAAAGGCTGGCAGCCAAGGCAATGCCTATTGGCTTTGCCATTATTTGTTTCCGATTGCCCTCAGAGTTTAGGTAGCTCACTGCTGATAGGAGTAAAGAGTCCTCCACAAAGTGTTTTTCTCGCTTGCTGTTTTCCTGATTTGCAGGGAATGGTACTGTATGGTGGTGTCTGGCAGCAAAGGGCCCATCAGGAAGTGCTTCTTCTCTCTTGACATGTCCCTGGCTGCTGGCGAAGGCATTGTACGGTGGTACATGGGAGTAAAGAGCCCCTGACAAAGCATTTTATCTCTCTTCCCAGGCTTTCTATCGACGGTGTTGTATGGCGAGCGCATTGCAACCTCTAGAACTAAAACCCAATCACTGCGGACCAAAACTAACCAGACCTTTAGATTGGGCTTTAAAGTAAAACAGACTTTATTGCTGCTGAAAAATACACCCAAGGGATAACTCTGGCTAAAGTGCTCAAAATTGAATTAAATAAAGTGTTATCACTGAGGGGTGGGATTGGGAAAACATTTCTGTTCTTTAAGGGAACTGGACACCTTGTTTTTAAATTATGTTTGTGATTATCAGATCTAATGTCCAATCCCGATGGATTATTTATTCTTCCCAATGCAAGGTAAATGATTTTAGTTGTTGTAGTGTAAATGACCTGTATTAATCTAGGCAATCCAATTTTTAAATGAAACATCATTTGGGAATGGTTCTCTGCTACAGTAAGTGATAGGCACTTTGGTTTTCAAAGTCTGTGTTCCGTGTGTGAAAACGTATAGTTTCTTACCTGTCGGTGTAGTTTTGCAGCTTGAAGACTTTCTGGATTCACTATGCTGTGCATTATTCCACCATCTAGTGGTTGGGTCCGGAATTGTTGTATTTCTTCTCTTTTTTTTCTTTTCGTGGCCCAGGTGGGCGTCGACATACCACCATTTGGTGCTCTTCGTGACGTCGACGCGCTTCCTCCGGAAGCTCCCACCTTTGGTCGCCATCTTCGAATTCTTTTTTTTTTTTTTTTGTCTTGTCCTTTACTAGTTTTCCTCCTGTTTTAATAGCCTTCCTCCTGTCTCATCTTTCTTGCGGAGGAGGGTGGGATCGCTAGTGAATCCAGAAAGTCTTCAAGCTGCAAAACTACACCAACAGGTAAGAAACTATACGTTTTGCAGCATGAATCTTTCTGGATTCACTATGCTGTGCATAGACTTTGTAGCGGTTTGCTAGGTTTGTGGTGGCTGGGTGGAAGATGAGCGTTGGTTACTGAATATGTGTTGTAAGACCTTCTGTCCCACTTGTGCTTCCTTGTTCATCTGAATATCAACGCAGTAGTGCTTAGTGAACGTGTGCACTGAGGACCATGTTGCTGCTTGGCAAATGTCTTGAATCGGTGTATTTGCTAGAAACGCAATTGCTTTGCTCCTTGTAATTCTTGCCCTGCTTGTTTGTGGCAGAATTGTATGGTTTGTGCAATCCATTGTGCAATGGTATTTTTGGTAACTGGTCGTCCCAAAAAACTGCTGGCAAAAGACACAAAGAATTGCTTTGTCTTCCTGCATTCTTTTGTCCTTTCTATATAGTGCATTACTGCCCTCCTGGCGTCCAGGGTGTGTAACGCCTTTTCTGTGCTTGTGGTTGGTTTTTGGAAAAAACTTGGTATTTGTATTGTCTGGTTTATGTGGAACCTTGACACCACCTTTGGCATGAAATGTGGGTCTGTTCTCATTACGATCCTGTCATTGTGTATTTGTAGGTAGGGCTCTTGTAGTGTTAGCGCTTGTAATTTGCTTACTCTTCGTAGCGATGTGATAGCTACTAAGAAGACTGTCTTTAGCGTGAGCATATGCAGTGTTGTCTTATGAATAGGCTCAAATGGTGCCTTCATCAATTGAGTTAGCACTACGTTGAGGTTCCATGCTGGAGGTGGCATTCTGTTTGGCGGTGCGATTCTTTTTGCCCCTTCTAGAAATCTTTTTACTACTTGGGAAGTGAAGAAACTCTTCCCTGTTTCTCCTCTTGTGTAAGCCACTATTGCCGCTAGGTGCACCCGTAGTGATGTGTAGCTTAGTTTATTTTGTAGTAGATGTGTTAAGTATTTTAGTACTGTTGATTCCTTGGTAATTCTTCTTTGTAGTTTCTCCCTAATGCACCATTCGGAGAATCTTTTCCACTTTGCTATGTAGCACTCCCTTGTGGTAGGCCTCCTCGCCTCTCTTAGCACCGCCGTTGTGCTTGCTGGTAGTTTGAGGTGTGCAAACTCTAGGTCTTCAGGAGCCATGCTGCCAGGCTGAGTCTCTCTGGCTCTGGGTGTAGCACCCTTCCATTTTGCATCGTTAACAGGTCCTTTCTTGTGGGGAACCTGTGTGAGGGTGCTTGTGCCATCTCCATAATCTGTGAGAACCAGGTTTGTCTGGCCCACTGAGGTGCTACCAGTATTAGCGTCATGTTGCTGACTCTGCATTTGTTTAGTACCCTGTGCAGCAGTGGTATCGGTGGAAAAGCGTAGGCAAATGTCCCTGACCAGCTTATCCATAGCGCATTCCCTAGGGACCGTTTGCACGGTTGCCTGGATGCGAAGTCTTGGCATTTTGCATTTTGGCGTGTTGCAAATAGGTCTATTTGCGGAGTTCCCCATTTGTGGAATATCTTCTGGATTTCTTGATGATTGATTTCCCATTTGTGGGATGCTGACGTCTGTCTGCTGAGTCTGTCTGCTTCCACATTGTCCTTTCCTGGTAGATGTATTGCTAGCAAGTCTATCTGTCTTGGAATTGCCCATCTCCATATTTCCTGTGCTAGCACTGATAGTGTCACTGATTGTGTTCCTCCTTGTTTGTTGATGTAGAACATGGTGGTTGTATTGTCTGTTTGGATTAGTACCCTGTGTCCGTACAGTTGTTTCTGAAAGGCTTTTAAGGCTAGGAACACTGTCTTCACCTCTAGGTAGTTGATGTGTTTTATCCCATCTTGTTGTGACCACAATCCCCTTACCTTGAGGGTGTTTGTGTGCGCTCCCCACCCCATCTGGGAGGCATCTGTTGTGATGGTCACTGTTAGAATTGGTTGTGTGAATGGTTTCCCTTGTGTTATGTTCTTCTTGTTCCACCATGCTATTTCGTGCTGTACTGTTTGCGTGACAACCACTAGATCTTCCCAACTCCCTGTTGCATGTGACCATTGTTGTTGGATCCATTCTTGGAATGGTCTCATGTGGAGGCGGATATTTGGGACCAAATGTATGCATGACGCCATCATTCCCATCAGTTTGCCCACTGTCCTCACTGTCAGAGCTTGCCCCTTGTGGTAAAGACGTGTCTCCTTCAATATTGCCAAAGTTATGTTTGTGCTCGGAAACACTTTGCCCTGTATGGTGTTGATCTCCGCCCCTAAGAATATCTTCACTTGTTCTGGTTCTATTGATGATTTTCCCCAATGGATTGAAAACCCTAGTTGGACTAGTGTTTGTATGACCTCTTTCATGTGCCGCTTGCATTGGTTGTACGAGCTTGCTTTTACCAGCCAGTCGTCGAGGTAAGGGTATACATGTATTCCTTGCCTCCTTAAGTGTGCTGCTACTGCTGCCAGGCATTTTGTGAAAACCCTTGGTGCGGACTTGAGTCCGAATGCAAGCACCGTGAACTGGTAGTGAGTCTTGTTGATCATAAACCTTAGTAAATGTTTGTGTTTGTTGTTGATGGGGATGTGCAAGTAAGCGTCCTTTAAGTCGATGGTTGCCATGTAATCCCCTTCCTGTAACTGGGGTATTACTTCTTGGAGAGATGTCATTTTGAATTTTTGAGTCTTTATGAACTTGTTTAAGAACCTTAGATCCAGAATTGGTCGTAATGTTTCGTCCACCTTTGGTATGAGGAAGTAGGTGGAGTAGACACCCTTGTTCCGCTCTCTGTATGGCACTATTTCTATGGCCCTTTTCTTTAGAAGTTCCTGTGCTTCTTGCAGTAGGTGAGAACGCTCCCTTGCTGAGTGTACTCTGCTTTTTGGTCTTTTGCTTGGAGTTGGTTTTTCTAGCTCTATACAGTAACCGTATTGTATGAGGTTTAGTATCCATTTGTCTGATGTGATCTTCCTCCACTCCTGGAAGAAGTATTTTATCCTGCCTCCTACTGGTGTTGTGTGCTGGAGGAACTGTTGTTGGTCTTGAGTTAGTTCTTGTTTTTGTGTTATCCTTAGCTGCACCCCTAGCGATGTTGACTGGGTGTGCGTTGGTCCTACAGCAGAGTCACTTGGATGTGGGTTGTTGACCCCCTCTCTGTCCGTTTCCTCTGCCTCGTGCGCGCCCTCGAAAGGATTGTCCTTGGGGCTGGTACTGCCAGTTTTGCTGCTGTTGCCCCTGTTGTTGGCCCTGGTTATCCCCTTGGTAACCTTGTTGGAAGGTTTGGTGAGGTGCTACAGGTTGGTGGTTCCCCCTACCCGCTGGCCTTCTTGAAGGCGTTCCTCTTCTCATACCTCTGAACTGTAGTGCCCCCATGGACCTAGCTGTCTCATTGTCCTTCTTGAGCTGATTCAGTTTCTCGTCAACTGGAGCACCGAAAAGCTGTTCCCTGTAGAAGGGTGTGTTGAGGATGTTGTTTTGTACTTCAGTCTTGAAGCCTGAAATCCTTAGCCAGGCATGCCTTCTCTCTGTTACTCCCAGCATCATCTGCCTGCTTGATGTCTCCGCTGCATCCAGGGCCGACTTCAGACATGTATTTGCCATGTTCTTTCCTTCCTCTACCAGGTGGCTCACCCTTCTCTGGTATTGCTCTGGTAGGTGTTTTAGGAGTTCACCCACTTCTTCCCAGTGCTGGTATGCGTGTCTGTTGATGAGCGCATTGGAATTGGCAATGCGCCATTGGATCGCCGCACTCCTTTCCATCTTCCTCCCCATTAGGTCCATTCTCCTGCTCTCTTTGTCTGGAGGTGGTCCTGTATTTGTGGGTATATTTGCCCTCTTCCTAGCCGTGGATGTGATGATTGAATCCGCTGGTACGGATCCCTTAATGTACATAGGGTCCTTAGAAGAGTGTTTGTACTTCTTCTCTGCCCTTGGGGTTACTGCTTTACACATAGCAGGTTCCTTGAAGGCTTCCTTCCCCTGGTCCAGCACACTTGGGAGCATGGGTAGGAACTGGCTTCTTGTCTGTGATGGCAACAATGTCTCCAACAGGACGCAAGATTGGGGTTTCTCCTCCTCTAGCTGCACTCCGTATGTGTCAGCAGCCCTCTTGATGACCTGGTTATAGATTCCTATGTCGTCCGGCGGTGAAGGCCTCGAAGGATAGGATTCTACTCCCTCTTCCGGGGATTCGGCGTCGAGATCTTGCCACTGCAAGTCCTGTGTCTCCGAGGATGTCGAGCCCTGGTAAGTTTGTTAGTCTTCCTCACCTTCGGCATCGCCGTAATACAGCTCTTCCTCCTCCTGTTCCTCGACAGGCTCTGGTGTTGTCGGTGGTTGGATTTCCTCGACGCACCTTTCGGCTTGGGCCGTGGACTTCGGCAGAATCGTGAACTGTTGCATCTTTTCGTCGAAGTCTTTCTAGTGTTGCAAGATGCTCGCCATTTCGGCCTCGAGCCTTTTCCTTTTCTTTTCCATCTCGGACGCGTGTTCGGCGTCGAGAGTTTCGGCCTCTCTCTTCGCGGTTGTCGACGTCGAAGTCGTAGCCGCTTTCAACCCTTCCTTCTTCGACGTCGAAGCGTCCCTTTAGTGACTGGCCTTCGACGCCTTTGCCTTCTCTTGGGGTTTTGCCGTCTGGGAGTCCTTGTCGAAGGAACCGACGGGCTGTTTGTCCTTGGATGCAGTTGCGGACGTCAAGTGTTTCGACGGCAATGCTCCTTTCGAGGACTTTGACTCACTCTTTCGAGTATCAGTGGGGTGCCTAGGGTTCGACGACTCTCTTACCTCCTTCGGCGTTTTCTTTTCGACCTCGACGACTATGGCGTCCTCCGGTCCTTCAGAGATGTTGTCCTCTTCTCCACTGGAGAGTCCCAAATCTCGGAGCGATGGAGGTGTCCCCTGCCCCTGCATGCTGTAGTTTGCTCTTCTTTGCCTCTCTCTTACTCTGAGGGTCTTCGGAGTGAATGCCGCGCAGGCGTTGCAGTCCTCGCTTTGATGTTCGAGCCGCAGGCAGAGATTGCAAACTGGGTGTTGGTCCTTTTACGCGTACTTGTGGTGGCCGTTTGCGCAGAATTTAAAGGGAGTTTTGTCCATCACCGCGCCCAGGGAGCCCCCTGCGTGCGCATTCTCTGTAGAAACGTCGAAGTTCTCGGTGTTTCTCCCCTCTTTCGTCGTCCTCGTTACGTGACTCGTAATCCGGTATGTTCTTACGGTGATTTTTCGATTTTGCTGTTGTTTTCCGTGGATTCTTCTCCAAAGTTGTGGAGCTCCTTCACTGACGATCCAGACCCAACGGCGGAAAAAAAATCTGAAGATGGCGACCAAAGGTGGGAGCTTCCGGAGGAAGCGCGTCGACGTCACGAAGAGCACCAAATGGTGGTATGTCGACGCCCACCTAGGCCACGAAGAAAAGACAAGAAATACAACAATTCCGGACCCAACCACTAGATGGCGGAATAATGCACATCATAGTGAATCCAGAAAGATTCACGCTGCAAAACATGATTTTTCCAGGTCTTTCGTAATCTGTACGTTACATGTCTGCAAATCTCTTGTCCGTCAATCGATAATTAATAAATCAACTGGTAGAGATATCTAGTAGGGTAAATTGCAACTTTATCTAAGTACTGCTGTATATTTTTTGTTAGACCTGGCACCATTGGCGTGGGTCTCCCTTCCATTTTTTGCTGTTGCCTCCTATGTTTTTGCTGGTTTTAGATGCTTTTGGGCACTGTGCCACTGCTGTTCAGTGCCACAGTGCAAGTGCTCCCTATGGAAAATTGATGTATGGATTAGTGACTCCATGATTGGCTTGTTTGGCTTACTGTCAGACCCTAGTACAGTGCACTGCGTGTGCCCAGGGCTTGTAAATCAAATGCTGCTGGTGGGCTTGCAGCACTGGTTGTGCCACCCACCGGAGCAGCTTGTAAGTGTGTCTCAGGCCTGCCATTGCAGAGCCTGTGGGCAGTCTGGTACTGCCATAGTTGACTGGGCAAGTGTACCCACTTGCCAGTCCCTAAACCTTCCCTTTATACATATTAGTCACCCCTAAGGTAGGCCCAAGGGCAGGGTGCATTGTAGGTAAAAGGTAGGACATGCCCTGGTGTGTGTGGCATGTCCTAATAGTGAATTACAGCCATTTTCGTTTTTCACTATTGCAAGGCTACCTGTTCCCCATAGCCCAGAATGGGCAGTTAGATTATTACATCTTATAATCCTAACTGACTCAGGGAACCAGGTAGAAATTCGAGTTTAGTACGCCTGAACTCAGAATGATAAAATACATCTTTTAGTGAAGTTGGTTTTAACATTCTGTGTTTGAAAATATCACTTTTAGAAAGTAGGTATTTTCTTGCCTAACTATCCAAGCCTGCCTCTGCTAGGTTGTGTATTCCTTGTCTGGAGATTGAGTGACAGGGGCTGGGGGTGGCTACAGGAGACAGGGTGAGTCAGCGCAGGGCTGAATAGAAAGATCTGCATCCAGAGTGGAGGGAGGAGTTGCACCTGGGTCTGAATAGGGCTGTGCCTGCCTTCCACAATGCTGGCTCCACCTCCTGCCGGGCGGCTGAGAACTCTGCCCCACATTCTGAAAGGAAAGAAGGAGTCAGAAAAACAAAGTGCTCCAGGACTGACCAGAACTGGTTTTGGACTAGGCAGAGGCCTCTCTGCCTTCAGAGAACAAAGAGAAACTGTGTATAAATAGTGGGACCCAGACCCCTAGGAAATTTAGATCACTTCTGGGAATCAAGACGAACCTTTGATGAGGAGAAGAACCAGGAAGCTGAAGGAGGAGACTACCCCTGTGCTGTGTGTTTGGGGGTTGGCCTGCAGTGGTTGCTTCATTGCCAAAGAAAGGAGAAAAGGACTGAGTGTGCTTTCTATCAACTTGAAGAAGAATCTCCAAGGGCTTGAACTAGAGCTTGCCTCCTGCCTGAAGTCTCAGGGATACAAGACTTCACCAACCAGCTCCCCCCCTGAATTCCCTTGCTGGGAATTGAAGTGCCTGCTGCTGTGCTGGGCCTTCTGAGAGACTGCGTGTCGCTGGGAGCTGGAAGCGCGACGCAACAACGAGAAGCGTGTCGCCGCCGCAGCCGCTGTCATCGCATCGCCGAGGAAGCGAGAGGCCGCTGCCGCTGTCATCATCGCATCGCCGAAGCGCATCGCCGGAGAAGTGGGACGCTGCCACAGAGGACATCGTCGCATCACCGGAGAAGCGCGTCGCAGGGCCTGTCGCGGCTCCCAAGATCATCGAGTCGCCGCACGGCCGTATGGCGTGCACGCATCGCACCAAGGTTGTCGCATCGCAGCCAAGACGCCATTTTTATCGCATCGCACCGGAGAAGAGTATCGCATCGAGGTGCCATCTGTCGCATCGCACCGGAGAGCAGTAAGAAACCGACGCATCAACTCCCCACACAGTAAGGAAGCGAGCATCAACTCCCTGCGCAGCAGTAAGGAACCAACGCATCCACTCCCCTGAGTGTACGGAACCGACGCATCACCTTCCCTGCGACCCTTTTGTTTTCTTTGCGTTACGCATTCAAGGTACATTGAGAGTAAAGTGTCGGATCTACAACTTGAGAGAACTGAACTATTTTATAACCTTATAAAGTCTATTTTTGAGTACAGTATTGTGCATTTTTGTCGTTTGGTCTTGTGTTAAGTCTATATAAAAATACTATTTTTATAATACAACCTGTGTGGTGTCCATCTGTAGTGTTGTCACTGTATTACTGTATGTGTTCACAAATGCTTTACACACTGCCTCTGAGATAAGCCTGCCTGCTCGTGCCAAGCTACCAAGGGGTGAGCAGGGGTTATTTTAGGAGTGTAGCCCCTCACCCTGACTAGACGCAAGGGTCCCGATTTGTCACAGGTACCTACCTATGCCAACTAGAGACCCCCAAATCTAACATTGGTGGTCAGCGGTGAGGATTTGGACTTGCATTTGTGATTCATATACAGTGATTGGTGTACACTACTAGTGAGTGCAGACCATAACGCAACCACATACTTTTGAGAATTTTTCTCCTTGGAACTTCTTTTCTATTTTTGATTCTTGAGAACTGCCAGTCTTTTTGCTACCATGAGCAAGACAGCATCCATAGTATCTGTAGACATTGTTTTGGAAGAAGAGAGAATTGATACTTACACTGTGCCTTATCTCAAAGCTTTGTGCAAGAAATTTAAAATCTCTGTGAAAGGCCTCACCAGGAAAGAGGAATACCAAAAGGCGCTGAGGGCCTGGGTAGAATCTAGGAATGCCAGTGAGCATCCTGAGGAGCCAGTAATGGAGGCAGAGGATTTAAATGAGCACCTTGAGGGGCCAGTGGGCCCAACTGGAGGGAAAGCACCTTCAGGGGCGGGCAGCAGTGTTTCTTCCAAAGGGTTGTCCCCAGGAGAGCTGGAGGACAGAGCAAGGGAGAGGATGCATAAATTGGAGCTAGCTAGGCTCAAAATGGATGGTCAGAAAGACATAGAGAGCAAGAAAATAGAGCTTGGGATGGAGTTAGAAATGAAGAAGTTAGCCTTAGAGGAAAAGAGAATGCATTTTGAGGATTGAGGGAATTGGAATCAAGGCCAAGAAGTTAGAGGTTCCTCCCTCTGGTGGCAGCACACCGCCAGTGCATGTAGAAGCAAGAACCTACATTCCCAAAGATGTAGTTAAAGATTTCCACAAGAATGAGGATATTGGTCAGTGGTTCAGGGCTTATGAAGCTGCAATGTTGGCCCACCGGGTCCCTGAGAAGGATTGGGGAGCGGGGTTGTGGGGCCGCTTTGTTAGTGATGGGAGGGACACTTTGTTGGATTTGCCTACAGAGGAGCAAATGTCCTATACCCACATGAAGGGAGCCCTAATGTCCAGATTTGGTTTGACCCCAGAGCTATATAGACAAAGGTTTAGAAATTGCAGAAAACTGGAGTCTACCACTTGGGTGGAATATGTGTCTTTCTTTTGCAGAGCATTGGATGGTTGGGTGAAGGGTAGCAAAGTGGATAATTTTGAGGCGCTCTATGATTTGCTTGCATGGGAGCACTTGTCAAATAACTGTTTTCCAGAGCTACGCCAGCATCTTATTGATAGCAAGCTGACTAACCCTAGGAAGCTTGTTGAGGAGGCGGACCGCTGGGTGAGCACCCGGGTCCAGAAGGGTCATGTGGGAGACTTCGCCAAAGGTGGGCAGGGTCCCCAGCAGAAGAGTGGGGGGACAAGGGTAAACAGAGGGAGTTCCAGAAAGGGCCCCAAAGTAAGCCCCAAGGGAACCAAGGGAAAGGTTCCCAGCCTCCCCTGAGAAGAAGGCAGTGGCCCCGACAGATAAGCCTGTTCACAAGGGGCCCAAGACCTGTTTTAAGTGTGGTCTAGTAGGCCACTGTTCTTATGATGCTAGATGTCCCTTGTATGGGAAGACAGCACCCACTGGTGCACCACCCCGGGAGTTGGCTAGTGTAGCCCTGGGGGAGGAGATGGGTGCCCAAGGTGGGTGGGGTCCCGCAGAGATGTCCCTTGGCTCTTTAGGAAACTGTGAGGTGGTCCCCAGGACCCAACTGCCTGATAACACTAAAAAATACAGGCAGTGGGTGACCATCAATGGCAAGAGGGTGGAAGCTCTTAGAGACACCGGAGCCAGTGTGACAGCTGTCAGTTGTCAGTTGGTATCTGAAGAGCAGGTAGTCCCAAATGCATTTTACCCAGTTGTTGCCGCTGACAACACAGAGAGCCACTGCAAGGTGGCACAGGTTCCCTTTGAGTGGGGGGTCTCAGGGACTCTTCAAGTAGCTGTGAGGCCAGCCATGCCTGTTGAATGTCTGTTAGGTAACGATTTGGAGAGCTCCCCTTGGGCTAAGGTGGAGCGGAGAGCTCATTTAGAGATGTTGGGTTTGCCTGAGTGGGCCTGCGTGACCACTCGGTCTATGGCAGCCAGTAAGGGTGTTCAAGAGGACCTGGAGCCTGAGAAAATGGCCCAGGTGCCTGCCTTAAAGAGAAGAGGTAGGGGGCCCGGGAAACCGGCCCTGAGGTTCCCACGGCCCAGGAGGAGGCGGACCCTGAGGGGATGCCCTGGAGCCTACCGGGGAAGAGATTGCTGAACTGGGAGACCTGCCTGAGCTGACCCATTGGCAGCAGGAAGGAGGTCCCTCCAGGGAAGAGTTCTGTGAGGAGCAGAACATGTACCCTTCTCTTGTGGGTTTGCGGCAGCAGGCTGCAAACCAGGCAGCAGGTGATCAGTCTGGATCACATTGGATCTACTGGGAGAATGGTCTCCTGTATAGTGAGCCTAAGGTTGCTGAGCCTGGGTCAGCCCGTGTGCTGGTGGTACCCCAGCGCTTCAGAGCCTTCCTACTGGGGCTGGCTCATGATGTGCCTTTAGCAGGACATTTGGGGCAGGACAAGACCTTTGAAAGGCTTGTCACCCATTTTTATTGGCCCCAAATGCGCAAGAGTCCGGTTACCTACTTGGTGGACTTGCGGTCTCCCAGGAACCCCTTGCGGGTCCTGCATGTCAACCGCCTGAAGCCCCACTTAGAGAGGTCCGAAGTGGGCATGCTCCTAGCAACAGATGCTGGAATAGAGGAGGAGACTGAACCTCTTCCTGACCTCCTGTCTGCAACAGAGCAAGATGGGTCAGTGGATGGAGTGAACCTCTCTTCCACCCTGACCCCTGAGCAGCAGAATGACTGTCACCAGTTGCTGGGACAGTTTTCTGACCTGTTCTCCCTGATTCCCAGTGTCACTGATTGGTGCGTCCATGATGTAGACACTGGGGACAGTCCTCCTGTCAAGCACAAAACTTACAGGGTGACTGACAGGGTGAGAGCTTGCATCAAGGAGGAGGTCTCCAAGATGCTTGCGTTGGGGGTGATTGAGTCCTCTAACAGTCCTTGGGCCAGCCCAGTGGTCTTGGTCCCAAAGGCTGCCGCACCGGGTGTCTCACCAGAACTGCGGTTCTGTGTGGACTACCGAGGGCTCAATTCAGTCACCAGGACTGACGCGCACCCTATCCCCAGAGCTGATGAGCTCATTGATCGGTTAGGGGCTGCCCGGTACCTCAGCACGTTTGATTTAACGTCTGGGTACTGGCAGATCGCCTTGACTGATGGGGCAAGAGAGAGGTCAGCATTCTCCACACCAGATGGGCACTACCAATTCCGGGTTATGCCCTTTGGGATGAAGAATGCCCCTGCCACCTTTCAGAGGTTGGTCAACCAGGTGTTGGCTGGACTGGAAGAGTTCAGTGCCGCCTACCTGGATGACATTGCAGTGTTCAGCGCCAGTTGGGAAGAACATCTGCGCCACCTCTGGGAAGTGTTGATGGCGCTGCGGAGAGCAGGCCTCACGATCAAGACGAGTAAGTGCCAGATCGGGCAGGGTTCCGTGGTGTACTTGGGACACCAGGTTGGGAGCGGCCAGGTGGCGCCCCTACAACCCAAGATTGAGACCATCCTGACTTGGGAACCCCCCCAAGACCCAGACAGAGGTGAGAGCCTTTTTAGGACTCACTGGGTATTACACAAGGTTTGTCAAGGGGTATGGCAGCATTGTTGCACCCTTGACAGAGCTGACTTCTAGGAAGCAGCCCAAGAGAGTGATTTGGACTGACACCTGTCAGAGAGCTTTTGATGCCCTGAAGACTGCCATGTGCACGGCGCCCGTGCTCCTGGCACCCAACTTCTCAAAAGAGTTTATTGTGCAAACAGACGCTTCAGAGCATGGTGTGGGGCTGTTCTATCACAGATTAATGAGGAGGGCCTAGACCAACCTGTAGCCTTCATCAGTAGGAGGTTACTTCCACGGGAACAGAGGTGGAGTGCAATTGAGCGTGAGGCATTTGCTGTAGTCTGGGCACTGAAGAAGTTGAGACCATACTTGTTTGGGACTCACTTCCGGGTTCAGACAGACCACAGGCCCCTCAGATGGCTGATGCAGATGAGGGGTGAGAATCCAAAGCTGTTGAGGTGGTCCATATCCCTACAGGGGATGGACTTTACGGTGGAACACCGCCCTGGTACAGAACACGCCAATGTTGATGGTCTGTCCAGATTTTTCCGCCTTAGTGATGAGAACTCCCCGGAGGTAGGGTAGTTCTCCCCACATTTCAGCTGGAGGGGACACGTGTTAGACCTGGCACCATTGGCGTGGGTCTCCCTTCCATTTTTTGCTGTTGCCTCTTATGTTTTTGCTGGTTTTAGATGCTTTTGGGCACTGTGCCACTGCTGTTCAGTGCCACAGTGCAAGTGCTCCCTATGGTAAATTGATGTATGGATTAGTGACTCCATGATTGGCTTGTTTGGCTTACTGTCAGACCCTAGTACAGCACTGCGTGTGCCCAGGGCTTGTAAATCAAATGCTGCTGGTGGGCTTGCAGCACTGGTTGTGCCACCCACCGGAGCAGCTTGTAAATTGTGTCTCAGGCCTGCCATTGCAGAGCCTGTGGGCAGTCTGGTACTGCCATGTTGACTGGGCAAGTGTACCCACTTGCCAGTCCCTAAACCTTCCCTTTTATACATATTAGTCACCCCTAAGGTAGGCCCAAGGGCAGGGTGCATGGTAGGTAAAAGGTAGGACATGCCCTGGTGTCTGTGGCATGTCCTAATAGTGAATTACAGCCATTTTCGTTTTTCACTATTGCAAGGCTACCTGTCCCCATAGGCCAGAATGGGCAGTTAGATTATTACATCTTATAATCCTAACTGACTCAGGGAACCAGGTAGAAATTCGAGTTTAGTACGCCTGAACTCAGAATGATAAAATACATCTTTTAGTGAAGTTGGTTTTAACATTCTGTGTTTGAAAATACCACTTTTAGAAAGTAGGTATTTTCTTGCCTAACTATCCAAGCCTGCCTCTGCTAGGTTGTGTATTCCTTGTCTGGAGATTGAGTGAAAGGGGCTGGGGGTGGCTACAGGAGACAGGGTGAGTCAGCGCAGGGATGAATAGAAAGATCTGCATCCAGAGTGGAGGGAGGAGTTGCACCTGGGTCTGAATAGGGCTGTGCCTGCCTTCCACAATGCTGGCTCCACCTCCTGCCGGGCGGCTGAGCACTCTGCCCCACATTCTGAAAGGAAAGAAGGAGTCAGAAAAACAAAGTGCTCCAGGACTGACCAGAACTGGTTTTGGACTAGGCAGAGGCCTCTCTGCCTTCAGAGAACAAAGAGAAACTGTGTATAAAAAGGGGACCCAGACCCCTAGGAAATTAGATCACTTCTGGGAATCAAGACGAACCTTTGCTGAGGAGAAGAACCAGGAAGCTGAAGGAGGAGACTACCCCTGTGCTGTGTGTTTGGGGGTTGGCCTGCAGTGGTTGCTTCATTGCCAAAGAAAGGAGAAAAGGACTGAGTGTGCTTTCTATCAACTTGAAGAAGAATCTCCAAGGGCTTGAACTAGAGCTTGCCTCCTGCCTGAAGTCTCAGGGATACAAGACTTCACCAACCAGCTCCCCCTGAATTCCCTTGCTGGGAATTGAAGTGCCTGCTGCTGTGCTGGGCCTTCTGAGAGACTGCGTGTCGCTGGGAGCTGGAAGCGCGACGCAACAACGAGAAGCGTGTCGCCGCCGCAGCCGCTGTCATCGCATCGCCGAGGAAGCGAGACGCCGCTGCCGCTGTCATCATCACATCGCCGAAGCGCAGCGCATCGCCGGAGAAGCGGGACGCTGCCACAGAGGACATCGTCGCATCACCGGAGAAGCGTGTCGCAGGGCCTGTCGCGGCTCCCAAGATCATCGAGTCGCCGCAAGGCCGTCGGGCGTGCACGCATCGCACCAAGGTTGTCGCATCGCAGCCAAGACGCCATTTTTATCGCACCGCACCGGAGAAGAGTATCGCATCGAGGTGCCATCTGTCGCATCGCACCGGAGAGCAGTAAGAAACCGACGCATCAACTCCCACACAGTAAGGAAGCGAGCATCAACTCCCTGCGCAGCAGTAAGGAACCGATGCATCCACTCCCCTGAGTGTACGGAACCGACGCATCACCTTCCCTGCGACCCTTTTGTTTTCTTTGCGTTACGCATTCAAGGTACATTGAGAGTAAAGTGTCGGATCTACAACTTGAGAGAACTGAACTATTTTATAACCTTTTAAAGTCTATTTTTGAGTACAGTATTGTGGATTTTTGTCGTTTGGTCTTGTGTTAAGTCTATATAAAAATACTATTTTTATAATACAACCTGTGTGGTGTCCATCTGTAGTGTTGTCACTGTATTACTGTATGTGTTCACAAATGCTTTACACACTGCCTCTGAGATAAGCCTGCCTGCTCGTGCCAAGCTACCAAGGGGGTGAGCAGGGGTTATTTTAGGAGTGTAGCCCCTCACCCTGACTAGACGCAAGGGTCCCGATTTGTCACAGGTACCTACCTATGCCAACTAGAGACCCCCAAATCTAACATTTTTTAATTAATATTTTTATGCCAGGAGTCTTCTATCCCGGTGACTTATTTGAACCATGTTTCTTCGCGTCTTCCTCTTCCCTGGGTGTGTATGGTGGTGTTGCTGTAGGTATTTCTGTGTCTTCCAATGTAGCCAGGTCTAGTTAATCTCTTGGTCTTTTTATTTCCTGTTTTAGAGTGATCTTAAATTACTGCCTCGTCTCACCCAAAGATTTTATGTTCTGCAGAACTGATGCAGTTTCAGCCTTAAGACATCTATTAGGACTTCCTCACCGACTGACCAAGGTAGTTTTCAACCTCTTCCTTATTTGAAGATTTTTGGTTATTGAGTTGGTGACAGGATTAGAGCCTTATCGACTTCAGAAGTTAGATTGAGGGTCTTGACATTAGTCTTATTGGCGTCTCTTTCTTTTGGCCCAGAAGGCATTTATTCATTTGTAAATCATTTGTAAAGTTTTTGTTTATCTGTTTATGTTTCAATGTCAATAGTGCTGAATGTCTTGGAGTTGGCTTTTATAAGCTCTAAAGACCCATGTTTTTTAAGGCACTGTTTACTTACGGTGTTTTGACGGTGATAAAATGTCTTTCACGGCAGAATCTGGAACTGCTCTATTAAAAAGTCAGCACATTTTTTTCTCTGCGCTCTCTATGCTGCCTGAGCAGTCGTCTTTGGAGGACGCACCTATGTCTTGCCTGGTCAGCTCCATAGCCTACACTACAAATGAACAGTTTTTGGGCCCATTGCATGATATGTCCAACATTGTTTTTCCATGATTTATTTAGTGTTTTAGGACTGAATTATGATCACGCTTATAACCCTCCAACTTATAATTGCAATGGAAACATATATTACGAACTCTATGTTCATCATTTGCCGCACATTTTCTCTGATGTTTTGGAAAACAATTGGACCTTAAATATTCATTCTCCATCCTAGAACGTGTATGGCTGGAAAAACCAAGAAAAATCTTGTTATTTAAATGTCATCCAATGCCATATTCTATATGTTCTTAGCGCCATGAGGTCTGATCACGTTCTCCTTGCATATATCTTGTTATTGTTAACTCATCCTGAATTCAGAACGTCTACGTATCATATTTTAATGCTTCTGAAGCCACAGGCGGAAAATAATTTTAAAGATGCTGGCTACATATTCTTTTCAAAATAATTGTATATGCTTCAAAGAGTAATACACTGGGGCTGGCGCGGAGTTTGGCCACACGTTTGGTGTCATTCTGTCACAGCCACAATGATCAGGGAATTACTTTTTCCCAGTCCCAGAAGTTTTCTTAGAGCTGATTTCTATAAATGAATATTCCCGGCTATCTCTGTCCCAGTTTAAACTCCCTTTTGGAGTTGCTCTCTTGGCATTGGACTGGTTCTGCCTTAGCTTTACTACAAACTGATCGAAAAACTTAGAAGTGACCAACTCGGCTGCTGTCTTTCTAGACTTTTCAGATGCTACCCCAACATATTATTAATGACTGTGCCTAGATCAATGTGGAAATGAATGTCCTTCGCCCCTACAGCATTTCTGGGGCCACTGGTCGAGAAGTGACAGACTCTGCACAAGCAACATTTCAGAAGGACTCGCCTTTTTGGAAATCACAAGATGTTTAGTACAAAATGCAATACAAAGAGTGTACTTGACTGGCGTGTTATCGAATACAATTATTGCAGAACTAAACATATGTGGTAAGTAATGTGGCATGGGCTAAACACTTCTGTCATGGCGCCGTTGTATGGTTCCATCTGGGTGTCCTTGTGTACTGATGTCCGAAAGCATCACTTGGACCAGGAGATCTACTGTTTGAAAGTGTCTATTATTTTGTTGGCGTGTGTTTGTGTGTGGTTAGTTGACAGCGCTTTTACTATGTTAACTTTCAAAATTGTTTGTGCTGGTTAGTGTGAAGGAAAAATGAGTTTGATCTGTGGTGTTCCGTGAATTTGACTATGTGCACCAAATGACTTTCTGTCTTTTCCTAGATTTGGCAAAGATCGGTTTTCCCATGCTCCGCAACATCATAGTGCTTCTTGTATATGCAACCTAGGCCATGTCATCTAATGTACTGCTGTTCTTGTGGTGGTGTGCTATGAACCACCTGGAGTCAGAGTCAGACGGGCATCAGTGGCAAGAACAAGCTTGCATAAATAAAGTCAGAGACAAAACCTGAGTCAATAAGTGTTGGGCCATCACAACAACAGAGAGTTGCAATCTGAACAGTAGATACAGAGAATATATTTGTTTATTGAAATATGCTTTGTAGAATTGCTGAAAACATTAGCATTAATGTTGCATCAGTTCTGATATCAAAGATATAAATTATAATCTTTGATAAATTCGGTGAAAGATCAATAACATTCTTTCTAATTGACAAACCACTGTCAGTCAACCAAGTACAGTAGAGAAATATCCAATGGAGTAACACTTCAAGATGCACAAAATGGGATGCAGACTTTGGCCTGGTGAAATTATGCCAATAGACATTTTCCTCCTGCACTGCAGCTGGAGTTGTAGGTGGCGAAATGCCTTTGGACAGAGCGGGGAGGGCAGTGGGGGCCCACACAAAAAAAAAAAAAAAAATTACCGCGGGGCAAACACTGGTGTCCAGAGCGTGTTGTTGTGTACCCTCTGGCAAAATGTCCCCAAATCACGTTCAAGCTAATACAAAAACATTAAATAATTTAAAATGCACCTGTGATAAATCCATTGTCTTCCTCGTAGAAGGTAGGTGGACCGGATGGGCCAGGGTCTCCTTGTTCACCCTGAAATGTTAACACAGAATATGAACATGTTTTAAAGACGTGCACAACATGAACACTTAGTGATGCTGTAACTACAGAGATGCAGTAGGACATGAGTAATATGGACTGTATCACAGTATCGGGTGATCAGAAATACGAATCCAAAGGCTATTGATTATTTCATTATAATAAATGGAAGCCTGCAATATATATACAACAAGCACTAACAAAACCAACATGGCTGACATTCAATTGGGGGTGCGCAGCTAGTGACCTTGCCACTGCTGGTTTGGTTTTGCATGGTGTGGCCAAAACCATTCAAGATGCACACAAGTGTGTGTGGGTGGGCAAGCAATGGATGAGTAGGGAGGAGGAGGTGGGAAGCAAGAGGAAGAGTGCAGATGGCAATAAGCGAGGAAAGCCATGCTCTCCTGCAGAATGCTGACAGGCAGTGCAAAACTAAGAATGGGAAGGAAAGCCACTGAATCTGAAGCACCGAATTCGGAAAAGAAAGCCATCCATTCATGATCAAGGGCTTGATCCAAAGCCCACTCTAAGTATTCTATTGTAGAAAACAGGTCTTGAACAAAACAAAGCTAAAGCTGCCTGTAGGCAAGACCTAAAAACATGTACCACGTTTTTTGATTACAGTTTGGTTATGACATCACTAGCCACCTGCAATAAGAAAATGACGCAGCCACTCTACTTTAATAACTTTTTACAACACAATGACTATTCCAGAACCACAAGGCAATGTGAAATGCAGACTACTGAGCAGAATTACAACTGATGCTTAATTAAATGTATCATGAGCCTTTCCCTTTTTTAGTTTCTGAACTATTTTCCCTGGTCAAGGAAAGATTTCTGGCAGTGCATGAATTTTTGCACTGCTGGAGTGCATTACGCAACAGCCAGAATCTCTGCATGTTATGACACTCTTCTAGCTGCAACCATTTTTTAAAGTAACTTACATCAAACTGCTAAAATTTATTTTTAAACAAATTCCAAGATGTATTATTTTTTCACATGAAATAATCCACTTCCACTCTACATTTCAGAAAACATACTATCTCTATCTACAGTGCATGTTGGTGCAGCGCCTCTTTGCCGGGAACTTAGTGCAGTAGGGCAGTCCTTCTTCAGTCCTTCTTCCAGTACAGTCAAGATTTGGATTCTGGGTTCCAGGGGTGCCCTATTTAGGTTCAGAATAGGATGCAGTTGGTAGCCAATGGGCTACCAGGTTCCCTCCCTCCTGATGACCACTTCCTGGTAAGTGTGACATCTAGCTATCCCAAGATGCACCATTCTGCCCACTCCCACCATGGCAGAGGCCCTCCATTGGTGTCCAGAGCGCCCTAGCCCAACCAGGAAGTGTGGCTACGAAGGGTGTTACATGCACCTGGAAACCCAGTTTGACAACTATATTCCCCTTTTCTGCCCCTAGTGCCAACCTGTCTGCCTAAACAATAGAGAAGCCCCTCTCCCACTTGCTTCAAGGGCAGATTCAGCTTTGAAGCTCAGCTTCTGGACCAACATCCATGTGGCTTTCTGAGCAGGCCCCTATTGTCTCCTGTTCTGGGAGTTATTAGCACATCTCCCCAGCAGGACAAAAAGTTGTTTGCAGGGCAGTCCCCGAGTACAACAGTAAACAGGCTCTGGAAACCTTGGGCAACCAAAGTGGCAACTTCTGGAGTTGCACTTTGCCCACCAGTGACATTAAATTTTACTTAAGCATTAATTTGGATTTAATGCACTGATTCTTTTGACACATTAAATTACCAACTTTAGTAGTTCCATTCAGAAGTTAGCAGGGATGAGGTGTCAGCCTGTAACTCCGTACTTGTCAATGGGGCTACTTGCCTTTCCACAGCAAAAACAACAATTTAGGGTTTTTACTGCCGGAACATGTAAAAGTACATGTTCCACTTTTTAACATACAGCACCCTACCTTAGGAAAGTTCAAGTAGTCTTCTGCACTACCTCTGAGAACAACTGCATCTAGGTCGTTATGGAAGTCATGCGAGCTTAGCTAAAGTGGGATGTAAAAATCACTAATGTGCCAAAATGAGGTCAATGTTGGGGTCGGCAAGTACAAACTAAATCAGGAGGCATTTTCTGCCTTTCTTTAAACAGATGCATGTGTGTGTCTTTTTCATATATTACCTTAAATGCAGGCACACCATCAAGCCCATAAAAGCCAGGTAGGCCTTGCTCTCCCTGTAATAAAAACACATTAAGTACATATATTCAAATGCCTTGTGTGGCCAATCTAGCAAAATTGTTGTGTTCACTTTTAAGACTGGAGTGTTTCTTTTCACTGATCGTGGTGAAAAAGATGCAGTCATGGTACGGGTGCAAAGCAATGTAGCGGTGTACCACTTTCTGAACACACCACACAGTCACAAACATTTACATTTTTAAATAAACTGTGAAATTAAATTGGGTTTTCAAAATAAACTGCACTAGTTCATATCTGTTTGCAAGTTAACTAATAAAGGGAGAAAGTAAAGTTAACTACAATACAACAAAACAACCAACATGTTTAAACCACCAAAGGAATTTTAAATTTGGGAACCAATGAAACAGAACACTGCTAAATGGTAGATTCAGTCAAAGTTACTTAACAAGAAAGTAACCATCAATCTCTAATCTTCTATGAAAAAGTAAAAAATGTACATTTCTTGAAGGTTCTTTAAAGTATATTTTTTTCTATAGAGACAGCCCTAGTAAACAAATGTATCTATTCTGGTTAACAGTTTCAATAAAATATTACTGAGACAACACATCACGAGGAAGTGGTCTAAGGTTAGACCTGCAGTTTTCACTAGTATAAAATACATTGTGAAAAATAAGTCATGCAACAAAACTTAAAACAAAAAAGGGATTTACTTTGTGGGATATCCCAGAGACTCTAGGAGCGCCAGTTTGGAGACCTGAGTTCAAATTCTAATTCCAATCCACTCTATAATGACCAGGTAGTAGAGATGGTTGAGGACTGGTTTCATATCGATCCAAGGCCTCAGCCGGAAAAATTACCCAAGCTATAGTTTCATTAGGAGTTATCTGCAACTGACCAATAAGTAGAGTCTGGAGTTCTACATGGGGAAAACGTAGTTCCCCTTCCATTTGCACCGGTGCTTCTGGTACTACTGATTTCTCCTGCAAAATTAAGTGTGTCTGTATTTTCGGAGCAGAACATGGAATTCACAGAGGCTTTTCAGAAGTACAACTCGAAGCCTGCGGCTACTGCAGGTTTTCAGTATGCGTCTAAAAATGCAAACTCATAAATCTGCAGGAAAGCAAGGTCGTAGCCATGCAGATTCACGTCTTTCTGTCAGAACTGGGCCCTTGGTAGTCCCTTGCTGCTACTTTGGTTGCTGAAAGCAAATTATTTAACTGACAAACCTCTTTGGCCACAAATCTGAAATGTCCTGTTTTGATGGTGCACAGGAATAGGGGAATACAAGCCCTTCAAAAAGGCCGAAATTGGATTCCTTCGGGGACGTGAACATGGACATTTCTGTTTTGGAAGAAACAGCTGAAAGTCGGGCGTTAGTTGTCATCCTTTTAGTGAATAAATAAGAAATATACTCTTTGGTAAGCCTCCAATTTAGAGAGTGAATGGGAATGGGTTTGCCGTCATTAAGAAATTAGGGGCCTTATATTCATACAATGCAGTCTGTAAAAGTGGCTGGAATTTGCGCACCGACTTTTACTGAATGCATTGGTTTTTTTGCGAACCAACATATATTCAAACATGTTGGCGTGTATAATTCTGATTCGTAGGGGGTCGCAATTTGACCTACCTCATTAACAAGCATGAGGTACGTCGTAAATTATGATCCACTATGAATCACTGCCTTCACAGGGATGGTGGCCTGCTGGGATCAGCAGACCACCATGTCTGTGATTGCTTTTAAATAAAGCAATATTTAAAAAAAAAAAAAAACGCTGCTTGTTTTCCTTAAAGGAAAACAGGATGCATTAAAAAACAGAAGCGTGTCAAAACTATTTTTTATGAGTAATCAATAGTCCCAGGACCATAGCCTACTCCTTAAAAATGTTTTTACAACATTAACAAAAGAAAAGGGGACCCTAAGAGACCCTTTCCTGTTTGTTAATAGGTTACCACCTCCTCTAAGGTGTCGGTAACCTAGCAATGATTTACGACCACAATTTTGCCCACAAACCTTTGGAACATAACATAAGAAATTGAAGATTGGAAGAGATGCTCTAAACATGCCCCCTTACAATCTGCGATTCGGTATGTAACCGCATAATTTGATAACAAGTTACAGAGTTTCAATTTGGGTTTTGAACATACCCAAAAGCTATTCTGCAGTCGCAAAGGCTCCGATTTTGTAAATAGGAGCCTTTGGGTCCGCAAAATAGCTTTGAAGATAAGGCCCAAGGTGATGAGACACCTTCCAAAAATAATAAAGTGAGTTCACGCCTAACTGAAGAGGAGGAAGTTTAGGGATAAGGGAAAAAACAAAGTCGCTATGAGCATCACATATTTCTGGAAGCCACTCCTCCCTAAATCCGAAAATAAAGCGTTTATTTTCTCCCTACAAGAAAGTCATGGCAAAGGAAAGGAGGAGAAAGATCAAGTCAGTCTGGATCAAGTCGATCCGTTTTGGCAAGAACGTGATCTCTTGTTCTTCCGTGGTACGAGTGATGTCTCGTAAGATTCGGCTGTTGCGGCTGGTGGGACGGTGACTGTCAACACTGAATGTTGTGTGAAACACTACCCCTGTTGTTGCTGTGTTGTTGAAATATTCCCAATGAGTCATGCATCCATGTGATAAAACCATAACGCATGAGTCTGGCTTTACGGAACCCAGGCCACGATCTCTAGAGAGAGCCATATGGCTGGACGATGGAGAGGTAAGTTCCCTGAGGTAAGGGCAAATGATCACTGACCGAGTCACCCCGTACTTCCAAAGATAAACTAGTTAGTGGCTTCTCCTTAGACAGCCACACCCCTTCTGCTAACTCATTAATGTCACTTTATGCCAGTGCTTTTGGTCTGACGAAGTGACATTCGGCATTTAATTGGGCAAAGGTCTGACAGCAGACAGTGCATTCACTCTTGGGGCAGGTATCACGAAGTGGGGCAAAACCAATCACCTGCTTGGCACCCCTCACTTAAATACGAACCAAGAAAGTACTCTATCCATGGCCTTCGGGGTAATGCACCACTGAGCTGGGATGCAATTCCGCTCATGCTCGCGGTGCCAGATTCCGCCCCACTTTCAAGCACCACGAAGAAAGTACTCCTAGAGAACTCATGATGAATTTGTTTTGCCACATGATCTCCAACTCCCCGTTTAAACTAACGTGCTGTACTCTTTACTGATTTCAGTACAGAGACATTACCCCTTTTAATACCAGGTTGAGTTCGCACTTTATATAGCACGGTTATAAAAATGTATAACAAAGAGACCGTGGAAGAACCCGCAGGACACCCACTACGTGTCGAACAAAGAGACCGTGGAAGAACCCGCAGGACACCCACTACGTGTCGAACAAAGAGACCGTGGAAGAACCCGCAGGACACCCACTACGTGTCGAACAAAGAGACCGTGGAAGAACCCGCAGGACACCCACTACGTGTCGAACAAAGAGACCGTGGAAGAACCCGCAGGACACCCACTACATGTCGAACAAAGAGACCGATAACCCGCAGGACACCCACCACATGTCGAACAAAGAGACCGTGGAAGAACCCGCAGGACACCCACTACATGTCGAACAAAGAGACCGTGGAAGAACCACGCAGGACACCCACTACATGTCGGACAGAGACCGTGGAAGAACCAGCAGGACACCCACTACATGTCGAACAAAGAGACCGTGGAAGAACCCGCAGGACACCCACTACATGTCGAACAAAGAGACTGTGGAAGAACCCGCAGGACACCCACTACATGTCGGACAGAGACCGTGGAAGAACCAGCAGGACACCCACTACATGTCGAACAAAGAGACCGTGGAAGAACCCGCAGGACACCCACTACATGTCGAACAAAGAGACCGTGGAAGAACCCGCAGGACACCCACTACATGTCGAACAAAGAGACCGTGGAAGAACCCGCAGGACACCCACCACATGTCGAACAAAGAGACCGTGGAAGAACCCGCAGGACACCCACTACATGTCGAACGAAGAGACTGTGGAAGAACCCGCAGGACACCCACTACATGTCGGACAGAGACCGTGGAAGAACCAGCAGGACACCCACTACATGTCGAACAAAGAGACCGTGGAAGAACCCGCAGGACACCCACTACATGTCGAACAAAGAGACCGTGGAAGAACCCGCAGGACACCCACTACATGTCGAACAAAGAGACCGTGGAAGAACCCGCAGGACACCCACTACATGTCGAACAAAGAGACCGTGGAAGAACCCGCAGGACACCCACTACATGTCGAACAAAGAGAACGCGGAAGAACCCGCAGGACACCCACTACATGTCGGAGAGACACAAACCAGGACTAGGAGCCGGCAACTGCCAACATAAAGCAATGAGTAGTTTTATATCAGAGTGATGTTACAAGACCAGCGGGAACCTATCACACAAACACAGGGATGAGTGAATGGCACTGACCACTTCCTGAAACTGAATGAAGAGGATCGCGAGCCAGAGGATTTTGCATTTGCTGTTCCCGCAGAATAGGCACAATATTATACTTTAAATATTGTTCCTAGTCCAACCACAAGGTGGCAGAAGATACTCTTAAGTGAATTTAAGAAACATCATATATTGGTTTGCATGGGTTGTTCTATTCAGCCACTAATTGAGCCTTCGCTATAAAGCTACTTTGAGGTCGCAAAGGCTGGGATTCACAAAATCAGGGCCTTTGCAACCGCAACATAGCCTTTGGGTATGTACAAAGGACAAATTGGGATTTGGTTACTCGTTAGGGAATCGCAAAATAAATTTCCGAGTAAATACCAAATCATACAGTGGAAAGGGGGCGGTGGTGGGGGGGAGGGGCGTCGCGATTCCTTAAGGTATGTATTGTCACAAATCAATGATACGTTACTGACACCTGAAAAACAGCGGTAACCCATTCACAAACAGGAAGGGGTCCTCCAAAAACTCCTTCCCCTTTGTGAACGTTGACAAAAATATTTTTTAGGAGTAGACAGCGGTCTGTGGGACCAGTGCTTACTCCATAAAAAGTTTGTGGAAATATTAATTTTTCTAAACAAATCCCGTTCTTCTTTTTGGAAAACGCTCAGAATTTTAAAAAAATTATTGCTTTGTCTAAAAGCAATCACAGACCACAGCAGAACACTATCAATCAATCAATCAATCAATCTTACACTATTACTGTAATGACAGCAAATCGCAGAGTGTCACAATTTGCAACGTACCTCATTCATATTAATGAGGTAGATCGAATTGTGACCCACTATATTAGTACATAGGTCGGTTTGCCAAATACCAATGCATTTGGTAAAAGTGAGTAGGCAAATTGCGACCACTTTCATGGAATGCATTCCCAGTACATAGGGCTCCTTGTGAACACTATGGACCTGATTTAGAGTTTGACGGATGCAGTATCCCATCCACAGAATTAGAAATGAAATATAAACTATGGCACCTGTAACACAGAGAACGGGACATCCGTCACGTTTGTGACAGAGTATGCCGTCTACAAATATCCCAATCAGGTCCTATGTAACAACGGGGCCCTCTAGGTATTGTGGCTTCTTAGAAAGGGTTGATGACTGACGCCACCAGCAAGGGGTGCCACTGAAGACTAACGAATAGTTTCTTACCTGTCTTTTTTTTTTTTGGTTGGTGGGCGTCGCCGTAGTACCATTTGGTGCCCTTCAGTGACGTCGACGGGCTTCCGCTGGAAGCTCCCACCTTTGGTAGCCATGTTCGGATTTTTTTTTTTTTTTTCTTCTCCTCCTTATAGTTTTCTTCCTTGGTGGAGGAGGGTGGGTTCGCTAGTGAATCCAGAAAATTCTTCAAGCTGCAAAACTACACCGACAGGTAAGAAACTATTCGTTTTGCAGAGTGAATCTTTTCTGGATTCACTATGCTGTGCATAGACTTTGTAGCGGTTTGCTAGTCTTGTGGTAGCTGGGTGGAAGATGAACTTTGATTTGTAAATAGATGCTGTAAGACCTTTTGTCCTACTTGTGCTTCTTTGTTCATTTGAATGTCCACACAGTAATGTTTGGTGAATGTGTGTACTGAAGACGATGTTACAGCCATGCAGACGTCTTGAATTGGAGAGTTAGCTAGAAATGCAATAGTTGCTCCTTTCTTTCTTGTTGAGTGCGCACGTGGTGCACCTTGTAAAGCTTGTCCTGCTTGCTTGTGGCAGAATTGTATGGCTTGTGCTATCCATCTTGCAATTGTATGTTTTGTTACTGGTCTTCCAAGAAAACTGTTTGCAAAGGATACAAATAGCTGTTTTGTTTTTCTGTATTCTTTAGTTCTTTCCACGTAATACATGACAGCTCTTCTTGCGTCAAGTGTGTGCAAAGCTCTTTCCGCTTTGTTCTTTGGATTTTGAAAGAAACTTGGTATCTGTATACTCTGATTTATGTGGAATCGTGATACCACCTTTGGTATGAATTGCGGATCTGTCCTCATGACAATCCTGTTACTATGTATTTGGAAGTAGGGTTCCTGTAGTGTTAGTGCCTGTAGCTCGCTAACTCTACGTAGGGATGTTATTGCCACTAAAAATGCCGTTTTTATTGTAAGCATTTGTAGCGTTGCTTTGTGTAGTGGTTCGAAAGGTGTTTTCATCATTTGTGCTAGAACTATGTTCAGATTCCATGTTGGTGCTGGTACCATTTTAGGTGGTGCAATTCTTTTTGCTCCTTCTATGAATCGTTTGACCAGAAGTGAGGTGAAGAAACTCTTTCCTGTTTCCCCTCTTGTATACGCGACAATTGCTGCTAAGTGTACTTTTAGTGATGTAAAACATAATTTACTTTGTAGTAAATGTGTCAGGTATTTTAGCACTGTTCTTTCTTTTGTAATCTTTCTTGAAAGACGTTTTTTAAGACACCATTGTGTGTATCTTTTCCATTTCGCTGTATAACATTTTTTAGTTGTTGGTTTCCTAGCTTCTCATAGAACAGCCATTGTGCTTTCTGGTAGTTTGAGATGTGCGAATTCTAAGTCTTCAGGAGCCATGCCGATAGGCCTTAGCTCTCTGGTTCTGGATGAAGCACTTTCCCGTTTTGCATTGTTAGCAAATCTTTTCTTTTTGGAAGTTTGTGCATTGTTCCTTGTGAAATTTCCATTAGTTCCGAGAACCAAGTCTGTCTGGCCCACTGTGGTAAGATGAGGATCATTGTAATTCTGCTGATTCTGCATTTGCTGATCACTTTGTTCAGTAATGGTATTGGGGGAAAAGCCTACGCAAATATCCCTGACCAGTCTATCCATAGCGCATTCCCTAGGGACTGGTTGCAAGGTCGCCTAGATGCGAAGTTTTGGCATTTTGCATTGTGGGGTGTTGCAAATAGGTCTATTTGTGGTGTTCCCCATTTCTTGAAAATTGTTTGCACTTCCGTTTGATTCAGTTCCCACTCGTGGGATGATGTCGTTTGCCTGCTCCGTCTGTCTGCTTCTATATTGTCCTTCCCTGGTAGGTGTATTGCTAGAATGTCTATTTGTCTTGGGATTGCCCATCTCCAAACTTCTTGTGCTAGAGTCGAGAGTGCTACAGACTGAGTCCCTCCTGGTTTGTTTATGTAAAACATTGTTGTAGTGTTGTCTGTTTGTATCAACACCCTTTTCCCGTAGAGCTCTTTCTGAAAGGCTTTTAAGGCTAAGAACACAGTTTTTAGTTCCAGGATATTGATGTGTTTCACCGCATCCTGTGGTGCCCACAATCCTCTTACTTTGAGATTGTTCATGTGTGCTCCCCATCCTATTAGGGACGCATCTGTTGTTATGGTCACTGTTGGAGTTGGTGGTGTGAAAAGTCTCCCTTGTGATATGTTTGCCTTGTTTCACCATGCTATCTCTTGATGAACTCTGTTTGTGATAACCACTAGATCTTCCCAACTCCCTGTAGCTTGTGACCATTGTGTCTGGAGCCAATCTTGAAAAGGTCTCATGTGGAGACCAATGTTGGGAACTAAATGAATGCATGAGGCCATCATTCCTAGTAATTTCCCCACTGTCCTCATTGTCCGATGATGCCCCCTCTGGTATAGACGAGTCTCCCTCAATAGGGCTGATCTCGTTTTCTCGCTCGGGAATGCTTTCCCTAACACAGTGTTTATCTCTGCGCCTAAGAACACCTTTGTGGGTTCTGGTTCTATTGATGACTTCTCCAAATGTATGGAGAACCCGAGCTGAACTAGTGTCTCTATCACTTGGTGTATATGCTGTTTGCATAGGCTGTAAGAATTTGCTCTTACCAACCAGTCGTCTAAGTAGGGGTAGACGTGAATTCCTTGCCTTCTGAGATGTGCTGCTACTGCTGCCAGGCACTTTGTGAATACTCTTGGTGCTGATTTCAGTTCGAAAGCGAGTACTTTGAATTGGTGGTGTTGTTTGTCCACGACAAATCTTAAAAAACTTCTGTGTTTTTTGTTCATTGGGATGTGTAAATACGCATCCTTTAAATCTATTGTTTCCATGTAATCTCCCTTCTGCAATTGAGGTAGCACCTCCTGCAGTGTAGTCATTTTGAATCTTTGTGTTTTTATGAACTTGTTTAGAAACCTTAGGTCTAATATTGGCCTTAGTGTTCCATCCACTTTTGGAATTAGGAAGTATGTTGAATATACTCCGTTGCTCTTTTCTCTGTGTGGCAAGTGCTCTATTGCATGTTTTTCCTGAAGTTCCTGCACCTCTTTGACTAAGTGAGATAATTCTTCTTTTGAATGTGTCCTTTGCTTTGGCCTCCTGTTTGGGGGTTGCTTTGTTAACTCTATGCAGTAACCGTACTGTATTAAGTTTAAAATCCATTTGTCTGTGGTTATTTCCTTCCATTTTTGCTGGAAGAATCTTAGTCTGCCTCCTACTGGGATGGTATGTTGGAGGAACTGTAAACTGGTTTTGTTTTGTTTTTGTATATGATTCTTTTTTGTTTGTACTCTCACTGCTGTTGTTTGTGAGTGTACCTCCTTGTGAGCGCAGTCACTTAGTAGAGGTTTGTTGTCCACCTCTTTGTGTCTGACCTCTGCCACAGGGACGCGCCCTCGAAAGGACGATCTTCCTTGGTATTGCCAGCTTTGTTGCTGTCCCTGTTGTGTGCTCTGGTTTCCCGTTTGGTATGTTTGTTGGTAACCTTGATGTGAGGTAGCAGGTTGGTGTGTACCTCTCCCCACTGGTCTCCTTGATGGTGTGCCTCTACGCATGCCTCTGAACTGTAGAGCACCCATGAATCTTGCCGTTTCGTTGTCCTTCTTTAGTTGATTTAGCTTTTCATCAACCACACTTCCAAACAACTGTTCCCCATTGAATGGTGAATTAATGATGTTGCTTTGCACTTCTGGCTTGAATCCTGAGATTCTAAGCCATGTGTTCTTCCTTTCAGTGATGCCAATCATCATTTGCCTGCTAGATGTTTTGGCAGCATCAAGGGCTGATTTCAAACATGTATTTGCAATGTTTTTACCCTCTTCTACCAGGTGGCTAGCTCTTTTCTGGAATTGTTCCCGTAGATTTTGCAACATTTCTCCTACCTCCTCCCAATGTTGGTAAGCATGCCTGTTGAACAATGCATTTGAATTAGCTACGCGCCATTGATTAGCTGTTCTTCTTTCCACCTTCCTTCCTATGATGCCCATCCTCTTGCTTTCCTTGTCTGGAGGTGGTCCCACTGTAGTTAGCACATTTGCTCTCTTTCTTGCTGTTGAGGCAATGATAGAGTCAGCTGGCACTGATCCCCTGATGTATATAGGGTCTTTAGAGGAGTGTTTATATTTCTTTTCTGCCCTTGGTGTTATAGCCTTGCATGTAGCAGGCTCCTTGAATGCCTTCTTCCCCTGGTCTAAGACACTAGGCAGCATTGGGAGGAATTGATTTCTAGATTGTGTAGGCATTAGTGTCTCTAACAAAAAACATGATTGAGGTTTTTCTTCCTCTAGCTGAACCCCATAAGTTTCTGCAGCTTTTTTATTCACTTGATTGTACATGCCAATGTCATCTGGGGGTGATGGCCTCGAAGGGTATGATTCCACAGCCTCCTCAGGTGATTCGGCGTCGAGATCTTGCCATTGGAGGTCTTGATTCTCCGAGTTCGCCGATTCAGCATATGTTTGTTCGTCTTCCTCGACGTCTTCCCCGACGAAGAATGAATCTTCCTCTTCTTCTTCGATTGGTTCGGGGTTTTTTGGCGGAATTGGTTCTTCGACGACCTTTTCGCCTTCCGTATTTTTTGTTTTCGGCAGTATCTTGAATTGCTTCAAGCTTTCGTCGAAGTCTTTTTTCCGTTGAAGGATATTAGCCATTTCGGCTTCGAGTCTCTTCCTCTTTTTCTCAAACTCGGCCGCGTGTGTTTCGGCGTCGAGATTTTCTGCCTTCCGTTTTTTGACTGTCGACGCCGATCCAGTCGTCGAGGTTTGTTTGGGCCTCTCTTTTTTCGACGCCGAGGCATCCTTTTCCAGACTGTCTTTCGACATCTTTGTTTTTTCGAGGATCTTTGCCGTTCCGGAGTCCTTATCCAAGGATCCTACGGTCTGTTTTTGTTTGGATGCAGCTGCGGTCGTCGGATGCTTCGACGCCGAGGATCCCTTCGGAGGTCTAGAGTCTGATTTTCGAGACTCTTCTAGTTTTTTCGAGGTCGATGACTCTCTTACCTCCTTCGAAGTCTTCTTCTCGACTTCCACGACCAAAACTTCTCTGTCCTCGTCACCTTCTGGCCCTTCGGCGACGTTATCTTCCTCCTCACTGGAGAGGCCCAGGTCTTGCAGCGATGGTGGTGGTCCTTGGCCTTGCATGTTGTAATTTGCTAGTCGCTGCCTTTCTCTCACCCTCAACGTCTTCGGGGTGAAGACAGAGCATGCGTTGCAGTTGTCGCTCTGATGGTCCAGCGGTAGGCACAGGCTGCAGACCGGGTGCTGATCCTTTTGAGCGTATTTGTGGTGACAGTTCTTACAAAACTTGAACGGCGTCTTGTCCATTACCGCGCACAGGGAGCCCCCTGCATGCGCATTCTCAGATCGTCGTCGAAGATCTTGTTTTTCTTCCTTCGTCGAGCTGCGGTCGTCTTTGATTTAAAGTCGAAAGTGGAAGACACCGTCCTACCGATTTTCTTTTCGATCTTTTCCTCGATTCTTCTCTCCAATCTTGGCAGCTCCTCCATATCGATCCAGACCCAACGGCGGAAAAAAAGAATCTGAAGATGGCTACCAAAGGTGGGAGCTTCCGGAGGAAGCCCATCGACGTCACAGAAGGGCACCAAATGGTACTACGTCGACGCCCACCAACCAAAAAAAAAAAAAGAGAGAAGGAATACTACAATTCCGGACCCAACCACTAGATGGCGGAATAATGCACAGCATAGTGAATCCAGAAAAGATTCACACTGCAAAACTGTAGCTAATGCATACAAGTGGTCTTAAGTAACAGCCATTAAAATGAAATTGTCATTTTCATGTTTAAGGCATATTATGGAAGAGTCGCCGGTTTGTTTCGGTCCTGCTTTTCAAATCTCTATTTTCAAAATATGCAAACTGGAATAGACTGTGGCATCTATACAGAAAAAAAGATGGAAATGTACAGCTAGTTTAAGATTGGCTGCATCCATCATACTGCTAGGGAAACAGATTTGTTACGCTCTGTGCAGGTATCTTGGTTCAATGTCTTGATTTCAGGTTATTTAATCGCTGGGTTTAATATAGGGGAGGTATTTTGGGTAAACAACCCTGGGTAGTATATCTCGGGTCATTTATTATAAGATTTTTTTAAATTTATTATGTTTCAAAATTTCAGAGTAATTATTTCTGAAACTCTTGATGTTACTGCGTTTTATTTTACTTATTGCGGTCAGAGCCCTGTCCTCCCCTCTTCCCATAACAGAATAACCTATTAGTAATACTTTAACATTTGAACCTTTCCTACCAACCCATGCCACGTTACCCGCTATCGGTATCCTTACCCCATACTACTTTCCTTTAATCTGTCTGATTATTTTCATCAAATGTTTTTACCTTCCTGATTACTCCCCCAATCTCACTCCCTTGCTAGAAACGTTTGTAGCCTGCATTAAAAAACATACATACATACAAAATACATACAATGGCCCGTAAGCAGGGTGTGTCAATATATAGGGGATGGATAGTCCGTCAGATATCAAATGTTAGGTAGTACCTTCTTTCCTGGCAGGCCGTAGGCTCCATCCAGTCCAGGCGGCCCCTAGGAAACAGAACATTAACAGAAAACTGTGATCAGACCTTTAAAACATTCCTAGTGCCCTAAAGTGTCAACAGTGTCATCTTCCAATACCTTCACAGCTTTTCTGCATTTAAACAAACACATTGGGTTGGTGAGTACATGCTGGTGGGAGGCGGAGTTTGACATGTCTCCTTGGGGTACAGGGGGAGATGAATCCATGTCTTGGAAGGGGGAGGCCTGCTGGGGTCAGTCCGAGCCCCTCATCTGCATCTATTGAAGGTTACACTACGTAGTAAAGTAAAGCAGTGTGAGAAGTGTTTAACAATTCCATTTTCAATAGGTTCTAACATCTGTGTGATCAGACTGCCCCCAGGAGGATGAATTGACAGATTCTAGAGCCTAAGGCCCTACACTGCAAGGATCCGTCCCCTTTCTTGATACTTTATGCTGGGCTGGCACATTGTCTCAAAGCTGCACGATCAGTGACTCCTGGATGATGTCTAGTGGGGTGCCTATTTCTTGGGGTATCCTGTGTCATTGCTCCAACAGGCCTTGTGCACAACGCACAGGGCCCAGAGTCAAATCTGTGCTTTGAAGGTGGGTCTCTAGTGCTCATGTGGTTTATATTTTTTAAGATCCTGGTTTGCTTCTTTGATCCTCACTGCAGGCTGCCAATCTGCTTTTTGGTAGAAGATGCAGTAGTGTAGGCATGCCTCGTGCAGGAACTTCACAGGCTCTAATTTGCGGGAATGCTGGAAGACTTTGCAACAAGGATAAGTGGAGCTTGGTACTCTTGATGCTGCAGTCGATTTAGGGGGTGGAGGGGTGAAGGTTTGATTAGAGTCATCACTAAAATCCTGGCCCTCTGCTAACATCATCAGTCTCTCTAGCTTTTGATTAACATCTCCCACCCAGGACCAGAACTTAGTTCTGGCCATTCAAGCATATAGGGACAGATTTCCTCCATCATGAAACAGACGGGATCCAGCCTAAACCCCCAATCACTTTTCCAACCAGGGATTAATTTGAGTATAATACGTATATGAAGCTGTTGAATAACATATGCAAATGGTGCATTTAGTTGTTGAACTGTGATGATGACTTGGACAAACTGTGGTGCGTTGCGTGAAACTTTAATCTGAGAGCCGACTCTGTCCAAATTTGTGGGTTGCTGTTTTAGAGGAGACATGAGCTCTAATCAAGGCAGCACCAGAGTTTTCTCCTTGCTCTCTGGGCCGAATCAAATAACTGTCATGGCATAGGGCTCAAAGACTGAAGAGAAGGGAGCAAATACAGACGCGGAGCAGTGGCCTTCTACAAGGGAGATGAGGACATTACCTTGGAAGCCTGCACCTCCTGAGTGTCTGAAATTTACTAGATTGTGGAGTCAGTCGTACTATTCAATCTTTGGCTGTCTGGTTACTATCTTTTTTATAATTTTGCAAAGTTAGATCTTCTATAGTCATAGTTGGATAATTGCTTCGGTTTGTCACAATTTCCTCAGGGTGCGGCTAGTGTAAGCATGTTTTAAGAGTCTGAAGCAGCGTACTCGTGACTTCTTTGACGTGAAGTTGAGAAGATGTACTTGATAGATAAAGCTGACTTACTGACTCTAGGGACTGTGGGCAATTTAGACATATGGAGATAGTCTGGGGTTATTTGTTATGGCATCACATATTCGGGATTATTCAATTCATGAACGTCACTGACCATTTCTGTTTGGTTATGTCAATGGCCCAAACTATATATGTTTTCCTGGCTGCTTCAAAATATCACATCCAGCCTCATCAGCACCATGTCTTATTTATGTTACTATTGAAACATATTCATCATCATTCAGGATTACTGCTGTTGCCTTTATTAAGCCATTTGTTGAGAGCTTTGCTCTGATTTTTCTCTTTTGTGGGACAGAGAAATGTTAGTTATTTAAACTATGTTGAGGGGTGATCTTGCAACAGTTCCACTTCATGGCTTTATGTAAACCATTTTAATGGTGTTCTGATAGTAGACCCTGAATATTCTTTTCACGTATCTTATTGGAATAGGTTGGGCTGGTTTTTGCACAGTGTTTGAAGAGAATAGCCAGACTACTGATGGGGTTCACTTGATGGATACGTGATAAACTCGGCCCGGCATATACCCAGCAGTGGGCGTAGGCTCTTTTGCCAGTTGCTGAAACCGTAGGGTTTCCAGGCTTGTCTGCACTTGAGCCTTCGAGTCAACACTTTGGAAATCCTACCCACAGTTTATGAGTGCCATAACAGTTTTATAAACGTATCCTAAAATTAATCATTATATCCTCAGGTGAGCCAGAAACTGCTGTAATGAACATGTTGGCATTGACTCTGCAACAGTAGGCACCATTCTGCAAGAAGATACACTGTGTGCCCTGGACCTTCAGTCAGCTTTTGGGCACATAATACCGCCACCATCCCTCCTCCTCTCTTAGCCCTTGTGTCTATATCGAATCGTAAACCCTTCTGTCAGCCCAGTGTATGGTATATTAATATGTTTTATACAACTCAATTCAAATAAACATGCTGTCACAAATGTGGCACTTATTTTCAGCAATTAGATATAGTGATCAGTTGAACTTAAAATGCATTCAAGTGGCTGTGTTAGAAGGCAACGCCTACTGAATCTTTGTTCTAATGGATCGTCTGAGGGATATTTTGTGGCTTTGATTTTTGGAAACGCATTGAGGTCTTGGGAATCATACTTCAAGCACCCCTTACAGGGACAACCCCATGTTTTCATCGTGTTTGAAATGGTACCACAGTGCGCGTTTTATGATGTGACCCATGATCACCTGTACTTCTAGGTCCTGGCAGTCTTTGCATCACTTACATCCTTCTGGCAAAGGTCTGCTCGGTGGCTCAGTGTCTGTGAGGGGGCTTCTATTCTGTATGTAGTTAGTGCAGATGCATGGGGTAAGTCCGACCATCATCAGTCACTCCCAGAAGTAAAGAATTTGTGTCTCACGCATGTTGTTAGTCGTGTGGGTTAAGAGGCAGGTTATAAATTCAAGTATGACTGGCATCATGGCATTCAGAACCTGGAAGAGTTGTTTCCCAGTGTCTATGCAGTGCTTAATTTGTGCTTAGCACCGGCACTTATTTGTTAGGGCCGGGTCTCCAGAGTACAGTGCACACGATAATTGCGTATGCTTTATAATGCGAGATAACGGTCTCCTCCCTGCACATGGACTGCCAGAAAATGCTGGTGAGGTGACATTATGCCGCTGCCTCAGCTCAGCATAAGTAACTAACAACACAGGCAGCAATAAAATCAATAGTAGTGCTAGTGCACTACTGCCGCTACCATTCAACTGCTGCAGTCCTCCTTGATGTTGAATTATTAGCCCGGTCCGTGCGTGCCCCGTCGTCCCTCCTTGACGTTGAATCGTCAAGTGTGTGTGTTTCCTCCAGAGTCGAACTGACCAATGCAGATCAGGGTCCCGACTTTACGCCCGCCCTAGCCTTCTGCGCAGCTGCAGCTTTAGACATTTAACGAGGCAAGCAGTGCTTCTCGCAGCAGAAGGCCTATAATTAAAAGCAACAAAAGGCAGTAAGTAATTAGAAATTATTAAATGTTTGTTTCATAAAATGAACTACTGTCTTGTACTTTATTGGTTAAGGTGCCCGGAAAAGTGCAATCACCGTCATAGACCTTGGTCCATTTGCAAATTCTCTTGCAGATGACGACATGCTGCCATACAAACCTGATTGCTGGACTACCCGACCCGAGTCACGAGTGCTAATAAATAATGTGCATATATTTTTTCGTACCACATTAATTCAACTAGAAAGCGAAACTTTACATGTTCTGCATAGAAAATAAATCGGTTTTGAAATGGCGCCGTGAAAGAGAGACATCCGTATACTGCCCGGCACAGTTCATGACAGGAGCCCTGCTGAGTGCAACTTCACGGAGAACTAATGTAAAAGGCTACATTTAAGTTTCAGTCTGATGTAGAAAAAAGAAATGAAAACTGAACTAACCATATCAGTCTTCAAACGTTTTAAAAACGACTTGCACACAAATGTTTATTACCAGAGCAAACAACAAATGCACAGTCCTGCAAGATGTGCGAGGAGCAAATACATTTAAAGAAATTTTTTCAAAGAAGGCAGCTGTGTATTTCCCTAAAAGCAACGTCACTATTAAATCTTTCACTATCTAAAAATACATTTTGACCAACAACATTATTCGTTTTTAGTACACAAATTGTGATCTACTGAAGGCTCAGATGTAAATCATACACCTGCTCCTTTAGGCTTACACTTAGTTCAGGGTAGATGACACATAATTTGTAATTCAACAAAACATCGGAGAGCACTCCAGGGACAGTATGACTGAGGCATGAAATGGTAAAGTTTGGGTATTTACTAATCCAGAGTACCTTTTTGCTACAGAGAAGTGCTGGTACTCTCCCATTAAACATATTGAACCTCTGCTGGGAAGTGCAGGTACTCTCACTTGAAAATGAACGAAGTACAGGTGCTCGCCCTGAAAGTACCAGCCCATTTAAAGCACCAATTATCACTACAGTAGTTTTCCAGATATACATACACGTTTCTAATTGTGCATGGTGCAGAGTTACACATTTGCTTTAACGCTTAAGAAAAGGGAGTCACACGTAACTTTTTCTTTCAGGGAGATTCTGATTTTCCTTTAGACAATCCCTTCTCCTACACCTCACGAATTTTCTGATTATTCCTTCTACAGTGCGTCCTTAAAAAACAATCTTCTTTTCCCCCCGACAAGAATAAATCAACGTTTAAATGTACCTTTGTGAATGCCTGCAAACTTGCAAGTTTGTGGGCTTCACATAATTTGCAAGGCACTCTTGCCATTGAACGTCCACTCTCCAGGCTTCTCCCTCAGATTAGGGTAGAGAGGTTGTGGCATAACAGCCAGTGCTGCCTATTTTGGAACTGGGGAACCAGGTTCGAGTCCAGGCGTCGGCTCACCACCCTGTGATTCTGGGCTAATCTCTTAATCTCCTGTGTCTACCAAAAATTAATGCGTCCTTGTGTAATGTAACTGGTGCTCATGTAAAGCGCTCCAATACCTTTGGGTCGAGTTTGCGCTATATAAAACTGCAAGAAAAAAAGAGCAGATTTACTCACAAATTATCTTAATATTAATTGTTATTGTTTGAAGAAATAATTTAGATTTTCTTCCCAGAAGTGATATTTTTGAAGTATTCAGGTAATACTGTGAGTTAAGACTGTGTTATTGTTTGTCAGTGGGAGTTTTATGTGCTGCTGACGTTGGGACTTGCAGTGCTTATTTTGTCCATGAAGTACTGATGTTTGTCAATTTATATGTATAATGAGGAATTTTGGCTATGAGGGCCTTTAGGGAGTGCATGACAGCCTTGAGAAGAACATTGCATTTGGCGGTAGCATTGAGTTCAGATTATGGTCTGACTTTGCAACAGTGATGTGAGGTTGCCGCTCTCTGGGCTACTTTGAGTATCACAAGGTTTTGTGGTGCTAGGAGGTTCCTTCAGGTCTTTTAAAGCTTGAGGATGAAAAATGGGGAGTATCTGTCTTTAGTGTTCAATATCCTTGATTCACAATAGGCCATCACCTCAGCTTTTGTTTAGCCAGCATGGTCACTTATATAACACTATTAGACCTCCTTAGGAGAGTGTGTTACTTTTTCTAACTATCAGATGATGAATTACAGAGTCACTTATTGACACTAGATTAGTCTGTATCATGCAAAAAAGACGACAGGTGACCTGAATGAATATAGGCCCAAAACTCCTCATGATATGTGTTAAAATGTGTTACTCGTGGATCTTGGACAAGGTCCAGAAACAGATTGTTGGAAATTGAGTTCTTTAGTTTAATCAAGCCCGTTTTTTTTTTAGGGATTCGGTACTAAATGAGAAGAGCAACAAAACCTACATCTTTATGTAGCATTCCTTGAGCTTGACCAGGCTTTCAATTCTGTGATTCAGAACTGTTGCCAAAATATGGAAAAGTGGGGATTGACAGGGGTTTGATATCTTTAACTGGTATTTTGTACAATGATACCTTAATAACTGGACCCATGGCCTGGGGAGGGGATTTCGTTTTTCTCAATATGGCATGGAAGGGGGTGAGAGAGCTGCGTGTGGGCTTCTGTCCAAATTTTGTTTCTACATCACTGAATTTTCCCATGGGGAGAATAACTGGGTTAAGGATGTGTCCAAGTAAAGTAAAAGTGATGCCCTCCTTCATGCAGATTATACAGCCCAGGGTCTCCATTAAGGATATGGTGCACTGTTCTACTCTGTGCCGCCATGGACAATTAAATCAATGTGCAGAACGGGACAGATTCAGAAGAGGCACATTTCTACAGTGGGCAACATTGTGAAGTGCGTGAGGTGTAGACAAAGAGGATCTAAAGCAGTACTATATTATTATACATTATTCTGTTGTAATATTGCTTCTGAAAGCATCTTTCAGGATTGGTAGGTCTCTTAATCTTTTTCTACGCCAGTTGAGGATGTGGATGGAGCAAGTGGAGGAAGTGGGTGGAGCCGGGGGAAGTGGGTGTGGCCTCCTATAAAAATTTGAGCACCTGGACTTAATATTTTACAAATTAAGCGCTGTGTCTATGCCACTGCTCCAGATGTTGTGGAGGGCAGGAAGACACTATACCCAAAAGCTGGAAGTTTCCAAAGAAAATCACATTTTGGGAGGATGTGTTGAGTGTCATCTAGAGGGTTTTGGGCTCCATTCCTGGAGCCTGTGAGTCTAGTTCTCATGTGTATCAGGGGCCAGGCTAGGGAAAAGCATGAACAAAAGCTGCTTTGTCACTTTACGATGACAACCAGCCAGGTGATTTCCCGTGCATGGAAGAAGGTGAGGTGGTGAACCAGGCCAAGTGGTTTCAGAATATGTAGGACATACAATCTGTGGAGCAGATCCTCTATTCCTTGATCAATGCTGAGACTTTGTTTCAATGCGGCAGAAGGTCCTGGGTTTATGGCACAGGGTGAGGCAGCTCCTTCGACTCCCATCAGGCAGGGAATGTCGAACATATATTTATGGTACATTGGGAGAGTCACTGTGTGAAGCCGTGGAGAACTCAATAAGGGCATCTCTATCTAGGAATGGGGTGGTCCTAGGTATACCAAGGGAAGGGGACTTTGAGAGCATAGTCGGACATTGTAAACTATATTTATAACTGTCACTTGCGTTTTAGTATTGTTGCCTTCATAGTACCATGGCTAGAAACAATGAAGAGTTTAAAACTAGAAGTGTGGGGTTAAGAGTTATGTACATGTCGCAGTACCGGCGGATCTCTGAGAGATATGCAGCCTGCAGCATTATGCTGCAAAACAACATGCAAACTACATGGCGGAATTATTTGGCAGCTGTCCAAACTGTTGAAAATAAATGTAGTGCATACCCGATATCCTGGTAAACCAAGGATTCCTTTTTCACCTGCCTCTCCGACAGTTGCAGGGCCCTGCAGGCAGAAAAGAACAAAATACTAGTCAGGCAGTCACATGGAAACACACTACGTGGCACACAAGAGTAAAAACTGAGGTGCAGTACGGCAGTAAGAACGAGAAGGCGGATGTGTCTGCATGCATGATTTTTACCAAAGTTCCCAAGTTTTGTTTGTTTATTTTTCTTTTCCTATGCTCATGTTCGGTTCTGGCGATTCTTCTAGCTTAGTGAAATGCTTAATGTCCGCCATAAGCTTTATGGAGGACACTTTGCCTTTTCAGGGTCAGGGGGTAACTTTTGAGGCCCAGAAAACTCCAAGGATTATAGATGAAAAAATGCAACCGGATATCAAAAAACAAAGTACACATTTCACAGGAAAGATAGGAAGAACATTTGAAAAAGGGACCGCTGCAAACTTAAAATGCATCAAGATAATGAATACAAAAGTAAAAAACATTTGACAAGATCCAAAGATAATTTAAACTGCAGAAATAGAACACTTTTAAACTTAAATACATTCGGATATAGAAAACAATAGTACACATTTTCCTGGATCTAAATGTAATTAAAACCAAAGAAAAGGAGCATTCTAAACTTGCCTACATTGAGTCGAAGGAGTGTACCCCCCCCCACCGGCTGCTGGCGCCGCAAAGGTGAAAAATAAAATGGTAATAAATTGAATTTATTACCATTTTATTTTTCCCTTTCCCCAGCCCGAGCAGTGTTTGGGGGCGGGGCCACTGCGGCTGACTGGCAGGAGGGGAGTGGTGCTCACTCCACCAATTTACACTGGGCATGTCACTTTGGCCGGCTGTCTTTTGACTGCCAGCCTGACATGCCCAGTGTAAACCTCTCCGCCCAGCAAGACAGCTGGGTGGAGAGCAAGCACAGGGCCCCAGTGCTTGCAGGAGAGTCGAGGCAGCTGCTCCAGCCAATCCTGGCGCTACTTAACATTATCAGCAGCATGAGAGCAGCGTCTGTATTGGTGTGGAGACTTCAATTGCTGCAGAGAACATATGCGCTTAGGGACTGAAGAAGCAGAGAGGACCGAAGCAGGTGAGCCAGCGAGTGGGTAAGTACATTTGTATTTTTTTAATGATTGTGTTGTGTGCTGTACTGTTTTCGGTAGCTGGGGAGGTGAAATTAGAATGTAATTTATTTGAAGACAGTTGATCCACGGGTTGTTTTCGGCTCAAGGTCATTAATGCGATTTTGTATGTTTTCAGGCCTAGTAAGGAGCTTGGGGCAGAGATGGATGGAGTTTCACGAGGATCGAACAAGTGGAAGTGGTCGAAACATGCCTGTGTTTGAAGTGCGGGTTTCCAATGTTCTGAGGGCCCGATATAGATGTTGTCAACATTGAATATTTGGGTGGTTCGGCTGGTCCCTGATTGAATCCACGGTAGCTGGGAATGTCTACTGTGTGTGTGAGAAATTTGGAGAGAATCGAAGGGTTGTTTTTGGCCGAGTTTGTAAATGTAAAAACGGGTGTATTGGGGCATAGTAAATTTGTAGATTTTGAATGTTTCTAGGCTGAAATTGGAGGGTGTTCCTGCTGGTTACCAGAGGGAAACGGACAGCGTCTGATGCCGCAGTACAAATAAGTGACACGCTAGTGTGTGAACGCTTGTGACCAAAGGAAAATGGGCAGCTTCAATACACACATAAGTGACAAGCTAGTGTGTGCACAAGCACACCTAGAGGGAAACAGGGAGTGCCTTTGCCTGTCAATACACAAATAAGTGGCATACCAGGCTGTGCTTACTCTTCCATATTGCGAAAATGTCATTGTATGCGACTGTGGTGCGTACTCAAAGAGTGACAGGGCCGATCGTGTGTGCTTGTAAGAAGGTGGAAACTGACTGTAGCCTTCCGGCAGCACACAATCAGGTCTAGCCAGCTATGTATGGAAAGTTGTGTTTTGGGCAGTGGGTAGCAGGGGCTGTTTTTGGGGGCGGCAAGCGCAAGGTAAGATTCTTTATTTATTCTCCCTTCGGCCTCTCCGCTCGTCCACCCCCGCTCTTACCTGCTCCAGCCATCACCTGGAGGCAAACACAGGGATCGCCCCGGGCAGCAAAAGCTCTAGCTACGCCACTGGTTTTGGGCCTAGTTTCTAGATGCAACTTCAGCGCGATTTTGGGCCTAGTAAAGTTGCAGGTATTGCGTGTTTTTAGGATCCAATTGTGGGGTGATCCAGGTGAGTGGGACGAGGGGTCGGGATCTATCAGAGGAATGTGAAATTTTGGGTGTAAGTGGATTTTGGGGTTTGCGTTGGTTGCCCCACTAAATATTTAGGGTACCAGCCGCCACTGCCCACATTAGACATGAACCAGCCAATCTAGTGAATAATTTCAACAATGTCTCAACGCTCAAGCAAACATCTTCAAAACAAAGTGGTACTCTGGGCCCGGTATTGTTGGTTCTTGGTGTGTGGTACAATATTTACCTGTGAGAAGTGTGCCTTTTCTCTAGATGGCCCTATTTTCTATCACTAGCAGGTATATTACAGAGCTCCTTTATATCTCTCTTCACCTCCTGCCTTTAGGGAACTGTATAATCCACCCGGCTGAATCTTTGTGCCCTGTGGCGCCCAACAACATAAGATTCGTTTCAACTAATTAAAAAAAAGTGTATTCATCTTTGACAATATGTAAACGGCTGATCAAGCTAACTGGTCTGTTAGAAAAATGCAGTCCATGATTAAACGAAGAGGAGTCTTGATGGGGGTTGGTTTCACCACCAATTACTAAGATTATAGTCTAATAAACGCTGCTCCCTGGTGATAAATAAGAGCTCTGGCACATCTGCCAAGTTGCGCCAATGCTCGTAGAAACACAGCCATAAGTGGGGTTAAATAGCCCCCCCTTGCACTCTAGGGCCCGACTGCACATGCCTCACTAAGGACACCTAGGCCTCTGACATGAACTCGTAGTAATCTGCAATGTGCACAGCACAATGGTGGCCAACCCTTTTGGCACATTTTCAGGGCTCTTCATTTTCTAAAGGGAGAGTAGCATATATGGGTGGGGAGGTCCAAGTCTCCCTTTCCTCTGGATACTCACACTGCACTTGTACGCCCTTTGAACAACCCTTCCTTCTTTGTTTGGAGGGTATGAGAAGACTGGCCGTTCTGTAGGCAACAGCCAAGGGATTTGGCAGCCTTTCTCTTCCTTTCTGAGGATGTGGAGCCATCCCGCTGACAATTTCAGTTAGCCATCAATCTTGTAAGATTCCACAGTGGTGCCAGGGCTGAAGTAGCTGTGGGGCTACAATGGTTCTGCCACACGTACATACCATAGTGCTGAAATTTATGTGTGTTATTTGTAACATGAGGTTAGAATGATCTACAGTTAGGAGTTGGTGGGCACTAGATGAACATCTCATCGATATTAATATATAAAACAACAGTATTTTGGAAGGGTGTACCTTCTTTCTCACATACCTATATGTAGGCCCTAAGAGGCCTGGCATGCTGTAACAGAGTTTCTTCAACCTAGCCTGAACCTCTGCAGCTCCATGACTGCAAAGCAAGTTGCAGGGGATTGCAACAAAGCTGGGTGCACCAGTACCCCTGCACAATATGCAACCAGCACAATGGGCAAACTAATGGGTGACTTACTCTAGAGCATGGGTACTCACAGTTTCACAGGGGCCTAAAAGTTTGGTCTGTGGTGTGACCGAGAGCTCCACTGATGCCAGCAGGGTGGCATTTATGGGGGGAGAGGGGTTAGGGTAAGGTGGGTGTAGGAGAAGAGAAGCATGTACATCTAATGGCTGAATTGCACAATGTGAAACCGAAAACCTAGGATCAATCCCGGCTTCCCCGCCTGACCAAATTATATTATCCTAGGCAATTGTTTTATTTCACTTTCCCTCCTTTTTCTTCCTTATCACATATAAAAGGACCTCGAAATACATGACTTCAGGATGTGTGCTGTACAAAACCTTCTCCTGAGTTTGATTTAATAAACTATAATATTGTTCATATATAATAGCAACTCAGGCCACCCAAAGGGTGCACATAACAACTGACTTGCCTTTTACTTAACTATAGAAATTGTTGTCAGTGAGGCAGGGAGGGGATGAATGTTTCTAAAATCATGTTTGAAAATGGTCACTTTAAAAAAATACTTCAATGCACCAATATAATATGACGTACTAAAGGAAAGCGCTTCTGCATGTTAATGAAATGCACTTTTGTAATTTTCAAAAGACTTTGTCATATTTTTACAAGTGTGCTGCAAGATATCTTTAAAAATGAAGGTGCTCTTAAAGTTAAGCAGTGCAGGGCAGCCTGGTTACTTTCTTTCTTTAACCTCAATTAACTTTTAAATAAATGCTCGCTCCTTTATGTAACATCTTTTTAATGTTAGTGCTGAGTCAAGTAAACAGCAGCCCAGTGCTGCTGTTCACCAGGGGTCCACATGTAAAGGTCAGGAGGGCTGCATGCGCCCCCGGGCCGTACTTTGAGTATCACTGCTCTAGAGGGAACTTCCACTGTGTGCTCCCTCGTACCATGTCAGGGCAGATAGCTTGAGGTACATCCATACATTATACCAGTTAAGAGGCAGGTGGTACATCCACAATAATGAATGACCTCTTCAGCCATGCTACTTGTCTGGGGAGGAGGGCACATACATTACTGATGTCCTAAACAAGGTTGGGGAAAGGGACTACTTTGCTTATGCTTAATTTTTAAAGCTATATTAACTACTACACCCAACGCAGTAGATCAGACTGTATTTATGGGAGACGAGCTGTGCCTTCAGTGCATCAAAAAAAGATGGCCCTGAGAGGTGGTCTTTAGGTCGGGTCAGTGTAGGAAGCTGGCTCTTTATATATAGTATACCAAAAATAGGTATGCTGTGTAAAGAGTCCAGGTATCCCTTATGAGAGGACAGGGGCTAGCTCTAGCAATCTCAAGGTGCTATATTTAGGTTAGTGTGGCCGAGCAGCCTTAGGCTTAACAGAGAGTAGTGTTAGACATCTGCTGCACACACAGAGTCAATGAATGATGCACAAACTCAAAAAGGAGATCCACACCAATTTGGAAAAATAACAGGTATCTATATATATATTTTGAACCCAAGATCTTCGTTATCAGGTAACTACTTTTTCCTAATAGACTTTTTACAGTTTTAGCACCTTTAACCAACAGTGTGTTTTTATGCACAATGCTTTCCTAAGGGAAAAAGAACATTTACTGCATACATATACCTGCAATGCGTTTCCGTGGGTCCCCTTTCGGTTGTGAGGTGGTAAAAGGACAAGGACAAAAGTTCCACCAGCAGATCAGTCATATCTGCCCTTGTGAGGATCAGGGTCAAGACTGATTTGCATATGGCTGGGTCTAAACTGGGGTGGCGTGGTGAGCAAAAGAACAATGGATTAAACCCAGATCTTTGTGACTAGGGGTGAATGTTTGCATTGTTTAGCATTTCATCCATCATTTGTTTCTTTTGCTTGTGAATCCGGGTGCAGAGGTGCTGGACGAGTCAGTAGCCTTGCACGCTACGCAGCAGAAAAGAGGGAGGCCACCTAGAAATAGGCTGCAAGGGGGGACTTGGGGACAAGACTGGGAGCTCCCAATGGGGGGGCTTGGGATGTGAGGGTCCTGTGAGCACAGGGAAGCAGTCGGTTTCTTCAGGTCCGGGTCGGGTGGCTCTGTGCAGAATGTTTGTGGTCGGCTGGCTCTCATGCATTACACGCTCACTGGTGTCGGTCGGTACCAGCGAAAGGGACAAAAATAGGACAGTGGGGCCATTATTGGGAAATCTGTGTTTTGTGAGTTATGGGAAGGGAGACGTTTGTAATCTCCTGATGTACAACCAGGTAGATAGTCTGGACATAAAAACGGACTTAGAAGGATCTTTTTTGGCTGATTGGGAATTTAACTGGAGACGGCCTGGAGCAAAAATGTATGTGGCAAAAAAGGGGACTCCATTTTGGGTTGACCACATCAACAGGAATTGGGTACGAAGCTTGACCTGAATGCATCTCCAGCTGTGTACGTGGTAATGTCAGAAATGCATGGTTCTAATTTTGTAATTGAGATAACTTCATTATAATGGGGTCTCTTCTTTGAGGAGTTAGGAAGGTTTGTGTATTTAAACACAAAATAATCCTTAAGGATGGGGCAGGTCCGGTTAGGCATAAGTTAAGAAAAGTGCCTTTAGCCTATCAGGAAGAATCAAAAGCAATGTTGGATGATTTGTGTGAAAAAAAAATAATTGAACCAATTCAATGATCGCCATGGATGTCTCCTGCAGTGATCTCTGCGAAAGGATCAGGGGAACTGCGTCTCTGCGTAGATTTGTGGAGTTTAAACAATGAAATTTGGATTGATAGACATCCTTCTCCAAATATGCATGAAATTGTTTCTACTCTTTCTGAAGCGGCTGTGTTTTCAACTACTGATCTTGCAAGTGCTTACCACCAGGATGAGCTGCATGAGGACTCTAAATACCTTAAAGCATTTGTAACTCCGTAAGGCATGTTCCAGTATTTGCGATTGCCTTTTGGTTTAGCTACTCCTGCACTGGTATTTCAATGATTAATGAAACAGACTCTTGAGGGTGTTACAGACGCTGTCACATTCCAAGACATTAGTTTGGTATTTGGAAAGACTTATTAAGAACATGATAAAAATGTGTGTGTCGTATTGAAGACACTCCAATCGAAGGGTTTGACTGCACACGTTTTTAAATGTAGTTTCTGTAAAAAAGTTGACTATTTGTGCCATGAAATTTTTCAAAGTGGTATTAAACCTAAACGGAACCATGTATGGGCAATTGTAATGCTGCTGCATCAATTTCTAAGGATCAGTTATTATAATTTCTGGGTCTAATAAGAGTTTTATGCCAGATCCTTGCCGGATTATGCCACAAAAGCTGATCCTTCAGGGCGTTTGTTGAGGAAATGTTGAAATTTGAATGGGGGGAATGTTATTGAATGGCCCTTGAACTGTTTAAAAATGAAATGGAGGAAGCATCTTGTTTGAGACCATATGAGGTTGGAAAGGAATGCTTGGTGGCTTTGGATGCTAGCAGTGTGGGTTTATGTGCTGTTTTAATGCAAAGAGACAAGAGCAAAGAATGGATTGTATCATATGCATTGCATACTTTAAGATCTGCTGAAAGAAATTATGCAGTGATAGAAAAGGAGGCGTTAGCTTCTACTCCAGCTGTGCAACACTTTAGGCAATTTCTGTGGGGAACACAATTTATTCTAAGGACTGACCACACGCCTCTGGTGAGTATGCTACCTGCAGGTGGGGGTAGGACTTTGACTGCACTGTTAGCTCGTTTGGCTGCTAAATTACAAAAATATCTGTGCATTGTGCAATGTATTCCTGGACGTGCAAATGTACACACAGATTGCAAGTCTGTTTTCCACTGGTAATTGATGATGAATCTGTTGATGAACAAGAGTGTGATGTAGCATACACTGTAGATGATGTGAGAGAGGGTTGTGAGAGTATGAGACTGCAGAGTGTGATTCTATAAGATGAATGAAAGGAGTCCTTGTTGTACGATCAAAATTTGAATTTGGTTCAGAGTTTTCTAATTAATGGATGACCTGAAGAACTCATGTTAAGCAAGGATTTTGCTTTGTTTCATAAAGTGAGAAATGAACTGATGATTTTTGAGGGTATTGTGGTAAGGGGCAACAAGATAGTGCCTCCTCAGAATTTGTGGAGGAAAATATTTTCACTGGCTCATGAAGGTCATCCTGGTAAGCCTGCTACTAAACGGAGGGTTAGTGAACTTTATTGGTGGCCAAAGATTGATGGCACAGTTGATGGTTGGGTGAGGGAGTGTGCGCCGTGAGCTGATAGTGAAAAGTCGGCTAAAACGTGTGTTGTTGAAATGGAACCGGAGGAGTGTGTTAAAGGTCTGTGGAGGAAGTTGGGGTTGACCCTCTTGGACTATTTCTGGTGTTGCCTAAGAAATCTGCTTTTGACATTGTTTTGAAAGATTATTTTTCAAAATGGCCAGAGTTAAGGATGTGTGAGAGAGCAGATTCTAGTGCTGTAATTGAGTTTTTGGACAAAGTGTTTTGCAGAGAAGGACTGCCTGAAGAATTGGTATCAGACAATGGTTCCCAGTTCACAAGTAAAGATTTGGAGAGTGTTTTGGCAAGATGTGGTGCACAAGAGAGTTTCCAATTATCATCGCCAGGCGAATAGGCCATTGTGAAGATTCAATAGGGTGGCCAAGGAGTCTATTCAGTTGGCGACCAAGGGAGGATTACCCCGAGGAAGGTATTACAGGCTACACTGTTGTCATACAGAACTTCTCCTAATTTAGTTACCGAATTGTCCCTATTCGAAGTGTTGAGAGGTAGAAAACTTGGAGTTAAGCTTATTTCATGGTAGCATAGGGGGGAAAATGGTTATGATGCTGAAGTTGATCTTCGTAAGATTAAAAAGAGAGTGGAGGTGTACCGAATGATGATGACTCATCCCTTCGAAGAGATGTGGTTCGTCATGTTAAAGTTTAAAATGTTGTGATTTTGTGAGGCTAAAGATTCCTACGTTGGTGGGTAAGGCGTTTGCCAGATGATCATATCCTATGAGAGTGACTGAGGTTTTTTACAAAGCTGCGCATGTGGAAGGTGGCGAGACGTTCTGTATTCAAAAGGGAAATTGGAGTGTGAGAGGTTGCCGGTACCAGATAGAAGTGAGAGTTATCTGTGTTTTTTACCTTGGGAGAGATGTGTTGGTTGAAGGAGCTGATACTGGAAAGTGTGATAGGTGGATGTCGTGATTCTGAGATGGATGGGAATGAAGAAACTGATTCTGTTGGTAATGTGGTGTTACACAATGTTCCTTCTTGTGATTCTACTCAGCATAGAAGTGAAAGAAACAAAAAGGTTCCTGAAAAATGTAGGGATTATGTAATGTGTTAGAAATGGTATAGATATTGTGTTTATTGTGATAATTCATTCATTACTATGTTGTGAAAATGTATTAATTACTATGTTGTTATGGGTTTTTACCTTTGGTTTATTGTATTTGATTCTTTATATGAATGCTTTTGTTTTCTCCTTCTTGTTTTATTAGTGTATTTATTACTATGTTATAGTTTTTATTTTTATTTATTTTATTTTATTCTGTATATGGATGTGGCTGTTTTTTCCAGCTTGTTTTATTATTAGTGTATCTTTTTTGGGGAAAAAAGGAAAGATGTGTTGAATGTGTAATTGCAGTTGGAATAGGCAAGGGGGAATGTTCTGGGTTAGAATGAAGTGGGTAGAATTTGGGGGGAAACGGCAGCTGGTGGTTGTGAAGCTGTTTTGTTGGATTAAAACTACTTGAAGGACCCACCTGACGAACGTTTTTTCGTCTTCTTTACTGCAAAAGTGTACTATAATTTATCAGTCAGAAAGACATTTTATTCTTAAAAGTTAAGAACTGACTGGATATTAAAGGCCGCAACTGTTATATAAAGTGTTACACTATTTCTGAGCTCACACCACTTGCTGGAGTATATCTTGACTGCTCGACCTCGTCACCCTTAGACAGCCAAGTGCTCTCAACCTACCACTATCATTTAATATCCAAAAAGATACTCTTCAAAGATAGAGCCCTCAAAATAACAGTAAATCACTCTGCAGCACACACCTATTGTCATAATGATGCATGCAAAAAGCACACTTGGCAGCATAGATTGTCACATGACCCAATTTGCAAAGGGTAGTTTAGTTGTAATTTCTGGCATCTTTGCACACATTTAATAAATGATGCCCACAGTCTTTATTGAGTTAAGCCACAAATAGGAAAAATAAAAAAAATCTTACAAACTTCAAAAATGATCAATGATCAATATTCATAATTAGAATTCTGTAAAACCTACCGGCTGTCCACGCTCTCCTGGAAATCCTGGGTCTCCTACATCGCCTTCTTCGCCCTGTCAGGGGTTAAAATATTGGGCCACGAATTACACAAAGCCTTGTGAGAATGAAGTGATGAAATGTGCATGGCATTAAAGATGCATCTAAATGTTGTGTTACATTATTTCAGACAACTGGGGACAGTGCAAAGATGGATAGCCATTGCTCCTCACCCGTGGTGGGTCTATTTTTCATCAGATGGTTCTACTTGAGTTTTAGATGATAGAGATTGAAGAGGATCATCTCGCCTTATCTAACAATGTTCAGCAACATGAACCTGGATGCACTCAAAACTGTAAACTCCATCCTACACTAAGTCACTCGGATTCACCCTGGACACCCATCTCACATTCTAGGAACACATCACCAAGAAAACCACAACAGCTTGGTACCAGCTCTCTTTACTAACGAAAGTGAAACTGTTCATTTCCGAAAGCAACTTCAGAACTACTGTTCAAGCTTCATCTCTTCAATCTGGATGGTGGCTATGCCCTACTCCATGGCTTCATAAACTCATCTATGGTCCTCTTAAGGGCATCAGCTGGAGGCAAAAAATATAACTGCAACACCCACACACTGCTGTAACTCCTCTTCCTTGCTGACTCATACCACCGTAAAACCCAGCCGCATCATCTGCAAAGCCGTCACAACCGGCACTCAATCTATCTGGATGATAGACTCACCATCTCTAGGGCTGTATGCTAGAATATCATTCTAAATGTAGTCCTACAAAAATGTTGTGACCAGAATGACTACCACAATAGCTTCTCGGTAGGAAAGTAAGTATGGATTTATTATTCTTAACTCCACATCTACATAACTTGTAGATACATATATATATTGTAGAGGTACATCTATGTGGTGGTAAGTAAACCTCTATTTACCTAAACGCTTGTACATTCACAGTATTGTGGTAGTTGATAATATGGCTAGGGTGTTCTTTTAAAGAGAAGATTCTAGCAGAATACTCATTTCTGGTGGTCCCTGGCACACCCACAGCTAGGACACTGTCAGACCAGAGACAAATACGGACAAACGGTCAAAAACAAGTCAACAGGCTTTTTCCCTATAAGACCCCAGTATCTGTAACAGCAACCCTGTATCCATCAGGACTTCCCCAAACCTGCTCCAATACCCTTTGAAGGTGCAGCCCTCATGATAACAGTTAAGTAGTTGATATGCATGCTTATTATGTTTTTCTCTGACAATCAGCTCTTCAATGAAGATGAAAATATACGAGCTACAGTAGTATGCTGAATACTCTTTCAGCAGCCAAAGATTTAACTCTCCTTTTGTAGAGTTAGTTGCTCAAATTCTCATGATCATTAGAGTAAAGACAGAGTGAACTGTTTAGCCTAGAGGAAAGAGCTGAAGACACACCTCTTTAAAGAACACTACATCATGATGCAGTCTCTCTCCACTTCAGCTCTCAAATCCCAGCTACCCCTCCAATCACACGCACACTGTCTCTCTGCTGCTGCTGCGTTTTGGCTTGTTTGTGCTACACAAGTACCACATACATGCATACATCACAATCTCTGCCCTACCTAGTGGAGTTTGCTGATACCAAGCCCCAGGAGAACACTAGAAAATGTCAATGTATGTTATCGTTTATTACTGTTGGTCCCCCTCTACTGTCCATCTATTTTAGGGCTCATCTGTTTTACTAAAAATCCAACTTTAGGAACTGGTCTCTTCAAAACTCATAGCAACTATTGTTGCTGAGAACTAGAAAACATTCAGATCCATGATCTTAGTCAGGAGGCAATCCTCAAGAGGCCATTACCAGACATTACCTGCCACATCAGGTTTAGAAGTAAAGAGGGAACAATGTACTGATAATGCCCTCCCTCCAGATATTTCACCAGCAAAAGCCTGGTGAAAAGAGTGGCTGAAAACAGTCTGAAAATGAGACATCACCATTGGCATCAAGTGTAAAATTCCTCATGTCTTAAAGTATTCCTGTGGTATTGGCAATTCCGGGTGCAGAAATACCACATTAATATTCATGGTCCACTCAGTAAGACGGTCTTAGAAAAGTCATGTAGTCTTGTCCAGTTACAGAATGTAAACAAGCATTGGCATAGCCAATAGGTCTCGCCTTTAGGACCGCATAAGTGTTTAGCCGTGCAGCACAATATAGAGACAATAAACCTTAATTCATAAAGTATGGCAAGAAAGAAGGCCTGCAGTAGCAAGATACAAGATCTGCGATGGTGCACGTGGGAAGGCCTGATAGAGGGCACTGCTGATATATACAGAGTAATAAAACACCACACATCTCTGTCATTGTTACACCTCTTCCCCGTTCTATCTGAACTACGCTGCCCCTTCCCCCAGCAGGCAGGTAGTGAAGAAACCGGATCTTATTAACTTTCTTAGCCACAGAGGCTTGAGATTTCATTGACGGCATAACTGTCTAACATAGTTTTCAGGTTGTGCAACTACGAAGTAAAGATGATAAAACATGTAATATTAAATCAAGGAAGCAGGAGTAGGGCGACAGGTTGGCTCAATGTCATTGGGACATTTATTTATTTATTTGAAGAGTTTTATATAGCGCTGGCTAGACCCGGAGGTATCAGAGCGCTTTACATAAGGATTTGTTACATGGTTACAAACAGTTACTGGAGGGTAGCATTACATAGAGGAAAAAAAACAATGTTACATAGGTACATGGCACAAGATGAATGGGGCATAGGAGGAAGAGGGGTAAGGTAAAAAGGGTTGGAATGCAGTTGGGATCAGGCGGACCGGCAAGGGTGAAAGTGCTTAAACCAAAAAGTCAGAGTGAGAGTCAACAAACCGGCTGAGGACCAGTAATCGAAACGTCCGGAGTCGGGCTCACTCGCTGCATCAGATGTTCTAGGACATGGAAAAACGGGTTCGAAGGGGGCACAAAGTGCAGTCCAGGGGCACGCATCGACCAGTAAATCCATCGGAGCCAGAAAATCCCTCGAAGCCGCCATGATGTAGGATCAGGTTAAAGACCCAGTAACATCACAGCAAAATGGCGGTGTTGCAGATAGACAAAAACCAGATCGGAAAAGTCACAAAGGAAAATCGACCCCATGCGCACAATAACAACATCGCAGTTTATAAATAAAAAGTATATCAGAAATCAGTTTTACTTGTGCGTGTTATAATGCGTTTTAATATATCTTTAAATGATGCTTATAAAAAGCACTCCAAAACCTTTGGTTCCAGTTTGCACTGTAAGCGCCGGTGTTGACAATTAAATGCGGTGGGGAGTGCAGGAAAACACCAGCTCAAATTAAGCACCACTATAAAAACGAGATTTTGACCTATTGACATTGTAAATTACAATGTACTATAAAGAAAGTAACAGAATAGGAGAGGCAAATGTCATTACGGAAAGCTATAGTGTAACAGGCAAAGATGACGACTTTACAGCTGGGGAAAAAAGTTTGAGTCTTGGCGTCGGCCCAACGCCGGCTCCTGGAGGAGGCTCTGAGGCTCCCGTAAGGTCCTCGGGCAAAAAAGGAGGAGGCGGGAAGGAGCCGGGGGAGGAAAGGAAAGGGTAGGGGAGGAGGAGGCGGGGAGGTGTTTTCCAGCTTTAACAAGGCAGCGAAACTGAAAGCGACCTTTGTAACATGACCCACAACAGATGGCACCTTGCGAGTCTGCAGTAGTACAATAAAAAGAAATGTCGCCCCCTGGTAAAGATCGTTATCATTGGTAGGAGCTGTAAATGTGGCTTCATCAAGTTGTACATATGGATGCTGTTTAAACAACAAGCTGGCAAGTTTCTTACTGAGATAAGAATGTTGTTCGAACGTTTCTATTCCATTTGCGCTGTAACATCGCAGTTTATAAATAAAAAATATATCAGAAATAAGTTTTACTTGTGCGTGTTATAATGCGTTTTAATATATCTTTACATGGTGCTTATAAAAAGCACTCCAAAACCTTTGGGTCCAGTTTGCACTGAAAGCGCCAGTGTTGACAGCTAAATGCGGTGGGGAGTGCAAAAAAACACCAGCTCAAATTAAGCACAACTATAAAAACGAGATTTTGACCTATTGCCATTATAAATTACAATGCCTTTTATCGAGTTCTACAAACAGCCATCTACGAGTTCTTTTACCCCGGTTAAACGCGTCTGAAATGCTTTATTAACCCACACCTGAAACTAGTCGGCACCCAGGGGCATTCCATCTATACAACACATATAGAGAGGTTTATGTTGCACACAGCTTCTCGGAACTCCAACAAGTAAGTATGCCCCAGAGCACGGCATGGCTTTGGTTACGGACATAAATAAAAAAAAAATGAACCAAGGAACAGAAGGCTTTAAAGAGCTGTGTAATATCCGAAAGCAGGAAACGCTGCCCGGAACTTTAGGAAACTGGCCTTGTTCACAGCTACAAAATAAAAATCTAAAACTGCACTTTTACAAGGGCAGGTCAGCCGTTCTCAGGATTACCCAAGCGAGGTCCTGGTTCTCAGGGGAACCAAGATTCCTCAACCTTTAGAAAGGCTGGAGCTCAGCTCACAAAACCTCCTGACTGCAGACAAAAGAAGTTACTCTAAAGCGCAAATCTTGCTCCTGCACCCAAAAATAAAGCTGGTGTGCTGAAGAGCGACAAAGATGACTTCGCTCATCGACCAGCAGGAGAGGTCTAAGTTATGCGTCTCCTCCCGTCTCAGCCGGCTCCTGGAAAAAGGCTCCCGTAAGGTCCTCAAGCAAAAAAGGAGGAGGCGGGAAGGAGCTGGGGAGGGAAGGAATGGGTAGGGGAGGAGGAGGCGGGGAGGTTTTTTCCAGCTTTAAGAAGCGCGGCCGCGAAACTGAAAGCAACCTTTCTAATATGACACACAACAGATGGCACCCTGCCCGTCACTGCTCGCTCCCGCAAGGTGGATGCCGTGGGAGTAAACATTTTTAGAAAAGGTGGGACATGCACCCGCCTTTGGCCAATTGCGTGCTTTCATTTTTGAAAGCCACAGGCAGAGGCCAATAAAATGTGCCAACAACACGCACGAGCTTGCTAAAAGTCTGGAGTGATTCCAAGAGGCCCTCTCCTAGAGCAGCGCATGCGCGCTGCGCTAGGCTCGACCTAAAAAGGAAAAAACTGCTAACAGTGACATAGGAAAGGGAGGCATAGGGAAAATAATGCAGACAAAACTTAGGTGGAATGCAATGCTTACTTGTCTGTTGGAATAGTTTTGCAGGTTGAAGCATTTTCTGGATTTACATGCTCTGCCATTTAGTGGTTTGATTCAGAATTTTCACTTTCTTGTCCTCTTTTTTTTCTTTCCCTGTGGGCGTCGTTGGCCACCATTTGGTGGTATGTCGGTCCCCTCGTAACGTCAGACGTGCACATCTTCAAATTTGTTTTCCCCCTTGGCGACCTTCTGTCCATGTGTTTTTTTTTAATACTTTCTACATGCTGTGTGAACATTTTAACTCCTCTGTAGTTTGTTTGAAAGGCACCTCATTGCTGGGGAGGTGGGAGTGTTGCACGTGAATCCAGAAAATTCTTCAAGCTGCAAAACTACTCCTACATTTAAGTAACCAATTAGCTTTGCAGCATGACTCTTCATTATTCACATGCTGTGAACTGATTGTGGAGCGTTATATTTCTCTTTTTGGAGGTTGGGTTGAAATGAGTTTGTGCTTGCATACAGATGCTTTAATACGTTTTGCCCTACTTTTGTTTTTCTGTTGACTTGAATGTCCACACAATAGTGTTTTGTACAGTGCATATGGACAACCAAGTGGCTGCTATGCACATGTCATTATTTAAAACGTTCACTAAGAATGCAAGGGTTGCCTTTGTGGAGTGGGCTCTATCTTTGTCTACTAGCAGTATTCCTGCTCTGCTGTAACACGTCTGGAATGTTTGGGCTGTCCATCATGCAATAGTTCCTTTTGTCCGCTTGGTGAAGGAAATAGTCTAGTCCACTTAGTACATGACTGCCCTGCAAGTGTCTAGAATTTGAAGCGCTCTTTAGCTTGTGTCTTTGGCTGCTGGAAAAACCCTGGCAGCTGGATGGTTTGGTTCACATGGATTGTGTCATAATCTTAGGCAGGAAATGTGGGTTAGTTAGCATGAGCACCCCGTCTTTGTAAATCATTCTGTTTCTGTAGATATCCAACTAGGGTTCCTGTGTTGTAAGCACTTATAGTTTTCTTACCCTGTGTAGTGATGTTATTGCTGTTAGGAATGCTGTTTGCAGTGTTATCATTTGTTGTCCTGCTTTGCAACAGTTTGAAGGGTTTCTTCATCAGTTGTTTGACTGAGATTGGTTGGTTTCGGGTGACTGGCCTGTCCCATTTGCATTGATAGTCAGTCCGGTGATGGTCGTAGCTTTATTCATTTTCCATGCAAAATCTCCATCAGGTCAGAGAACTATATTTGTGTTGCACATTATGGTGTTATTAATATTAGTGGCATGAGTGGCTGCACTGTATATCACCAGCGATATCAGTGGTATTGGGTAAAAAACGCATGGAAAATTTCCTGACCAGTCTATCTATAGAGCATTCCCTTGGGAAAGGTAGTATCGGTACCTGGCTGCAAAGTTTTGGCATCTTGTGTTTTCTGAGACTGCAGATAAGTCTAATTCTGGTGTACCCCATTGTTGAAAAATGATTTCCAGTACTTGTTGTTTTACTTTCCATTCATGCATGATTGTTGTTTGTCTACAGTGTCTGTTTGCTGTTAGGGCTGTATGCCTCTAAATGGCCATTTCCCAAGTGCTTTGGGCTAGCTTTGACAGAACGTATGATTAGATTTGCACTGTCTTTCCTTTTACTTGTGCGTAGAAAGCACTTAGTGCCACAATAACTATCTTCAGAAACAACATATGTATGCTCTTTACTGCTTTCCTTGTATTCTAGAGGCCCCTGATGCTCAGATTCAACCTGTGTGCTCCCCATCCTGTGTGGGACGCATCTATAGTGATGGTCACTGACAGAGGTGGTTGTACAAAAGGCCTCCCTATTGTTATATTGTTCAAGTTCCACCATGCCATTTCTTTCTGTACCTTCAAAGTAACAACTACTAGATCCTCCCAACTCCTGATAGCCTGTGACCACTGGATTGGTATGCATTCTTGAATTGATCTTATATGAAGTTTGTGATGTGGAATTAATGCTATGCATGAAGCCATCATGGTCATTTGTTTCCTAACTGTCCTCACTGGCAGAAATTAGCTCCTTCTGGTAAAAGTGAGTTTTCTCTCTCAGTGTCATAATCCTCTTGGTTGTGGGGTAGGGAGTCATGATCCTAGAAGGGTCTTATTCTTCTTAAGTAATGGAAAGGGTTTTCCAACTTCATTGAGAACCCTAGTTTGTGCAGTGTATGCATGACTGCTTTGATGTTCCTGTGGCATTGTGTGAATGAGCTCCCCTTTACTAGTCAGCAGTATAGGTAAACATTTTGAAAACGCTGTGGGTGTTGACTTTATACCAAAAGGAACTAGTTTCAATTGAAAGTAGACCTGGTTCATGCTGAATCGAAAGAATCTTTTGTGCTTCTTGTTTATTGGCACATGAAGATAAGCGTCCTTAAGGTATATGGTCACATGGGAGAGTGGGCTCTGGCAGAGGAACACAGGATGTGTGAGGTCCATACGGATGATAAGGTTGAGGAGGACTGTTTTGAATGGGCTGGAATATTATAAGAATTTATGGCTCCGGTCGCAGAGGAAGGGTAAGATACTGGCCTGATTACAAGCTCACAAGATCACTTACTGAGTAAGACAATCTGCTGGGAACCCAATAGGGAGAAGGGGAAGGATTGGGCGGGGCACTTGTTTGAGTAGGACTTGGTGAACTGTGCTGAATCGAATGTCATTCTGCCAAACATTTTGTACTTGCTGTTACTATTTTTGAAAATCTTGTACTAAAGATTGCAACAAAAAAAAAACATTTTATTTGTTTAACAACTGGAGATCCATAATCAGTCTCAGTGTTTGGTCCGGTATTGGTAACAGGAACCATACCGAGTAGATTATCTTCCCTTGGTATTTTTTCAATCACTTGTTTTTGAAGGAGTTCCACTACCTCCTGTTGCAAGCGGCTTTGCTCTTTGTCGGCAAGAGTTTCTTTTGGCCTCACACTTTTTTTAATTTTTTTTAAGAGTTCAATATAGTAGCTGTGTTGGATAATGTTCAGTATCCAATTGTCGGAGGTAGTTGACCTCCATTCCTTGAGGAAACCTCTTATTCTCCCCCCTCACTGCAGGGATGTGGCGGGGTGCTCCCGCACTGAAGTTAGTTGCTCAATGAGCCTGCCCTATGAGGGCCGGCTTCTTCCTCTGGACCTGCCTCAAAAGGTCTAACAAGGTGTTGAGGGAAACTGCCACTGTGGGGCTGCTGATTGTGATACATTGGTATGTTGGAATAATGTCTGTGGAGTAGTGATTTGAAAACCTCCTCTTCCTGACAGCCTTCTCAGTGGAGTAGTCCCCCTTCTCCTGTTGTCATGTAACTGTAGGGCGCCCATGGCCTTTGGGGTATTATTATCCTTTATTATCTGTTGCAGGCATCATCCATTGCCACTCCAAACAGATCTTTGCCAGTGAAGTGTATGTTTATTAACCTAATAAAAAAATATATAAAAAAAAAAAAAGATCTTTGTCAGTGAAGGAAGTTGAGCAAACCCCTTTGTTCCTTTGGTTTTTCGGCACCACCTCTATTGCCTTCTTGCTGAGCAGTTCTTGCGCCTCTAGTTGCAAGAGCGAGAGCTCCTTCGCTTAGTGTGCCTTGCTTCTTGGTTTTCTGTTCGGAGGTTGTTTTTCTAACTCTATACAGTATCCGTATTGTATGATGTTTAGTATCCATTTGTCTGATGCGACCTTCCTCCATTCCTGGATGAAGTTTTTTATTCTTCCCCCTACCGGTTTTGAGTGTTCGAGGTACTGTTTGTTGTTGAACGCTCGGCTGCAGTTTTTCTTTATGTCTTTCCGCCCACCCCGAGGTGTTGCTAGGGTGGGGTTCTGTTTCCTGGTGAAGTCACTTGGATGAGAGCTGCTGGCCTCCCCTTCGTGTTTGTCCTCGTTCGTTTCCGCGCCCTCGAAAGGGCTGTCCCCGGGGCTGGTACTGCCAGTTCTGCTGCTGCTGGCCTTGGTTGTTCCCTTGGTAGCCTTGCTGGAACGTCTGGTGCGATGTGGTAGGCACGTTGCCTCCTCTCCCACCTGGCCTTCTCATGGGTGTGCCCCTTCTCATCCCTCTGAACTGCAACGCTCCCATGGACCTTGCTGTCTCTTTGTCCTTCTTGAGCTGCGTCAACTTGTCGTCCACTGGTGTGCCGAACAGTTGCTCTCCGTTAAAAGGTGTATTCAGGATGTTGCTTTGCACCTCTGGCTTGAAACCCGAAATTCTGAGCCATGCGTGTCTCCTCTCGGTCACCCTATCATCATTAGTCTGCTCGATGTTTCTGCAGCATCCAATGCTGATTTTAGGCATGTGTTCGCGATGCTTTTGCCTTCTTCTACCAGGTGAGCTGCTCTTTGTTGGTACTGTTCTGGTAGGTGCTTTAGGAGCTGCCCCACTTCATCCCAGTGTTGGTATGCGTGCCTGTTGATTAGGGCGTTGGAGTTTGCGATGCACCAATGGATTGCCGCATTTCTCTCCACCTTTCTCCCTGTGAGATCCATCCTCCTACTCTCCTTGTCTGGAGGTGGTCCGGCATTAGTGGGCACATTGGCCCTCTTCCTAGCCATTGCTGCAATTATGGAGTCGGCTGGTACTGACCCTTGGATGTATGCAGGGTCCTTTGAAGAATGTGTTTACTTCTTCTCCGTTCTTGGCGTCACAGCCTTGCATACTGCTGGTTCCTTAAAGGCCTCCCTTCCTTGATCCAGCACACTAGGGAGCATGGGCAGGAATTGGCTCCTAGTTTGTTGAGGCAGTAGAGTCTCCCGGAGAAAACATGCCTTGGGCTTCTCCTCTTCCATTTGCACTCCATACGTCTGTGCAGCCTTTTGGACAACCATGTTGTAGATCCCTATGTCGTCTGACGGTGAGGGCCTCGAAGGGTAAGTATCTACCCCTTCTTCCGGCGATTCTGCATCGAGATCTTGCCATTCTAGGTCATGTGCCTCCGAGGATGTCGAGTCCCGGTAGGAATGCAGATCTTCGTTGCCTTCTCCCTCGAAATAATAGTCTTCGTCCCCCTGTACCTCGACTGGTTCGGGCGTTTTCGGCGGTTCGGCGTCCTCGTCGTCTCTTTCGACTCCGAGCGCAGGTTTCGGCGGGATGGTGTATTGGCTCATCTTCTCGTCGAAGTCCCTTCTCCGCTGCAGGATGCTCGCCATTTCGGCCTCGAGCCTCCTCTTCTTCCTCTCCATCTCGGCGGCCTGTTCGGCGTCGAGAGTAGGAGCGCCCCTCTTCGGTGCCATCGACTACGTCGACGTTGATGTCGGCCCTTCCTTTCTCGGCGTCGAGGTGTCCTTTTCGAGGGCAACCTTCGACGATCTTGGTTTTTCGAGGACTTTCGCCGATTGGGAGTCCTTTTCGAAGGATCCGCTCGGCTGGCTGTCCTTGGTTGCTGTTGCCTTCGTCGAGTGTTTCGGCGGCAATGCTCCCTTCGAGGACTTAGCTTCACTTCTACGAGTGTCGCTCGGGGCTTTAGCTTCACCCTTCCGAGTGTCGCTCGAGTGTTTAGGGGTCGACGACTCCCTTACCTCCTTCGACGTCTTCTTATGGACCTCGACGACCGTGCAGTCCTCCGGTCCTTCGGCGATGTTGTCCTCTTCTCCACTGGAGAGGCCCAAGTCTCGGAGCGATGGAGGTGGTCCCTGCCCCTGCATGTTGTGGTTTCGCCCTTCTCTGCCTCTCCCTTACTCTGAGGGTCTTGGGTGTAAACGCTGAGCACGCGTTGCAGTCTTCGCTGCTGTGATCGAGCGGCAGGCAGAGGTTGCAGACTGGATGCTGGTCCTTCTGGGCGTATTTGTGGTGGCAATTGGTGCAAAACTTGAACGGTGTTTTGTCCATCCCCGTGCTCAGGGAGCCCCCTGCGAGCGCATTCTCCGTAGAACGTCGAGGTCTTGGTCGTAGACCTTCTCCCTCGTCATCCCGGTTACCTGACCTGTAGTCCGGTGTAGCTGAAAACTTGATTTTCATCGCTTTCGTACCATTTTCCTCGATTCCTCTTCCAAAAATTCTGGAACTCTTCGGCAACGATCCAGACCCAACGGCGGAAAAAAGAATCTGAAGATGGCGGCCAAAGGTGGGAGCTTCCGGAGGAAGCACGTCGACGTCACGAAGGACACCAAATGGCAGTATGTCGACGCCCACCTGGGCCACGAAAAAAAAAAAAAAAAAAAAAGACTACAATTCCGGACCCAACCACTAGCTGGCGGAATAATGCACAGCATAGTGAATCCAGAAAGATTCACGCTGCAAAACCCTGAGACTGGTAACCAAACGTGTCTCCTAAGGGTAGTGCAGGTACACAGAGCGTCCAGCGCAAACTTAAGGAAGGTTTTGGAAATGGCATAACTCTCTTCTATGGTGGAATTCTCCCTTTACCTGTACTATTCAAGGAGGTGTTTCATCAACTCCCCAGTTTCCTCCCACTGTTGATGGCCATATCAATTGAGGCGCGCATTGGAGCTACCTACTTTTCATTGTGTTGCGGCTGCTCTCTCTACCTTGTGTCCCACCATCCTCACTATTTTTCTTTCTTTTTACGGTAGAGGGCCTATTGACGTTGAAAAATTGACTTTTTTCTGGCATTGGCCACTATTATTGAGTCCGCCACTACATTGCCATTTATGTATAAGGGGGCTTTTGAGAAGTGTGTGTATTTTTTCCCATCCTTTCAGTTACAGCTTTACATTATGCTTGTTCCCTAAAAGCCTCCCTACCTTGGTCTAGGACGCTCAGGAGCATAGGAAGGTATTGAAACTTTTTTTGCAATTGCAAGAGAGTTTCGAGAAGAAAACAAACTTATGACTGTTCTTCCTCTAGCTGCATCCAATACTTGTCTGCAGCTCTTTTTACCAAAGTGTTGTACATTGCAATGTCATCAGGAGGTGAATGCCTCAAAGGGTAGGATTAAATGCTTTCTCGGGTGAATCACTGTTAAGGTCTTGCCATTTTTCATTGGTGGTCTCGGGATCCTGGAAAAACCTGCTCATACATCTCCTCCTCCTCAAAGAAGACTTTGTTTTTTCCTCCTCGGGTTCCGGTGTAGACAGTGGTGGTAGTTCAACTTGCTCCCCTTCGTGTCTCTTGTCCTTGATGGGTCTCCAAGGGATTCAAAATCCTTTCACGTATTCGTCAAAATCCATCTTCTTCTGGAGTATCGCTGGTATTTTAGCCTTCAAGTTGTTTTTTTGTTCAACCTTGAGTGTTCTGTATTCGGCATTGAGGATGGATGGCGTCATTCTTCCCAGAGTTTGTGTGTCTTGCATCGACTCCTTCTTCCTCTCACGGTCTCGATCGCCTCTCGGTGTCAATCCTGTGTACGAAGGAAGTCCTCATATGGGATCCTTGTGTAGGGACCCATAGAGTTCTTTTTATTTTTGACCTCCTTTCGCTGGTTGAAGGTTTTGGCGCTGAGGGTAATTTTTGTGCGCTCGAGTTCGAATCCTTCGACTCAGGTGCACTATGCTTCTGAGGTGTTACCTACACACATCTCTTGTGGTCTCCCTCTCTCAATGTCTTGTATGGCAGCTCTTCTTTTTCTGGTTCAACTATTCCTTTCTCTACGTCGGACCCTTCTCCTTGCCCTACTTTGGTTTCCTTAATATTTTCTTCATCTTCATTGGACAGGCCGAGGTCCCTGTTATTTTTGCTTTGTTTGCGTTGTGGAGTAATTCACCCACCTCTGTTTTTCCCTGGTCCTGAGTCTTTGAATGGAACTTGGCAAACACCTGCCAGTCTTCAGCGGTGTGATCACTCAGCAGTCACAGGTTGCAGACCTTGTGACTGTCTTTCTGTGCAAACGTACGGTGGCATTTCGGGCAGAACTTAAAGGCAGTGTTCTCCATTTCCCTTGATAATTCCAGCATTCCAGATGCACATTCTTCTACCTCACAGTTGCTCCCCAGCATGACGCACCTATTTCTTTCAGTGATGCCAGATGGTTATCCATCATCCCTCTACGGTTCTGTCCTTGTTCTTGTTTTTTTACCATCTTCCAACAGTTATTCTCACTGATCTGTCGACAATTTCCTGAATTCCCCTTGATCCTTGAGCTCTAGGTTCTGCTTCCAGACTCAATGGCAGAAAAGAATATCAGTGCTGGCGACCACGCACAGGCGCACAGAGCAAGAGGATACCACATAAGACAATACCATGCAGGCAGCTGTAAGCCGTGGATGCCATGTCTGCTTTCGCAGTACAGAATACTTGGATAGGCGCTGCCCCCCTCACATACTCAAAGTTACTGTGCCCCCCAAAAAATTAATAATCAAGGAAGGCCTATAAAAAGGCATAGCTATAGCCCGGAAGTGCCTGAGCAATTTGCGCAGTACCAAGGTTGCCCATAACTTCTCTCACCTCTCTGCACCATTTATGTAACTAGACTTTTACTGAACTTATTACTGTGGGTGCTTCATTCTCCTTCCACCGTTAGGAGGGTGCCCTTGGTTCATATTTCTCCCAGCCACTACGCCTCTCTCTGGTCCCATCCTATTTTAACACATCCACTCCTGATCCAGTGAAACCATCCTTGGAGCATTCCCTATGACAGAAACAGCTCTCCTGTATTTGTGTCATCTTCCTAAAGTACTTGGGAACTGTAGTCCCTTAAAAACAGAGGCAGGTGCCTCTTTGGATCCATTCCTGAGTGTACATCAGTTTTCATCCTACATAACCAGGCCCTCCTCTATCACTGGAGCCACAATTCTGGATGATCGCTTTATAGAGCCCTGACGGCCCCTGGTCTGAGTCACAGGTAGAACAATCCATTTCAGCACAGAGCTCAGAAGGAGGAGGAGAAGAAAGAGGATGCAGAAGTTCCACAACACCATTTACTTTCAGATCAAGACAGACTGTTAGAATAGTTTCAAGCACAGATTTGATCAAAGGTTTGCACAAGGAACTGACCTTATCCAATAATGCGCCTTACAAAATTCCTTCAAATTCTGTTCCTGGTGTGTTGGAGGCAGCTAAGAGAAGTCTAGGAGGAATATCCGGTGTAAATGTAATGCGCTCACAAGTTTCATGGTGGATTTCAAGATTCTCTGTAACTTCAACAATTGAGCTTGTGGGAACAGAATGATGAAATAATAGCTGTTGAACAAATTGGTGTAGAAAACAGCATCTCTCTCTTCTAATGATGCAGCACAATTTTTGCTCCTTTGCTTAAGGGGTTTACCCACCTTTTGTATTAATCTCCTGTTTAAATATGGAAGGAAAACCACTGTCAAAGATCCCATGAACGTGGGGGGCGTGGCTGGTCGAGCAGCGGAATGGCCGCTCTGTGAGTGAGCTCCGCCGGCCGGGGATTAATCCTGACTTTATCCTGCCAAATGGAGAGCTGAAGTGCAATCTGCCACTGACCTGAAGCTGCGGAACAACTGTGGTGTGGAGCGCAGTGACCCCCGTCAGCGTCCGAGACTCCTGGGCGGAGAAAAGTGAAGGCGAGTGAACCGCCCGACTGCCTGGCGGGATCTGACCGCGGTGTGGGAGGGCGGCCCTGAAACTCGAGTCCGCGGCTGCTGGTGTGCTGTACAGCGAGTGCCGGCTGATGAGTGCTGGACCCCCCTGCGCGCTGCAACTCTCGGGCCGCGGACACATATGCCCCACTTGCCGAACAGAGGGCTGATTGGTGTGGAGGACGAGACGGGGCCTTAGACGGCGGAACTGCCATTTTGATACTACATTGGAGCCGGGAGGTGCCTGGCGGTGATCGAGAGGGCGGGCGGTTTCGGCCGAGACCGCTCTCGGGACCCCGCTGCCTGTGCTGCTGCGCCTGCTGCCCTGGTCATGGTTGAGACCTGGAGCCGCTGTGGAGATTGGCAGGAACTTTTTCGCGCCGCAGCCGCCATTTTGAAGCGGAGCTCCTATAAAACGGGGCCGGGTGATAGGCGAGAGTGCGGCTGATGTGCGCTGTAAATTTGCCAGATCTTTGTCACCTGTGGGCCCTGGAGCCCTCTCAAAGGGACCTACATTCGGTCCAGAGCTGCGGAGATTATTAGGACCTATTCGAGGACCCCTGTGTGTGCGGTGGTGAGGGCCAGTTGGCAGACGACAGGAGAACGGATGGTGCCCTGAATAGCTGCAGAGGCGTGTTTCTCTTCTGGTAAAACTGGAGGGAGTCTGCCCGGATTGAGGTGGGAGAGGCCGCTGCGCTCTGGAGAAACTGGTGAAGCGTGGGTTGCCGTATCTGGAGGCTGAAGCGTGAGACCCTAGTCCACACCCCGACACAGCCCTGCGTGTCCCTGCACGCTCGCGCCCCGCCTACAGAGATGGGCAAACAAGACGCTAAGCAGCCGAACCTCACCTTCGAAAACAAAAGAAGCACGCGGCATACGGAATCGGACCCCGACGCGCACACGGAGAGTCAGCATGACACACAGGCGGAAGATCATGGAGAGGATTTACGGACTCTCATGCTGGAGATGCGTTCAAGCCTCCGAAATATAGATACCAAGCTGGATACCCTCACTACGCAGCTGGACTCGGTAAAGACCCAAGTAGAGACACGAAACCCGTCTGGATGTCCCGGAAAACCGCACCACCGAGTTCCATGAATTCCAAGTGGAAACTAAGGAGCAGTTGTTAAATATGGACAGAATGTTGGGGATAATCCGAGCCAAGAATGAGGATTTAGAGGCGAGGTCACGCAGAAACAATTTGCGCATTACTTGGATTCCGGAGACGACAGCCATCACCAAGATGGAGACCTTCATAACGGACCTGCTCCATGAACTCTTTGACCCTCATCTATCGTCTGTATTTGCGGTGGAGAGGGCACATAGATCACTGGGTCCGAAACCCCCAGTGGGAGCAACTCCTAGGCCCATCTTGGCGAGACTACTGAATTATTAAGACAGAGACCTCATACTACGGCTGGCTAGAGAAAAAGGACGTATCTCACACAAGGGCAACATCATCTCGTTCTATCCTGATTTTACACCAGCTGTACAGGCGGCACGGCGTGAATTCCTGCCGGCGAAACGGATCCTGCTGCAGGCTCAGATCCCGTACTCCTTACTTTACCCGGCGAAACTCAAGGTCTCTTATGAGGGCACTTCCCACTTTTTCACGGATGCAAAATCAGCCATGAAGTTTGCCAAGCACGTTGGTGGAAAACAACCCAAAGGAGCTCAGGGATCTGTGACGTCTGAAGCCGACCGACTCAGCGACAATGACTGAAATGGGTATCGTACTGTTATGTAACATGGAGGCTGGGTCGAAAGAGGATGTGGGGTGGGGTACCCCTACGTTTTGAAATTACCACTGAGGTAAAATACGCAGTCATGCTCCGACTTTGATTTGCTGCTTGGGACTTGCAGCGCTCTCCGCAGTACTCCTGGCCACCCTGTTTGAACGGGGTAGTGTGCCAGGTTTGCTGCGCCCCCATGGGAGATTTCCCTGTACTGATATGTACCTCTTGGTTTCTCGTTGTTTATTCAGGGTGGGGTACTCTACAACCTGATTGGGAGGTTGGAGTGGGTGGTGGGTGGAGGGGGGGAATTGGATGTTTGTTGTTTGCCAGTATGTCCGCATTCTATCTGTCACAATGCACGGTTTGGTATGGGAAGACACCATGCTGCCATAACCCACGTGTTTTACTCTCACATATATGGTATAACACCACGCCAAGGCGCTAAACGTTCTCACATGGAACATTAGAGGTCTGAACGACGGCAGGAAACTAGACTTGTGCATGCCTACCTAGCTCGCCACGATATAGATGTATGTATATTGCAGGAGACACACCTTAATGTACAACCTTCCCCTAGGCTCAGGCACAACTGGTGGGGGAATATATATTCCTCCATATACTCCAATTATGCTCGCGGGGTGGCTGTGTTGGTTAAAAGGGGTCTGGATTGGCGAGAAGGAGTCATTTACAGTGATCCCGAGGGTAGAGTCATTCTTGTGCAGGGAACACTGAATAGAATCCCACTGGTGATAGTGGCTGTGTACGGGCCTAACGTGGACTCTCCTGAATTCTTCCAGGCTCTCTGGACCAGGGTTAGGGCAACAGGTTGTAGTTCAATTTTATGGGGGGGCGATTTTAATGTCATTCTGGATGACACGCTAGATAGAAAAGGTGCGGCCAGACCATTACACCCTGCGGCTGGGGCTATCCTGAATACCATTATCACTGATGGAGATTTAGTTGACATATGGCGTAGGAGACACCCTCAGGTCAGGGAAGGGACATGCATTTCAGACCATCACAGTGCCTGGTCCCGTCTGGACTTCTGGTTGGTCTCGCGGGACGTGGCTGCATGGACCTCTGACATCAGGCACCTACCGCGCTCCATATCGGATCATGCTCCATGTCTGCTGCAACTTGCGCTCCCTGACTCATTCCCTCGAGCATTCACCTGGCGTCTCCCACCGCATGCCCTACTGGACGAGGCGTTTAAGGAAGAGATCCGGACGGATATTTCCGATTACTTCGCCCATAATGTTGGCTCCGTAGATACTGAGGCCTCCTTATGGGAGGCGTTCAAGGTGGTTATTAGGGGGCAATGCATTACCCGCCAAGCGGGAGTTTTAAAGTCCATTAGGGGCACACTCACCTCCCTGGAGGCTCAAATTAAGGTACTCGAGGAGAAATTCTACTCCACAAATGAACATGCCACTATCGCCCTCATGAAAGATAAACTGTTGGAATACGCCGAGGAGGCACAACGAGAAGTTAAATTCTTAGGGAAATACGCGGAGGCACGAAGATACGGTGAGGGTGATAGACCGGGACGGACGCTAGCTGGTTTGATTAGGCCGCCTAGATCCGCTGCATATATACACGAACTATCCGCTGCACAGGGCACTGATGCAAGGGGTCAAACAGACATTTTGGATGCATTTCACACGTATTATTCTCAGCTATACACTGCCACGCAAGAGACCTGTCCCGAGGGACTGCACCCCTTTTAGATTCGCTGGCGTTAGTCTGGTTTAATCAAAATCACAGAGAGTACATGGACTTCCCGATTACGGTGGAAGATGTGGCCCAGGTCATAAAGGTCTTCCGCTTGGCAAGGCCCCCGGACCTGACGGCCTGACCACCTCCTTCTACAAAACGTACGTGGATGAGCTGGCGCCTAGACTGTTGGCATTGTATGAGGAGGCACAGGATGTTGGTATCTTACCCCCATCCATGAGGGAAGCTATCATTATCACCCTATAAAAACCTGGTAAGCCGGAAACGGAACTTGACTCCTACCGGCCGTTATCAATGATTAACGTGGACGTTAAAATCCTAGCCAAGTTGCTTGCTAATAGGCTACAACCCCTACTTCCACTTATTGCCCTCCCCGACCAGTCGGGGTTTATCCCTGGAAGGTCGACATCTCACAACCTACGTACTGTCGTCTCTGTGCTACATTATTTGCACCCTGATGTGCGCGCTGCTGTTGTCTTTTTGGACGCCACTAAGGCGTTTGACACGCTTGAGTGGCCATACCTCTTCGCTATCTTGGGTCGCATGGGCTTCAGCCCGCTCTTCATAAACCGCATCAGGCTGCTCTACACCTTGCCCACTGCTCGAATTAGAGTGAATGGCATGCTCTCGGCTCCGTTCCCCATTACGCGAGGCACCAGGCAGGGATGCCCACTCTCCCCCTTGCTTTTCGCGATTGCGATGGAGCCACTGGTTGCACGTGTCAGGCAGCACCATACGGCTAGAGGCATAGGGTTTAGTACCAGGAGTCTCCTCATTTCGCTATATGCGGACGATGTTACTCTTTATGTTACAAACTCTGAAGATAACCTGGATCCTATTTTAAGAGAGTTCATCCGATTTGGAGGCCTGGCCGGTGTCTGCATCAACTGGGGCAAGTCGGTGGTGTTCCCCCTCACGGATGGCACGCCACAGGTGGCATCTGAGTTTCCTTTGCGGTGGGAGGCGGAGGCAGTTAAATACCTGGGTATATGGCTCAGTCGGACCACGCAGGAGGTGTGGAATCTTAACTACGGAAGCGCAACCACATGGTTGGAAGAGAAGGTCAAAATATGGGCTAAGCTCCCTCTGTCCTTGGCAGGGAAGATTGCGCTAGCTAAGATGATTATCCTACCGAAATTTTTGTATTTGTTCGTCAACGTCCCGGTCCCCCTCACGCAGCACTTTTTTCAGACCCTGAGATCACTGTTGATCTCCCTGGTGTGGGCGGGCGGGCAGGCTAGAACTTCCTGGGAGTTGTTGACACTACCGTTGAAGCAGGGGGGGCTGGGAGCCCCAGATATGAAGCTCTACGCCCTATGTGCTCAGGCCCAGTTCCTACACTATTGGGTTCACCCGACGCCTTTCCAACCCCACGTTGCAGTTGAGGCCGATGCGATGGCGCCTGTTCCCCTTGGGGTGGCACTTTACCAATCGGCACGTCGCCCTCGAGGCGACATCGACACCTCTGGGACGCTGCGCTGGGCGTGGGACGAGCTGCGCAAGAGAGCGAACATTCCACTATTATATGCCCCATCTATCCCGCTGGCGCATAACCCCATGCTCCCCTGCATACAGGACGGTATTGGCAAGCAAATGGCACATAAGATGGACCTACATAGTTTTGATGACCTGTACCCGGATAATACTTTTAGATCCCCACCGGCTGCGGAGGAGGGTCGTGCAGTACCATTCGCTGAAATGTTTTCATATCATAAACTGCGTGCAGCATGCCGGCCCCTCTGCGTGGGCTTCCCGGTGGCCCCACCGACCTTGCCTGCGTTGGAAAATTTGCTGCGGCATCCATCTTCCCGGAGACTTATTACGCGTCTCTATACCCACATGCAAAACACCGCCCCGCTGGTGAAGCCCCGAGCCCTCCACTGGTGGAATGCCGAGCTTTCCACTCCGTTAACTGATGATCAATGGAACTTCTGCTGTGGCCAACTCACTGAACTTTCCCCTAACTATCGGCTTCGCCTGATTCATTTTAAATATTTGCATAGATTTTACAGGACACCTGTGGGGTTACACCGCATGGGGCTAAGGGATGATGATAGTTGTTGGCGCTGCGGCTTCACTTCAGCCTCCTTTCTTCACATGGCCTGGGATTGTCCGAAACTCGCTACATTTTGGTCCACAGTTTTTACATCAGTGAATCAAATAATTGGAGCAAAGTTTGCCCCCTCCCCCATGTTGGGCTTACTGGGTTATGTTAAAGATACCCCACCCAGGAGGCGAAAACTGCACTCCCTCCTTTTGCTATTTGCAAAGCACCAGGTTGCAGTATTTTGGGGTAAGAAGAAGGCGCCTTCAGTCCGGGGGTGGATAAAGGATGTCACGTATGGCCATACACAGCTGAACCTGTTCTGGGAACTCATGCCCCCTGCTTCCAGACCACGCGATATCTGGGAACCGTTTATAGGATGGGCGCAGGGGCAGCAGCAGGCGAATGCGGGAGTTCAGGAAGATCACACCCCAGCGAGCACCTTGTCATAATCTGGTACTGGTTGTGTTTTGCCTTTGATGTTTTCTGTCTCTGTTAATTTCAAAGATGGGCATGCAAGATTGGGTGTAACAAATGTACCCTAGACCTTACATGTGATTATTTGTTATGCCTGTTTAATCTGGGCAAAGGACACTGGGCGGGAAAGGATGTGTCCTTATTTAGGATGTGGATGCGTGGACCGCAGGTGATTAACCCATTGCTATACAGAGTACACCGTGACTTTGCAAGCTCCTGTAATTATGATAACATGCTGGCTGTTGAGTTGTATTTTGTATATTTCAAAATGTCAATAAAAATTATTTTTTTTAAAAAGATCCCATGAACAACTGCCCAATCAGCTCTACCATTCCATACAGACTCCTAGTCAGTAAATTAAGTATAACTTCAATTAAACTTTTAGAAAGGGTGCCATAACATTCTACAAAGTGGTCCCATGTTTGAAAGGAAATGCAAATGCATTCAAACATTACATTTTGGGAGCCTATGGCTTCAATGACAAAAAAAAGAATCTTAATCATGGTGCAAGGCAGAGTAGCCCGACGTTCTGTTTTTCACACCTGGGGAACAATATGGAAGGGACAGCAGACAATGTGACCTGTTGAAGCGCCCCAACCTGGACACTCGGAGCACATGAAGGGACGTAATCAGTCATTGTACAAATATATCTGAAGCTTCATGGCTGAGAGTGATAATTTAAATACAATGCAACGTAAGAAATTCTTTGACCTCCTGTGTCCTAATTTAGGTGGTTATTTTTTTCTGGCTTTTAAAACTGGATTAACTGAAGAACTTGCATCAACCCGTGGTGTCATTAAATAACATGCTATTGTATTGTCTTTCTTGATCAAGGCACTTGCTTGCAAGAAAGTAGGAGTTGCTTTCAGATTGAGATTCTTGCACAGTCTGACACATATAAGAGACGTAATTGTATTAACATTGACTTAGAAAGAACTTAGTGTAAGTAGCTAACTTTAGCAAGCCAGAAATCTAGGTCAAGCTTTAACCAACTTCAAAACGGCAGCTAAGACTTGGAGACACAACCAGCTAGCTCCTAGAGGGAACAACCTGCACTAAAAAACACATCTCAGTACAACCGTCAGACCAGAACTAGAGCCTTGCAGTAGCTCGAACTGTTTGCAAACAGAGGAGCCAACATGGTTTTTGCACATCCTTCACTGGCAAAACAACAAGAATCTGGTGTGTGGCGATGCAGTGTGAACAAAGTACGTACATCCTTGCACAACTGTGCATATTCCAGGTACTAGGTTTGAATGATCGCTTGTTTTAGGTTTGGCATTAGCCAAGACCTATTGATCTTGCTAAAACTATATATATAATATACTTGCTTACTGGGGCTTTCAACCAGCCCTCTTCTTCCATTTGTCTGTTATTGTGTCAATCATATTTTTCTTCTGCCCAACGCAGCATGTAGAATAGCCCAACAGGTTCGCCTACTTCAACTACAGGCTCACTTTACTGTGAATGATGGCATTCTGCCTTTTCACTAGGAGCACATCAACACACAAAGTAGTTCCCTTCCATGGATTAATTATTATGGCAATGTGTGCTTTTTGGACCCCAAAAATATTTTAGTTTTTAGCCATTTTTTTTTTTTTTCGATTGATGAGAGCTCCACAGCTCCCCAACAATAATGTTTTGCAAAAACTATGACAAAACTAAACAAGCACTGACAAAGTCAAAGACTAGGAGTCAAAGCAAGACCTATGCTTTGCCAATGTTTGTAAAAGGAGAGTGAGTGTCCGGTGTCCTGCATCTGCAGACAATGGACAACCAGAAACATAAATACACAGTAGAGAGCAGACACAGGAACAAAAAGTATTGGGCAAATATGTACAGACAATTTGGAGCGTGTGCGACAATGCATGTGCACAAACATTTCAAGAGAAGCGATACACAGTACGGAGAAAGGCAGCTTATGTGCTCATATAAAGGGCTGTACTTGGGCACTTGGCTTATCGTCCTTCTTCAAATTGGTGAGATTACCTGACAGCAGCACAGATTTTCTAATCACTCATCGCTGGCCCAGCGCACAAAGCCAAGTATTAAAAGACAGGCCCTTGGGCGAGCCAGTAGGTGTGCAGAAGAAACAGACTAATAATACCTTAAAAACAAGTTAACCTTCAGTTGTGTTTTATGCATCACAAAATTTAAAGAGCCAATTCAAAATCTTCTGAAATTATAGACTGGGAGCCAAAGAAAAGCTATCCCCACCATCAAGCACATGCAGTGTCATCTTACACAGGCATTTGAAATGTTGTGTGTAAGAGGACGGACACTTGTACTTAACAGAAAAACATATATTGTTATACATGTTGCTAATGTTTCGAATGTTTAAACTACCCTAACATATCTTTAATTTTACTGTCCTTGATTGCCGAGACTATGGCAAAGACACCAAAAAATACACCTCCCCCAAATATTCTAAGCCAGGCATTAGACTAGTAAATTACTATGTCCACAAACATTTGGACACACGTCTGCTACTTTCCTTCTCTTTTGAAAGAAGCTTGTAAATAGGCTACTTCAGGCCGGCAATGATATAAAGGGAAGCTTCAACATTTGGAAAACAAGCACGTGAATGAAGTAGATATTTTCTGTATTGTTATTATTTTATCAAGTATTGCCAATTTAGATTCCGTATAAAAGCAAGATCCATCCAATTGTAATGTAATATTCAAGGAAGCATTCTAATAGATCTGAATGTCACAGGACACATGACTTTTGAGAAGTGCGAAGATAAGCATTCATCTTTAGGTGACCATATGCTTGTCTAACATAACACCATTTAAAACATGGCTGTCAAAGAACCTGTATGGTACCAGGAAGACAACAAACCTGCTCGCCTCTGTGTCCTTTTGGAAATCCTGTAAACTCCATTGTTCCAGACGTTTCTGCACCTTTCTCACCTGGCAATCCAACATCTCCCTATGTGGAACCAAAGCAAGAACATGCATGAATTTCCAGTTCAGATTGAACATTAATGTCAGCCCTGATCGTGGCCAAGGGAGCCTAGTGGAAAGCATGTTCGATAATTGATTTGTCAAGGACCTGAGATTTGCACTTTGAAGAACAGTTCAGTCTACATTGACATACCCAGAAGGAAGAACCTACCTGCTCCCCACACAGGCAATTTTTTTGCAGAAAAGGTAAGGAAGAGAGGCCCCTTAATATTATAAAAGTCAGATTTTGTCCAGTTTGGGAGCACACAAGTCAATCAACTTATGTGATGCATTTACACAACACTCACTCAATATTGTAGAGCCACCAACACTCGAGATCAGGATTCAGTTAACCATCAACTTTTATATACACAAAAGGAGCACATTACAACTAAAACAGGAACACTGCATCAGTAACACTGCACCTCGAATTACCAATACAGTCTTTTCAAGCTGCAATATTACCTTATTACAATCCTTTCCATGAGAAATGGGGAATATTTGTGGTAATCAGTGTTCAGCATCAATTCCTGCAGGTTTTTCATACACCCCAGACACTTTTCACCAATGTTGAATAAGAAAATGTATAGTGAATTAGATTTAAAACATGAATTTGAGTATTATTAGGCAGTAAACCATAACTCAAAACTTGGCCATCGGGTAGACATGGTTCTTCTTGGTGTACGTAAAAAGTCTTCCTCAGGATTCATGAATCTGTGACCAACACATAAGTGGACCCATAGCCATGAAGTTACATTTACACCCAATCATCTTCCTATCTTCAGCCTTGTTTACTGTCTCTTTACCTTGATTAAATCTCCTTTTGGCATTATCTTCTATCCTTTCTCTCCTGTGACCATGGTTTGCCCTCTTTAATACACTTATAGTCTTTTAGAGGTCTCTCAATTCCTATTCCTCATTTATAAGTACTTTGTCCTCACTTCTGAGGTAATCTCTGGAATCTCCTATAGTTCCTTCTTCTCACTTGTACACTTTCCTTTGAGTGATGCCTTCCAGTTGATATCTCTGAATATCATTTTGTATCTACATTCTCCTTATGTTTATATGTATCATTTCTCATTTCCTTATTCTAGTAACTCTGTCCCACACTTCTAAACAGCCATATTTAGGCATGTTTACACTTCACAACACTGGACAATAAATACGTCTATTTTTGCGATTATTATTAATACAAAAGGGAAAACACAGTAATACCACATCTGGAACCATCAATAATGTGGGGGTGATTCTAGGTTGCAGTAATACAAACCAGATGCATGTTTTAACGCATGAAAATGGGAAATAACCGTTGTATTGGGACTTTGGCCTCTGATCTCACATTTTGCCCTCATTCTGGGACCTTTCCCTACACCTATCTCACCAGATTTTCCCTTGAAAGATGCAAACTGTTGAATTAGGATTGCAGCTTTCCTATATTACCCGTAATCCTGATTCAGATGGTAACTCTTGACATCATCTGAGCAGGGATTTACAAGGGATTTGTAGTAAGGGTCTCAATTTCTGCTCATAAGTGCTAAAATGATTTATGTGGGAACAGGCCGGATCTTAAACGTATTCCCAGCGACAGCAGGCTCTGAAATATAGCACTTTACACGGTTCAACCGATCCGATCACAAACCGAGGTATTTACAAAGTGGGTCTATATAGAGCAGATAACATAAGACCTTACTTGTTAAATATCAACATTGGTTTCAACTGTTAATTTGAAAGCAATAGTTTCATGTTTTAGAGACCATCAATGAAAGGCATTTAATAACTCACTACTGTATAGAGATAATTTAGGCACAATTAGAAAACGTTGTTCAATTGAAGGCTGTGAGGTTTGTGACTTGTTAGTTTCTGCAGTTTACCAACATCTATATTATGCAAGTACCTTTGCACCAAAGAAATATTCATTCATTCGACGCTAGCATTTATTTCACAAATCTTACCTTTTCTCCTTTCTCTCCTTGAAAGCCAACCCCCATGTTTCCCTGAAAAAATAGGATCAAAGAACAGAAATTACTTGACACATAGCATATCTACAACCTTATTTATTCACTTCTTATTGAGGCGGAAGGATAAAGAAAAAAGATTGATACATCTTTTTTCAGAAATCTAGGGAAGAAAAAAAAAGGCTCTCAAATGCGCTCATTATGCAAAGCCTTAGAATTCGGATAGGGCCATAAACTGGAGTTACTGGCCCCATCAGAATTTCAAATTTTGAAGGAATATGTATGGGGTATTTCACCTGGAGACTTCTAAATGTGAAATACTGGGGAAAGACCGATTCCCATATGTTATTCTTATTAGTTCCCTGTTATTCCAGCCCTTGCAATTAGCAGGAACCCTGGCTTGCATAATTCCATGGGGGCTAACGGGTTGATTTGTGGGCCTCTAGTGCTGAGCACCTAAGAATCCTGGAACAAGACTGCAAGATTGTTCAGGAATATGATTAAGAAAGTCCATCTCTGTGACTGTGAAAAAATCTCTGGAAGCCTTCCATGACCATGTCGATTTCTTTTTTTACCTCTCTCCACTTCTTCCCAAATAATCCCCGAAACAGACACTCTAACAGGCTTCACCTATCACAAGGCAACAGCTTTCCTGTATTTTTCAGTTAGCGAATGTCTGGGTTGATCCTCTTGCCAATGCTCTGCTCATGTGAAAACACTTTCTGAGCATTTTCTGCCAACTTTACTGTAATACTTCTACTCAGTGAAAGACTATGTCCATAGAGGAAGAAAAAGTTATATATCAAAATTTTATTTAATGTAGTTTACCTTACGACCTCATGACACAGCATTACCAAAGATACCTGTCTACGTCTTTTATTTTGGGGAACCAATATCTTTCTAGGGAGGTTGTCTCTCACTCTTCTGATGTCCACAAATCAGTCACACCAACAGACTGGCGGGCACCAGGTTTTGAGGCAAATTAGAGAGGCAATATCTTGCAATTACTCCCAGCACCCATGCCTCTTTTAAAATAACCCAATAAGGCAAGAACGTGAATCCCAAATGACAGGAGCTAGCAAATCGCCTGGTTCTCACACTCAAGGAGGTAGGTTGGTTCTCTTCCACAGCTCTTATATTATTGGTACAGCTACGGAGCTGGTGAAAAACTTTACTGAACAGGATGGGATCTATCGTACAACCCATCAGAGGAGCTCCCAGATGTGCAGTTGCTCAAGATGATCTGTGTCATCAATACCCTATAGCATTCAATATTTTCACTATACAACTTTCAAAGAAGGGATGTTGCGGAGGTTAAGAATTCAGATGTAAGAAGTTGAAAAGTGGAGTTAAAAAGTGAATCAGTTAACCCAGTCATTAATTATGTAGGTATTCTTCATATAGTGTCAGAAACCTTATGGGTGGTGTGACTGTAGCTCGTTACACAGATGCAGGCACTGTCAAGAGATATCCAATGTCGACTTTAAACAGTAAGCTCAGAAACATTTACTGAAGTATAGTACAGTGAAATTCATAAATCTCTGGTACCTTTCTCCCCAAAACATTTACAAAACCAATCTTCTCTTATGTGCTTAGAAGAGGGACTAAGAGTCGCTCCAGGGTTTACTGTCCTGTGGTGAAATCTCACTTTGGCATAGCTACAATGAGTTTAGAGTGACGCCACCTATTTGTGGGGACCATGCTATAACAAAGGATGACGCCCCAGAAATAGATGGTGTGTCAGGAGGTTAGGGTGACTGATGCTATGCTCAGTATGTCCGCTTTCTCTGGACAGCCAACCAAGTCTCTTTTCTGACAATGATTGAAAAACACAATGTACTGGGTTGCTATCTAGAGCTACCAACAGTGGTTAAGAAGTGGCAGCAAGGCTTTTCATTCATCGCTTTGTTATTGTCTTAGTCCTCCTGAGCTATAGAGTATGTCCAGGCGAGGGCTTGAGCTCTCTGTGTTGAGGCCTCCCAAGCTGAACCTATCCAATGAAGCACAGCAAAGCTGAAACACCTCTAGGTATGCTTGTGTCATAAGCGGATGCGATCTGGCCACGCCGCTAAGTCTGGACGCACCTTCCGGGGCAAAGTTGAGAATGACCCCTTATGCAATTGCACAGATGAGGTAAAACAATGTGACGAACTTTGGCAAAAAGCCTCAAATGTGTTAACAAAAAGAATATGTGGAATACAAAGGCAAAAATATCTCCACTGCATAACCGGGGTTTGGGCTCAGATGTTAGGAATGACTATTTGGAAGAGGAACAGGAGGAGATAGACTTTAGATTCCCTTGGTTAAACCTTAATCATTATATGTGTAGCAGTCTACAGAATTAACCAATTATCAGGATAGGATAAAAGGAAATGACATATTGTCAAACATGTATATTCTACTGGGGTGACGCTGGCAAACAGTTATGGAAAATATTATTCTACATCTAAGTGACCTGAATCCGATATCTACTTTATATCACACACTGTGTAATGTATTATTGTATATACATTTGTGATAATTTATAGGTCCTCTATATCACTGCTTTCAATACAATGCAATTGAAAAAAATGAGGTGACCAGAGGAATTACTAGCATTTAAGAAATGATGGCTCCAGCATTTTTATCCATTACTTTTTATCTGTTGCCTTTCAGTTAAAGCAAACATAACAGGAAATTAATGTTCTAATATTCCCAATAAATCTACAAAACAATCAGGTTCATGAACCCTTGACATTTCAGCATTAAGGTAGCAGGACAGCTCCAAGAGAGCCACATGAGAGCGAAGTAAAACAAATATTATTTGGTTCAGATCAAAATATTACATCTTCTGAAATGTGGATTTCTAGAGATTTTAACTGTACCCCCAGTGGTAGATCAGCTTTTCCTATTTCTATATTGTTGCCAGTATCTCCCTCCACAATCCCAAGTATATCTACCAGGATGAGACTTATTACCCACAGCGCAATTTACTAGGAAAATGAATGTTAACTGCATACTTCCTATTCAGTATTTGGTGTCTTACAGCGAATTAAGCTTTGTGTGATGAATTGTCTGACTAGCTGCTCTCCTCCATACGTTGATACTTAACCATTTATATACAAAATAAAATCAGAGCAGAAATGGGAGGCCATAATTTCTACAACAGACAGAAAAAGGAGTCTTGGTTTTAATCCTAAAAACAGAAGCAATCTGGAATGTTTAAAAGGTCCTCCAAAGAGCTGAGTCCCAGAGTTAAAAGCAGAATATTTGGAATGGGGACCTTCTCAATATTTAAGGTAATTCAAGGGTCATGATTCAAGAACAACATGGAATTTCAAACGTTAAGAAACACATAGCTATAAAGTTGTTATGTGCTTATGTAAAACTTGCCTGAAACAACAAACACATACATCAAGAAACAAGGGCAAAAATCTACACCAATGATACTTACTTTTAGTCCTGGAAATCCAGGCAAGCCCGGTGGACCCTGCAAGGAAATTCAAAAAGAGTCTCAATATGCATTCTAACAATTCATGAATACTGGTCAATCATTGTAAATCAGCCCTGAAAAGTCCCTGACTGATTTTGAAGAATCCTTGACTAGTTCCCACATTTGAAGGTAAAATAAAACTCATGCCTGTGGATAGGTCAGTCTCTAAAACATGTCATGCACTGATCTGTTGTGGGAATTACACAAGCATTTATTTCTTTGCTCAAAAAACTACTAGTCCTACCAGATGGAAATACCAATAATTAGCACCATCTATTATCTAGAAAATTGAGGCTCGTTCAGTCAGTCATAAGTCTTACAATGCAGACGTTACTGTTGTTTGCTATATTCTAAGAACTCTCAAAGTGAGCAGCAGTGAGCAGAAACAGATATGGCTAGCGGGGAAGTGTCAATGTATATAGAGGTTGAGACAGCTGCACTGGTGCTAATGGCATGACTACTCATGCTGATCACCTACAGATCTCAGTTGGTTTTTAGGTCTCGCGCCTAGCGTTGCACTGCGCAGCGCGAGACATTTAGTGTGTGAAAAACGGGGATTCAGCACTGACCTAGGAATTGCACACGCTCGTGCGTGTGCGATTCCTTTTGTGCTACCCCATTGGCCTTTTCGTGCGTCTTTTTATAAAAGACTGCACGCAATTGGCCAAAGGCGGGCGCATTGCTCCGCCCATGGCCTATTGGTGTCTATTACACGCTTGGTAATAGACACCAATAGGCCATGTGGTTTCAATTATCGTGCCCAGACACGGGCGCGATAATGGAAACCAGATGGCTCGCTGTGGCGAGCGCGCGCGCGCGCACACTCGTGAGCGTGTTTTCTTTTTTTTTTACTGGTTTTCATTCATGTTGTTCATACACTTCCTTATCGTTGTATTCATTCCCTTTGGTCTCTGCCTTTTATCAGTTTCCCCCTTCCCTGTCCTCCCCCGCTCTTTAAGATGGTTTGGATTCGCTCAGAATGTTAGAGTCATCCTTAACCACACACTCTGCGATGCCGATCTCACGTGCAGACAACAGTAAAAACTATCCTGCCTTTATAATAAAGACTGTGGTGGACATCACACAGCACCTCCTGCAGGCGCTCGCAAAGTGTCTAATGACAACAAAACCAACACTGACTGGTGGACTCATCAAAAGGGGGCACGTTCACTTATCATCAATGAACGGCAGATTAAGGCTTAAAATATTAAACAATTGTCTCAAGATCCCCAAATGTTGCAGAGACCCTCCCCAGTGGGCAACCAAAAAAAAGTCAAAGGTCCCTTCGAGCGATGACAACCACGTCACTACCCACGGGGCACCTAATCTTCTTCACCGCGTCCCCGCAGGTACTGCTCACCTGTGTCTCTCAAGCCCAAAACATAGAAATGCAACTGGCACACGCTTCCGGTGCGTGCTGTGTGGGAATGGCCAGGCTCACTGGTGCGCTAACCTTACAGTTGGTATTGTGGACGCCATCTTTACTTGGGCAGAAGTGGCCTCAGAATGAACGATTGCTGTTCTCGCACAGTGTTTGAATGGGAAAACACTAATTTACCACTATGGTGGCACCACTGACTTGATTTGTCCGGTCTCTTTCTAGTCCTTGTTTTTATCGTCACTCAAGGATCGCAGCCAGGTCTCAAAATAACGTTTTTGCAATTGTTTTTGAAAAGGCATATGCAGGGCTTTAAGTGGGATGAAAAAACTGGGGGGTCTCTCAAAGGGGCGTGGTCAATGTAATTAAGGGCGTGGCTTAAAAACACGTAAGCTAAAAATCTGTGTTTAGCGCAGTGTGCCGCCCGACTTGTATTTTGCTGTTCCTGTCATTGTGTCCAGATACATGATACAATAAGTCACATCATACCTACAAGTCAGGACTATTGGCTTTGTCAATGGTTGTTAGTTGCATAAGATTAATAAGCAGCAACTATGGCTTGTATATAATATTGAAAAAAACTTCCACTTAAAGCCCTGGTGACACCACGACAATGTTGCTTCTCCTGAGTTTCAAAAAGAGAAGGGAAATCGAGAGAGAAAATGACTCTCTTTAAAGGATTTCCCTTCCCCTACAAGGCTCACCACACGCACATGAAGTGCCTGCTGTCACTGCAGTCCAGGAAAAACAAGCATTGGCATAGCCAATAGGTCTCGCTTTTGGGACCTTATAAGTATTTAGTTATGCAGCACAATATCCTTGGTGCAACAACATTAACTGTTGCATGGTTAAACACTTATAAGGTCCCAAAGGCGAAGTCAAGTAACAAGTGTGTTTCTGAAGTTAAAAAACATGTGTGGTTGAAAACATCAGCTGCACGCGTTTGCCTCCGAAAGCAAACAAACAACATTCCAAACACACAAGCCCAGGCAATCGGAAAAAATTATTGGCCAGTTATCCTAAAAGGCGAGAAGCAAAAAAACCTGTGACATGGTCAGTCGCCATGGGGTGGAACACACACCAAAAGGGAGGGACAAATGGCCATGATTTACCAATGAAAAGTAAGGAATTTACTGAGGCACACAAACCAAACAATTAATTTGCAATGCAACAGGTCTCGCATTTACATTAGTTTGAGCTATTGGCATTGTAAATGACAATGCCTTTTAGTTATGTTTTGGTTTTTGAAACATAAATAAAATGCATTGTCATTTACAATGCCAATAGCTTAAACTTGCGTAAATGCGAGACCTATTGCATTGCAAATGCTTGTTACACTTCTTGTGCATCCAATGTTTTTGTTCAGACCCATAATTTTTGGTAAGGCAATTAGGAACTGCTAATAGCCTTAGCAGAGGGTAGTGACTTCTAATTGTTCAACCACTACTCTAACATATGCCACTAACTGAGGAGATAAGCCAAGGCTATACTTTTTCCTTACCTTAAAGAAGATTTGAAAAAAGCTGAGAATTTAGAAGAAAAAAAAAGAATTATAATGTACCCACCTGTAAACCTGGTAGTCCAAGAGGTCCAACAAATCCCTGCGGACCCGGTGAACCTTGTGGCCCCTGCATGAAAGAGACAACAATTCATCATAAAAGAACAATTCTTAAGTAATGAAAGAAAACCAGAAATGTAAGGCAGATCAACAAGTACTATCAAAATTATATTTGTCCGTAGAACTACACCAGGAACTAACACTTTTTTAGTACAGCGAAAACATAAGAGAAAAATCTGAAAGCGAGAGAGTGTGAAAACTGCCCAAAGATCTGGTCTACTATTGATTTTCTAATCTTACGTAAACTTAGTAGGATACATGGGGAATACACGTAACCTATTCGAAAATAGATTTCTTATTGTCATATTTCATATCATGGATGGCATTGAGCTTCACTTCCGATTACCAAATCAACATAAAGAGACTTGTTTACCTGTTCAAGGGGATTAACAAACCAAATCATACTATGTCATTAACTGCTAGATATTTACATGGATTGTGTGATCCAATGTAAACCAATCCTTAAGTTTCTCTTTTAATAAGGGCAAATGAGGTTTGCAACCCACAAGGAGGACTGAAGAGGTTTGTGACCTTCTCATAGTAAAAAGTGCGTACTGTAGTGGAATGAATGTCTATTTCTAGATTTATTACGCATTATTATCTACTCCTGCAGGCATAACAGGAGTTCATTATCCTCCCTCTACTTCTGGGTGTGAGCCAAATTTGAGGTTGTATAACAAAGGGGGGGGGGGGGATAATTAACAGCCGTTATTGATATGCAGGTAAAGGCAATAATGATATTTGCACCGCTCCTCAAAAAAATTGGGAGTGCTGCGAGGCATGAGCTCTTGCCTGAAGAGATTGTAAAAAAATGGCTCTATTTTCTCCCAGCACTCCCTCAGTCTTTTCATTAGCAGCCTGTTTACACATGGCAGTCTGGCCTGCACCTTTTGTTTGATGTTGCTAAGAAAAACGCCTAATCAGCCAAAAAAAGTAGAAAAAATTGTTTACGTTTTCAAGGTTGTTTAGGTCAAGTGGGCTGTTTTTGTCCTATCTCTTCAGGTAAGAGAAAGTTCTTGCTCCAGACCCACAGTGCACTTGAGCGCCATTGGAAGATATCAGAATGCTTCTCTTGCGGACCTGTAACAATTGCTGAAGCCTGCAATGAGAGCATTCCGATTGGCTGGAAAGCTCCCTGCATTTCATCCAGGCCGCTAACATTTCTAGCAGAGGATTATTTTTTAATTTGAACTAAAAATCGTTATTCATCAAACCCTAAATCATTACGTGATAATGATTGGGGTTTGAAGAGCGACAACTTATTTTTTTAAGTGAAAGGGTGTTAAAATATCTAAATTGATAGGCCCTTTTGTCTTGTTTAATAGGTTTAACAAAGTTCATCCTGAAGAAGGGAATTTTCTTCTAAAATATGCTGAGGCTTATTATACTTAATCCAAAATTACAGCTGTTGTAAATAAAAAATAAAATGAATCATCTTCCTGAAGTACTGCAAAATAAATGAAGTTCATTCCATCACAGTGTGCACTTCTCACTTCAGGGAAATTATGCATAAATGTTTTTTTACCATTTTATTTTTATTTAAGTGTGATTTGGGTGTCTGGGCGGAGCACCTAAATACGCCAACGTATTGTTTTTGGAAAGCTTGAGAGCGGGGTGAAAAGAAGGACTGATTACAAGGGTGTTTACATGTTTTATGCAGTGAAACAAAAGTCTAAGGCCCTCGTTATGAGTGCTCAAGCAAAATGGGCTGGAATTTCCCACCCCTAGAGTTACTGATACAGGGGTACCGGTAACTGCCGCGCTTGGGAAAATCCAGCCCATTACAAGCTGGACCCTAACAGACCACTAAGAAATAAAGAATTACTGGGGGAAATCTGTAACACTGCTTCTAATTCCCCTGGTAATTTCACATTTTGTCTATGCTTTCACACAATTTGCGGCTGTTTTGAGCAGCCGAAATCTTCGGGCAACAATAAAGAGATCCGTGGTGCTTCCTCAAATCTCATAATTCCGAAGCTATTTCTGGCCCCATAGGAATTAATAGGTCATTCATATTGAGGGCCTTATATGCTTGCAATTAAGAAGACCGCCTTGAAAAAGTATCAGCAAGTGGCAAGCTTCCTTCTGCTGTAAGAAGTAACTGCTCCTAGATGTCAAGGGCTGGCCAGAATAATTCAATATAGTTTGCTGTGAGTTTTAGGCTTCACTGAGGTCTGTTGACCTGACATCAAGTTAATCCAGAGTCAATTTCAAACCCTTATAAACTTGGGGGTGAAGGATACCTCAAATATAAATGAGATGTGTTAACGCTTACAACAATTTAATTTACAAAACATGCTTAAAGACAATAGCTGCATTAGAACTTTGCTTTATCTTCAATACAATATTTTTTGCTAGGACTTTGGAATCAATGTTTCACCTTGGAAAGAGTAACGGACAGATGACAAAATATTTTGTTCTCATAACCTATAGAGTAACTTTCCAAGACAAGCCTTGGCAAAGCCAATAGGTCGGCTTGCTTTCTCAATCCTGACTATAATGTCAAAAAAGTCTGCTGCAGTGAACATAACAAAACAGAAAACGATTGCTTTCAATACATAGTGCAACTATGAGACAAAGACTATAATGCGTGGTGCTGCAGCGTACTTTGAGATGTAAAACAGTCCTTCATGCATCACAATACAAGACCCCTATAGAAGGCGGAATGATACACCAAACAGCCAATAGCATGAGGTGAATGAGAAATAGTCCTCTGGGAAGAGGCAAAGCCCACACACTGGCGTAACGAAATGTAAGGGGGCCCCTCTGCAAAGTACATGGAGGGTCCCCCCTCCGTACTCACTGAGGATCTTCCCAGGCCAGGGTACTGTGCTGAGGGGGCCCCCTGAAGCTCAGGGGCTACGGGGACCTTTGTTCGCTCCTGAGCCCACACTATGTATATTTTAAAGAATTGATAACAATAGGTAAGCAGACAACTGTGCTGCAAAGCCAGACCTAAAACTAGCATTGGCAAAGCCAATAGGTTTCACCTATGAGAGCTATTGGCTATGGCAATGATTTTTAGGCATGCTGTACAGCAGAGCGGTTATAAACAGACAACCAAGGGTGGGCGGGAGGGGCTGAGGAGGCAAGCTGACAACATAAGGTGGGTGGTAGGGGGTGGTGAAGCAAGCTGACAATATAGTGCGGGTGGGAGGGGCTGGGGCTGGGGAAGCAAGCTGACGACAGAGGGTGGGAAGGAGGGGCTGGGGCAGCAATCTAACAATGGAGAAGAAATGGGGAAGCAAGCTGACAATAGAGAACAAATGTGATGAGATGGGGGAGCAAGTTGACAATGGAGGGTGGGCAGGAGGAACTGGGGCAACATGTTGACAACAGAGGGTGGGCAGGAAGGGATGGAGAAGCAAGCTGACAATAGAGGGCAGGTGGGAGGGGCCGGGGGCAGCAAGCTGAAAATGAAGAGCTGGCAGGTAGACCTGGGAGAGAAAGCTGACAACAGAGGAAGGGCAGGGGCAGCAAACTGAAAATAAAGGGTAGGCAGGAGGGGATTGGAAAGCAAGCTGACAACAAAGGGTAAGTGGGAGTGGCTGAAGCAGTAAGACGAAAAAAAGAGGGAGGGCGCGAGGAATTGGGCCTGCAAGCTGAAAGTGGTTCAGCACATGGACTACGGAGGGCAGGCGGGAGCAGATGGGGAAACACACAGACAATGGAGGGTAGGAGGGAGGGGCTGCAGAAGCAAACAGTGAATGAAGGGTGGGCAAGAGGAGCAAACGGACAAGGGGATGGTGGGGAAGTAAGAACAGCAAGGGAAGGTAAGCAGTGAGGAAGCAAGAATGGAAACTGAGGGACGGCGAGAAAGAGGAACACGGAAGGGGGAGAAGTACACGAGGGAGACATCTGGACAACACACACACTCTTGTAGAGCACTTAAATAGAAAAGTAGTGCCTGAAAATGAGCAGTGGAAGGACACAAGTAATGCATCCAGGCTCCAGGGGAGGGGTAAACGCAAGAAGAGGAGGGAAAGCCCACAGAAGCTGCCGAATAAGAAGCGAGCAAACAAGAGTGACAATAAATTCAACCAATGGTAAGCTATGGGGTAACTCTAGGCTTCTGTAGGCTAACAACGTGTGTTGAAAAAAACAGTGCATGCAAAGTTTTTGGCAAGAACTAAAAAGGAAGAAGAGCAACACGGATGTCCAGAGGCCTGTGAGACCAATGTGGCATAAGTCTCACACCTTTAAAACAAATGTAGCACATGTCTGATGAAGAGGACTGGGAGCCTTGAACACAGAGTACGGACTTAATAAAAAATGATTTTGATACACCATACTGATGAAATAGTGTTTTCTCTGAATATTCTGTTTATATTTACTTGCCTTATGGAAGTAGCAAATGCATACCAGCTCCCAGCACATGTGGACCTCCTATTGAGGGGTCATTGAGGTTGGACATGGTAAAGGGCCTCCTTTTTTCGAATAATTCCTTTGTCTGTCAGCATGTATGACTGCACATTCCCTCAGCCCCTGAAATCTATTCACAAATATTTGTTGTGTCAGGAGATAAAGGTGCTGCATGATCTGGCTACCGGGCAAAACCAAGCAGAGAAAAACACAGTCGATAGATATATTTGGAGGTATTTTTATAGGAAGCCTAGTTTGTGCTCTACAAATTCAAATACATACATGCATATACATTTTAAATTAAGGAACTCGGGTATATTTAAAATAATATATCAACCTTACAGTTCTATTAAACTGGAAAGACATAAAAGGTTTTTGGTGAAACAGAGTAAAGGAAAAAGAGTAAACAGGTCCATATTCAAATATGGTATGGCACTGCATAATGCACATTCGAGTTACTTGTGCAGAGGTCAACTCAGCCTGTACAGACATGCACAGAAAGAGTTCCCAATGATATTATTAGTTTATTCAGCTGGATACAACTAAGCCAAGCCATACTCTGCTATTAACAAGCCACAGTTGGCAAAAGTGAGAAGTGCTTCAAAACACTGCGTTTCAGACTCGAGTTCATTAGCCCATGATTCTCATCTGCAGATTATAACATCATCCCAAATGTGTATTTACTGAGTGTCAGCATATAAAAAAGAGAGAGAGAACCAGCACAAATTGGGCCAAATTCAAATGATATACATCATAATGGAGGAAGCCTATCCCTACGAGGCGTTGCAGGGAATTCCAAGTGACATTTCACCAGACACAGCACATGGATGTCTTGTTCTGAATAATAGCATAATAGGGATAAACAAAAACATCTGTGGTCTGAAGAAAATACGGAGATTAATTGAACGAAAAATATACTTACAATAATGCCCTCCAAACCAGGAAATCCGTCATCACCCTAAAATATACATAATAAGAATGAAAGCTTTAGGAAACTGATTTAGGCACATAAAACTAATCTCGATGAACATCTTTCACCAGGCCAACTTTCACAAAAGTAGTTGAAAGGAAAGGAGTGCACTTTTTCTAAGCTGCATATCTTCTCTAGTCTTCGCCCCGCACCTTCTTAGATGTAAACTTTCATAGCTACTTCAGTCTTTGTCCATCACCTACTGATATGCAAACTTTTGTGTCTACTTCAATCTTTGATCCTCACCTACTGAGATTTAAACTTTCATAGCTACTTCAGTCTTTGTCCCTCACCTTCTGAGATGTAAGCTTTAATGTCTACTTCAGTCTTTGTCCCTCACCTTCTGAGATGTAAGCTTTAATGTCTACTTCAGTCTTTGTCCCTCACCTTCTGAGATGTAAGCTTTAATGTCTACTTCAGTCTTTGTCCCTCACCTTCTGAGATGTAAGCTTTAATGTCTACTTTAGTCTTTATCCCTCGCCTACTAAGCTGCAAACCTTTATATCTACTCCAGTTTTTGCCCCTCACCTGAGAGGCAATTTCTCATTTCTATTTCAGTATTTGTTCCTCACCTACTAAACTGCAATCTTCAGGGCCGGACTGGCTACCGGGCGTTCCTTAATAAGAAATGCAAAACAAATGTTTTTAAAAAGTCGGCTTTAAAGCTATTTGTTTTTCATTGTTCATTTGGAAGCGCCTGCAGCTCTCCAGCAACAAAATCGGCCCCTCCGCAGTGAACCTGGACCCCACCCTGCCACCCCAGCTAAAAACGCTGGCAATCTTCCATATCTATGTCAGTCTTTACTCCTCAAATACTCCGATGCAGTCCCTCATATCTACTCCATTCTTTACTCCTCGCCTCCTGAAATGCACACTTTCAAATCTACTTCAGTATTTGTCCCTCACCTAGTGAGATGCAATCTCTCATAAATACTTGAGTCTTTGTCACTCAGCTACAAAGCTGCAAACTTTTATTTTTATTGTCCCTTATTTACTAAGATGCAAACGTTCATATATTCTCCAGCCTTCGTACCCCTCACCTTCTGAGATGTAAGCTTTCATGTTTTCTTTTCTCTTTATCCCTCACTTTCTGTACTGAAACTTTTATGTTTTCTTCAGATTAAGAGGAATTGATCAATCGTACACCCAGGGAGTATTATTAATATCACAGTTTCTGACTTTCTAATTATTTTTTGCATTGTTAACTGGGTGCAAAGTATACAGAATATTCAATAATGGGAGTTTTACATGTAATTAATGTGAAAAGAGCCGTTTTGAATCGACATGACCTGTCTGTTAAGACTTGCACACAGGACAGCAATACTTGCCTAGGTGTGAGGCAACAACTACTAGCAGTTTTTACATTCTAGGGAATGTTTTCATTTTTACTTAGCGTGGTCACCAGAGTAAACAAAAATAGCTAGACAGAAGATCGATCCTTGTAAGCATGAGGACCTGTTTATAAGCTGACCTGGGACACAATTAGTGTAAAATACAAGGGAAAACTTCACACCCAAGAATACAATATAAACCATTCAGTATATGTGGACTTATGCAGCCAGCTTCTCAGGTGCTGGACCCTGAATCACGACTGATTGACATCATGCTATTTTTGCTACATATACCAGAGCAGGGTAAACAAAAGAAGGAAATGTTGTATTGAGCAAAAATGTTTTGCCACCAATGGGGCTGGTTCAAAAAACAAACCCGAGGCAGCAAACTTACCCTTACTTCTGAATAGTAACTAAGCAGTGCCTAGGAATACTAATCAAACATGGCCCCTTTTGTGTTGGGGAAATCTACCACTTTGTCCTGTTGCAGTTTATTGGCACATTTGCCAGGATATTTTTCTCACTCATTTAATTAGCAAATCTACACAGAAAAATTGAAATAATTTACTAAAGATTATCAGCTAATTTAACAAATTGTAAGGGAATTAAGGTGAAGACCTTGCACACGTTCAATGATGTACATTCTAGCAGCAAAATAGCTCCAGCCGCGGAGTTTGCCAGGCTGAGGTGGTACCACCCTTTCCGATGCTGCGGTACGGAAGTAACAGCGGGTTCGGGCTGCACTTTTGGTTACCTCACGCGCCCTTATCCACATTTAGCAAGCCAAGCAAGAACAGCAATGGCAAGGCTTAGTGAAGCCAATGGTTGAATCAAGCTTAAGACTGCGGTCTAGATGAAATGATACCTCACTGTGCATCAAGTTCCTTAGCATGTTGTTCATCTCCTTATGGTCGACTCCACCTTCATTTTGTCTGCTGTTAGCCAGTATTTATAGTTATTGCTATTCATATTTCTCTAAAACCCACAGCTGGTCTCTGGGACCTCTGACTGTGCGTGCTCCAGAATCAGTAAGACAGATTTATCAGTATGAAGAACCAGGGTGTTCAACAGTACATTCAGGCACGCATGGTCGAGGGTAGGTGCAGCAAGCTTGCGCAACCTGCAAAACCCCCGTAACGGTGCGGGTCACCATGCGATAGCCTATGAAGCTTATTGTCTGTAACAATTAGCATTCTAGGTCGAACCAACGGAGATAACTATCACAAGCAGGTACCACCCTCAACAAAACAAAGGGGGACCGCTCAATCATAAATCACGATTGGGGTTGACTCAACGAAAACGTTTTATTAAATAAAAATTCTGGTCCTGATGAAGCGCCAGGGATCATTCTGCCCACTTTTAGGTGTGAAACATGTCGACATTTAGTTACTAGGGGCCATTATTACCCCACTAGTAACAACAACCAACGGTTTTTTTTACTCTGACAGGGGAACCAGCATATTAAAAACGTTCAGGATATCTCCTAGCCAGTTTTAATATTTAATCTCACGCTCACTTTTCAAGACCCCACTAAGAACTCACACCCTCACTCATCAAACGGCGAAATAAAAAGATCTCCGCTAAAGTGACCCTTCGGGCGACCCGTAGGGCATTGCAACGCCGGCCCAACGAGGAGCAACGCCCAATGATGAAGCATGACATCCCTTGGGATGTGTGAGGGCAACAAGAGACATAACTTTTGACTGTCTCCTGTTGAATAGCATAGTACCTAGATACCCACTGTTCTTTCTTTTCTTGACAGACACTACTTGTGTCTCATTAGGAACAGTAACCCTACTTTTGGATTGATATGCTCAACAGTACACCCAGATAGATGGGGCAAGTGTTGTAGAATACAAGTGGTTGAAAACATGAAAGGAGAGTGAGTGTGACCCAGTGTGGAAAGGCCTGAGGGGGCAGAAGATTATTCTCTTTGAGAAGGCCAAAGAATTTGGATGTCACGATGAGGGCGCCTGAAGGCAGTTTTTGCACAGATGGTGTGCACATAACTTTGATTTTAAGCCTTTTAGACCGGGTGGCTCATTGATGGTTTCAACCACAGTCTTGAACATGATGCGCAATTGGACATCATTGCAGTTTATTGTAGTGACTTGAAGCAGCTAATTTTCTTTAGTTTGTGAAACTAGTCACAGGATTTAGCCACAAACAAGCCAGGAGAGATCAAAGCATGAACCATACTGTAGAGGTTCAAGGACTACTAAAGGGTTTTGTTCATCTTAGTTGAGGGCTAAAGGCACTGATGACTGAGTAGGTTGTTATGCTAAGGAGTAGCTGCAATCAACATAAATCCTTAAGCCTTTGGAAAGATGGATGACAATGGGTGGCACTTCCACTATGTGGTAGGGGGTGAAGGAATAGCTAGATACTTGCTCTATTGCTGGTCCTCAAAGATGATTACTGCTCATCTTCATGATACCCAATTTTGTGCTGAACAGGTATGTTTATTCAGAGACGAAAAGTAGGCTGGCGGGTCAGGTGTCATTAGCATGCTGCTGGAACTGGTAGCCTGTGTGCCATAGTAATTTGCTCTAAAGTCAACCAAAGGTATGCTGTGTATGCTGCAGGTTGCTAAAGCTGTCTGCTGCTGCTCTTTACAGAATGAGGCAATCCATCATCAGTGTGAGCCTCAATGCCCTTTCCAGATTGTTTGGCGCCCCCTGATCTTGTTTTGAAACCAGCTACAGTTGCATGTGGAATGCTCAGGGAAGCTTACCCTCTGCATAGGTTTGCTGTAATTAGAGATAATGGGGTTATGAACTCTTTTGAATGCTTGGAAGGCTCATATCCTTACTATTAATCTTTAGATGTGAGTCTTTTGCATATTGTACTCATTATGAGAAACCAAAGTACTAGATGTCCATCACGTGTTGTAGATGATGTGGGATATGCGGGCATTCTACATGCATGTGTTATTTCAATTGTCTCTTAATTTCCATTACTCCTTGAGTGTGAAATGGCCAAACAGCAGTTCTCAGGCTGGATTGATCAGGATCAGCAGACATTTAAAGTCACAGACAGAACTTACTACTATAGTATTACTTCTGTCATAAGTTTCAGGTTTATATAAGAGCATGGGTGCACCCAAGCCATGGGTGTGATGGTGGCCAGTGGGAATCTGGGGGAAAAACACACTGTTCTAACTTTTTGGGTATTAATGAATATTACCAATGGTTTTTCACACCGAATGCGAGTGCTGGCAGGAAAATGCAGTGCTAAGTGTGAATATTGGGGTTGACAGTACCACCGAACACTTTAATATTCCCGAATTTGTAGAAGACTTTTCTTCACAAAGAAAAATATTGGGGAGAAAAAAGTGAATGTGATCCTTAAACCTAAATATAAATAGATCAGTTCCTGCAGTGGCAATTTGATATACAAAGAATCGACTGCCACAACAAAAATAGTAGGTTTTTGACTAGCGAGGTGTAAATCACTTCTAATAAAGTGCACCCTTACCCACACCTTCGCCTGCACATATCTAGTACTATATAGGCCATTGCCAAATAATGGATGTTTCACAGATATTCCTCTGAATACTGTATCAGATAGAACTTTAGAATACCCTATCTCTGCATCCTCGATAACCTAAATATCTACCTTGACAAACTGAAAATGGCATAACCAAATAGCATCATAACTGACCTCAGAGTCTACAATCTCCATCAACTGATTGCAAGCTACTCACACCGCAGAACATACACTAGAAGTCAGTTTTAGCAATAAAGACTCCATCAATATTAAAACAATTGACAGTGTTCTGGAGTGATCACTACCTCAACTCTTTCTCTTATGATACACCATCAAACTCTACCATCAACTCTCCTGCATATTGGACGAGCTACAAACAATGCAACAAACTGAACATGGAGGATCTCAAAACCAGCATTGCAGCAAATTCAAACCAACAAACAGCCACAGTAGAAAGTCACTATGAAAGCATACACGCAGCACTTGACAAATGAATCCCAATAAACATCAACAGAACTTAGAAGAAAGCAGAAGACTCCATGAATGAATGAGGAGTACTTGGTTATCCAGTTTAGGGTCCAACAGACCTGGGACCCCCGGACACCAGAGGTGAGCGACTCCAATGGATGCATCTGGAGCCCATTAGTCCATGGCTGCCCTGGAGCCCTAGAAACCAGATCATCGTACCAGCCAATAGAAAGCCACAGCCTGTCCCATCTGTGAAGTGAAAGCCGAGGTTTTAATCTGTAGTGTGTAGACTTATTTGCACTTTAACTTTTGATTGGGACACAGTAGGAAGGTTGTTGTTAAAAAAGCATTGTCAACCCCAAGTAAAAAGATCCAAGAAGAATATACAATTGCAAAATCATAAACCCAGGTGTTTAGGAAGGTGTCAGGAAGTGCTACTGAAACTGGTTTTGATTAAGCATTTTCCTGAGAGTTCAACTACAAGCAATCACATCTGCTGTACTTGAGCTGAGATGGAGAGGACAGTGAGTGACAACACTAACAAGAAAAGACAAACCTGCATCAACAAGCAGATCCCCCTCCCCTCCCCCAATCCCACTCAAGGGAGGCATCGCCGAGCTCACATCACGAGGAAAATTCAACTGTCACATCCTGCAGGCTTAATCAAGGAAGCCTCACATTCAATTTATCTTTATGTCAACCTGTGTCCCTTCCAGCATCTCTAGGAATGCTCTTGCCAATTCGACCGGAGACAGTTGGCACTCCTTTTATCTCTGCTCCACCCGCAGTTAGACAGGATAGCTCACCGACACCGGTCCTCCCCAGGCCACAGGGTCCTTTGTAATGACCATCAGGGGCCTCTTCTTGATCAAAGTGTTAGGACTTAAGTCTGGGAAGAACAACAGTTTCTTTCCTCCCACCATCACAGTTTTCGTCTCCACACCTGCATGGAGAATTCACACCCTCAAATCACTGTGGTACCTGTATCATTTGCACTTTTCATTGAACTGGGGGGCAGTCAGAAAGCTCTTACCGCCACTTCACTCTGTTCATCTGGTCTAGCACTCCTAACCCCAGCTACACTCTCCTCCATCATTTCGAAATGGGAAGTCTGCAGGATTCCTCCCGGGACCCCAAACATTTGCAAATGGTAGGCTCTTCTCATACTGTCTAGCATCTCAAGTCTAACTTCCATTTTTACTAGGACACCCACAGCACTTTTCCTGAATGACTCTCAGCTGATTCCATTACTACTTTCTGCAGTGTCTGCATGTCGCCCCCCTAAATACTCCTGCTTTTTCTCAACAGCCAACACTTAGCCCGTCAGACCCTCCAACCTTCGATCTATGCCATGGACTGCCACCAGCTGATGAGGGGTGTTACCCTGAAACCGGTCTGAGGATGCTTGTTTCCAGTCCAGGGAAGACCTGGCCTGGCAGTTCGGGCTGGACTGGTCCCATGAGGAACAGGGTCAAGACTGATTTGAATATCGCTGGGTCTGAACTGGGGTGGCGAAGTGAGCTAAAGAACGATGATGGATTCAACCCAGATCTAATAGTGACTGGGGGTGAGTGTCTGAAAAGTTTCAGCGCTCAGTCCATCGTCTCCTTGTGTTTGCTTTTTTCGCCCTAAATTGGCAGGGTATGCCCAGATTGTTGGTCCCTTGCTCACTTTGCCATGGTATTCAAGCTAGCCTGGCTGATGAGGGTGTTACCCCGAAACCAGCCCCAGGATGCTTGCTTCCGGTCCAGGGAAGACCTGGCTTGGCAGTTCGGGTTGGACTGTTCCCATGAGGAACAGGGTGAAAGCCTGATTTGCATATGGCTGGGCATGAACTGGGTTGGCGAAGTGAGCTAAAGAACAATGATGGATTCAACCAAGATCTAATAGTGAATGAGGGTGAGTGTCTGAAAAGTTTCTGCGCTCCGTCCATTGTCTTGCTGTGTTTGCTTTGTTCGCCCCAAGTTGGCAGGGTATGCTCAGACGTGGGTCCCTTGCTCCATTTGCCAAAGGATTCAAGCTAGCCTGGCTGATGAGGGGTGTTACCCCGAAACCGTTCCCAGGATACTTGTTTCCGGTCCAGGGAGGACCTGGCTTGGAAGTTCGGGCTGGACTGTTCCCATGAGGCACAGGGTCAAGACTGATTTGCATATGGCTGGGTCTGAGCTGGGGTGGCAAAGTGAGCTAGAGAACGATGATGGATTCAACCCAGATCTAATAGCGACTGGGGGTGAGTGTCTGAAAAGTTTCAGCTCTCCGTCCATCGTCTCCTTGTGTTTGCTTTACCTCAACAGCACCGTCATCTCTGGAAGGTCAGAGGGCAAGTCATTAACTGTAACAAGCTGGGTCCATTCTCTTAATGTTAACCCTGTTTCATCTAGGGGTTTTGCTGCTTTAACTATCTGACCATTGCTTGTTACTACCTTGCTTGAGGTACAGAAAAGTCCCCAATCCCCTTTTTCTTTGCTGCTATCGCAGCATCCAATGGTAATCTGCAATGCCATGGCACAGATAGGAGCACACCTCAGCAGGATATACCTCCTGCAGACTCTCATGTGCAAATCTTCTCCAGTGCACTTCTTTTGTCCTTCTATGAGCCACTCACAGGGAAATATCCTCAGTGAAGGTGACAGTGCAGGAAGCAGGATGCCAATGTCATGGGAGTGATTAAGAGTTTTATATAGCGCAAACTCAACCCGAAGATACCCGGTATCAGAGCGCTTTACATGAGCACCAGTTTCGTTACAGATGGACACATTCATTTTTGGTAGGCACGGGGAGATTAAGTGATTTGCCCAGAATCACAGGATGTTGAGCGTTGTTGCCGAGACTGGAACCAGGTTCCCCCAGCTTCGTGGTAGACCGTCTAGCCGTAAGGCCACATCCTCTCCCACTTCATCAGCGTTGCGGGAACACCATGCCTCCCCACCTCATTAGTTGGCCTTTCATCTTCCACAGGCACCCATGGAGAGGCTGCGGTCTTAGTTTAATTGTGGTATCTCAGATCTTCCAACTTTCTGCGGTAAGCCTTGGGTAACATCATCTATTTGTGCTTTAAAACCACCCCAAACCCTCAAGAAGGGGGTGAAGTGTTTGATGTGCCACCATCATTAACAGTAGATTGTGCTGATGCAAGTGCCACCATCATTAACAGTAGATTGTGCTGATGCAAGTGCCCCCATCATTAACAGTAGATTGTGCTGAAGCAAGTGCCACCATCATTAACAGTAGATTGTGCTGATGCAAGTGCCACCATCATTAACAGTAGATTGTGCTGAAGCAGCACTCACATGTAGGCCAGGAGGAGCACAGCTGACCGATCATGTACTTACCGCCACAGGCAAACTCTAATTTTCACTCTCTCAAGTGCCAAGCTCCTTCTCCCTTCATTAGTTCGCTTAGTGAGGTTTACAGATACCCAGGAGTAGATGTGGAGTAGGCCAACTCCTAGCTCCTCCTAGATGAAGCTCCTATAGATCACTGGCATCTTGGCGCCTAGTCGGTAGATCCCTCAATCTCCATTTTCAAACCACTATACAAGGTACATCTGAGAAGTAGAGGAATAACCGAAACAGAACGACAGACCAGAGCTAGTGATGAACCCCTGTCTGGAGAGCGGCCCTGTCTGGAGAGCTGAAGTCTTCATTCTGGAATGTATTCCTAGAGTGTTGAGGACTCTGCCTCCAGGGCTAGTGGCCCTAGCTCCCTCACTTCATCTCAGAACCCGTAAATTGTGAACACACTGGAGGCCTTGAAGGAGGAGAGTACCCCTGGACTTCCATGGACTGCGCCTATTTGTGAGTGCCCCCGAGGTGGGTACTAAAAGCTCCTGCTGGACACACACACACCCTGCACGTGGTGGAAGGCATGGGTGCTTGGAAATGCAGGCAGGCCTACCCAGGAGGACCATGGGGTGCTGGTACCGGGATTCTCCCAGATCAGGAGACTACCAGGTCTGTACAGGAGTGCGGGCCCAGCCCCCTACAGCCAAGGGACTGCTACGAAGGAGGAAGCTGCAGTGCTAGATTCTGTAGAAAGGTGCCCGGAATTCTAAACAATGTTGCTGATTAAGAGGCCATACAAGATCACTCCTGGAGGTTGAAGCCTGCCACCAGTAGCACACAGCAGAAAACGGCACAGAAATTGGTCCAATTTTGTTGAATATATTATGAAATAAATGTAGCCGCTCATGTGCATCATTTATATCTGTACTCATTCATGACCTGGAGCACGGAACCCTGCTGCAGCTGAGAGATCCCAAGCGGGACAATCCAACTGGCTCCTGCATGTTTGGAGCTGGGTTCCCCCGAGGAACCAGGAGGGCAATCATGCTATTTTTAAAATCACCCCCCTTTTAGAGGTGGGGGATTGACACTTTTTTCCCCGGGAGTCCCAGTGCATGTGCTGGTGACCCTGTGAGGTGGGGAGCAACACTGTCACCCACTCGCCGTGCAGAGGAAGGAGGCCAATAGGCAAACAGCAGAGTAGGAGCAGGCCGCACCATCTGCCACCTACTGGAGCGGGTGTATAACACCTGAAACCTAGGAAGAAAAAAGTCAATATTTCTCAGGACATTTGCAGAAGATTAAAAAGCTCAGGAAAATCATTGCATCAGATGAAGGATCACCCCGTAATCGCATGGGGTTGAGCACAAAATATTTGCTTGTTTTATCTTCAGTGTCCAGCAAAAGTTGTGCATTGTGTTCTGCGGGCTGCCTGGAACAGTAGCAGGTATCCCAAAAGCCTCCCAGGGGAGGAAAAAAAATAGCACCCAAAGTCTTGTAGGGGGAATCATTAATGAGCCCACGAGAAGCAGGGCATCAATTCATGACAACCAGGGCAAAGGACAAGCTCAGCCTTTGAAGTATAATAGGCCCTTTTTGGTTGGGATACTTTGAGAACGCTTGGCAGCCTGATGAAAAATAAGAAATATGAATTTCCATTGAAATATCAATTGTTGTGAAATATTAATTTCTGCTTGCTGTTGAAATGTTGTCAAAGCCATTGCATTTGCCCTTCGCTATCACAAAGCCAGACCTATTGACAGACTTACATTTTCACACAGAAAAGTTCACTGATGGTGAAAAGTCCGCTTTTCATTGGTGCTAAAACAGGGTTAAAGCCAAAAGAACTGGCTTTTTGATAACAAATGGCACAGTTATTTATGCTTGAGAAAAACATATTCTGGCATTTTTTATTGACATGACATGCAAAAGCTCTAAGCCTGACTGGAACACTGCGAACACCCTTCACAATACAAGTGGGCCTTACTTTAGGATTGCATATCTTTTCCCATACAGAGGGTGCTGTGGCTTTAAGGCTTAGGGTCTGCAGCGCACGAACAGTGAGAGGTGCCTCAGAACTATGTCTGGGTTTAGTGGGTTAGCTGCACTACAGGACCTAAAGTTTGCGCATCCATGCAGTTTGAGAAGCCTCTTTCGGGGAGAGGGAGGGTTTGTGGAGTTCTCACTTTTTCACCTCCCAGTTTGCAAATATTTGTAATTTTGTGCTTTGTATTTAGTTGAAATACGTTTTAGTTTTTAAAGAAAAATAACTTTTTTAGTGTTATATGATGTACAGCTGAGATCTGAGATCCTAGCCCACAGGATCTCCTGGATCAGCTCTGGACTGCTCTGCCTCACTAGCCTGAGAGTCCAGTGCTAATAGGATCGCAGTTTGAGCGTCCGCAGTCCAGGGACAACAGAGGCAAACAACCCACGTTGATTCAATTTGTGCCAAGTAACTTCGGATTGCCCTAGGACCTCCAGACTTGGGTTTTGCACAAGACAGTTAACATAAAAATTGTGAATTAGATTCAGTAATCACAGATAGAGTTCTACGAGACGCGGGACTATGTGCTTGGGAAGAGTCACCCCGGTTCCTTCAATTATAACTTTTTGCAGGTAACATTATCTTGGCAGGCTTGGTAGCCCCCTGCACCCCACGTTTATGCCGATAAGGGAAAGAATGAGTTCAATTAAGATCAAGGAATCAGTGCACATGCCCAGAGGCATGAAGCAGGCGAAGGCATTCTAGTGAGTGGAGGGTAATCTGTTCTGCCCCCAAGTTCAACCTCATAAGAGTCTCACAGAAGGCAAGCTGCCAACATTAATAAACAGAAAATATGTATGATAATCGCAACATAAACAGGAGTCTGGGATTTTTAAGCTGATAATTTCATGGTGTCCACATAAACGACAGGGTATGGAGGGGTGTAGAGGTGATGGCGTGTGAGCACCTTGTAAATCTTTCATGCTTTTAACCCAGAGGGGAAGGCTAAAAAGAGGGAAAGGAATTTGAAATGGCAATAGCAAAGTCTACCATATGTGTACTGATCGAAACAACACTAACTTTTTTTGCAAAGGTCTGAAAAACAAGATACTTTGATGTTAAAGAGAATTACTTTGATCTCAGTCTGGTGAACCCACATAGAATAATAAAGAGCTAATTAACAATAACATTACATCACCATATGAGACAGTGACATTTAAAACCATTACTATATTTAAAAATGCATAATCAAAGGAGCAGGACGTGGAAAAGAATGGAAATCCCATTAATTATACGTACAAAAATGCTTGAGATGAGACAAAACATCTTGAAAACGTATAGTTTCTTACCTGTCGGTGTAGTTTTGCAGCTTGAAGACTTTCTGGATTCACTATGCTGTGCATTTTTCCGCCATCTAGTGGTTGGGTCCGGAATTGTAGTATTTCTTCTTTTTTTTTTTTTTTTCGTGGCCCAGGTGGTCGTCGACATACCACCATTTGGTGTCCTTCGTGACGTCTACGCGCTTCCTCCGGAAGCTCCCACCTTTGGTCGCCATCTTTGGATTCTTTTTTCTTGTTTTGTGTTACTTTGTTTCTCCTGTAATTCTTTAAGTCTTTCTCCAGTTTTAATCCCTTTCCTCCTGTCTCATCTTTCTGGCGGAGGAGGGTGGGTTCGCTAGTGAATCCAGAAAGTCTTCAAGCTGCAAAACTACACCGACAGGTAAGAAACTATACGTTTTGCAGCGTGAATCTTTCTGGATTCACTGTGCTGTGCATAGACTTTGTAGCGGTTTCTCATTATTGTGGTGGCTGGGTGGAAGATGAGCTCTGGTTACTGAATATGTGTTGTAAGACCTTCTGTCCCACTTGCGCTTCCTTGTTCATTTGGATATCTACACAGTAGTGCTTAGTGAACGTGTGCACTGAAGACCATGTTGCAGCTTGGCAAATGTCTTGAATTGGTGTGTTAGCTAGAAACGCAATTGTTGCTCCTTTCTTCCTTGTCGAGTGAGCATGAGCTGCTCCTTGTAACAGTTGTCCTGCTTGTTTGTGGCAGAGTTGTATGGTTTGTGCAATCCACCGTGCAATGGTATTTTTGGTAACTGGTCGTCCCAAAAAACTGCTGGCAAAGGAAACAAAACTGCTTTGTCTTACTGCACTCCTTTGTTCTTTCTATATAGTGCATGACTGCCCTCCTGGCGTCTAGTGTGTGCAGCGCCCTTTCTTTGCTTGTGGTCGTTTTTTGGGAAAAACTAGGCATTTGGATTGTTTGGTTGATGTGGAATCGTGACACCACCTTTGGCATGAAGTGTGGGTCTGTTCTCATCACAATCCTATCATTGTGTATTTGCAGGTAGGGCTCTTGAAGTGTTAGCGCTTGCAATTCACTTACTCTTCGTAGTGACGTGATAGCCACTAAGAAGGCTGTCTTTAGCGTGAGCATGTGTAGTGTAGCCTTGTGAATAGGCTCAAATGGTGCCTTCATCAATTGAGTTAGTACCACGTTGAGGTTCCATGCTGGTGCTGGCATTCTGTTTGGAGGTGCGATTCTCTTTGCTCCTTCTAGGAATCTTTTTACTACTTGTGAGGTGAAGAAACTTTTCCCCGTTTCTCCTCTCGTGTAAGCCACTATCGCCGCTAAGTGTACTCTTAGTGATGTGTAGCTTAGTTTGTTTTGTAGTAGGTGCGTTAAGTATTTTAGTACTGTTGATTCCTTTGTGATACTGGCCTTCAGAAGACTCCTCAAGACCTGGCTCTTCGATCAGTAGCAGCACCACCCCCCTCCTCCCCCAGCGCCTTGAGACCCTCGCGGGTATGTAGTGCGCTTTATAAGTGACATGATTGATTGATTGATTGATTGTGATTCTCCTTTGCAGTTTCTCCCTAATGCACCATTCGGAGAATCTTTTCCACTTTGCTACGTAGCATTTTCTTGTGGTAGGTCTTCTTGCCTCCCTGAGCACTGCCATTGTGCTTGCTGGTAGTTTGAGGTGTGCAAATTCTAGGTCTTCAGGAGCCATGCAGCTAGGCTGAGGCTCTCTGGCTCTGGGTGTAGCATCCTTCTGTTCTGCATTGTAAACAGGTCCCTTCTCTTTGGGAATATGTGTGCTGGTGCTTGCGCCATTTCCACTATTTGTGAGAACCAGGACTGTCTGGCCCACTGAGGTGCTATTAGTATTAGCGACATGTTGCTGATCCTGCATTTGCTGAGTACCCTGTGTATTAGTGGTATCGGGGGAAAAGCGTATGCAAATGTCTTTGACCAACTTATCCATAGCGCATTCCCTTGTGACCGATGGTCTGGTTGCCTGGATGCGAAGTGTTGGCATCTTGCATTTTGGTGTGTTGCAAATAGGTCTATTTGCGGTGTCCCCCACTTCCGGAATACTCTTTGTATTTTTTGTTGGTTGATCTCCCATTCGTGGGATGCTGACGTCTGCCTGCTGAGTCTGTCTGCTTCCACATTGTCCTTCCCTGGAAGATGTACTGCTAGTAGGTCTATTTCCAGTGGAATGGCCCACGTCCATATTTCCTGTGCTAACTCTGATAGTGCTACTGATTGTGTTCCACCTTGTTTGTTGATGTAGAACATGGTGGTTGTGTTGTCCGTCTGGATCAACACCCTGTTTCCGTACAGCTCCTTCTGAAAGGCTTTTAAGGCTAGGAACGCAGTTTTTAGTTCTAGGTAGTTGATGTGTCTGATCGCGTCCTGCTGCGACCATAACCCCCTCACCTTGAGTTTGTTCATGTGTGCGCCCCACCCCATCTGAGAGGCGTCTGTTGTGATGGTCACTGTTGGAGTTGGTTGTGTGAATGGTTTTCCTCTTGATATGTTTTCCTTGTTCCACCACGCTATTTCTTGATGCACTGCGTGCGTGACAACCACTAGATCCTCCAAACTCCCTGTTGCCTGTGACCATTGCTGCTGTATCCATTCCTGGAATGGTCTCATGTGGAGTTGAATATTTGGGACCAGGTGTATGCATGAAGCCATCATTCCCATTAGTTTGCTCACTGTCCTCACTGTCAGAACTTGCCCCTTGCGGTACAGACGTGTTTCCTTCAGTATTGCCAGGGTCCTCTTTGTGCTGGGGAACACCTTGGCTTGTATGGTGTTGATCTCTGCCCCTAAGAAAATCTTCACCTGTTCTGGTTCTATTGACGACTTTCCCCAATGGATTGAAAACCCCAGTTGGATTAGAGTTTGTATCACCTGCTGGATGTGTTGTTTGCACTGGCTGTAGGAGCTTGCTTTTACAAGCCAGTCGTCGAGGTAGGGGTATACATGTATTCCCTGCCTCCTTAGGTGCGCTGCTACTGCTGCTAGGCATTTTGTAAATACTCTTGGCGCTGATTTGAGCCCGAATGCGAGCATTGTGAACTGGTAGTGAGTCTTGCTGATTACAAATCTTAGTAAGCGTTTGTGCCTTTTGTTGATGGGGATGTGTAAGTACGCGTCCTTTAAATCTATAGTTGCCATGTAATCCCCTTCCTGTACCTGGGGTATTACCTCTTGCAGAGATGTCATTTTGAATCTTTGTGTCCTTATGAACTTGTTTAAGAACCGTAGGTCCAAGATAGGCCTTAGTGTTTCGTCCACCTTTGGTACGAGGAAGTAGTTGGAATAAACCCCCTTGTTTCTTTCCTTGTACGGTACTATCTCTATTGCCTCTTTGTTGATCAGTTCCTGTGCCTCTAATACCAGGAGTGAGAGTTCTTTTGCCGAGTGTGACTTGTTGCTTGGCTTTTTGTTTGGAGGTTGTTTTATTAGCTCTATACAGTATCCGTATTGTATGATGTTTAGTATCCATTTGTCCGTTGTGACCTTCTTCCATTCCTGGAGGAAGTTCCTTATTCTGCCTCCTACTGGTGTTATATGTTCGGGGAACTGCTTGTCTCTTGAAAACTGTTTTTTGACTTTTTCCCTCCTTGGATGCCCCCCTTGAGGTGTTATCTGGGTGGGCGTCTGCCTTTTGGCGAAGTCACTTAGAGGCGGGTTGTTGCCCTCCTCTCCGTGCCTGTCCTCGCCCATTTGAGCGCCCCCGAAAGGACTGGCCTCTTGGCTGGTATTGCCAGTTCTGCTGCTGCTGCCCCTACTGCTGCTGTCCCTGGTTGTTTCCCTGATAACCTTGTTGGAAGGTTTGGTGCGAGGTACTTGGTTGGTTGCCTCCCCTACCATTTGGCCTTCTTGAGGGCGTAACCCTTCTCGTTCCCCTGAACTGCAGTGCTCCCATGGACCTTGCAGTTTTGTTGTCCTTCTTGAGGTGGGTTAACTTTTCGTCGACCGGAGTTCCAAAAAGTTGTTCTCCGTTGAAGGGCATGTTCAGGATGTTATTCTGCACCTCAGGCTTGAAGCCTGAAATCCTAAGCCATGCGTGCCTTCTCTCTGTCACCCCGATCATCATTTGCCTGCTGGACGTCTCCGCTGCGTCCAAGGCCGACTTTAAACATGTGTTTGCCATGTTTTTCCCCTCCTCTACCAGGTGGGTTGCCCTCTGCTGGTACTGTTCCAGTAGGTGCTTTAGGGGTTGCCCTACTTCCTCCCAGTGCTGGTATGCATGCCTGTTAATTAGGGCGTTAGAGTTGGCGATGCGCCATTGGATTGCCGCACTCCGTTCTACCTTCCTCCCCGTGAGGTCCATTCTTCTCCTACTCTCCTTGTCAGGAGGTGGTCCTGCATTTGTGGGCACATTGGCCCTCTTCCTAGCTGTTGAAGTGATTAAGAATCGGCTGGCACTGATCCTTGAATGTATGCAGGGTCCTTTGAGGAGTGCTTGTACTTCTTTTCTGTTCTTGGGGTAACAGATTTACATACAGATGGCTCCCTGAATGCATCCCTGCCCTGGTCCAGCACACTAGGGAGCATGGGCAGGAATTGACTCCTTGTTTGTGTGGGTAAGAGAGTTTCCAGGAGAAAGCAAGCCTTAGGTTTCTCCTCCTCCAATTTTACCCCATATGTCTGTGCAGCATTCTTGACCACCATATTATAGATCCCTATATCGTCTGGTGGTGAAGGCCTCGAAGGGTATGTGTCTACCCCTTCTTCTGGCATTTCGGCGTCGAGGTCATGCCATTCTAAGTCTTGCGCCTCCAAGGACGTCGAGTCCTGGTAGGCTAGCTGTTCTTCCTCGCCTTCTCCCTCGAAGTAATACAGGGCCTCTTCTTCCTGTTCTTCGAGCGGCTCAGGCGTTTTCGGCGGTTCCGTGTCCTTGAAGCCCCTTTCGACCTCGGCCGCGGGCTTCGGCGGGATGGTGTACTGACTCATCTTGTCGTCGAAATCCTTTTTCCGTTGCAGGATGCTCGCCATTTCAGCCTCGAGCCTCCTTTTCTTCCTTTCCATATCGGCAGCCTGTTCGGCGTCGAGGGTTTTTGCGCTTCGCTTTTTGGTCGTCGATGTTGTCGTCAAAGCGGTTGCCGACCCTTCGTTTCTCGGCGTCGAGGAGTCCTTTTCGGGGGCTTCCTTCGACGACCTTGATTTTTCGTGGGTCTTTGCGTCCGGGAGTCCTTTTCGAAGGATCCGCTGGGCTCTTTGTCCTTGGGTGCAGTTGCTTTCGTCAAGTGTTTCGACGGCACTGTTCCCCTCGAGGACTTTGTCTCACTCTTTCGAGTGTCGGTCGGGTGTTTGGGGGCCGTCGACTCTCTTACCTCCTTCGACATTTTCTTATGGACTTCGACGACCGTGCAGTCCTCCGGTCCTTCGGCGATGTTGTCCTCCTATCCACTGGAGAGGCCCAAGTCTCGGAGCGATGGAGGTGGCCCCTGCCCCTGCATGGTGTGGCTCGCCCTTCTCTGCCTCTCTCTTACTCGGAGGGTCTTGGGTTTGAACGCCGAGCACGCGTTGCAGTCCTCGCTGTTGTGGTCGAGTGGCAGGCAGAGGTTGCAGACTGGATGCTGGTCCTTCTGGGCGTATTTGTGGTGGCAATTGGTGCAAAACTTGAAGGGAGTTTTGTCCATTCCTGCGCTCAGGGAGCCCCCTGTGCGCGCATTCTCGTGTGAACGTCGAGTTTTCCTGAAATTTTCTTCTCTTTAGTAGTCCCGGCTACCTGGCCTGTAGTCGGGTGCGATGACAATCTTCGAATTCCGCGATTTTTCCCCTTTTCCGTCGATTCCTCTTCCAAAACTCTGGAACTCTTCGACAACGATCCAGACCCAACGGCGGAAAATAGAATCTGAAGATGGCGACCAAAGGTGGGAGCTTCCGGACGAAGCGCGTCGACGTCACGAAGGACACCAAATGGTGGTATGTCGACGCCCACCTGGGCCACGAAAAAAAAAAAAAAGAGAGAAGAAATACTACAATTCCGGACCCAACCACTAGATGGCGGAATAATGCACAGCATAGTGAATCCAGAAAGATTCACGCTGCAAAACCATAAATATTCAAGTTAACACTGAGGATGAAGGCCTTTGAGAACAGAAGATCCTGCCACTTCTCAGGTCAGAGAATCCTCCAGCAGCTGTGATGGATCAACCTTATAAACCCACAGGAGCTTTGGCTCGGCTTGTTACTGCCTCGCTCACGCCTCCTGGAGTCATGGTCACAGAAGGCCTTTGCCAATAGGCTCAATAATGACTGTGAAGGATAACTAGACATACGAAGATCCCTAGGCCTCTGAGAGCCAGAAGACTGAAGAACCATGGTTCATCGGGCATATGGTCTAGTCTGCAACTAATCTGTCATTTTGTCTGAATGCTGCACATCTCTCTGGCTCAACATGTTAGAACACTTTGTGGCCAATAAGCAGTGATTTCTGTTAGTATTAAACAATATGAAATTCCTACCTTCTCTCCTTTGACGCCAGATTGAACATACGTGGGTTCCCCTTTTTGACCCTTCGGACCATCACGACCCTGATACAGAGAAAAATACAGACATGTTGAGAGAGAGGTGCACTGAAAAGTTACAAGACTTGGTTTCCAACTAACTTGTTCCTCACATTCACTTTACAAAAACATTTCCTCACATTCTCTTCAGGTAGAGTAATTTGATAACTCTCTTTCTCTTTCTGCATCAAATGCATGTATATCTTAACATATTAGGCTGCACAGTATCTACAGCATTGAAACTCATGATGGGATGTTACAACCATTATGCTCACAAAGACAATTCTTCGATTTGCTAGCATGAGGCAGATTCGGATCCAAATCACGCTTGAACAGGTACCTGCTCAGGGAAATGAGGAATCTAAATATCCCGCAGGCGTGCATTGATCAGTAGTAAGAATGAGTACACATCAATCATATTGCAGCAGATCATATCCTGCAGCCAGTGGTGGTAGAGCACCCCATACCCAGGACATTTCTCTGCTCTGTTTTTTTAGAATAAGCAGACTCCATGACACTGACAACAGCTTGAACAGAATCTAGGATCTCTCAAGGAGCCAGTAAAAGGAAGGTGATGAGATATATGCATTTTCTTTACCCCTGCTGAACATCAACACGCCCTAGGGTTGAGTATACTATAAACTTCAATAGCAAGAAAGTGCAGGAAAGCATACATGATGTACATAATATACATACATATGCATCCATGCATGTACATTTTATATCTAACTCTAACTCGGAAAAATACGCCAGTGCATAGAGGGATATGTTTTTATTCTCCGCACACATGAAAGAAGGTACGGGCTGTAGATTTCAAGAAAGATAGAGGAAAATCTTATCAGTTCTCTGATATCCAATTTGTAAGCGACAGCAAGAGTGAAATGAAGATCAAAACAATTCAAATCTTATTGATTCAGCTGCAAAAGAGTTACTTTAACTTCTTGATGTATATATTCACTGTGCGCCTATCAAATATGTATGATGACTTTCCAGCAAATGGATGTGCCAAGAAAAGAACACTTGAACAGTAGAAATGTGAGGCACACAAATTAAAGGTTGAACCACATACAAATATTTGGTTTCAGACTAACGGAGTAACGTTAATTACGTACATTGACATGTCTCCTTTTAAAACAAACTAAATATTGTTCTTCAATAAATAATGCCAAGTTATTGAACACTCAATTTAAACACTCAAGATAATCCATAATAAAAAGTACACATTTTATGCAGCTTGTAGCATGAGGCAACAGGACCAACAGAGCTCTGCTATTAAAGGCTGTAATTCTCACGATCCCTGCAGGTAAAGCTCTTAGAAGCTGCCAAGTCCACGCTTCAGACCACTGATTCCTTCTAACCGTAGCGCTTCTGTCTGCTGATGTCATCACCGGAGGCTTGCCCAGGCGCCAAAGGCGGAATGTGCTGCATACCTGTACTAGGTAACAGGAGGTGCTACAATAAATTTAAGATACACCGCAGAATAGTGCTGCCCTGTAATTGTGCTGTCACAACTCGGGAACACTGACAGGCACCAATTTACCAAATCCTCTCGCAGAAAGGTTTCTTCCCACGCAGACATTTGAGGTGCCATTCACAAGCTGGAGGCATTGTGCTGCTCATTTGTAGTGAATTTACTAATTCTCTGCTGCGTTGCTTCAGCTACTTACATCTTTTTCCACAATGCAACTAAGTTTCCCGTGTCAGCAGGAAGACCTTTAGTTGCAAGCGGGTTTAGCAACCACTTCCTTGCAGTAGCAACAATTAATGAGCCTGGTGGAGCATGTGACCTCCTAAGTATTGGTTCCTGACGATAAGCTCTGAAGTTTATTGCTACTCTTGGAGGGACAGATTTAACAGTAAATGGAATCTTGAAAACGCACCCCATGATGTAACACGGTAGGGAGCAGACAAAAGTATTGCCTTTTGCACTTAAGTGGATGGTAAGTGGTAAGTGAATGACACTTCTGGGGGCGAAGAACGCACAAGGTATGATGCATATTTCTCCTTCGGGGAGTCTCTCTTCCTAATTTGCTTCATGTTGTGATTTCACATTGTCTGAAGTGGACCAGGCGTAGGCAGGGCCAATCTTTCAGCATGGTGTGGTGACTGAGTAGGTGCAGGATGATGACACTACGAGCAGTCAGGCTCCTACCGTGGTCTCTTTTTGATGAGACAATTGTGGGATAATATGAGACTAGAAGTGGCATCAAATATGGCCATGGCTGGCTGGCCCTGAAATCTTTTCGTTGCCAAAATATTTTGATATTTTTTTCAACCTTGAGACTTGAACTCTTGAAGATTTTTCGGCATTAAAGCCACTTTCTCTTCAGGTTAGATCCTCCTGGAATTCTTTACCATATTCCTTACTTTGCATGAGCCTCAAGATTGAATTTACTGGTGCAATTCTAGATCTTTAATAGTGGCCTGTTTGTCCCTTTTTTTAGGCTCTAGACTTTTTGCAGATTTATGGTTCTGTGGGAAATCAAATAATTACATTCAAAACTGATCCTGGTGGGAACAACATGTGACGCTTGATCCGATTCCTCACCTGAATCATTAGATTGTTTAGCCTGGGATAATTTCCAAACATTTGTGTTCTGAAGTTTCATCTTCAGTGTCCAGGCTTAAGTTCTGTGATGCTGGCTCAGAATCTTTGCATCACCTGACCCATGCTCCTATGCAGTGGTATACATTTTTTATTTTTGAGAAATTAGGCTTTTGGGCTAGAAAAGAGCACATACCGGTCACCGAGCATCATTGTAATCCTCTAAAAGACAAAAGTTATACCCCTTGTGTAACTGTACCCAAGGATATTAACAATAACAAAGTGGACAGAAATAAAATGGCATCTGCTCCATAATCAAAACCAAAAGTATCAAAACATTCTATATGACTTCAATTTGCAAGTATTGGAAGTCTGTACAACATGAGGAACTCACAGAAACGGTTCAGCTCTTACATTCTGCATCGAACAATCTTCACAGGTACAGTAGCATTTAATTTTAGTTTTGAAAGTGCTTAGCCGCAAAGTTGTTTTGACTAGTTTTCATTTTCAAGTTGGACAATGTTTCCAAACTCCTGGCTAGGAAATAGAACCTGAAGATGGCAGATACATTGGGGGGGTTAAGGTCAACATGTATCGAGTAGACTTCTACTATGGTTGACGCTCAAAAGACATATTACGATACTTTTGCAAGCCCAACCGCTAGTACAGCACAGCGTGTGAATCTAGAGTTTGTTAAGAGTTGCAACATTGATAGGAAGGTTGGTGTAGACCCAGCAACTAATTACATTTGCTAATGGTTCTTCATTCGAGGCCCTTGTACACATTTTATTTGCTTTCCAAATAAGTAAATAATTGAAACACATTCTTGAAACTTTAGGCATTTGCCAAAGAAGGCCAGCTGTATTAACTGTGATGCTACTTAAATGTTCTGTATAGTCTTTGCCAAGCTCCAGTTTCCTTCCTAAATAATAAGAGTTTCTTGCAGTCTGTCACTTGGTCTTACAGCAGGACATTCGCTCTGTGGTCTTACAGGACATTTGCTATTTCGCACAAGGAACGGTGCTTCTAGCTATTATATTGTACTGGGTCTGTCTATAGCCGCCCTATTTATGTTAAATTCCTCTTATTGTTGGATTATTAAGGTCAATTCGTTGTCACCATGTTGTATAGAATTAATACTATTTATGATGAGAGAAGTGTTAATTACGAGCTGCAGTGTTTGCACTGTGTACTTAGAATAGTAATGTTTTTATAGTATTCTTTATACGATGTATAAATAGATAGATTAATGGCTACTTTATTCAACCACCGAAGTAACATATTTTCCTACTATATGTTCTTTATTTAGTTATTATTTTATTTATGTACTTGTTTATGTTTGAACCACTACAGAGATGAAAGCTACTGGTCCCATCCTTGCACAGCCAGTGTACTGACATTTTATCGCACAGATGTGACCCAGTGCGTTCTGGAGCCCCTTAAACAGCTCGGTTTTTAACTTCTACACATGGACGTGAACACAGCATAAACCATACATGCTAATCTGCGGAGAACAAAATGCAATTTATTAGCATTGTGGAAGGGTATTGTGGTCCAAGCGAAGCCTCGCCTCTTGTAAATCATGTCCCCTCCCCACACTCAACCAACTTACTAAATGCTGACAATTAACATCAATCCTATGCACAAACGTGTTTATACAGTGTTTCCCTCTCATCCTTTGCTATGGGTTGAAGCATGTGGTATTCAGATTTTCCAGCAGATGCATACCTTATAGAGTTGTGCAACACACATCTGTACCAGCAGATGCATACTTTACAGAGCTGTGCAACTCATATTTGTACCAGCAGACGCATACCTATCAGAGCTGTGCAACATCTCTACCGGCAGATGCATACCTATCCGAGCTGTGCAACACATATCTGTACCAGCAGATGCATACCTATCAGAGCTGTGCAACACATATCTGTACCAGCAGATGCATACCTATCAGAGCTGTGCAACATCTCTACCGGCAGATGCATACCTTTCTGAGCTTTGCAACAAATACCCATGTCAGCAGACACATGCCTTTCCAAGCTGTGCAACTCATATCTGTACCAGCAGATGCATACCTATCAGAGCTGTGCAACACATATCTGTACCAGAAGATGCATACCTATCAGAGCTGTGCAACACATATCTGTACCAGCAGATTCATACCTATCAGAGCTGTGTAACACATAACTGTACCACAAGAGGCAAACCTATCAGACCTGTGCAACATCTCTACCGGCAGATGCATACCTTTCCGAGTTTTGCAACAAATACCTGTGTCAGCAGACACATACCTTTCCAAGCTGTGCAACACATATCTCTACCAGCAGATGCATACCTTTCCGATCTTTGCAACAAATACCTGTGTCAGCAGACACATACCTTTTAAGGCAAGTCACATACTTGCAAATGACCGTGGGAAATGTCCCAGCAGATGTTAATGCGATACACTGCTACGCCTTATCGCCTTTCTGCGCTGTGCAACACATACCAGCAGATGCATACCTTTCAGAGCTGTGCAACAAATAACTGTGTCAGCAGACGCATACATTTTAAAGATAGGTGACACGTACAAGTACCAGCAGATGCATGCCTTTCCGAGTTGTGCAAAATAAAAAAATACCAGTGTCAGCAGGCGCATACCTTTTAAGGCAAGTCACAGACTTACAAATGACCATCAGAAATGTACCCGCTGACGTCACTCGAATACATTGGTATCCCTTATCGCTTCTATTTCTCCGTACAGTTAAGCTAACCACTTGTACCTTATCCAGCACTGGAGTATGTATAAACACATGAAAAAACAAATCAACATACGTAGGAACCAGGTGTCCCAGGGTATCCTCCTGAGCCAGGCAGTCCGTCATCGCCGATGGTGCCATTACAGCCGTCAAGGCCAGGGAGACCTCTCACACCAGGCTGGCCTGAATGCCCCTGTTGGTAAAAAGAATAAATACATATTGAGAGGAAACCACTTCGCTTTTGGAGAACTTTTAGTCTGTAATTTCAGTGCTCAATGTTGGTTTTCAAATAACCTACTAAACTGACCTCTGCCGACCGTACCTCTGCCTACAACTCTCTGGCACACTTTGGCCATCCATTGCTGAGACCGTAGTCATTCAACTACATTTTAAGACAGGATGACAGTGACATAGATGCCTTTGTCATTTGCCTAAGATTTCTGACACATTTACTGTGCTGCATCTAAGAAAATAGGTTTTTAAAATGAGGACTTCAAGAGACACTAGAGAAATATTTTATAATCATCAGAACTTGCTCAAAACAGGTGAAGAAAGTATCAATGCCACTGCAGTAGAAGGTGCTTCCCATTATGGAAACCTTGTAGGTTAAATGTGATGGTCCACATCGAGGGCCTATGGAATGCTGGCACCACGTGATGCCAAGGCAAAGCAGTCGAGTTTTTACTAATTAGGTAACATTTGACGGCTGACTCAGTAGATAATGAGTGACTGGGAGCAGGGTGGCCTGCGTTGCTTACAGGTGGCTTTATGTTACGTACAACACCTTGGCTGCTTGTTCCCTCACAGTGTAGACGCTGACAAGTTGCAGCAAACAGAGCGCTGTTGGCACAAAAAGCCAGGCCTGGCTATAGTAGTCTCACACAACATGGAGCCAACTTGGCAATCTGGGGTCTGTAGCTTCAACCATTTCCTATAAACCTCTCATAATAGCACAATGTTTCTTAGGACACCCGGTACATCTATTGCGTTCTTGTGAGACAACTGGACCAAACAGGCAGCGACTCTCTTTAGAAAGTTTAAGGTCCAGTGGTACTTAGAGTGAGAGAAACTGAAAGATAATTGTGGCTTATAGAGCAGAGAGGGCGAGTATAATGACAGCAGTCTTGTGTCCCGAAAGGAATGTGGTCGCCAAGGGCTTCCAAGCCGTCCCTCTGGTCCCCTCTATCATTTAAAGTGGTAAAAAGTAAACTTACAACCTCAGAAAAGGGATTTAGACAAGACGTGGCTCAGCTAGAAGAATGATGCAGTGATAAGAACCCTGCACCCTCAAATTAAGAGAGGTGTTGAGGACCCCAAGGCCAACCTTCTAACTTTGTCACTGCACCGCAATTCACTACCCTGCACCAGGATGGCACAAATGGGGATATAAATGTGGATCTATGCCACCACCTGTTCTGCCGTTACCTTGCCGACTAGTACCTCATCTCTTTGCACTCACCTGCCATTATCGCAACAGTATCTACATTACACCAAACATATCATTTTTTTCATACCATTACTTGGTTATCAACTGCACCTCGTCTATGTTTTCTAACTTTAACCACAGTCTAAATGTTACCTTGACACCCTTACCATAATAACGAACGCCAAGTATCTCCTCTAACCCCATTCCCGTCCCTTACTGTTACACTTTACCCTTACTCTCACCTTAAACCTATCTCTTACCCAGACCATGAACCAATCCTTTATCTTAACACCAATCACAAACCTTTCCTTTACCATTACCCCAACTCCAAACCTTCACCTTTCGTTTATATTACTCTACTCACACCCTATACTTATTGTTATCCTTTACCCTTACCGCAAGCGTTTCGCTTATCCTGACCCTTAACATAGCCATTACTACAGAACTAAGAGCAACCCCAAAGCTTTTCTTTAAACTCTCCTAACAGAAATCTGTCCCTTACTGTTATCCATTACCCTATCCCTAAGCTTATCTCTTACCCTGAGCATGAACCAATATTTTAGCACCAATCCCAAACCTTTCCTTTACCTGTACCCTAACTTTACACCTCAACCCTTCATTTAATTACACTAACCAATGATTGTTATTGCCCTATACCCTTCCTCTACAACTTTCTCTAACTCTGAACCTTAACATATTGTTTACCCTTGCACAAACCCAAACCTTTCCTTTACTATTAGCCTAACACATACCTATTCCTTACTGTTAATCTTTACCCTTACTATAATCTGAAACATATCTTTTACACTGATGTTAAACCTTTCCCTTACCTTAACACTAATTATATCCCTTATCTGTACCTTACCATTAAACTGCAACCCTTATTTTACTCTTCATGCTATCATGAACGTAAATATATGCCATACTGTTTCTTTTTCCCTAAACCTGACGACAAACCCATTCCTTATGATGACTAAAGCTAAGCATCACTCAACCTAACTCTTAACCTCACTCTACTACTAAAGGTATGACTTAGCTTTACGTACCTCATTTTATTTCAGTTGAGGTAATGGCAGCACAATGTAGCTGAGATAATGGTATTGTATTTACTATTCACTGCAGTACTATTTAGTGACAGGACATGGATCAGTTCATGTGGTTCCATGCCTCTGGGGGGGATATCCTGTACTATTGACACACATCTTATTGAAACTTTCCATACGTGGTTCATAGCATCCACTATGTCCTTAAGAATTTACTCTTTAAACAGGTAAGTCCAAGCATTCTAAAGGCAGACCGACAGGGGGAAAGTATACGAATTTTCAAAACAGTAAAAGGCGTAAAGGGCAACAATCAAAAGCCCTCTCCGTCTGCTGTGGGTTTTATCAGTCTTGCACTGGCAATGATGGAAAATCCTCTTAATGAGCAGTTTTCCTTTGTTGCTGGATCAAACGCTTTTCATGCTGTTTGGCTCTGTTTTAATGGAAGCAACAAAATGCACGTTTTTTTATAAATAACAAACCGCAATGTTCCATCGTGTTCACTCTGTCCTCGTTTTATTCAAGGAATCTGTTCTCCTTTCATTTTTATGAAGGAAGCTGTAAGATCCCTCCTAAGATGTACCTGTGGCGGACGACTAACAAGGTCGGTCCAGTGACCAGTGCCAAGTGTTTCATGAAAGCGACCAGGCGGCAGAGTCATGGCCGCCAACACCAGTTCCAACACTGCAGTCACTTCCTCAGTGGTCAACCGCTACACCACTCTTACATGTCACGCGAAGACAAAGGGCGCACAACATTCATGTGCCAGGTCTTGAAGCAGCACTATAAACTCAAGAGGTAGTTTGATGCATGTAAGAGTCAGAAACACTCTGTCTATACTATCAGTGTAAATATTTATTTCACCAGTTTAAATCCAAGACTTTGAACGCAAACCCATCGTACTCTTGGTAGACTAAATACAGCTGAGAACTCTGCAAACATCTAACATTAAAGGTCAGGACTAGCAGCACTTCTGAGGGCCACTGAGACAGCGGAGACTCTGACAAGTATCTGAAATGGCACTAGAAGGCCATCTGGCTATCTCAGCCAGGTCCACGTGCCGCAATAATTTGGATTTATATGTAGTCCTTCGTTTGAACTCGGAAATGTTTATATTGAGGGCATAATTTGGGAACAAACTTTATTTCTATGTATTGGGATTTTAGACACAATTTAGTAATTACGGTGACATCAGGGAACGAGAGAGCTACATCTGCCTCTCTTCCAACGTCATCAAGTAGAGCAGATTTAAGTTTAGTAGTTACTTCCACAAACCAAGGTACTTTTGAACTTTGGACCAGTTTGTTGAACTGAGATGAAGCAAGACTATTGCACACAGAATACCTTCAGTCGTTAAATAAAGCCAAGAGCCGGAGCTGTGTCCCAGGTTGCATCTTCTGGTAATCTTAGGAAGAGCGGAAGGTGTATTATGTGTGAGGAGGAGATCTGCCAATGGGGAAGAAGGAGCGAGGAAAGGTACAAAAGGAAAAAACCTCCCCAATTAAGTCAAGCTGCAGCAGTCATCATGGACAATAAAGCATTAATTTTATTTCTGTTGAATGATAAGGTGCATACATTGACAAACATGGGGGTCAAGTTAGTCTGTGAATAAGTTTCAATAGCATTAAAACTGTGACATGTCTTTTAACAGGTCAAAAGTCTGGCGGAAAAATCTCAAGTCAAAAAGCCTGGGACTCCAAAAATAATGGAGTCAAAAGACCATGTGGAAAGTAACAGAAATAAGCAGACTCGGGAATAGATGTGGGGCTAGGGTCTGGTTTAGTGCACGGGTTAGACTTGGGTTCAGTTGTTTAATTTATGGTTAGGGTTGACAGACAAAAAAAAGAGAACTTCAGAGAGAGGTTACGTGGGTCCATCTACTTGTTTAAAATGAAAAGGGAGGGTTGGGGCGTGGCTTGAGTCGCCACAAGATGGCCGTGACTCTTTGAGGCTCAGCGCCTCGACGGGACCGTTTCTTTCCTCAGAGCGGCTGCATTCGTTTCTGGGCGGCATGTGGTGAGGGCTTCGGGGGCGCGGACGCGGGGGCACAGGTAGCTGATATTTTTTTGCCTCTACATGCCGTTTTTCTACCCGGTTTCCCCCGTGTCACGCTTCCCTCAGGTTTTCTATTGCGGCCGCCATTTTGAATGTAGTGGGAGGCGGCGGTGAACGGCTGCCATTTCTCATTCTGACATTGTATTTAACCCTACAAATAGGGGATCCAGACTACTATTGGAAACTCTCTGATTATATTGGCCTTTTTACCATTAATTTAAAGCCCTCTGTCTGTATTGGAATACTGGCAACCTATTCTAGTGGCTTTTTCATGTTCCCCTCAGCCTCTCTCTTGTTTGTTCAGGAGATTGTGGGGAGGTAAAGGAGAGGTTCAGTGTTTGGCTTTTTGACTCCCAAGTTCTGGACTTTGCAGGCATCAAACAAGTATTATCCTAGTGTCTTCTGAGACTGCGTCATATAATCTCCTGTATATATATATTGATCATCCTCCCCCCTCTAACTAGAAGGGCGCTGCGGCTACCATATCTTCCCACCGCAAAGATTCCACCACTGCCGCCTCTAAACGCCAGAAGAAGGACCCTGGTTCTCCCACAAAATCTTCTCTGCCCATAACTTTGGATCATCTCATGGAGGAAATAAAGCTTATGAAACCCTTCGTTATTGACACTAACGCTACTCTTCAGAGACTAGAGGAGAAATGGTCTAATTTGGAGTCAAGGGTTTCGATGGTGGAGATGAGGATCAGTGATGCTCAGGATGTGATCCCTAAAGTTGAAGCTATGTCCAAAGAAATAGCTCTTCTCAAACAACAAACGGAGGACTTGGAAAACCGCAACAGGCGCAACAACCTCAGAATTTACGGAATCCCTGAGGGGGAGGAGTGGCCTGACATGCTTGCCTTTCTTAAAATTCATATTCCTAAAATAGTTGGTCTCAAGGAAGGTACTGTACTTAACCTACAACGAGCACACCGTATTGGACCCAGATCTGTGGGTTCCTCATCTACGTCGTCAGTCAGTCGCCCCAGAGGGATAATTGTCCTTTTTTTTTTAATATACTGACTTGTTAATGGTTTTGTCGGCTGCAAAGCAGAGGAAGCAAATGCTTTGGTCTGGCCAAAACGTTTTTATTTCCCAGGATGTTGCTCGTGCCACTGCCGCTAGTCGTGAGGAGTTCCTTTCCTATCGACCTGCTCTTCGTTCTATGAATGCCAGATATGGTCTTGTACATCCCTGCTTCTTTAAAGTCACCTATTAGGAAAAGACTCATTCATTTGACTGCCCTGAGGATTTACGTCAGTTTATTATTCGACAGAAAGGAGAAGAAATGGACTTTGGAAAAACATGAACATTGAATCTATAGACTCTGTTGATTTTCACCAGAATTGTGTTTTGTGTAAACCTGAATATTGTTTTCTTCACATGGTTTTTAGTTCCTTTTTGCCTTAACCTTTCTAAATTTTACAGGTTTTTGACGGCTCTGGCCTATCTTGTTGTTATCGGTCTATTTCACTTGTGTTTGTTATGTGTCTGCCTTCTCAGGAGGCTTATCCCTATTAACTTTGTGGTTTCTCTTCACAGATGTCTCTCGTCTGATACGGACACCCCTCCTAGATGTTTCCTCCTTCCCGTTCCTCCCTTCCCAACCTCAGTGTTCACAGTTTTTCCTTAAGTGTTACTTCCTCCAATAAGTATGCCTGTTCTATGTGTTTGCTTGCCTTTACTTTTTATCTCTATATGTCAAGTTTGATTACTATACTTTCCTAGCGGCTGCTCCTTATTATACTCTCCTTTTTCTGCTTACTTATTTTGCGGTCCTGGTCGTCTCTCGTTGACCTTGTTGACTCTGTCGTCTGTCTTCCTTTCGCGGCTCCCCGCTTTCTCATGCTGTCCCTTTCAACCTGGAAATGTATTCTACTCACCTTGGCTGAAGTCTCCTGGCTTGTTGTCAGCTTCTCTCTTTTTATCATCTATACCCTCCTTTCTTTCTTTTTTCTTTTTCTATTCTAGCTTCTTTTTTCCTGTCCTTTTTTTAAAGATTTTTTGCAACCTTCTTTCATCTTCTTTCCTCAATATATAATTTTTGACCATTTTCGACTCTTCTTCTCTTCTTGTTTTTTACCTTTTTAACATCCTTTTTCTTTCTTTGCTCTCATTGCACAATTTCTTATTTGTTGGTTCAAAAGGTTCTCATGTTGAATTCTTAGGTTTACCAAGTTTAGAATGCTCATGGTGTTGCTTATTGTTTCTCCCTTCTCATTATGACTGATAATGTTCGCATAGTATCCTGGAATGTGAAGGGGTTGCATAATCCTGTCAAGAAACAAAGGGTGCTTACCCATCTATCTAGATTACATTGTAAAATTGCGATGCTACAGGAAACACATCTTACTGAAAACGATATTAGCTCTCTTAAAAAGCAATGGGTGGGTCAGGTATATTGTTCGCCAGCTAAAGACAAGAAAAATGGAGTGGTGACACTATTTCATAAGTCCCTTTCTCTTACTATAGAAAGGGAGGAAAAGGATGCTGATGGCAGATGGCTTCTTCTTCACTCAGTTATTAATGGTTCCCCCATCTCTCTCCTTAACATCTATGGTCCCACTGGTATTGATTCACAGTTTTGGCAGTCCATGTCACATACCCTCCACTCTTGTTCTGACTCAAACCTCTTAGGGGGTGGGGACTGCAATCAGGTTATGGATCACTTTACTGACAGGAAATCCTCCTCCAGATATTCCTAAAATGCAAAAAACCTTTACGAGCACTATTCTTTTGAGAGGTTTGGTAGATGCTTGGAAGATATATAATCCGGATAGTTTGGAATTCACTTTTTACTCTCCCACCCATAATTCCACATCTAGAATTGATTACATTTTTTTGAGTCCTCACCTTCTTTCTAATCTAATCCACACTGAAATTGGATCCATACTTATCTCAGATCACGCTCCTGTCTTTATTAATTTAGATCTTCCTTCTGAACCCTCCAAACCCCGCAGATGGCGCTTTAATAATTATTTACTTAAGGATCCTACTTTCATTGGGCGCTTCAAGGATTTTTTGTCAGAATTTTTTCTTATTAATGCTAGCCCTGATATACCCTTTCACACAATCTGGGACGCTTTTAAGGCAACAGCCAGAGGATTTATCATCGATTACGTGGCTGTCAAGAAGAAACAACTTCTCAAGGAATCAGCTTCCATACTATCTTCCATTAAACAACTTGAGCATACCTATTTTTCTTCTAATAATGACGATACTCTTAAGAAACTAATACAAGCAAAATTGAACTTTAATAGGAAATCGACGGAGGAAGCCTCTGGGACATTGCTAAAAATTAATTCCAAATTCTATGGTGGTCGTAATAGAGCCGGTATACTGCTAGCAAACTATTTGAAAGTTAAAACACAAAGATCTAAAATAGTTAATATCATTGATGATAACGGTGTTAATCATTTCAAAGATGAGGAGTTATTAAAATGCTTTACGGATTTTTATAAGACCTTATACACCCCTGAGTCTTCTCCATCGGACACTGCTTTGGAGGCATTTTTTGATTCTTTGCCTCCTCGTTCCTCCCCCTCCCCTAATTGCTCTTTTTTAGATAAAGACCTGTCCCTCTCAGAAATTAAGTTAGGCTTAGCCCAGTTACCTAAGGATAAGGCCCCTGGTCCCGATGGTTTTACCGCTGAATTCTATTCCTGCTTCTCACAGACTCTTCTCCCCCATCTTTTATCTCTTTTTCAGCACTTCATTTCTCACAATGAGGCTCGTGGCTCTTTTCTTGAAGCCATGATTTGTTTAATCCCAAAGAAGGATAAAGATCCCTCATCCTGTGCTAACTATCGCCCTATTTCTTTAATCAATTTAGATTGCAAAATTTTTGCTAATGTGTTGGCCCTTCGTATCAATCACACAATTCCTGATTTGATTGGCCTTGAACAGACAGGGTTTGTTAAAGGAAGAACGCTGGCAGATAATTCAAGAACTTTTTTAAATATCATTCATCTCGCGTCTAAGAGTTCCTCCCCTGTTGCAGCCATTACCCTAGACGCTGAGAAAGCCTTTGATCGCATTCATTGGCTTTTTATGATGCGCGCACTTAAGTGGCATGATTTTGGTCCCGTTATTTTGTTTCTTATAAGTTTGTTATATTCTTCTCCAACCACTTCGGTTTTTGTTAATGGATTTCAATCTTCTTACTTTACCCTCGAAAGGGGCACTCGTCAAGGCTGCCCTCTTTCACCTTTGCTCTTTATCTTATCTCTTGAACCAATCTTCACTCTCTACGACATTCCTCCGCATTTCGGGGTTTTACACACAAATCAATTGAAATCAAGTTCACTGCTTACGCAGATGACATTTTGTTATATATCTCCGATCCCCTTATCTCCTCGCTTGCTTTCACGGATCTTTTGTCTTCATATACCGCCCTGTCAGGTTATAAATTAAATTTTTCCAAATCTGAAGTGCTTCCATTGAACAAGCATTGCTTAAGAAGTATGTTCGAAGGAACGGATTTCAAATGGAACACCAACTATATTACTTGCCTGGGGGTCAAATATTCCTCTTCAGTCGTTAGAACGGTTCAGCTTAATTTGGAGGATGTGTTATTAAAGGTTTCGGGCATGGCAGAGAAATGGTCGCCCTTATTTTTGACATGTTGGGGCAGATTGGACACAATTAAAATGATGATGCTCCCTGTTATTAATTTTTACCTGTCCATGTTACTAGTGAGGCTTCATGTTACTTGTGCATCTCTCTATAACTATCCTCTCGTTTTCTCCCTGCGTTTTTCTTGATCTTTTCTGCTAGCGCCAAGATGCTCCTTGGAGTGAACGTAGCGCTTTATAAATAATTTCATTCATTCATTATAAAATTTTAAAACCCTTAATGGGGCTGTTAGTAGATTTCTCTGGAACAACCGGAAAGCATCGTATATCTTTATCCTCTCTATTTGCTCCTAAGGATCGGGGTGGTGTCAATTATCCCAACTTTCATCAGTACCACTCCTCTTTTTTAATTAGACAAGTTTTACCCTATTTGTCTCCTTCGGACGAACCCCCCGGATCGGTATGCCACAGGTTGGAGGGATCGGTGATTCACCCGTTTCCCTTCTCTTCGTTAGCTAATTTTACTCCTCGCTCATTTAAGTCCCCAACTATCTCACACTTTATATCGATTTTTAACCCGGTCCTTAACAAATCCCTTTCATCTCTGCAATTGTTCCTGGATTCTCCTATATGGCATAACAAGTCCATTAAACTTTCAAATCGTACCATTTTCTGGAAAGATTGGGTGACCAAAGGGATCATCCAGGTTAAACACTTAGTTCACGGTACGCATTTTGTATCTCTTCAGGAAGTACAATCTAAATTCTGCCTGCCTGTCACTTCCCTTCTCAAGTACGACTCTTTAAGATTGCTTTTAACTCAACAGTTTTCTCTTCTTTCTGGATCACCCTCCTCTTCATCAAACGCCTCATTTGAACCGTTATCTACTTCCCCTTCAGTTCGGGCTTCTCTTATCTACAAATATCTTCATTTTTCTCTTTCTGATCGCCCCAAGAGTAAAACTGAACTTCTATGGGAATTAGATTTGCAACGTACCATCTCTGTACACACTTGAAACTCTATCTGGACACGACTACATCACACTTCCTGTAATGCTAGCACCACCCAAACTCTTTACTATTTCTATCAGAGGTTGTTTTTAACCCCACTATCTATCTCCAAATTTAGTTCCGACTTATCCCCTAACTGTTGGTCATGTAGAAACACTCCTGGCACATATTTACATCCTTTTTCCTTTGTCCTAGTATCTCCTTTTTTTGGACTAAGGTATGTAAATCAATCACCTTCATTTGCTCTTATAATTTTCCTTTTGTTATCTACTCCATATTTCTGGGCAGTAACTCTGTACATTGGTTTGGTGCTCACAAAATGGGCACTTTTGTGGATTTGTTACTTGCTATTGCTTCTCAGGTTATTACTTCCAACTGGAAGGATGCCACGAAGGTCACCTTCTCTGCTTGGTGGAACCTTATCTGTTATCATCGCAGGCTAGATAGAGATTCTGCCACTACTTCTCAGCAGCTCCTTCGAAAAGAAGCCTTTTGGTCTCCACTCACTTATTATCTATCCTCTTCTGCATTATGCAACAAGGACAGTACTTTTGTCTTTCAACCGCCATGAGTATTATGATAAATCTTTCTTATACCGCTCATATATGATAATGTATGTTTACCACTTTGTTATTTGTAAACGTATGGTGCTCACTATTGGATGTTCCTATTTAGTATACTTGGTAAGGATGTTGATTTCCTGTTGATTTCTTTCTCTCTTTCTTTCTATCTATCTTTTCTTTATTTCCCCATAAAACTTAAAACGCTAATTTGCTATGGTACATAACTCCTCAATATTGCCCTTAGCCTTTGGTTTTGCTTTCTGACAATGGTAGTTGTATTAAGTTTTACATTTTCCCATGCCTATATATACTATTTGATATTTGTTTTAATTCTTCTCTAATTGTTGGTATAATATTGTACCTTTGTTTTTATTTGATTCAATAAAGCTCTCTAAACTCAAAAATGAAAAGGGAGGGAAGGATTAACAAACTCTATCCTGGATTATAAAGTAAGGGACAGGAGCTGAGATGCTGACCCCCAAATAGATGAGGTAATGGCAAGCTAACTGGATTAATCCTCCAAAAACTAATTAAAAGAGCCAATAAAGCAGTAAACCATTTATGTAACCTCTTAAACTTGAGTAAACCGGTCCACATAAAGTACAGACAAGAGATTTACCATCATATGGAGGCACTGGGCTTCCATACACTCGTTCGTAGACTCAAGGTACAGATCCAGAAGCAAGTGAGTATCTAAGCATATATGCAGGGTCAGCAACTTCAACAGTTGTGTCGTAACGCAATCCTCAACTCTATCCAAGGTGCCTGCCTCTGCGGTCCCTTGGGCCTCAGCATCCTTCAGTCAAGAGACACTCGCCTGAAGCACATCCTTTTTAGGCTTGGGGATAAGCCTGGCTTTTCAGGCACTAGGATCCACATCTATGAGGGATCCATGTAAAGCCCTCGCACCCCCCCGGACTTTGAAAGACACTGTGTTACTTTTCCTATGTAAACATGAGGACAAACTATAAACATTCCCCATCCGCTTTAGTTCTGGAATGCAACGCAAAGCGACGCTAATTTACACAGAGGCAGGTGTCAGCTGCATAAACCATGTACTGTACACATATAGTATATATTTCAGTTATTTTAAACATATTCAAATATTTACACCCACAGCAACAAACGTACCGGAATCCCATTAATGCCTTGAAATCCGGGAACTCCCATTGGTCCCTAAAAAGAGAAGAAACAAGAGCCAGTCAGCTTTCTGGTATAATTTTGTTATTTCTGTTGTTAAAAATGGTCTTCAATTGAGGCAATGAAATTAAATCTGAAGACAGAAATTACAAGACTGGACACACAAAGGAATGGTTAGAGCTGCAGGAAGTTATAGTTTCCTATTCATTGCTAAACACAGCTGGTCTTGTTATTGAGTGGGATACAGCTCCAGGGCTCTGGCTTGATCAGCCGTATTGTTGCCATCATCCAACACGCCAAGAGGGTAACCTTCACCCAGTCATGGCTTTCTGGATAACAGCACCTTTGCTTCTTATGTTTCGTTTCATATTGTAGTTACGGGCCGCTCAGGTCCCACCTCTCAGAACCAAGTTCGGCTAAAGATGATCCTTATGGCTTGAGACCATCTGACATTTGTGCATGCAGGCTTCTCTGTCCTCAGCCTTCACGGTTCCTTTCACGCACCCGGGTCACCTTCGAACCAGCTTCTTATACAGGAAGTGTATCTGCACTGGAGTGTTGTTATGCTTGTCTCTCACTAGCATCCAACATGAACAGATGCCTGTTGCATGTCTATGCACTCGCTCTTTACTTCCTTTTGGCTGCTTCAGAAAGATTGGCCAATTACCTGTAATTGTAGTCTGTGCCATTCAATGTAGTCAACGCTTTGTGCTAAAACAACTGGTGCATCATTCGTAATCGATCCAGGGAGACTCCATTACCACCATCCTACCTCATTTCATGCGGCTGCACAGTAACACCGCGCAGGATCGCTCTCTACCCAGCCTTGCAGAGTAGGGTTTTCCTGCACAATGATCAATCCAGGTGGACTCCTTTACCACCATCTTAAGTCATTTCATGCGGCTGCACAGTAACGCCACGCAGGATCGCTCTCTAGCCAGCCTTGCAGAGTAGGGTTTTCCTGTACAACGATGCATAAAGGCTTAAGACAAAGGCTTCAACAACAAGTCCTTATTTTCAGCCATAACAGCACGATAAAGCGGTCCTTAATACCACAAAGTAATTCAGAAGAGGACACTGAAAGCAAACTAAGTGCCTCTCTATTGTAAAATAAAATGTGCACGTCAGACCTGTCGCTTGTAAGTCAGTCTCTCCGTTGAATAAATGAAAATTAACACATTTTTTTTTTGTTAGGAATAGTGTGACAGCACCAAATGGCTGTGAGGCATTAGTAAAGTGTTCCCATCAGCAGTCGAGCAGATCATGGTACACACCTTGTCTCCTTTGGGTCCTGAAGATCCAGGGGACCCGGGTATCCCCCGTTCGCCCTTGGGTCCGGCCACACCTTCAGGCCCAGTGAATCCTGGTGGGCCGATGGGCCCCTGCGGTCCAAGTGGCCCTGGTCGACCCTAAAACAGGACAAATAACAAACAGATAAGCACATAATTTTAAAAGTTACTGCAAAAGAATTTGCAAATCTCGCATGCTAAATTATTTTTCTGACTCCTTCCAGTTAGATTTACTCTGTCGAATCACTCAATTTCCTTGTAGAATTTATTTTGCCTTTGAATTCTTTACTAACCATCAATCAATCAATCAATCAGCAATCTTATATCTATAGTAGCTTTTCACATGTTTACTTTAATGCATCTTTTAGTGTGTGGAGGTGATATCACCATATGGTCAGCTTCCTCAACCCCTCTTCTTATGACTAATGCTAAGCCACTTCCAGCCACACTTCTGTGGATATCATCTCGCCACCACTGGAGAGAGGTATCCGTATAGACCTACACTCTGCACCAGGCAATGCAATGTTTGGAGGGAGGATCCAGTGCAAAATCATGGATGTGCTACTGAACTGTGCCTTGCGGACCACCGGTGAAAACATGATCGACAACACACGGTTAATAATTATGATGCTGCATCTCTTGAAAATGGGTATGCGGGTCTCAATACAATCTTAACAAGCATTGGCATAGCCAATAGGTCTCGCTTTTGGGACCTTATAAGTATTTAGTTATGCAGCACAATAACCTTGGTGCAACAACATTAACTGTTGCATGGTTAAACACTTATAAGGTCCCAAAGGCGAGACCTATTGCATTTTCAATGCTTGTTGTGTTTGGTACCGAGTTTGTGACTGGTTATCTTTTCGCAAACGCTTCATACATCTGGCCCCTAGTCTCCAAAGACCACCTAACGCCGAGAGGCGAAACTACACTAAGGTCATTGTACACAGCTGCTTCACAGTGCCACGCCAGATGGGCACAACGGAGTCCCTGATTGCAACCAATGGTTTAAAAATGGCCTCGTTCCTAAGCGAAAGGGAGTGCCAAAACAGCGAAATACGATTTATCCGAGTTTCTGAAACTAGTACCACCAGATCTTCAAACACCATGTTGTTCCGTTTATCGTACCTTGGGTTTGTGATGTTCATGCAGTAAGATTATTCTCTGACAGGCTCTCTGCTGCCTCTTGAGGCAGGTATGTACTAATTCAAATACCTAAAACTAAAATGAATTAACTGACCTCATATGCAGGAGCGAATCCAGAAGCTGCATGTGTCTAATAGATTGCCTAACTTATGCCTGAGATACCGATAGGGGAAGTTAGTTAGATTGACTGATTATATGTTTGTTTTTCTAATAGAATGTATGATGCTTTCTCCTGAAAAAGGGTTCCACAGTTCCCCTTCCAAACGCAGTAGCAGGTCGGAGGCGTCATTTTTTAACGAACATGAGCCAAGTGCAGCCCACAAGCGGGGTCCCCGATACTAGCTACCAAGCTTGCAGTGCGTGTAAACTCTGTTTTCAGTGGGTAGGGAGAACTGAAAGCGCAGTTTTCTATTACCTACGGATCCATGACAGAAAATACCAGCCAGGAGGCCGTTCACAAGAGGAGCATGTTCTTCTGCTAGTGGTGTCAGAAAAACCACTAAACGGCTTCTGTGCCTGGATCTGAGGAAGGTGCAGTTTAAAATAGTGCAGAAAGCTATTTCTTTGCCCGAGGACTCCTGCCGATAGTGCCCTATCACCAGCAGGGGGTGCCCTTTCACCCGCAGCTCCCAGCCTTGATCTTGTTTCAATGGTTCTATATGTTTACTCTTTCAAGTGCTTGCTTGCAAGGCTAACGCCCTTTTAAATAACCACGCAAACAGTATTAATCGCCTGCTGCAAAGATCTGTAGGCAGTCTGAAGGAAGAAAACAGGTTCCGATTGCGGTAGGGCCTACTTAGGATTTCATCATTCAAAAACAGGTGAAATCGGGAGCAGTCTTTTTTTATACTAGGCGTTCTCTTACATATTTTGAAAAGTTGGTGACACTAGCTGATCTTAGGGTTTCCATGTTCAGCTGACTGACTGCTCAAGCGAACTTGAGAGGGTGCACTCTTTTTGGGAGGGTGCACGTGCGGCAGCGAGTGCACACTCTTCTTGGAGAGTGTACGCACTCTGGGACGATGCACGCGTTCTGTGGAGACCGTGTATGCATATATTTGCTGGAGCCAGCATGCTGTCTCGGAAGGTCGGCAGTGGCGCAGTCTGGGGACGAGGGCACGTGGTTGGTGCTGGTTGGTTATGGGCTGTGGTGAAGATGCATGCCCTCTTTAAGCATCGTGTGCAGCGTGCATGCACTGGGGTGGGGGTGGGGGGTCGCATTCTGAGCGGAGGCGGCACATGCTGCGATGGGCAAGTATTTTAGGAAGCAGTGATATTTGTGAAAAGTGAAGGCTGTCTGGTGATCACGGCACGCGCACTGTGAGGAGGTGGCCTTGGAGATGGCATGGAGATGGGGGCCGGGCATGCGCCTTAACAAGCACGGAGGAGCGGGGGCGAGCGAGCGCGGCAGCCTGCAAAGCAGTCCCAAGAAACGCTCGTGCGTCGTGGCTGGCCTTTGGATGAGTACGCGCGGCAGACATGTGTTTCCACTTATCGCGCCCGCGTCTGGGCCCGATAATTGGAAACACATGTTTGCCGCGCGTACCCATCTCAAAAAGGCCAGCCACGACGCACGAGCGTTTGTTGGACTGCTTTTCAAACTCGCTTACATTAAGTCTTCGCCTCTAAGCAGCGCTTGCGCGCTACTCGAGGCTCGACCTAAAAAGGGCTCTAAACTAAGGATAATATTAGAATCATGTAGATGATGTGCATGTCGCTGTTGATGAAAGCACCAAATCAACCCACACTTACAGCTGGGAACAGCGGCTAACTTTACTTCTCTAGTATAGATCACACTACAAATTTAATTGTTACCAGGCACTAACAAACAGCAATAAAACTTAAATAATAATACTCAAAATAAGACTTAAAAGATATTTTTTTAAAACAACAAGCACATCGTATAAAAGCAGGCATGAAATAATTTCATGAGAAGCAACTTAAATAACCAGATCTCATCATCTTTTGAAAGTATAATAAAGTCTGGAGTGGAGACTGGGCGTCTCTAGTAAGAGGCAGCGTTCCAAAGTCTAGTTGCACATACAGCAAACCTCCTGCACTCTCTACCAACAAAGAGATGGATGGAAGTTTCATCCATTGGCAGTTAATTCTGGTATGGTAGTCCCATTTAATGTTTTTCTCCACACATTTAAGGCCATGCCATGCAGACATTTAAAAAACCCTTCTGTAATGAACTGGGATCCAATGAAACAAGTTAACACAGTCACATTTGCAAAGACCTGCAAACAGCTTTCCAGTAATGTCCTATAGATGATTTTATAGCATGATCTGGTAGAATGTTGCAGGAACTGCACATTAAGGTATTTTACTTTAGGCTAGTTTTCCACATTGGCCACATAAGAGTAGATGGGGACATCCGTTCTAGGTCAGTGTTTCGACTGTTGATTTATCACTGTCGAATCAAGAGCTGTTGCGTTACAGCGACCGCATGATGGCTGATGCCATCCATACAGTGGGAAATGGAGCATGTACACCCATAACACACAAGTAAAGCAATCATAGGCACAGTAAACCAATCATCAGGTGCAAAATACTGTTAAACGATGTCAAAAGAGTGAGAGTAGAAGAAAAGCGACTGTCGGATGGTTACAAGGCTGCCATTGCTAAGTTCCTCTAAGATAGTCGAGCCTTGTGAGTTTCGGATCTTGCAAGGAGTACTTCTTGTGGTTTAAGATACACTTAGTGTGTGAAGTATCGCTGTTTTTTGGTTTGCTTTTTAGATAGCAACCTGCAAGCAGCTTGTAGGAGGTTATCTTTGCCTGGTTCCAGTATTTTCTACTATGGAGTCGATATTTGTTCAAGATGATGCTTACTGGACCAGAAAATGTAATTTGTAATTATGTCTTTAATATCAGATTTGATACTTTTAACCGTGATATCTTAACACATCTAACTGAACTGAGTAAGTGTAAATCATAACAATTAATTGGTTTTAGGCAAATGTGCGAGAGACACATTTTAATGGAATTCAGTTGAGTGTAGGGGCTTCTTCCTCCAGCCTTTCCAAATTAGGGGTGCTGTACCCTGTTCTGGCACTTCCTTCCCCACGTTCTGAAATCGTGCAGTTGCCAAAGATAGACTTAGGCCATGTGACCTGGTGCTTCCGACCTTAAGTGGATACAGCTGTTAGACTTTTTACAAAGACATAAGACCGTCTGTACATTCACACTGTGTATGCCATTCAAGTGTTAGTTTTGAGTTTATAAACCATATCACCCTCCAACAGCTTTGATTGCTTGCCTTTGCTCCCCTGGAGAATCATAGCCTACACAGCAGGTTCATGGCATCTCGACGAGGTCGAGGTAGCTTTCCATTGATGATGTTCCATGGACAACTGACTATAGGTGTTAAAAGGATTGTCTACTTAGCCAAGAGGTGCCTGAGCCCAGCATAACTGGCCTACACCCGAGGAACAGTACTTCAAACGTGTATGCTTCTGCGTTTGCAACTGCACGAAGGAGGCTACTTGAGTTCTAATCTCCAGCTGCTCACCTGACCAAAGGGCATGATCCTGACCACATCACCCTATTTGCCTGCATCTCGGTTTCATTGCCTCTGGTAAATAATTTTACCTGCAATTCTGTCTCATTGTAATTGTAGGAGAATGGCGACAATGGATATAAGAGCTTACCAATCAGTGAAGGCTGAAAGATCGCATGTGGATAGGTGTTGATACTGTTAGACTGGTGGTCCATTCCATGACCAATGTGCATGTGGATAGGTGTCGATACTGTTAGACTGGTGGTTTGTCCCATGACCAATGTGCATGTGGATAGGTGTCGATACTGTTAGACTGGTGGTCCATCCCATGATCAATGTGCATGTGGATAGGTGTCGATACTGTTAGACTGGTGGTCCACCTATGACCAATGTGCATGTGGAAAGGTGTCGATACGGTTAGACTGGTGGTCCATTCACTGACCAATGTGCATGTGGATAGGTGTCGATACTGTTAGACTGCTGGTCCGTCCCATGACCAATGTGCATGTGGATAGGTGTCGATACTGTTAGACTGGTGGTCCATTGCATGACCAATGTGCATGTGGATAGGTGTTGTTACTGTTAGACTGGTGGTCCATTCCATGACCAATGTGCATGTGGATAGGTGTCAATACTGTTAGACTGGTGGTCCTCCTATGACCAATGTGCATGTGGAAAGGTGTTGATACTGTTAAGACTGGTGGTCCGTCCCATGACCAATGTGCATGTGGAAAGGTGTTGATACTGTTAGACTGGTGGTCCATCCCATGACCAATGTGCATGTGGATAGGTGTCAATACTGTTAGATTGGTGGTCCTTCCCATGACCAATGTGCATGTGGATTGGTGTCGCTACTGTTAGACTGGTGGTCCGCCCCATGACCAATGTGCAAGTGGCTAGGTGTCGATACTGTTAAGACTGGTGATCCGTCCCATGACCAATGTGCATGTGGATAGGTGTCGATACTGTTAGACTGATGGTTCGTCCCATGACCAATGTGCATGTGGATAGGTGTCGATACTGTTAGACTGGTGATCCGTCCCATGGCCAATGTGCATGTGGATAGGTGTCGATACTGTTAAACTGGTGGTCCGTCCCATGACCAATGTGGATAGGTGTCGATACTGTTAGACTGGTGGTCCATCCCATGTCCAATGTATGAACGCAAACTATCTATTTTACACCGGGCAGTTTGTACTGTGATCAGAATAAAATTAAAACTAGGTGATTAATGTAAGAGAACGTTTTGTAAGTAATCGAAATTATTCAAATATTTAGCACTTGTTCAATAAGAAGGTTCTTTGACAAAAAAGAAAGAAAAGGGTATGTTTTTGTGGCAAAACACATTTTGAAAGGCAAATGTATATAAACAACAACATCTCAGTGTCCAGGCAAAGACAACAATGACAGTAAAGAATTGCACTGCAAAAAAGCTATTTGTGGTGGCACTGCTTTCAGTGTCACAACAACGTGCAACGGAAAGGTTCGCATAGAAGGTAATGGAGAGGAAAGGCACCAGAAAACTGTAAGAAATCGGTAAGAAGGGGAAAAACTCTATACTCCAAACCAATATAGGAAAAGACATTCAAAATAATATGCCGATTGTTGGATTTACCGGAATAAGATCTACAAGCTCAACATTCCTAAAATGTGAAACTGGACCACACATTTTTCTGTTTATCTCATATGGCTTAGAAGTAAGGGTGCTGGGGGTGCTGCAGCACCCCAGAAATAATCATGCTGAGTTCAGAAGGTGAATAAGCCATAAAGATGGTTTAATTTTGCATTTATCTTGTCACATTTGCTATGTGCTCAAAGACAGAGGTCAAATATCAAGCTAAGGCTTCTGACGAATTGCTGCTTATCCGGAAACTGGAGTGTATTTTTATGTCTTTGAGGCAAAGTGAGATGATTTTGTAAAAGTGGTCTAGGTAACAATCCTACTGAGGCACCGGAAACTAAAAGAACGGCTGTAGTATGTCAGTTTTCTTCTAACACTCAACATTAAATATTGGGAAATTAACTATACACATATTTCTAATTATATCAGCAATTAGGAAAGCACAAATAACGCACTTTTTCGTAATTTTGAAGTGTGATGAAACAAAGTTTTTATCAGGATCAAAACAAATGAAGACACTTTACTTGGTGATGCACACATGATATTCACTGAAACCCGATTTCCACACATGATCGTTTTTGCGCTATATAGTATTACCAGTAAAACTGCATGTCTGTGCAAATTTAGTGGCCATTTCAATGGAAAATTTGCTGTCTGTAAATGACTGCGCGCTTCTACACTAGTGTTCCAAAAAGCACCACCCGCTACATACCAAACCCTTACCACTCTCCTGCTGAATGTGAATGGTACATTTCTTACACTGGTTTTTAAGGTCTTGCCTACGCAGCGCGCTTGCGCTGCATAGGAAAAGACCTTTAGCCATCGATTCTGTTTTGCTGCCAAAAACGTGCACGCGTTGCATTGCTTCGAATGGCAACGCATGCACGTTTGGCGATTCCCTTGCGGGCACGAGCTTTGGCACCATCTGTTTCTAATTAATTTGGAAACAGATGGTGCCCCTGCTCGCGCCCGCAAGGGAAACGCTGTGTTTTTTTTGTTTTTTTTATTGCGCGCGCCTCTCTCCTCACCCACACGTCCCGGCCAGTCAGTTTGTACAGCTTACGCTGCTCTACCACTTAGCTTAAAGGTCCCAAAAGTGAGACCTATTGGCTATGCCAATGCTTGTTTGTATTACCCTTGAATTATACACAAGCCCTACGACTTCAGTGATTTAACATTAATGACAGCACCCCTCTCTAAAAATAGTTCCAGCACCATTAGATTATCCTTTGGCTTCCTAATCTTTTTACTTTTCTGGATATTTTAAATCTAGTTAGCATCACCCAGCCACCCTCACACTACTTGACACTATGAGCTACTTTTCACATGAATGGGGGGAAAAACGACAGACCCTGAGATGGCCTTTAAAAGACAAAAATATAATCTGTGGCACTTCCTAAATTGATGAAGTGAGTAGCGCACTGAGGAACTCAAGATACAGAACAAAGCTTGGCCAGCCCACCGATTGTATTCTGCAACCGTGAACAACCTGTAATCCAAGGGCAGGATTACAAAATGTTCAAAGAAAAGAAGATGTAGCATCACCGACTAATATGTAACTGTGGACACCAAATGATACAGCCAATCTTTGGTCCTTTGCATCTTGTAAGATGACGCCTTATGCCCTTGGATCAGCGACCTGAATAGCATCAGCAGCCAATAATGTCAGCATCATCGAACTTTGCAACGTATATTAGTCCTGGATATAATGCTCGAAACTTCCTTAAATCTCACTTTACTCTCTCCCTGAAAAACGTTCAGAAGAAAAATACAGAAGCAAGGCCTAATCTTTTCGCTGCTAACTTACTAGTATCCAACCATATGTATGGGCATTTGTATGTATGGGGCCTTATGTAGTGGAATACTAGCTCCAGACCAATGGAGCGCTGCCCAAAGATGTGGAAAGTCGCAGGACAAATATGCACTACTTTTGGTTTCTTGCGGGATATGCAAATGAGATGATCACTACAGTCTGAGACATAGTTTTCTCCATTTTCAAAGAAGGGGTTTGGTTGGATGCTACGACTAAATGAATAATATCTATCTTGGACTTCTGAGGCATGATGTTTGGAAGATTTTGTTACAGAAAGTGGAAGGCAAGGTGGCGGTCACCTGAACTGTACCAGAATATGAAGAGAGATTCAGAAGAAAGGATTCCACCCTGAGTAATGGAGGCCTGAATAAATCCTAAGCCATGGACCAAGCTTGCTTTTTTGGCATCAAGCTAATATCTCATTCAATTGCATGCAGGAAAGTATTGGATGAGATGCAGTTCAGAGGGACCCATCCCTCGTCAATGACTATGCAAAGAGCCCCACAACTCAGGGCTTGAGCTAGTGAGCCACATGTGCCGAAGAGCCACCAGGTGGACAGATTACTGCCCTAAAGTAGGATCCTGGATGCTGAACCCCGACTCCTACACTTAGGAACATCTTCATCCTTGTGGTGGGGTCAAAGAATCATGTGCATTAAAGGACAATTTTGCTGAGTATGAACAAATACAGACGATACTGTTCTTCACCAGTTCTCTTTGGTATTGCAGAGCCAGCTAAACGCTATGTTTAAGGCAATTGCCATAAATGAGGAGCAATAAAATTCCTCTCGAAAATAAAGCCAGGCTATTCAGGTATGCCTTGTCTTTATTTTGTCAAAAACTGTCCCTTACGACAAAAATTATAGTTTGACCAATACGGCAGCAAATAACTTACTGGCTGCCTTGCTTAAATTCAGAGTGAATTTGGTAGGAATGCTTTTGCTGTGGCCCATCAGATTTTGTTCCTAAAGTTAGGTTGGAGGGCTATAGGTATAGCATTGAGTCACCCCTGACACATCTGACACTTCGGCAAGAGATTGCAAGGTATACACTAAGGGGCACCCCCAGCTAGAGGGCTTTCAATCATCTAAAGAGATCAAACCTGCTCCCGTTGCGAGGGAGAAGCAAAAATTCGCTCTGAATAGTGACAACTGCAGCCCCAGGCTTACAATATGTTGGAGAAGAAGAAAACCAGGTGTCACCGTGACACATGGTAAAGATCTTCAGGTGGAACTTTCTGCTGAAGGCTTCAGCTGGAGCCCCTGTGTTCACACAGACACCTCTGTCTGAAAAAGAGTTACCATTTCCATAGCCTCTTTTTCTGAGGTAATGGCCAACACATGAGTCACAAATCTACTGCAGCCATTGCTGAAGCATGCATACTAACTTCATCACAAATGAATGACCTTAAAAACCAAACTTCACCATTTGTATTGCTGAATATCACTTATTCAATCTGACGGGAAAATAGCTAAAACAAGCCACTCTTAATCGAGAACTCATTGTAACAAGTTCTGTCCAATCTCACTGTTGCCACACCTATTAGAAATTTGTGAAAAACTGACCTTGGGTCAACCACACATGTAGAAGACAACAAACTGTTACATTAATTCAAAGCTGGATTCCACCCAAGTAGAAGTCCCAAAATCATTCTCAGATCAGTGGTGAAGATCTCAGAAGCACAGCGGATGTAGGTGGCTTGGGGCACTGGTCTTACTCAACCTCTCGACAGCATTTGTTACTATTGAGCATAGTATCCTCATATGAAGGCTAAAGAAGTCAAGGTTAAGAGGCCCTGCTCCTTCTTGGATGCAGTAATTTCCGTCTAACAGAAACCAAGCGGTGGGTCTTCCATCATTCCGTTCAGAGCCCGGCAGGAACTCCTGTGGTGCCCCTCCAGGATCCATTCTGACCACCTCCTTTTCAACCTGTACAAGAGGCCCTAAATCATTTGCTATCTGTTGAAGGGAGCAAGTTCTACATGTAAGCTCATAACACCCAAATGATCTTTGGTCTCTCACAGCCTATTCACAGTCAGCTTGTGGCATCCCAACCCTTAGGCTTAGCAGACTCTCATTCACTAACCAGCAGGTGGATTGCTAAGAACGTTTTAAAACGTAATGCCTTGAAAACAAAGCTTCAACTAACCACACAAGTTATCACTGCCTGGAATTCATCCCTATGGCCAGAGTAATTATTGACATTAATTTGTTCTTATACATGGAGGTTACTTAAGTCTCAGATACACGTTTCCCCCATATGAAGACCCTTAAACGTCTCCTCACTTCAGCGACCCGCTACTTCACAAGTCAATAGCCAATGCCCCTATTAAATCCCACATAGACTAAGTGAATGCTGGTTATTTAGTTGAGCCAGAAAAAAACCTTTCTTGACGCTTCACTCAGTCTTGGCTACTGGCCTCTCCCGCAGTGATCACATCTCGCCGACTATGTGTACCTCGTAATGGCAGCTCCGTTTTTGAAACAGAATACTCTTTAAGGCCAGGGGCGTCATACACAGAACTATCCATTTCAAAACTCCTGATGTCCGGCCAGCAAAGTTTAGATGGCATCAGTCTGTGAGGCAATTAAGCTCGCCTTATTCCATGTATACCTTTGGTGATCAGGACTTTTCAGTGACAGCAGCAAAAACATGCAACATTCTTCCTTTTCGTTGACAATGCAACTGGATCAGGGTAGATCGCCAGCCTGCTTGGCCAATCCTTCTCTTTGCTACCCAGGAGCTATCAGTTTTCAACTCCTAGCCATTCAATATTATCCTTTGATTTGTTTTCTACAGTGCCAAGACGTCTAGGAGAATGTGCGCTCTATATATAATTATTAACATAATGGATTGTCTGAAAAATATTGGAACTTTCTTCTAAAACATGGCATAAAAGAATGGAAAATAACATTCATTTGTAAAATAAACACTCCCCCGAGGGCATCTTGGCGCTGAATAACAGGTGTTTACTATTACCCACCTTCATGGTACTCATTTTATCATCCTCTGCAGGATGAAAGGGTTAGTGGACCCACTGGGGTTCGAACCGGTGGCTATGAGGACAAATACAGATTCCAGCAGTGAATGAGAGTGGAGAGGTGCCCCACTGGAATGTATATTCAAAAGATGTTCACATCTTTTGAATATACATTCCAGTGGTGCACCTCTCCACTCTCATTCATTCCTTGATCTGCCTCGCAGTTTGCACCCAACAACGGCAGGTGCAGGAGTTGTATGTGCACACGCCTGAAGACTTTTCAAACGAATATTCACAAAAAGGAACACAGCAGTATAGTGCGGCATTATAAGTCCGCCGTTTGTTTTGTTTTGTTTTGAGAGTTTTATATAGCGCGAACAAGAACCTTGCGGGTATCAGAGCGCTTTACAAGCAAGATGTAAGGAGCAGATACAAATATAGTAGAAAAATATATGACTGAGTCTAGTACACAGAAGTAGCTAACAATAGAAAACATATATATTACAAGGTTATATATATACTTTTTAGAAACATATTAACCCTGAGAATATAGTTCAAATCTTGTTGCGAGAGGTCCAATACAAGTTAGTCATTAAAAATCCAGATATACAATATTTCACGTAAACTTAGACATGAGAATCGATTTCACTTCTTTTTTGAAAAAGGCAGTAGAGGGGGGTTCTGTCTCGTTTCAGGGGGTAGGGCATTCCAGATCCTGGGGGCCATTCCTGAGAAGGATCGGTTATATGTTTTTTTCTTGGCGAATCTTTGCGGTTTCAAAAGAAGATTCTTGGAGCTCCTGGTGGATCTGTTACCACATGAGAGTGACAGTTTTTGTGTTAGATAACTTGGGGTATAGTGGTGTAGGGCCTTGTGCGTCATACAAGCGATTTTCAGATGAATTCTCGCCTCGAAGGGTAGCCAGCTGAGAGCTCTAAGGTCCGGGGAGATATGACAGTTTCTTTTGGAGCCTGTGATTAGTCTAGCCGCTGTGTTGATTGTGGCTCTTAGCGGGGCCGTCGTTGATCTGGGAAGACCGCAAAGGGCGACACACCCATATTCTACTCTTGGGATTACTAAGGCTTGTACTGCCTGTTTGAAGTCATTTGCGGGCAAAAAGGGTTTCAGTTTTCTCAAGGTGTTTATTTGAAAATGTGCTCCTTTTGTAGAGGCACTGATATGTTAATGCATGTTCAGGTTTCTGTCCAACGTTATTCCCGTTGGTTTGTCCTGTAACAGATTCCGGCAGTGGATGCCTAAATCAACCGAGCAACTAGACACAACAAGCACTGCCACGGCCAATAGGTCTGGGTTGCGTTTTGAGTTCTAGAGTATTTAACGACCCAGCTGTGATGAAAAAAACCGAATAAAATAAAAAATGCTTTCTGTATATAAGGCATCTATGAATTGGAGAATTTAAAGTACGAGTCAATGAATTTTTGAGAAGTAAAATAGTTCCCAGTGCATTGCAATGCCAGCATTCCACAGGAGGTGGTATGACACAAAAAAAGCGAGCAGCATGAGATGAGAGGGTAACACTCCTCCTATATGTGTATTTTAAAGATTTGGTAACAATAGGCACGCAGACAGATGCCCTGTCACGCCAGGCCTAACAATGAAGAGGAACAGAGAATGTGGAAATCCACAACGCAGAACAGACTCTCCAATGTTAGGAACATGTATTAACAAGACACATGGTAGAGTCTGTGGATGCTGCTTTCTCCTTAATCCCAGGAAAACAACAGCTACGAGAACTATTTGTCTGGCGAGAAACATTTTTTTAATCAAATGAGGCGAATGTGCCCTGAAATGGTGTCCTAAATGCAGTAAAAAAGCAACAACTTCATGGCTGCTCAAACCTATTCATATATTTGGAAAATGCATATGATTAACCACCTTGAAAAGAGAAGGAAACGAGGGACTGGAGGTGAAAAGTTAACTTCAAGGTTTATATGACTGTCAATACAACACATAATGCAACACAAAACATTAACACAAATATGACTGCATATGTGCTCAGTAGAGAAAGATACAAAAAGATTCAATATTCATACATTAAACGTACAGTGGAACCAGGTAAGGTACACCAAATCTTTTTTTTTTTTTTAACGACTACACATTCTGCGAGATGATTAAAATAATACATGCTTTATGAGTTATTTAACGATAACACATTGCCTCTCGTCCATTAGTAACTGCTTTTAACTCTGATGGGAAAGTGATCATTGTGAGACCTCTTAGATGTTACGTGAAAGTTACCGAGGTGTCTATGCCAAGGCTGCAACAGAAATGACTGCACTTCCGCGATCAGCCAGCAGGTGGCAATTGCGCAGCAGACTGCTTTAACAATTAACAGGACAGGTGGAAGATGTGGGAGCTGGTTTCAGGCGTACTTCCTCCTCTTACTAGGAAAGTAGAGAGACAGGAAGGGAATAAAGTGGGACTGAGTAACTTAAGGAAGAGGGGGTGCGGAGGGAGGTGTGGGAAATGTAAGGAATAGATGAATAGAGAGAGAGATGAACTGAAGGAAGGCAAGGAAAGAATACAGAAGAAAGAAGGCAGGGGAAGAAGGGGAAAAAGAGAGGGAAGAAAAGAAGGGTTAGAGCAACCATCTAACTTTATAAACTACAGAACACTCACAGCACTGAAATAAAGAGACGAGGGAGGGATGAAAGGATGGTGAAGAGGGAAAGAGAAAGGGAGGCAAAGGGACTGGGGGAGAGGGTAGAAAGGGATGGAGAGGAAAATAAGGGAAGAGGGAAAGAGAGCGGAATGATTAACATGAACATAGTTTAGCAAAGGCTTCACCAAATCGGGGGAGCCGCAAGTATGGCGGCTTTTGCCGGATCTCAGCTGGGGGTCAGCAGAGCGGTGCACCACCACCCCGCAGTAAGGCGAGCGGCGATTGTTCCCTGGCGGGGTTGCGGCACTGGAAGCACTTAAAATGGTTCCAGGTCACGTGTCTGCAAAGCGCACCAAGCCCCGCCCATAAAAGGGGCTGCGACACACAAACAGGTCTCGGTTTCCCGCTCGCCGTCTCAAGAAGATGCCGCCCGCTCACCCATCACCCCACGAGGAAGTTTTCTTTCCCGCCCACCATCCCCTCAGCAGCTGGGAAGTATATTCTGTTGATGTTCTTGGGGAGAGACTGTCATGCTCTTTTGCTATTCTGTCCTGTTTAACTGATCTTTTCCTTTCAGCAGACTGCCATGTTGTATTTTACTGTGACTCTATATAGCCTTGCGGGTGAGGTCAATATTGGTGGGACAGTTCAGGTCCATATAAGGCATACCTTTTCCGAAGGTAAACGTACCAGCGGTGTCACAGGGCCCTCCAAGGGGTGCTGGCAGTGAGTCGAATAGAGGAACCAGGGCCGCAGGAAGTTGGGAGTGATCACTGGGATCCGGTCCTTCTGGCCAACCAATGGCCGAAAAGCTAGCACTGGCCTTTGGGGAGATAATGATAGGTGTATGGGGTGTAGGGTGTAGGAGGTACCCTTGCAGGCAAGCAGGCCCCCTGCATAGGAGTACCCTGGAAGGGAATACAGGGGGTGGGGTCCTCCCCTAAGGAGGGATCCATCCCAGGTGCACCAGACGGGGAAGGGAGTATTTTTTGTTGAAGGGGACACAACTGGGACCAATCATGATCTCATGTGAAGGCCTGAATTATGCATGCGCAGGAACAATGACTAGATACAGTCAGGAGACTCTGATGTATTAGCGTCTCTTTTAAGGCTAGTCATCAACACATGTAAATGAAGCTGTAAATTGAAGGGTTGCTGCATTTAATCATATGAAATGTGAATGTTTAAATGCAAAAAGTTTGTGTTTTAATAAAATATTGCCGGGGATTTACTACTCCTAACCCAAAAGATGAGTGAATTTATTGCCTACCCAAGGGGAAATGGGGTGGGTATGTTGTGGGGAGGTGGGTCAAGTGGAGAGACCTCGGTGATAACAGGCCATATGTACAGGTAAACCAGATTCAGACGCGCTCAGTCAAGCAGCAAACAAACAGCCCCACTCTTACTTCAGTGTACACCTTCACTTAATAATGGGAAGGTTTCCAAGATGGTTGCTGTAGAGGCCACTTCCTGTGCACATGCTGTCAGTGACACACATTCAATGGACACTAAGCACAGAGTGTACGGACTGCAACTTGAGCAATTTTAGAAAAAAACATTTCTTCTCTAAACTGGAGACATTTGCATCTGTGAAAAGTGGTTAAGCCCAAGAGCAAGATCAGCACAATTTAATCTGGATTTCGCTCAGATAGGTTTTACAGAACTCTCTGTGAAGGTACATAGATCAATGTAGAATGGAACAGTTTGGACAAAATAACATTTGTTATACGAATTAATTATGCTTTTTATATGGTTGACTTGGTAAACACATAAAATGAACCAACATTAACTTAAGCTGCAACATATAATTTGCTAGAGTGTCCCACAGGCATACAATATACGTTTTTGGCAAGTTGAGAGGATAAACAGTGGATGAAATTATAATATCTACACCAAGGTGAGGCGTATTTAACCTCTACTCTCGAGTTGCAGGAGGTGACTTTACAAAGTCTTGTAGGGACGACATGCTCCAAATCCCGGTGGTAGACAATGTCCTTACAGAGTGCTTAGAAGGTGAAAAGATCGAGACAGCGCATGGCCTCAAAGGAGATAGTAGAGCAAATATTGACAAAGCACCACATCTTTAAAGCATGGGGGATTGAGCTACAAAAGATTGAGCCCCCGCATTATCCAGGACCACTGCTTCCTTCAACAGAAAGAGGGAGATCAGTTTTCAGAGGAGCAGCGGGTACAGGTTTTAATCAGAGAATCTGCGAGAATCTAACAATTGTCAAATTTGTAAGTAGCTCCATCCAGGGTGTGGATGCTCCAGAGCACAACAATGGCACCCCCGCAAACAATCAGGACAGTTCACGGCCCAACAATAATCGAATCATAATGCAGCCCTGACAAATCAATAGAAAACCCCAACATGGTGCAAAGCTATAACATCAAAATTTGCTCCTGGAATACTCACGGGCTAGAAAACTTACTACAAAAGAACAACGTTATGTCATTTATTCAAGCTCATGACATAATCTTGATGCAGGAAACATGGAGTCCATCTCCAGTACACATTACGGGCTATATAGCTCACCATGAGGCAGCTAATAGATCTGCGAAATTTGGTCACCCAAAAGGGGGTCTCTCCATATTTTGTTCGACAAAACACAATTGGCAAATAGAAAAATTGGAAACCGGACTAAACTGGATTTTAGTAATCAAGGTAGATAACCAGATTGCGAGCGTCCCGACAAGAACAATCATTCTAATAAATGTTTATATCCATCCAAGAAAAGAAACAAAAGGGGAACACATGAAAATTTTGCTCGAAATAATAAAAAATAATACAGAAACAATACAAATTAGCCCTGTTTATCGTCACCGGAGACTTTAATACAGATCTGTGTAAGAAATCGAATAATACTCGTCAAAGTGAGAACGCATATAGAATGCAACTAGAAGAATTAGGGCTAAGCCATCTGAACGGAAACACAAAAGATGACTCACCTGCGTCAATTACTTTTATAAGTGGTAGTAAAACCTCAACTATTGACCACACATTGGTAAGTGATTTTGGAAAGCCTCAGGTATGCCAATTTCAAATAACTCCTCGTACTGAGAGCGACCATTTTCCACAAATCATCAGGATAATGTATAAAACAGATTTGATGCCATCAAATAAATAAATAACCTCGGGCCCTCAAGTATATAATCTAAAGAACCTGAAATGGAGAGGCACGAGGCCAGAAACGCTGATGACGGAGGTTTACTCCTGTGCAGGTTCCATAGATGTAATAAAAAGCAAATTTAATCCACAAGAAAATATGCATTTAGAAGAAGGTGAACGGCAAAAGGCATGGGAAATTTTAAAGAATACATTATTGGAAAAATTTCAAGTAAAAAATCAGCCAAGTAAGAATAATTTCAGCACAATACATCACAATATATCTGGATCTCATGTCTGGTACAGCAGAGAATTACAAAATCAAAAAAAGCTAATATTAAAAGAAATTAAGAAAACCAGGAAGCAGATCAGAGAAGGTATCGAACCGGATAAAAAAGGATTGCAAAATTTAAGAACCAAATACAAGAAAAAATGCTGGAAAGCAAAAACAAGATCGATAATTGACTTGTGGAACAAACTCTTGATGGCAAGTAAACACGCGAATAGCAAAAAATGTTGGCAGTTGATAAACGGATTAGCTCTTGGAAAGAACAGACAACAAAATGCGGGGATAAACGCTGCCTCATGGGAAGCTCAGGTGCAAGGAATGTACGCTGATCCTGAGCCTAAGGTTAATAAGGGCAACACAGATGTAGATTCCATAATGCGAGAAGGTTTATTCCAAGAATCCCAGACAGACAACACAGTTTACGAGAAGGAAAACACGAATAATATACACCACAACGCAACAACACTATTAATATCTGACATAGATCAATTGACAAGAATCATAAAGAAATTAAAGCCAGAAGGTGCGGCAGGACCGAACGGAATCCCCAACGCGCTATTCAAAGGAGACGTGATATATTGGGCTCACTACTTTTTTCCCCTATTTAATGAGCTGTATCGCACAAATCGAATCCCGGACTCGTGGAAAGGTAACATCTTTCAAACAATCTTTAAAAGTGGAAATCCGTCATTACCAACAAACTATAGGCTCATAGCCTTAATTGACGTAGAAGCAAAGCTCTACGCCTCCTGCCTATTGGAGCACCTTAATTCATGGACAGAGGACAAAAAAAATCATACCGCGGTTCCAAACAGGATTTAGGGCCGGGATGGGAACATCAACAAATTTAACAGCATTAACATTCTTAGCTGAAAAGGCAAAAAATAAGAAGACCCGGCTCTTTGCCTGTTTTGTAGACCTTAAGTCTGCATTCGATCGAGTGCCTCGCGAGCTCTTATGGCAAAAATTGGCTAAATGGGGCATTAACAGCGGTTTGCTGAGGGCTATCATTGAGTTATATACAGGAACCTGGGCGCAGGTTAAAATAGGAGATGGCAAACGAGCGACTAACAAAATAGAGACAAGGAATGGATTAAAACAGGGGTGTGTGCTAGCCCCCAGCTTGTTTAATTTATATCTTGCTGACCTTGCAGAAGCACTTCAGAATGATAACTGCCATCCACCTTCTCTGGCGAACAAGGAAATCAGATATCTCCAGTATGCAGATGACATCATCCTATTAAGCCAAACGCCAATAGGACTACAACGCAGCATGAAAGCTCTAAAAATATATATGGATAAACAAAGATTAGAACTAAATCTGCAAAAAACGAAAGTAGTTCGACTGGTAGACTGTAAATATAAGACATACTCCTGGTTCCTGGAAGGGAAAAAAGTCGAGGTAGCCGAAGCATATAAATATCTAGGACTCAACATCGAACATCAAATGAAGTACAAACAGCACTCTGCAGCAATGATGGCAAAAGCCCAATCTCTAATTTACTGTTTCAAGCTATTAAAAAGGAAATTGAGCTGTCAATCCTTTGCCCACCTGCTATCCGTAATGCGTGCCCAGTTAATGCCAACAGTTACGTATGGCACAGAAACGCTGAAGGGTCGTGAAGCAACTATCTTAAATAAAATTCAAACAAGAGTATATAAATCAGTTTTTAACATATCAAAATCGGCTTCTCCGGCTCAAGTCCGTCTTGAGTTTGGATTGATAAATCAAATATTTTAAAGCAAAGCAACCTTTGTTAAGTTATGTTGGAGACTGCGCGCATCTAAAAGAGAAACTATTGATAACTTGTGCTGGCAGGAAATAGAAGAACAAAAATTGATCAATAAAAAAGGATCCTGGGGAGCTTACTTAATGCAGGCAATAGAGGAACTAGGCGTGCACGAAGTCTGGATGGCGAGTATAGGAAAAGCAGCCTTTTATCAGGCAATTAAAGCCACAGCCAAAACTTTGTCTCATACAACTGACAAGAATATTCTCATACGAAGACGCCATGCCTGGACAGTGATCAATTCTTACAAAAAGAGGCAGCCGCAAGAATACCTTTCAGCTCAATTCTCACAGAACATAAAACAACGGGTCATGCAATTCCGCTTCGGCATGTGGGAAATTAAAGATCTTGCTCCTAATTGGAAATATCAGTTTCAAAATCAAGAATGTTGGCTGTGTAAATATAAGAAAGAGTCTTTAGCGCATATTCTGTGTGTGTGTCCAAAGTTTGGATTAGAAAGGAAAAAACTGTTGAAAACAATTTTTACAATACTAAAAATCCTAACCTGCAGGCAAGCGGTAACAACTTGGCTGGGAGGCATCTCAATCCCACTTGTCTGCAGATGGGTAACATTTTTAAAAGTCAATTTGAAAGAAATAGCCCAAATAAAGGATTAATTACATAAAAAGTATACATGTAAAGTTCAGTTGGATTACAAATCGACCAAGAGTTTAGCAATCCTAAATTAAATGATAATGGATGGTACCCCAGCAAGAAGAAAAATTCTGGATCAAGGACAATATTGAAATTAACCACGAAAAATGATCTTGACGGGAAATAATAATCCCAGCTTATACAAAAAACTCTGAAAGAAAAAAGGAGTCACTTTGTATCTTACTCCGACTGTAAAGAAACTTTGTTTGCCAATGTTCAGTCGCATGAGAGATATGTGAAGCATATTATGAATTTTAATGAGATGACACTATGAATTTTGTCGTACATTTATACCTATTTAAAAAATAATAATAATAAATTGTAAAATAAGTGCACAAAAGTTTTTATGAATGTATCTCATGTTTTTATATTTAACATACAGTGTAATGGTTTTAAAAAGACTAAACACTAGAATAAAAACTTGAACTTGAACTTGAGACAGCGCATGGTGGCTTGGAGTTAGTCAGAAGGTTGAGGCTGATGGATCATTAGTTGCGGGTAGGTGTGTATCGGGATAAGATGGCATAGAGGTAGATTTTCATACTGCTTTGAAAACAAGTGTCAAGAACTTGCATGAGGCCTGAATTCTGGCAGTGAGACATTGGGCTTGGTGGCATTAAACGATGGTGGCTGTACATTTTTCGGGTGGCAAAGTCTATGCCCATGTCTGGTGGACTAAAGAAGTGTTTCATGACTAGAAGACTGTTGAAGCAGTCCAGGTGTTACAATATCCTTTCATCTTACGATAAACCAAGGGCAGAAAACCATCACACATGGTAAACTATCTGCAAGGGAGGGCATGATTTCCACAAGGCAGTGCCATCACCCGCCCAGCAGTGATCAGTGTGGGCAGATTTTATCCTGCCCTGTTGGTGCTATAATACCTCATCTTTACCAATATCCATTCTGACATGTAGCATATTTCATCACTGTGGAATTCCACCAGAGGAACATTGCACCCACCACTGCAGGCCACTGCAACACTGGGTGGTATATGAGCAATGAGATGTGACAAATAGAAACATATCATTAATGGGGCTTTTGTAGACAATACATATGTGGCCAAAGGTACCACTGAGCTGGTTGCCTTAAATGCAATCTTATTGTGGACACTAAGTGTGCTGCCATATCCCAAGCATACATTGGAGTGCCAGTGGAAAGTTAGGAAGAGTTCTAGGGGCTGTGTCACAGACGTGGTTGAATATCTAACCGAGCTCTGGGGGCAGCCATCACAGCTTCAACAGAAGAAACGTTCACAACAACAGAATTTAAATATGGCTGCCAAGAAACGTGAGGCTTTTACAGAAACAGGTGACAAGTAGCAGACGTACAACTAAGGCCCAGTCTGCCCAAACGTTTTTCAGTAGTTGTGGTTTACTCCTGGAAATTCAAGTGTAAGACACTAGCAAGGGTCTGATTTAGAGATGACACGTAAAGGGACGATTTCCTGTTACCTCCTGTGTCTAAATCCAAGCCAGAAACCTTAATTTAATGGGCCTAAGTGACTCACATGATAAGAAAACTCAGCTGATTAATGCAGCTGCTGCATAGATCTGGAGAGCAAGTTAATCTGCAGGTCACAAGTTTGAATCCAGGAAAGCGGACTAAACTTTCCATTCTTCTGGGAAGGAAAACATTAGTACCATTAAATTGGCTAGTATCAGATGTTACTCAGAGCGCTTAGAAACACCAAAAGTATGGTATGTATTGTATGAAGCACTATATAAAAACAAATTCCAATCAATGATATAATCTAGTCTTTGCCCTTTTTAAGCCCTAACAATAACGGTAATTTGAACTATAAGAATTTAAGGGAGAGGTCGGTTCTGCACTTGCACAAGCTTTCTTCGAAAGTGCTACCCAGCCTGAAGCATTTAATATTCACTAATTCGCAATCCTGTTTCATGAAGAAGGAAACAAATAGACAGTGCTTAATTTGTGCCGGTGCTTTCCGGTGCTAAGCACCGGCACTTAATTTTCAGGGCCGGGTCTACACGCAATATTGGCTGCTCACTAACTTCACATGCGTCTCCCCGGTGAACAGCCGATTTCACACGTGATTGTGTATGTAAACATTTCAAATTAGGTGCTGCACCTGCGTTATTAAGCACACACGCAGTGCCAGAAACTGATTGGGTCCCTGCCTCATTATAAGTTACAGGTCACTCGCTCAGTCGCTCCAATCAATCAAGCACTGCACTACCAATATAGACTGCTTACAAAATATATTATAAACCCGCTCCGTCCCTACTTGGGAATCGTCAGGTGTGTATCCTTTGTCAGACCAATGGGATCAGTGTTTTCACTACGGCCCGCCCTGGCATACTGCGCAGCCGCAATGCTTTTGAGCCGACGACACAAGAAGCAAGCAGCGTGGTGCGCAGCAGGCCTCAGACTAAATAAAATTGAAAGTCAGCAGTCCGAGTAAGTACTGATTTTATAATATGATGCTAGTAGTGTGTGATCTGTGATGCAAGTCTGGAATAAATGTCACATTTTCGCTACGTTGCAGGTTGCATCATTCCGCAGTAGGTGGGGACTCACCATACATTCACTTGGAATTTCCCAGGAGAGAGAGCCCCAAGTTCTTTTGCACATTGTCTGTATCATTTATTTGGCCCTCCCTCTGTTTTACATTTTCCCGCGCACATCACCTCTGCCCTGGAAGGATGGCATGACATCATTGACATGTTCCTCTCGCGACGATCGGGCACTAGATGCTCGCCCCCTCTCTTGAGGTTGAAGAGACGTCGCTCATTTTGTTGCTAATGTGCTCAGAACTCCCTCCTTTCTGTCTGCACACAGATGGTGAAAGCGCTGCCCCTACTCAAGGCATGAAAACACCCGGAGCCTGAATCCTAGAATGTAGACGTTACACACGGTACATTATATGAGCAGATGTAGAGAGTGCACCGGGAGCCACGGAGTAATGGTGAACTCCTAGTAATGGTGAACTCCTTGCTCTGTGAATAAAAGGTCGTTTTACACCTGAAAGCCAGGCCCCTGACACCTCCGCTGACCTTGGGCGCATGGATGTCTTCAAGGATTGAGGCCTCAAGAGTGTCGGCTGTCCTGGGATCAGTTAATCTGCAAACTTTCACCACTTTCATTTTTATTTAACAGTGCACTTTAAAAAGTTATTGTCTTGAATACGTGATCCCTGAGGTGGACTGGCCTGCATGGAAATCGAAAGATTTAGTGATAGATCAAAACGAATAAGACAGAAAAACTGTGACAAAGGGAAAAAAGCAGGGCCGAAAAGGAACCTGCAAGAGTGAGATAAAGTGGCAGGGAGAGTTTTGGGGCAGGGAGAGTTTTGGGGGTGGATTAAAAGGCATGAGGTGGATTCAAGAGTATGCAGCCTTCAACTTCAGCCTTTGAGCTTGTAAAAAGTTATATAAGTACTTTTCAAGCTAGGTAAGTTGGCATGGATTTGAGCTTGCTGCAGATAATGTTTGTTTCAATACCAGGAAATCAACAGGAAAAACCCAGCCCAGTAGATCATAAACACTCCCAGAAACAGCCAAAATTAAAGGCCCGCACACTGACTTGTCTGACCAGCCCATCAATCACTACCTACTTGCACTGTAGGCCAGTCCGACCGTGGTAGCCTCGGCATTCTGCACGCTGACATTCAGTAGCACTGGCCATTCTATTCTAAGTAAAACTTTGAGACCTGGCACTTACTGTTTTAAAAATTGTAAGTAAACAATATCTGAATAACAGGGTCTCTGGGACTGCATTGTCAGGGAGTGGGGGTGTAGGTTATTAGAGAAGTCTGGGTCAGTGGATAAGCGAGGGGTCCAAGGACCTTATGGTTACAGAGGACGATGGCGTGTGAGACACCTTGGGACAGTGAGGGTTATAAAAGGAGCTCTAGGAAAAAGGTATGTGCTACCTGCTCTTAACACAGAGGCCACGCACCTTTCTAAAATGCAGAGACGGTGTCAGCTGTCCTTACTGCACACATTGTGCTTCTTTTCCAGAACACCAAATGGTGGCAGACTACTCTTTGCTACACATAGTGAACTAATTGTCCTTAATGTAAGGATCTGCCACCGCCCTTTAGCACAGACTTCCATCTGTCCTTAATACATGATCTACCTCAAGGCCGGTCAAGCCGTACCGGAAACCTGGAAGAGTGGGGTGCCACTTTTGTAGCTGCACAGAAGTTTTAAAAGCACTGCAGAGTTCTTTGTATATCCAACAGTTTTCAGGCAACAATAAATGTGCCAAGACAACTCTGGTGATTAATGTACCTGACGGAGAGAGAACAGAGTTTTGTCTAGTGACAGTTTTGACTCATCTAAGGTAGTGCAGAGGGTTAATATGCCTGCTGCAAAGAACCTGTACCATGCAGATTACAGAACAGTATTTTATGTGCCCAGCTCAGTGGGATGCTGCTTTTGCCACAGAGATTCTTTTGTTACTGTGCAATTCATACGTTACAGTCATGATCTAGTACAGTGAGCTATGAACTGCCATCAAAGCGCTAGATGCAAACAGCATGGTGCAGGTTAGAAAGTTATGGTTTTTTCCCAGTCTTTGACTATCCTAATTTTGCTAAAAGGGTTTGTGTGGGTAGAAATAAATTGTTATTAGTTAAGTCAACCCTAACCACAGTGTTCTGCTGCAGAAGTTGCATTAGTTTTTTAGCTAATCTATTTCAAAATTGTGCTTTAAATGCCCTTTTGCTTTACTTTTTTCAACATTTTCTTGGGGGTGCCGGGAACCGCCTATCAGAAACTTACTTGAGGAGGTCTCCCTTGCTGGAATTCAAATGGGGTATCACACCTGGCTTTCAGCAGTGTCAGTTGAGGATGTGGGTGGGGCCAATATAGTAAGTGGGTGAAGCCAGTGCAGGCAGTGGGTGGAGCTGGGGGAAATGGGTGTGGCCTCCTAAAAAAATTTGAGCACCTGCACTTAATATTTTACAAATTAAGCACTGCAAATAGAGATCTTTCTGATCAGACATCTAAAGTGGCCGCCATCCGCTTTGCATTCTTGACATCTGTAGTACCCGCAGTTACAAATTATTAACAGGCCTAACTATGTTCAAAGAGGTACAGCGCCAGAAAGCCTGCAGCTGCAGCCAATGGGAGAGCAGAGCGCTCGGGTTCCCTCCTAGAAAGAATTGGACGCTGTCCCAGCTGGATTAACATTGCTTTCCCCTTGGGGGGCACCTGTTGCAAGACCCCACTGTTCTGACTCCTGACACTTACTGCCTTGCATTCTGCAGGCTCATAGGACACCGAGGGAAAAGGACTAAACGTATGCATTGATGTAGATTCAGCACAATTCAAGGGGTAGGGGAAGTGACAGTGACATCACACACTCTGCCCATGACATCACAGATTTGGCACCATGCCCCACCCGTCTTCCTGCTTGCTGTCTAGAGTTGCGCTAAAGGGCAAAGATCGGAAACTGCAGAAAGTAAACTGGGCTCTTGGATTTTGTGCCTGTACAGGGGTCCTGATGCTGTGGCCATTGCCAAGAAACGAATGGGCTTAAAACATACATTTTCAGAAGGAATTTGACACGGAGCAGAGCCAGCTCCAAGTAGCGAGCTTTGTAATGTTGAAGGAGCGTCTCTGATATGAGGGGATACCCTGACAGGCCAGCTGGGTTCTGCCTGGCCAAGATGACAGAAACCAGAGTGTGAGGGATAAAGAGGGTGCACAGGACATGTACTTGGTACAGTACTACGTCTCAGAGTACCTTTGCTTTCTTCATATTTAAATTACACATTTTTACTATTTGAGGCACACAGAGATAAGTGCCTTTCCCAAAATGACTAACATTTTTGTCATGTACCGAGTGGATGAGCAAGAAGTAGACAACCATAGTCTGCTTAAGATAAGTTACCGAAAAATACTTATACTCTAAGCTGGGAATCCATAACCAAGAGACATGGGTGTCATATTGAGTGACTGAAGATAAACACATGTAAAACCCCAAAGGAGGGCATCGGCTCACCGTAGAATCCATCCAGCATCTCTGTTGTGGGATAAATTCATTCATAAATAATGACACTCATTTTGCGCATTATTTGAACCTGTCTGTGATCAGTGAAATAGACAGAGCCTGGTAGACGCTAACAGCCTGCAGCCCTCTCAGCGGTAAGTATGATTCTCTCACCTCATGCTATTGGCTGTTTGGAGTATCACTCCGCCTCCTATGGAGTGCATGTATTGCAATGTATGAGGGAAGCATTTAATTCTCAAAGGTACACTGAATCATTGTACATTAAATTATTTATCTCCTTGAGCACTCTATACACAAAGCAATTGTTTTTCTTTTGGTTTTTTTCCAATGCAGCAAACTTTTCATTAATGTTTTAGTCTTGGACTAAATATGTAATTCAGACCTATTGACTTTGCCAATGCTTGTTCTTTATGCTTCTGAAAAAGCCTAAGTGACTGGCAGCGTCTAAAAATAAATAAATAAAGCCCACAGTCTAAGAGTGGTGGATGGGGAGACCGTTTTCACTCGCGCTCCTTTCTTTATAGGGTTTACTCTTCCCCGTCTTGCTCACCACCTCCCACAGTGGTGTGGCTACTATTACTTCACGGATGTAGTTGACGCTAGGGCAGAGGGCCAAGGGCCACACAGCACCCAACTTATCGATGTCTTTTACCATCCAAACTGGGTACTGGTGGGTCTGTTTTCTTCCCTTACACTTTTTTGTGTAAATAACACAATATTTTATTCTTTGCTGAAAAAGCTGGGTTTTTTCTAAATAAATTCAAACAGTGAGCGTGGTGTTAATGTCATCCTTTTTTAAGTCTGCCTACAACCGATGTAAACTAGTAACATCCACTTCACGGACAATCTGGAGAAACAGGCATATATCCTGCCTGAACACAGAACCTCACTAGTGTGTGGGCTGCCGCAGCTTCACTCAAACACAATCCTGGGAGGTGTGGGCTATCCGCAGAGATTCGGATTCCTTTCAGCCAATCAGAATGGCTCTAATATCAGCACCTATTATCACTGGTTGAAAGGATGCATAATCTGATTGTTTTCTTTCAATCTGAATGGCTAGCCTTTCAACCTAACAGTATAGGGCCATGTGTTAGGCCAACATTGACTGGCTAATGGTGGCCTATCAGAACAACCCTTTACATAAAGGACAAAACGTTTAAAATTATATAACAATACCGCTCTTACAACCAGAGCATTGCGCATGTGCACGTCTCTCTGCCCTGCTGGGAATAGCTCTCTGTTCATAGTGTGTTAACCCCTGTCTCATTCCGGTTATGTTACAATTGCAAAGCTGCTATTTACACTACTGAGAAAGGGGACGTGTGAACAGTCACTCATCTGATACACAACCTTACTGCAGCAAGGAAAAAACTGCACAGGCAACATTGGCGTTCCTTTCCTCCGCACTTTTTTTCCTAACAGGAATCAAACATGATTGGACACAAATATTAAAACCATTGGTAGCAATTCTTTACTGAGGCAAGGACTGACTGCCTCTCTGACTTGCCCTGCTTAGGAAGAGCACAGGGACCTCCCTGCTGACTTCCACAAGTCTGCCCACAGTCCGCAATGGAAACCAGTCTCGTATCATCTTACTAAAGACCCCTTCTGCCTTCCAGATCCCTTCATTTCAAACACAACTTAAAAGTGAATTCTTGTTTTAAGGTGACAGGCCCCCTCTTTGTTGACTATTCAGTGCTTAGCATGAGCCGGTGGTTGCAAGTGGGGCCACCCCCGGCACTTATTTTGGGGACCAGCACTTATTTTTCCTCTTCCAACTTTGACCCAGAGCAAGAAAGAGAGCAAGCATAGCATGAGGTCTGGCTTATGAATGAAAGTGCTTTTGTGTCATTCTTGCATTCACCCTCCAACACAACCACAAATATACAGTCACACACAACAGAAACCATGCTGCCGTCTATTCACGGCAAGCATATGCTTGCAACTAAATATAGAAGCAAATGTCTATCTTGCTGCGATACTGAACATAGTCTATCGTTGTTTTAAAGATCCATTAAGACCGCCATGTTTAAAATCAACATAATGGCCCTCTTGGAATTATAAAACGGTGATACACTACGGACAAGAGTATTCCATAACAGTCACCTGCTGTAGAGGAAGTGGCCACATGGGATGCGGCGCACTGAAGATGAAATGGGCGGGAAGCATGGAACTCATTAACACTGCCTAGAAAGCTGTAGTACCCTCTTAAGAAAAATTAAAATAAAGAGAGGAGAAGCAAAGAAATGAAAGGGGAGAGGCTGTGGCCTTACAGCTGGAGAACCGGGTTCGAGTCTCGGCAATGACGCTCAACATCCTGTGATTCTGGGCAAATCATTTAATCTCCTTGTGCCTAACAAAAATGAATGTGTCCACCTGTAACGAAACTAGTGCTCATGTAAAGCGCTTTGATACCCGATGTCTTCGGGTTGAGTTTGCGCTATATAAAACTCAAAAAATAAATAAAAAGGGGAGGGGGGACTATGAAAAGTGAAAATTGAAAACTAAAGGAGTGCCCAACCTGCCCTGAGACAGAAGAGCAATCACTCTTAGGTGAATATTGTAACTTTTCAATATAAACAATCAGACATAGAACGTATCATTGCCTTGTCACCATAACTAACTCAGGTCTACTGTGTTGGTCATAAGCTTTCCCACAAGAAATCCATCATGTATACTGCAATAAAATTACAAATATGTACAAAATGATAGTTGTTAAAACAATATAAAATCCCTATTCATAGAGCCTTATAATGATTACCATTGGGCAAATCTTCTATCCCCACGTTTTGTTCGGGTGGGTCACCAAAAACATTGACTTCTACAGTAATCTGAGAGATTCTGCATAACAAAATACTAGGCCTGGATGAATTTAAATTATGCTGGTATAATTTGCATAACTTTGGAAATTTCGCATTATGCTTGTTTCCTGAAATTCCTGAATTTATATAATTTCGACATGTTGCGTAATTATGCAGCCATTTGTCACAAAATTATAGTGTAGGAGTAACACAAATAACCAAAATGTGATTGACTGTTATTGGCTGCACTTGTGTTTTTCACACTTTTTTGGGGGGAAATTAGTCCCAAGTCAAACATTGGCGCAAATAGGTGGCACATATGGTTTCGCTGGTGCTGTGTGGTCTATCTGTCCTACGGCAGTCTGCATCCTCTGTGAGTCTACAGGAACATCTAAATATCTACTCCTGGTATAACCTGTGGAATTGCTGAGATGGGCCTAAGTAAGACAAGCGCTCCTTGGGGCCCGCATAGGTGCCCCCTGGCAGTCAGAACTGTGCCCGTACCTGAAAGCTTTGCTTCTCTCATGCACATTACTACCTGCATTGCACATACCTCTCCCTCCAATACGCCTCACCGGTCTCTATTCACAAGTCCTCACCTAAAAATCATGCAGGCATTCTTTCGGCTTCTCCTGCAGAAGGTGGTTAGATTAAGGCAGCCATAGATCCATTCCTGACGGCAGACAATGGAAACTCATAGTGCCTATACACACTCTGGGGTTCATCCTAAGACAGTGACGTGTAACCTGGGAACAGTCTGGTCTTATGGGTGACATCACAGGCATTCAGGACCGAGTAGCTATCTGCTAATAAGAGTCCATATGCCCCAATTTTGGGTTAATATTTACTTTTGAGACATCACATTTAACTTTAGGTAAATAAAAGTCCTATTTGTTGATCGAAGTAATATAACTATGTATTCCATTTATTGTGCATTGTTTATGTACTGACTGTATGGGAGTTTCTTAACCTACCCTCACCCTGTGTTCATTGGCATTTGAGTGAGCTGTGCAGTGGCACGGGTGCCAACCATAATAAGCAGCTCTGGACACTACGCTTGCCCAGGACCACTGAGCAAACCAGGTCCTGTAGAACTGGCCTGGCAGAAGGGCACCTAATGGAGGCAGGAGGTCCAGAAAGCCAAGGTCTATCGTAACCGCGAGTCTTCAGTTTAAAAGTGAGGCCGCTTTCCAATACAAATTCGATAGTGCACTGTTCAGTCTGCCAACCTCTATCAGGCGTCAGAAAATGATGAAAATAGTACAGTGCTTAGAGCCTTGCTACGCTAAGCGCATATTACAAATAATGTAATCTTAACACTGTGTACTCTAAGCACACCATGCAAATATTACAGTGTTTACAGTGTGTGTCTGGTTGTGCTAAGCATAATAGTACAGTGTTCACTGTGTGTGGGGGGCTATGCACTTAACACAACAAGTGCAATGTTTACAGCATGGCTTGTTGTTTAAAGCATAGGATGCAGATATTACAGTGTGCGACTGGTGGTGCTAAGCACATGATGCTAACAATGCAGTGTTTACAGTGTATGCCTGGCTGTTCTAACCACAGGATGCACATATTACAGTGTATGTCTGGTTGTTCTAACCACAGGATGCACATATTACAGTGTTTACAGTGTATGCCTGGTTGTTCTAACCACAGGATGCACATATTACAGTGTTTACAGTGTATGCCTGGCTGTTCTAACCACCGGATGCACATATTACAGTGTTTACAGTGTGTATCTGGCTGTTCTAACCACAGGATGCACATATTAGAGTGTTTTTAGTGTATGCCTGGCTGTTCTAACCACAGAATGCACATGTTACAGTGTTACAGTGCATATCTGGTTGTTCTAACCACAGGATGCATATACTACAGTGTTTACTGCGTCCGTCTGGTTTTCTAATCACAGGATGCACATATTACAGTGTTTACAGTGTGTATCTGGCTGCTCTAACCACAGGATGCACATATTAGAGTGTTTACAGTGTATGTCTGGTTGGTATAAGCACAGGATGCACATATTACAGTGTTTACAGTGTATGTCTGGTTGGTATAAGCACAGGATGCACATATTACAGTGTTTATAGTGTATGCCTAGCTGTTCTAACCACAGGATGCACATTTGACAGTGTTTATAGTGTATGTCAGGCTGTTCTAACCACAGAATGCACATATTACAGTGTGTATCTGGTTGTTCTAACCATAGGATGCACGTATTACAGTGTATATCTGGTTGACTAACCACAGGATGCACATACTACAGTGTTTACTGCGTCCGTCTGGTTTTCTAACCACAGGATGCACATATTACAGTGTTTACAGTGTATGTCTGGTTGGTATAAGCACAGGATGCACATATTACAGTGTATGCCTGGTAGTTCTAATCACAGGATGCACATATTACAGTGTTTATAGTGTATGCCTGGAGTTCTAACCACAGGATGCAAATATTACAGTGTTTACAGTGTGTATCTGGTTGTTCTAACCACAGGATGCACATATTACAGTGTTTACAGTGTATGTCTGGTTGTTCTAAGCACAGGATGCACATATTACAGTGTTTACAGTGTATGTCTGGTTGCTCTAACCACAGGATGCACATGCTACAGTGTATGTCTGGTTGTTCTAATCATAGGATGCACATATTACAGTGCTCACAGTGTATGTCTAGTTGTTCTAAGCACAGGATGCACATACTACAGTGTTTACATTGTATACCTGGTTGTTATAACCACAGGATGCACATATTACAGTGTTTACAGAGTATGCCTGGTTGTTATAACCACAGGATGCACATTTTACAGTGTTTACAGAGTTTGCCTGGTTGTTATAACCACAGGATGCACATTTTACGGTGTATGCCTGGTTGTTCTAACCACTGGATGCACATATTACAGTGTTTACAGTGTATGTTTGGTTGTTCTAACCACAGGATGAACATATTCCAGTGTTTACAGTGCATGTCTGGTTGTCATAAGCACAGGAAGCTAATAGCGCAGTGTTTAGACAGTGTGTTTGTTTGTGTTATGCACATGACATAAGTAGCCCAATGTTTACAGCATGCCTGACAGTTCTAAGCACGAGGCAGATTACAGTGTTAACAGCGTGTGATAAGTATGTGATAAGTATGTGATGCAAACAGCTGCCTTGTTTTTCTAACCACAGGATGCATATATTACAGTGTTTACAGCGGCCGTCTGGTTTTTCTAACCACAGAATGCACATATTACCAGTGTTTACATTGGGCCGTCTGCTTGTTCTAACCACAGGATGCACATAGTGCAATGTGTACAGTGTATGCCTGGTTGTTCTAACCACAGGATGCACATAGTGCAGTGTTTACAGTGTATGCCTGGTTGTTATAACCACAGGATGCACATATTACAGTGTTTACAGTGTATGCCTGGTTGTTACAACCACAGGATGCACATATTACAGTGTTTATAGTGTATGCTTAGTTGTTCTAACCACAGGATGCACATATTACAGTGTTTACAGTGTATGCCTGGCTATTAAAACCACAGGATGCACATATTACAGTGTATGTCTGGTTGTTCTAACCACAGGATGCACATATTACAGTGTTTATAGTGTATGCTTGGTTGTTCTAACCACAGGATGCACATATTACAGTGTTTACAGTGTATGCCGGGTTGTTCTAACCACAGGATGCACATATTACAGTGTTTACAGTGTATGCCTGATTGTTCTAACCACAGGATGCACATATTACAGGGTTTACAGTGCATGTCTGGTTGTTCTAACCACAGGATGCACATATTACAATGTTTACAGTGTATGCCTGATTGTTCTAACCACAGGATGCACATATTACAGTGTCTACAATGCATGTCTGGTTGTTCTAACCACAGGATGCACATATTAGAGTGTTTATAGTGTCTGCTTGGTGGTTCTAACCACAGGATGCAAATATTACAGTGTTTACAGTGCATGTCTGGTTGTTCTAACCATAGGATGCACATATTACAGTGTATGCCTGGTTGTTCTAACCACAGGATGCACATATTACAATGTTTACAGTGTATGCCTGATTGTTCTAACCACAGGATGCACATATTACAGTGTCTACAATGCATGTCTGGTTGTTCTAACCACAGGATGCACATATTACAGTGTCTATAGTGCATGTCTGGTTGGTATAAGCATAGGATGCTAATAGCACAGTGTTTACACTGCGTGATTGTTGGTGTTATGCACATGACATGTGTCCAATGTTTACAGCATGTCTGATAGTTCTAAGCACATGATGCAGATTACAGTGTTAATGTGTGATAAGAATGTGATGCAAACAGTGCAGTGTGTACAATGGGTCTGTCTGTCGTATGCACATGGTATAAATACATCCATGTTTACAAAGTGTGTCTTTCGCTGCTATGCACATGATCGAAACAGTGCAGTCTTTACAGACTGCTCGATTCACATTATGCAGAGTTTAGTGTGCGTCTTGCTGTGCTAAAAGTAAGGAAAATAGAACAATGTTTACTGTTGGTTTATGTGCTTGACTGCACTAGGCACTTTTAACACACAGTGCAATGTTTGTTTGCACTCTGTCCGTGAGTTTGACCGAGTACACCAGGCACATGCGACAAGTAATGTTCATAAACATCTGATAAAAAACAGAGCATGCAGCATGGGGCTTTGGCAATGCTCGATTTTAAAATGTGTTTTTTCTTCAATGCTAGCAAAGTATTAAACATCTAACGTCTCGTTGTTGTCAAAAGTGGCTTATATTTTCTATTTCGAATGAATTTAATTTCTTCTTTTAAATTGGTTACTTTGTATTTTTTCACCGAAACAGTTTTAAAGTAAATCCATCTAATAAACATTCAATAATTAGAATATACTTCTAATCACCTGCCTGCTTCACACCAAAAGCAAGTTAAAGCAGAGATACTTTTTCGAAGAACACTTTTCTTGTGAAAAAATGGCCCCGAAGGCAATTGTTAAACTAGATCTCTCTGCTTAGGGACATGCTGCTACTGAGTGACTCCAGTCAAGAGGAGTGTGCACGCCTTTCACCCCCTGGCAACACCCTCCTGTAACCTGCAAGCCGCCCTGTCTGGGGTCAGGTCAGGAGAGTTATCACAGCTGCTGTCCCTAATGAAGAGGCCACAGAGTGGCAGGGACTTTATCTGTGGAGATTACACTGAAAAGGCTCCACAAACACAGGAAAGATGAATGGGGCTGGGCAGAGATGATACAGACCCCGTCCCTAAACCCCCAAGTCCAGGCACAGCTTCCTTCGCCTCCTTCCCTCACTGTTTTGTTTTAGTGGCTACTGTGGCCTGACTAAGTGAAAGGCAGCAGTGAGGGTAGGGGGGCATCGCCCTCAAAGGGCAGCAGACAAACTATTTGATCCGGCGTTGGCTTTAGGCCTTGTTGATGTTTTTGTTTTGTTTTGTCATGGTTTTTGTCTAACTTTATTGTTGGGGGACCTGCTAGGTCCTCACCTCTATACAAGTAAAAACAAGCATGGCTAAAAGCAAAAATATGTTTCGGTCTCAAAAAGCACACATTGACACAATAGTCCCTGGCACTTATGGAAATTCCTTTGTGTGGACGTGCTCCGCGTGAAGGGGCAGTACGCCATCACTCACAGTGAGGTTAGTGAAATGGGCTGACCACTGCTTCATGCTGTTTGCTTTAGTGGGCGGAAAAAAATGTGAATGACACAACAGCACACCAATGGATGAAGAGGGCTGACTGACAGCTCTTATAAGGAAGTATATTATATATATATACGTTTGGTAAAATCAAAAGGTCTTGGCTGACAGACATAAAAAACAATACAAAAGGGCTCACATTTTTAGGACGGGCGTTAGACAAGCTTTTTGCCACTTCTCTACTTCCTTTGGTGCATTGTTGTTGTTACAGAATAAGCAGAATTACTTCTTGTGATCCAGTCTTTGATCTTATGTCGTAGTGGCAAAGCTTGATCAATCATAGATGGCACGCCTCTTTCTGTGGGCTACTGTCAGAATCGGGCCAAGGTGAGGTAGGTTCAATTTGGAGGAGGTACAGCACTTGCACCTTGCACAGAGAAGTCTTCAGCTTACAGCTCAGAGACATGACTAATCTGAAACTCACACTATATGGATGTGACTCCCTCGACAGGTGGCACAGTTTCACTAAATAACACCGATTACTACTGAGCGATCCAATGGGTATTCATGTTACTTCATCTTTACATGATGCACAGTTGCACATGGTGCTATTAATTTAGAGCATACGTACTTACTCAGATCATTATGATGTGCAACTATCTGATTGTGCGTGCGGTGGCAAAGATCCAAAGAGTTGGGCGCGAAGTGTGCACCACAATCACTTAAAGCTAGTTGACCAAATTAGCACCTACTGCACTGGTTTTTAAAGCACCTGCCACAGCCTGCCACAATTACAGGGAGGTGGTCACAGGTGGTCAGAGAAGAAAACTGTAAGGCAGAGCCAGAGGTTTGGCTTACTTTCAAGAGATAAGAAGCAAGTCCGCCCAGTAGTTTGGTTTGGAGTCAAGAGTTAAATGCGGATTCGAGCCAGAGGTTTGGCTTGGCGTTACGAGGCAAATGGTGACTCATGCTAGAGATGAGCCAGAAATTTGGCTCATCTTTAAAGGACATAGTGGTAGGCCAAACCAGAATGTAGGCCTACCTTCAAGATGCATAGTGGTCAGTTGAGCAAGAAGTTGTCTTCCGTTCAGCAGGCATAAAGGTCAGTTGAGACAGAAGCTTGGCTCTGTTTCACAAGGCAAGGGGTGAGCAGATTCAGAGTCAGACCTTGCGTCAAGCGACTCAAGCCAGTGACCTTTACACAGGTGTGTTGTGTAAATATTCAAAAAGCAAAACATGAAGGGAGCAAAGCAGTGGACGAGGCATACAAGAGAGGAGCGTATCTCTGAAATGTATAAGTGATGATAGCATGCATGTAACATTGTGTCTACTTTGACCTGGCTGTCATCACAGGCAATCCCTACATTATAACATTGACCTCACTTGTTACTATTAGTAACTTATGCCTAATTAAGGGAAGAAACCAGCATGCAACCAACTTTTAAACCGATCTCCAGAGCAGATACCTTCCACTGAAATAACTTCCCAGAGAAGTGGTCACAGGTATTTGCAATCTGAAGGTGGAGGGCTTGAAAGGAAGGAGTCATTTCCCCTAAAGGTGCCAAACCACTGCACCCCCTGACCGACCCGACACTTGCCACACAGACGTCAGAGGCACAGCTGTGCAGTGAAGGGCACTGCAGTGTGTCTGCTTACGGAGGCCGGCCAGGAGCTGCGACCGGGTCCAAGCAGCTGGAAAATTGAGATCACACATCTCTTAATGCAGAACAGCCAGGCTTTGTCTCACGCTGTGCCCATCTATGGCAAGCCAGAGAGAGTCCTGCATGAACAGACGAACTCCAGTGACAGCACACAACGCCTGAGAGGAGAAAAGAAAAGAGCATTGGCAAAGCCAATAGGTCAAGCTTGCATTTTCAGTCCTGACAAACACTTTTAGGTCTTGTCTGCGATAGCACATGCGCTGCACGCGCTCTCACTTGACAGGGATATTGTATACAACAAGGGGCCCATTGCTTAACATTGGTTTGTTTCACTTTTACTCTTATTTGCTGCCTTCTAATTCCAAACAAAAGAAGAGTCACCCCAACTGGCCAACAGGGACAGGGTAGTGTACAACTAAACAAAAATAGATTTTTCCTTTTGTGCTTGGTTTGTGTCTTTACACCCCCGTTGGCCCCATCACCATCATATCTGAAAGAGTACACATCTAGGGTAATATGCAGCAATATTACAAAACAATCTTAAAAAAACCACAGTCTCTGTCTCGCTGTCTTTTCAAGTACTGTCCTTTACTTTGTAACTAGAATATATAGATCATATTAAATCAATCAATCAATCAATCAGGGAATTGTAAGCGCGCTACTCACCCGTGAGGGTCTCAAGGCGCTGAGGGGGGGGGTCCGCAGATCTGTTTAGCCGAAGAGCCAGGTCTTGAGGGTCTTCCTGAAGGTGTTCAGGGAGGGGGCGCGTCTGATGTCTGCCGGTAACTCGTTCCAGGTCTTGGCTGCAATGTGAGAGAAGGATCTTCCGCCTGCTCTGGCTCTGTGGATGCGCTGGGTTTCGGCCAGTGCGAGGTTGGAAGATCGGAGGTTTCTTTTGGGTACGTGGAAGTTGATTCTGTCGTTGAGGTATTTGGGTCCGTTGTTGTGTAGGCATTTGTAGGCGTGAGTGAGGATTTTGAAAGTGACTCTTTTCTCCACAAGGAGCCAGTGAAGACTTCGTAGGTGTTGGCTGATATGTTTGTGTCGGGGGATGCCGAGGACGAGTCTGGCGGCGGTGTTCTGTATTGTCTGGAGTTTGCGGAGTAGGGACTTGTTGATGCCGGCGTAGAGTGCGTTTCCATAGTCCAGTCTGCTGGTGATGAGTGCATGGGTGACTGTCTTCCTTGACTCAGGGGGATCCACTTGAAGGTCTTGCGGAGGATGCAGAGGGTGTTGAAGCAGCTGGAGGTGACGGCGTTGACCTGTCGGTTCATGGTGAGTGATGAGTCGAGTACGATGCCGAGGTTCTTGGCGTGGTCTGAGGGGGTAGGTGGGCTTCCGAGGGCGGTCGGCCATCAGGTGCTGTCCCATGCAGAAGGGGTGGTACCGAGGACGAGGACTTGTCTTCTCGGCGTTGAGCTTCAGGCAGCTGTTGGTCATCCAGACTGCGACGTCTTGCATTCCTTTCTGGAAGTTGAGTTTGGCAGTGGTGGGGTCTTTGGTGAGGGAGAGGATGAGCAGGGCGTCGTCGGCGTAGGATACGATGTTGAGGCCGTGTTGTCGGACGATGGCTGCGAGGGGGGCCATGTAGATGTTGAAGAGGGTGGGGCTCAGTGATGAACCCTGTGGGACTCCGCAGGTGATTTTCGTGGGGTCGGAGAGGAAGGGTGGGAGTCTGATCCTTTGGCTTCTTCCGGTGAGGAATGATCGGATCCAGTCCAGGGCTGTTCCTTGTATGCCTGCGTCGTGTAGTCTGGCGACTAGTATGCGGTGGGAGACGGTGTCGAAGGCCGCTGATAGGTCGAGTAGGATGAGGGCTGCAGAGTGGCCTTGGTCCAGGAGGGTGTGGATGTCGTCTGTGGCGGCGAGTAGAGCGGTCTCTGTGCTGTGGTTGCTTCGGAATCCGGATTGGGACGGGTCGAGGACGGCGTTCTCTTCAATGAATCGTGTCAGTTTCCTGTTGACTGTTTTCTCTGCAACTTTGGCTGCGAATGGGAGGAGCAAGATGGGCCGATAGTTCTTGAGGTCGGTGGGGTCAGCTGTGGGCTTCTTGAGCAAGGGTCTGACTTCTGCGCGCTTCCAGTCGTCTGGGAAGGTGCCTGTTTTGAAGGTGGTGTTGATGGTGCGTTGTAGTTCGGGTGCGATGGCGGCCGCGGCTCTGTGGTAGATGTGAGGGGGGCAGGGGTCGGTGGGGGCCCCCGAGTGGATGCTTTTCATGGTCGAGGTGGTGTCTTCGGCCGTGATCGGTGTCCAGTTGGAGATGGTGTGCTGGCTGATGTTTCTGGGGGGCGGGGGGCCGTCTGTGGCACCTGGTGGATGGTCGATAAAGTTGTCGTAGAGGTTTTTGATCTTGAGGTGGAAATAGGTTCCAAGCTTGTCGCAGAGGTCTTGGGATGGGGTGATGTCTGTGGCTTCGCTGCGTGGGTTGGTGATTTCTTAAATGACACTGAAAAGTTCCTTGGAGTTGGTGGAGTTGGCCAGGATTTTGTTGTGGATGAAGTTCCTCTTGGTGGCTCTGATCTGGTTGTGGTAGTCCGTCATGGTGTCCTTGTAGGTGGTGTGGTTTTCGGTTGTCTTGGTGTTTCTCCAGTTCTTCTCCAGGCGTCTGCAGGTGCGTCTGGCTTCTTGGAGAGCGGTGGTGAACGAGGCAGCTTTCCTGGGCAGTTGTCTGTCGGGGTTGCATAGCGGGCGAGCTCGTCTGCGCAGTTGGAGATCCAGGTGTGGAGTTCTCTGGCTGCGTCGTTTGCGTCGGGTGCCCAGGTGTGGTTGTCTCGGGTGAGGGTGGAGTTAAGTTGCTCGTCGGTAACCTTGCTCCAGGTCCTTCGAGGTGGGCGTGGGGCTGGTTTCGGTGCCTTGGGTTTGTTGATGGCGAAGTGTACGCAGTGGTGGTCGGTCCATGGCGGCTGCGTTGTGTGGCTGAATTGGACGCTGTTTCCTGCCGCGAAGATGGGGTCGAGGGTGTGTCCTGCTCTGTGGGTCGGTGTGTTGACGAGTTGTTTAAGTCCGATGCTGGCGAGGTTGTCACGAAGGATAGTGGAGTTGGGGTCGCTGGGGTTGTCGAGGTGGAAGTTCAGGTCTCCAATGAGTATGTAGTTTGTTGAGGCGATGGCGTGGGGTGCGATGAAGTCGGTGATGGTGGTGGCGAAGGGTGTTCGGGGGCCGGGGGGGTCTGTAGATGAGGGTTCCTCGGAGTGTGGCTTTGGGGGTGGTCTGGATCTGGAAGTGCAGGTGTTCGGTGGAGGGGAAGGTTTCGCTGGAGGTGGTGAGGCGGAGGGTGCTCTTGTGGGCGATGGCGAGGCCCCCTCCTGGGTAGTTGGGGCGGTCTTTCCTCTGGATCTTGTATCCGTCTGGGATGGCGGTGCTGATGTCAGGGGCGGAGGATGCGTTGGTCCAGGTCTCTGTGAAGAAGGCGATGTCGGGCGAGAGAAAGTCGAGTAGGTTCCAGATTTCCATGGCGTGTTTGTGTACGGAGCGTATGTTGAGGAGGATGCATTTTAGGGTGTCGCCGGTGCTGGCGTCAGCGGTGTTGGAGGCCGGGTTGGCGGTGAGGGTCTGGCGGCAGTGGAGGCATGAGAACTGGCCGTGGGTCGTGTTCGGCGAGGCCTGTTGGCATTCTCTAAGTCTTCCAGGGTTGAGTGCGAGGAGGGTGGTGGTGTCGTAGCGATGGGTAGTGGGAGGTGCAGGGTTCCTGGCGCTGGCCGCGCTCGGGCGCAGACGGGCTTGCCTTTGGCGCGCCGGCAGCGCGACCGCGCATCGGCCGCCATTAAGTAGAGGCGGTAGGAGGGAGGAGAGGCTAGGAGGCGGGAGCGGGGGAATTCCGGGGGGGAATTCCGGGAGGGAGGGGTCGCAGGGGCAGCATCGGCGAAAGGCGAAAGGAACAAGAAAATAACAAGCATTTGCAATGCAATAGGTCTCGCAGTTACGCAAGTTTGAGCTATTGACATTCTAAATGGCTAGGCCTTTTATTTTGGTTTTTAAAACATAAATAAAAGGCATTGTCATTTAGAATGCCAATAGCTCAAACTTACGTAACTGCGAGACCTATTGCATTGCAAATGCTTGTTTTTTAATGCACTTCGACCACGGCTTCAAATCATTGCACAATATGACCACGACATGACTTAAACCACACCCTCTGCTTGTGGTGGCCCCATCGCTCCACGTGAAAATGTGTAGAATCACCTCAGCACACACCAGACTTTACCAAACATATTTAAAGACGACGGTTGTATTTTACTGATCTCTCCTCCTGCTCCCACACTTCCTCGTTTATGGCACAATGATATGTTGTTTGTAAAGCCTACCATGAAACAAATATCGGCTTTAGCATTACAGAAAAACAACTTACTACATTTATAAGATAAGCTCCTATTGAAAAACAAACAAACCAAACTTTTCGATACAGTAGCACACACACTGCACCACCGAGCACACAAGTGATGCTCGGTCCTCTATGAGCACAAGAATGTCAGCAGCTCCTAGTGACGGACACACAGGGCTGTGAGATGCCAGCCATACTTACAGCCTCCCATCGGCCCGCTCTGATCTCACACGCCCGGGCACCCGTGGTGAAGTCGGCCTTGGCCTTCAGAGCTGTCCGCCGCCCGCTGAGGTCACCCTCTCAGCCCGCCGCTTCCTCCATCACACTCCGACGCACATCTAAAGCACTCGTAAGATCTGCTGCACCCAGAAAGGAAGGATTCTAAAATGGGAAATAGTGCTAGAGTGGGCCCGCTGCAGGGCACGCCGCAGGGATTGGGCAAGCCAGAGGTTTCAAAAGGCAGTGTGGCATGGCCGGGGTTGCACCGCTTCTGGAAGGAAGGGCTGCTTCGGCTGCAGGGGTTTAAATGTGGGGGCATGTATTGTTGCGGTAGGGTGGGGTATCAGAAAAGCAGAAGGGGCCCGATCGAGGGAGAAAAATAAGAACCGAGTGAAGAAAAGCTAAAGTAAATACCGTGCGGCAACGAAAGCAAAGCGCGCGCATATGTTTTGTCCTTAACAACTAAAGCAGAGCGCATGCATCTGTTTTGTCCTTAACAACGGAAGCAGAGCGCGTGCATATGTTTTGTCCTGCATGCGCACAGACACGGAAGGAGAGCGCGTGCATATGTTTTGTCCTGCGTGCGCACAGACACGGAAGGAGAGCGCGTGCATATGTTTTGTCCTGTGTGCGCACAGACACGGAAGGAGAGAGGGAGCAACCGAGCAGAGCCGTACGCGTGCACATATCCTATCACCCGTACACGCACATCTGCTGTGTCTTCAGCTAAGCTGTTAGACAGACGTACGCATGCACATGTCCTGTCTTTAACACGCGTGCACATGTCCTGTCCCCCTTCGCGCACCAAACCGACAACAATAGGTCTCGCTAAGGCGAGTAGCGCATGCGCTGCGTCGCTAGGCGAGACCTAAAAACAGTGGTGGAATTAGAGCAAGACACAGATGGGCACAATAACAGTGGGTGACGGGCATACTGCAAAGTTACGTGAACAGAAGGATGAACAATTAATGAATTATGTTTCAAACTCAAGTTTGTTTTTCTTACTAGTCTGTTCTAGCGCTGGGAGGTCTTCGGGTAACCACACAGTCTACAAGTCCCACAGAATAGAACTACTGTCCAATGCCAGCTGTCTCCCACCTACCTCTGGGGGTAAGATTCCGTGGAATTTGAATCTTGTGGCATCACAACGGGGGGCACCACGTTGGTAGTGGTATAAAGCACAATGATAAGGCGACTGGACCAAGTCTGTCAATGAGACCCTTAAAATGCCTCTTAGGCAGACCGCTTTATAGATATGCCAAAACTTTTAGAGGAGGACCGGGGGTTGTGGGGGCCACAGAAATGGAGCAACTCATGCCTCTGTACCGAGAGTGCTAAAACCAGTGAACAGGATCTAGTTTGGAAAAATAGATGTGGAGTTTGCGCAAACCAATCAAATGCTCAGTTTAACCAATAAACATGAAAGCAATCCTGTGCCACACACCAGTAACACAAAGACGTCACATCATTAATATAGTCAGAAATATTGGTTCAGAATGAAATTACAATGAGCTGTCATGTTTCACACAGCAATGGTGCTTTTTCAAGTCTTCGCAAGTATCCATTTGTGGAGGTAGTAGTATTTTCATCAACTGGCGACAATACATTGTTAAGAGTTAAAGAAATGAGACAGTACGTACACTGTGCACTTCCAGGCACAGTGCAAGCCATGGGAGTTGCCCTTACGGCCACCACTGCCTGACTGGATACGCAAGTTGTAGGACGCGGTTTTGGAGAGCTGTTCTGAAGGGATTATAAGGAGGCGAACACACGTGTTCAAAGGATGCAGTATGTACAAGGGAAAAATGCAGGCTAATATGGTCAAAGAAATTTGGGATAGTGAAACAGCGTTAGGAGATGGAGGGGAGAAAGTAGCTTGGGGAATGGATTTGGGGAGATGAGGATGGCGAGGCCAAGGATCAATTTGTCATCGATTCAGGTGTCGCCATTTTCAAGCGTAAGACTACCGACATAGGTAAGGTACCCCTGTGTCTGTTTTGATTATGATATAATTACTCCGTTTGCCTCCATATCCTTATTTTTTACACCGAGACCTAGTACTGTCATTCAATTCTTAGTACCTTCAGAGTCACTATGCATTGAGTGGATAGCTAAGTTGTTACAGGTGCATTTCATATATAACCATACTACCTTTTGCAGGAGTCATCGCCTCGCATACATATGCCTACGCGCTTAAAGATTTCAAGGGTTTTCATTTTCCGTTACCATGGCCGCACTTAAGTATTATTCACTCATTTTTTAGTGTTATATACAGACCAATTTTGTGATGATAGGGCTGCTGTAAATCTATGTGTAACGTTCCACTCTGGCACAAACAGCCCCGACCTTTCGTCATAAAATATCATACCACACGGCATATTTTGAATCTTTTGTTTAGATGATTTATAACTTACTCCACTATTTTTTGATGAAATTGTGGCTGCCGTAATCCCTTTATGTTACGTCTTACCCTGGCCCACATAGTTGTGAGACCAGTAAAGAACCATGCCACATTGCACATTTTAATGCTTTTTTCCAGGCTATCCATATTATCTACGTATGGTTTCTTAAGCACCAGTCAGCAAGGCTCAATTTAGCATATAAAGACGAAATTCATCTTTTTTGTATACACTCTTGTCATCTATAACCAGATGTAGCTACCAACTATATGCCTTAGCTTATTTATCCGGATACACCTCTCATTTGCTTTTCTTTCCCTACATTTAGATTACATGAGATTGATGTTTGTTACCCTCATTACTTCACACGAAGACGTAGCGGAATAATCTAGGTCTTGAGCCCATATTAACTCTCTCCTCTATGTTTGAGAAATACAATAGGAGAAACATATTCGATTTCATTCTGGATACATAATTTCTTTGGTTCTACGATCCTGTCCAGTCCAGTCCAAATTACTAACTACATAAGGTACTTCTTTGTGGCAGTTTTTATTATTGACTATGAGGAATAGTTCCCATTTAATTAACATGAAATTAATTTTATTTGTTCATGGTTTTCATCCAGATTCGTCTGTTTACAAATCATTTCCAATTTCTTATTATCTTCCTTGATGCTGTCTGCATCTTGTTCGGTTTTTTCATCCCAGAGGAAGTAAATATGGTATCATTGTATTTCATCAGATGCTGGGATTTGATGTACATCTAGCATGCATTTATGTTGGGCCTACTCTTATCATACATGTATATTTATTCCCTTAGTGGCCTGCTTTCATCCATTGGTCCTGCTATTAAATTGGTCCCTACTCCCATCGACACCTTTTTCCCACTGGTATCTAACATCTGGTAAGAGTTTGTACCATAACTCTCTCCCCTCCATTACTAAAAGCTGCAAACCACTGATCCTCCATGACAGCACAACTGGGTTTCTATTTTTGTTTCCTTTTTTCCTTATTCTTTCTCATTACGATGATTACAATGCACTTTTTTCGGTGAATGTTTTCACTTAAGGTATCATATTTCTCTCTTAAATGTTTCCCTTTTTCTTTTATTAATTAGTTTGAAGGTTGAGTGTATGCATTATGTGTTTTTGGCCATGTTACATTTGTGGCTTTCCTGATGAAGGCACTTGGGTCGCCGAAACATGCGTAGACTCGATCCCACAAAGATTCATCCATGATCGAAGCCACTCTATTGTCTCTCAGTACTGATACACTCATTGAGATTTTCTATTATTCATTGTATAAATGAACAAAATAACTACCCTTCTCAACCATCAGTTGTGACTATCTATAAAATGTTTTCATGATTGTAGAAGTTGTACTTAAAGTATCAAACAGTATCAGTTTACATCTGCATTTTGAATCTATATTAACTATACTTGACCATGGTATGTTTATCCTAATGAGAGACATTTGTGTTGTTAAGTATTTTGTTTTTAACCTGTTATGTAATTGTACAGACAATGTATATCATTGATTTTATAGATATTTTGATAGAATAAAAGTATTTTATGGTTCGGTTCAATGTGTACACATAGTCTTCCTTAGAATCAATTAGCAATTATTCAACATAATACTAAGCAAATAGTAGTTGCCTAGGCACTTGTTTTGTACACATTTAGGCACTGTGCAAGCCAGGGGAGTTACTCTTCCGGCTAGCACTGTCTGACTGGATACTCAAGTTGTAGGACGCGGTTTTGGAGAGCTGTTCTGAAGGGATTATAAGGAGGCAAGCACACACGTTCAAAGAATGCAGTATGTGCAAGGGAAAAAAGCAACCTAATATGGTCAAAGAAATTTTGGATAGTGAGACAGCGTTAGGAGATAGAGGGGAGAAAGTAGCTTGCGGAATGGATTTGGGGAGATGAGGATGGCGAAGCCAAGGATCAATTTGTATACTAGCGCAATGGTTTGTACAGGGCTCTTATTAGCCTAAGGATTCAGCATTCTTGGTTTCGCAAGAAGTTGTAGCACTGTATCTTTGTAGGCTGAATACATGGCGGGTGTCAAAGTTGAGGGCTTTGTATAAAGTAAAGGTTGGCAGGTTTCATTCACTACATGATAAGCAGGGAGGAAAGTTGAAGTGGCTGGGAGGGCTCTAGTCTCTGCTTTAATCAGGAAGTGTGCATTTGGTTTAAAACACAACCCAAATACGAGGCTAATTTTAGACTGAAGTCTTCAGCCATCATTCCTTCGAATTTTATGTGACTAACAAACTCATGAATAGATGCTCTTTCAAGGAGCATTGTTTGCATGTCAGAGGTGGAATACATGAGCAACTATGTGAAAAAAATGATATGGATGAGCTCAGGAAAGTACATAAAGGTCTCTTCTATTATGATGTGCACAAGGAAGCTGTGATATATATATATATATACCTCTGCTGCTAAGTACAAGAAACTATTTCATAGGTAAATTGCTGTAACTTCTGAATTCCATGGTTTGTGCTATAGAAATCCACAAATAAATATCTGTGCAAGGCCTTGTGACACGAGCTTGCTCTGTACAAGGCCTGATGCAAGGAGCAGGCTCACAGAGGAAGAAGAAAGACTCCTGAAAAGTCAGGCTGCAGGGTGGTCGAGGAAGGGGGCGTGTCCTGACTGGATGGCTAAATTAGGACTACTCCCTATAAGAAGGTGCACTTGATCATGAAATTACACCCTTTCTTACAAGGAAGCAACTGGTGACTGTAATATGTCAGACACCTAAAATGAAGGTACTTTTAGTTGAGTTTATTAATTTACATATTGCTATATACTGGCCAAAAGCTTTGCCATTGCACAAACATGTAAACAGGGCAGATCAAGCCAACTGCCAGAGACACAGGGGTGCTTCCCGGCACATACCATTCATCTTGCCTGGCTTCTTTTCAGCAAGAGGGCAAATGTTGGACAAGTTTATTGTTGCAACACACAAAGGGGCTAAAGAAAGGAACCCCAGGGCCCCTGGTTCAACTTGCGGTAGGGCCAGTGCCTTTAAGGGTAAAGTTGTGATATTTCCGTGGGCAGAGGGTGGAGGAAACCACACTTCCCGATCACCAACCACCACTACCACCATCAAGCTGGCCTTTCCACGTGACAGGTGAATCCATTTTAGAAGCATCGTTTATGACACAACTGAGGGACAAGCAGACCTTGGAATCAGAGGGACGAGGCGGCACTTTGGGAAGAAGCTATTTCCATCTGAAAGGCACAGAGATCAGAGTCTCTTTCCACACACTTTTGTCCTGTCTGATGTCACGCTGTGAGCCTTCAAAGAGTCTTCCCCCTGTTCTGCCCCCCTCATCCCCACCTCCCGTGGCAATCACTCTTCCATCTACGGCTGCTCTGGAATGGAGAGACAAAACAAAAGCCATGCGCAGGGCGAGGATGCTTCTGAGATAAGCACCCTAGGCTTTAAAGAGTCATAAAATAAAATACGAAAAAGCGGGAACTCCAGGCAAGGCGCACCTGCCGTACCACGCGCGCGCCTCCGTACTAAGCGCGAGGTTAAAGGTTGTTGATCGTACAACGCAGGCACGCAGTATGCACAACGTGAGGCAACGACGCATCCACACTAGCTGATTTACCACAAGACCAAACATTCGACCGAGCTGTGTCACCACGGGTGGGGTTTCAGCACTATGCATGGTGTGCAAATGTTTGAGAATAGGGGCGAAGGAAGAAAACACTAGAGGTGGGCGAGCCAACAAATTACCAGGAGTGTCCAGCCAGAGCAGAGCCAACAGTCTGGCTCGGCTATTTAACCAGTGCACGAATCGAGCCCTGGAAATGTTTACCATATAAATCATGCAACTAACATCATGTAAAATATGATAAAATCTCTTTAAATTTAAAAAAAGAGCATTTCTTTTACAAGAGGAAGCCTTGACATTAATATGTTGCGTTATATCACTCCACTGAGAAGTACTTATTTAAATTGATAGTTTTTAAACATGAACTTAGAACCATGCCTGCACCCGCTCCTTCCCTGGTGACAATGCCATTAGTGACGTAAGAGGCAAGTCTCAGTTGTCATGTGCATCCTGTATATGGCCCACCGTCTTATAGATAGAGCAACATTATAGTATCAGTCACAATACGTTTTTATATTCTGGACGCACGTATTCGAAGGTGCTTTCGCATGCGAGAACGAAGAAAGAGGAGGGTTGCGGAAATAAAATCTTTGTCTAAAATCATACAGTTTGGTTAAGCGGGGAAGCTGGGATTAACCACAGGTTTTCTGGTTTCACTTTGTATAAATCAGCTGCTAAATGGCTGTCTATTTGTCTCTCTGTTTTAACTCAAATGCTAATGCTTTGTTTTTAACTAGGTGTCCATGAGAGGAGACCGAGGGAGACAGGTAGAAGGCACATGAACGCTCGGATAGTTTTGGGCTCCAGGTTCCAAGAGGAGTTTGAGCTGACCCAGAGCCAAGTATCTGGCCGAGCCTGGCTCAATCTTTCAGTGGCCCGCCCACTTCCAGAAAACACAATCCAAAATTTTGTTTTATTTGATGCTAACTGCTATCCTTTTGTTGGCACTCTGTAGCTGGGGCATACCATATATCATACACATTATTGGGAATTCCAGAACACAACACAAGTATAGTATTTTTGGTCTGCCAATCTAGCAGATCCAACTTTTAATTTTCAAAGAATCCAACGTCTGTTGACACTAGGTCAGTATCAGATGAAAAGCACACAGCCGACACATGTTTTGTCAAAAAGTTGGCCCGTGACACACGTCGGGAGACCACGAAAGCCACTACGGGCATCGGCCCGACTTTAGCCCCTTATTACACACAGTCCTCATTTTACTTGTCGGGAAACGCTAACTTTATTTAGCACATACTGTGTTCCAGAGGTCGTTAGAAATTAAGACCTTTTCGCTCTGAACATATCTGTCCTTGGGGCTCCAAGGAATCATTTGTGGCATTTGCACATGAGGCGGAGTCAAATCACTTTTTACCTCACTTCAAAAGGCTTATGAGCCTTGAAAAAGACGTCTTTTCGACGAAACACATGTCGGCTGTGTGCTTTTCATCTGATACTGAGCTACGTGTCAACAGACGTTGGATTCTTTGAAAATTAAAAGTTGGATCTGGTAGATTGGCAGACAAAAAAAACTATACTTGTGTTGTGCTCTGGAATTCCCAATAATTTGTTAATATATGGAATCTCTGTGTTTTTTTCATATATCTATATACACTACTAAGGTGGCGTAGTGTCGGTCCATTGGAGCACACATTACCATTGTATTATATATACTTGCCATAGATTGTGAGTGGATGTGCAAGCAGTCTGTTACTACCACTACCATCTCTTTTCTTTGATATATCATACACAGTCGAGTTAGGTATATTGGCATCTGAGGTTGGGTAGCAATTCGGATGCGAGTTCAATAAATATCATTTTTGGCCTGTGCCTCAAGCACAGGTTCACGTGTGTGGAGGGAAAAAATAATTATATATATTTATCGCTTATCTAGCCTCCATTTAGCAAGGGCCCTGTAGGTGGATTTTAGTGACAATGTGACCAACATAATGACCTCATAATGGCGAGTGCCACTAGACTTTGAGTCCAGGGCTGGACTGGCACCGAACATAGGCTTGCGCCCCTAAATATAGGGGACCCCATTAGAGAATAAAATAGCTGGAAAAACAGATGACCTATATTTACAAATCGGGGCAGTTTTGAACTTGTGTAGACGCTGTACAGATGTTTTGTAAGATATGGGAGACTGCATGCATTTGCTTGCTGCAGCCAATGTTTGTGGTGACATCAGGGAAATCAACAGTAATAAAAAAGCGGCCCACCAGACGGTAAACAGGCCCACAATCAGCCAAAAACCCAGTGCACACCTTGAACTGTCAGGCCAGCCCTTCCAGCACTGCAAGGTTGCCCTGCCTTGTACTCTCCCAGCAGCGTTGAATGGATGGAGAAAACTGTGGTAACGAGTTGTGATGGGGAGCTTACATAAGAGACCGCACAGGGTAGTACTATGGTGAGTCAACATCCAAGCAAATGACAGGGGCCTCAAAATGATGAATGCTGTGTGATAAGAGGCTTCGGCAGTGTATTCATTATTCACAATCCTCGTTTCAGAGCCTTACCTTGACTAACACTTTCGCATACAACTTTTCCCAACTTAGGGCTTTGCAAATATTATTTCATTTTCCAAATGTTAATATAGCGTGATTAAGACCCACAAATGGGCGCTGGAGGTCTATATTAATAAGTACCATACAGTAAGCTAAAACAAGCATTGGAAAAGCAAACAGGGTCTCGCCTTTTTGACCTATTGTATGGGCCGTGGAACTGTACATATTCATAGAGATATATCAACTTTATATAGGACTTATGTGGCAAGCAGCTTTCTTAGTGAGCGGATCTCATTGGAGGAGTGACTAAAATATAGCTCATTAGCAACTTGTGGTCCATATCTAGACCTTGCCTCACCCTATCTATCCACCCTTAACACACCATGAGAATCGCACCACCAACCAACCCTCGAGAATCCTCGTGGTTGAGCAGGCTTGGCCTACTTTAAGTAAAATGTTCACACGTGTGCACTCAACAACAGCAGAGTATCATCATTTACTCCAACCTTCTTGCCCATTATAAGATGCCCACTCCTCATCGGTTGGGTAATTACAGTTTTTACACCCATATTGCCCCTGGTGTAAGTTGCAGGCTAATTAATGGCACCTTTTTCAGGTCCACATTATGAGCCTCTTTCAGCGCTAAGATTCTGATGTTTATCAGCATGAAAACAGCAGCACAGGCTGCAATTACCGGCTAACTATATGTTCATCAGTCAGTAGAGACCCAGTAAAGCTGTTATTAGCAGGTATTCATCCACAACGCAGCCCTTTAGAGGACTTTCAAAATTGAGGCAAAAACCCCACACACCCCATTTTTGTCAAAAAATAAAAAAGATGTGTTCGTGCAGTGCTGGTGTTCAATTTTATGCCAGAAAACTGGTAGAAAACAACATCACTTCCCATATTAAATGTGCACCCAGTGTCATGATGTGATCAACATCAACTGATAAATTTAATGTGCCGAGTAGGATACTGTATATACTAAAATGAACTATTAACCTCTGCGTTTGCAATGGCTCGACATACAGACAAAATTATAAGCTCCAATTTGTCTTGTCATCAATTAAATTGTGAGTTTAAGGCCACAGACACTTTCAGTGCAGCTTTTTTTGTGCCCGAAAGAGCTTCTCCCATTTGTTAGTTTAAACTACACTTCCAGTCTGCTTAATCTATGACGGACAAGCCCTATTGTCCAACAAATCCCCTTCTCTACGGTCCAACAAAGGGCAAAGCGGCTGTGTAGGCCAGAGAGGCTAACCACAATGCAATGGGCTTCCTGCTCCCAGATCCCTGGAATTCATGAGCAGGCAGATTGGTGCATCCTCCTCTGGGTGCGGATTAAGCAGGGCGCTTTGTGTGGGTGCATCTGAGGTCTGGAGGAAGATTCCACCTGTCACAGGCTGTGTTCAATGGACCTTGACGGCGCGCGGGAGGACGTCGTCCTGCAGAAGATCACAAACACCAGTTGTGATAACCGCTGATCTGGACACAATGGCTCATTCCTGGTGTCCGGCATCCAGGTCTGTGAAAGCCTAAATCAGAGGCCACTAGTGGGTCTTGTTGTGGAAGCTGCAGATGCGGTAGAAATTCTCTGCTCATAGATCCAGATGCAAAAGAAGATTCTGAATAACTGTTGAGGACTTCAAAGATTGTCAAGAAGTCAGAGTCAGAATTAGGGCGCAGAGACACCATATTAAGGAGGACACGTTGCACAATGTGGTTCAGTTTGAGTGTCAAGAACAGGAGCAAGATCGAGAGACGCCACAAAAAACAGTCTGGGTTAACAACGGACATGGACATGACAGCTTCAATCCTGTAGTGCCGTGCCCAGGTCTAAAAAACACCCAAAGGGGAGACACTGATTGCACTTTTTCAGTAAGCCACAGATTCCAAAGGCACTTTACATTTGTAGACACAACTTTAAAAGGAGACTGCGAATAAGTGTTGAGAAATGCAAAGACTGTCAACTAGGTTGAGTGTCAAGAACTGGAGTTGGGTGAAACAGAAGATTATGAATAATAATTGTTGAGAAATTCAAAGATTCTCAATACGTGTGCGTGCCAAGAACTGGGTAAAGAGATAACACATTAAGGAGGACACCTGTTGCACAATGTGTTTCAGGAGAAATTAATCTTGTCCAGTCAACCTGAGGATTGTAAGATTTGAGCAGGTTTTATTTGAGAGGGACATTTAAGAGATTTAATTTGCAGTTTATCCTGGAGACTATGGAGCATTAGGTGCAAGGTGAAATGTTCATCCAATAATTAGCCAATTGCCTAGTTTTGCTCCAAAGCACTACAGTGTGACTACAAAAACGTATACGTTTTTGTATAAGTAGTTATCTGCAGCTACTTCCTTGCGCTTAAGTGCATATAAATTCTGTCACTATTATGAATTAGTTACAGCAAAAACATTATATGTAAAACATGTTTTTAATTAATACTTGGTTCTTGTGCTTGAGGGAGACATAGAGATTCCTTACATGATCAGAAAATTACACAACATTTTGACAAAGAACATATTAACTACTCGAAAAGTAATTTATTGTTGTAATTTCATCAATCCAGAATTCTAATTCCATGAAAGTGGATACACATTTTTATAGCTCGATTCTAATTTCATGAAAGTATATAAATCTTTTTACAGACAACATGTGTGGCTTACTAATTGTTATGTAGTCTTGAGTTCATGAGTAATCATTTAACGGAAAAATTCCAATTGATACAAAAACAGTTTCATATCCTGTCCGGATTACTTTTCAGGCAGTGATATGCTCAAAGGCAGGTAGGTGGCTTCTATTTCAATGAACGCGGTGCAGTGTACATCACGGATAAACTGCTATATTAAATTTAGACGCTTTGAATTCTAGATTGATGAAAGACTTTTTGAGTAATTTACACAATGTCACAAAATTGTGACAGATAATCTGTTTGTTAATCACATAATGGATCCCTGACGCCCCTGCAAACACAAGAACCAAGTATTCTCTTAATGGGCCTATTGGGGTGAATAGTGCCCACCACAGGGTCGGCCTGAATTGCGCTTGGTAGTTTCTTTTTGCACATCATCAATTGATATTATGTTTTTTTCATTATTTTACTTTAAACTGCTGTGTATATACATTAATTGTTTAAGTGGAAAAAAATCAAGATTTAGATTGAAAGATATCACATATTGGCCTTCACTAGGGTGTCCCTGGATCTAGGTGTGAGGACTGGCCGCAAACTGAGATATGGGGCCCTTCCATGTTTCTGAATCTGAATCGGTGAATCACACGTTCTTTCCTCTGGAATGGGGAATAAAAGAAGAACCTGAGAATACTGGGTCCGAATCCGTTTTTGTTCTCCCTTGAAGTAGATGGTAAATGTATTCAGAGGCTTCTTCGGAAGGTGGCGGAGAAGCAAAGAGGGCAGATTAGGTGAGATCTAGGCACACAAGCCTGGCCACAGTCTCCAGGTCCAGAATTATCCTGTCCAAAACTTGCAGACCTAGTGATTCTGGGCCCAGAGACACCAGGAAAGTTAGAATGGTGTGGATGGTGGTGGGGGGTGGTCACTCGCAATAGGGGCCTTAAAGGGAAAACCCTTCAGCTCTTCACTAGGTACAGTCTGCCAGCCCTCAAAGTACAAAAGTAAAAGGAAGCCCAAAACCATACTCTGGGCACAAGGAGAGGGATCATCTTTGCAAAAATTTTGATTTATAGCATGTAGGCCCTGATGTAAAGTGGGGTCTTGATGCAGATCGTGAAACAAGGAAACTTCTGGTGAGTCAAACAACTGCACTGCTGAGTAATGTGGTTAAGTGGGTGGCTGCGAGACAATAACACCTACGGTCTAGAGCCAGCTTGACCAAACTATGGGACTTTTGGCAAATCCTGTCTACCTGTGCCTCAGTTGCTACATGAGAAAACTCAAACTTGCGAAGCTCCCGATTCATCTGAATAAAAATGAGAAACTCACATGCTAAGCAGGTGGGTATAGTGGCATGTAACATATATACAAGCGCATGTAAGAAAGGAAGAGTCAATATTTTAAAGCTAAAGTTATCACGGCTGGAGAGTGGCTAAGTGGTGTATGTAGAACAGCAGAGGAATGCAGCAAAACAAGACACGCTAAAAAACGAATAATTCCAATCCATGCAGCAAACAAGGACTCTGGATGGAAGGAACGTAACCTTGGGTGCATCAAGTCGTCAGGCTGGACTGATTATTAAAAAGCAGCTAATAGAGTTCCGGTCACTAGCACCACTGGCACTGTTCTATCAGTCTCTAGGCAGATGCAGAGCACTGCTAGAGGGATCATGTTATAATACACGATTGCTGGCACCTATAGACATGGCCACCACAATGCTTGAAGCGTTAGACTGGCCATACTGGAAAGGACAGTGATTTTTATTTTTTTTAACTTGTGGATTAGAGCAGAGACTCTTAACCTTCTGGCTTCTGCGGACCCCCACTCAAACATTACTGGAATCCGGGGACCTCCCACTGAATCATTATTAGAATCTAGTGACCACCACTGAGTCAAATAAGGAAACCAGCATTCATCAAATAAATACACAATGATGAAATTAAATTAATTAAATACAATTAAAAAACAAATATACCATAATCTAAATTTTAATGGGAAGGTTTGAGATTTTTAAAATGTAATTTAGGCCGCTTATTGTCCGAGTATATTCTGTATGATGCACTTGCACTTCTCCCACAAATCAATCTGCGGATACCATCATTATTTTTAGCCTACAATTTGAAATACCTTCCCATTTACATAATGTTTTAAATGTTTAATTTGTACATTTGCATTTTTACTTCTATAACCTTAATAATCTGTTAATAGTGTTTCATTTTTAAATAGTCGTGGACCCCTGAGTTGGCACTGCAGGCCCCCAAGGGTCCCTGGATCACCGGTTAAGAACCAATGGTTTAGAGGATTGAAGACAATATACAACAGTATTATGTATAATAATTTTAACAAGGAAACGTAACTGTGTTTCCTTACTATAATCTATACTTTTTTTATATGTAAATATAATGTTGCTATTGAATGTTGCTTTACTCTATACTGACTTTTTTGTAACTCTCACTCTGAAAATGGGTTCTGCGTGGAGTATTTGGACTGAAAAGGCTTGCATGTACGGTAGGAAAGCAGAATGCTTCCTCTTAAACTGTGAAAACTAAAGGGGCAAGTAGTTAGAAAACCAACCATGCATGCACCTAAAGTGTGTAAACTGAAAAGTGTGTGACAAGTGAAACCTGCATGGACTTAAAGGGCGAGAACTGGAAGGGAACGGATATAGAGCATGCCAACAAAAATGGGGTGCATTTGAAGAGTGAACACTAAACAGGCATGCACTTATGATGTGACGAGCAAAAAGAAGTGCATTTAGGGCGTGACAACCAAAAGGTCATGCACTTCGGATGTGACAATTAAAAAGGCATGCACTTCGGGTGTGACAACTGAAAGAGCATGCACTTAGGGTGTGAAGGCTGAAAAGGCATGGACATGGTGTGTGACAAGTTAAAAGGCATTGATTCACTTCGATGTGAAAACAGAAAAGGCATGCACTTGGCGACAAGTGAAAAAGCATGAACTTAGGGTGTGACAAGTTAAAAGGCACATGCTTAGGGTGTTACACCTGGAAAGGAATGAACTTGAAGTATGAATGCCTGGGCAAAAAGAATGAAAAGGTATATCCATACAGTGAGACAGGTGAAAAGGAATCAACTATGATAAGTGGAAAAGCACGCACTGAGGACATGCCCTTAAGGTGTGACTAGTGAAAAGACAAGCATTTAGGAACTGAGGAGTGGAAAGGCATGCACGCAAGGTGTGACAGGTGAAAATGCATGTACATGCATGTAGCGTGTGACACGTGCAAAGGTGTGTACTAAAACTGTGAAAACTGAAAAGGCCTGCACGTAGGGCGTGACAACTGAAAAGGCCTGCACGTAGGGCGTGACAACTGAAAAGGCATGTGCGTAGGGTGTGACACGTGAAAAGGCATGTACGTAGGGTGTGACACGTGCAAAGGGGTGTACTAAGACTGTGACAACTGAAAAGGCCTGCACGTAGGGTGTGAGAACTGAAAAAGCATGTGCGTAGGGTGTGACACGTGAAAAGGCATGTGTGTAGGGTGTGACAACTGAAAAAGCATTTGTGTAGGGTGTAACAACTGAAAAGGCATCTGCGTAGTGTGTGACACGTGAAAGGTGTGTACTAAGACTGTGACAACTGAAAAGCATGTGCGTAGGGTGTGACACGTGAAAAGGCATGTGTGTAGGGTGTGACAACTGAAAAAGCATGTGTGTAGGGTGTGACAACTGAAAATGCATGTACGTAGTGTGTGACACTTACAAAGGTGTGTACTAAGACTGTGACAACTGAAATGGCCTGCACGGGGCGTGGCTTGCAAGCATGGCCGCGTAGACGTGTTTCTAGAGAGCTCCGGCCGGCGGCTCCTGTACATGCCGAAATCCTGCGAAATCCTGGCTTTGCTGAGCCATTAAGGGGTGGTTGCATCCGCTGGAGGACCTTCGGCAATACCTAAGAGGAGTTTTGAGCCCCGAGACGCGGATCCTGGACCGAACAATCAGGCCGAGTGAAATCGCGGCCGCCATGTTGTGCGGGCTCCGACGCTGAGACTGGACAGTCGCATCTGCGTGCTTCCGACATTGGGAAAACAGAGGAATTCTACCCTCGACTCCACGCTGGCAGGCGACCTCGGACGTGCGAGGCGGCTCGAGCGCTGCCTCTGGCCGGTTGCTGACGGCTGATCGGACCGCGGGGCCCTCTGCTGCGCAGTGGCCCAGGGTCCCGATTGAGGAAGGTGGGTGGCTGAGACGCGGCTGGGCGGCCTGTCAGGAGCGGCGAATTTACTGTCATATAAGGCCCCTGTGGTGGAGGGCGCCTTGCTTTGAGCCTAGACCGGGGGGCTTGACTGTACTTTACCAGTTGGAGCTGATTTCTCTAGTGTGCACCCCCTACGGTCTTAGGTACTCATCCTGGACTTTTGTGACAGCGCTGGAAAGAGGTCAATGCTTCGTGGCGACAGAGAGCCATAGCTGCCAGGCGGTTAGGCACAATGGGCAAGGATAAACCACCAAAGTCCCAAGCCAACAAAATTCTGAATTATGCCCACCCTATCCCCCAAGGCCAGGAAGATTGCAGTGCTGGCAGGGTACTGGAGAAAGAGGCACCGGAGGGGGCAGAGGAGGAGTCTCCGACCCTCATGGACGTGATTCGGGCGGTACAGGCGACGAGAGACGACATGATCCGAAAAATCGACGCAGTAGCCATTGACGTCAATCTGCTGCGGTGTGACTTGCGGAAGGTCTCGGACCGAGTGTCGGTCACAGAACAGGACTCTGAGACCCTGAAGAGTGAGGTTAAGAATCTCTGCGCCACGGTGGTGGAGCTTAAGCGGCAGGTGATTAAACTCAATGACCGAGCCGAGGACGCCGAAGGCCGCTCACGAAGAGGAAACCTGAGATTTGTGGGATTTCCGGAGAGGGCGGAAGGGGATGCCACGGATCTCTTTCTGGAGCACTGGATTACCCACGAAATGGCGCCTACGCAGCTGTCGAAATTCTTCAGCGTGGAACGGGCACATCGAGCGCTTGTGGCCCCCCCGAGACCTGGGGCCCCTCCTCGAGCCATTATAGCTAAATTGTTTAACTATAGAGACAGAGATCTCCTGCTTCAACTTTCCCGTGGCGGACGGCGTTTGTTCTTTGAGGGTCACTCCATCGCGATTTATCCTGACTACACACAAAGGGTTCAAGAGCGGAGGAAGACCTTCATTTCCGTCAAGCGACGACTTAGAGATCTGAATTTAAAGTACAGTCTCATGTTCCCGGCGAAGCTGCGTGTGGAAAGTGAGGGCCGGGTTCTGTTCTTTTTCTCGGCGGAGGAGGCGAGAGACTGGTTGGACACTAAAGCTCCAGAAGGAAGACGACTGGTCTCCTCCACGGGAACCGTAGACTCGAACAACCCGAGATCGCCTGTGAGGAGTCGACGACAGCTTCAAAAGCAGAAGCCCAAAGGGAGAACAATGAGTCTGGGCCGGATCACTGTACAGCGGGATGGCACCCTGCAGGCCACAGATACGGAGATCGTTCCGGACTCTGTGGAGGCGACTCCAGAACTGATACCAGGCACGAGCGGCTCCGGTGGAGGGAGAGAATGATCTCCTTGAATTGCAACGTATTTGATGTTTTGTTGAGCTAAATTAGTGGGAGCCTGAACTGAGCTGAGGCATATGAGCAGGACCCGTTCTCTTTTGGGGAGGGAGTGATCGGACTGTGGCATAGTGAGAATACAGGGCCTTGGTCCCAAGATTGTTGTACCATGGGGGTTCGCCCTCCTCTTCCCCGATCTGGGGATATTTCCTCTGGTCGGGACAGTCTGCGGGTCGAGGGTCTGGCCAGCTGTTTAAGATATAATGGATAGGGGCTGCCGGTGGAGCAGCAGCGCCACCAACAGAGACTCGGTTCGCCGGGGAAGCTTGAGAGCAATCTCGCACCCCGGGGTAACCAACTCTCTTGCACAGCATTATCTGTTTTGGGTAAAGGGGGGGAGGGAGGTCTAAGGGCGGTACGTATGATGGTTTATATGGAAATGTATTTGCTTATTCACATGGCTGCCTGGGGGTGGGGGGATGGGTTCTTCAAGTTCTTGTTTTTCTACGTTTGATTTGTTGTTTGGGGATACACAGGGTCACACAGAACTAGGCCACATTACACCGAGGCGGGTTGAGGGGGGGATGAAACCCGGGGCGGGCAGCGTAGTGCGCCCCGACCACACTATCGCTCTGCCTTGATGACACAAATATTGAAGTTCCTTAGTTGGAATGTCCGGGGGCTGATGAATATAGTCAAGCGACGTAGAGTGCATGCTTTCCTCAAGCGATATGGAGTTGCAGTTGCTGGCCTCCAGGAGACGCACATATGGGGAGACACCATTAAAAGCCTACGCAAGCGATGGAGAGGGCAGATATATGCCACATCATACTCTGGCTTTGCGCGTGGGGCGCTGGTCTGGTTGGCACCGGGGGTCCCGTTCCAGCATCTCCATCATGTATTAGATCCCGAAGGGCGTTATGGTATATTGTTTGGGAGGTGGAAAGGTAAAGAACTCTGTATTATAAATGTGTATGCACCTAACATAGACTGCCCCGATTTTTACCTGGAGGTGCTGAAGGCCGCGACACCATTCATGGGGGCAGAGATACTTCTAATGGGTGACTTTAACTGTGTACTTGATGGGTCCTTGGATAGGGAGCCTCCCAGAAACAATACCAAACCCCGGATGGTGGACTCCCTTCGGGGCGCACTCCAGGGTTTGCAGCTCCGTGACATATGGAGACTACGCAACCCTGGTAGACGAGAGTTCTCTTGTTTTACTCCAGCAGCTAACACCTTCTCAAGGATTGATAATTGCTATCTCACGGCCGGCCTGATAGCCACGACAACGGCTGTAGCCTACTTGCCGCGATATCTGTCAGATCACGCGCCCTTACTGTTGACCCCGATATCCGGGCCGGGCATACCACCTATTCCTATGTGGCGCCTATGGGCTGAGGCCCTGTTGGATCCCCCCTTTGTACGAGCGGTGAGAGAGGCTCTCCAATATTATTTTGAGGAGAATTGATATGAGGTCTACGGAATGCGAGGCCATGAAGGTTGTTATTAGAGGGGTCTGTATAAAGACGGCCTATGGAGTACATAGGCAACTCGTAGCGGACATAGACTCTTTAGAGAAGCGTCTGAAGACCTTAGAGGATACGCTACATCAAACCCCGGAGAATAGAGAGGAGTGGGGGAGGGTTCAAGGAGAGCTGCTCGACGCCTGGTCCCGCCTAGAGAAGTACAGATACACCACGTATAGGCAGAGATTACACGCGAAGGGAGACAGGTCCGGAGCACTACTAGCTCGACTAATTAGGACAGAGACGGACCATGCTCCGGTTATACAGCTTCGGGACAGTAACGGAGTATTGCTACATACGCAGGAGGCGATTATCCAAACATTCGCGACACATCTGACGCGCACTTGTTCGTCAGTACTCCGGGATGAACCTCTTACATTCCAAGACTTTTTTGCAGATATAAAGTTCCCCACACTTAGTGAGGACGAGGCGGAGGCCCTGGGGGCGCCCCCTACTAAGGAGGAGCTGCTGGCGCAGATCCGACACCTGAAAAATGGGAAATGTCCTGGGAGCGACGGTCTTCCGGCTGAGTTCTATAAGACCTTTGCCGTTGAGCTGGGGGATCGCCTTCTTGAAGTGTACACAGAGGCCCTAGAGAGGGGGACCCTTCCTAAAACTATGATGGAGGCGCTGGTCTCCATGATCCTTAAACCAGATAGGGATTCCCACTCCCCGGGCTCATACAGGCCTATATCCCTCTTAAATATTGACGTGAAGGTGCTGAGCGGTGTGCTAGCAGCCAGAATTTTGCCATATATGACCCGGCTGGTGCATCCCGATCAGTCTGGGTTCATTCCCACTCGCAATACCACTCACAACTTACGTAGACTTGCACACCTATGGCATGCGCCGGATCTAGAGCGATTGGACTGGGTGTTGTGCCATTTGGATGTTAGGCAGGCTTTTGACACAGTTGAGTGGGAGTATATGTGGCGGGTTCTCACCCGGATGAGATTGGGAGATGACTATATACGATGGTTAAGGCTGCTGTCTTGTAACCCCACAGCCCGGATCCGCCTCCGAAACCAGGTGTCGGATGCGCTGGAGCTCCAGTGGGGTACACGACAGGGCTGCCCCCTGTCGCCGCTCCTTTTCGCTTTGGTAAAGGAGCCGCTGGCGATTGTCCTTAGACGGCGAATGGAGGGCTGGGGTATCCGACTAGGCGTGTCAGTGCATGTTGTTTCTATGTATGCTGACGACACAATGGTATATCTTAGACACCCTGAAACAGCGGTCCCGGAGCTTCTTCTGGAACTTACCAGTTTCGGTATGATATCTGGACTCTGTCTTAACCCGGAATAGTCTAAACTATTCCCCAGGGGATCCCTACGAGACGTGGACCTAGATGCTCTGCCGACGGTGGGAATGAGCTGGGTCACTGACTCGGTCCTCTACCTTGGGGTCCAGCTGGTACACACACAGGAAGCATACCATCACCGCAACGTGGGAAGATGCATAAAGGGGATACAAACCTCCATTAGGTTCTGGCGAGACCTTCCACTGTCACTGATGGGACGGATTGCAATGATTAAAATGGTGGTTCTCCCGAGATGCCTATATACCCTGCAGAACTCTCTCTCTCATATCCCATGGGTGTATTTTAAACGATTGGATCGTCTGCTGGTCGACCTCTTATGGGGATCCAAACGGAAAAAAGTGAAGTTACACACTCTACAGAGAACATGGGAGCAGGGTGGGCTGGAGATACCCAGATTTACGCACTATTATATGGCGACACAACTACAGCACGCGACACACTGGCTAGACGAAAGCGACAACTGGGAGAAGCGTCTGCTGGAGGGTACATATGGGGAGATCCCTCTCCCGGACCTCCTTATGATGGGATCACAAGCCCCGGCGCACCTCCCTTACATTATTAGACAGGTGGCCACTATATGGGAATACGCAGTAAAAACAGTAATGAAAAGAGCGCCATACGCCCCAGAGGCCCCACTTTGGGCAGTGGTACTGTTTAAAAACATAAGCCGCAACATGTCCACCGCTCGGTGGACGGCGGGAGGCTGTGCCGCTATGGGGGACTTGTATTTGGATCGACATTTCCTCACCAGAGAAGAGGCCGTGCAGGCGTTTGATCTCGGTCGAGGTCAATACCTCCAGTATGCCAAGATCTCGGCGACTGCGAGGGAGATATGGCCATCATTCCCCGAGGAGCCACCCATAGCTACCACTCTTAGGACCCCCGTCACGATGGCTGGAGCCCGCAGATTGGTGTCACATATATACAAGGCGTTGAGGGAGGACCTAGCTGTGGACCCATTGCCAGTGCAGGGCCGGTGGGACGACCTACTTGAAGAGCCCCTGACAGAGGCAGAATGGGGAAGGGTACACGCCGAGGTTAAACTGATCAGCTCGAATGTAAGATTTAGGATTACTCAATATAATATAGTGCATCAATTATATCTAACCCCACACACATTACATAAAATCTACCCGGATAGGCCCTCACACTGCCCCAGGTGTGGCTCAGCTGACGCTAAGTTCCTACATATGACTTGGGACTGCCCAAGGGTGACCCCATTCTGGGAGGCGGTTTTGGTCCACTTGAAACATGTCACGGGGTGGTCGATTCAGCACTCCGGCCACCAGGTGCTCTTGGGACTTATACCAAGGCCCAAGGGCAAAAAGCTTACGAGGCGATTCTTGCAGCTGGGGTTCGTGTTGGCCAAGAGACGGATAGCAATCAGCTGGATGAGTGCGCAGCCCCCTACAATGCAAAATTGGACTAAAGCTCTGGTGGAGTGGGCTACAGCGGAGTTGATTCGCATAAGACGAGTCCGGATGGACGAGCAATTAGAAGATGATGCAAGAGCATGGCAGGGTATGATAACACAGGTCCCGCTAGAGGAAGAGGAAGTGAGTTCCCTCTCACAGGTCACGGGTGGGACACAGATTGTCCGACAGGACCTGGACGACCGAGATACTGTATAGATTGCCGCGGGCCGGTGGGCCCGAGGGTAGGCTATAGGAACGGGAACCAAAATTAATTCTGAGGCATATGTTTAAAGGGTGGCGTGTACCCAGGTGACCCAAGGGGAGGGGAGGGGGAGGGGTTGTTCACAGTTTAATTAGTTTGATAAGTTTTTAGATACTGTTTCTCCATATTCCAATGTAGCAGGAAATGTGCAGCACAGGATGTACGCTCACCTGCGATCCTTAATTGTACGAATTACAATGTTGTGTTTTCCTAGTTTTTTTTTCTTCTGTTTTATGCCTGACAGGCTTGCCTGTGGCTGGATTGTAACTATACCTGCTACGTACTATGATGGTTTGTGGATGAAAATTCAATAAAATAATATTTATTTATTTTTAAAACCTGAAATGGCCTGCACGTAGGGTTTGACACGTGAAAAGGCATGTGCGTTGTGTGTGACACGTGAAAAGGCATGTGCATAGGGTGTGACACGTAAAAAGCTGTGCACTGTGACCACTGAAAAGCCATGCACTTGGGGTGTAACAAGTTAAAAGCAATGCGCCCAGAGTGTGAAGAATGAAAAGGAATGCACTTAGGGCTAAAACAACTGGAGAGACAGGCGCGTAGGGTGTAACAAGCTAAACAAATGCCCTTGGGGTGTAGAGACTGAAAAGAATTACTCTTAGGATGTGACAAATGATAAACATTCACCTTGGGAGTGATAAGTGAAAAGGCGTACACTTAGGGAGTGGCAAGTGAAAAGGCATGCACTTAGGGTGTGAAAACTGAAAAGACAAGCCCTTACTTAGGGAGTGACAAACGAAAAGGCATGCATGTAGGGTGTGACAATAGAAAAAGCATGCGCTTAGGGTGACAAGTGAAAAGGCATGCACTGAGGGTGACTAGGCTTGCACTTTGGATGCGAGAAGGCGTGCAGTTAGGGTGCGCTGGTGAAAAAGCAGGCATTTAAAACGTGAAAACTGAAAAGGCGTGCACTCAAACAGAAATGAATTGAAGCAGTATGGAATGTGAGATCTTGAAGACCAAAGAGGAGAGGGATTTATTCCACTGGATTATCTGAAAGTGCCACAAGAAGAGATAAAGCAGTGTAAAAGCCAGAGGAATGCTAATATAAAGGGGATAATGAGGCTTGTTTTATTGCTGTGCTTACTTACTATTGGCGAGGCCCCATCTGGAGTGTTGAGAGCCAAAGGAGATAAGATGCGAAACGATCAATTAAATGTTCATACAGCACGGGAGGGATTATATAAAATCCCACGAGGAAGAGTAATATCTGAGGGTGTATCACTATCCCCAGAATCAATTCACGGTGAAGAAATGGCTATTCACATTCTCACAGGCATCTGCTCCTTGCCCGAGATCCAAGCAACAGCTCAGTGTACTATCAGCTTCTCTGCAATGTGACTTCCAGCAGCTGTGATAGCAAAAGGCAATCACCTACCAAATACAATATCTTTCTATAAAGCGCTTCATCAGTGCTCCAGATGTTTATAGGGACTGTAAACAACAGGAGTCACTAATACCCGCCTTAAAGGCACTCTAAGATGTTCGACTGAGCACCTCCATAAGCAGCTTCTAAATATTTGGGGCCATATTTATGATACACTTTACGCCGCCTTGGTGTACGGGTGCCTGCGTTGGCGCTAGGCTGCCAAAACGGCGTCAGCACAAGTGAAAAGGCCAAGAATGCACAGTAGTGGATAAATACTGCACATTCCTGCCCTTTCCTTGTGATGCAGGGCAGCGGAGTAAGGTGACTTGCTGCGCAGCCCAGCGCCACTAAGGTCATAAATGTGGCCCTTGGTGTGTACGAGTCCGACCTTATGACCTGATGTACCAGAGGTAATAGCTGCTTCCAGCCAGTGTACTTAATGTGTATTGCTCAATGGATGGGATCATTCGTTTCTTAGTTTGAGCCTTGTTTTGTTGAGATCTCTTGTTCCATATGGATCTCTCACTCGCAATCCAAATGTGAGTCACAACACCTTCAAAATGCTCTCTTCCCAGTTCCTAAACTTTCATGTAGGTATTTTGTGAGCCACTATACTGACCTGCTTAGTATGTGAATGTCTTTTTTTTAATACTGCATTAATACTGGGCTTCACCAGATTCAGTTCTGACCTGGCAGGTGAGGCAGAGGAAGATGATGTCATCTGCCACAGCGCACACAAGATGGCCTAACAGCAGTACTGTGACTAGAACCCTTGTGTTGTTGTTTCACAGCTGGCTACTGAGGCACTGGGCCGCATTATGCAATAGTGGACCAGTTCAATCACATGTAGTGACTCTCAAACAAGGTTCTTCGGTCTCTGCTCCACTCTTCAACAGTAACTAACAAACATGGCCAAACGCCATGAACACATACGCCGCTGAATCAAAAAAAGCTCCCTCGCCTTGATCAGACCCGGGAGGTGGGTTTACTCCGAACACCTACCCATTAGACTAGCCTACTATTCTTGGATCACCTCTGTCTGTCAAAAAGTCAAAAACCTTACAGCCACCCTCATCATGATTCTCACCTTCGCCACCAGTTAAACGAAGTAGTAAAAGTCATTAACTTTCAAATTTACAGACTAAGGAAATCCTTCTTTCCATTGCAAACCCAAGACAGGGCTGAGCTAACCTCGACTTTGTAAATTGTGTGCCTTGAGTGTTGAAATATCATACACTGATCTCCTGAACAAACAAACAGAGAGGCTTCAGAGAGTACACATTCAAGCCGCTCGACTCTGGGTCAACTTCAGGAGACAAGACCATGTGACGACGCCATTGCCTCATTATGAATTTATATTTAAAATTCTATGCTAAGCCTACTGGGGTGAAGGTCAGGCGTACTTACAAAAACCGTCCCCATGCAGAGATCTTAGATTATCCTACTCTACGTTTATACAACAAAAGCTCCTGAAACATGGAGGAAGAGCTCAGGGAGGTCATGGGACCCAACATTTTGAAACAATCTGACTCCAGACCCAGGAGACAACTCAACCTTTTATGTTTTAGGAAGCGCCTGAAAACTGTACTGTTCAGGAGGGCTTTCAAGTTTCAACTAAGCATGCGCATGAGAGATAATATCTGAAAAATACTAGATGGGGTCGCTCGCACCCTGTTGGCACTAATGGCGGGGCTCAAGAGGCCCAGCCCTTGCTATGAGTGGGCTGGGCCTCTGAATGGTGCCTGCTGCTCAGCATCACAGTTGAAAGGGGCGCCTGGCCCCTCTGGTTACTCAGCGGGTATGATCATCTCATCGGCATCTCGATGTACGAGTTCTTTCCATTTTGCTCAGAACATTCAAAGGAGTTCCTATCTCTTATCTGGCTGCGGTCCTGGATATGAAGGTGCCAGGCTTTGTGCGAGTCCAAGGCCTTTACGCTCTGAGGAGGGCGCGTTCACGTGCGGTGGAGCGCGCGGCTGCGTCACCACGTCAAAGCCTGCGGCACCTCCAGTCGGGCCCCAGAGCAGCGAGTAAGGCTTCATTCAGCACTGTGGGTACATTGTCGTGCAGGAATTGTGGCCGCTTGCTGGCACAGGTGTTTGTCATAGTGTCTTGGCGGTAGTCTGGAGAGTGACAGACTTTTCTGCCTTCGAACCCCCCCCCCTCCTCAGGTGCAGGAGGCACCATGCGAAAGCAGCTGTGGACAAACCATGACATGAGGCAGCGATTACTTTATGAAAAACAAGAAGTAACGAACAAATACATATGTGCGGGAAATTCCTGCCGTTGATGCCAAACACCAAACCTGTCTAGTTTTGATGCCACCTCTTGCGTCTTCCTTCAGCAGCCTACGCTTCCAGCCTTCCTTGTCTAGCTCAGCAGACTCTTTTTCATCCTTTCTTTTTGGGTCTGGTCTACAGATGTTTTCCAAGAAATGAATAATAAACACACACACACACACAGATATGTTATGTTATGTTATGGGGTATTTGTTAAGCGCACGGCTACTCCGAGGAGTGTCCCGGCGCTGTCCTGACCCCAGAACAGAGCAATTAAAAGACCAGACAGCTAGAGCAGAGAGTCTACTCTACTGTTGGAAAAGCCAGGTCTTTAAGTTTCGCCTAAAGCTGAGGAGATCACATTCTTGCCTAAGGGAGAGTGGGAGACTGTTCCATAATTTTGCAGCTACGACTTGAAAGGAGCGTCCACCTTTGCGAGATCGGCAGAACTTAGGCACAGTTATCAATAGCTGGGTCGATGACCGCAATGTTCTGGACGGTTTGTAGGGCTGAATTTTATTCCTGATGTACGGGGCCCCGATGCCATTTAGGGCCTTAAAAGTCAACACCAGGGATTTGAAACTGACCCTTTTTTTCACTGGTAACCAATGCAGGGATCTGAGGTGGGGAGACATGTGTGACCTGGGTCCTACCATAAGCACGGCCCTAGCTGCCGCATTTTGAACTACCTGAAGACGATTAAGTAAGTAGCCCGGAAGGCCCAGATACAACACATTAACGTAGTCCAGCCTGCACATAATCAATGCCTGGACCACTGTTTTCCTATGAGGAATAGGCAGTAGGGGGAGAAAATTCCGCATCATTTTTAAGAGTCCGAAACAGGTGCCGGCAACCGATTGAACCTGGGACTTCATAGTCATGTCAGAATCTAATTTCACTCCTAGATTTTTCGCGATGGAGACTGGGTTATCGGGGGGGGATAAAGTTTTTGGCCACCATTGACGCCAGTCATCATCAGGAGTGTGTCCAAAAAAATAATTTCCGACTTATCAGAGTTGCAGAGTAGTTGGTTTTGCCTAAACCAATCAAACACCTTGGTTAGGCATACATTGACTACATTGCCATTCAGCACCTCATCCTTCTCACAAATAAACAGCAATTGCGTATCATCTGCGTACGATATAATTTTTGCTCCGTATTGTTCAGCTAAAGGAGCAAGTGAGGCCATATATATATTGAACAGCGTAGGGCTTAAAACAGAACCCTGTGGAACTCCTACATTTAGTGGGGGGATGAGGGCTGAGAAGGAAGGAGCCCAGACTGTTTGCTGGCGGTTATCCAGAAAAGAGGCGAACCATCTGAACACCGCGCCCCCGCTCCCTCAATCTATGAAGGAGGCGATCATGTGGCACGGTGTCAAAGGCCGCCGAAAGATCTAGTAATATCAGCACAGCCTTTCCTCCTCTGTCAAGAGTGGTTTTTATCGTCTCTGAGATTTCCAATAGAGCAGTTTCAGTGCTGAAGTTAGCTCTGAAACCTGACTGGCTTGCATGGAGCACCTGGCTAACCTCAATAAAATCTGTGATGGTGACATTCACGTATTTCTCCAAAACCTTGGAGAAATAAGGTAAAAGCGATATGGGTCTATAATTGCTGACTACCAAGGGGTCCGCTAATGGTTTTTTTAAGAGCGGAAGAATTTTTCCATGCTTCCAATTTCCTGGCATCCTTCCTTCCGACAGGGATATGTAAAAAAAATGTAAAATGTAAATCCGTTTTTATTTAGCGCAGCTACTCACCCTTACGGGTCTCAAGCCACTGGGGGCCGGAGTGGAAATTAAGTGAGCTATTGCCCAGAGTCACATGGTGCTGAGCTGAGCTGCCACCGGAGCCGGGGATCGAACCGTGAACCCTGTGCTCCGAAGTCAGCTGCCCTGGCCGCTGCACCACACCTCTCCACAGGGATCGATTCAGTATCTGATTAACAGCTGGATTAATTACCTCGGCAATCGATGCCAACGGTTTTGCTGGACAGGTGTCCGAGGGGGATCCAGATTTCAAGGCCTTCATAATTTTAAGTGAAGTGGCCATGGGCATAGGAGAAAAGTCCAGTAGGGTATTCTCCGTAGTAAGACATACGGGGAGAGGCCTAACAATATCGCTCTCTCTGTCCAGGGGGGGGGCCACTAAATGAGTCCTGAATAGTTTTAATTTTCCTATAAAAATATTGTGCAATTTCATTTGTCCATTCATCGGTAGGGGCAAGGGAGCTTTTAGAAGCATTAGGTGAGGAGAAGTCCTTGACTATCCTGAACAATTCTTTAGCGCGATTTTCAGCTTGTTCTATTTTTATAGCCAAAAAACTTTTCTTTTCCACTCGGACTTTAACATAGTGGGCTTTCAAAGCCGCTTTATATGTAAGTTTCTGTATAGGATCAAAATTTCTTCTCCATAGACGTTCTAGATTTTTACATGCACTTTTACTTTTCCTTAAGGACTCAGTAAACCACGGTGCTGAAGTTCTGCCTTGTTTGGCTGCTCGTAATTTTATAGGGGCTAGTTGCATGGTCCACTCCTGAAGCCAGCCTTCCAAAGAAAGAACATCATGATCTAGGTTATTGTTAACTGGTATAGGATGATGGTCCAGTATATCGGCTAAAGCCTATGGGGTTATTCGATCGAAAGATCTAAAGCTTTTCGACCGAACTTTACAGTAAGACTGAGACTTAGCCTGAACCCTTCCTAACCTGAAGGTTAGCAAATAATGGTCCGACCAAATAATTGGCAAGGGCACAATTGGCTCTAGCTCAGTTGTTGAAAAAATGTGATCTAAAGTATGACCTTTTTCATGCGTTGGGAGCGACACGTATGGTGTCAAACTGAAAATACTCAATAATTCACAGAGTTTCATAGTCTCTGGATCAGTCGTTTGATCGAAATGAATATTAAAATCCCCCAGAATCAGACACTGGCTGTACTTAGAGACAATGGGCGTGATAGCATGGCCCAGGGATTCCAGAAACCTTCCTGCGGGTCCCGGAGGGCGATAAATTATCGCACACGCGATAGACTGGTGCGCCGAGATCGTCAGATGGAAACCGAGTCCCTCTGCCCCTTCTAGCTCTATCATAGGTATTGATTGGCAGGAGAGTGGGTTTTTATATATAAATCGCCACTCCCCCGCCTCTACCGCCAGGTCTGTCCTTCCTGAGTATCTTATATTCTGATGGGAGGGCGCAAGCAATGGTAGGGTTTGAGCCCTCGTTGAGCCATGTTTCTGTTGCAAACATGACATCTGGCTGTGTCTCTGTGAGGAGGTCGAATAGCTGGAGTTCATGTTTTTTTATAGATCTAGTGTTGAGGAGAATGGCTTTCAGCTTACTCCCGTCCCCCACAACCCCAGAGAGAGGAAAATCAATCGCCTGCCCTGTCTTGAGTAAATTACCCCCACTATCAGACTGTACGTGGGAGCTCCAATTACACTTCTTGCAAATAAGTGGTTCCAAATCTACTGATATAGGGCATTGGGAACAGCAACTAATGCCACTACCTAGCATCGGAAGTTTTTCTCTGCTATATACTTGTGTGGGTCTGTAAATGCTGGTGTTACCTGGTAAAGAATCAGCAGCATAGCCAACGCCGTTCGCCTCCGGGTCGCGGACGGGCGCAGACGGGCTTGCCTTAGGCGCGCCAGCGGCGCGTCCGCTGCGCGCTCGCGCAGCGTCTCTCTTTATGCGTTCCAGAATGAAACACTAGACCGCACCCCGATCAAGAAAATGGCTTCCGGGAGTGTCGAGTCAAAAAGAAATAATCAGGGTTTGAGACCCACCAGCCCCCTTAAGTTTTTCAATTTTTAAATTCCCCACACCACATAATAAAACAGTATTTAAAAAACAGAGCGATAAAATCAGCCAGTTCTCCAATTTAAAATCTGTCAAATGTGCAAAGCGCAATTTCAGTGCAAGAACACGGGCAGAGAGCAACAACTCTCTGTCCAGGGTCGAGGAACGCTCGCGCTGCGTCTCTCTTTATGCGTTCCAGAATGAAACCCTAGTCCGCACCCCGATCAAGAAAATGGCTTCCGGGAGTGTCGAGTCAAAAAGAAATAATCAGGGTTTGAGACCCACCAGCCCCCTTAAGTTTTTCAATTTTTAAATTCCCCACACCACATAATAAAACAGTATTTAAAAAACAGAGCGATAAAATCAGCCAGTTCTCCAATTTAAAATCTGTCAAATGTGCAAAGCGCAATTTCAGTGCAAGAACACGGGCAGAGAGCAACAACTACTCTGTCCAGGGTCGAGGAACGCTCGCGCAGCGTCTCTCTTTATGCGTTCCAGAATGAAACACTAGACCGCACCCCGATCAAGAAAATGGCTTCCGGGAGTGTCGAGTCAAAAAGAAATAATCAGGGTTTGAGACCCACCAGCCCCCTATATATATATATATATATATTCTTGTTTTTGCGCACTTGGCAAACTGGTGTTTTGTGCACGGCTGACAGCACAAGTTACAGCATGTGTTGCGCGTTCATGGTTTTATGTGTTTGAGCCAGAACTCAGTTTTTAACTGTAATTTTTCAGTGAATTTCATTGATACTTTTTAATGATGTACTTATTTTTCAACCTCAGGCTCTGGACAGAACCAGCAGCGGGAGAGGGCCAACACCCACCATGCATGACATTCGGCTGTGTGCAGCAGTGTTGGCCAGAGGGCCTGGTCTGTGGTCAGGCCCTGGGTCCAGCCCACTGCAGACAACCAACCAACAGCCGTGTCCAGTGGGAGTTGTTGCATAGCCTCCCCCCACTGTCCACAGGCTGCCCACCACTGCGGCACACAGCTTTTAGCTCTGCACTTGGGCACAGAGCCTGGAATGTGGTCAATGCCCAATTGGTGACGACAGGCGAAAAGGTTTCCTCGTCAAATCAGAATCTTTTATTTTTTTAATTAAAAGACTCGCAAATTATTTGCTAAGTTCCAGATGGCATATATCCAAAAGTGTTAACCCTTTAATTCCGGCTCTGCAACTTTTTTAAACACTAATACCTCAAAAGTTACTTTACAAAATAACACCAAACCAATGAAAGTATGCTTTCTGAGTAAAGTTCTACTTTCATGCCGAGGTTGCTGCAAATACCTTAAGCGATTTGGGTTGCAGACATATACATTTCCTATTGGACATAAAATGGGAAAACACTTCTTTTTCCACTCCCCCTTAACTTTTTATTTCACAAGTTGATCGTCTCGAAACTTGACACGCCAAAGCTTAGCTTACATACTCAGCTAGAAAATTGACACATTTCGTATTGAGCTGTCCACGGGGTCTACACTTAAAGGCAATCCAAGATAGAGGGAAGTGAGTGTTAACCATAGCTATACAGTGGTGACCGTGTATTGTAAGTTTGCAGGGACAAAAAATGCAGACTAAGGCTTTCCCTATTGGCTTTGCCAATGCTGTTTGCTTTTGTCATTGTTTTCCTATCTTTCTCTTCCTCCTTTCTCCCATCTCCTTCTTGCTGATGAAATATAAGTCCTGGTTCACAAAAATGGGTGCCAAGGGCCACCATTTGCAGCCACCTGAACAAATAAAACAATGACATGACACCCCATGGACATATTACATTGACCATTATACACCATGCACAATACAGTGAATTGACTCATAGTAACTAAATATTAGAGAACAGATTCACAAAGCCATCTGAACATGTAAATTCGATTGTCGCGAGGTGGAGGATTCTTGCCTGCTTGGCAGAGGGCCCCCTTTATCAGTACTTTTTTCACTGTTTTCCAGGGTATCATTGCCAAGCTCATTAGCTGGCCAATCTATGAGGCTATGATATTTTAGGCGCCCTTCCACCTTGGTGTCCTGGGTCCCACGACTCCCACCACCACTTCTGGTATTCCGTTAGGCATGCTTCACTCCTTGCTTCGTGCCCTTTTGTGCTCCTTTGTCCTTAGCGCAAGCAGACTTTAAGGGCCTTTTTTGTGAACTTCTGGTCATGGGCCTTCCGCCAGGTTATGGCTTTGGACCCCTTATGCCATGGCCTCTGGAATTATGTGATTTTGCTGCTGCAGCGTTTTCCTCATAATTATGGATTTGACGTTTTTTGCAACAAAACCTATCATCTGCTGCATAATCTGCTGATTTCTGCAGAAAAATGTGTTTCTAGCTCAAACAGATCAAAAGTTACAAAAAAAATCAGCAACATATGTTGCTGCGCAATGGAAAGCCCTTCACAAAGGTTTACTGGTCACCTTTCTGTTGCTTTTCTCTATATTAGGGTGTTAAAGCGGTACTAATAAGATGAAACCTTTGCCCGGAAAGTGTTGACATGTGTAAAAAAAGCCAAAATAATGAGGTGATACTAGCACAAAATGTGCCATATTGTACCAAATAATTTGCCTTTTCTTGCTTCATAATTTAGTCAATCCTGTTGCATAATTTGGTCCTTCCTGCAGTATAATTCCAAAGGCCCTGCCTTATGCTCACTTAGGGAGCTGGCCCTTCGCTCGTCTGAGCCCAGTCCTGGGGGTGAGGCAGGACAGGGCTGGAACCAGCTGAGAGCCACTATGCTCATGACCTGAAAGAGGGACAAATAAGCTCAGAAGGCAAGATGCGCTTGTAATGCTAGCAAAGGCTGTGTTGCCTTCAGTGGCAGGTTGCGTCACTGAACCTGCAGCAGAATGGAGTCCAGTCAAACTGATCATGCCCTCTGGAAGAGTCTATTCAGCAGCACAAATCCAGTTCACTCAGTTAACTGGGTCTTTCCAGCCGCCTCAGACCCGGCTGTCGGCTCTCACACATGGCCCGGCATAGGCAGCTAGCCAGAAAAGGCAACTTCTCTATTGTCACATCAGTGAATCCTGGCCCTGATGGAATTTGGGGTGTGCCGCTGCTAAATACCATGGCTAGGGCACATGTACTCGGGTGGTCTCACTGCCAAGGACTACTGACCAGAGACTCTGCAGCCAATCCCATGCCAAGAGTTCCAGCAACCAAGCTAAAGCCACCACGCTTTCTTGCCACTGATAGACTTTCCATGAACCGGCTGGGTACCCTCTGTATTTAAGGACTAGCAGACGTCCATTACAGAATCTATTTCCATCCTCATATATGACTCAACATCTTTAAACAATTTTTCAAGTTTGTTCTCTATAACAGGGTACTGTACAAAATGCTAAATATATTCACTTTTATTTAAAACATATAATTATTGGGTATCAGTCAATAAGGGTGTTGTTTCCCACCAAGGGGTTCAAAGTGATTTACAAATAGCGCGAAGATGTAGTTGTTTATGATGCCACTTGGAGCCTCGAGTTGAAAGCGCCATGTAATGGACAGCTGCCCATGCACAACTTTGTTTTCTTTCTCTGCTTAGGAGTAGAAGAGTCGTGAGAGAGGCAAGCACAACATGGCTCCCTCACCCTCGTGCCCACTCTATCTAACTGTACTACAAAAATAGCCTAGACCAGTCTCCTGCCATCGAGTCATTTGCCCAACATCTGACACCTAATTATTCTTTTTTAATCTTACCATTCAGCCACTCTTCGATACCACCATTAGCAGTGCCCTCTCCTCACCCAAATAAACAAATAATACCTGACATCCTGCCAGTCTCGTCCCTCGTACCACCCACCACCATTCCCACTATTAAAAAAAAAAATCCTGGTGTCCTGCCGCACTTGGTATCTCCCTCTCTCAATATTAAAAAAATCCACACTTGTCATCGTCCCTCTCTGCCCCACCACCCTATGCACCTTCCATCCCCTTCCCAGCACAACCTGCACTGACAGGCTTTGTGAGACCTGATGATCAGCATGACCTGGAATGCCTTGTTAGTGTAGATCTACCAGACTCTCAGCTCTAGTCAATGGAGACCAGAAGAAGCAGAAGAGAGAGCACAACCCCCATTTCACCTCTTCCCCTGTCTCAGGAGACCTGGGTGGGAGGTGGAACAGTGTTCACCTGAGCACAGGATTCAAAGCTATGTTTTCCACTCCTCTGATGTCAGATCAGTGAAACCAAACTTTTTTTCAGTGCTCTGATGTCACAGTAGTGATAGAGGGTAAACATCCATTAGTACGCAGCTGTTACACCGCGTACCATTACTTAGCAAGCGTTACAACGCATGCGATGTTACAAAGCGTAGCCTTTACTAGTGTTGGGTTTTTATTACTAGGCAAGTTTTTAGTTCGAATACATTAACACTTGCAATGTAAAGGTATGCGAACTAAAAACTTGCGTAGTAACGGTATTTGCTTAGTAAAAACATTGAGGTAAAAAGTTGCGAAGTAATGGTATGCGAAATAACGAGTCATATTCGTGATAGAGAGGTTTTGAACCCATGTTCACGATAATTGCTTTATCATGGAAGCCATATACAACAATATAATATACGTGTCCTCATACATTTTTTACTATTTATAGAGATAACTAAAACCAAGGACCGATTACGACTTTGGCAGTTAGGGAACCGACGTCGATTTTTGACAGTGTGACCGCCCGCTTCCCTGGCGGTCCGACCGCCAGATAACAAATGTAGCGGGCAGACCACCTCAAGAACCCCGCCTCTGCCATTTCTCCAACTGCAGCAGTGGCGGGAGAAACAGAGGCGGCCAACGGAGGAGGTGCCGGCATTGTTTCCGCCGGCCTAATTACGACTTTCCTTTCTGCAAACATTTAACTGGCGGGGACACCACCATGCACAAGTCGGCGGGAATGCAAGTAATGGGCCTCCTAAGGGGCTCGGTCTCAAGGTTTAAAAAAAATTATTTGGAGGTAGTTTGATTCAGTTCTAATTTGGGTTCCAAGGCATTCCAGAGTTTCGAAGCCAGCGCTTCAACTGCTTTATCTGGGTATTTTAGGCCAGTAATAAATTCAAAGAGGGCACTGGGCTGGTAGATTACAAGTGTGTGTTTAAAGCCCACTCGGTGCAAGTGACAGTTTCCGAATCCATCCCTTGAGTTGCGCGTCCGGTGGCAGGAGTCTGGCTTCAGGGGACCCTAACAAGCTCTGCTGAGACTGCCATTCTGCAGGCATTCGCGTCAGGCCCTAGAATGATGGGTAGCTAGTTCCTCGTTACCACCGCACCCGCACATAATGAGCATCATCATTAGCTGATGGAGTGCATTTGTCCTGGCTCTACCTTGAAAGGTACATCATTTGTATACTAATTCTGATCTCGCCTTTAATGGATTCCCCCATGAATAAAGCAAAAAGCCACTTTAAAATGCATGACCTCTGTTTTTCTACTGCATGCCGCCATGACTCTGCAGCCCACACAGCGCCAGCCCTGCGTAATATGGCGGGCGGCGAGGTTGGCTGCTTGGCGGAGTCTCAACGATTAACTCGTAATTGGGCCCCAAGATTTTACAATATTTTGCTTGCAAGAGTGTTCTGTTTTAAAATGATGTAGCTGACTGTCAGGACAGTTTTTAAAGAAGAGCTAATCTCTGGATGGCGCTCTCATTAGTGCAGTACTCCAGCCAATCACAGGAAGATAACACAGACCTTCATAAAGAAGGTTCATTTCACCTTGCTTGTTTGTTTTCATAGGTTATGCAGCATGTTACCCTCTTTAAATGAATGGAAGCACAAACTGAAATGCAACAAGTCTTAACCCGAACAGGGGGAACCAAAGCTAAGACAGCACCCTGGGGTGCCATGGGGAGTCACCCTTAATGGCAGCCTAAACAGCATCACCATTGACCCTGGGAGTTACCCGCCAGCGGAAGTCATGGATGGGGAGGGGCTTGTTGGCGAGGGTGTATCTGTAGGAGGGTCCATCTGCCTTTAAAAAAGTGGGGGGCAAGAGTCAGGGGGCCGCCAATCCACAACTGCTGTCACTGTGTGACTGCCAACTGCAGCTGTGTTTTCCCCACCCATCTATCCCTTTGACTTGGGTTACTTGGGAGGCATTGGGGTTGAATTGACTTATAATTCATTATTGCTATGCTTCCAATGTGGGGTTGCTTTTGTGCTGTCATTTTGGGCAAGGGTGGGTTCATCGTTGGCAATGATATTTCTGGCTAGCTTCTTGCATCAAAAATAATATCGCATGATTGGCTTTTGTCATGTGGGCCTCAAAGGAGGCACATAGAGCCTTAAATATTTACTACGGGCTGAGTTTGGACGTTGCCGTGGGTGTTTCTTGCCTCTGCTTGGCTGAGTGCTACTTACATTTTTGGTCCTTTTAGGTGAGGATGAATGGGGTCTGCGTCAGGGGCCACGTGTTGGCCCAGTTGACCAGTCCATCTCTTTATCATGTGCCAGCGTGTCCTCCAGGGAATGATACCAAAATGACAAAAGTCCAGGGGAACCAGAGATATGATTTTTTTTTACAATTTAAGTAGAAATAGCACAAAAAAGTACAAAGGGCCAATGATAGTCTGTGGTCCTGGTAGACTGGGATGTAGGGGCAATTTGAAGCCAGCTGTAATGGAATGCAGGTTAGCTACACTAACCAGGTTCATCTTGGTCAAATATTTTACATTTTGACTCAGTTTTTTAAGTCCCAACCAGCAACCTCAGGGAAGACACTTAGAGACTCACAGGGTGCCAGGCATAGGCCAACAGCAGGGTCCAGTCCAGGTCAGGTCAGGTCAGGTCAGGTTCCCACTGGTCAGCTAGGTACTTCCAGGAAAAGGCCTCTTGCAGCTTGTTATCTCCCTCTAGACACACTGGAGGTCAGCCAACTGACCCTTGAGGTCCACTTCTTTCTTCCTGAGTACAAGAGAGTCCAGTCCTTCAGGGCTCATCTCAGTTTACATGGCTCCTCTCAAGTCACAGCTCTCTTCTGATCTTCCACAGGTCTAGACAGTGTTCGGAAGAGGGTGTCTCGAGGTGCTGCATTTATGCCTGCCACTAGATAGTGGATGGGGGTGGCAAACCAATAGGGTAATAGGTCCCAGGGTCAGCCCTATTGACTTTTCTTCAGTTGTTCCTTCTTGCCTTACTGGAAACAGGCCCAATATGCTGGGCCTTGTAAGCTAGTACATATAATGGTAAAAGTGAAGTGACTTAGTTGAACATTTTCAAGATGGCAAAAGTCTTAGCCCACACTAAACCATGGCTCTGTGGGCTTGGGTTGTGTACTTTGGTAATCCTAGTGTCCTCCCATATCTAAACCTAAACACTAGTTTGAGGCAGGCACTATCCCACAATAAATCAAGTGACAGAAGTCCGGTCAGACAAAGGCAAGGTCCTTCAGCAACCGGACAGGGAACCCACAAGAATTGTCTTGGCATCCTGTTCTCTCTCTTTCAAGGGCATCCCAAGTGTTACATGTGGCTCAACAGACCTGTCAAGCAAGCAGGATTTGACAATGTTCTGTCAAAAGGAGACCTACAGCCCCCAGCCTGCATACTTTGTTCGCCTCAAGATATCATCTCTGCCCATTCAGGTCAGCTTATTGTTTTCACCTGGGAGGCATTTCACACCTATTTTACGCCTACTCAAGGCTGGGAGCAGGCTGAGAACTGGCAAAGGCTTATGCTAATTAACCTCCTGACAGTTCAGGCAGGTAAAACGTAACTTTCTAAAAGTTACTCTTCGTTAATATTTATTAAAATCCAACTTCACCATTGAATTGGATTGTTAATAACTAATAAAAATAGAGGTTCGACTATTTTTCTAGCTGGTCCCATTCCTGAGATGCAGTATTAGTATTTTTGTCTGTACTCTGGTTTTCTACATAGGACAGCTAAGCCTGCCACAGTGAAAATAGCTTTTATGGCCGTGTCACTGTAAAGATAAGGTAATGTTAATTTTCTACATGTCCCACTTTCAAATACCATGCACCCTACCTTGTGTGCTGCAAAGCCTACATAGAGGTAACTTATTAATATTTAAAAGAAAGCTTTCCTTTGACAAAATGGTTTATTTTTGCATGCCATACTACAGGGTTTACATTGCTGAAGTTAGACTATACAGGGTAGGCCTGAAGTAATGTTTCCCTGCCATTATATTGGAAGCCACAATTGGGGCCGCAGTCCTTTAGTGGCATTTACCTGCCTGGCCCTGGGTGCACTTTCTACATCATATACTAAGGACTTGGAGGCAAGTTAAATGTGCCAATTACCGAATAAGCCAATTCAAACATGTTTAAAGGGAGAGCACAAACACTCTACACCTGGTTAGCAGGGGTAAAGGGAACAGAATTCTAAAGCCAGCAAAGCAGATAGGGCAAAAATCTGGTGTGACCATGCAGAAAAAAGCAGATTTCCAACATTATATATCTATATAACTTCATACTTATAGTGATTTTCAGTCAGCTCAACGCATCTACTGGTGTGTCACTGGAAACATGCTTTCTGCCCATGTGGGGTGATCTAACAACCTAATTCTTTGCTGTCAGCACAACAGGGCCATACAGCAGTCTGAAACAGGACATGAAGTAGCCATCAGAAGCAGGTTGGAGCCTCTAACTACCATGCTTTGCACATCAGTTGTGCTGGACTTGTAGATATGTCCATGCATGGAAGGACTGGTCATATGGGACACAGGGAAAATCCTTTGTAGGTTTGGATCAGGAGAAAAACTTTTACGCATGGCAATTTCATCCTAATACAGCCCTGAGCGAGCAGCAAACAACATGGTTTGCTGCTACAGGTGGTTCTGGGAGATACACAATTTGATGCTGCAGCTAGATGGTACTTTTATGGTCGCACCTAAAACGGTGAATGCACTATCTGTTGCAATACATTTTGTTAGCTTTCCGTTGGCTAAGAGCCCAGTCATTGTTTACCACTGGTTGGCATCGTTGTCATTTTCATTTGCTTGCTTCTTATTTGATGGCTTGTGTGGGCGTAACTTCCCCTTCATGAATTTGTCCCTCTCCTGGATCATAGATGCAGTAATGTGTCCTTACCCTGCTCATTGTTTTTGGTGCTACTTTTTTCTTTTTAGTTAAGCACTCTACGAGAGAGTGTGTGTGTGTTTTTTTCCAACTGTCTCCCTCGTGTGTTTCTCTGCCTCCATCCCACTGTTGTTTTGTCTCGCCCTGTGCTTCTCTGCACCCCGTCTCCGTGTTGCTTTGTCCCCATGTGCTTTCCCATCTCCTTGTTGCTCTGTTACACTGCGTACTGCTCTGCCCCCACCCCCAGTCTCCTCCTTGTTGTCTCACCTTGTGCTTCGGTGCTGACTTCTCGGATGGGATGGATCAGTAACTGTGTCAAAAGGTTTTATTTCTTTTAAGCCTTTAGCCATGCTGTACAGCATCAATGAGCAGGGGTCCCTCAAGGCTCTATCATCTCGCCCATGCTTTTCAACATCTACATGAAGTCATTACCCGTACTGATCAATCAATTTCACCTCACGTGCTATAACTATGCAGATGACACACAAATACTCCTTCAACTGGAATGCCCCAAAGACATTGGAAACTCCCCAATTTTTAGTTGTCTCAGAGCCGTGGATCAGTGGATGACTTGGAGCCACCTCAAATTGAATGCTTCCAAAACGGAAATACTCACGTGTGGCGATTGGAAACATTATGACCCGCTTGCCGCCTGGCCTGATGAACTGGGATCCCCACCTAAAGTATCGAAGGAAGTAAGAAACCTCGGAATGACCATAGACTCCGAGCTATCGATGAATGCCCAAGTGGACAAGCTAGCAAGATCAAGCTTTGTCACTATAAAAACGCTGCGACGAATTTTCCCTCATTTGGGATTTCCACACAAGGTCCAAGCTACCATCTCCCTAGTTCTGTCCAAACTCAATTACGCCAATAGCCTCTACCACGGAGCACCTTTAACGACCTTGAAAAGACTACAACCGATTCAGAACTCGGCTGCCAGACTACTCTTGCATATCAAACCGCGAGACCACATCTCACCTGCCTTGAAAGCCCTGCATTGGTTACCGGTTGCCAGAAGATCCACGTTCAACTTGCTTTGTATCACCCACAAAGCAATACATGGAATGGGACCGCTCTTCATCAGGAATAAAATCACCAAACACATTCAACAAAGGAACCTCCGCTCTAAAATGGAACCTCGCCTCAAAATCCCAAGATACAAGAAAAAAACCATGGGTGGCACACCCTTCTCTGTTCAAGCAGCCAAACTATGGAACTCTTTACCCCCCAACATAAGATCCACGGGCAGCCACCTTATCTTCAGAAAACTGCTCAAGAATTGGCTCTTCCCCACGGAAGCACCATACGCAAACAGACATTTACAGCATATCCCTCTGAATATAATCATTTATTTTTACTATAGATATGTACCTATCTTTGTGTATTGCTTTGTATAAACATGTAGAATAATTATGATTAAAAAAATTAAAGTACAATAACACTTGAAAACCGGAGTTTATCTGGTGCATCTTTGGTCTATATGTACTTCTTCCATTGTACATCTATGTACCTCCATGTTCTTGAATCTGTGTGTTTGTTACTTTCCTCCTGAAAAGCATATCCAATGCACTACCCTATTTCTCATCCTGTACCTCTATCAATATCTTTAATCTACATATACCTACCTCCTTTATGCATCTATATACTTTCAATGTACTTATGGATCTATATATTTATCACTTTCTTCTAATTCAGCATATCCAATGCACTACCCTATTCCTCACCCTATACTTCTCTCAATATATCTTCTAACCCAACTTTCTGACTCATCTTAAACTTCTTTCTACTACTCTTTCCAATGCACTACCCTATTTCTCACCCTATACATCTATCAATATATCATCTACACCCACTCTCTCATTCATCCCAAACCCCATACCACTTATGACCCCCAAAATAACCCTTTCTAGACTCTCCCATACTCTACCCCTCCTTGCATCATCTGACACCTCTTTTACTATACCGATCCCCAAAACAAACCTTTCTAAACTCTTCCCTCTGACTCTTCCCCTCCACAACCCCTTTTTACTCAATCCAAAAGCCTCCTCCTACTGCTATGACCTCCAAAAAAAGAAAAGAAATCAAAATCCTTCACTCTCCTATCCCTCCACTATCCTTTTTAATCAAAATAACAGACTAACATGTTCACTTCTCAAATTTCATATTCCACTATACTAATTCACCACTAATCCTTTATGGGTCCCAGAGTAGCGTGCTACTCGCCAAAAAAGCGCTTCAACACCTCATCAGAGGTAAGCAAGCATTATATAAATGCAAACCTTTCTCCCTCTTCTATCCCTCCGCTACCTTTCTCTATCCAACTGAATAACACATCCACCACTCAAACTACTTTCGTATTTCACTATACTAATTTTCAACACTAATCCTTTATGGGTTCCGGAGTAGCGTGCTACTCGCAAATAAAGCGCTTCAACACCCCATCAGGGTTACAAGCGCTATATAAATGCAAACCTTTTCCCTTTTCTAACCCTCCCCAACCCTTCTCAATCCAAATAACTGACTAACATATCCACCACTCAAATTACTTTCATATTTCACTATACTAATTCAACACTAATCCTTATGGGTTCCAGAGTAGTGTGCTACTCACCAAAAAAAGCGCTTCAAACCCCATCAGGGGTAGCAAGCGCTATATAAATACAAACCTCTTTCCCTCTTCTATCCTGCCGCTACCCTTCTCTATCCAAATAACTGAATAACCTATCCACCACTCAAATTACTTCATATTTCACTATACTAATTTTTAACACTAATCCTTTATGGGTTCCGGAGTAGCGTGCTACTCGCCAGAAAAGCGCTTCAACACCCCTTCAGGGGTAACAAGCGCTATATAAATGCAAACCTTTCTCCCCCTTCTATCCCTCCGCTATCCTTCTCACTCCAAATAACTGACTAATATCCACCACTCAAATTACTTTCATATTTCACCATACTAATTCACTACTAATCCTTTATGGGTTTCCGGAGTAACGTGCTACTGCCCAAAAGAAAAAGAAAAAAAGGCGCTTCAACACCCCATCAGGGGTAACAAGCGCTATATAAATATAAACCTTTTTCCCTCTTCTATCCTTCCGCTATCCTTCCGAATCCAAACTGACTAACCTATCCACCATTTTAATTACTTTCATATTTCACTATAATAATTCAACACTAATCCTTCATGGGTCCCGGAGTAGCGTGCTACTCGGCGAAAAAGCACTTCGACGCCTCGTCGGGGGTAGTAAGCGCTATATAAAGGCAATTACAATACAATAAAATGATGTGCAGCATGGCTAAAACTAATTGGCAAAGCCGATAGGTCCTTAAGGCAAGATCTATTGGCTTTGCCAATGCTTGTTTGTACTGTGAAGACCCCCATAAATGTGAGTGCTTTATGACTGCTCATCAGAACTGCTTTGGCTCTTTAAGCTGTATATTGAAGTACTGTTGGTTTAAATGAAATTGTTTGCCTCCTCATTTTAAACATCTTGGTGGAGAACCACCACTCATGTCAAAGCAAGTGAGGGCCAAGTTCACTGCCAGAGCCCTTACATATGCTGGTATAAGGGGGTTCTTGCCAGTAGATGCTGGCATAGTAAGGGGTTAACTGCTGCATGCATCACCTGACTTGGATTCACATACCACTCTCATGCCTTGCAACTTCTCAGAGTTTGTTAATCTATACATTTTGGCACCATGCCTGGTACTAAAGTGTAGCATTGCTTCTGCTGCCTGCTTTATGTCAAACGCTCCAATGGCACGTGCTGTATAATCCGATTAAAAACATAAATCTTAACCCATGATTTTTTTTTTATATATTACATCTTTCACAGCAATAGAATTTAACTTGCCGGGTTTTTTTCCTATTTGTTAGTTCTTACCTACGAAGCAGATATTTTTACATTTTCACCTAGTGGTGCTTCTGCTCCGGCTGGCGAGGGGGGGCAGAGTGAGACCTGTGGAATGCGGCCAGTGGATGCTTAAGGAGGGGACCCAGAGAGTACAATGTGGGGCCCCAAGCAAGAAAAAGACCCAAGCAGAAGAAAAGTTATTAAATGTGACATCTTACAAATTCTTAACATTAATATCGGTCCCCATACAGAGTAAGCTAGAGGGAATCAACACCTAACTATCCCAACTATCTTGATGCACAATCTTTTGTGAGCTCATGGTCTGGCTCCTCCTCCCATCTTCTCTGCAGCTTCAAAAACCAATAGGGCCCGTCAAAACTTTTGCTTCATCAGCTCCTGCTAAAAAGGGGAAGAGACCTACAGTAAAGCCCTTATCAGCAGGATGTATTATTGACCGGTTACATACAGGTGATATTCATTACTCCGAGTCTTAGACCTCCCCGTCACAGACCTGGTTCCCATCCCTCCCTCCCTATTTCGGCTTCTTGTGCTTTGTGGTACAGGATGTTGGAAGGTAAGGTCAGGGGTTATGGGCCACAGGATGTGGGCGTGGCCTGGAGGGTAGGGATGGGAGCAGGGTAGTTGCAGCTTGGGATGTCTGTGGGGAGGAGCTATCGCTCATGTTGTGTAAGGACTGTGATGGGGAAGCGTGGCGAGGAGGTAATACATTATTACACTGCAGTCTTGGAAGCTGCAGAGAAGGCAATGGAACAAAACATTATTTATAATTCGGGTTCCCGGTTTTATGGTATCTATTTTTATGCATATTTATTTTTGGGTCATCCTATCAGTATTTATCCATATTTGTTTTGTGAATAAATGAAGTTGTAATTTGCATATGTCCGCACTTATTTATTTGATAAATGTGCTCTCATACTTTGCTGCCTGCCGGATTTAGCGCATTACGAAGCCAAAAATAATAAAAAATAGCACCCACATGAAAATACTAGCATTACAGCGTTGACTTACATTGAGACATGCAATCATTTAAGGAAATTGCATACCTTTTCTTTTAACTCCCCATGTTGTCAATCCTAACAGCTAATTACATGGCATTCATGAAAGACAGCATGGCGAGTCAATCAAAAGATACACAATTTTCTATATTTTTCCACTTTTAAAAATAAATACAGAAAGAAAACACAATGGTTTCTGTCTGTACTTATCAGTAAAAATGGAAAACTGGAGGACTTATTTATAATGCAATATTTTGAATTTGACACTATGGCACTTATCATAAAGCTGGGATTAAAAATGACACAGACACACAGGCGCGCGACGTCCCCGCGCCTCCCAGACGATGAGTTACAGAGGCATTCTCTCAGCACTTGTATCCAGTAATTTTTAAAGTTGCCCTGCTCTTCGTTTCCATGGATACCTTCATAGTTGACAAAGAGACTCTCGGCCAGCCCAAGTATGCTGGGCCTTGCAGGCCAGTACATATACTGGTAAAAGTGAAGTGACTTAGTTAAAAATCCAGAATCGATTGAAATTCACCTTCATGAAACGCGGCCGGTTAAGTGTGTCCACTGTCCACCTCACATAGAACATGACTCGTGAACATGACTCTTACTCGGGTATCCAATGAGATAGCTCAGTGAGTGAAACACTTCTGTTGAAATCTGCTCGTCATCCTCATCTCTTGTATGTATGTATTTGTATGTATTTAAGCTTATATAGCGCTCAGCTACCCCCAACGGGGGTGTCCCGGCGCTTGCAGATAGAGTGGGGGGTGAAGGCAAGTTAAAGTTGTCGAGTCCTAGTTTGCTAGAGGAGGCTGAAGAGCCAAGTCTTCAAATCCTTCCGGAAGATAGGTTCCGACTTGGCTTTTCTGATATGATCAGGCATGGAGTTCCATAAGGTCGCGGTTTTGACGGAAAAGGACCGTCCTCCTATTCTGGACTTAGAAAAACGGGGGATGACAAGGCACTCACGATGATTAGATCTTAGGGTCCTGGACTGATGGTATTTGCGAACTCTCTTCTTTAGATATTGCGGGCCAATATCATTAAGTGCTCTGTATGCAAGAGTTAGTGCCTTAAATTCAGTTCTTCTCTTGACAGGCAGCCAGTGGAGACTACGCAAATGAGGGGATATATGATGTCTTAGTGGGATGTTCCTAATAAGCCTGGCTGCTGCATTCTGCACAGTTTGCAATTTCCTGAGCAGGTATGCTGGCAGCCCGATGTACAGACTATTTGCATAGTCAAGCTGTGATGTAATCACCGCATGGACTATTGTTTTCCTACAGTCCATTGGTAGGAAGTAGAGGAATCTCCGAAGGGCCTTCATTTTCCAAAAGCAGGACGAGGAAACATGGGCTATCTGAGTCTTACATGACAGGGAAGTATCTAGTTTAAACCCCAGATTCCTCGCAGACGAGACTGGAAGAGGAGGGGGTTGAGTTCTGCGGGCCACCAGAAATCTGATAATGGAGGTGAGGGCTGGTTGAAAAATAGCACCTCCGTTTTTTCTGTGTTCAGCTTTAGGCAGTTAGCTGTCATCCAAGCTGAGATGTCCATGAGACACTGCCTAAAGTTTGAAAATCCGGCCTCAGAGCAATCTTGGAAAGAAAACACGAGCTGCGTGTCATCAGCATATGAAATAACATCAACCCCGCGTTGCTTTACCAGAGGGGCCAGGGGGCGAGGTAGACATTAAAAAGGGTCGGGCTAAGGGCTGAACCCTGAGGCACTCCACAGATCAAAGGGCGAGAATTAGAAGTGTAAGGATGCAGCCGAATTCTCTGGGAGCGGCCTTCTAGGAAGGAACAGAACCAAGCTAAAGTAGTCCCCGTCACTCCCAACTGTTGAAGCCTATCTAAGAGGATCTTATGAGACACTGTGTCAAATGCTGCTGACAGATCCAATAGCACCAGCATTGCACAGTTCCCTTTATCCATTGTCTCCCGGACAGTTTCTGCTACTTCGAGTAGTGCTGTCTCCGTGCTGTATCCTGCTCTAAATCCCGACTGGGTGTCGTGAAGCAGTTTATTTGATTCAAGAAATGTGGACAATTGTTTTTGCACTTCTTTTCGAGAATCTTAGCAGGTGCTGGCAAAAGGGAGATAGGTCTAAAGTTTTTCAATATTGTAGGGTCTGCATTCTCCTTTTTGAGGATTGGTTGAACAACAGCGATTTTCCAGCTAGATGGATAAATGCCAGTTTCCAATGAGGTGTTCCAGAGCTGGTTTAGCGCAGGGTTGAGCAGTGGAGCTAATATTTTAAAAAACCTGGCCGGGCAAGGATCAAGTGGAGACCCGGATTTGGTTTTTCCAACTGCTTGAGGGATGTAGCCAAATCTAAGGGGCTAAATTCAGACCAAGTTTTTGTCGGGAGGGGGAGAGGCAGTGGTGTGTTAAACGGTTCTGTCTCAGGAAAAGCTGCATAGATGTCTTGGATCTTTTCCTGGAAGAAGACCGAAAGATCCTCACAGAGTGTGGCAGAGGGAACTATATTGCTTTTCATTGCCTCTGGTTTAAGGAAACCCTGAACAATTTTAAAAATTTCCTTAGTGGAGTTGTCAGCTGATTTTATTTGATTGGCAATGTAATCCTTAATAATATTGTGTTTTAGTTTATGAAACTGTTTTATTGCCTTTCTGTAAATGATTTTTGCTTCAGGGTCGTAGGCAAGACGCCAGGCTCGCTCAAGTTTCTTACAGCGGCTTTTTCCTGCTCGAAGTTCTGGTGTAAACCAGGGGGCAGAAGGTGTGTTCCTGGCCTGTTTCGTTGTTTTCATGGGAGTTATTTGGTCAAGGGCCGACGTGACCCAGTGGTTAAAGGTTACAGTGTCACTGTTCGGGTCTCCGGTAGGTGACAGAGGGGTGTTTTCTAATACAGGTCCTAGTACTTCAGGGGTAACTTTCCTCCAATTTCTTCTAACTTCATATTCAGGTTTTATAGCATTGTGGTTTGTAAAGATAGTTAGATAGAAAGGAATAAGATTGTGGTCAGACCACAAGAGGGGGATAGGATCTTCAGTTGTTAGGGTGGGGATATTAGTAAAAATGAGATCCAAGATGTGGCCAGCCCTGTGTGTGGGTTTGTGGACCAGTTGTTTAAGATTCAATCCTGTCAGTGTCTCCGCTAATTGGATGGTCATGGGACATAAATCATTGTCCATATGGACATTAAAGTCCCCTAAGACTATGAAGTTGGTATATTTTAAAGAAAGGTCAGCGATCCGGTCGCAGATTTCCCATAGCTCAGCGGGCTTAGATGTTGGTGGCCTATAGATCAGTAATCCCGCAATGGTGAAAATAGGGGAGATTGTGATGTTAAAGGACAGTGCTTCTATTAGGTCAGTATGTTCGACCCTTCTGTGAGAGATCTCCCAATCATTTCTAATAATCACCGCAAGTCCACCCCCACTCTATTACCCTCCCGGTTTTCTGCCACTATTTTATAGCCTTTTGGGATTGCCATTGAGATATCGGGGTTAGAGTTCTCTCTCATCCATGTTTCCGTTAGGAAGATGAGATCCCAGGACTTTGAATCAAGTAGAAGCCAAATGTTGTCTGCGTGCTTAGGAAGAGACCTACAGTTAATTAGACAGGCATTTATTTTGGAGGTTGGCCTATTACTGGGGGTCCATATCTCTGAAGGTGTGGCTTCTGCAAGGGCTTTACACTTTTTTCCCCAAGACCTCTTTGTTAAACTTAAAAGAGCAGGACATACAGCTATGTTCCAGGTCGTGTGGCTCATATTCCAATGTACAGGGGTCAAGACATGTCGGCTCGGGGCAGGCTGTTGAGTTAAACTTAAGGATTTGTGCCCTGGATAGCATAATTCGCGAGTCTGGCTGGGAACGGGCAGCATGGATGGCGCTAGTCGCGGGCCGGTTGCAGACGGGCGCAGACGGGCTTGCCTTAGGCGCGCCCGCTGCGCGCGTCCGCTGCGCGTCAGAGCCGGCATACAGTTAATATACTGCTTTGCGAGGAAAGGGCCCGCCTCTGCCGTCCCCCGGAAGTGCATCACTCACAGGGGGTGCCGCGCTATTGGTCAGGGAAAGCCCTCCACTCAATCGGCAGAAGCCGTGGTGGACCGGGGCAATGACCGAAAGAAAAACGGCGTGGCAGCGCCGAAGACAGAAGCCCCAAGAGACTAGGTAGGTCAAGGAGCATGTAGAAGCAGGATAAAAACAGTGAAAATGCACAGATTCAGGCTTAAGTAGCAGGCTGTGAAGTACTTTTAAAACAATTGTGCTGATCAGCGATTAAAACCAGGATACTGACAGCGTAGCTAGTGCCTCACCATGAACACGCGTCCGCTGCGCGTCAGAGCCGGCATACAGTTAATATACTGCTTTGCGAGGAAAGGGCCCGCCTCTGCCGTCCCCCGGAAGTGCGTCACTCACAGGGGGTGCCGCGCTATTGGTCAGGGAAAGCCCTCCACTCAATCGGCAGAACAGTTTACAGCTCTCACCTGCAACCTGCCCACAGCACTATGCAGGGTGATGACACCTGCAAAAGAGGGAAACCGCCCCTTCATATTAGCCACCGAACACCAGGCTGTTCAAGGTGTTTAATGGCTTTAACTGACGTCCTAAATAACCTAACAACGGCTTCTAGGCCACGTGGCTTTTCACTTGCGCTTTAACTTTCGAGCGCACGCATCCTTCTGTCGTGATGGAACTGTGCACTAATTGGAATCAGATGTTTCCTCTGACCTTTCCTCTGACCCCCTTCAGCACCTTACATGATCTGCAATCATCAGGAGGTGAAAGCAAATGGGGGCAACCATGTGGGCACTGAGGGGTCCTTTCTTGTCAGCCGGTGAACCGTGGTCCTCAGAGGACATCCCTTACATTAACAGATAGCGAAGAGCAATAAATCTCACCCCTTGCCCTCCCACCGCACTGCTGGGGGCCGGCGAGAGAGTGCCCAAGAAAGGGAACCGGGGACTATTCTACCACGCATATCTGAACTCGAAAAGGAGGCGTCCGTCAACAAAGTCTAACTAGACGCCCATGGTCTAGAAAGGTAATTTTATTTATCTGAGCGCTTTTTTGAGCCGATATAGGGCACATTTAAAGAATACCAACTTCTATTTATATAGGGCTTCATACTGCACAAGTGACTTCAGCTGCCAGGATGATTTCCACGCCCATGCTCCAGCCCAGGTTTTTCCTTTGCTTTGTGGAGCTTGTGATCCTTGTTTTGTAATGGGATAAATCAGATTACAAGCACAAGAATGCAAAGAAAAAGCTGGACTGGAACAGACAGCGTGGACCTGGGAAATCTGGCATGGCTTTCTGACACTTCGAAGCGCTGCAAATACAAGGTGCTGCTATTACCTAAAGTAATCTTTAAAGCAACAAATGGTTCCCCTCATTTAATTCTCTTTAAAATGGTATTACCATAAATAACTCCATAAGGGACACGTACAAATAGATGAAATGCTCTTTGCAATGTTAAGTGCTGTAACTGCAGTAAAAAGTAGTCCTTAAGCCCAGACATTTTGACCTTATAGAACAAATTGAATACGTGGCAAATAAATATTTAGGCCAGGGATTTGATCTGCAGATGAACAAAAAGTCTAAATTATTGTTGGGGCCACTTATTAGCTGTAGATGTTTGACCACAGTCCACTGCGCCGTCTACGCACCCCAATCGGGTTCACTGTTTATGAAAAACATATATTCTCACAATATAAAATATATAAAAGAAATTGCCATGCCCGATTTGGCATGTCACGTATGGAGTTATGCTACTGTAGGACTCTTATAATGTTTTACAGAGAATTCATTGGGAGGCCCACTTCTTGCTTTATCGATTGTATAACCAGATTCTGCTCACCCATCCTGTCACCCTGCCTTTATTTAAATTAGCCAGTTTAATACACTCAGTTTATTGCTCTTGGAAGGATGAGAGGCAGAGGTGGCCTTGAAAGGATTACAACTCCTTACCTGCAGATTTCCATATATATCACTGGTAAGCATTGATATGACCAGAATTTATTAAGTGCAACAAAGACCTGTGGGCTTCTAGGTGCTGTAGTTTTACTATGCCCCACGACAGTACTGTTAGAGAGAAACTTCTAATTATGCTGTGCCTTCCTACAGGGTGAACAACCAGGTTTTTAAGGCCTTTCTAAAAGCGAAATGCAACTGTGAGATTTGAGATGATGCGGTAGAATGTTCCAGAGCCTTGCCGCCGCGACTGAGAAGGCTCTGCCTCCCCATTTCTTCTTCCGGACTCTGAGGACTGTTATCCGGTTGTGGTGTGCTGAGCGGAGATTTCTAGCAGAAACATACCATTGGAACATGGCTTTGATGTCAACTGGACTTGCCTCGTAGAGAGCTTTATGTACAGTGCATAATGCCTTGAACCGGATACGCTTCTCTACTGGAAGCCAGTGCAGTTCTCATAAACCTTTTGACACCGATTGCAGCTTAGGAATATCCAAAGTAAGCCTTGCCATTGCATTCTGTAAAAGTTGCAGCTTTGCAAGGGTCGACTTGTAGGTGTCAAGGTAGAGCGCATTACAGTAGTCTAACCTTGAGGAGACCATAACAAGAGCAACGTGTTTACCGGAAGGGCCATAAACTGAAATATCTTCCTCAACATTCTGATCGTCCAAAAGCAGGTTGACACTGTACGATTGACCTGACAGTCCAGTGACAACTCGCTATCCAGAATGATACCTAGATTTTTAGCAGTGTCAACTGGAGTGGGTAAAGTACCTAGCATTCATTCACTAAGCTATTGTGCAGTCTTAGTGCGCTGGGGCTTACAGATGGAGTCGCAGTATATACCATGTGGGAGACAGGTGCTTTGCAGATCACGGCACACTGCAAAGCCCTTGAACCTATGGGTCACAAGAACAAAAGCAGTGATGAGATCTGGTAGGATTAGTGGAAAAAGGTGACCGTATGACTATAGCCAATTTTAGGGCTCTGACCAGCTGAGGGGCAAGTGCATATGTCAATGATTGGAGCATCTCTTCTAGTTCAGTACAACCGGACTGTAGGCCAAGCAGAAGAGGTGAGTTTCCAGCCTTCCTCAGCCATTGGAAATTTCTAGAGGGCTGATCTGGTGCACAAAGATTTTCCACCAGATTTGGTGGGACGGTCCATTATATTCACAGAGGCTGATTTTGGTCTAAAGGGACGCTGACAGGGGTAAATAACTTTAGCAAGGTACGTCGTCGAACTATGTCCTCTTCCTGATCGGATGTCAATGGAGTGTCCTAAGCATGAGTATTACAAGATCCAATTGCATTACAATAAATGTACACCAAGCACGATAGTTCTGGACGAAATGCAATTTGGTAAGTGTTTACTTAGTCAGAAACATGTGCAGCCTGTTGCTGTAGCCTAGACGAGATGAGAACAATGGAAGTAACAAGGTGAGTCTTGGGAAAGCAGACATCGGTGAGGGTACCTCAGGCCAGGCAGAGATGTTGAACTCCCTTGAGAGGCTGAGTTGTATTACACATGCCTGACCTTTGTGCAGTCTTTGAAGTTAATAACTAAGTCACATTAAATAGTTGTTTTATAGCACTTTCTGCAGCAACTGTTGCCATATAGTAGTGCTGTATTGAACAGATGTTATGGAATCTAATGATACCAAGTCATTGAGCTCGGAAGAAGGAACAGCTGAATAAGCACTGCTGGGATGCATATTATTATGGAATGATGGTTATATAGATATTACGGCAAGCCTAATACATCAAACTATAGAAAACATAAGTGAGGTAGTAACCACTGTGGGTCTAGGATTTTGGACAGCAGAGAGTGAACTGTTGCAAGAACTAACCCTGGCTCAAAGCACGTACCTGTAAGACACACGGACACCATGGAACACAAGACTGGAATACCTAGAAGAGGTCTGTCACTAGTTTCTTGATTAAGTCCTTTCTTATATTCAGGGTCACTGGAAGTACGCAGCAGCGGAGCTTTTCACATGGTTTAATACATTTTGGTTCAAGAAATAGCAAATTATATGACAAATACACAACTATTCTCATTAACACAGCTTTTCAGCACAGTATAATACGTTTCATGTTTATTGTGCAAGCTCCTCAGCAGGAGGTGCTTTAGGTAACAAAAGATAGGACCTGAAAAAAGATGCAACATGATTCTTCGAATGTCTGAGGTCCCTGCTAAAATTAATGCATCTCTGAAAACAGCATGTGTGATGTAAAGATGGATTTGAGTTAATAGTGCGATAAAAGGTATCGACAAAGGAATCCTGCTATCCAGCTGCCCTGTCTGAATTACTTTCAAGCCTTTAAGGTGTTTGGTTGCTGATGCAGACAAATGCCCCCACTATCTGCCAACATCGACACCTCTTCAAAAGGTTAATTACAGCTGAAGGTGACCAGATGACTTTAGAAAGCGTGTAGGTGTGGCACTGCACCCACTGTGAAGCGAAAAAGGCCAGCGCCAACGATTGAAGCCCTCTTTATTTAGGACCAGCCGCTAGAGAGCTACTTAAGTCGCTTACTGTGCTTTTGAAAACTGGGTTTTCTGTGCAGTACAGTGAAAGTGGAATACATCCTTCCAGTTACTTTTCTGTTTTCTTCTTTCAAGCTTCACCCCACCACCTCCACAATTGGTCTCTGCCATTTCAGCCCATGTGCAGAGGTTGAGGTCCCTTAAGTGTGTGAAATGCAGCGAAGGCCTGCCCTCCCCCGTACAGCGCACACTCTCACCTACCTACCTAACCAGGGTGTGTAAAGCAAGCCTCAGCAAAGAGGTGCAAACCAGGCCCAGAGTAGGCAATGTACCAAAGACCAAGTGTAAAGCAGAACCCCGCCCTGGAGTATAGAGCACGGCAGAGGCTCGCCAAGGAGCATCAAACAGAATCATGCCACAGAAGGTAAAAGGGAGTGTAGCCATGAAGAGCACAGAAGAAGCAAACCCCACCAAGGACTGCAGTGCAGACTAGATCCAGACCCAGTATTGCAGACTTTCGACAGAGAGTGCAGAGCAGAAACTAGTCACTGGGAGCAGAGATGAACCACACCAGAAAATGTACAACCGAGCATCAACACGACCTTTAAGGCAGCCCCTCAACAATGGGCTGTTGAGCAGACTGGTAAAAGGAAGTGCACAGCAACCCCAATGTGAAGCCACCCTAGCCAACAAGTGCAGAGCTCATGTTCACCGTGGTTTCTCAGGGAGAACCACACTGTGGTTTATAGAGTACAGTCTTGTTGTTGAGTGTTAAACAGAACAAGGCTAACACTAGAAAGTGTAGAGCAGAACTTCACCAGAGTGTACAGAGAAGAAAACAAGATGGCGTTTAGGACAGAACCACGCCAGAGAGTCTAGAGTGGCCTCTCCCCAATGAGGGGTAGAATGATCCCTCTTCACCATCCCAGACCGTACCACCGAGCCTCAACATGGACGACAGAAGAGAATCGAGCACGGGAGGTTAAAATGAGCCTTACCGTGGAGTGCAGAGAAGACAGTCACCAGAGATTGTAGAGAAGAGCCTCTAAATGGGTTGTACAGCAGAACATCACGGCAGAGCTGAGTCTCATAATGGAGTCGAGAGCTGGACACCACAGTGGAGCCTTCGGGTGGGACTCAATAGTGAGTGTAGAGCTGACCCTGGCCAACTGAGCGGTAGAGCAGTCGATCATGATGGAGTCTGGAGATTAGCCTCACTGTTGTGTGTAGAGCAGATCATTCTTATGGCCCTGATTACAAATAATGCCCTGTGGTGGGAAATAACGTTTCCGGCCAGTATCCCTGCACATAAATTCGGCTACTACGTGTTAACCCTCATGGAATGGGAATAACTGTGCTGACCGGGTTCTTCCTGGCAAAATTTGACAGGGAATTCCCAATTTCATGACGAATAATGCTCTCATTTGCCACCTGCTCTGAGCAAGTGGTAAATGAGTGCAGGAGGGCCAGTACTTGGGAGGGTGTTGGCGGGTTCAAGGGAAGGGGAGAATGTGGCCAGGCAGATGGGAGCATCAATTCCAACTTGTTCCTTAGAAGGTGGTCAGATGGGGGCTGAACTGTGCTTGCTGCCCAATGCCAAAGCGATTTCACTGGCTGTGTTTTCCAGAGAGAAAAACTGGATCCAGTGACTTTGGATTCAGGAAATCTGGATGTGGGAAAACCGACAGTTCCAGTTGGGCACTGTGCTATCCCACTTAGGGATACTGTGCTGCTTAACTTTATAACTAAGCTCTGAGTATGTTCGAGCAGACATGTAGCATGAAGTGTGGAACAGTATCACCATGACATGAGGAACACTCCCCTACCAAGCAGAGGTGAGTCGAGCATCAACAGACACTCACCATGAAGTGTAGAGCACAGCCTCACTGTAGAAGATAGTGCAGTCTAGTCTCATCATGAAGCGTAGAAAAGAACTGGTGTAAGCCCATCTTCACTGGGTAGTGTAGAGCGGATCATCTACAGACCATCACTATTAAGTGCAGAGAAGAGCCAGAGAGAGTCGAGCAGTGTCTTCATGGAGTGTGAAACAGGTCAGTGTGAAATTGTGTCTATCAGGAAGTGTACATATCGTAGAGATGACCCTCATCGACGAATGCTGCAAGTCTCCCAAAGGAGGGAGTGTAGAGGTCCTCACAATGGGCGGTAAAGCAGACCTTGTGAAGTGTTGAGCAGATTCCCACCGTGGAATGCCGAGCAGGCGCAAAACCGAGACAGGGTGCAGCATACACCATACCCTCAGCATGAAGTGTGCATTAAGGCCTCAGCTGCGGGGAACGGGGCACCGCATGTTTGTTACGGAGTTAAAATTGGTTTTATCTTCAGACACAGATTTGCATGCACAATCTAGGACACATTATCTACCATATGAAATATGTAGGGTACATTGTCTCTAGCCAGGACGCAGAAAGCATTTAAAATTCTATTCATGCCGATCCAAATCCAATTACAAATAGACTACAGACATTTTATTACCCCCGTGTTCCATTTCGGGAAGGGGTGACAGCTCCAAGTAACCTCTTTAACAATGACGGGAGCCGGCTAGAGCCAAACATCCAGCCGCCTGGCTCTCAATCGAGGCCTTCTGTGACGGGCCGCCCGCGCAGCTGTGTTTGCACTTCATGGCTTCCCATTGAAAGGCGCCCTCTGACCACGGCACGGAGGGTCAACGGGAAACCCCCGATCTGCCTCTCGCGGAGACCTGCAGTGATTTACACAGAGCCTCCAGTCAACACAACCCGCAGGACCGAAGGCAGGCACGGGCCTGGGTGTGCTCATCAGGCCCTGTTAGTTTTCCTCATCTTTGAGCAAAGAGTGTAAACCGTTAAGTAGTTTACTCGGAGCCATGCTCGACACACAGCAATGCTAGTGCTGCAGTAACTGGCCGGGCCCGTGTGATATCACGACGCCAGCCACCTCAATAGAAGACGGACTAATGCTCAAAGCCCTTTGTAACAGAATACAAGGCGGGCTGTGATCACCCAGTGTGGCCCTCTTTTTTGACGACCCAAACTAAAAATCTGCTTGAAAGCTATCACCCACCAGCGCCATTAAATTCTCCCCATGAGGGCAAGAAGTCCGAATGCGTCATTTAATGCAAACAATATGAATACACTTCCTTTGGTTGTGTGTCCTTGTTAGGCCCAGTTGCTGGAGCGGAAAGGTGCCCCGTTGGAGGTCATCACGCCGTGTGCACATTCCACGCCAACCCTGAAGCAGACATGGTTAAAAAATGTAACATTACAGCCCTTGGCTAGAACAACACAACTCCGCTGACCGCGCCAGCCAGCTGCCTTTTAGGCACGCCAAGGAAGGGTCAAAGGTCAGGGCCAGGAAAGTAATTCCTTCCAAGCTGAGCCGTACATCAAAGCAAGGCTCTGTGTGAAACGGCAGAGATAACTCTGATGTGTAAATGTGCCCGGCATAGCGCGGCTCGCCCTCGGCTGGAAGGAACTGAGGGCGCGCTCTTGCGCCGGCCCTCAATATACGAGGGTTCAGGCCCTAGTGAGGGCCGGGGGGAGGGGGAACACCAGCTTTCTGCAGACTGCAGGCTCAGTAATCCTTCGACAAAGTGATCAGGCTGCAGTGGGCGACTGTGGGGCATACGCACCTCTGCACTGAAAGACCAGTAATCTACTAGAAATGCGAATAATTATTCATTTTGAGATTTTGTGTAGCGAGGGCAAGGTGATTATAGATGAAAGAGCGCTTTACACATTTACACACACACACTCACTCACTCACTCACTCTCTCTCTCTCTGCTTGAAATAGAAAAATGGAAGAGCAGGTACTCTTGTTTTTGAGAAGTGCCGGTACTCTCCAATTAAAAGTATTGCATTTCTCTTGAGTAGTGCCAGTACTCTCCCTCTCAAAATAAACAAGCATTGGCATAGCCAATAGGTCTCGCTTTTGGGACCTTATAAGTGCTTAGCCATGCAACAGTTGATGTTGTTGTACCAAGGATATTGTGCTGCATAACTAAACACTTATAAGGTCCCAAAGGCGAGACCTATTGGCTATGCCAATGCTTTTTTTTTTCTTTAAGGACAAGCAGTGCTATCAGGCTCCGGCTGCAACTTAGTCCACCGCAGGGTAGAAGAGGGATAGAGGAGGGGTAGAGGGGTAGAAGAGGGGTAGAGGGGTGGGTAGAGGGGTAGAAGAGGGGTTGAGGTGTAGTAGAGGGGTAGTAGTGGGGTAGAGGGGTAGAGGGGTAGTAGAGGTGTAGAAGAGGGGTAGAGGGGTAGAAGAGGGTTAGAAGAGGGGTAGAGTGGTAGAAGAGGGGTAGAGGGGTAGAAGAGGGGTAGAGGTTTAGAAGAGGGGTAGTAGAGGGGTAGTAGAGGGGTAGAGGGTTAGTAGAGGGGTAGAAGAGGGGTAGAAGAGGGGTAGAGTGATAGAGGGGTGGAGGGGTAGAGGGGTAGAATAGGGGTAGAAGAGGGGTTGAGGGGTTGTAGAGGGGTAGTAGAGGGGTAGAAGAGGGGTAGAGGGGTAGAAGAGGGGTAGAGGGGTAGAAGAGGGGTAGAGGGGTAGAAGAGGGGTAGTAGAGGGGTAGCAGGGTAGAAGAGGAGTAGAGGGGTAGAAGGGTAGAAGAGGGGTAGAGGGGTAGAAGAAGGGTAGAAAAGGGGTAGTGGGGTAGAGGGGTAGAAGAGGGGTAGAGGGGTAGAAGAGGAGAAGAGGGGTAGAGGGGTAGAAGAGGGGTAGAGGGGTAGAAGAGGGCTAGTAGAGGGGTGGTAGAGGGGTAGTAGAGGGGAAGTAGAGGGGTAGAAGAGGGGTAGAGGGGTAGAGGGGTAGAAGAGGGGAAGAGGGGTAGAAGAGGGGAAGAGGGGTAAAGGGGTAGAAGAGGGGTAGAAGAGAGGTAGAGGGGTAGAAGAGAGGTAGAGGGGTAGTAGAGGGGTAGAGGGTTAGAAGAGGGGTAGAGGGTTAGAAGAGGGGTAGAGGGGTAGTAGAGGGGTAATAGAGTGGTAGAAGGGTAGAGGTGTGGTAGAGGGGTAGAGGTGTGGTAGAGGGGTAGAGGGGTGGTAGAGGGGTAGAAGGGTCGATGAGGGGTTGAGGGGTAGAAGGGTAGAAGAGGGGTAGAAGAGGGTTAGAGGGGTAGTAGAGGGGTAGTAGAGGGGTAGTAGAGGGGTAGAAGAGGGGTAGCGGGTAGAAGAGGGGTAGAGGGGTAGTAGTGGGGTAGAGGGGTAGAAGAGGGGAAGAGGGGAAGAAGAGGGGTAGAGGGGTAGAAGAGGGGTAGAAGAGGGGTAGAGGGGTAGAAGAGGGGTAGAAGAGGGGTAGAAGAGGGGTAGTAGAGGGGTAGTAGAGGGGTAGTAGAGGGGTGGAGGGGTAGAAGAGGGGTAGAGGGGTAGAAGAGGGGTAGTAGAGGGGTAGAGGGGTAGAGGGGTAGAAGAGGGGTAGAGTGGTAGAAGAGGGGTAGAGGGGTGGAGGGGTAGAAGAGAGGGGTAGAGGGGTAGAAGAGGGGTTGAGGGGTAGTAGAGGGGTAGTAGAGGGGTAGTAGAGGGGTAGAGGGGTAGAAGAAGGGTAGAGGGGTAGATGGGTAGAAAAGGGGTAGAAGAGGGGTAGAGGGGTAGAAGAGGGGTAGAGGGGTAGAAGAGGGGTAGTAGAGTGGTAGAAGAGGGGTAGCGGGGTAGAAGAGGAGTAGAGGGGTAGTAGAGGGGTAGAAGGGTAGAAGAGGGGTAGTGGGGTAGAAGAGGGGTAGAAGAGGGGTAGAAGAGGGGTAGAGGGGTGTTAGACGGGTTGTAGGGTGGTAGAGGGGTAGTAGAGGGGTAGAGGGGAAGTAGAGGGGTAGAGGGGAAGAGGGGTAGAAGAGGGGAAGAGGGGTAGAAGAGAGGTAAAGGGGTAGAAGAGGGGTAGAAGAGAGGTAGAGGGGTAGAAGAGGGGTAGAGGGGTAGAAGAGGGGTAGAGGTGTAGAAGAGGGGTAGTAGAGGGGTAGAAGGGTAGAGGTGTGGTAGAGGGGTAGTAGAGGGTTAGAAGAGGGGTAGAAGAGGGGTAGAAGGGTAGAAGAGGGGTAGAAGGGTAGAAGAGGGGTAGTGGGGTAGAAGAGGGGTAGAGAGGTAGAAGAGGGGTAGAAGAGGGGTAGAAGGGTAGAGGGGTGGTAGAGGGGTAGGGGTGTAGAGGGGTAGAGGAGGGGTAGAGGGGTAGAAGAGGAGTAGAAGAGGGGTAGTAGAGGGGTAGAAGAGGGATAGTAGAGGGGTAGTAGAGGGGTAGAGGCGTATAAGGGTAGAGGGCTAGAGGGCTAGAAGGGTAGAAGAGGGGTGCTATATATTTATCACAGCGGCAGTACACTGTGAATGTCCTGCGAGGGTTTTATTTTATATAAAAATACATCACTTTAGTAATGTCTCAGAATATATAAATATATGCAAAGTAAGAATGAAAGTCAAAAAGTAACCAACCTTGCCAATAGGTCTGGTCTTGATACATTTGTACAGGTTCTATGTTGAATGCATTGACAAACACCGCACGTGCAGGTGCTCATTTGCCTACAGACACGGCCCAGATGTGCACTTGAACGCACATGTACACACAATCGGACCGCACACGTAGCAGCACATGCAGACACAGGTGGATGTTGGTTGGAAAAATGCTTAAAATCATGGCTGTGAAGTGCTATAGAGGGATGGACAGCTGGCTGGGGGTGTATGCGATGGTGGGTGGAAGGATGTGTAGATAGAAGGGCGTTGATGCATTGCTGGGTGGATAAAAGAGTGAGTGAATAGATGAATGCTTGGGTCTCCGTGGATAAATGAGTGTTTGCTTGTTAGTGGATGGATATATGCTTACGTGGTTTACGTGGGTTGATGGAAATATGTGGGTGAGTGGATGAATGTACGAGTATTTAGAAGTAAGAATAGAAGAGCAAATGTTTTTAAGAGTAAGTATACATATGTAAGAGTAGCAGTAAGTAGGAGTAAGATGAAGAGTCAGTAAAAGTAAGTATAAGGGTGAGAGTGGGAGTACATGGAAGCAACAGTAGGAATAAGTCGAGAAATAAGGGTAAAAGGAGGAGTAAGATCCAATGTACAGCGGTGTAGAAGTAGGAGTATGATTAGGAATATGTGTAGAGTAAGAGTGGGAGTAATTAAAAGAAAGTATATGTTTAAGTATGAGTACTAGTAGGCATAAGTAGGAATAATTGTGGGAGTAAGTAAGAGTAGGTGTACATAGGATTAAAAGTATTTCTGGGAGTATGATTCGGAGTAAATAGTAAGAGTAGAAGAATACAGGAGTGGGAGCATCTGTCTAGATGGAGTAAAACGTAGAAAGTAAGACTAAATCCGAGTAAGCCAAAACATTTGGCACCGACCATGAAAGAAGCTTACTGTCATGTGGCGCTTGCAAAAGTTCCGGCACTTTCTAAAACTTTGTTTAATTGATATTGGTTAAGCAGATCAGCCCAAAGATAGATTAATGAAGTGTTTAAAAAATGTATACGACATTGGAATCTTGCGCAAAGCTCTATTAGACAAAGTCAGTGGTGTGTTACTGATGAAAAGGAATTTGTTGAATTTAACTACATCCAAACTTCCCTCGATGGAATCTACTCGATAACCACATTGTAAGCCAAGAGGCCACACACTGTCATTAAATAAACATAAGACCACGTACTGCCAGCAACGCAAAATGCAGTTGGCAAGAGAAATGTAGAAGCATAGCTGGAATTCCTTCATCCAAACCAGAGAGAATATAGAACAAGCGGTCTTCAAAAAGGAGACGGAGAGGGCGGAGCGAGTGGAGTGCGCGGCGGCAAAAGTGAAAGCAGCTGCAGCGTCCACACGCTTTCTGTGTGCCGCGAGCGATGCGCTGAGCGCATAACGAGAGAGTAAGCCAGATGGCGCCTCTGCTCGTAACTGTGCGCGTAACCGCACGCTCGAGGCCACACAGAAAGCGTGTGGTCAGATTTTTGAATGCCCACTCACTAAAAGTCTCGCCAGAGCAGCGCATGCGCTGGCTCAGGCGAGACCTAAAAAGTGCCGGTACTCCGTACTGGACAGTACCGACCCATTTAAAGCACTGTATACACACACACACACGCAAATAAATCTTTCATGACCATGCATGAGGGGCACTGATTTATGAAAACAGAGTGGAAGTATATGCAGCACCAATAACTAGATATAATGAAAGTCTATCCACCACCAGAGCTAGAAGGAAGCTGTATTACACAAACAGATGTTAAAGATGATTGGGACTTCAGGAGTGCAAAGTTCCCATATTTTGCCTTTGCATGATTATGTGAAATTTTGGAAAAATTAAGTGAAATTAGGCATAATTACACAAAATGCAAAACTGGCATTTGGCGCTATATTTTAGCCTGCAATGTTGTTAACGGTGCTCAGACTATGTTTTTGCCACGAGCGGCGCATAATTATGAGATGTGGCATGCGTAGGTAATGGAGAGACTGCGCTGTCCGAACTATGCGGCGCACTCGGCCCGTACTCGTGCCTCGGCTGACAAAGCAGGGAGGCTATTGGCGCGACTAATCCAACAAGACCATGCGCAGCAACCAACTTTGCGCTTGAGATCCGGAACGGGTCAATTGCTAACGCGACATACATAGCGAATTTGCCGCCCATTATACCAACATATATAAACCAGTGGTACAGGCGACTTCGGAGGAGCTGGAAGCATATCTGTCCCAGCTACCCATGCTGATGGTGGATGACTCTCAGCGGGCTGAGTTAAAATGAGCCAATAACGCTATTGGAGGTGCAGTAAGCGATTCGGGCATTGGCCACAGGCAAGACACCAGGCCCGGATGGGCTACCGGCAGAATTTTACAAGGCGTACCAAGAAACACTTCAGTGCGCAAGAGACAGCCATCCTGCCTCGGTCGCTACGCGAGTCCCTGCTTGTTTCACTGCCCAAACCGGACAGGGACTAAGAGCTCCTAGGTTCATACCGCCCATTGGCACTGTTAAATTCGGATTATAAAATACTTGCCAAACTACTGGCAAGCAGACTGGCTCCAGTAGTCCAGCGGCTGGTGCATGGGGATCAAAATAGGTTCGTACCAGCGCGCAGCACGTCACTCAACCTGAGACGATGTTTTAGAGTCGCCCACTACTCTAGAGAGCGCTGGCCAAACTCGGGGTGCTTATTGTTGGACCTGGAAAAAGCGTTTGACACGCTCGGGTGGGACTTTTTATTTGCCACCTTAGCCAAATACGACCTAGGCGATAACTACGTAGGCCTAGTTAAACTGCTCTACACACATCCCACAGCAAAGGTCAAAATGGGACCGTATGTATCCAAACCTATCCCAATTGGTCGGGGTACGCGACAAGGCTGCCCTCTTTCCCCGTTATTGTTCGCGTTGGCCATCGAACCACTGGCGGTAGCCCTGCAAAGTACAATGAAGACTGGGGAATCCCCCTGGGAGACGGGGTGCATGCGGTATCATTATACGCAGATGATCTTCTGATATATTTACGCGATCTCCGGCAGCCATGCGACGCAATAGCAAAAGCACTCTCAGATTTCCCCGCTCTGTCCGGGCTGCGCGTGAACTGGGGCAAGTCATGCCTCTACCCCTTTAATGAAACCACCCCAGACCATGCGCTAACAGTAAATGGCACGCCGGTACACTGGCAGCAGACAGCATTTCGGTACCTGGGGATTCGAATATATCGAGAGCCGCTGGATCTTTTAGAGGGTAATTACACCAGAGCAGTGACGGCAATCAGATCGCAAATGGCATTTTGGCGCACGCTGCCTATTGCCACAATAGGCAGAGTGGCGCTATTGAAAATGGTGGCACTCCCACGGCTATTGTACCACTTTGCAAACCTGCCGGTATACCTTAAACCAGTGGTGTTCCGTTCCTTTGAAGTAGATATGAGGCAATTCATTTGGCACGGCAGCCGAAATAGAGTAGCGTTAGCCAAGCTGTACCTTCCTGTAGATGGTGGTGGAGTGGCAGTCCCCAACATGGAGCACTATTATCTGGCAGCACAGCTGCAGTGGGTGGCCTGCTGGCTTAGTGAGAGGCAGCTTGCTGACACTGCATCACAGTAACCGGGCTATACCCAAACGCAGATAGTGTCCCTGTTTCATCCGGGTAGGAAGGGGGCGGGTCCAACCCAGCAGCTGGTGAAAGTAGCATACGCCTGCTTCCGGCGAGTTCTGCGACTCACCAAAGAGGTCACCAGATATGCACCCTCTCTTCCGCTACTGGGCACACCGAGGCAACAGCAAGTAATTACATCAGCGGAACTTCGCGCATGGGACGACGCGGGACTACAGACGGTAGGGGACTTATATCAAGACGGACAGCTGCTTTCATTTGACACGCTTGTGAACGAATATGATCTACCGCAGGGCCAGTTTTTACTGCACACAGCGCTCATTAGAACGTTGAGGTCAATTTGGGGTGACATAGCAGAAGAACCAAAAACGCACTTAACACTCCAGTATCTGCACATAATGGGTACAGGCCGACATCTCATTCGATGATTCGCAGAGTCATTACGGACACATGCGGCAGCCCCACTAGTAAAACTAAAAGAGCATTGGGATACAGATCTGCAGAGACAAAGCACGGACCGGGAATGGGCTAAAATATTAGAAAGCCCTACCTGCATACCGAGGAATGCCAGGTTTCGGCTCATACAATATTACATAACACAAAGAGCTTACATGACACCGGCCTCAATCAATCGAATTTTCAAACGCGAAGATGCACGGTGCCCTCGCTGCGGACTGGTGGGAGGAGACCTCATACACATGCTGTGGGCATGCAGCAAGCTGGCTGCATATTGGGAGACTATCACAACACAATTAGCAAGCTGCACGGACCGCACAATGGAGTGGAACTGGGAGGTGTGCTTACTGGGGCTATACCAGAGGACTAAGAAACATAAGGTGACAACCCGCTTTATAGACCTGGGAATCATAGTGGCAAAGCGCCTCATTACTAAACACTGGAAATCCCCTGACCCACCGTCAGTGAAGGCATGGTATCACTCCATGATATACTGGGCGCAAGCGGAAAGCGTGGCGCTCCGGCCAGAAGATGCCACTGGCATACGTAAGACACCCATAGCCGTAGCATGGGATACAATACTCACAGAAGACCTCCGAGGCACATGGCAGGAACACTTGGAGACACAGGGGGTATCCCAAGCGACAAGCAGGACACGAGCAAACTGAGGGTACCTCACAATAGCTAGAGTTCCCCCTCCCAATGGGCACCATTTCAGAAGTGGAGCATGGGCAGTGCACACACAGCAACCCCTGACATATACCCAAGATAACACGCACAAAAATTGGGACATAAGTAAGAAAGGTGTTGGCGAAGGAAGGGGCGGTGAGGCTTATGACATGCAATGTAGTAGCAACACCATCTGCGCTCAATATAATAATAATTCTGTGAGATGCGATTCCCCTACCCCTAACCCCCTATCCCATTGTTCACCCCCTAAGAGTTAGTATGTTATTACAAGCAGTATTGTGTACATTCTAGTCGAATATTTGTAGAAGAAATATTATGTTGTTATAGCAAGTGCTGTACACATATTTAGGTACCAGATACAGAACTTGCAGTAAAGAAGTTTAACACTGGTGGCAAGTAGTGACCGTAAGAGATGCAAATATGCAATTTCAGTTGTATGTAAACACTGTAATACATGGAAATTAATAAAACTAATAAAGAAATTTAAAAAAAAATAAAAAAAGGCACAAGCAAACCCCAAATTAGCCTGTGCTCAACCCCCTTGTAGCTTGGCACAGAGCAGTCAGGTTTAACTTAGAGGCAATGTGTAAAGTATTTGTGCAATACTTCAAACAGTAAAGCAGTGAAAACACCATACAAAAAGATCCCACATGAGGTTCGAAAAATAGAGCTTAATTTAATGAATAAAAATGACCAAACAATAAAAATCCAATCAGTAGAAGCAGAGTTAAGAATTTTGAAAGAATAAACTGTAAAATAGCGCCTAAAAGTATAAAGTATAAAAGTATAAAGCACCAACCAGGGATATCTGGTCGCGCTGCACCGGGTCATAGTCAAAAGTTCAGGCCAACTGTGATGGAGCGCAGGTCAGATACAGTCCCAGATTAGTCCAGCTGAAGTTTTACCTTTTCAAGTTTTGTGGCAAGAGTCTTGTTCGCATTGGAGAGGGTCCCAGGGAGCAAGGAGAGCCTTGCTGACGGGGTCGGCGTGGGGCAAAGAGCATGCCGGGCATCGCAGATGGGTGGGCTGGAGCTTCGCGTTGGTGGTCCTCCACAGGCGCTCAATGGTTGATGTGCGAAGAGACGGACTGACGGAGGCAGCTCACCCTGATTTTCGTTGCGAGCGGCGCAGTTCTGGTGCGAACAAGCCCATCTCCGGTCGTGAAGAGCCCAAAAGTTTGATTTCAAGTGCTCGTGAGCCACATCTTGGATCCAAGACCTGAGGGGCACCACTTGGGGGTCAGGAACTCAATGAAGACGGGTCCAAGAGCTGTTGAGGAGCCTTTTATGTCCCTGAGGCTCAGATCGGGATGCCAGCAGACTAGCCCTTTGAGTCACTCTGGGGTTCTGGCTTCAAGATCTAGTTGTAGGTCCAGCACTTCTTCCCCAGGCAAGAGGGCAGCAGGCAGCAGATCAGCACAACAGGGCAGCAGTTCCTTTAGAGCAGTAGTACAGCAGAGTGGCAATCCTTGTAGCAGCACAGCAGTCCTTCTTCCTGTCAGAGTATCCACAGGTCCAGAAGTGTACTGAAGTGCTGGTTTCTGAGGTTCTCCTTTTATATACAGTTGTGCCTTTGAAGTGGAGAGAAGATTCTAAAGACATGCCTTTGAAGTGCACAGATGCCCCGTTTCCCTGCCCTTGCTCCAGACTAACTACAGGGGTTATGCAGCCTTTTGTGTGAAGAAAGGACACTGCATAATCAGGTGTAAGTGAGGCTGGGCCCAGCTCCTCCCTCCCTTCCTGCCAGTGATGGACCATCCAGTCACACCTAAGCTCCCATTGTATATGGCTGTCTAAGAGGAATACACAAAGCCCAACTGCCAACTACACCCAGTCATGTGACCAGAGACAGGCTGCAGACATCAAATGGCTAAGGTAAGAAAATGCCAACTTTCTAAGTGGCATTTTCAGAATTGTAATTTGAAATACAACTTCACCACAAATTAGGATTCCAGAGACACAAAACATGAACCAATTATCTCTTTCCATTTGGAAATTACACTTATAAAAGTTAATAAGGCAACTCCAATGTTATCCTATGGGAGAGATAGGCCTTGCAGTAGTGGAAAATGAACTTAAGAGTTTTTCACTACCAGGACATGTAAAACTTAAAAAGTATATGTCCAACTTTTTAAATACACTGCACCATGCCATTGGGGCTGTCTAGGGCCTGCCTTAGGGGTGACTTTTATGTATTAAAAACGAAGGTTTGGGCCTGGCAAAAGGTTTACTTTGCCAGGTCGAAATGGCAGTTTAAAGCTGCACTCACAGGCTCTGCAATGGCAGGCCCGAGACATGTTTAAAGGTTACTTAAGTGGGTGGCACAATCAGTGCTGCAGGCCCACTAGAAGCATTTAATTTAGGGGCACGTGTAGTGCACTTTACCAGCGAGTTTTAAGTAAATTAAATATCCCAACTGGGTATAAGCCAATGTTCACATGTTTTAGGGAAAGAGCACAAGCAAGCGCTTCAACACTTGTTAGCAGTGGTAAAGTGTGCAGAGTCCTAAGGCCAGCAAAAATGAAGTCAACAAAAACAGGAGGTCTGAAGACAAAAAGTTAGGGGGAAACCACGCCAAGGATGCCAGGTCTAACAAGTGGTTAGGCAAATATACAAACCAACATTTGGACCCAGGAAAGAGGGAGATTTTGAAAACATAATTGAGAGTATTTATTTTCCCCATTGACTTGCATTGAAGTTTGGGGAGTTCTAAGCTTGAGAAACTGAAATGAAAGACACTTTTAGGGCTTTAAAAATCGTGAATCTCCTGCCTGAATTGGGTCTGTTGGCACATGTGGATAAAGGTGTGCTTGAGTCAGAAGAATGGCCTCCTGATCGTTGAGGGAACTATCTGGAAACCGCTCTTTCATCCTTTTTCTGAATGCGATATAAGAGGTTGTTGTTCGGAGTGCTAAGGGGATTGCATTCCAGATTCATGGTGCAGCATCTGAAGTGGATTGCCTGAGTTTTTTTGGTTCTTCAGTTTCAGGATTTGTAAGGTGAGGATTTCTTTGTTCCTAAAATGTATTTCTTAGACTAGGACTTTTACTGTCTGTGCTGGGCATGAAGGAGGGCTTTGCAAGTGATGTAAGAATTCTAAGAATGCGTCCTCTGTCCACTGGAAGCCAGTTTAAAGATCTTAGAATTGGAGATACAAGTTCCGACTTTTATGTGTTCGAGATGAATCGCAATGCTGCATTTAACGCAGTTTCCAGTGGTGAAAATCTTGTTTTGAGGATGTGTGTGAGCAGAGCAAGTCTGTAATCTAGTCTGTACCAGGTGCTTGAGGTGGGACCAAGTACTTTAAGGTGCACCAAGTATGTTAGGTTGCATAAGGCGCATGGTTGCAATTGCACATTGTTGGCTATGTATATTCGGTGACCCTGACTAGAGAATTTTTCGTCAAGAATAAAACCTGAAAACTTTCTTTTATTGATAATGTCCAGCTTGTTACCAAGAGAATTTGATCGCAGGACCCGACTACAAAGCTGGGTGCAGTTGTTATTAAAAGCGGGAACTCCGTTGTGCTAGGTTTAGTTTTAAGATTTGTATAGAAAACCATGTTTACGAGGCAAATTTTGTGTTTCCGTGTCTTGTGTGGAGCAATTGTTTGTAGATAGAAGTGCTTGTCACCAGTAACTACATTGCAGTATAACAGAATTTACCTTCAGTGAACGGCACAGCAGTTACAGAGAGAGGAAACCCGATTTCCACTCATTTCTACTACTCCACCGCTTAGCCGCATGTTGTAAATGAGAAGTCCCAGGTGCAGATCACTTCATAAATACACAACCCTTCTACAGAGATTAAAGTCCCCCTCGTGGTATAAATATTTGAGAAGATGTACATTTGGAACAAAATGAATAAAAGACACTGGCCCATCCTGCAGCTGAAATGGACTCATGCCTTGCCACAATGTTAATATAAACTGCTTTCAGTCATAAACACTGTCGGACATACTTCCTGGCTCATGTAAACTTATTAGAGATACGTGCATGTATTCCCTGCATGGGAGAGATTAGACATGAACGGTAGTTCGTCCACTATCTGTACAAGACTTTCGTTAATGGGTTGCACTCGATTACGTAACTTGCAAAGCAGTATTATGTGTGATAGGACAACACCATTTTATAGGCCGTGTCCTTAAAAGGTCTAATCCCTAAAGAATGAGAACCAGCCCCCCCTCCACGTTTTCAGTAAATTCCTCCTATTCATATCTGTCTTATTATTTGAATGCTTGGAGGCCGATACAGGGAGGTTTTATCAAATCTGTGTTAGCGCTGAGTATAAAAAAAAGCACAGCCTGTACCTGCACTAAGTCACCAAAACATAAAGAAATTGCACATGCGTAAAATGTGTTGCACATGTGCAATTTATATTACACATAAACGGGCACAAATGTGGCACCCAGGGGTGTGCCAGGCACAGACTCCTGTGCGTCATTCATTCACAAAGATTCATTGGAACCTACACCTGGCGCACCTGTTCCCCAGTAGCTATGGGATGACCCGGGAAGCAATGCCCTCTGCCTATGCTGCAGACCCCGTACTCCGCTGCTCAAGAAACACACGCGTGAGTAGAACAGGTTTACATTTGGAGCAGTGACGGGTAAGGACCCCTTAAGGCCCATACCTGTCACTGCTGCGTACATGAGCGACACTCCTAAGGGGAGGGCCCGAGGGCATCCGCAAGAGCCAGTCCTCATGCCTACGAGGTTTAAGGGAATCCATACATAACCAAGCCACGGGCCACCACCGCCCAACCCTCCCACTTGCCTCAGGTCCCATTTGTGAGGTTCACCTGCTACCCCACATTTGTGAGGAGCAATCGTCCCCCCGCAGCGATATATTCAGCAATCAGGCGCTTAATGTGGGAATGTCCACCATGAATACGTCTTAAGCTGCACGATGCTGTCCATCTGTGTGCGGGCTCGGAGAGAGGTATGGCAGCCTGATGTCTGCCCCCTGCCAAGTCTGAATACATTTAATGTCTCAGAACCTAAACACAGGAAAACCGCACTAACCACTGGCCTGATTAACCAATCCAACCCTGACATGAAACATTCCCCTGCCTGGATTATCCCTTTTATAAACTCTCTTGGGGGAGACGTGATTTAAATCGCAGCAAAGTCGTACAAACTATCATAAGCTCTAAAGTTAATGTAAAGAAATTTGGTTGCCAGATTTTAGCTCACGAAAAAGCCATAAACTAGCAGCAAAGCAAAATAATCACAATCCCCCAGGGACTCCAACTTCAGAGATTTACCTCTTGGTGAACTTTACAATTAGCTGGTGGAACATTCTCGAGTGGGTTTATGCAGCCTTTTAAGAACTAAGTGTTCCCCTTGTGGCTGGGCAGGAGAGGAACAAAGATTTTCAGTGCTCCAAGCAAAACATTTTGCCTGCGACAATGCTTCCCGTATGCTAAAAAAGGCAATTAACATGCATGCCTTTTTACCACGCATTTAATACAACATGTTGACTTTTACAACGCATTGCATTACATCATACATCTTTACCACACGTTTTTGTGTTGTATTCACTGGAAAAAAAACAAAAGTTGAAGTGACCTTCTAGTTGGGAAAAAATGTAGGTTCAAAAATTACGTTTGAAACTAAAAAAATTAATGAAATTTGCCAATTATAGTTAAACGGAGTAAATATAATTCGCAAACTCACCATACACTCCTTATGACTTCACATAGTACACCACTCATGACATGTTCTACGACATCATTGATAATATCATGAAATCTGAAACTACATAATTGATGACAACACTGTGCATGGCTAGGATGCACGTTATAGTTACTTCAATTAACTATAACTTGTGACTTTTTCACCCAACTATAACGTCACTTTTACCTTTGTTTTTTCAGTGAATTTTAAGAGGTTTATATAATGTAAAGGAAGATATTATAACCACACCTAACTATAACGTCACTTTAATCTTTGTATTTTTTCAGTGATTTTCTAGGTTGTTTTTTTAACATAAAGTCATATTTTATTACCATACCTAACCAGGCCTACCGCCTGCCGTGCACTGCCTTTGGCCCTATGCCCAATCTCCCGAGATACCCTGCCACACATGGCCTTTGGCCGTGTGCAGTGTGGGGTTGACGCACCGCCTGCTCCCACTTCCCCTCGGGCAGCCAACTCCCCTTCATGCATGGCCTTTGGCGGTGTGCAGAGTGGACAAGCTGTCAACCCCTCTCAGCACATGACCTTCGGCCGTGAGTAGCAGAGGTTTGGCCGCAGGCGACCAAGACCGTAGCTTTTCGTTGGTCAGTAGGCTTAGTAGTCTCACCTTAGCACCGCCTTGTCTCTTCTTGTAACCTCCCATGAGGACACCCCCTGTTACATGTGTTGTTACTCCCTAGATTTTAATTACAGCCTCAGAGCACTCGCCTTAGCACCGCCTTGTCTCTTCTTGTAACCTCCCATGAGGACACCCCCTGTTACATTTGTTGTTACTCCCTAGATTTTAATTATAGCCTCAGAGCACTATTTTCTTAAAGGACTTCAGCCAGGACACCCGCTTGGACCTAAGCAAGGCTAGCAGTGGTTACTTTACTCACTAGCACATCTCACATTTAAAAGAGACCTTCTATAAATTTCCCTTCATCAGCTCCACACAGAGCACAATCTAATCCGGAATTAATATAAAAATTATTTTGTCACATTTCAAAGCTACTAATTGTATATATGGACATAGCTATTTGAATGTACTTGTGGTACTGTCTCGTATGCAATGCATTATGGGTAGGGTTGATTTACCATATCTTCTACAGGGTGCCTGCAACATGGCTAGGTAAAAACATTGGCATTTATAATAACAATAACTCCAACTTTGCAGGGTGCAGTACTATATGTGGCCAAAGAGGTCCACAGGACCTCTTTTGGCCACATATGGTAACTGCACCCTGCAACATGACTAGGTAAAAAACATTGCCATTTATAATGCCAATAACTCCAACTTTCCAGGGTGCAGTACTAAGAGGCCCCATGGGATCTCTTTTGGCCTCATATGGTACTGCACCCTGCAACATGGCTAGGTAAAAAACATTGCTATTTATAATGCTAATAACTTCAACTCCAACAAATGCGAGACCGATTGCATTTACAATGCAATCGGTCTCGCATATGTTAAAGTTAGAGCTGTTAGTGTTGAAAATGACAATGTTTTTACTTTAGCTTTTATACCATTGGCAATAGTGCTATGCAGATATAATAACTCCACTGCAAATAAAAAAACAAAAGTAAAAAACATTGTCATTTTCAACGCCAACAGCTCTAACTTTAACAAATCTGAGAGCTATTGCATCGCAAATGCTTGTTTTTTGTGGCGCTGGGGTACTATACCGAAATTGCACAGGGCTGTGCTGAGCATCAGAGTACTACGGTGCCGCCGTGGAAAAAAAACCTTTTAAATTTTACCTCAGCAGGTGCCCTTCCTTGACCCCCCACAAGGGCCAGGACACTTCAGGGTTTGAGTCCCCGATTCATAAAATATCAGCCACAACTTTCTCTGCATGTTTTGGGCAGCCAATCTAATCACATGTTTGAACTGAGCACCGCGCCAGACATTCAGATTGCATATTTTGAACTTACGGTACTCCACGGAAGTACTGCGAAGGTACAGTGTTGCTAAATATACATACTTTTTGAGCCTTAATTCCTCAAAAACTACTGAACAGATTTACACCAAGTAAATCTACATACATTTTGAACGTTAATTCATCAAAAAATACTGAACAGATTTACACCAAGTCTTAACAAGCATTGGAAATGCAATAGGTCTCGCCTTTATTTAAGTTAAAGCCATTTGCATTGCTAATGGTATTGTGTTATAGCTATGTATTATTTAGTGTATGTATGTGATATGTTGTTAGAATTGTATTTGTTAGCTGTGTAGTAGTTTAAAGCATAGCGTTAGGAGCACAGGAACAAGAAAGCAGCGTGGATTGGGGGAGGGCAAGGGCATCATGGAGGGGGCAGGGGAGAAGCGCACAGGCAACAGCAGCAGAAACGGGAAGAGAAGCATGATATAGGGAGAAAAACACATATACTCATTGAGTGCTTAAACCAAAAAGAAAAAAGTAGCGCCTGAAAAAGTGGGCAGTGTAAGGACATAGTGCGCTCACGCACGAGGGGAGTGACAAACAGAAGAGTAAAGAAAGCCCATACACTTTAGCTCATAAGAAGCAGGCAAATAAGAAGGACAATGTAGCCAACCGACTTTAAGGAATGGGCAGACTCTAAATCCACTATAAGCTTACAAGTCTGTACCCTTCCCAGCTTCCCTTCCCCTTCAGTGTAATTGTATCTATAAACATATATGTACTCGTTTACAGAATTCAGTGCCGTCCACAAACTGCTCCGGGTGGTGGCAGGCTTTAACCAAGACTGTAAAACAAGATTGATGTTTGTGTGTGCTGGCCATGCTAATGACCTCACTGGTAGGTTTATCTGGAGATTATTGTTATATGGTCCTGTAATTGTTCTTGCTTTAATGGAGGTCTCGTGGGTTATTATAAGCATTTTATCCCGCTGCCGAGGGCTATAGCAATTGATAAAATCCTAGAACCTGAATTATAGGCAGGCCGCAAGTGATGCTCTTGGGTGGGGAGGCGACGTGATACGAGTTGATCACATGCATTACATACAGGGCTTTAAGTGAACTGAAAAAACTTGGTTGGTCTCTCAAAGGTGCGTGGTCGATGTAATTAAGGGCGTGGCTTAAACATACGCAAGCGAAAAATCTGTGCTTAGCATAGTGTGCTGCTTGAATGGTATTTTGCTCTATCTGTCATTGCATCCAGATATATGATACAACAAGTAACATTATACCTATAACAAGCCAGGACTATTGGGTTTGTCAATGGTTGTTAGTTGTGTAAGATAAATAAGCAACAACTATGGCTTTTTACAATTGCCGGTGCTGAGCACCGGCAGGATCAGACCCACTTAAAGCCCAGATTATATATACAATCCTATATTCTTGCCTCCTTCTAACAGTTGCCAGAGGGAGTGCCAGGATGTGCTACCATCAACTTCAGAATAATTTGCGCATGTGCAAACCCTACCACTGACATGTAGCTTTGGCTGGGCTTCATTTTGAGACTTCTATTTCTACAAAACCACTTAAGTAAAGACGGTGTGAACATCAGCATGAAGTTCCTGCAACCCCTTGTGTCTCCTTCATATATCAAGGCCTGGAGATGAACAGCGGCGAGGAACGCTCCTGGCACAGAATGTGAAACGACTAGAAATGGGGCAGGAGGGGCCTCTAGGATGTTGTATCCAGGACAACAGGAAGACGGTCAAAAGGACCGGAAGTGGAGCCCTCCAAGGAAATAGAATAAGGACCATTACAATAACTTGTTTTGATACAGTATGTAATGCCACCGTTTTTGTTCTTTAATTTTAAAATATAATTCTTTGTATTGGTGTTTCATTATCAGGAAAAGGTACCAAAACAAACATAATGTCAAGAATGAACAAGAAAAAAGCAGACACCAGTTCAGATAACCCCCATTCCGTCCTGGTTGTTTATGGCTACTGCTTGCATATATTCAGTTTTTGTTTTTACAAATCACCCTAAATACTAGACCTCGGAAGGATGAAGGGCCGAGTTGGCTTTTCATCCAGGAACGTGTGCTGTCTGCTCCGAGTGTTTACTAGTTCAGCAATTTTACCCATTTAACTGCGGAGAGGCGCAGAGTTGGTCTGTATTGGGGAGTCTCTACAACGTGTACGCAACCCCACCCCCACACACAAATCTACATATCTGAAATACATAATATGGGCCACCCATGTATACAGAATATTATTACCAGAGGTGGCCTAAACTGGGAGGATTGAGGTGACGTCATCAGTTAGCCAATGGCCTGAAAGATGGGCAATTCTAACAACATTGCAGCTGCTCTGCCTTTAACGAGGAAACGCAGAGACCCTGCTGTGGTGCCCAATGGGGACTCCCTGTCCATCACGACATAAGGCACAGTCTTGGTTCCACACTGACGTCATATAGCGCCTGTTGAGGTGCCCTGTTTACCATGACAGGCCGGCCTACAGGTATCGCCTTACTCTAGGTCACCGTGGATACTGTTCGCAGCCCTGGACATCCTGTGATTAGCCTGATGCATTCTGGGTCTTGTAGTCTTGTTTTTTTGACCCACGCAACTAATTAGACTAACAAACCGGAAATCAGCGATTTGTAGGTGAAAAGGTGTGGTCTGGAGACAGTGTCTGGAGTGAGGCTGTCACCTTACAGGCGCCACATTTATATTGTCACTCGGGGGCATCCAAAAGTAGTGCCTGCGCTCACAAACAAGCTAAACAAATAAAGACGAAAGGAGGCAAACGAGATACAACATATTCATGGTTCCGCTGTTTGACATTGGTAGGGTAGTGCTCAAAAGCCAGCAAAGCTGCATGAAGCGCTGTGTGCATAGCATTCTCGATTTGGCTGCAGGAAAAGCGAAGTTCGGTGAGTTTTGCAATCCGTAAAATAAACACTGAGGATGGGAAACGCTGAAGGCAGAGCGTCTGGCTGTAAAGGACACCTCTGTGGAAAGACGCTGTGGAGTCATAACAGTGACAATAACAAGCGCGGTACAGCAAAATAAGCAAAGTGTGTGCAACGGGAACAGCGCAACGGAAACATAAATAAACAAGCTGTAAGTGAACCTCGGACATCCACTTCGGTCTGGGCACAGTGAGGGGTTCCTTTATTGAAAGTGCAAAAGTAAACGGCAGAGAGTGCAGGCTGAAGCAGCAGTGGGGAGCTCTCTCGGCAGCTGCTGACCTGCTTTCCCAACGCACTGAACAAGAGCGTCTCTAGTTGTCGAGTTTACTTTTTTTTTTGCATGCGCGATCTCTGTGTTTTTTAATGTCCCCTATCTGAGCTTCCAGACAATGAATGAACACTTGCAAAGAAAGGGGCCGCAGGTCTATGGCGAGACCGTGGTGCGCGCGCACCACAGAGGAGCGGAGGGGAGGGAGCGCGGCAGCCTGCTCCAGCTGACCAGACGCTCGTGCGTCATGGCCTTTTGCCGGCATGTGTTTACAATTATCGCGCCCGCGTCTGGGCACGATGGTTGGAAACACATGTTTGCCGCGCGTACCCATCCCAAAAGGCCAGCCACGACGCACGAGCGTTTTTGGACTGCTTTTCAAACTCACTTACTAAAAGTCTTCGCCTCTAGCAGCGCTTGCGCGCTACTCGAGGCTCGACCTAAAAAGCATGTTTTCTGGATCCGGATGTAGCTTTCTGCCAAACTTGGTGTCATTCTGTTCAGCTGTTTTTTCTGTATCACTATGGAAAATTGCATGGGGAAAAAGTGTTTTGGGAAACCTGCTTTTTTTCAGCCCCTGCTGAAGGACTGTCCCAAAGTTTTTCAGAAAGGAGCTCAGTTGGCTTAACTTTTTTGTGGAGTAGTTTGGCGCCAAATGTTATTAGCAAACCTTAAAAATCAATTTCCTAAGGAACCCCTAAATAAATATATTTATATATGTGCACCCAATGTCACTGACACTGTGGCATTCCCCAAAGCTTCACTTTTTCCCCAGTAAGCTTTACCACCTACGTGGAAAACCTTGATGCCAATGATATGCAATATTCTCTTAGAAAGCCATAAATCGACAACTTTCAGTCAAGACCACTTTGATATGGTTGCAAGCCTGGAAATCAGCAGTCTACCATAAACGAATTCCGACCAAAATCTAGGGTGTACTTCTCCACAGTGGCTCTTCATGTCTAGGGTCCACCTGTGATACCTCAACCTGGCATGGAATGGAGCCACCACTTCTCCACCCTATATGCTACATCCCTCGGCTCAAATAATGACTTCAAGTTTTGTTTAAAGGCAATTATAGAATACGTCCCTATCAGCCTACTACAAGATGGGACTCTACAAGCCCTACAAATTTACAAGTAATTCTCACTCCGAGGCCTCAGTCCACTTACGACAATGATGGAGTGGAGGGGAGAGGGGCTGGAATTGGCAGGACACACTACTCATCGGTTTATCGGACAACACCCCAGTACTGCTGTATTTCATGCAGCCGTTCACCTTGCCAAACAGACCTGACATTATCTCTCTTGTGCTGAAGAGGGAAGTATGTTGGCTCAGTGGCCACAGGCATGCTTTTGAAAACCTACTATAAATGTTTTAAAGAAATCAACACCAAGAAATTAACTATTACCAGCCTCAACTTCACGACACATCCATAACCTGGTGAGATTAAAACTCTACAACTAACTAACAAAAAGAAGGAGGTTCTCTATCCACCCAGCATCAGGGACAAGCTCACCAGGTCTTCAATACCCTCCCCTTTTTCCCAAAAGCCCAGGAAGGACCTTAAACTATCCTCTTCTTGCAATGCCTGCCCTAACCAATGTAATCACCATCACCTGTCCAGCACTAGAAGTGAGGCTCCAAGGTACCCTTCATAACATGGACTGTCTGAAATCTAGCATGTTTTCCATAAACACCATCTCAAATCATGTAATCCTTCCACAAAATAGTGTATGTTACTGTAGAATGTATATTTCCACACAGGACTTGGGCAGTGTACATTACATGTAAATTACCATCCTATGCTGTAAATCGCGACTCATGTATGTAGCCATGCCTCATCTCTGTTAGATGTCCAAAACTCCATGTAAAACACCCTAAATCCATAAATATACCCTCAATAAAATAGATAAAATGACTACTCTGCGTACGATTCAGAGGAAAACAAGTTAGTGAAAAACCTAGCCTCTAGAAAATATAATTCTGGTTTGAATGTATGATTGTTTGCATGCCTTGGGAAGGTAAACATAATATAGGTCACTATAGTGACATGGTGGCAGACAGCAAGTACCTCATTGAAAAAGGAATAATGCACCACAGCTATGCCTCGAACAGTAACCAATGACGATATAACTCAACGACGCATCCGGTCTGCAATATTTAAAAGACAATCTCACATTTTCTTGTAGGTTCATCTTCATGTTGGTTGAACAATCATTTCCTCATTGAGGGAAGAGCAGGGAGTGTAGTGGTGCACTCCATGGGAGAGGAGTTATCTGGGAGTGCATGTAGAACCGCCGTGGTCTTCCAACCTTTACATTTCAAGCCATTTAGTCTGGCTCCCCAAAATTATATAAACATTCTCACAGTTAGCATGTAAAATGTTAAACATTGTAAGCAAACTATAAATTGGCAGCGAGTCTTGATGGCAGATGAAGGGAAAAAACCAATTAGCAGTATTTTTCAATTTACCTCAATAAAGATCTACTGTGTAAAAGAAATGCAAGTGGGCAAAACAACTCATGTGAGAACTGGGAGCAGAGTAGCCCCTAATAAACGTCTGATCACTTTGAGCTGATTTTATTTTTATCCCACTACACTGAAGTTTATGAAATGTAAAATATATTGTAAGTGGGTAGCAGGTATGTTCGCTGGTCTTTGGGGCAATAAAGAGTCTGCATTGTCCCAAGAAACTTGTAAACTTCTTTAACCGTTACTTTTCATAGTTTGACTACCCCTGGTATCGAGGGTAAATAAACATGACAAATGTGCAGGGCCGTTTCTACCACTAGGCCGGACTAGGCGGCTGCCTAGGGCGGCAAAAGGTGGAGGGCGGCCGTGCGGCGTACCGTGGCAAAAGTTAAAAACATGAGAGTTCTTCTTTACTCTCTTCTCTGTCCTAACTTCGTTCTATTATTATTATTGAATGAATCTACCACTACCAGGTAGTGTAGGTGTAGCGCGGGCGCGGCGCCGGCTCGCCTTCAAATTAGACCGTCGTCGACATCATCATGATGACCAGGGTGACGTGACGCGAGGTCACGTTCGGCCGCGGCGCGCCAAGGCGGCAACGGGGGCTGTGCCTATGCGCGCGCGGCCGGCAAAAAGAGGCAGGCAGAGGCAGAGCAGAGAGAGAGTTACCGCGGCGCTGCGGCCCGCCTGTAGGCCTATCAGGTACCAGGGTCCGGGGGGGAGGCCGGGATGGGAACCGGGTCGGCTGGCAGCGGCAGGCAGGGTAGTTCAAATCATGTAAAAAAAAATATAGGGGGCTAATTATTTAAGGCCTGGTCAGGTACGCGCTGTACCAATGCCATTGCCAGTCACAATAAGCGTTCCTTGAATAGAATGCACCGGCTACATAGCTGCCAAGGTTTCAAATTGCTATGTGTGACATTTTCATAATTAAAGTGTAATTATGAGTGACATTTCAACGACTATGAGTGACACTTTTTGCGAGCAAAACTCAAGCAATGAAGCAGGGGAAAATATACATATCAGTAATTACACCCATTTGAGCAATGATAAACTAAGAAGACTTTAAAACTGGTGCAAATGTGAGCTCAGCCTCACTCGACGAAAAAACATTAGTTAATGCTGAGCCGACCAAAATGAGCTATTGAAGCCAGCCACTAACTGCGCTGATAACTGTTGAGCACATTTATCACCCTGCCCGCCGCAGTGCTAAAAGTAAACCTTTATAAAACATTATATAGCAGCATAAGCAACTAGGATTAAAAACCAGTCACTTACTTTTGGCAGTTGGGGGGCCCCAGGCCTATGCGTGAGCTGACTCTACAGGCAGCATTAAGGGATGTCAGGGCTACGCACATGCTGCTGGTGTTGCCGCTCTACTTACTGTTGGCTCCACCAGTGCACACCAGTGGTGTTTGCGCGAGTGACAAACTCAATCAAAACGTTTGTCAAAGGAAACTCCACAATTGTTAGATATGCCAAAAATATATTGTTTCCCAATGTGAATCCGTAAGACACACAACCTAAACTAAAGGTCCCAGAAGTAAAACAAACATGCTCTCACGTGATAATCACTGACTTTCATTTCTAAGAGATTGTGGGGAAACCGCCAGAGCTGCTGACTTTAGAACTGGGAAACAGGCCGAGTCTCAGCGTCGGCTCAGCAGCCTGTGATTCTGAGCAAATCGCTTAGTCTCCATATGACTTAATTGATGTGTTTTTTGTTTAATGTTGAATGCAAGTTCTTTTATATCTAATGCATTAATTCTTGTACCCTGGATGACTGGGGGAGAGAGTGATGGTAGTAAAAGGGAGGGGGCGGCATTTTTCAATTCTCGCCTAGGGCGGCAAAACACCTAGAAACGGCCCTGCAAATGTGGGACCAGGAGATCTGATCTTTAATCGCAGCCTCCCATCTACATCAAATTACGTAGTCCTTGGCAACATCGTTTTACATCTAAAATATTGTACTCTATTTAAATAGTGCCATCCATAACACGCAGAGGGAACTGCTCGTGATCACAAAATGTATGCAGGTGCTTTACTTTGTAAAAGTACTATGTTGTTTGTCTCTGCTGTTAATTCCATACAAAAGCGACAGTCAACCTGGTTGAGTGATGTAAACCATCAAATCAGTGCATCCTGTACAAAAGGTTTGATCACAATTTATTTTTTCTGCTGCAAATAAATAACTTTACCAAGTGCAGCCCAGGCATCAGGGTGCTAAAGATAACCATCAACAACATAACCAGTAGGCAATGTGAAAGTAGTATACATCTATAAGTAGTGGCAGAATCAGTAGAAAAAACAGGGGCATCGAATGACTTGACGTTACTATTGTACAGACTAGCTATTTTATCACAGATTGTTTCAAATGAGTTTAACGGAATGTTTAAAGCACATTTTTGTAGAAAGGAAGTGTGGTGGGAAGTCTGAGCCTCAGTTCCAACAAGGATTGGCAAAGCCAATGGGTCTCGCCTATGTGAGATCTATTGTCTTTACCAATTTTGTTTTAGCCATGTTGCACAACAATGTGTAAATACTTAACGTGGAATCTGTTCACAGTCCTATGATCAACATTAACAAGTGAGGAAACTATTTGTTGCTCACATTGTACAGAACCTAACGGTTTTAGGTTTATAACCAGAGGAAATCCATTAGAAGAACATTAGAAAGGGACGTAACTCTTCTGGGCAGTTGATATCCATTTAATAATTGCCAAAAGCAAATAGTGTATGTATGGACAAGGAACCCGTTGCCCTCGCGACTTGACACAACTTTCATGAATGGAACTAACTTACACTGCTGTCTCCACCTCAGCAGAGAGGTCAGCATCGCAATACCGCAGTGTGTAATCTTTAAGGGTTCTCAGGTGTCCCCAAGAAATGCAGGGAAGAGCTGAACCGCAGACAAGTCTTTTTTATTCATATACCCACCAAAAGGAATAATCCACAGCCACGCCCCTCGACTCTGATATCACACAAGAACGAAACTCACCTTTCCCGCATTAGTCCCCCAATGTATAACTCCTACTCCGCTAAAACTATTACCTGGGAGATCTGTACCCCATAGCTGTTCTCCTTCTCCCTACTCTACAGCTCCCAAAATGAGATGCATTTGATATAGGGCTCCCTGACACTGTATTCTACCTTTTCTACGCGGTCATTACTTCGTATTACCATTACTACGCATATTTTAGTTCGCAGATGCCATTACTTAGCATGCATTTACTTAGCATGCATTTAACTACGCATGTTCCATTACTTAGCATGCACTTACTACGCATAATGGAGTTAGTGTGCAAATTAATTTTTGGGGTACAGGGGTATTTTTAGGGGTCAGGGTGGGTTAGGGTTTTGGGGTGTAGGGGGTATTTTTAGGGTTCAGGGTGCATTTAAGGTTTTGGGGTGCTGGGGTATTTTTGGGGTTCAGGGTGCGTTTAGGTTTTGGGGTACAGGGGTATTTTTAGGGGTCAGGGTGTGTTAGGGTTTTGGGGTGTAGGGGGTATTTTTAGTATTTTCAGGGTGCATTTAAGGTTTTGGGGTGCTGGGGTATTTTTGGGGTTCAGGGTGCGTTTAGGTTTTGGGGTGCTGGGGTAATTTTAGGGGTCAGGGTTGGTTAGGGTTTTGGGGAGTAAGGGGTAATTTTAGGGTTCAGGGTGCATTTAGGTTTTGGGGTACTGGGGTATTTTTAGGGGTAAGGGTTGGTTAGGGTTTTGGGGTGCATGGGGTATTTTGGGGGTTCAGGGTGCGTTTAGGTTTCGGGGTACAGGGGTATTTTTAGGGGTCAGGGTGGGTTGGGTTTTGGGGTGTAGGGGGTATTTTTAGGGTTCAGGGTGCATTTAAGGTTTTGGGGTATTTTTGGGGTTCAGGCTGCGTTTAGGTTTTGGGGTGCTGGGATATTTTTTGGGGTCAGGGTGGGATAGGGTTTTGGGGTTTAGGGGGTATTTTTAGGGTTCAGGGTGCGTTTAAGGTTTTGGGGTGCTGGGGTATTTTTGGGGTTCAGGGTGCGTTTAGGTTTTGGGGTACTGGGATATTTTTAGGGGTCAGGGTGAGATAGGGTTTTGGGGTGTAGGGGGTATTTTTAGGGTTTAGGGTGCGTGCCAGGAGATAGGTTACTATTACGATTAATTTTTTGTTTTAAAGTACCAATAACGCATTGTAACGGTATGCGTAATAATTAACTGCAAAGTAAAAGCATTTTTAATGTATTTGTATATATTTGCGAAGTAAAAGCATGCGCACTAAAATCATGCGTAGTAATGGTATTTGCGAAGTAAAAACTTCGAAGTAAATACCTGCGGAGTAACGGTATGCTAAGTAACATCATATATTCCCTGACACTTCTCTGCTAGTCTCCTACATATTTGTGAACTATGCGGCTCACTTCAAGGCTGGGATTGTAGTGCTGCTGTGATCAGCTACTCCAGAAATATACTTTATGTGAAAAAGGCTCTCTCTGCTGCTTCCCAAAGGTGGGTTTGTGTTATAAAAAGACTACAAATAAAATAATCAGTTTAAGATTGTAAGAGGAGTGAATCCCGTAATGTCATCATGGACCATGAATGCGTCACGCTGCTTCCACTACCACGAAACTTTGATGAATCAACGTCCATGGGAATAGTATATGTCAGGGTCGGACTGGTCTAGAGGGCAATCAGGCAGTGCCCGAAGGGTTGGTCTGACAGGTCAGTGAGTGAACCAGTGTTTTCACTGCTTGTGGGTCTGCTTTATGGGCTGCTAGGCCAATTTTTACTGTTAATTTCCCTGATATTGAAACAAACATTTCCTGCAGTAAGCACAAATGCATGCAATCTTCCATACCTTGCAAAAGACTTATACCGCGTGCCAACATTTGCCCCAAATTGCAAACATGAACCACTTTTTTAGCTTTCTAATTCACTAATGGGGGCCATTTTCCATTTTGGTGCCCAGGCCTATTTTCTGTCCAAGTCTAACCCTGGTATATGGGGTGTACAAGACTGTATGGGAGCGGAGAGCTTAATCTGGACAGGGGAAAGTCTAAACTTTTGTGAGAGCCGAGAACCGCATGACAGCTATTAGAGTATAGGGCAGATAGGGGTGTAGTTATCAACAGTGCAGTAGGTGCAGTGGCACCAGAGCCTAGTTGAGTGATGGACCCATTTTGCCCCAGGGAATGGGGGCCCAATTTCCTTGCTTGCATTAGGGCCAATGGCACCCTTGCTACAACAATGTACAGGCTGCGGGAGACTGAAGTGAGAGTGACTTAGGCTGAGGGAGGTGGCAGTAAGGGAACGTGTGGGGGAAATGACCATTCTGACCAGACAGTCTTAAACTAAAGATCCCTACATAGTTTATTTGTCTAATTATGTGCTTGAGGGACAGTAGGGATGAGTCAAAAGTCACGTGTTACTGTACAAACTCAAATACACGTAACTATAAACACACATCTTCCGTTTCATGATGCCATCAAATTTCATTTTCTTCATAATAAGTGAAATCACAGCGGTGGCTTTGAGTTTGAGTAGCGCCACGTAAGGATTTTCTACTGGCGGTGAAGAAATATATTTGGAAAGCAGAGTAATACTTTAATCTGGATGAAGAATCCAAAGCTGCAGCCTTTTTAATTGAGACATACACTCTGGCAGCAATCGGGCTTGGCGCTCCTTTGCCACTGCGTCTGTGGCTTCTGCAACACGGGGGCAGGGGTAAAAAGAAATAGTACCTCACTCACAGCCTGGGCAGCGGATTAACACTAATTAGGTTGAATTAATCTGTGCTTGGTCCGTGCGCCACAGAAAGGAATGGAAGTGCACGCTGGGCCTGCGCTGGCCAACTGGGAGGCAGCAGAGAAGAGTGATACTGAAGGCAATAAATAGTAAGCAAATGGTGGGTTCCAAGACCTTTATTGTAAACATTAGTTTCGCAAGCGAAAGCGCATTCAGAGGCGGCGCTATCGTAGGCTTGACCTAAAAATTGGGCCCTTTGAAATGGGCAAATACCAGGTTGGCAAACTAAATAAAAACAAGTGGATAATTGTAGATCATGTAGACAGAAAAGCAAAGGGGAGAATTTGTGGTCTTCATTGGATACTACAGGGTATCTAACAGGCTGAAAATGTGAAGCACATTTCATGAAAACCTGGACTGATGTGTCACAGAGGACCAAACACAAAATATGAACCTGTTGCTTTTACAAGTCGAACCATCTTTTTCTCATTCCACGGGAACAGAGGTTTGACAAAGGCCTAGGGGTATCACCAGAGTGAAAACGAAAAAAGAGCACATAAATAAAAAATAAATAAAAGCAATTATCTTCCAACAATGCACTTGACAGGACCAGTTTAAATATCTAAAACAAATGTCATCTCTCAACATGACCGTTTCTGAGTTGGAGAAGTTAAGTAGAACATATGCAATGAAAGCTTAATTGAGAAGGAAAAAACAACAAAGACCTGCCATGTTTTCCATCTGTCTCGTACTGGAAGTAAAGTGAAGACTGCACATTGTGGTGATGAACATGGCTGTGGGAATGCCCTGATAGTATGATGCAGCTGCACCAGTCTTCAAATGCAATAGGAACAGGGAGGTGTTGAAATAGAGTACCGCAGGCAATCATAAATAAAACCCTTTTATTGTAGCTGCCCCACAGGGTCGTGGCAGAGGCTGAAACAACTCTGTAACTACCACGGATACCAAAGAGCAGACAAACTATAAAAGGTAAATGTCAGAAAGAGTTCATAAGCCGGAAGAGCACGAGACTCGGGAAACGAAGATGAACACGAGGAACTGGAGGGGGAGAAAGATACGCAGGTTTAAAGTCAGCCAACCGCAACAGGAGGCCCATTCTCAAACTCTGGTTGGTTCACTCGAGGGGATATGGGGTGCTAGCAAGTCAGACTTCAGTCTCGTCAAGCTATTAAAATAAAACGAGCTGTTCAGAATGGAAGGAACCAAACTTTTTTGGCTTTCAGCCCATATTCCAGCTCGAGGGTGTACGTCGTCTGATTAGAGAATAATACACTTCTTAATCCAAACATCCTAAATATATTAAGCTAAATGGTTACATCCCGAAATGGTTATATCCTGGTATTCTTCCTGTGTCCTGAAGAGTGTCACCTCTAGGCTACATACGTCTTCACTGCCCCCTTCCACCCTCCCAAGACCTGCATGACTATCTCATACTTCATGAGGCATAGACAGGCATTTTATGAGCATCATTTCTATATTGTCTAAGAACCTTCCGACTCCTGTAGACCCTTCTGAATCACTACTGAATGCTGGGGGCCCCGCCAAAATAATTTCAATAATTTAAACCTCAAATCAATACAGTAACAGGTATACATCCAACAATACGCATATTACAAAATTTTATCTCATTCACCCAAAAATATAAAAATCAAAATTGTAATTGGAAATTTGAAGCTTTTTAGTATTTGTTTTTATTCTAAAGACAAAGCAAAAAATTAGAATCTAGCATATCACTTTGTCTTTTAACTAATGCATGCTTTCTTTTTGTTGGCACATACTACTGCATTATTTGAGGCCACCAATCGTCCATACTAGATTCTGCTTAATGTATGTGCACTGCTCCCACGATTCAAGCTACCAACTTAATTTTCAGCCTCCACTTTAAAATTCCTTCCCATTTGTAAAGTGCTTACATTTTTTCAATTTTCAATTTTGCTTTTTATTTATATTTATCAATCTGCTAAAATTATTTAATTTTCTGAACAGTAGCAGGCCCTCTGAGTAGGCGTTGCAGGCCCAAGTTAAGGCCCATTGGTCTAAAGACAAGGATATGTCCACCACAGCCTTACATTACAGGATACTGCAAGTCACTGAGGAGTTCTGTGAAATGAGAAAGACATGAGGCTGCTGTCATAGTGCCTATATAAAGTCAAGAAACTCTGAAGTGTATGCAGATGTTCTTTTAAATGGACAGTACGGGGGAATTTTAGCTCATATAATCAGTGGATATTACAATCATTTACAAGTTAAAAAGTTGTCCCAGGTTTGACACAAGCAGCTCACACAGTTCTGTTTTTTCCTTGCCTTTTTAGGTCTCGCCTAGCGTTGCAGCGCGCATGCGCTGCTCGCTCTGCGAGACATATTGTTTGAGAGGAGATTTCAGAAAGGGGCTCGAAGCCCCGCCCCTCATTTTCATTGGATGGCGTCATCGTTTATGGTAAACGGTGGCCTCCCATTGAAAATGAGGCTTCTTTGTTACCGCCCTTTCTCCTTTTCGTCCAGCCCATCCGGACTGGATCGTCTGCCTTTCGGCTGTCGTGAATCAATTTCTTATCTTTAGTGGAGCCATCTGTTTCTAATTAGCATGGCCTTAGCGTGTTCGCTTTCACTTTCGCGGCCGCGCTTGTTTCCGGAAGTCTTGTTTATTTAATTAGTGCTGTTGGGGGGAATGGCAGCGCAGCTCGCACCCACAGCGGTATCTTGCCATGGACCCAACCTCGCCAAGGCTCTCTGTGTACCTGCTGGCACACACTGCTGCAGAGCTTGTTTTTTTTAGTGAGGCGGGGGTCTGTCAACCCTCAGAAGGTAACATCCGTCATGCCAGTCTCATCGCATGCCGGGCTGCAGACATCGCTAGCGGATGGTTTCAGAGTGTTTCTTAATAGGGAAGCTCGAATCGCCACCCTTGTTGGGGTGTAACTGCACTTCTCAGCAGACCTGCAATGCTTTTAGTGGGAGGATGCCTTCATTTCTCGGAAGAGACACTCATCAGCAGGGAGCACAGCTTGCCGTCACCCCAGAATTTCCCTGGTACTCTGCTGGCTAGGGCGATGCTTGCTGGGCTCCACGGGGTGCCACGGTGCAAACATAACCCCCACCACCCCACCGGCCCCTTTGTGCAGTCAGTGTGTAAGAGAGGTGCACTTTTCTTGCACACTACATACCGAACTCCCTCCCGGGGCGTTCTCACTGTTTACTGCAGTGTGTGATTTTTGTGTTTGTGAAAGGTTTAAAAGAGAACATCGACCCGGATACAGGGTAAGCCCTGGCACAAACACCCTGTCCCCTCCCTCCGCACAGGACACAGGGTTCCCGCACGCAGCGTCCAGGTGTTCTGCACTGCACAGGTGACTGCTTGTCAGAAACTAAAACAAATATCAACTTAGCTGGACTGGTTGTTGCTTCAACTGTTCGAACCGAGGGGAACGCACATATTTTGTGTTTTAAATCACAATTTCTAACTCGTGGTTTCAGTGTATAAAAAGGCAACAAACAAAGGTTGTAGATATACTTTCCATATAGCGCTCCCTCTCCGGGTGCGTTAATCCGCCTCTAGGCGCTCACTTTTTTATTATACCTTGCTGTGCCCATTTATTGGCCACCCATCTCAAGGTAGGCTCGTCTTTCTCCTTTCAAAACAGAATTAATGGCCCTCATTTTATCACCCTAAGATTGAAAGGCTAAACCCGCCGGTGTTTTATGCTTCGCCTTCTGCAGGCGCCAGGGCCATCCAGTTATCTCTGAGGTTGCTTGCATGAACTAAGGGACATATCAAACCGAGGGGCTCTATTTAGATAATCTAGCGGGAAGAAACAAGGTGGGATCTTGAAAACGAAGAAGATAAGGCGTGGAGTGGGCGGGGCGTGGATGTAGAGGTGCATGTGTGTTTGTTTATGAGGGCGAGCAGGGGATCCCTCGCGAGAAAATGGTGGCATGTTGCGAAAGAAGCGGGAATAGTATACCTGTGTGGGAAATGGCAGCTTTGTTTACACACTTGTGAGTCTGGACGGCTGCACCCCATCCCCCATTCCGGAAAAAATGCGGTGAGGCGGAGTGAGGCCCCCTGGGACGCGGCAGGACAAAGGGTGGCTTGTTGCAGGGCAGCTCCCGCTGCTGGGACCGGGGCTCCGGCTCTCTGCTGTTTTCCCCGAGGTCGTTCGCCTTTTCCAGGGCAGAATCCCGGCATTTACCACAAGAAGGCTCTCGAATTAAGGCTGGTATCACACCCTGTTAAGCCGTTAATGGAGAGAGAGACGTACACGTCGCCAGAGGTTACAATAATGGTACATAGGTTTAAGGGCTCACGTCTGCGAGCTGCATGGCGCGTGGTGTGTGTTTATTATGTTGAAACTACCTGCCTCCCTCAATGTGGGGTTTACCTGCAATAGGAACTGCCACTCGAGAACGGCTTCTCTGGCGCACTAGTCTCCCTCCTCCCCACGTCTGTAGCGGAGTATACCTGTTTGAACTTGGCATCCCATAGACACAAGGCATAGGATACATGTAACATTTTCTGATGTTTATGTAATGTACATTGGTGCACAGTGTTAACAAAGGGATTCATGTAGTCCTTATTTTTAAATACTGTGGTAAAGTGTCTTCTACTAAAACAACCGAATATTTCCAATGATAGTATTAATGCAAGACTTTTAGATTGTTAACTATGGCACGTTTTACAAATGCATTGTAAGAGTTAATGCAGTTATCTTAATTCTGAGATTTTATCATTTTTGTTGGTTGTTTATGTGCACTAAACATTTTGAAGTTGTTCTCGCAGTCTTTATATGGAAGGTTTGCACAGCAGACCACTTTAGAAACCTTTGCTCCTCTCTGGCCTGTTCTATCCACCAGCGTCCCTCTTTTGCACTGTCTCCCCATCAAAACCTCTCTCCATTCACTGCCATTCTGTCTGTCTGTCTCTATTTCCCTCTGTTCCTGTCTGTTCTTTGCCTGTTCGCGCTCTGCCTGTCTATAACCCCCTCGCTTTCAGCATGTGCGTGTGCCTCTCTAACTTTAAGCCTGTTTCTCTTTGCCCTTGTATAACATGTCTCTAACCAAACCCTCTCACTCTTTGTGTGCACTTCTCTCCGTCCCTGTCTATTGCATCTATGCCTGTTAGTGTTCACCCTCTGCCTCCCATAAGCATGCCCTTCCCTTTCTCTTCTTCTTTCCTGGCTCACTCCCTCATTTTAGCTCACCCCCACCCCCAGATCCCCTTAAGGGCGTCCCTCACGCCTCTCCTTTAATCTGACCTATTATTTCAAACACTGCACAGCTCTACAAGTAAATATAAAACCGGGAACTTCACTACACACCACATTAATAAAAGCCAGTACCATTTACAATACAAAACTCACACTAGTACAAATGCAATGCAATAGATTTCGCAATTACAACAAAGTGAGCTATTGCCATTTTGCATTACACCATTTGATTAATGCTTCACGAAGGGGAAAAAAAAAAACAATGACATTTACAATGCCAATAGCTCAAAATAATGTCATTGCGAGACCTATTGCATTGTAAATGCTTGTTGTGACCTGTAATCCTATTCTTGTACACATAGAAACAAAACTGCAAGACTCATAATGCAAAGAAAACGCAAGGACTGGATGCACTGGTCATACCGGACATGGAAGAAATTAAGAGCAGTGAATATTGCCCTTAATGGCTTTGCTCTTAGGCCTGTCCAAGTTGACCTGAGAGGAGCAAACACTCTACAATGAGAGACCCCTGACTCCTTTCCCTGTGGATTATTTGCAACCACGGAGATTTCTGGAGTGCAACAAGATGGCTGCCGCTGCTTAGCTATCCCATCCGCTCGGATCATTGAGTCTGCTCTGCAGCACAATTAAAGCTTTGTGAAGATGACGAATAGGTTGCAGGGGTGTCGGAACATCGAGGGGCAGCGAGGTGAGTTTACAGCCCTATTCTTTAGGGTCTTTTGAAGAAACTTCACTGAATTTGCCGCTCCCCATGTTGCACCGCTACAGCAGCCATTTTCTTTTTATTTTTCTTCAACGACTTAGTCACGGAGCCTGTGAGGGAGTTTTCTTAAGCTCTCCTCTAATGGAAATTTGCCTAAAATTGTCTTTTTTTATGGCGGACAGATTATTGGTTCTAGCTTATACCTTGCCGCTAGTGATTTTTTTCTATATAACTTTCTTCATCTCTACAGTATCTTCAGTGTCAGCATGTATATACCTCTCTGGATACTGTCTCTCCTTTAGTAAGATCGGAATGAAGATACATTAAATTAGATTGCATCACAATCCAAAAGAAAATAAGCAGCACCAAATATATTGCAAACACACATCCAAGATGTGCTTCGGCCTCACAGCCTTGATCACAGATTGTAGTGGGTTTTATATTTAATACTGGTGAAGGTGTGTCCACTTCTAGTCGTCCACATGGATTACTAAAATATACTCAGAAAATGCCTTGCTTTCTGCCAGGAGTTTTTAAGCACAAGATATTTTTTCCCCCTTCTAACGGGTCTTTGGTTTTGATTTACTCTTCACTTTATTTGTAGTAGTGACTAACTGTATATTTTCACTAACTACTACTTTTAGACATTGAATATTCTACACTTCATCTTCTGAGTTATCAGTATTTTTCTCGACCATGGATCATCAGTTGCCATCAACTTCAAAATCTTTTGTTTCTCCTCCATATTTGGTCACTTCTCGTGAATCCGATCAAACTGGTAATGCCAATAAAACCGCAAAATAGATTGGTTTGTCCCACTAAATCCCCTTTGCCTCTGACATTAGAAGATATCATGAATGGGTGGGCAGTCAAAATATCGAAAATAAAATTTCGATATACCATAATATTGAAGTTTAAATATCGAAGGGACAGAATATCGATGGGACAGAATATCGATGGACAGAATATCGAACCTAAGGTAAGTAATATCGAATTACTTAATATCGATGTCAATAATATCGAAGTTAGTAATATCGAAATCAAATATATCAATGACACTAATATCGATGTTACTAATATCGATTTTTGTATTATTGTTATGTATTTTGTTATGTTTTTAATATGTATGTGTTATATGTGTTTTTGTTACGTGTTTTAATTGTTTAAAAATATATGTATACAATTTGTATATGTTAATAAATTTATTTTTTTAAGTTATTGTTTTTTTTTTTTGTACTGTAGCGGGTTGTGGGTTTATAGGGGAATAGGGTGGGAAGTAATTTAATTATACTAAATTAATTATTAATTTTTAGGAATTATAAATTAATTTTAATTATTGTTTGCGTTTAAGTTCTGTAGCGGGTTGTGGGTTTATAGGGGAATAGGGTGGGAAGTAATTTAATTGTAATTAAGTTATAATTTATTTCAATTAATTGGTATTGATAATTATATTATTGTTAATTAATAATTGGTAATTAATTTTTATTAATTGGTTATTAATTTTTATTAATTGATTAATTGATTATCATGTAATTTAAATGTAATTAAGTTATAATTTATTTCAATTAATTGTTATTGATAATTATATAGTTGTTAATTAATCAATAATTGGTAATTAATTTTAATTAATTGGTGATTAATTTTTATTAATTGATTAATTAATCATCATGTAATTTAAATGCAATTAATTTAGAATTTCTTTTAATTAATTGTTATTGATAATTATATTATTGTTAATTAATTGATAATTGGTAATCAATTATTAATTGGTAATTAATTTTTATTAATTAGTTATTAATTTTTATTAATTGATTAAGTGTGTTGTGCGTTTATAGGGGAATACTTTTGGAAGTAATTGAAATCTAATTAAGTAATTATTAAATTTATTTTTGGGTATTGATGATTAATTTATTGGATATTAATTATTAATAGGTACATTTTTTAAATTACAAATTTTTGGTTCGAAAAATTAATTTATTGTTGTTTTATCATTAATTGGTAATTAAATATTATTAAATATTATTTATTGATAAATGTAATTAATATATTAAGAATTATTTATTAGTTGGTAATTAATGTTTAATTATTATTATTATTGGTATAAAAGCATTTAATTGTTCAATATTAGTTAATTGGTAATTAAGTTTTAATAAGCTATATGTTTTTTGTTATTAAAAATATGTTATTGTTCAATATTTCATATTTAGTAATTAATATTGAGTGATTATTATTTATTGGTATTTATTATTAATTTATTGTTAATAAATTTTCTATTGGTAATTATGTTTTTAATAAATATTTATTGGTATTGGTAAATAGTTTAGAGTTATTTAATAATTCATTAATTATTTAATTTTTTTATTTATTTATAAGTATTTTATTTGTCACTTCTACGCTATCCAACATTTCCCCTACTGTTGCACTCTCTGGAGTGGGAATAGTAATTTTTACCCCTACGCTATCCAACACTTTCCCTACTGTTGCACTCCCTGGAGTGGGAATAGTAATTTATACCCCTACGCTATCCAACACTTTCCCTACTGTTGCACTCTCTGGAGTTGGAATAGTAATTTTTACCCCTACGCTATCCAACACTTTCCCTACTTTTGCACTCCCTGGAGTGGGAATAGTAATTTTTACCCCTACGCTATCCAACACTTTCCCTACTGTTGCACTCCCTGGAGTGGGAATAGTAATTTCTACCCCTACGCTATCCAACACTTTCCCTACTGTTGCACTCTCTGGAGTGGGAATAGTAATTTTTACCCCTACGCTATCCAACACTTTCCCTACTGTTGCACTCACTGGAGTGGGAATAGTAATTTTACCCCTACGCTATCCAACACTTTCCCTACTGTTTCACTCACTGGAGTTAGAATAGTAATTTTTACCCTTACGCTATCCAACACTTTCCCTACTGTTGCACTCACTGGAGTTAGAATAGTAATTTTTACCCCTACGCTATCCAACACTTTCCCTACTGTTGCACTCGCTGGAGTGGGAATAGTAATTTTTACCCCTACGCTATCCAACATTTTTCTTAGTGTTGTTTTTTTGGGAGTTGTAATAGTAGTTTTATTCCCTACGCTATTTAATATTTTTTGTATTATTTTAGTTAATATAGTATATAATTAATTTTAAAAATATTAAAAGTAAATTTTATTTTTTAATTTGTTATACATAATTATTTAATTTTTATTTATGTTATTGTTTTATGTGTATAGATGTATTTGTAATTTATAATATTTTTAATAATTTAAAATTTATTACAATTATTCAAAATTATTATTAAGTAAGTATATATATTATATCTTATATGTATATGTTTAATTAATGTTTTATTTAATTATATATGTTACTTATTAATTTTAAATATTATCAAATATTTTTAACTATGTTTATTTTAATTATAAGTATTATTTAGTTTATTTTACATATTATTTTTAACAAAAAAAACGATATTTTTGATAACGATATTTTTGACATCGATATTTTATTTTTCGATATTTTTGTACTTACCATGTTGTAGATAGGATGTCGATATTATTGACATCTATATTTTTGTTGCGATATTTTTGCAGGTCGATTTTTTGACCTTCGATATTTTGTCAGTGATTCTCATGAATGAACTTAAAAACCTAAAACCATTCATTGTTGAAACTAATGCCACTCTTCAGAGAATGGACGAGAAACGGTCTAATCTGGAGTCCATGGTTTCAGAAGTTGAGCAGGGAATTAGTTATGCTCAAGATATAGCTGACAAGGTAATTTCATTGTCCAAGGAAGTCATCCAACTTAAAAAAAAAGGTGCAATAATTTGTGAATATTTGGAGTTCCTGAAGGTTCAGAAGGATCAGACATGATTGCATTTCTTTCATCAATATTCCCAAGATTGTTGGTCTAAAAGATGGTTTATCTTTAAACATACAACATGCCTACCGTGTCGACCGCAGTCCTTTGCAAAATCCACTTCAGCTAGACCAAGAGGGATCATTGCTTATTTCTTGAAATACTCAGATCTATTGAAAGTCCTTTCTGCTGCCAAACAATGGAAACAAATTTATTGTCCAGTCAGAAGATCTTCTTCACACAGGATGTCTCAAGGGCAAACGGCTAGCAGATGAAAGGAATTTCTGGACCTTCACTCTGCTTTAAGAGCCATGAACGCTATTTTTGGTCTTCTACATCCTTGCCTTCTTAAGGTTACCTTTCAGTGCAAAACATCAACATTTGAAAATCCTGAGAAACTCAAGAAGTTCATATTCCTACACAGCAGTGGTTCCCAAACTGTGCGCCGCGGCACCCCGGTGCGCCGTTATGAGGTGCCAGGGGCGCCGCGCTCACAAAGTGGGAAAGTGAAGCTTGTGTCAGCTGTAGTGCAAATTACGTGAAATTACGTGTCCCCTGCATAATCTGGCAACATGGTTTGGCCCAAGAGAGTACTGGCGCGATACGTGCGTACGTATACGCGTCGGACGTACGTGTTTTCATTTCACAGTCGTAGTCTCCATTTTATACGGAGCTCTGTCCGCCGTGCCTCGTGGGAGCAACTCCTTCACATGTAAGGTTAGTACTAGGGCCGTTGGTGTTGAAACTGGCATGGGAGGGATTCCTGTGTGGTCCGTTTTATGTTTGCCTTTGAGTTCTTTAACTCACTCCGTGGAGGCTGCCTTTTACAGTAAAATAATTAATCAAATGGCATGCCGATCTTCGGCCCAACCTCCGTTTTACACCCGTATCACAGGCATTATTTTTACTATAAATTTTACAGTAAAAGAATGCTGGTGATACGGGTGTAAACGGAGGTTGGGCCGAAGATCGGCATGGTATTTGATTAATAATTTTACTGTAAAAAGCGAGCTCCACGGAGCTCGTTGTAGATTTTCAGAGCGCAGAGCTGTTTTTCTTCCAAACGACCCTCAGTTCTGTGACTGGGAAACTCCTGCACACATTAGGATGGAACAGTCAAAGAAAGAGGAATGTAGAAGTGAAGCAGGATGCTATATTGTTTTTTTTTAATAGATGTGACATTTTAAAGTGCATGGTCCAGATTTTCTGAACTGACTGAACTTCCTATGGTCATTTTATTGATTTCTTTCAGCAAACTGTACTGTGAATTGTATCATATTGCCACCATGATTTGTGTTTGTGGCGAGAGTGAATCCTCAACATTAGATAAGATCCATCTTGCTTGGCACACTGTGAAAGTATTGCAATATTTCATGTGTCCCTCTTCAGAGTCAATGGCTTCGTTGTCAATTAATGTGAACATTGTACTGTGAAGTGCACCATTCGGCACATTTTCCTTTTTAAAGTTTTCAGGAAACACCCCTCTCAATTGCCCACAATAAGTAGGATTCTCCTGCCTGATACAAATCACGCCAGTTAATTATGCCACACTACTTTAAAAGATTACACAAGTCTACTTTCCAAAGCTTAGTCACGTGGTAGATTTTCAGGGCGCTGGAAGCATTTCGAACAAGTTAAGTGCGGACTTTAATGCTTGTGCTTTTGATGTGGGTGCATAACGTGGGAATCAGTGGCTGGGCCGGGGTAGGCTAGTAGAGCAGCTGGAATTCTGCAACTTCTCCTGTATTAGTTATTTTTTGGAGGGAAGGCTTACACTGCTGCTGACCTGCGGTATCTGTTTTGTAGAAGCAGGTTGGAGCAGACCCGAAGATAAGAATAATTGTGCTTACGACCAGCCAAGTGGGAGGTCACCCACAGAACCTGGAAATTGATATCACAACTGATAATGGTAGTTTTTGCCATAAAGTGCAGCCTTGTAATAATATAGGACAGCACGTTATTTACAGCAAAAAGAAATAGTAAAAATGTGAAACGAAGCACTACATTTAAAACAAAAGATGAACCACCTTAAAATCTGCAATTTTGCACAATTTAGGCCATGTCTTCAATTATTTATTTTTACAATTTCTGGTGCATTATTTAATTTTCATGTTGCACCACGTTCTCTGGGTCCCACCTCCGGTAATGGGGTAAAAAACAAAATGGGTTAGTGATTGCCAGTGGATGAGATGAATAATTCAAGCATTCGAACCATCACGTTGTTCTTTGTACTTCACTTTAGGAATGGATAATAATTAATGAGGCTCTGAATAAATGTCAAAGTAATTTTTTGTTATATTTGCCATTTTAAGCATTGCGTCCCAATTTCTTTAAGGAAGACAACAGGAAGTACTCCCGAGGTCGGGCTTAAATCCCGCCCACCGGTAAAAAAATGGTGGGGAGCCACGGCCAACTGCCGATTAGGTCAAGGGAGCCACGGGTCAAAAAAGTTTGGGAACCACTGCTACACAGTGAGAGATGATGGAAATGGGAAAGACATGATTCCTAGGGGCACATTACGATACCCGGCGTAAATAATTCCGCCAGGCATGGAAGCGGCAAAAATCCGCCCGCACACACCGCCTGAACACCGACCACGCCATTACGATTACACAAACCGAATACCGCCATCGGCGGAAAAAGCACACAAAATACCGCCCGCCAACGTCCGAGTCGGAGACAAACCGCCCGCCACGGACGGAAACACGCACGACAACACAAAACCGCCCGCCCTCACGGCCGACACACCGCACGTGAAATTACGATCGCACCGACATGAGCGCGGAAAAACCACAAATATACCGCCCGCCAGCGCAAACAACGCCGATGAGAATCGACACGGCAGAAGCCATGGCGCCCACGTACCTGCACAGAAACCATCCGCACACAAAACCAATAGCACACAACATGGCCAACAAGTCCACACAGCAAGGCACGCACAAATACACAAGCACAGTACACATCCCGAAAACACCCCCGGACAAACAAAAAATACAAAGGCCAGAACACCAGACACAACACACCTGAAAACAACAGACCATGAGGACACACCCACATAGGTGAGTACAAAAGCAGCACTCCCACAGACCACAACCCCTTGCTACATTGCAAACCAGAGAGGAGAGGAGAGGACACAGTGACACAGCAAGGACAGCAGCACACCACAGAAACGCACACATCACAACCACCACCACCACCACCACCACCACCAAACACCACCACCACCACCACCACCAAACACCGGCACCACAAACCCCCTGCACATTACACAACACACACCGCACCAGCACCACAAACACCATGGCACCACAAAGGATGCCCAAGTTCACGCCCATGGAGCTGACGGTCATGGTCGACGAGATCATCAAGGTGTACCCACAAATCTATGGGAACATGGTCCAGCACACACCACTAGCCACCAGAAACAGAATGTGGAACCGGATCGTAGACCAGGTCAATGCAGTCGGGACCCTGCCCAGGAACAGAGTCGAGATTAACAAACGTTGGAATGACGTCAAGAGCCTGGTCAAGAAGAAGGAGGGCAAAAACAGAGAGCTGGCTGCCGTCACTGGCGGAGGGAATCCCGCGCTCTTTAAGACCTTCAAAGCGTGGGAGGAGAAGGTGCGAGTCGTAATCCATCCGGAGATCCTCGCCGGATTAGCAGGGGAGTGGAGGCTGGTAAGTAGAAACTAATGTATACCAGCACACCGCTATGTACTCACATGCACTACCACCATGCCACAGCTCCCAGGGACAAACACCCCCATGTCCAGCACACAATACACAACACATCACACACACATGCAACAGACACCACCACACACAGCCCAAACCGAACAACTGTAAGATGCGTGGGGACATGTGTACACTAAGCCAGCCACGTAACCACCAACAGGTCCCCAAATATGCCAGAAGCGCCACAACGAGCACCCACCACACCCATGTGTCCGCCACAGCTGCACTAACCGACAAGTAACAGGTAAGTGGCAGGAACACAAAGTGCAGTGGGTGGGACGGTGGACAGCCCAAGTACAACACACACCAGGCCCCAGTCCCACAGCACAGCAAGGAGGAGCATCCCCCACACCCCACAGCCACGTGTCAGCCACCGCAGTGCACAACGACAGCCGAAAGGCAGACATCACGGTCCACAGCAATCGGTGTCAGTGGGTATCCAGCCACCCCCACGACCCACAACACCCTCCCACCCCCACAGACCTGCAACATGGAGCACCCCCCGCTTAGAGCCATGTGGCATCCAGTACAGTGCACGCACGAACAACTTGCAGGTGGGAAACTGGACAGGGCTGGATTACTGGAGGCATGAGGACCGGAACACGACCAACACATGGGACATGTCACGTAGCAGACGAACACGCAGCACCGCCCACCGTCACGAACAAGTGAACAATGTGCACACGGACATGAACAACAGACTCACACCCCACATGACCCATCACAGACATAGCAACACCCAAGGAGCCACGTCTGCATGCACAAGCCACACTAAATATAGTACCACACGGCAGCCACTGTGCAACTCATCACACACAACCGAAACACCATTGAAGTCCTGTCCATGTAGCCCCAACTGCCTGTCAACCACACACCCCACAACTACGCCTATGTAAGACAAACAACACTAGACGCAACAGAGCGGAACAACATAAATGCACACGAACACCACTGAACCCATCAAACACACAGACACACCATGCACAAACAACATACCATCCATCCCATCCGTCAGCCCCAGTCTCATGAAAGGCATGTCATCCGCACAGCTGCCACACATACAGCAGTCACGCTAAGATACATGCCCATGACCAACCATGTGCCAGAAGTCAATGAAGTACACGACACACTGTGAGCAACAACACACAACATGGGCCACACCCCCCCGAGCACTGCAGTGATGCACATGGCACAGGGCAGCACGCACACCAAGGAGATGGGACAACTGCAATACGTTGGCTGGCACACAACCATCACTCACTCATAACGATGCGTCCAATGCCATGTCCAGTAATCACAACAGACAGCAAATATGCAGGCCATGTCAAGCATGCACACACCTCAAACCATGCACTGTCATGCTGCCACAACACATGTCACGTTCGGCACCCATGGCTCACAGCATGTACCCCAAAAGCATATTCCCTCCCAAATGCGAATCTGGGGCATGGCCCCCATGTTGCCATATGCGTTCCTAAGCGTTCCATTTGAACCCCAAAAGCATATTCCCTCCCAAATGCGAATCTGGGGCATGGCCCCCATGTTGCCATATGCGTTCCTAAGCGTTCCATTTGAACCCCAAAAGCATATTCCCTCCCAAATGCGAATCTGGGGCATGGCCCCCATGTTGCCATATGCGTTCCTAAGCGTTCCATTTGAACCCCAAAAGCAAAGTACAAACCAGACCCAGGATGGGCCAGGAGCCCGCATACACCAGAGTCACAATAAGTAGGGGCACAGCAACACACCCATCGGCATGGCCAATCCGTCCCATGCCACATGTGCACAGCACACAGTCCCATTGCCAAGCACACACAACTACAGATGCTACAGCCACACACACGCCTCCGGGAAACCCATGTACGAGATTGCACGAACTGTCAATGTCAGACGACAAATACATACTTCGCCAGGTGCAACACAATAACTAATCTCATTCTCTCCACAGGTGACGAACTGCTGGATGCTGGGGATGGAGCCAGCAGCCAGCACAGCCAGCCTACAAGCCCCCAACGAGGACACACGGATCTGGAGGATCTGTCCTCCTCTTCGGACACGGACAACCAAGCAGGCCCATCTGGTGTGGCAGGGCCCAGCCGCTCCCCAGGACCCCTCCTACCCACCAACCCATCATCCAGGGCTGCTGAACATTCACAGCTCCCTGCTGCCACTGTCGTTGCGGCCACACCCACGGTCATTGTGGCCACTACCACTGCCGCCACCATCGCCGCACCGACCACCACCGCCGCCACCACCGCCACGTCTCCGCTGGCACCAGCCCCAGCGCAGGTGGTGGCCCGGACGACTGGATCCACCCTGGGAGCCACAGCGAGGACCGTGGTGAGCAATGTGGCTAGTGGGCAGGCCGGTGGCAGCAGGACTGGTAGGAGGAGCAGGGTCAGGAAACGCCAGCCTCCCCTGGGAGCCATGCCCTGCCTCACATGGCCAGAGTCCTTGGGGCCTATGAAGAGGCCCAAGGACAATGGGTCCGGTCTGCCTCAGACACGCGTGAGGTGCTGGGGGTGTTGAGGTCCATGGACGCCCGTATGGGCCAAATCGTGGACCTCATGGGACAGCTGGTGGTGGCGGTGAGGTCACAGCCAGGGACAGCAGCTCCCCTCCGCCACCACCTGCCGGGGCGCAGGGTGGAGCAGCAGTGTCCAGTTCCCCTGCGTCCACAGCCAGTGATCACACCTCAACCACCAGCATGTCGCAAGCAGGCACCCCCTCGCAAACGTGGAAGGGGCCGTCCGAAGAGGAAACAGATCTCCCGGGAGGACTTCGCACGCTCCAGTCGCAAGTGAGGCAGCCAGCCAGCCTTCCGCCAGCCTTCCTTGACCAGCCACTGCATTGATTTGGACTACGATCCCACTCCACACAGCCATCTGGATGGCATGTGTGTGTTGGACTATGGACATAGAACCAGTGGGTACACCCTGATCATCACGCAGCCATGACCGACAGCTCATTGTCACTGCACGCACCACTTTTGTCATCACCTTACACACAATCACATGTCACAGTTTGTAATAAATGCACCTTTTTCACTAACTGCTGTTTGTGCCCTGTGTCTTATTTGTACGGAATACAACGGCCACCTTGGGCGGAAAGGCACCTGATGCGTGGCATGGCATTTGAATCCGGAGGGCCTGTAGGGACCTAGGGGTGGGAGACAGAACAGGAGCACATTCAATGAGTGTGTCACACACTCATCACACAGTACATGTCAACAACTACAAGCAATGTACACACATCGCACAGAGCAATAGGGCACAATGCCACAGCCACCAACAGTGGCATACTACCCCTGGCCATGGAGCGTTGACACACAGCACGCAGTGAACAAACGGCCACCCTGACACAGCACACACACACCTGCACAGATACAGCCACATCAGCCGTCGTACATGGACACTCACCGTCAAGTGAAGTAGCGGGCGATGAGCTGCTGCCGCACATTACCAGCTTCCTCCTCTCCGCTGTCCTCCTCACTCGAGCTGTCCTGGTCTGCGGGCTGGGGCCCTGGTTGATCTCCGTCATCCACGATGAGGGGATCTGCTTCCGAATGGCCAGATTGTGCAGCATGCAGCACGCCACCACTATCCGGCACACCTTCTGTGGGGAGTACGCCAGCGCACCCCCGGTGCGGTCCAGGCACCTGAACCTGGACTTGAGGAGGCCAAAGGTACGCTCGACCACACGTCTGGTCCTCCCATGTGCCTCATTGTAGCGATCGTCTGCTGGGGTGCGAGGATTCCTCAATGGACTGAGCAGCCATGCCCCATTCGGATACGCAGAGTCACCTGGGTGTGAGGGACACAGAGAACCGTTGCTAATCCAACTGGACAGGGGACAGCATCGCACAGCCAGCACGCTACACCACTCCACATACTCACCGACAATACAGGCACGATCCTGTTGCATATTGGACATCAGTCGTGGCAAGATGCTGTTGCGCATTATGTGTGCGTCATGGGCCGAGCCTGGGAACTTTGCACACACGTGGGTGATCACCATGTCCGCAAGGCACACCACTTGCACATTCAGGGAGTGCGTGTGCTTCCTGTTGCGGTACAGGTGCTCAGTGGCCTGTGGTGGAACAAGGCCGACATGTGTGCAGTCAATGGCTCCAACGACGTGTGGGATTCTGCCAAGGGCATAGAATGCACCCTTCACTGCCGCCAATTCACCAACCCTGGGGAAGCGGATGTACCTGTTCCGGTACAGCATCATGGCTGCCAGTACATCCCTCAGCACCTTGCTGAACATGGGCTGGGACATCCCTCCTCCAATGCCCACTGTGTGCTGGAATGACCCAGTGGCGAAGAAATGCATGGCGGCCATCACCTTAGCCGTGGGGGTGACAGCAGTCGGATACACCCTGCGGGGACGGAGATGGGGTTCTAAAATGGCACACAGTCGATGCAGGGTTGGCCTGTCCAGCCGAAACTTCCTAATAACCTCTGTATCGTCCATGTCCGCCAGCAATTGGTATGGGCGGTCAATGTTCGGTCTCCGCCTAGGGACAATGGCAGAGGACACATGTCAAAGCAACACGACACATAGCAATTTCGCATACACATCACTGACATGACTGAGCAAGCACATGAGCCACAGCCCAGCTGTCAAGCTGGGACGGCACGGCCACAATACACTTACACAGGTCTCCCAACAATGGCACTGGCTAGTGATACAAACCACTGCCATGTGCATGCACATGGGGATCCAGGCCCCAATGACTTGCGGGGCGTGCTGATGGGGACTGACTGCATATCCGTCAAGCGGCAACGCCACGGCAACATGAATGTCTGCTGAGCATGGAACTGCTTCCGCGGCTGGATGAGTATGGCACACGACGACGACGATGTGGGCAGAGGCTGAGCGGCCAAAACAAGTGGGACCTGTGGCACGAGGGGATATGAGACAGTAGTAGGTGTCAGCACTGCACCCTATGTACAGCACTGTACGGATCACACCTCCCGAAACATTGACAGGTGTCCACATTGACAGCCCCATGCCAAGACGGCTGTGTGCTTGCAGTCACACGTCACAGGTGAGAGGTTACATTGCACGTGCCAGGTGGCAGTCGTACATAGTGGGAGCTGGCATGTGTGTGCATGTGTCTCCTGTTCAGGATCCACCAGATGGGCGCTGACTCTGTACTGACCATTGGACACAGCATGTTCCGTGGAAGGCTTGTGTGTGTGGGATGGTGGCACTGGATGTGCCTCCATTGGGTGGGGGGCCATGCACAGGGCGGGTACGTCGATGATTGCGCATTGTTGGTCACGGTGGGTGCACCAACTAAGATGTGTTGCCCTGTGTTCAATTCCTATGTCCGCATGATGATGGACTGTAGATGTGGGCAGACTACACATTGGTCGATGTGCTGTCTATATGCATGTGCCTTCACACCAGGCACAGCTGCCCCTGCACATGTGACCCCTGCTGGACTCGCTGCTGGGTCTGTGGAGCTGATGCACCTTCTGTGCGTGGGGCGGACAGCTCTCCTCACTTCCCTCATTGCGCATGTCATGACTTTGCCGCAGGTGACATGGATCATGGAGGGCCCACATGTACGCGTGGGTAGGCTACACATGATTGTTCACTGGTCGCCACCCCCAGTCAGTGTTTCGAATGGGAAGGTTGTCGTGCTGGTGGTATGTTCGATGTGGCGGATGGGCGGGCCTAGGTGCGGGCTTACATTCCGGACATGGGGGTAGTTGGATTGGCGACTAGTTGCAGTACACACGGGACACGTCTCTTCCTTTCCACATCTGGGTCATCCCTTGTACTAACTGACAGTGATACAGTCATCTTCGCCCCAGCCCTCATGTCCTCCCCTCGCTCCCCCAATATGCATGCTCACCTGCGAGGCTAGCGCTTGCACAGGCAGCCCCAAGCTCGCACCAGAGAGGGCAAGGAGTGTATGTGTGGGTCCAGTTGCACGAGTGGGCTGTCTCAGGGTATGATGTGTGGCGGGACGCCGTCCACCTGCGTGGTGCCCCAAATGGAGACCCGGCCTGCATGGACTATGCATCACAGTCTTCGCCTTCCGGATCCGCCACCTGCGACACCCAGTGGCTGTGGCTGCCCTTGCGGCCAGGCCGCGTCCGTCTGTGACTGATGGCCCACACATTCACTCTTTGGCCTCTCTGGGGAGGGCTCGGGGTGGTGGCGCACGCGCTTGCACTTAGTCGCAATGGCATGTGGCGTGGTTGGTATAATGGGCAATGGATGGGATGGTGCGAGCCACCTCCCGTGACGTCAGTGCTGCTCGTGCTGTGGTGCGTCCCCCTACACTTCCATTTGACTTGTGCCATGCTAGACGTTGAGGTTCTATTGCCTGCGTGATATGACCAGGAGGAGCGCGAGGAGACCTCTCACACACCATGCTCCACTGCCATCCCGTGCCCTGTATCGCCTGTGCGGATTGACTATGTTGGGGTTACACCTGGTCGACTGGGGCTGTGTGTGCCTTGTCAAGGGGCATGGCGGGCGCACAACAGGATCCAGCTTGTCCACAGAGGGTGGGCTGAGGTGCGCCTGGTACCGCTTTGTACGTGTGCCCGGCTGCTGTGCACACACGTGTTCACTCCCCCGACAGGTGTCCTCTCACAATGCCCAGGGAAGCGGTGGTGTACTGTTCATGACCCCTCCCAACACGGCGTGCTCCAACTTGGCATGTGCGCATCTACCCGTCGCACCCACCCACCTGAGCACTGCGTCCATACGACTTCACACGACACATGTGTGTCTTCCACAGTAGTGCTACTCATTTGCGTTGACATCCAATACCAGTGGACTACATGGTCATGTCACGACTGCCGTGTACTTCACATACTCTCATCCTCTCTCATTCGTACTTGTGAAATGAGTCAGCGGAGACAGTTTTGGTTTCAAACATTATATTGAGTCTTCTGTCCTCTGTGATGCAGTATAGTGGACACTACTGGCAGCGGGATACATGTTGAGGATATACTGAGCATGATTGCAAATGGGATAGGGTGTGGGGTTACATGTGATTGGCTGTTGCATGTGGGATGTGGGCTTCAGAGTGACATCTGCTTGGCCAAGGCTGTGCTAATGTACATTTACGTATAGCTGCGGAGCTGCGGACTTTGACACAGACGGTATACATGTAGCCTACCAGACCGCTTGGCATCATGGGCACAGTCCATCTCAGTTCCATGTGACAGGTTTGCTGCGGTTGTTCCTCATGCACGCGTGCATGTGAGATGACATCAGGGCATGTGCTTGCGTGCATGCAGCGGCGTGCCACTTGTTGTTGCACTGTGGTGGTTACTGGACATGTCACAGTCACTGGGGTCGTGTTGTTGTTGTATGCACTTGTCGTCCATGCAAAGGTCCTGGTATGGGATTCCCGGGGCGGGGGTGGGAGGGGTGCAGCACCCACAGACTCCAGGCGACCTATTCATGTCCACTGAGCGGTGTGTGTGTCCATGGGCGCTGGATCCATGTCGTGTCCTGGTTGTTCGTGCAGTTCCGTCCATGTGGGTGCGATACACAGAGCCCATGCCACTGCCTCCCACGATGCATGCGGTGTTCCTGGATGTGATGGGGAACAGTGTGCATGTCCCGGTCATATCCGATGTCATGGCGATGTCGTTGATGGTGTGGTTACAGTTGCCGGTCGTTTGGTATGGCTGTTGTGGTGGTGACTGGCCAGTCCGTGCGGAAGCTAAGCATGGGTGCGGGGTTGGACATCATAGGTCACTCGGGGAACCTGCGTTGTGGTCCGACGTATTTACAGGTTGTCAGGTATGCGATGCCGTCCAGCAGGGCTTCCATGTCATTGGTGGTGTACATGTTTGCCAGCCAATGAAGCGGATGGTGGCTGTCAAGGTGTTGTTCGTAGGTTGTCCCTTGGAGGACCATGATGGGGCATGCTGGGTGACATTCGATGTAGCTGTTATCGATGATCCGTCGTGTGGAGGCACAGTGGTCCCATTTCAGTGCGGGTGCGATGTTGGCCACATACGCCATGCCCCCATAGGCAGAGCAGGCCCTGTCGTGTGCGTCCAGAGGGAGGAGTAGTGGTAGCAGGTCCGCCTTCAGACATGCCGGGTTGGAGAGGCATATCTCGACGGGATGCTGGTAGGGACACCTCCGACAGTAGAAGACGGGCATGACGCAGCTGAACAATGTGATGCGGTAAGTCAGTCGGTAACTTACGTTCAGCAGGGACAGGAGATCGCATCCCAATGTATGGCACAGGTTGGTTTTGTACAGCTTGAGCTGTTCGGCGTAGTTGGGTAGGTGTGTTGCGGTTGCCATTTCGCAGCGGTTCGTTGAGGTGGCGTGCTCCGGCTGTGTGTGCAGTCTGCAATGTGCACGCTCCGGGGTTGCTGTGAGCTCTGTGTAGTCGTAGGGAGACAGGACTTGTGTTCTGTTGGCTTGTTTGGAGGACACGGGCCCTCTTCCCACATGCTTCTCAGACAGTTCAAGGTCAGTGCTGTGTGACTCCTTCCAATTAACTTGCATGTGGCCGACATGGGGAGTGTTTTCTTCTTTCTTCCCCATCCGTTGTGTGCTTCTGTGATATGCGCTATCTGCCCTGTGGTCGGTCTCCTCGGCATGCCTGTGTTGGTCTATTCTTGGACAATGGCTGTATTCACCGGCTTCTGTCGTAGGGCTGTGGTTTCGGAGTTGGAATGGAAGGTCATTCAGTGCTGTCTGCTCTCCCTTGTGTGGGCGGCAGGCTGCCTTTCCGCTCTGCGTTGGGCCTTGTGTGTGAATGTTATTCTTGGGCCACCTGTTGTCGGTCCCCGGGCTCTTTGGTGTTCCGTTTTATGTGTCTTGTTCATATGTGCAGGGTGGTATGGGTGTTTCTGTGTGGTACTGGCGTTCCTCTTCCCGAAGGGGCCCTGCTTCTCCTAGTTGGTGTTGCCGTCGCTGTGTGCTACGCCATGTTTGTTACACTGGGGTGTGTCCTGCTGTTGCGTGTCTTCACTGACATGTGTGCGTCGGTTGTGTGGCGTTGGGTGTTGTCCGTGAATTGGGCGTTGGGGACATGTCTGTGGCCGGCCTGTCACGTGTCATGTGCGTTCGGGGTGGGGCTGATGTGTGTGCTGCTTGGTTGTGTCCCTGTGTCTGTGTGCGACGCATGCATGGCGCTGCGGTTGGCCTCTGCGTTGTGCGCATGTGTGGCGGAGTCATCGGCGCTTTGGGGCCGTGACGGGGTGGTTGGTTCCTAGTCCCAGGTGGTGTGTACACATGTGTTCTGCGATGTTACGATTTGGCCTGTGTGTCATATGTGGATGCGATGGTGGATGTGTTGTGTACACGCGCTGGTGGGGGTTGTCCGCTTTTCCGCCCTTGCACTGTGTGCGCTGTTTGCGTGCACTTGTTGTGTGTGTGCCTACCTGCGTCTCCGCGGTACGTTGCGTCCTTGGTGGTGCATCAGCAGGAGCATGGGGTCGGCCTGCAGTGCTGGATTCATGCTCGGGGAGCCGCTTCTTCGTTGTCCGTGCTCGGCGTCCGTGTTACCGCTTCGGTTTGTCGTACGGTATCTCTTGGCCGTGGGAGCCGTTTGTTTGCGGCATCGTAATTTATGCGCCGGGCGGGACGTGTTTCGTCGGACGGTGTGTGTCAGTTGGGCTGCGCCGCTACGTGTACGGGCGCACTTTGATGGCGGACGGTGTTGCTGGCTTGCCGGCGGTGTTTGGCCTACTTTTCGCATCGTAATTGGGCGGGCGTGTGGACTGCTGCGTGCCGGCGGTAACTGGTGGTTTTTGCATCCGCCAGCACGGCGGTTGTGCTTCCGCCCGCCATCGTAATGGGCCCCCTAATGTTCTGTTATTATACTGTTCACACTTTCTCATATAGTGTAATTAATTTCAGTGCCTTCTCATACTAAATATTCGAACACTATTTATTTGAAGATGTTATCTGTGTTAAAGATGTTCGGACTGAAGTGTTTTGTGTTCCTATGTCTATATGTTTGCCCACCTCTACATCCATCAGTGTTTTGTTATGTTCACGGTAAGGGACTTTCTTTTCTGTTATCCGTTTTCAGTGTACTTGAATATGTTCGGTCTCTTTTTCTGTCCCTGCAGACCTGCCTCTTGAACAATTATTTTACTTTCTTCCTCGGGCCAGACTTGCGGCTGGGTCTTCTTTTTGGCACTCCATCATTTCCAGATTTCAATATTTTTCACTTTTTTCTCGAACTTATTTAGCTATAGCCTTTGGCTTTTTGCCCTCTACTACTCTACAAACATGGAGAATTTCTGTCTCCCCTCTTACCTTGCTTCCCTTTTTCTTATCTCTTTCTTACCCTATTTCTGTATATCTCCTCTCCTCCTGGCCTTTTCTGAATTGTTTCACAATAGCCTTACTTTTCTATTGCTAAAAATGTACATATACTGTTCAACTCATTATAGTACACAATATATCGATAACAAGTTATTGTATTTATGTAACATGTTTTTAGTTCTATTATTATTTATTATGACTAATGTTCGTTTGGTTACATGGAATGTTAAAGGTCTCTGTAATCCTATAAAAAACAAAGGGTTCACACACATTTGTTCAGACTTAAGTGCCAGATTAATCTCTTGCAGGAAACTCATCTTTTGGAAAAAGATATTTATTCAATACAAAAACAGTGGGTAGATCAAGTTTTGTGCTCCCTGCTAAAAATAATAAGAATGGTGTTCTCATTTTGTTCATAAATCTCTTAATCTAGATGTTGATACTGTAATTAAGAACTATGAAGGTAGATCGCATCTCCAGAATCTCAAAATTAATAATACACCGCTTTCTATTTGCACTAACTATGGGACCAGTGGAGTTGACTTTTCATTTTGGAGTAATTTTTCTCATTTGCCAAGATTTTGTTCAAATAACAATTTAATTGTTGGTGGAGATTGTAACAAATTGATGGATCCATTCATGGATAGAATTTCTCAGTCAAAATAAATACCGAATAAAATGCAAAGATGTTTTTAAAAATCTATTCTTTCTAGGGGTTTAGTTGATGCATGGAGGATTTTGAATTCAGATGTAAGGGAATTCACATTTTACTCCCCTGTACACTATTCCAGATCCAGAATAGACTACATGTTTATGAGTCAGAATAGACTCAAATTGTCAATACAGAAATTGATCCTATACTAGTTTCTGATCATGCTTTAGTTACTGTTGATGTAGACTTATTGATGGAAACCTCCCATCCTAATAGATGGAGATTTAATAATACCTTGTTAAGGCATCATACATTTGTGGAGAGATTTGAACAATTTGCCACTGCATTTTTTTTATAACAATTAAACTGATAATACACACATGAACTTTATCTGGAATGCCTTTAAAGCAACTGCCAGAAGCTTTATTATCAACTATGTAGCAATAAAAAAAAGCTTGGAAGGAACCTTCTTCTGCTTTGTTGCAACTTATCAAATACCTCAAACATTAATAGTTTTCCTCTAATCACATATCTACTTTGATTAGTTTGACAAAGGCCAAAATGGAGTTTAACAGAAAATCCACTGAAAGTGCTTGTGGGGCTTTATTACAAATTAATGCAAAATATTATGGTGGTCGTAATAAGGCAGGCAAACATTTGGCTAGTTATCTTAAAATCAAAAGGCAAAACTCCAACATTAATATGGTTCATGAGAAACTAGGTAATAAACATCATACAGATCAGAGAATTTTGGATTGGTTTTTTGGATTATTATACCAAATTATACACCCCAGAACATTCTCAACAGAGGTTTTAGATGAATTCTTCTATTCTATTCCCAAACACCAAGTTAGCTCAGTTGATCTTTCTTCACTGGACACAGACCTTTCAATTGCTGAAATTAAGGCAGCCCTACAGAATCTACCCAAAGACAAAGCTCCAGGTCCAGATGGTTTTTCGGCTGAATTCTATATGCAATTCTCCCAAATCTTGATTTCAAAATTGCTGTTATTATTTCAACACTTCTTCTTAGTAAACAGGTGAAATGGCACCATTTCGGAAGCTATGCTCTAACTGATCCCTAAGACGGGTAGGGATCTATCTCAATGTGAAAACTACAGACCCATTTCGCTAATTAATACTGACTGTAAGATTTTCGCAAAACGTTTAGGTCTGTGCCTTAACCACTTTATTCCTGAACTAATTGACATAGAATAATTATGTTTTGTTAAAGGTAGATATATTACAGATAATTCTAGAACATTTTTTAATATCAGACACTCCGCCTCACGCTCCACTAATCCTATTGCAGCAATCCCACTTGATGCAGAAAAGGCCTTTGATCGTGTTCATTGGATTCTATGTTTAGAGCTATGAAATGGCAGGATTTTGGTCCCCCAATTAAAAAATATATTAGTTGGCTGTACTCCTCTCCTAATACCTCTATTTTCGTCAATGGAGTACAATCTCAATATTTTCAGTTTCACAGAGATACTCAGCAAGGTTGTCCATTATCCTCTTTATTATTTATCTTAGCTCTAGAACCTTTCTAGGAAAATATATGTCAATCTATAATCTTTTCGGGGTATAAAAATAAATCTTTCCTCATTTCTATTTTAACTGCATGTAAATCTCAATGATGCCAATGTGACGTTCAAAGCTCCTTGATGTTACCTATTTCTTTTATGAACGTTGAAGGATCTATGTGAAGTTTCACAATTACGTTTGGCTCCGCTTTTCTGTTTCCACTTAAGCGTATTTTGTACGGGCCTCTTCTGCACCGTGCCCCTCACGCGGCACAGGGAATGGAGATACTGGACTGGAGCCATTCCTTGGCTCTCAGTGCTGCAGTGAACGGAATAACTGTACCGAGACACTACCGCACCCGGTGTGCCACTGGCGTAACGAAACTTGAAGCCCCCCTCCTGCACGGTATTTGGAGCCCCCACCCCCCCAACTATGTCAGGAGCTCTCAGGCCAGTGTATTGTGCTGATGGGCCCCCTGCAGCTCGCCCCCCCCCCGCACTGCGGGGGCTATGTTACACCACTGCCGGTGTCCCTAACTGTACATCACCGTCTCTTGCTTCCCTCACTGCTGCAGTGAATAAGGTTAATACATTGCACAGTGTCTTACTGTACTGCACCTCGCCTCCCCACTACTGCAGTGTATGTGGTAACAGTATTGCACTGGTGCCCCTCACTGTACAGCACCATCCCTCGCCTCCCTTACTGCTGTAGTGGAGATGAATGCATTGCACACGGTGTCCCTCACTGCACCTTGCCTCCCTTATTGCTGCAGTGCTCTGTAGCACCCGCACTGTGCTGCACCTATCCCTTGCCTCCCTCACTGCTGCAGTGAATGCGAATCACTGTACAGGGGGCTTCCCCATATGGCAGCAGAGGGGGTGTTACTGCACTCGCGGACTACAAAACTGACAGGGCAGTGGGGCGCCCATGTGCGTTTTATTTGAAACTGCCTAGGCCCTCACAGTGCAGCAGTGACAAGCGGTGACTGGACCATACCTTGCCCCCACAACACTACACCAGAGACAAGGTGCCACTGAACATGTACCTGGATTGCTTACACTACAACAGCAGTAATCAAAGTGAAGTGAGGGGAGGGGTGGAGGAGTCACTGCTCACCTAACCGAGCAGCGCTCACCATCAAGCAGTGATTTCGTGTCTATATTCCTATCGAGCCTCCCTCACGCTGCAGCAGGGGCCAGAAGTTACTGCATTCATACCTCGGCTCTGATACTAGCAGTGGCATGCTGCCCTCGTACGTCGAGCTCTCGCACTGCATCAGTGATCAGATGTTACTGCATTCACTGCTCAGCTCTGACTCTGCAGCACTGATTAGCTGCCCTCGCACACGCGGATCCCTCATAGGGCAGCAGTGGGCAGTTGTTACTGCATTCATATTTCGGCTCCGTAGCATAGACTGACCCACCCCGTACGTACTTCAGGCTCTTGGGCTGTACCATTGACCGGTGTTACTGCACTCACTGCATCAGCTCCCCGTTACTGTAGCACCGAGGCTTTCCCCGTACGCTTTCACTGTAGCAGTGAGAGGTTCTCCTCGTACGCTTTCACTGTAGCTGTGACAGATGTTACTGCACTTCCATCGGCTCCTTAACACTAATGCAGTGAGAGGCTCCCTCGTACACTCACTGGAGCAGTGACAAGATGTTACTGCTCTCTTGCATCTACCACTGTAGCAGTGAGAAGCTTTCCCCGTACGCTTTCACTGTAGCAGTGACCAGATGTTACTGCACTCTTGCACCGGCTCCCTGACACTAGTAGTGAGAGGCTCCCCTCGTACGCTTTCACTGAAGCAGTGACCAGATGTTACTGCATTCATACATTGAATACCCAGTTACCTTGGACTGTCACGCTCTGCATCAGTGGGCAGATATATCCGCGTACCAATTACACCACACAAGGTCACATGCATTATTTATAGGCACAGGGAGATTAAGTGATTTGCCCAGAATCACAGGATGTTGAGCCGACGTGTGAAAAGCAGCGAGTCTCCTGAGATCCCCAATGCTGCCCGGCGCAAGGTCACCTTTAATCCACTTTGGATTCGCTATCTAAAATAACGAGGCAGGCGCTGGAAGCTGGAAGGCAAGAAAAAGGTTTATTACTCTTAGAGGAGACCACGTCAACTGCTGACACCAGGATGTCTTCAGGGAGGTGTTCTACTAGCAATGCTTTTGGCTCTTCCTTTTATACAGGTTTTACACAATGTATTTGTTTCATTTATCATGGTTACAAGCTTGGAGTCTCCGCCCGGGCAGGTTGTCACACAAGCCCGACATTGTTTCATCAGCATGGTTACACAAGCCCAACATTGTTTCATCAACATGGTTACACAAGCCCAACATTAACTCTCCTCCCGCCCAGGTCAAAAACAGACAATTTAATTGCAGCTGGACCTTGCTTCAGGGTCTAAACACAAGTGAGACCGGCCAGATCTAAGAGTCCGTTCTGTTGATAAAAACAGGTCCCATTGTTGGCAAAAACAAGTCTTGCTGTGTGCAGTGCAATAAACCATGCTTGCAAGAGTCTGTTTGGTATTTGTAACCTGTTTGTGCAGGGATGAGAGGAAAGACGAGTTTGAGGCAGCAGGTGATGTTGATGTTTGTCGTGGAAATAGTTTATAGCCCCCAGCACACATATCAGGTTTGGTCAGAGAGTCAGAAGGCTGCTAGAGGACAGGGTGAAATGAAGGTGACCAACAGAGTACAAAATGGCTGTGGTCAATCAGAATGACTGTAGTTTATGTGCATGTAGGAACTTTCATCAGACAAGATGGCGCAGAATGTTCATGATTGTGTTTTGTTCTTAACAGTCTCCCCTTTGAACATAACTAGCCATCTCGTCAGTCTATTTCGATCTCCATAATGTCCTGTATTTCTTGTTCATACATTACTCTCATTTTTGTTAACTGAGTGTCCATATTCTTAGGGCGCAAGGCACTTATGCAAAGAGAACACAAAGGTGGTATACAGTGTACACCCAAACAGCAACCACATATTGCCAATACTGGGACCAAGAGAAACATTGATATTTTCCAACCCCAGTCCTTCAAGATGCCCCAAAGCCAACTTCCAATTGTCCAAGTCTCTGATCCTTGATGAATTTCTGAAGACAGTCTGTGGAGATGTTCGATTGCTTCATAGACAGAGGGTGAATTATCAGGGATGTATATGCAGCAACTGGCACCAATGATGCGACATGCTCCTCCACGATCCGCTAGTACCACGTCCAGGACCATGCGGTTTTGTAGGGCCACCAGACGGACCGCTTGAAGCTCGGCAGTGTTGTTGGTGAGGATGCCAGCTGTGACGTTCAGGGCGGTTTCTACCGCTTGAGACAGATGTCTGATGGCTCGGCTGTTTGCCATCGGACCCCATAGCGGGACGAGCCCTTTTGCTGCGTCAACGAACTGTGATGCGGCAGAGTCTGCTTGATCAGTGTCTTTAGAACGCTTTTCTCGATGATGCTCTGCAGAGGCTGTGTAGGTCGGTGGCAAAACAAAGGCGATGTAGCACGTGCCCCCCAGTTTCTTGGGAGCCAGGTGTAGGCTTTGGTTCCACAGACAAAGTACATATTGGGTGATGCAACAAATGCTGGAGGATTGGCAGTGTTCAAAGTCCTTACAATGTTACAAGTGCTGTGACCCACATTCTTAGTCCCACGGCCTTCAATGCATACAAGGCCAGAGACGTTCACCACAGATAGGGCCACAGTCAGTGTTGCAGCAGTTCTTTTCTTCAGGTAGGAAAATGTGGCTCTGACAGGATTATTGAACACTTGTATTTCCACTCGTTCTTTGGAGGGGACATTCATTGGGAATGTCGTATTGGAGGTGTGAGGGCAAAGGGAGCTGCTGTTCTTCCTGTTTGGTTTAGCCAGAACTCGTTGTAGAACTGAGCGATTGTCCCATCGGAAGTGGCATTGTCTTTGTAACTTTCTTGTAGGAGCATCATCCAGGCAAGGCAAGATCCATGAACAGAAAAGGGTGAAGGGATGAAAGGGATGGAATGTTCAGTGGCATGTGGTAGCAGCCCACAGACCCAACAGTTAGTGGCATTGGTGGCAAGATTGTGCTGGTGCAGCATCTGTACGAAAGAATTATTTCAGAATTCTTTGCGTCGTTCTCGGACATGTGGCGGTAGTGATACCAGGTAGTGTTCTTTCTTTGTGATTGGTTGCATGGTTGGTGACAATGTTCTGTATGCAGGTGCATTCTCTTCAATGATCCAGAGTGTGACCATTAGCAGGAGGCAGGTGAGAAATGCAGCTACAAGTGCAATTGTCTTTGTACTGTGCAGTTCAAAAGTCTTGGTGTCTTTGCGGTGGCTTTGCAGGTGTTCCGTTTCTTCCATCATCTTCGAGGAGCTCACCAACTGTTAGGACCACAGACTTTTGTCTGGTGTTTTTCCTGGTAGCGTCGTTTGGCTGTGCTACCGATCTGAGACTCTGACTCAGTTAGTGGCCTGGTTGTTGGAGCTCCCCCCTTTTCGTCGATCTTAGGTTGTACCCTTCCTTGGATGGCACCGTGGGGTCGGGAAATTCAGACAGTTGGAGGGTGTCTTCTTGTGGGTAGCAACTCAGAGCTGCGAGTACTTCCTCTTGCACCTCCACCTTTTCACAGGTTGCCAGCGTTGGAGGGACTTTTTTGCAGTGGTGGGCGTGCAGCCAATTTCTTTTTCCTTCCACTCGGAGGGCAGTTCGAGTGGTGATCAAGACTTGCCAGGGGCCCGTCCACCTGGGCTCCAGATTCTTCGTTCTTTGGAAGTTGCGAACTAGGATGAAGTCCCCAGGCTTTATCACATGTCCTGGGCCCCTGGATACGTCAGGCAAGGCTTGCTGCACCCTTTCCTTCAAGTCCTTCTTTTTCCTTTCTGTAGCCCTGTCATTTTCGTTTCTCTGATGCTCGTAGTACTGGGCCATTTGGAGAATGGCCGTCGGTTTAGATGCTGCCCAACTACTTTCGCTGGCTTGTAGTTTCTGGGATACATCTGGCAGTAATCCTTTGATGTAGTTCTGCACAAATAAGTGGTGTCCGGTTGCGGTGGACATGTCTTGTCCACTGTAATCAGAGAACACAGTTTCAAATCTGGAGAAGTACTCTGAGACATCCTCTTGTGGTTTCTGGCGGCATGCGGTTACTATGGACCAGTCTATCTTTTTCTCTGGGATCAGCGTTTTCACTTTCTGCACTATTTTGTCAGGGAGGTCTAATATTGCTTTAACTGGTTTTTGACCAGGGTTCCGCTGTTTATCTAGTGTGTCGAGTTGTTCCCAGGTATGACCAAACAGTTCGGTATGGTCTACTTTCCTAACCTGTTTCCACACATCTGCTGGCAAACATAACCCGAAGAACAAGTCTATGTCGGCAAGTGTCATTATTGTTGATCCCAGAGCGGTACCTAGCTCGGTGTAAAAGGCGGTGGGGTTCTTTCGTAAATCCGGCAAAGATTTACGGAAGGTCAGGATGTCCTGTCTGTCCCATGGCTGATACACCCAATTGTAGACCACCCTTCCTCTAGCGTCTTGATGGTTTATATCGTCATTAGTCCCTTTGTACTCTAGGAGGTACCCAGTAAGGGGCAGCTTCTTTTATTGGCATCATGCTATCTGTTTTTTCCACTGGGGGTCCTGCTACCTTAGTTGTCCTGTCCCTATCTATCTGTCCTTGTTCTATGAGGTGACGCAATACTTCTAGTGTGGATGAAAATAGTTCTGCAACATCGTTGTCGCCTTCATCTCCGCTGTCTACCTTCCTGTAGAGAGCCACTAATCGCTCGGGCCCTACGTTTTGGTACTTCTCTTCATATGCAGTAAGGGTGTGGTAACAGAGACGTACAATAAAGTATCGTTTGCGGTTTTCAACATAGGAGTCGCATATGTCTGTTACGTGTTCTTCTGTTTCTTTCCTATCTATGAGGGTTTTAACTATTTTATCAATGCCTGCTCGCTCATTTTTACTTAATCGCGGGACCCTGGGCGCTCCTATTTCCTTGGTTCCTACCTCTACTACTGCCTCCTTTGATGAGGCATTTGGTGTGGGTGGCTCGGTGGGAGCAGAGGTGGTGGAGACTGAGGCGATTGTGCCATCTCCAGCTATACTTTGGGGGTCCTGGTGTTGTACTACGGGATGAGTAGGGGCATAAGGGGGTGGCATGTATATCATTGGGGGACCTAACAATAAATCATCATCTACCCCTGTTTTGCTGGTAACTTGGGGTAAAGAGTTAAGGGCGTTCTAACAGGGCATTGACCTGATATTTTTGATTCCTGTTCCTTTTTATCGATTTCCTTTTCTTTTAGTTCTTCTTCTAACTTTTTACAGGCTTGGTAAGCTGATTTTCGCGTTTCTTTATCTTGTCTAACTTCGTCTCTTTTCTTTCGTTGAGCTGCTTCTTTTCGCCATAAACCAAAACTATCAAACATGGCTGGTCTAGCTTTCTTTTTGTGGAGAGCTAATTCTAACGTTTCTATTTTAGCGGGATCGAAAGATCCCGTCAGTGGCCACTGATTTACCCGGTCCTTCCTAGTGTACTTATGCCATAGTTTGCTATAAGCTATGGTGGCTAATCCATATTTTACGTACATGTCCTTGTTAGGGTGCCTTCCGGCGGTGCCGGATGACTGACCTCTAACAAACGGTCCGGTCCAAAACAATCAAACAATCTAGAGAAAACAGGTATGACGTATTTAGCGGTCAAAATGAATATCTCAATTAATGTTAGACAAAAGTCTGCACTACCTGTCCTTCGCTGTCTGCAAAGAGAGAATATTCCTATTCTACGTTGTTTGCAAGCAGGGAATGTCTCAAATAACTCAAAAAGGAATACTAGTATTTCTATCAATCAATCAATTTAAGTCATGTTTTCTCACGACCTTACCCGGACCGTATGGACAGTTCTTCGTATTCCCCTTCCAGCGCCTGGTTGTCCTCTTACTCCAACAATCAATGCGGCGTTCCTTTAAGGCCCCAGTCAGGACCGCAGGTCACTCGAGAGAGGTCCGTTCGGAACCGGTGAAGTTCAGTCGATTGGCAGCCAGACGAGGGTCTCTTTCAGGCAGGTGCACTCCAATCATTTAGTCGTTCACTCCGTCGTTAGGACCTCTCTACTGGACCCACGTGTCTCTGATGGGCCCCCCGTTGGATCGACAATTTGTGAAAAGCAGCGAGTCTCCTGAGATCCCCAATGCTGCCCGGCGCAAGGTCACCTTTAATCCACTTTGGATTCGCTATCTAAAATAACGAGGCAGGCGCTGGAAGGCAAGAAAAAGGTTTATTACTCTTAGAGGAGACCACGTCAACTGCTGACACCAGGATGTCTTCAGGGAGGTGTTCTACTGGCAATGCTTTTGGCTCTTCCTTTTATACAGGTTTTACACAATGTATTTGTTTCATTTATCATGGTTACAAGCTTGGAGTCTCCGCCCCGGGCAGGTTGTCACACAAGCCCGACATTGTTTCATCAGCATGGTTACACAAGCCCAACATTGTTTCATCAACATGGTTACACAAGCCCAACATTAACTCTCCTCCCGCCCAGGTCAAAAACAGACAATTTAATTGCAGCTGGACCTTGCTTCAGGGTCTAAACACAAGTGAGACCGGCCAGATCTAAGAGTCCGTTCTGTTGATAAAAACAGGTCCCATTGTTGGCAAAAAACAAGTCTTGCTGTGTGCAGTGCAATAAACCATGCTTGCAAGAGTCTGTTTGGTATTTGTAACCTGTTTGTGCAGGGATGAGAGGAAAGACGAGTTTGAGGCAGCAGGTGATGTTGATGTTTGTCGTGGAAATAGTTTATAGCCCCCAGCACACATATCAGGTTTGGTCAGAGAGTCAGAAGGCTGCTAGAGGACAGGGTGAAATGAAGGTGACCAACAGAGTACAAAATGGCTGTGGTCAATCAGAATGACTGTAGTTTATGTGCAAGTAGGAACTTTCATCAGACAAGATGGCGCAGAATGTTCATGATTGTGTTTTGTTCTTAACAGTCGCCGAGGCTCGAACCCGGTTCCCCAGTTCCAGAGTCGGTAGCTCTGGTTGTTACGCCACATCTTCTCCACCTTTTTTTTTTTTTACCTCAAACTAACATTTGCGTTAAGTAAACCTCAATATAATGCTTAATTAAAATAAATACAGCAGAGAAAACACATTAACAACTTGGCAGTCGTGATAAACATTTGCGCTGCATGGAAAGGTGTTGAACAGAGGGGATTACTGGATAAATCCATTCACTCCTTCTCAACAATGCATGCGTGTGGGTTAATAAGAATCGTTCCAAGCTCCCTTTATGCCGGGCTGAAGCAAGCACAAGGCACTACAAAACTAAAGTGATAATGTTTTGGAGTGCGCACTGCAGAAGCGGAGGGGCTCTGGGCCAGGGCTGGTTCTAGAGGTAGGGCAAGTGGGCTAAGCCCTCCCCTGGCCCACCCAAGGCTCATTTACAATTAGAAAACTTTTGTTCTGTTATTTTTTAATGTGTTCCCTTGAGTTCAGCCTCGATTTCTCAGCTTTTTCAGCGTTTTGCTACTTGAAGTGTCTGGGACAGGTGTGAAGTCAGTCGGAATGGGAGTGCGTGTGTGTGTGGGGGAGAGTGTGTGTGAGAGAGTGAGGGAGAGTGAATGCGAGAGTGAGGGAGTGTGTGTGTGTGTGAGAGAGTGAGCGAATGTGCGTGTGTGTGAGAGCGCGAGGGAGTGTGAGTGTGTGCGAGAGTGGTGTGTGTACACAGCAGGGTACCTTGACACTCCAATTACATCAAAAGAGACCTACCGAAGCTCCCAGCTCACAACACTCAAGAGACGCCATCTAGCAGAAAGAATCTGAAAGGATTTTGCTATCCCAAGAACAGTGCTTGAAAACGTATGCAGAATTGTACAGCTATCTCCAGTCTGATAACATCATTTGAACGACCTTAAGGCACAGACACCACTTTTCGGCAAGCTGGTGGCTGTTTTTATTGTCTCCCAAAAAACTATCTCGCAAGAAAGTGTCGGATTTGGTTATCCGAGCAACTACAAATGCATTACAGCACTGATGTAACAGTTTGTAAACTGATAAGACAATATAGCTGGCTAATGCTGAAATGCTCCTACAAGCTGTGGCTTCACTAATTCAAACTTTGCTGCTCACCCTTTCATTTCCGACACAAGAGTGCGACGGCAAGTGCTGAAAAAAACATTAGTGTCCTGGCATTGATATTACATTTTGGAGCTGCCAGCTGTCCCTCAGCTAGCTCACCACAAGTATTTGAGTTTCAAATAACTTTGACGTTTTGGGGAATTTGAAAACAGAGTGCATAACTCACATCGATTAATGTTATTAGCTTCTGAGTAACCCGCAGCTATGGACGTGGCTGCCTTTTCATCAGAAGTCTCGGAAACAAGGCCACAGTTTTCACAACTGTGGTGCTGAAGGGTTGAGAACATGATCAGACATTCTAGAATCGGGACAAGAATAAAAGAAGAAGGGACACAGATAGATGAGAGACGGAGAGTGATTAAAGGAGAGAGGAGGATAGAAAAGACGATAGCAAGGAAGAAGACAAAAAAAGAAAAGAGCTGGATCAAATAAAAGGAAAGGAGTGAGAAGGAAAAATAACAAGCGCTCGCCAGGCAGCCGCTGTTTATTTTTGCAACGCGCTTTCACTTTAAAGTGAAAGCGAGATGCAAAAATAAACACGCGGCGCCATGTCTCCTTTTTTGTCCGGCCCATCCGGACTGGATCGCACGGCTTGTTTACATAACACGCCTCCTTGCGATAAGAAACTGCTTCACGACAGCCGTGAAGCAGGTGATCCAGTCCGGATGGGCCGGACAAAAAAGCCAAGAGGAGGCACCCCAGAAAGCTTATTTCCAATGGCAGGCCACCGTTTACCATAAACGTGACGCAAGCCAATGGAAATAAGGGGCGGGGCTTCAAGCCCTTTTCTAAAACTACTCATTTACAATAAATCTCGCCGAGCGAGCTGCGCATGTGCGCAGCAACGCTAGGCGAGACATAAAAATGGGAGAGAGAGAATATAACAAAATAAATTAGACCAAACACACCACAGCAGGGATGGGAGAACTAGGCCTTTGGGAAACACAGAAGGATTGTGGAAAGCAGGGAAATGGGGCCAGACAGTATATTGTCCAGTCCTCTGGAAAGAATAGAGAACTGTAACAGAGCTAGACAACCAAGCTTATCCCATATCTAAAGAAAAGATCAAGCTACTCAACTAACATGGGAGATCAAGGCTCAGCTGAAGTATAACTACACTAGAGTTATTAGCAACCTGCACCACACTCACCACAAGTACAATCACCCATCAACACACAGAATAAACCGTATTAAGTCTGCTGAGACCTCAGCCTCCACAGCTCATTCAGGTTAGATAGAGGGTCACAAGATAGGCATCCCCACTGTGATGCACCCAGAAGAGACAATCAACTCCACATGGATTTCATCATTGTATATAAGAAGTGCGGGTAGCCCCCTCAAAAAGCCTTAATTAACCACATTCCCTATGACACTGAATACCAGCTTCTGTAGCTAGTTCTGGGGAGGACAGGAAACCGATAATTAAATTACACTAGGCTCTGATGACTCAGTCTTTGGCTCCAAAATGGGCATCCTAACACTTTGGCTCTTTAGTTTAGCAAATGACAGAACCCGAGTAATTTCACTTGACAGACCAGTTTTTTTGTTGGGTTAACTGCTTAGCTCTGGCAGGCGTATGCTTGCAACACCTGCATAACCTGAGGGTATCAAGTTCAGAATCAGCCAAGGGGTCAACTCAGGTAATGGTTATGAACATGTGTAGTATTTGTATTAAGTTTAAGTATAAAACAGCTGCACATCTGTTAAAGTTGGAACAATTAAGAGGTTCCCATCCGTACCACGCGTTTGTACTGTAAGCAAAACTCGTATCTTGAGGTAAAAAATGATTTTAGTTTTTTTAAGTTACTCTCTTTTTGAGTAAACAAATGTAATCCTCCCTCCCCACCCCCCAATAAAAGCAACCCTTATATTTGAATTTGATAGGACAAATGTGGCATTTTCAGAAACTGATAAGCGTATGTTTGGAGACAATCTGACTGCATTTCCAAAGTATTTTAAAAGCTGATAATCAAATGATAATTCATGTTGATACATGGAGAGATATTGTTAATATTATTTTGTTGGTGGCAGAAGACATCTGCAGCAATGGCTGTTACTCCATTACTAATGGAGTGGCATTTAATGTTTATCAAGCTTTTTAGGACTATTCTGTTGGTGACCCTCTGGATGTGCTAGGGTTGTCAAAACCGATGATCCTGCACATAGTGGTTACTAATGTAATCTCATCTGCTGTGAATACGTTTGTCACATTGATAATTATTGGAAGTAGTTTAAGATACATGTCTATCGTCATAAGCAGTTTTCATTATAGAAAATGTTGAAAACCTCTGGCCTACGAGCATGTTGTGCAACCCTGGAAGAGGATCTTCTCAGTACTTGTCGAGGCATATCTGGAAGTCTGTCTCTTAAGCACTAAGAAACATGAAGAGTAAGTACTTGCTGATGTTCATGCCTGCACTAACAGGCCTTGCCACTGACAGCTGTGCAGCACTGCAAAGGAGGCCGACATTAAGATATGGAATTTATGACGAGCAATTCAGGAATTCAAAATGATATTAAGGTAGTTAACAATGGTCAGATTTTACAGATAATGTTACTAATAGATGTACTTTATGGGACTGAAATTTTACTTACTTGCTCGGTGTGTAAATGAACCTATTGAATTCTACAGTAGACAAACTGAAAAACACTAGCTTGAATCCTAGTGTTGTGGAATACGTAACATTGCACTCGTGTAACCATAACTTGGTCCATCCATATTTTGTAGCTAATGCTAACATTGCCCACAGGAAGTGCCCTACTCCGAGGCGGAGCTGTTCCGACCTCTTGGCTCTGAGGCAAGAAAATGAAGCGTAGCTTCACACAGCCGAAATGGTTACATATTATCATTACTATTAGAAGAGCATTTTTCTTGTTGACATGAGCTCATACTAGATACTTGCTAGTATTTTTTAAAGAATTAATAATATGACTCTTAAAAAATTGTGAGAATTAGTGCATACATTTGTGCTTGCCCATTATTCAGGGAGCTTCATCCATTCACTCGTGCTAGGAGAATCGCTGGCTGGGTGGCTGTGATTCATACACTATCAATTCGGATTCTGTTGTTAAACCCTTTCAGACTTCTATAGGAGTGTGAGATTTTTTTTGTATACTTCACAAAGGTATGATTTATATTTTAACTACTTCTGTTCAAAATGTCTTGCCCCAAGTAAGCACTCAGTCTGTGGTTATATGGTTAGAAGAGAGCCTAAAACACACAAAATGTGATGGGAGGCGCCTTGCAATAAGTCTAACCACTGGCAATAGCACGGGTAGCACTACAACCCATTGTCTTTTTCTCTCCATACCACTTCAGTTTATACCCAGCCATATGTAAATCAGTCTTGACCCTGTTCCTCATGGAAAAAGTCCAGCCTGAATCGCCAAGCCAGGTCCTCCCTGAACTGGAATACAAGCACCCCAGGACCAGTTTCGCCTTAGTAATGGGCTCATCAGCTAGGTACAGCTAGGTTCCAGTGACCCGGCTGATGAGCCCATAAGTAAGGCAAAACCACCCTGGGTTCCTTGTGTTGTGGTTCAGGTAGGACCTGGCCCAGCAGTTCGGGCTGGACTGTTCCCATGAAGAGCAGGGTCAAGACGGATTTGCATTTGACTGGGTCCAAACTGAGGTGGCATGTTGAGCAAAAGAACAATGGGTTGGGATGCTACCCCGAGCGATTGCCAGTAGTTAGACAAATTACAAGCATTCCTCCCATCACCTTTTGTGTGTTACAAGAGAACATACTTCCATAGCATCTACGTTGAATCTAAAAAGTAGAACTGTGGGGCACATTTCACATTCTTACAATTAATTCGGCAGGTCACCCACTTGCATGCCCTCCTGCTTGCTACTTGTGAATGTTGTTTGTGCAAGACACGTACAAATGTTATGAGGGAAAAGTTGCTCAGAGCTGTAAGAGACTTACTCAACCACTGCCAGTTTAAAAGGAGAGAAGATATACTAATGAGATAACTAACAAGCATTTGCAATGCAATCGGTCTCGCCTTTGGGACCTTATATGTATTTAGCTGTGCAGCACATTAGCCTGGGTGCTGAAACATCTACTGTTCTTTAACATGGAGGGAAAGTAAGCACCAAACTGCGTGACACACCGGGTATGGGAACACATGGAGAGAAATATTGCCTTTCAGCCGGAAATGGTATAGTCCAAAGGTCTGTTTTTAATATAAAATCGGGGCCTTCGGTGGTCATATCACTGAAGATACAAGATTTGAAAAAAATATTATTGTCTACGGATGCTCGTGGAAGACAATTTCTATGGACTGGAATCTAGAGAATGCTAAAGTGATTCTGGTATTTTACAGGCCTCTGCTGGTCGTTTTCTATCGAGAAAGTTAAATAGAGGCAGTTGCCTGAAAAATAAAAAAAATAAAGTCCCTCAGCAGAAAGCAATTCTGGTATTTTACTGACCTCTGCTGGTCGTTTTCTATCAAGACAGTTAAATAGAGGCAGTTGAACAGAAAAAAAGTCCCTAAGCGGAAGCAGACAAGTCCTAGGGCTGATCTACAGAGCCCACAAAGTACATACACATATAAGTATATACTAAAGTATATTCAAGAGGTCTCGAATGCTCGACTTAAAAACGATTCTTCAAAAGAACTGCAAAAATAAACACATTGGGGACTGGCTTCGCCTCCGAAAAGAAGAAGAGCTCTAACTAAAAATTAGAAGCTGCACTGGGTCTCTTTTCAAGCGGCTACATAATCTGGTACAAACTCAATGAGAAGATGAAGGTTGAGGAGAGAGCAAACATTAAAACCTCAGGGGGAGTTAGAGCCTATTATTCCCTAAAGAGTCTTTCAGCAATCCTTAATTTTAATAAAACCTAAATGCTTGGACAAAACTGAAAATACTGACTAAACTGCTAGAAAGTGATTCACTGAAGCAGAATATGATACCTGGCCCTAAACAAGGCATCCAAGTCTGGTCTGAAAGCTGCAAGGACAATGCTTATCTGGCTCGAACTCGAACACCGGAAATAAATCAAATCCTGGCATAGTGCAAAGGAGGGGCATAGAGGCAGGGTACATAGCTGGCATGGGAGAAGAGCAGGTGAACACAGATGTTATGTTTGATTATAAGTAGTAGTATAGTACACATATGTCTTTCGTATGTTGTAGCACCATGTGTTGTATGGGATGTAGTATTCCAAATGGTTTGAGGGTTGTCTCGCTGACTGGACTCCGAGTCGTTGTATGATGATGTATTTTCAGGTGTTATGATCTGGTCCACCCTCAAGTCTGTGTTGGCGCACTGTGTGAGGTTTAGCCCGAGCATGAAGTTCAACTGCAGGAAGACGGTAGAGGTCACGTTCGATGAATGGATAGTAATGTATTATTCTTTGGACTGTCCATGAGCATTATGTAAGCCTGGTGCGGCCGCAGGACTTCACCATTTGCTTGTGGTCAGGCGGCAAAGTGTGGTAATTTACTCTAAAACTCCACACTTACTGTGATAGTCTATGCTCCATGACAACAAGGTACTGTGTACAATCCCATGTTTGTGAGCAGGAGAAGGAGGTACTACGCCTCAGCTAAAAAGGAACAGATTTTGGTGGCGCAGGTTGCAAATCATAATAAGAAATATAGAATCATCCTATAGTAGTTAACTAGATGCTTCCTTAGCACTGTGGGAGCTATTTAGTGTGGTTTAGGGAAAACCAACATAGACGAGTTAATATACGGAGACACAAACCTGCTGGGAAATGTGCAAGGCAAACAAACCAGTTAGCACCAAAGTACGTTGGCTACACTTCAACCACACCGAACAAACTTATTACACATCCTACTATCAACACCAGAGTATTAAATACTCTCACAGTGCCTCCTACTTGCAAACAACAGACTTCGGTCTGCGGAGGGTGAGAATATACCAAGCCTGATTTGCCTCCAAGGCCACATACCATTGGCACATTGCACAACACACAAACCCTTATCACAGAAATACATCATAAGTATCAGTCACAAGGAGCTTTGCACTTCAAATAAATGTAAAAAATCCTAGAAATGTCAGTCTCTGCGCTCCAAATCCCAAAAAATAACAATGCCGCCCATGCCAATCTTAAAGACTTGTCAAGTCATGCAACTCTTAACATGCTCCTCAATGGAGCACAGTGCACCCTTCACCTCAAACGTGATGCTATGTCATTAGCGCTATTATGGAATATAACAGAAGGCTTCAGGGTGCTGAAAAAAAGACTGCATTCTTCGCGAGGGGCTCCCGCCTCTCAACCAGCAACAACGTGGCCTACTCCTGATCTCCACATACCTGTGTGCGGCGTGTCACTTGAGGCACATATTTACTGTACTTGTTGGTTTTAGACCAGTGCTGAAGGGCCTGTTTTTTCACGAGCACAAACCGAGCAGGAGACGTGATGAAAGCAGATTTGTGAGAGTGTGTGGTTGGTTGGGGGGGGGTTGGGGGGGTGGCGCTGGATGGGGGCGGGTAGAGCCATCGATTTCAACGCGGGTTCAGTTTAAACAGAAGGACCTTCGAACATTTGTTGCTTCCTCTAAAGTGGATAGGAAGCAGACAATGACACCAGGCTCTTTTAGATGGAACACCATATTGCTTGGCACCACAAACCCAGATGGAGGATTGACAAATTATGGAAAACTCCTGAACGGAATCATACACAGAAAAATATGGTAACTCAGCTGGATTTCTAGGCAGGTGTTACGGATATAACCAGATTCCTTTGCACTTTAACTATAAAAATAACAATTTCTAGAGTATGATAAATACTTTATTGAGCAGCAGAAAGAACAAATCACAAAGTATTACATTTAAATCCATGCACACTCTACCTCACCTGGACCGGGGACACTTATGTGTTCATGACAGCGCCTTCATGCTGCTCCAAACCAACCGTCCATTCTAATAACACTGCTTAGCACTACTTTGGAACTTTCGCTCATTCAATCCCCAAGTCAACCGCCATCTTTCTCTTCTCACGAAACTCCACGACTCCAAAGCGACCACTGAGCGGAGCTGAAGAGAGACAGCCCTTTCAGGGCATGGCTTTGTTAATGAAGTGTCATCCACACTGGTCTCTCCAAGAAGCCCACCTCCAGGGTCTTAAGTCTGCACGGCCAGGCAGCCATAATGCCCTGAAACTTCTGTAAAGGTGACCATATCAAACCTGTCCCTGAAGTTCTTCAATGGCTTCTACCAGGCACAAGCATCAACGTCAAACAATTGTTTACCCCACTCTAAAACCAAACAACTTGAAGGCAACGTGCAGGTCCTTACAGCTCATCTGCTTATCCAGATTGCCCAGGAGATGGGTGTGGTTGACCTTGGGGTGCTCATCAGGGACTGGGTTGGTTTTCAAGGCTACTTTACTCCCTTCCTAAGCTCCCAGGTTTATGCCTTTGTCCAGGATGCACTCAGTATTCACCAGCACCTTGTTGTTGTGCTCCACCAGTACGAAGCAGACCAGGGCTGCATGCTTGGCCGGCACTATCTGAATGGGGGCGATAGTCCTGCAGGACTTGAAATGTGCCCAGATGGCACCGAAAGGGCCTGGTGGCACATTATTCACCTTCACTCAGTAGCTCTTTCTCAGCATGTCATGCTTTTGGGATGCCTGGGCATGCTGCAACGACTGAGCAAGGGCTTGCATCCGTGAAGAAGCCTGGGGAGGAGTGACGATAACTCTTGGACAAAAGTGACAGGCTGAGGTTATGTCTGAGATGGTCTGGCAGCCAAAACAGGGGCAGGTGGAGTGAGCAGCTGTACCATGAACCCGGTGGGAAGTAGCTGTGGAACAGAGCGTGGGCTGCGTCGTACAGGGCCTCCAACCCTGGTGAGCGCCACGGATGCACTCAAAGTCTGGGTGGCACTGCTCTCAGTATGGGGAGGGCATCAGCACCAGGCCTGTGTGTGTAGGGCAGCAGTTTTCAGGCCAAGGTGAGTTGCCATAAAGAACAGAGACAAGAGAACGTAAATCACTATGGTTGCTTGCTATGATACAAAGAAACAACAGACTAGTCCCTAGCCTACACCACATTTTTTGCCACTCTGACAAGATGGGGGTCACATGTTGAAACATACACAGCGCAACTGCTGCACTCGCTTTACTACTGTGTCATCATGTTTGAATGCGACAGCCAGATTCAGTGAAGGGATCCCCTTCTGATGTCAATAGGACCACAAGACAGGCTGCTGCTTCATTATACTTCAACGTGGCAGCGATATTCGCAAAAAGAAGCTTCCAGAAGCCAATAGAAGTTGATTACAAACACTCTTGGCAACAACTTATTTCCAGTGAAACAATGCACTCAAGGCTATCATCATGTGGGCAGGGTCAGAGCCCCCCTCTGTACTGCTTCTTAAAGCGCTTTTCTTTGTTGATCACATAAGTCTTTTCAATAGCTGTCCTGTCAAGCCAGACCTAATATTTCTCGTTTTCCCTAACCAAACATTCTGTGTTGGCACCATTTGTTAACCGCCACAATGAGCCGATATCCAGGTTGGCAACATTCAATATTATACATATCATCCTTCTGACTGATTTCAGAGTAAATGCACGTCTGTCTGTCACCCTGCCCACCTAAAAACAAAATATGGAACCCTCCAGAGCAGCAAGGGCCATTATTTTATTAATGATTGTATTGTCATTATCGAAAAAGACCCTCTGTCATACTTAGAAACTTCCAGCGCTGTGCGTAATAACCAGACTGATGTTTAAATACCACCTGCAAAGAACTGTAATATGTCTATTTCATGTATGTCGGCATGAATGCATATGGACGTATAAAGCTGAAACCTAACTACAAAGCAGCAGAGCGTTGCACAAAGGTTAGGCATACATTCAGGGGGAGGGGCCGGGTTTTAGGGCCTGAGGTTCACAGATCAGCGCCAGGATACATTCCAGGGTGAACTGCGCGCTATACAAATACGCAAAACGTAACATAACATGGGTGATGTTTGGCTGCAGGTCGAAGGGTCGTGGATCATGTGAGCAGGCAATGTTAGGAGCAGGAGAGGCGCTGGGGTATTGGCAGAACACAGTTACTAATCAGTGCTGCGTTGTCCCAGGTTTTTGCTCCTCTTCGAGACTGCTCCCCAGAATGACTGGGCGAAACATACAGAATGTTGTAGATTTCGAAAAGCAAACACCTTGATTCCAAAGTCTTCTGCAATAGACACTCAAAAGCCCTCAGTGAGATTGTTGCACCTTTCCTTACATTAGAGCTCAAAGCCCACTGTAATAATAGAAAAAATGCTTTTTTCTGCCTGTTTTCCTTATTCCAAAGTCAATTTTACATTTCTAAAACAATTTAATCAAGCTGTGGTCAAATATACCCCCATTCCCCATCATATATCCCTAACATGGTCACCATTCTCCATGCCCACGAAGTACCTCCAGGTGTCAGAGTTCTTCCTAAGTAGCACAAGATAGAAGTCTGGGTTCATTTGGATTAGTGTGAATGGAGCAGGTGAGGAGATCGCACACCTGACCAAAATGCTGCTCCATTATTTATTAATACAGTAGTAAGTGGATTGATGTATACTCCCATTGGTCCTTCTAGCTTACAAATCACAACAGGCTCAATCAATAGGCAGATTTAAGTGGGGCTACTTAAGAAAGTCCAAACATGCTAATCTCCTGATTTCATATCTTCCTTGACACTGTCAATGTATTGCCTTTTTCATACCCTAACCAACCTACATCTTTTCATTTTCCAAATACATAGGTAATGCTGCGTTTTTTGTTTTTAAAGGACATGAAAGTTTTTTTTCTCCACATGTGTCTGTATGGTTTTCAGAGCTGCTCATGGCTTTATATTTCATCATGGTTCCATCTAGATGCGATACGTTTGACTCCTAGACTCTCTTAGTTTTTAGGTAAACACTGAAGGGGAATTTCTTTGCTTTCTGATCTCATTCGATTCCCCCACAACATTTTTTATATTGTGTTAGCTGTCTTTTCTAGATTGTGGTCACTGTTGAAGATGGATGCAAGTCTAGTTTTCCATTTCTATTCTCACCCAAGCCTGTGTATCCTGTTGGCCAGCTATGACTTTAAGTTACTTATTTTCAGAAAACCCTCTTAGGGGCCTCCAGCGCACTATCCAGCCCCCTAATGCCATTGCACTGACACCTCCTTTATTAACAATGATCCACGGGGACCCCCTTTGATGACTGCTACTTTATTTGGTTGGGGGGTATACCTTTTCGATTTCTCACCGAGCAGTACGTATGCACTTTCACCACAGGATTTAATCAACTTGATTCTTAGAAATCTCATGTTTTAATGTGCAACTCCAAATGCCTGATAAACTCATTCATTCTGATGAAGACCTGAGTACTAATTATATGAAAGGGTCAAAACGTCGATGTATCCCTCTCTAGACTGCAAACTAATTATGCATTGGACCTTTTTGGCACAATCTCACACATTTTTGGTCAATCTTTTTGTTGTTGCATATTATGTGCAACCAGGTTACTTTAAATTTCCCATGCTGACCATTGCATTTGTAGCTTTATGTTTGACTTTCACACTGTGCACTGATCTGTATACATACAAAACATTTGTGTAGCACCTTCAATGGCTTTTTGTTAGGACAATTTAAACATAATTCCTGCTTCCGTTGTTAAGCCATAAAAGCTGTGTCTGAAAGTATCTTTTTGTGCCTTTGTGTTGTACATATTTGATTTGAGAGATTTGTAAAGCGCATTATACCCGAGGGTGTCAAAGCGCTAGCTGATGAAGAGCCACTACCGGAGATGATAATAACTAACGTCACGTAAAGGAGAAAAGCCAGGTCTTCAGTAGCTTGCGGAAGGCGGCGTGGGAGGAAAGACCAGCAATATGGATGGGAAGAGTGTTCCATAGCTTGGCAGCACAGCTTCTCCACCAGCAAGAGGAGATTGAGAGATTTGATTTGAGAGAAATATTATATATTTATTAGAAGACTAAGTATTGCTATTATCATTACAGACCCCGGATGTTACAGGCACGTAGGCTGGTGCGGATATCATCAGACTATTTCAAAGTTTACTAGGTGTATATATAGGAACAACTGTTTTATTGACCACACAAGGAATACAGGGGTGCGCCAGTTCATCGATACATGGCTCGGTGAGCAAATCCACTCTCAGGGACCAATGCCACCACGAACAGTGAACAAAGTCACATGTAAACATTCTTGACGTGACTGAGTGAAACGCGTCTGCATTGACCAAGGTCATGTAATGCGTGTGTAGTTTGTGCAGGATTCTGCGACGGAAGCTTGATGTGAACTTGGTAGCAGTGGGTTCGTAGTTTGCTGTTGTGGGCCTGTGTCTTTACTGTTATTATAGTACACAGCCAGAGAATGGCAAGGTGGGGTGTGAACGTTTCATGCACACTGTGCTATTATTACAGTAGGATGTCACAGAACGCCGAGTGCGGGAGCACTGTATTGTAATTAAAACGCACTAGTATATTAGTGCGTGAGTGAAGGACAGGATGAGTGCTAAAAATATACCACTATCAAAGACTGCTGTACTGTGAGTGTGTGAACGTGAAGAGTGGAAGAGGTTATATGGTGGTCACCGGTTTCAGAGCACACAGTTGTGAAATGATACGTGTTAATTGTGGGGTGTAAGTACACTGTATCATTTGAACAGTGAGATGTACAGGATGATAAGAATGTTCAGAGTGGAATGTGTGATGCACACTGTGCTGGTACTACAGCACACGATTACGCAATGAATGGATGGTATTTGATATGCAGAGTGAATGTAGCATGCAAAGTATATAAAAAAAAATGCACAAAGTGCTGGTGTTACAGCACGCTGTTCCAGATTAATAAATATGTTAAGTGTGGAGTGTACCTTCTGCGTGGTACAGTTATTACAGCACACTGTTCCTAATTTGTGTATGTGCAGTGAGCAACATGTTGTTGTTGCAGCTCTCTGTTCGAGAATGAATATGTGAGGCTTAGAATAGGAGATGCCTTTACTACTATGGTACACAAGTAATTGTCGTAGCCGATAATGACATTGGTGCACTAGCTCGTATGACTTATTTCTGGACACTGGAAGCTAGCTCGAAATTCCATGATCTAACAGCATGTTTCCTGTCCTTACATGTCTTAACTCTACTTTCAACTCTTCGTAGAAAGAAGTCTGCTGCTGGCCTTAAGAAGAGATGGGGTTGGCAGCCTCAGACCTAAGCCAGGGATTGGCTTCCCCTACACTCCTCGGCAGTGGTAGCAAATACCAGCACTAGTGATGCTGGTCCCTGAAGAACTTCAGGAACGCACTTTGGCCATACAACCTCCACTGGGTTCATAAAGGCAAAATACCTTACAGAAGCCTCTGGCCAATCCTGTTTCGAATTATAATTGTCACCTGACATTCCAAAGGCAAACCCTTTTAAAGCTGGGCTCTTGCACCTTTTTCTCTGTGAATACTTCTCAGCAGCACATCGCATGAGCAAACGCTTTTTTGACAAGCGCAATGTCAGACATTGGAGCTTGACCACAAAGAACAAGCATTGGCATAGCCAATAGGTCTCGCCTTTGGGACCTTATAATTTTTTAGTTATGCTTTACATTATCGTGGGTGAAAGCTAACATATTTATTAGGCATATTAGTGCGTGAGACAAGCCAGTAAAAGGTAGGGCTGGGGCAGAGTCACTAACGTATTTGGAGACGTATAGCACGGTGCGTGGTGCGTGAGACAAGCCAGTAAATGGTAGGGCTGGGGCAGAGTGACTAACGTATTTGGAGACGTATTTGGAGAAAAATTTGTTTAAACTTTATTTCCCCAAGGAATTCCGCCTGCTTTCTCTAGAATCAATCGTTGCTGGAGACATGTATAAGAATTATCAGATACGTTGATTTGTCTAGGATCACACAATGTAGTCAAGGGGTAAGAGCGGTATTCAAACTCTGGTGCCAGTGCATTGTATTTGTGACGACCACAAGCGTGAGCTTAACGATGGTGACAGCACTCATTTAACACCATATCATGTATCCCTCACCATGCCACCTGGGCCAAAAGCCACTTTCCTCTAAACTGGGTCTCTATTGATGCGATGTTCTATAACGTCATCATGAGGCCGAAGGTCATGAGATGATCTGTTCCACTGATATCATTATCAGTCTAAACAGTACTCTTAAAAACTGAAAAATCATACCTTTGTGGTCATAGAACGTTTCCCAATATGGATGATAACAAGGCAAAAGTTATTAAAGCAATTTCTTAATTAACTAGTTTTTCATCATTGTTCAACAGGTATGCCCGGAAGCAAGGAAATTGGTGCAGATATAAATAACTTTTTTGGGGGGGGGGGGTCGTAGGTCTGATGGGGCAGTTTTCTCTCTAGGGCCGGTACTATGTTGTTGCAATAAATATGTGTACAGCAGAGGACTGAAAAGCCTTTTTTAAATGTGAGTAGTACGGACTTTGTCAATTAGTCGTAACCCTCAGACAGTCCTAAGAAGAACAAAGACTATTAACAAATAACAGTTACACCATCATGAAGCCCAGAAAGACACAATATTTTACGTTGTGCTGGAAAGACAGCTTCTTTGTTGTTAAGAACGCCCGGGTTGCTTAACAACGCGTTCTGTGAACTTGTATTAGGCAGTAATCTAAGTGCACACAGGCTTCCCGTCAGCATTCTTGTACACTCAGCGGCTCTGCACCTTCCCCTGCAGCACCCACTTCATTCCGGAGATTGCGTACAGCAAAATCTGAGTCCAATCCCAGCCGCGTAAATAGACTCCCTTTCAAATCACGTATCAAACAGAAAGCGAAACCACAACGAACAATACGTAATCCTAACCGGCGCGCATTACCCGACATTCCCATCTCACGAGTGAGACACTAAAAAAACAATATATAGGCCTAAGAGCAGATTGCGGTTTTAGTAGCATCATACCTGTAAGAAACAGGCAGGCTAACGCAGGCCCGGTCAACCAGGGCGACATGGTCACAGCGAGCCAGCCACCCTCCCTCTGTCGCCATGGGCTAGTTCTCTCACCACAGGACCGCCAGCAGCCCTCCGTGTGCCGTCCCACTCATCGCGTCGCCTGCTGTCCACAATGGTACGGGATTCAGAAATGAAACTATTTACAGCGGTGGGAGGAGCCTGCTGAGAAACCATATGCACTTCACCTGGCAGTGAGGCGGCGGGGTTCCCGGGACCAGTTCGTCTTCTGTATGTGCTAGGTTTATTATTCTAGTGATGTTGTATTCCGCTTTAGGTGTCCGTATATAGGTTTTCCTGAATCATGTCCTTATATAGGCACAATTCGCATTGCCCTTATATAGGCATAGAATCCCTGTCCTTATTTAGGCATTAACCGTGCACTTCAAATACAGGCATGGTCACCGACATCCGTCCACCCTAACGTCACAACGAGTTCTTAGAAACCAGACCCTTAAGCTTCGGGAGTTCCCCTAGCACAGGCCTATTGATTTCTCCAAGAACTCATCTATTATGTATGAACCGTTATACCTTAAGGGTTCATTCCTGACGTCTTCCTCTGTCCGACTTTACGTCAATGCTAACAATCCAAGGCACCTACCAGGTATAAATATACCTTCCCTTGCCCAAGCAAGTTAGAGGAGACCTCGACTTCAGAGGAGCCCGTATCCCGGCCTGACGCACTGAGAAGACGCTGTCATTCCTGCACGCAGACGAATCCAGCTTCCAGTGTTCTGACTCCCTTTGCGGGGTGTTAGAGTTCCAGATCCGGGAAAAGATTCCCACCTCTCTCATTCTCAAGGTATGGAGCTGACTAGATCCTAGAGGGACTCTTGGCATACCATACTTGGCGTACAATACTTAACATACTCTTAGTACACCAGACTAGAGAATACTCCACCTACTTCTACCTTTCCCTACACCTAGACTAGGTTAGGTACATTGGGGTAGAACTAGCTTAGAGACGCATCGTATGAGTACTCGCATTTTTAGCTCATGTTATTTATGTACGTGAATATATGCTAAAAGATAATGCTAGCACAGTATTATTTATTTCTACTGCTTACGCTGTACATTATTTATCTTGCATACTGTCTTGTGATCATAACAGCACATATCTCTTACACGAGAAACAAGACTGTTCAATAAAACCCTTTTTATTGAAACGCCCGTCTTTCCTTTCTGTGTAACTCTGTAGAAACTAAGCATGCACGATTGACTGAGTGAAACTGTTATCTATTGTTTCCACGATTCTGAGACGTGTTCCAATTCTAAAGGGAAACAAAGTTGTCATGTTTTTCGGTTGCCAGAAACTACTCCCTTCTTGTTCTCAAGGAGTTTCTAGTGGCCTCTGAGCTAGCTGGCACAAGTAATTAAGTTTAATATACTCGATAGGGACATACCGACCTTAGTCCTATGTCAAGCCTATAGGTTATATTATTCCAATGCGCAGAGCCTATTAGGGAAATAGGAACTACACTACAGTGAGAGCGATTGGACATGTTTACAACCGATTTTCTGTCTTCTTTGCCATTTAAGATTAGACAACGTGAATTTCAAGTTTTTCGCGTTGTGAGGTATTTTCTCTCGTGTTTGTTTTACAGTAACTGTAAAGAAATGTTTTACAGTAACTGTAAAGAAAACAGGAGCAAAATACCCCCTCCACCTAACTGCAAAGAAAACACAAGCAAATACTCCCTCCACCTAAACGGGAACACTAAAATCAGATGCTGAATGTGTTGCTACAATAAGTCCATTCCATTGAAACTAGCTTAAAGACGCGATGCAGCGCAGCCCAGACGTGTACGTACTTCTTTCCTAAGCTTTTGATTTTAGCAGAGCCCTACACTGACAGCAGAATAGAAACAATCTGGCCGCGCGCAAAATCGTTGTCAGGTGGACTATGGCTGCTTTTTATCACACCTTGCATTCAGAATAAGGCTGATCTACTGATTAAAAAGCCCGCTTTATGTGCAAAACTGACAGAACGACCCGTCCTTCCAAACTTCGAAAGTGGGCACAAAGGCGAGGCAGGGAAGAGCAAAAACATGGTCCCAGTCAGAATCATCAGGAAACAGCAGCCGCAAAAGTGAACGCGACCGCCATCTGTTTCCGAATAACGCGACCGCGAGACAGGCAAATGTAAACAAGCGTGGGCGCGATACTTGGAAACAGATGGCGCAGCTGCTCGCTCCCGCAAGGTGGATGCTGTACATGCACGAGTACTCATTGGAAAAAGTGCAGTACATGCACGAGTTTTCCAAAAAGTACAGACCAATTCCAAGAGGTCATCTCCTAAGCAATGCTTGCGCGCTGCGCTAGGCTCGACCTAAAAATGTGCCCTTGTCTAGGAAGCTGTCAAAACATGCCTGCCTCTTGTGGTCCAACCCCTCCCAGGCGGCAAGTTGCCTCCCCCTCCCTTAGTCATTTCCAACTGCGCCCCTTTGACCTTTAAACACTTCATGGACAACTTGCTTGGTGCCGAAAAAGGTCGCAGTTTATTAAACATTTACACATTTATACATTTGTTTCTCAAGGTCATACATAACATTTTGTTGCCTCATTTAATGATTTGCCATTGTGGCTCATTCAGTCCATTTTTGGTTGTTATCTGCTTTCAGACAGATCACATTCTGGAAGGGGCCCCAATACCACGGCCACCGTGCCAGGGGGTTAGGCTTCAACTTGCTACGGACTTGGTGGGTATCCGTCCGGACTTGCCCGGGACGCAACTGCCGTCCCGCTTGCCTTCAATGCCATCTTGGCCCCTCCCTGCTCCTCCGGGTCCCTGCCGTGTGGCATCCCAAGGACCCCATGTGAGCACCTCGTCTATCCAGCCTGCGGCTGAGTTCTAGCTCTCGCTCCTTTGGTACCCCTGCCATGAGGCATCCCAAGGGCCCTGCGGGAGCCTTCCATCTACTCTCACCGTGGCTACTGGACACTGTTTGCTCCCTCAGTGTCCCTGCCGTGAGACATCCCAAGGACACTGCGTGAGCCTTCCATCTACTTCTATCAATTTCTCTTCCTTTCCTGTCCTTCTAGGTTGTCTTCCGCCACGCTACCTACGGTCTCACCGATCGGAGGGAGCTCCCCCCTTGCTCCTCTATGCTCTCCCACCGTTTATGAGAAACCCATTTGCTCTAACACCCCCACAATGTTTAGCAGGCACATATCCATCCCCACCCCTGTTAGGTGCACGCCATCCTCCAGGTGGTAGCCTGGCGACCTAAGATTTATGAAGCCGTGCCTTACGAATCCCCAGCCGTTGGCCCTACATATCTTTGTCATAGTAATGTTTAGCTTGCGTCTGGATCTCTCCACCGCCTCCAAGTCTATCGCCCCCCTCCAGGACTTCCGCACTATTATCTCCGAGAAGATTATTTCGGCGGGGCGCACTAGTTTTGCCAAAGCAGCTAAGTCCGCCTGCATTATCATTAGAAGGGCCCTCCTACCCAGAGAGGCCAGGTTGTTACCTCCCAGGTGGACTATTATCGGGTCCGGTTTACCACCTCTCCCTAGTGCTTCTTGCACTGCGGGTAGCAGTTGGTCCCATTTCATTCCGGACCGACCCATCCAGACCACCTCGGTGTCCCGCAGCCAAATCCTGCCGAATTCGCGTCTGGCCGTTGCCCACTGCTGTGCCCGTGTGACGTAGGAATGTCCCACGAACCACACCGTCCTGCACCTCGTGGTCGGACCTATACGGGGGGGGGGGACAATCCGGGCTTAGTATGAGGTGGGGCGTATGTACCAGATGCCCAACGCCCAATCCCCTTGATTTGCTCGCTGCCTATGCCCAGCCCAGCCGCCGTGGTTGCGGCCCCAATCCTAAATGAATGGGATCCAAATGCCCTGGTTTGGAGCCCCACCGCCCCCAAGGCCTTCCTCATCACTGCTATAAATTGGAAACGGCTAAGGAATGTCCCATCCTCATGTCTGAATAGCGGCCCTTCTCTGGTTTCTACGGTTGCCATGTATCTCCGTACCAGGCATACCGGGCAGCATGCTCTTTCCCTTATGCAATGTAGTCTGGTCCACCTCCCTTTGCCCGCTTGGTCTGTCTTCGACCTCCGCAGCAGGATGTCCATGTGGCCCTCCCCGATCCTAAGGTCGGTTCGGTGTATGCATGCCACCAGCTCGCGCACTCTGTATGCCCCAAAGAAAGCTAGTGCGAAAGCTGCCCTGAAAAGTATGGCCTCGCTCTCTGATGAGCAAAACTCCCCAAGAGCCCCTATTATTTGCTGCAGTAATTGGAAATGAATGGGCCTTCTTGCGTCTCGACTTGCCTTCTGCATTCTGCCCCACCCTTTCAATGCCATCCTGCAGTGAAAACCCCTGGTGGGGTCCTGCCCCAACGCCATCTTTATGTAGGATGCCACCGCGCTCAAATGAGTATGAGCCTAAGATTTTGTCCTACCTGCTCTAAAAGCCAAATCTATGAAACCCAGGACCTCGCTCTGCCCCGCCGGCTGGTCATGAGTTAGCCCAGTAGCTGCAATAAATGTCGCCCAGCACTTACGGTATTGGTGCATTGTCTTTGGGGCCAGTGCATGTTCCAGCATCACTTCTAAACCAGCTCTACCCATGCCCATACTTCCTCCGGCACCGGGGTCATCCCTTGGTCCGCATTTGGAGCGAGGTTTCGGAATCTTGCCAACTGAAAACGAGAAATGGCATCCGCAACTGAATTGTCTATTCCTGGGACGTGTCGTGCCCTAAGCGCTATATTCGCCCTCAGTTGGCATTGGACCAACCTTCGTAACAGGCCGACCACAGACGCGCATTTCGCCGTCCCCGTGTTGATTGCCTGCACTACTGCGTGATTGTCAGACCACAGTGTTACCTGCCTGTTTGCTCTTCGCTCTGCCCAAATGTGAAACGCCACTACTATGGGGAATAGCTCCAGCAGTGAAATGTTCGCTGTGGCCCCTGCTTGTTTCCAGGTCTCTGGCCATGCCCCTGCCGTCCATGCTGTCCCTAGGATGGCCCTGAAACCGAGGCCCCCTGCTGCGTCCGTGTACTGCTCGAGCTGATTCGCTGGTACCCACGGCTCGCGCCACATTAGGGTGCCATTGAAATCGGGCAGGAAGGATTCCCCTGTCCTAGATCTGCTTTTATCCCTTGCATTAGCGGACCCTGTGGTGCTTTTGCGTCATGCCCCTGTCCAACCATGCCAGCCTTCCTGCAAATGCCTGCCCTGCCGGGATCACCCTTGTGGCGAAGTTCAGTTTCCCCAGCAACTGCTGCACCTCGCCTAGCGTGGCCTTCTTTTGTAGCCTCAGCCTACCCATGATCTCCTTGAGCTCCGCTCCCTCGTTGGGTGGTAATCTGCATGTCCCTGCAATCGTGTCTAGTTTTATCCCTAAGAAGGACAGTTTCGTGGTCGGGCCCTCTGTCTTGTCTTGTGCTAGCGGTATCCCTAGTTCCTGTGCCAGTGCTGTGAAGCTCTGCAGGAGGAGGGCGCAATCGCCTGTGCTTGCCTTGCCGACAAAAAGGAAATCGTCTAAGTAATGGACCCGACCCCCTCGCGGGGCCCATCTCCCTACTTCCCACTCTAGGATACTGCTAAATGCCTCGAAATAAGCACATGATATTGAGCACCCCATTGGCAAGCATTTGTCGTAGTAATATTTTCCGTCTAGTTGGAAACCTAGCAAATGGTAGCTGTCTGGGTGGACCGGCAGGAGTCGGAAAGCCGACTCAATGTCTGTTTTGGATAGTAGGGCTCCCCTTCCTTCCTGCCATATCAGGTCTACTGCGTTGTCTACTGATGCATAGGCTACTGCGCAATCATCCTGTTCCAGCCAGTCGTTGACGGACTGCCCTTGCGGGTGGGACAGGTGGTGTATCAGCCTGAATTTCCCTTCCTCCTTCTTGGGTAACACTCCTAGTGGGGAGACCATCAAGTTCTCCAGCGGGGGGGAGTTGAAAGGGCCGGCCACCCGCTCCAGCTGGATTTCCTTGCCTACCTTGTCTCGTGCTATGTTTTCCCTTACCGATTTCAGGTTCCGGCTCTCCCGTGCCCCTTTGGGACCTTTGTAGGGTATTATGAAACCTTGTGTGAAACCCTCTGCCAACTTTTGTCTGTCTGTTGCCTTAGGATACTGACCTAATAGATAAACCAGCCTGCTGGTTTTAATTGGGGTCAGTAGCAGCTGCCCCCTGCCCTAGGCCCCAGGCCCCCGGACCGCGGGGGCCCGCTCGTTACTTCTTTGTTCCAGTTCTTTCTTTGCCCGCTCCTGTTCCCTGGCCTTGCTTGCAGCGGACTGCGGGGTGGTTTCCCCCGCAAGACCCGCACGCGTGTTTGAACCTGCATCCTGCCCCCCATTTACAATCATCTTTGTTAAATTTCCAGCATGGTTTCCCAGATTGGTGGTTCCCTGGCTCTTACCCTTGAACCCTTGGCCTTCATATTTGCCCTTACTCCCATAGGGGCGAAAATTGCTGTCCCTGGAGCTGACACCTTCCCTGGCGGCCACCATGTGCGTTGAGAAACCCTCCATGTCCTGCCAGTCCCATTCAATCACCGGCCATGTTTGCATCTTCTCCCTGAAACCCTCGTTGTATTTCAACCATGCCTCCCCCTGATACTTCAACTGTGCCTCGTGCACCTTCTGCTCGTACAAAATGAGTGCTGCCGCGCTCTGGGGGAATTTCTCCACAAAAACGCAAGCCAGGGTCCTGAATGCTTTTAACCAATTCTCAATTGTTCTCTCCACCCTGGGTTTGCGCCTCTCCCTCCTATCATTGTCTTTCTTGTCCTGTACTGTCAGGTCTAAGCCTGCCTGGTGTACCTCTAGCAGGGAGAAGATGTCTATAAACTCCTTCCTCCATATCCTATCTTTCACGGCTAGCGGGATGAGATTGGCCAAACCTAGGAGCTTTGTGGTTGTGGGAGGATCGCTCAGGGAAAGGCGCAGGTATGCACTGGCCGGCTTCCCTTTAGGGTCTGTGTCCTCACCTGTCGCCCCACCTTTGCCTGCCTTGCTGGCCCCCCTTGTGTGGCCTCCTCTGGTGATGTCACCTCTCCCTGTTGTGCCAGTTGGGAGTTCTGTTTACTTTTGCCTGCTACCCTTTTCGTGCCTCCCCTTATGTCTGGCTCTCGCCCTGGCTCCTTCCTGCCTCCCTGGCTTCCTGAGGACCATGGTGGACCCACCCCAAAAGAGGATCCTGCCCCCGGCCACTGCCACCATGGCATACAAGCCGGTGGACCCCACGCCTCCCCTTGGAAACCCTGCTGGTCCCTCCCTTGCCCTAGCTGCCAAGGGGGCTGATAGGGCCAGGGCTCTTGCATTGCCAAATTACTCACGCCCTGTCGCGTGCCCAGGTTTACTATTTGCCCTGGGCCCCTTCCCGCTATGCTATCGCGCTGTGTCTGTCCATGTGCCCCCCGCTGCTTCTCTTGCGGTGCTTACCCTTGTCCGCGCTGATCCGACCGCTGCGCGAGTCTTGAGAGACCGCCGTGCTGGCTACAGACCCCTCATCCTCGCTGCTCTCCTCGGCGTCGGAGCTGGACACCAGCTCGGGGGATGCCGCCCTCCTGCTCTTGGCTCGTGCACCCATGTGCCCGCCTTGCACCGCCTTCCTGGCCGCCGGGACTTTGGCCCTTGTCTCGGGGTTCTTTGCGGGGGCTGCCGTTCTGGCTGCATGCCCCTTCGCTCCGGGTTTCTTGATGGGTGGCACTGGCGGGATGCCTGTCGCTGTTTCTTCCCTCTCCCATGGGCTCCATCCTTGATCTGTTGGTCCACCCATAATTCCCCTTTTAGAGCCACCAATGCCCTGGCTCTGTCCAGCATCGCTTGTAGATCTTCGTCCAGCTCTGGGCCGTTGCCCCCCCTTTGCCTCTTCTGCCCCTTTTGTGGAGTTTCTGTATCACCTTCCGTGCCCCTGAAGCGAGCGGGAAGCCGTGTCACCCTCCCGGCTGCCCCACGCTTGCTGGCCATCCCGCTGCGATCTGGCCGGCTGTAGCCTGTTGCTGAGATGGTGGATCGGGGCTTGTGGTACAACAGTCCTGAGTGCTCTGCCCGCCTGCTTGTTTGAGGTGATTGTCCCACTAGCTGTGGGGGCTGTGCGTGGTGCCCAAAATAGTAGAGTTATTCCTCGCAACTTATCCCCTGCATCAACAATGGAAAAATCCCTCTCAATACTCCACAACGCTAAAAATCCTCTTATTCCCTGTAGCCACGGTGTCTCGCGGGCTCCTGCGAACACTCCTGTGTGCTCTGGCCCAAATGCTCGTTTGCGGTCCTTTGAAATTACAATCCCCAAATTATCCTTGAGTTAAGGGAGCAATTCCCTTCTCCCAAATCTACCAGAAAAGGTCTCCTTTGGTGCTTGTAACACGGCGCTGTATTCAGCGACCCCAGCGCTTGTGCCCCTTTAAGATCGCTGCCCGGGGCTCACGCTGTATCTCGGGCCCCGCCCCTCTCAGGCCGTGCAGCGTAGACTGCTTCAATTCCCCGTCGGCCCCCCGCTGAGGGCGGGCGCCGGTTTGCGCCGGTCGTTACTGCTTTCCGGCTGTCCCGCGCCGCAGGTCCTCCTTGAAAGCGGGAAAGCCAAGTCCGCTGCTGGCGAGGTGGGCCGGCCGGGTTCCCCAAGGCAAATCCGGAAGCCCCGAGGCTGAAAATACTGTCCACCGAAGCCGGATGCTGAGGCGGGGATGCAGAGGCAGGAAAGCCGGGTCGGGATATCTGGGAAGGCCGGGTCCGTTGAACGGTAGTCAGGAAAACTGCCTTTGCCCCGATGCTGCAGCAGGTACGTCTTCTTCCTTTGTTCGTCCCGTCGCCTTCCTTTCCTCTTGCCGCCGGAGGGGATTGAATGCTCGAGGGGGCTTTTTGCCCCCTTCTTAATCCCCTCCGCGGCTTGCGGCCTGCTCCCCTGATTGGGGGAGGCCGTGTTCCACTTGGGGCGACCAATCGCGGTCGCCCCTTTTTCCCGGGCTTGCGCCCCGTGGGGGTGGGGTGGGATGGGGAGGCTTCCCGCCTCGGGCGGCGTTTGGCCAGGCCCCTATTGGGTCCGGCTTTGCCTTCTCCGGCCCGGGCTCCTTCCACTTACTCAATGGCATGTCACGTAACACACGATTAGGACAATGCGTACAGTTGACAGAACCCTACACTGTAGGCACGTGCAGCTGAGAGCATATTTGCTTAACTTATGCTTAAATGGACAAAAATGTACCAATCACATTTTTTTGTATGAACTGAAGCAAAGAAAACAAAGGACGGGTCTTATCTGTCACAATGCAAGCCTTTGGGCTAGACTTTCAGAAGGCACTCTACTTAAGGCTTCGGTATTGGGGCGTGCACTGCTGTCGTGCTCCGGCTGTGCAGCCCCTGAGATGGGTAAGGGAAGAGGGTGGGTGGACAAATCACCTGAATCCATGGAGATATATACTGGCTCTCAAACATGTGATTAGGATACGATCAGTGAAGAACATTTGCATATATTTTAATACTCTTAAAACCAGAATGGATTATAGCATGGTGTATCAATCTCTCCTTGGCCAAGATCAGACAGTCCATAGACGTAGAATCATGTTCTGTGCAGGCAACTTTGCCTAGAAAGCACAACTCAGCATAAAAGAACCGAATGACGGACTTGAGCACCAAGGAGTCATCGGTCCTGGCCATTTCACAAACCGCACTGGGTGATACATTCCACTTCGCTATCGGCTTTACCCTTCTGTCTGTCCCAGGTACTTCTCACGCTAATTTACTGTTTTGCGTGCAGGACTCCTGGTGGGAGATTTTAACCTATTCACCTCCCTTTTAGGAGAAAAATATCTAAAGTGGAATTTCAGTGATTGGCAGGTGGTTCTATTTACTCACTAAATGTATAGGAAACACATCTGCATTAATACTTTTGATGAATGATAGGGGAAGATCATTTTATCTTCTAAGTTGAACAGGATCAGTGCATGTTCCATTTAATACAATAAAACCAGAGTCCAGGCTCAAAATCAGAAAATAACCGAAGCTTCAATCAATGACATTAGTGATTTAGAAATAACAGTCCGTTGTGCCATCTCATCCTCAGCAGGAATAGCCAGGATGACATTCAGCTAATGGTCGTGTGCTATGCAGGCTTTCTGGTCATGTGTTCTGTCACATATCTGTGGCTGCCTGTACTCTCGCTGCTTATTTTCTCCACAGTGTCGAGCGCCTACGTCCATCCTCGCACTGGATGAGATCTCGGAAGGACTCGTGAGAGAAGCCAGAGTTCTAAAGCCCAGTACTGCTGCACAGATGACCAGTGATGCATTAATGTCCAGTACTGCATGAATGCCCAGCGCTTCTTGGATAGATGTCCGGTGCTGCATGAATTTCCAATGCCGCATGGATGTCAAGTAATGCATGAATGTCCAGTACTGCGTGGATGTCCAGTACTGCATGGATGTCCAGTACTGCATGGATGTCCAGTACTGCATGGATGTCCAGTACTGCATGGATGTCCAGTACTGCATGGATTTCCAGTACTGCGTGAATTTCCAATGCCGCATGAATGTCAAGTACTGCGTGGATATCCAGTACCGCATGGATGTTGGATGTCCAGTGCTGCATGGATGTCCAGTACTGCATGGATGTCAGGTGTGATGCATGGATGTCCAGTACTGCATGGATGTCCAGTACTGCGTGAATTTCCAATGCCGCATGAATGTCAAGTACTGCGTGGATATCCAGTACCGCATGGATGTTGGATGTCCAGTGCTGCATGGATGTCCAGTACTGCATGGATGTCAGGTGATGCATGGATGTCCAGTGCTGCATGGATGTCCAGTACTGCATGGATGTCAGGTGATGCATGGATGTCCAGTACTGCATGGATGTCCAGTACTGCATGGATGTCCAGTACTGCATGAATTTCCAATGCTGCATGGATGTCCAGTACTGCATGGATGTCAAGTACTGCATGAATGTCAAGTACTGCATGGATGTCAAGTACTGCGTGGATATCCAGTATGCGTGGATATCCAGTATGCGTGGATATCCAGTACTGCATGGATGTCCAGTACTGCGTGGATATCCAGTATGCGTGGATATCCAGTACTGCATGGATGTCCAGTACTGCGTGGATATCCAGAACTGCATGGATGTCAAGTACTGCGGGAATGTCAAGTACTTTGTGGATATCCAGTACTGCATGGATGCCCAGTACTGCATGGATGTCCAGTACTCAATGGATGTCCAGTACTGCATGAATTTCCAATGCTGCATGGATGTCCAGTACTGTACGGATGTCCACTGATGCGTGGATGGTCCTATGGCCGTGCCATCAAATAGGAAGACCAACGCATGAGCTGGAACTCTGGAGTCTTCTGCAGTTGCATTTATCAAATGATGTTGTTGAGGAGCTACTTGCCCTTTTACTCACTGGGTGTTTTCATAAGGTTCAGACTTGACAACAGTGTGTATGTCAAGCGCCCACCCAGTGAAATTCACCGAATGCTGGTGTGCTCACTACAAAAACTCAGTTAATCGTCCAGCTCCCAGCACTCAGATCTTTAAACTAGTAGCAGTACAAATGAAAGTCTAGTTTAAGTCCCCTCATCTTGCATTTTGAAAATTGTATTAAATAGTTCTGCATTTACGGCTGTAAATTCTCTTTCCAGTTATCCACAGAATGAATAACACCATTTTAGGGATTAAAAATCTATCTTTTCACTCCATAGCTTCTCACTTACTGTTCTAGATAGACACTAATACCTCACTTATATTTCAACAGCGTATGGCCAGCAAGTTCTCAGGGAGCGAACACTCACTGCAGACATCTGCAGTTATACGAAGGTCACAAACAAAAAAACATGCATGGCAGACTTATTAGCCTTTCATCGATCTAAGGTTGGAAAATTTAGTGTCATTAGATTGAGCAATAGCACCAGTTATTTACAGCACTTAGAAATGGCAGGGCTGCAGTACTAAGCCATATGCAAAGCAGGCTATTATTATTACTACTACTAGTAAAACTAAAGAAAAAGAAGAACTCATCTGACCACAGTACATAAATGAACAGTAGTACTCAAGTGACTGGGGGAGGCACAGTATTTAAGTAGATTTTTAAAGGGAGGCAGATTTTAACATGATACGGAGTTTTGTTAGCAGGACACATCCTAAAAAATTATTTGTAAAGGGAGGCGTTGGGATTTCCCACCCCAAAATAATGTTCTCAATAACTGTGAATTAACATGTTTAAGTATTATCCGCAAAGCATTTTCATCAACTAGTGTCATATCGTAAAGTGATGGCTCCCACCCCCCTGCAGATTAGGAAGAGGGTCTAGTCTCCAGAACCGTATAGAGATATTAATTGGGCTGGGGCTGAATGTGTTGGGAGGTGGGGGCTGTTAAAGGTGGGGCTTGCATTACGCCCCTGTCATCAACAACGAGAAAGGCTGTGAACCTCCAAGCATGCATATGCTGCTGGAATCACGTCAGGACAGGACAGGAATGACAATTAAAAGGAATGTTTTATGTTAAAACTTTAGATGGTACATCAAGATAGTATGCATGCCAGCCATCCAGGCTAATGCTGACTACAAGTGGCATCTCAAGTCCCTTGTATGCTTGTTGTGGGAGTTACGTTAAACAGAGCTGCAGTTGTGATTGCAGTGCTAAATTAACCTCTACTGGTCTATCGTGATACACGGTAAACGGACTTGTGACAATCGAGGATATATTAAAATATCCTCAATATATTTTATAAAAGACCTATGAGGCAGAAAGACTGGAATGTCAACACAAAAGTAGACAAATGAGAGAGCATAGACCCAACACTTTCGTGGTGCGAGAAAGAAGTCTTCGCTGTGATGAAACTTGGACCATGCTGTGTAAGTCACTCATGGTTGCACACATGCAAGACAGAGTGAGTGCCTCACATAGAGGGTTTGCTCTGATTATGGAGCCTACTGTCATATGTGACAGATTACGGTCTAGCTCGCATCCCTTTTCTGGGACAATATGGGATTGAAACGCAGGTAGATTTGTGCTGTTTTGACTCCATGACTTGGGGAGTTGAAGGGCGACAAGCTACATGCTCCGAAGACAAGTCTAGTCTTATCGCCCTCTGAACCCCGGGGACCTCCTAGGTAAGATGGCCTACCCACAAAACACACCTCTCAATTCTTGAGTCGAAGAATGAAACACAGACTTCTTATGTCCGGGAGGAAGCACAGTGTTTCTCCGATTATCTATGCACCCCAAAAATAGTAGAGTGAAAAAGACTGATTATATCCTATGTATCTCTAGACATTCTCTTGGGGTAAAGGCCTAGTTACACACCTGAAGCTCAAACACAGAATCACAATAGTACCCCCATAAACCACCCTATGAAAGACCCTCTTCCAATTATGCAAACCAAAATGAGCAGCTACCAACTCGAGCGTCCAGAAAGAGCTTAGCCCGTTAGGGTTAAGAAAGCCTTATACAAAGGCTACAACCAAATACGTGAGGAATGTAAGAGAATTACAAAGCCCCCAGACAGATGGCAGCAAGGCTTAATGAAACACCAAATCAGCAGAAAAGATTTAGGATCAGGCATAAAAAGGAGCAAGCCAACAAAACAGCCCTCACACCTAATCCGTTGTCACACTCTACACATACATAGTCTTTTCCTCCAGCTAAAACACCACAGTCTTAATCCATTCTCTTAGGTCAAGTGATTTATTAAGTGCAAAACCTTCTGGGGCACTGGTTTCCAACAACAACAAATACCAGAGCCATGGAAAGGCGCAAGGGGTTAATTAAATGAGATTAGCGCAGGTGATTGACACAATGTAATCTTCTCTTCCTTTGACTGTAGCCTCAAGGACTGCGAAGGGTGACAGGCTACATACCCAAAAAAAACAAAGTCACTCCTTCCAGCGCCCATCGCATCCATTCTATATCAGGCCACGGAGGCGAGGATTAGGCTATTCTTTCTTCTTTATTTTTCACAGCAGCCATGTTAAACAACAAAACTTCAACCCTGGACTACATTTCCCAGAGTCTAGATAACAAGAAACTTCTGGAACCATCCCGTCCATCCAATCAGGGACCTCCGGCTGCCATAACCGTCATCTCCCTCCGATGGACTTCCTCTTTCTTCGCTGCTGCAGCCTCCAGATAAGTGTGGGAACTTGGCTTACCTTCTTATCATCTTTTCCTTGCACTCGTTCTTATTATTCGTAATTGTTGACTTGCGCAATTATAGATCGAAGTATTTCATACTTTCGCCTCAAGTTATTGATGGTATTTGAGCTGCACCGTTCTTTTCTAGGTTTGTAGCGGCCGTGGGAACGCTCTGTCGCTCCTCCATGGCCACGTCAGCGTGTAACTGTAGGGGCATAGAGTGCGCGGCGGGCCGCCGACCGCAAGAGGGCGCGCCTCCTCTCTGTTTCTGACGCGAACACAGACCGTGGAGCGGACAGCGCGTCAGTTTCAAACTGCTCTGAGCGCCTCCGCCGCGCGTTACGGTGCTGCGTCCCGAGCCCGCCGGCCGGCCTGGAAATGAACACCCCACGGGGTAGGTGCAGGGTCAGCGACCCTTGTTTTTTCTGGCAGACGTGCCCAGGCTGTTGTTTTTTTATAAAGACGTGAGAGACGTCTAGCCCAGAGATCTGCAGGGCGCAGTCTGCCGGATTTGAATGCCTCTCTCCTGGTAAGGGGGCCCACACACCTGAGCCCATATTTTTTCAATTACTGCTTTCCTTCTCAGGGGTACTTCACTCCTTCAGGGATTCTTGCAAGGGCTTCTAATACTTGGTTTCCCAGTTACTTACTCCCTCTTACCTGGTGGGTGGCCACCTTTTGCTCCTCTGGTCCCCCCCCCTTTTGGCCAGCTATTGCCTAGTGTAATTGCTAGTATGGAGGACTATGGGGAATATTATGAGGAGGACGAGGAGGTCCAACATTTCCCTGTCACAGATGAGTTCTGTGACGCAGTTGAGGCCTCCATCGTCAGGGCGGTCTCCGATGCCGTGGCAACCCTGAAGAAGAGATTGATGGACCTGGCACAAAGCTGCCTTCAACCCTTCGCCTCGAGGGAAGACGCCCCTGGGCCTTCGGCCCCCAAACCTCCAGAGGATGCCACGGCCCCTCCCCCGAGAAACTGCGCAAACGTTTCTATCCCGACGGGGTGGATCTGGATGCCTTTGATAGACTGAAGAAGGTGTTTGTGGGAGCCAACTCCCCTCACCCCCCTTGCCGGTCGAAACCCCAAAAGCCCCCATACCTGTGGACGACCAAGTCCCGGATGAGTCCCCCCCCTGGATGACTCCCCAACGGGATCTGAGGGCGAGTCGGATCAGGAACAACCCTGGTGCCCAGCCCCTTCCTGCCCCTGATCTCTCCTCGGGTCCGGACCCCCAAACTTCACAATCCGATTTTCTAGATCCTGAGGAACTGTTACATCCCCGGTCCGCAGAATGGGTGCCATGCGACAAGGTGGCTAAATCTATGGCAAGTAGATTACGCAAGCCCCTGGATCAGTAGGTGCACTCCCCACTCAGAGCAAAATGCCCTAGACCCTTATTGGAGGGTAAGGTGGCGGCCACTCCCGCAATTGACGCCCGTATGGTGACCTTTTTGTCTAAGTACATCAAAGACCCTAAGGAGGGCATTGATCGTTCGCGGCGATCATGCCAAGATAAGTTACTAGATGTTACTGGCCCCTTAGTAAACATTTTCAACATGGCGGAGGACACCAAAGCGCACGGGGCCCTCATTCCCCCTGATGTCCTTTCCAGCTGGGCTCAAAGGGCGATCATATTTCTAGGAAACCCAAACTGCGCCATCTTTACGGAGAGGCGTAGGTCTTTACTCATCAAGCTCGACCCTAAACTGGGCAAATTAGCTACGTCAGAGGCGGGACAAGTGGTGCAGGGGGGTCTCTTTGGCGACCCGTTCGTAAAAGAACTTAGTAAGTTCGTGTCCACATTTAATTCGCTTGACAAAGCTCAGTCTACGGTGAAACGCATTTTCAATGCACGTGTTTTCGCAGGGGCCGGCTGTGGCAGGGGGCGCTCGGCTGGCCGCTCTCCCCAGACAGCCTTTGGTAGAGGCCAGCTTTCCCAAAGAGGACAGTGGCAGGACCCCGCACGCTTTGTTGGATTCTACCCTACCAGAGGTCGTTCCCGGCACAGAGAACAACGCAACGCCCCCTGCGGCGGAGGAGCCGCCAACTCCCACAGTGAGTGCCTTGACTGTTCCGTGTTATTCTCTGGGGGGTCACTTAGCTCATTTCTTAGACACATTGCGGACTGTCACCTCAGATGCTTGGGTACTACAAATGGTGCAGGGGTTTCAGGTGGAGTTCTACGGGTCTCCCGTCCAACATTTACCTCCCCGCCCTCTCCATTTCTCCGGTCAGGAGGCCGTCCTGATTGATCAGGAGGTTCAAGAGCTTTTGGACAAGGGAGCAATCTGCAGCTCCACCCCTCATCCCAGGGGATTTTTAAGCAATCTTTTCTTAGTTCAGAAGCAAGATGGAGGCCAACATCCGGTCCTAAATCTCAGGGAGTTCAACGAATGGGTGGTTTACCACCACTTCAAAACGGAGGGGATTCTCCTCCTTCGCGATCTCCTCCAAACCGGCGATTGAATGGCCCGCCTGGACCTCAAGCATGCATATTTGACGGTCCTGATTTTTCCGCCCCATCGACAGTTTCTTCAGTTCCAGTGGCGGCACCAAACTTTCAAGTTCACCTTGCTGTCCTTCGGCCTCTCATCCGCACCTTAGTGCTTCACCAAGGTGCTACACCAGGTGGTAAAACACTTGAGGGCGCGGGGGATGCGTATGATCGCGTATCTGGACGATATGTTATTCATGCCATGATCCCCATAGTTCCTCTCCCGCCAGCTACGCTATGCAGTGGAACTTCTCCAGTCACTGGGCTTTGTTATCAACCAAATGAAATCCAGCCTGGAACCCTCCCAGACGATTTCATTCTTGGAGTTTGTCATGGATTCCGTGGGGGCCACGCTCAGCCTTCCGTCCAGGAAGATCGCAAAAATCAGACACGAGGTCAGGAGAATGTTGGCGAGACCTCTAACCTCCCTACGCAATATTGCCAGAGTGGTGGGCCTCTTGTCGTCCTCCATTCAAGCCATCTTTCCTGGACCCCTCTACTTTCGGGCCTCAAAGCAGCCCACCTCTGTCACGGGCTGACCTACGCTCAGCGAGTTCCTCTTTCCGAGGAAGCCAGAGAGGAGCTCAACTGGTGGCTCTCTCACATGGAGGCGTGGAACGGACGCTGCATATTCGGTTCTCAACCAGACCTCATCATAGAATCAGATGCTAGCAGTTCAGGCTGGGAGCCCGCTGTGGAGAGTTCACTAGCGGCAGCATATGGTCAGCAGAGGAACGTTCACTTCACATCAATTGCCTGGAGCTGATGGCAGTCTCGTTTGCAGTTCAATGCTGGGCCAAAGATCGGGCACATTCCTGCGTCCTTCTCAAGATGGACAATGTAGCGGCGGTCCGCTACATCAATCACCTGGGGGGCACGCGGTCCAAGGCCTTGGCGGACCAAGCAAGGTATTTCTGGGAATTCTGTCTAGAACAACAGATCTCAGTAACAGCTGACCATCTTCCTGGTTCAGCCAATCAGGAAGTGGATTGGCAATCCTGTCATCTTTGGGACTCCAGCCTGTGGAAACTGTCTCCGCCGATGTTCCAATCCCTCCTCTCGCGGTGGGGTCCTTTCACTATCGACTTGTTCGCATCGCGCCTCGACCACCAGCTTCCCCGGTACTTCAACAGGAGACCGGACCCAGGGGCAGTGGCAACCAATGCTTTTCTCCAGGATTGGAGGACGGAGCAGGGCTATGCATTTCCCCTGTTCGCCATGATTATGAGGCTCACTACCCTGGTGTGCCGTCAACAAGCGGATGTGGTGGTGATTACCTTGGTGTGGAGAGCGCAAGTTTGGTTTCCAGTTCTGATGGAACTTTCTTGGGCTTCTCCAATCCGTCTACACCCATCGCCTCTTCTCCTGAAGGATCCAACCGGCAATCCTCATCCCCTGATACTGAGCGACAAACTGCCACTTATGGCGTGGAGGATTACCGGGTGAGATGGCAAGTCCCGGGCCTTTCACAAGAAGCAACGGATCTCCTGGTTCGAGCATGGGCAGACAGTACTGTCAAACACTACCGTTCAGCCTGGTCCAGATGGATGGGATGGTGCCTGCGATGATGTCTGGATCCCATGGGGGCAGACGTTGTACATGTCCTCAATTTCTTAGCTTCCCTGGCGACGGATGGCCTGGCATATTGTTCGATCAATACGTTCCGGTAGGCGATTTCGGTAGGTCATGTCCCAGTAGCGGGTACTCCGATCGGAGAACATCCTTTGGTCAGGAAGCTTCTCCGCAAGATTAGACTATCCCTTCCCCCAGAACCAAGATATTCTACTCTTTGGGACGTCAACAAGGTCCTGAATCTATTTGTGGCGTGGCCAGGAAATAAGTACCTTTCGCGAAAACAACTGTCGGCCAAATTAGCGATGCTTCTTTGTTTGATATCCTGTACGAGGGTATCAGATGTCAGGGCGCTGGACCTTTCAGGGAGGTCCTTCACTCTGGAGGGAGTCACTTGCCATGTGACTAGACGGACCAAGACCCAATCTCATGTGATCTCCTATCTGGCGTTTCCAGGGAACCCAAAGTTGTGCTTGGTAAGCTGCGTTAAGGCCTATGAGGCTAAGACGGCGGTGTTTCGACCCCATGGGGAAAAGCAACTGTTGATGGCACTGCGGAAACCTTTCAGGGCGGTCTCGTCCCCGACTATTGCCAGATGGGTTCGATGGGTTATGCAAGAGGCTGGGATAGATACCAGGCTCTTCGGTGCCCATTTGGCGCGAGGTGCAATGGCCTCAAAAGCTTCCGTCCTTGGAGCCCGCTTAAAGGATATCTTAAATGCCGCTGACTGGTCTTTTGACTACACCTTTGAAAGGTTTTACTTTAAGCCAGTCCCCTCCATTGCGGCGTTTGTGGTGGACAAGCTCTGAACTATCCTAATCCTCGCCTCCGTGGCCTGACATAGAATTAAAACTTTACTAGCTTTCGTAACAGAAAGTTTCAATTCTATTAAGGACACGGGGTGAGGATTAGCCCACCCGCATACACGAGTAATGACCCACCCGGGTATGACTACTACGTCTGACTGTAAGTAAAGTGTTTTTCTGGTCTTTTTCTGGTAATCTGCAGGTATTGTATGGTATTCGTTCTTGCTTGGAATGACAGAGGCTTCAGGGCTTCTTACAGCTGTTTCTCTAAATTACAGGAACTGAATATACTAAACAGGAGTAGGATCTTCCACAGTCAGCTTTGTCGCAGGAAGAAAGAGGAAGTGCATTGGAGGGAGATGACGGTTATGGCAGCTGGAGGTTGGATGGATGGGATGGTTCCAGAAGTTTCTTGCTATCTGGACTCTGGGAAATATAGTCCGGTGTTGAAGTTTTGTTGTTTAACATGGCTGTTTTGAAAAATAAAGAAGAAAGAATAGCCTAATCCTCGCCTCCGTGTCCTTAATAGAATTGAAACTTTCCGTTACGGAAGCTAGGAAATTTTTCATTCCCGCTTCACAGGGGAATGTTGGGCAACTCCTAGGGTGCTCCTCTTATTCATTGGGTGCTGGGGAAATGGGCCACACGTGCATCTAGGCAGTCCTGATTAAATATGGTTGGCAGATGTGATCCCTTAACCATTATATTGTACTGATGTTCATCTTAGGTTATGAGTGCAGCAGCACTTTGAAGAGATGTATACCACTCTATGACGCGACGGCAATTGCAGTAAATGAGTCTATGTGTGAGCATGCAACAGTAATGACATTGCTCTTCCTCTTGTCCTTGCCTTTGGAGATCTCATGTATTTGGAGATGAAGCATAAATATTAGTGCACACATTCTCCGCTTCTCTTAACACATCGTCCATATCTTGCCCAAACCAAGGCATTCGTGCAACATGCATTTTTGGCATTCTTAAGAGATGGTGTGGAACACCTTCTACCAAACAGCTATTTTGAATTCTGTCCAACATGAGAGTGGCACTGCCTTGTACCTCCCAACACCTTCTAAGAGGGAAAGGTGATGAAAAGTATTGAGACAGCGAAGTGGTAGTGATCGCTTGACCTACTGACCTACACCGTGGTCAGATAAGGACTGCCTCCTGGGGTGGGACACTGCACTCTAGCTGTGTGGCAAGGGAGACACAGTTTGGGAAGCAGGAACTGTGCATTCCTTGAAACTGACACATATTCATTTATTGAAGAGAAGTTTGCTGTTTCTGCAGTGTTTGTAATAGCGTTTCAATCCTCACACTTTGCAGTAATGATGACTTGGGGGAAGGAAATGTGCGTGGGTCCAATTCACGGAGAGAAGAAACGGTAGGAAACTTGGAAACGTAATCACATAGACTTACGCCTACAGTTTGAGTTAGCTTGTGACTTTCATGGGATTCACGATGATGTTTAGTAGTACTCTTGGGAAGCCATGATTTAACATTTGTTCAATGAAACATACGGAAAAGTCATTCTGAAATACAAATGCAATTGGAATATTTTTCTTTAGTTTCTCAAAGGTGAATATCCCCGCCGAAAAAAACCCTTCCTTTCCATCGTGATTCGTGACCACTTGTGGCGGAGTTGGCCCTTATTCCGGCTGAAAATGATTTTGCTACTGCCCTTGGCAGGAGTACATTTCTGACTCTTTCAGGGTTGGAAATTGCTTCAAAACGAATGGGGAATAATCACAAACGAGTAAACCTGGAATGCCCACACACCAAGCCAATTTGCTGATAAAGACTTCTACCATCCTGTCGGAAATTTTTGTGTAGTAGATTGCATTCTCAAGTTATCTGTCACGCAATTTCTGATCAGTGAACCAAAATTGTTAATCTCACTCGTAAATAGAAGTATCTGCACTTTGTGTACGGGTCCTTTTGCTAAAAAGCTACTATAACATGCAGGTTAGTCAAAGCTTGTAAATGAGACAAGTGTAGCCAGTCTACTAATACCAAGGACAGAAGGTCGATGTCACTTAAGATGAAGCTATAAAGAAATGTCTACCTTGACTGTCCTCCATAGAAACCACACATTAACAGCTAGGAATTTATAAATTGCTAATTTACCTGACTACTGTTAAAAGGTGGACACCACTAAGTTCTACAATTCCACCTCAGTAAAGTAAAATAGTTTATTTCCCTGTATTGGTTTTATTTCTCTTTGGACTAAAGCTCCCTCAAAGGAAATTCCTGCATCCTTTCTTTGGATGAACTGTTGTTCGAGACGTGTTGACATCTCAATTGCATCCTTAGACAGTCTCCCACACAAAGGCATAGGAAACCATTGCATGTCCTTGATGGACTGCTGTGTAGCCCTTTCCTGTAAATGAACCCGAGGGTGGTCCACAGCTCTGTTTGTCATAGCTGTGGGCAACAGGGACGCGTCTGGGGTGCTGAGGTGATTTCTTTCAGAATGAATCTCTCTTCAATACAGGCACTGACAGTAATTATGTCCCATGTTGATAGCAGTCCAGCACCATATTTGGACCTATCAAACATTTAGAAAAATGAGTTGCCTCAAGAGGGATCTGCAAATATTAGTGAGTGCACAAAGTGTGCATGATGTCAGCCACTCTGTAATGAGTATGAGGCCTTATAAAGTAATCCAGAAACGCAGAGCACTTTGGAAGGAACATGAGAACACATAGCCCCTTGCTCCATGAAGCACTTGTAATCCCGATTCATGTGCAGCCAGGTATATGCGTCGAAATCATGATTACAACTAGTGCGGAAACACTACACTGTTTCCCTGGACAAATTTCATCAGGTAAACCTGACAATTTGCATGGGGGAAGACACTGCACATTCTGAGTTCCGCAGGTCAGAACAGAGGAAGTGTGTGATATTACTGCGCTATCCTTCATTCTGAGGTGCAAAACTCGAAAGGGGGAACAAATGCCACACTTGGTAAGTACTGTTACTAGCTCAGGCACTACCACCTCACATACTCCTAATGAGGCCCTTAGTGATGAATAAAGAATGTTACAAAAACACATCTTGCACACGGAACAGTGAAATATGGCAAATTTTCCACAGTTTTCTGTAAAACATGGGTTTATCGTGAGAATGACCACTCCAAAACAGAATGCAGGGCTTCACCATTGTCAGGGTCCACCAGTATTATGCGTCACATTCTCTGACCGTATTATTTTCAGCCATTTGAGCTAGAAACATTTTTGTGAAATCTGCACAATATGTAAATGCTGGGGGGAATATCATAAAATCGAAATTATTTAGCAAATGAAGCAGCCACATAATCATGTATATACACTGGACCTCACCATTGTCCTAACATCAATATTCCAGAAAGGTAAACCTAAATATTTAAATTCCAATCAGTGCCCAGTGTTGTCTGAACTTTGAAGAAAAATGCTTTTTCAAGCTAACTACCCCAAAATACATCTGTAGTATAAAAAATGCATAACATGTAATCCGGTCCTATGTAGCCTCTTTGGGTTATATTGAGATTTACGAACCACTTGGCTTCTGGCCTTGTGGTTTATATCACAAGAACCGCTTAATGGCAACACTGGCCCACAGTACATTCTTACGTGTAATAATGTTATTGCATGTCTGTGTGTTAGTGTACAGTCCTGTGTCCAACCCCCATAAGGCATGGCTTTGGGACATACACGGCGGGGAATGTGTGGCCACTGCAGGCTGGTCGCAGGGCCTGACCACAGAGTCCATGTGCAGGAGGGGATGGGTGCCCTTAGCAGGTTGCTCACGGCCTATAGGTGCATTTACGGGTGGTTGGGCACAGGCCAGGCATGCCAAACCCCCACGGGCAAAAGCCCTTTGCAGCATGGATTGGAAATTAGGTATGTCATTAAACAAAGAAATTCACTCAAAAAACTCAGTTAAAAACTGAGTTATGGTTCTGACTCAAATATGTAAAACCACTGACAGTAGCCCATTATGGTTATGAACGCACACAACACACCATAACAAGCACGATCTGCCATGCTCGAAACACCTATTTGCCAATGGTACAACAACAAGGAAAAAAGCTATCAAAACAATAACATAGCAAGTGGCATTGTGAAAGGCAGCGAGTCTTCTAAGACCCTCAATGCTGCCCGGTGCAGGGTTCCACCTCTAATTCACTTTGGGTTCGCTATCAAAATAATGAGGCAAGGCGCTGGAAACTGGAAGACAAGAAGAAGGTTTATTTCTCATGAGGAGATCGCGTCAACTGAGACACCGGGATGTCTCAGTGAGGTGTTCTGCTGGCAATGCTTTTGGCTCTTCCTTTTATACAGGTTTTACACAATGTATTTGTTTCATTTATCATGGTTACAAGCTTGGAGTCTCCGCCCCGGGCAGGTTGTCACACAAGCCCGACATTGTTTCATCAACATGGTTACACAAGCCCAACATTAACTCTCCTCCCGCCCGGGTCAAAAACAGACAATTTAATTGCAGCTGGACCTTGCTTCAGGGTCTAAAAACGAGTGAGACCGGCCAGATCTAAGAGTCCGTTCTGTTGATAAAAAACAGGTGCCATTGTTGGCTAACACAAGTCTTGCTGTGTGCAGTGCAATAAACCATGTTTGCAAGAGTCTGTTTGGTGTTTGTAACCTGTTTGTGCAGGGATGAGAGGAAAGACGAGTTTGAGGCAGCAGGTGATGTTGATGTTTGTCGTGGAGATAGTTTATAGCCCCCAGCACACATATCAGGTTTGGTCAGAGAGTCAGAAGGCTGAGAGGACAGGGTGAAATGAAGGTGACCAACAGAGTACAAAATGGCTGTGGTCAATCAGAATGACTGTAGTTTATGTGCACGTAGGAACTTTCATCAGACAAGATGGCGCAGAATGTTCATGATTGTTGTTTTGTTCTTAACAGCATGATAGTTATTGCGTGCATTTATAACCATATCAGGTGAATTTCAGTGGTTTAACACATCGGAGGCAGAACCATAACTCAACTTTTAACTGTGGGTTTTTCAGTCATCTTGCATAGGCACTCTAATGCTTAAAAGAATTAGTTATGTATTTGTCAATTTTTTTATAGCGTAAAGCACCAAAAGGTATATGCGTGCTTTACATGGAACAAATAAGTATACAGTTAACAATATCATCATTCTAGGATAGATTAACATGGTAACCATTAATTATCATTAGGCACACTCAAAAGGACAACTTCTGAAGCTGAAAGTAATAATCAACAGGCAGGTATTCATTGGAGGAGAAGAGAAGAGCCCCAAGTATTAGAATTTGGCAGTGAACGGCAGATATCCTTAGACAAACACAGCTCAAATAGATGGGATTTCAGGTGTATTTGGAAGGATGCCAGAGTGGGTTTTACTCTCAGATCTGCTGGTAGCGAGTTTCAAAACAGTGATGCAGCACCCGAGAAGTCTGCGTTTGAGACCTGAGAACAAGTTGGAAAGTCGTCCTGGGACTACTAGAAGTGCAGCAATGCTCCACTACAGCAGACTGTGCTCTATAGAAATGACAGTACCAAAACAGAACTTTAAGGTCCTATATGCGAAAGGAACAAGCAATCCTCAACGTTACTATGACTTCATTTGTCCACTAAATTAGTTAGGGCTGCTTCTGCTATCCTCGATATCAGAGTGGTGTGGCATGACGAGTCAGTGCTAACATTGGAAGATTCTTCAATCAGTGAGCCTGCAACAAATGATGAGAGGCCGTTTTCATGCATCCCTTCTCAGCTTCAGTGGGCCATGTTAGCGGGCCTTCACTTTCTTACTATTTGAAGGATGCAATGTTACTGGTGTTCATTGCAGATGACAACCAGCTAGGATTCCATCTTGGGGAGAAACAGGGAGAAGCATGTAGATCAATATGCACTATGATTCATACTTGCTGGAGTGACACCCAAGAGCGGAAGACGGACATAATGTTAGCAAAGCTAAAACTGAAATATCACCAGAAGGAGTACAGCATTCTGTGAGTTGTATTTACATTTGCGGGATAGTAGTACGTTTGTAATATACAAAGTGTGGAAAAACGTATCCCTGGCACACTCTAAAGGAGACCACTGGCTTCAGTACAAGCTGCTATAACCAGACAGAGACTCGAGTCCTTGCTTGGTGTTCTTAAGGCCAGGGCCCTTGCTTTAGACAACAACTGCATCCTGGATCCATAGCCTCCTTCACAACCATCAGAAATCTCTCTAGTAGTTTCTCCGAGGCTCTGCAACAAGCATAAGTGCTTTAGCACAGGTGCAATGGAATGATGGAATGTGGTCAGACCTTCCAAGGACCGTGGAGCTGAACTCTCTTGGACTCCACTTCATGCTCCTTTTTCCCCTCAAACCCTTCGGCCCTTCGCGGTTCACAATAGCATTACTAATGAGTGGCATGCTGGTATGCAGCTGCTTCGCATCTTACAAAAATAAATCAAAAAGAAAAACAATGAGCACATAAGAGTCCTTGCTGAGATCCCCAGGACAGCCTAAGTCGCTATCTTTATCCATACAAAATCCGAAGTTCCGAAGAGTTTATACAAACTTCCAAGAAACTTGCTAAGCAAGATTAGGCTTGTGCTTAGACTCTTGAGAAATCTTCCTCTACATGTATCCAGCATGTAGGAAATGTATCTTGTGTGTTCATGTCCAATACGGATATCATCTTGCATGCCGCTGGACTTGAACCACCCCATTTGCGTGAGTTTCATTTAAAAAGAAAACAATATCGCTGGCTGGAGATCCTCCTACGCTGTTTCAGTCATAGTACAACGACTAGTTCTGGCCGACCCAATTTCAGATGGCTGGAAGAAATACAATGAGACGAACTACAAACTTAAAACAACAAACAGCCTCTAAAAGTTCATGTTGTGACAGCTGTCAAATTCTATAACCAGAAAAATGCATCAAGATTACAGCTGGGTCAGGCTCTAGAGTCCTCTCTTTTTCCACAATGAAGCACTTAGAGACTCTATCCATCAGTTGTATGCTCTCTACAAGAAAATAAAAATAAATAAAATGAATAAATAAACAAGGCTCAGAGCAACAGTATTTCGCCTTTTTGGATGACATCACTCTAAAATAAACCTGAAATACTCCTCTATTCTCTCTCGTAAATGTCATTATGGTACATCATTTTAATTACAACTGCAACTTTGCTCCTCTGTCCTCAAAAAGAGACTTCAGATTAGGGCATTCATGTCTCAAGTCTGTGCATAAAAGGGAATGCCCAAATCATCACATTTTAAAGTGCTGTTTTTGTCTATTCCTCAGTTTTAGGTCTTAGTAACTCAGGTTATAAAATCCGAAGCTCTGACAGGATCAGCATGTTCCCTTCAACCTTGGACCTACACAAATGTAGTCTGTTACGCTACTCTCACTACCTGATCTGTGGAGTGCATTTCCCATCATAACCTTCCCCTTCTAGCCCCTACGAGACATTCGTCTGATGGAAGTGGGAAATACAATGAACTTCCTGCCCGCCATTAGATATCCGTCTGATTTTAGTGCAAAGGCCCATAAACTCCCCTCTCCAAGGAGTCCCTCCAATGGTAGTGGGCACCTCCATAATGTCCCCCCTCCAAAACATCCGCCCAATATAGTGGGAGCTAGCATCAACCCTTGATTCAAGAATGTGATTCACGCTACCCCAAGTTTGCTAAAATTGCTGTTGGCAAGTCAAATTCTTGTGAATATTTTGATGGAGACTTTGATACTTGGAGCTAATTATTCTTCATTGTATCCATTTTCCACTTCTTTGTGCAGTCACCTTGCTTGATTTGCACAGTATGGAGCAAAATATGATCAGACGAACATCACCTCTCATATAAAACAATCAGAAGCATATATTTTTAGATCTTAATTTTGTGATGTACTTTACAATTGCTATTTAATTGTGGAAGCTTGCAATATAATCAAAACGTTTACATTTGTTCTACATTTTAGCTCAATAGATGTTACTTTGGGCAAATTGTTGGCATCTTCCCATTTTTTTGAGGCGTGTAACTTATGATGTCAACCCTGGTATTGCTCCAAACAGTGCATTTCCACCCTATCCTTAGTAAAGTGTACCTAAATAGCTACTGCAACGTGATTTTATAAAACGAGACATCACAGTACAGTGCCAGAATTTTTAAGATTTGTTGTGCCACTAATTTCAGCTTCGGTGTGCAAAAACAACCATTTAAAAAGGAAAAGTCCCAAACCTGGCTCACAGAATCAGGATTAGCTGAATTTTACCCACGTAATTGGGACCTGCAAATATAGAAATTCTGCCACAATGGAGAAATTCCTGCAATCAAAAATTTAGAGTTAGGAATGTGATTGTAGAAATTTCTAGGAGATGAGATCTCCAAAAATAGGTGAACATCCACAAATGAGTAATTTTATGGGCATTCACACAGGGACCTCTAGTTTCCTGTTCTGGAAAATACTGCAAATTTGCTCCTGATAAATTTAGGCTTGAGTGAGGTTCAGTTTGGGAATAGGGAGGAAACATGTTCCTCGTGCACAAGCAAAAAAACAAATACAAGTGCTTATGCATATTCGCATCAGTTTTCCATATGTGTATTATTACAACTGTTTGAACTTCCCTGTGAATAAATTTCATGTGCACCAGTACTCCTCAAATCCACTGACTGTCCTAGTTCCCTAGGAATAATCTTGAAAATCCCTTGGAAATTGGAAATTTTCTTCAAATGTAATAGTTACATTGCAGGAGTAGATTTACAACTTTTCCCCAAATATTTTGAACTGGGCTGTCTGTCCTTCCACTGGGTGTCCTAAAGGCAATGAAAAGTATAATGCAGCTTTAAAGTTAAAGAGCTTATGAACCTATTAACTGGAGTATTTTTTTATTTTTTTATTGCAATAGTCCCACCTCTTTCCCATAATCTGCTCTCCCACTTTCATGACTTATTCATATACCAAGCTTCTACAGATGTCCAAAACGAAATGAAAAGTAGGTGGGAATTGGTAGGCGTTATTGGGAAGAGCATGGTTCAAGGTAATAAAGATTACCGGTAAGTAATCCCGTCACCCGTCTTCTCCCTCCTCCCACAGTACTAACCATGTGGGCAGGGCCGACTGGGAAGCAAAACCGGCCCTGGCAAAGTGCTCGGCCGCCCCCCTTCCCCGGGGGGTTGGGGTGCGGCCGAGCTGTTTGTCAGGACCGGTTTCGGCCGATTTTGTCACAGGGGCCGATATTGCAGCTATGCTGCAAAAACGGCCCTGTAACAAAAACGGCCCCCACCCTGGCGGACCACCGGGGAAATGCCCGGTGCCCGCTACGGCCAGTCCGGCCCTGCATGTGGGGATACATCAATGAGAAAACAATTTATTTGACCACTCATAAAAACACTTTTCACAAATTGCCAGTTCAATTTTTTTTTTATGCAAACACTGTTTACTGTTATTAAGACACAACAGACATCAACACCTCTGAACAAATAGAAATAGTTTTATTATTGCACACACCCCATAAGGTTATGTTTTACAAATATATTCATATTTGGCCAGGTGACTATCAATCAGATCTCAAGTGAGACTCCATTTGATTCTGCCCACTAGATTGGGACTCCCCTGGTTGACCTGCCTTGGATGTTACCCGGGGATGGCAACTCATCCGACAAATAGGCTTGAAAATTAGCTTGATGAACCCATCTCTTAATGTTGCAGTAGAGGGCTTTTTTGCATTTTTGTGCATGGCCATAAGAAACAAAAAGAGACTATCTCTCTAAAGTTCTTTATTCTATCTAAATAAACCCCAAGAGCTCTTATTACATCTAAGTCAATGGAACATCAGTATCTGTATTTTTGTCAACGAATTGGTAAGATCACTTCTTGAAATTAAATGAAGTATGAATGAACCTTCGGAAAAACACCCTATCAGGAAAACCCTCTGGTAAGGAAATGTTATTACTAAAGACCCCAGATCCCCTAACCTGCTTGCGCAGGTTATATCGAACAGAAAAGAACACCTTTGCTGTTAACCACTGCAGAGTGGCTGATTGTAAGGGCTCAAACTGGTGTTTTTGCAAGCATTTCAAGACTGTTGGTAAATCCCAAGGTGATAAAGGACTGTGAAGGATAGGTTTTTTCAGTTTAATACACTTTAATAACCAGAAAGCCAAAGTTACAACAGCCGATATGTCCCCACATAATTGTCTAAAGCTTCTACGAGCAGCACACAGTGCCGCGAGGAGCAGATGCCAGTCCTAACTGAAAACCATCTCTCAAAAATTCTAACTCCTGAACATTGCAACATCTGGAAAGGAAGAGAAGATGTTGCGCGTAGCCCTCTCTTTCTACACCAGGAATCAATGTTCTTGCAATGCTTTGCATGGGATGCTGTGGCTGGCCGGTTCCTTGATTCCAGGGCACAAATGACTACTTTTCTAGCGCATCCTAGATACTGAAGGCCTACACTTTCAAATTCCACCCGGCGAGGCAGAGGTTAAGCAGACTTTCCCTATTTGCTCCCACTCTTCGGGCGCTGAGGCAACCAACTGAGAATGTAGTAGCTCTTTAAAAAAAAACTAAATAAATAAATGAAATACATGTAGGTGGACTTAATTTTGGAGTATAAGGGAACTAATACATCTGGGAATAAAGTGTTTTTTTTCCTGGACCACACCATTCTGGGGGAAATTGGAACTTAACTACTGGTTTCCTGGCCCCAAAGACTGCAACTTAGCCAACAAGCACTTGCAATGCAACAGGTCTCGCATTAGTTAGAGTTAGAGTTATTGGTATTGTAATTACAATCTTGCGTAATGTTTTTGTTTGTAGAGTAGTGAATATATTTGACAGATAAAGAGCTGCATGTATTTGTGGAGTAAGCATGTGGATTTATAACTGTAAAGTTCCAGTTAGTGATGGTGGCAAGAGGAGTAGGTAGCAGTAGTGTGCAGTGTTTGAGTATTGCAATGAATAGTTGCCGTGATGATAAAAGCATTTGTAGCATTAGCAAGGGTAGCAATAATGTGGAATGACAGTTGTGTTAGAGAATCAGTTGTAGTACTGTGTAGTGGTGTAATAAGTAGTAATGTGTTTGGAGTATAGCAGTGTTAAGTGTAGTATATGTCTTTGAGTGTTGTAGGCATGAGTTGTGTTTATAGTAACAGGTGCAGTACAATTGTTTCGTATTTTAATATTGCTTTATTAGACATTTCCCCTCAGTCAGTTTAAAGCGCATACACACATGTGGGACAGCACATCAGGCGCACACAAGTACACCTGTTTGTACATTACTGTCTGGAAAACATTGCCGAAGCGACCAATAACAATTGGTAGATGTCCCATTTGCCTGTTCCTCTGTGTTTAGTGGTAGAGAGCGTATTAATATATGCTATAGCGCTAATATCCCTGCAGGTTTTAAGCGCTCCATATAGGTACGTAAGACAAAACACCAGCCAGAATTGGTGCGTTTCTAAAAACTCTATTGCACGGAGGACCAACCCCGATCATTAAAGTGCTTCTACCCTGCTTGTGGCGCTGAACGGAATGCTGACCTAAGCTGTGGACCCAGAACACTCTAGTTCCAATATCGGCGTTCCCACCTAAAGGGAATTATCCTGGGCAAAACCTCCTGTTTTCTTTTTCTCCCGTTCTCTTCGCTGCCAAAAGGCAATCAATATGTGTGTCCAAACACCTCATGAGGGGGCGTTGAGGGGGAGGGAGGTGTTGGGTGCTGGCGGGCGCGTGGCAACAGACCAGTGGAGGAGGAGGGCTGGCTTAAAGTCCATACGAGTAACAATGCGACACCTATTGCATTGCAAATGCTTCATCAGGTGCAAAGAAGACAAGCCTGAAAACGTGGTTTGGTCGGTTACTGTTTTTGAATCCATGCTCTCACCCATGTATGTACTCATCTACTCGTCCACTCACTCACGTAATCACTCATCGATGCAATGAGACACCCATTCATTCATACATCTACTCAGGCAGACATCCATCCATCAACCTGTTGTGCCGTTGAGCCGCACACAGAAATTGCCATTTATAAGAATCTCTGTTAGTGTTATTTAAAAAGTGAAGCCTATTGGTTTTGGTAATGCTCGTTAATTAAAGGCAGTCACTGTCTGGGCTCAGTGACAGGCAGAGCATAAACCACGCAAAGAATGTGGAAAAATACCAAAAACACTCGCGCATCCAAAGCACAGTCCGGGGGCTTTCATGTTGCCGTGTCACCAAACGGGTGAGACGCTGTTACTTCCTTTATGAACCCTCTGTGATCTCCAGGCTGCGAGCCGTGCCCGCTTCATGCGTGTCCGTCAGTCGACACATGTCAGAGATCACGTGAACACATCAGGGCACCTTTAAAAACACAAGTATAACTTGAGCCGTGAAATAAACATTTTATGACCGCTCCTGGGCGGAGGGGGAGGGATTGCTGGAGGTACACGTGGATTTGTTACACTTTGCAGGGAGAGGCTAGATAAAAGGCGATTGTTTCCAAGTCCACGAGAGAGGAAGTGTATTTTAACTTAAAGGGCGACCTTGAAGTAGCAGAGTAAGAGGGAAGCTCCTTGAAGGGCGCGTAGACCGGTTTTCGCGCTAGCACACAGGCGTGCACTCGGATGGGACAGTTTTCGAGACAGTAAGCACCATGGGAGGGATGAGCAGCGCCAGGAGAATAATGCGTTCCCGAAGTCTGGGCGGAGGGGGGGGTGGGGGAGTGGGCAGAGAGCGCTATGCCAGTGTAGGTGAGACAGGCACAGAAGGAGCACTATGGCAGTGTAGGTGAGACTGGCACACAGAGGGTTTACATGGGTTTTCGAAGGTATATTTTGATTGAGACAATATTAAAGGTGGAAGAGACGCGAGACGCTGTGCGCGAGCCAAATTGTTAAAGAAAAGGCGGCGGGAGAATAATGCGTTCCCGAAGTCTGGGCGGAGGGGTGGGGGAGTGGGCAGAGAGCGCTATGCCAGTGTAGGTGAGACAGGCACAGAAGGAGCACTATGGCAGTGTAGGTGGGACTGGCACACAGAGGGTTTACATGGGTTTTCGAAGGTATATTTTGATTGAGACAATAATAAAGGCGGAAGAGACGCGAGACGCCGTGCGGGAGCCAATTTGTTAAAAAAAAGGAGGAAGAGACGCGAGACGCCGTGCGCGAGCCAATTTGTTAAAAAAAAGGAGGAAGAGACGCGAGATGCCGTGCGCGAGCCAAATTGTTAAAGAAAAGGCGGAAGAGACGCGACACGCCGTGCGCAAGCCAAATATCCAGTCCGGGTGGGCGAGCCGGAAAGGAGACAGGGAGGGAACCAAAAAGCCTCTCTACAAATGAAATGCGAGCATTTCACATAAAAGATGACGCACGCAAATGAAAAGCGGAGGCGGAGCTTCCACCCCGCTTCCGAAACAAACCCGACGACAATAGATCTCGCAGAGCGAGCAGCGCATGAGCTGCGACGCTAGGCGAGACCTAAAAAACATATCCTTATGACTGTCAGATTTTCATGGCATATTTTAATAAATTAATACTGCAACAACTAATACATCAACTTGAACATAAATGAGGCGCTGGGGATGTTTCAAACTTGGAGTTTACTAGAATTAAATAGAACAAACCACAGATTTAATGAGGAACTTTTAGGATCAACATCTAATCACCCACAATGGTGAAAGTGGAGTGGATTTGTGAAGCACTGCTGCTGGATATCCACAGTTAGTGTGGGCAGAATTGCCTAACCATCACACACAGCAAAGCACCTGGGCATACTTGTGGCACTGACAGTGTAAGTATTATGGACGACTTGGCGATGAAGGTTAGACGATGCATCAAAGTAATATTAGCACAGGTACCAAGATACATAATGAATCTTGGCTTTTACATATGTAAAGTGGTGATAACTAAGTTAGATTGGGCTCATTGTTCCTATGACAACCAACACCAGCTTCTTCCATGGTCCTCAGAGAACAGACAAGCAGATCCATATCTTCCATAACCTGCTGGCACCGAGCGTGACCGAGGGAGTAAAAAAGGCACAGGATCCAGGAGAGAGCATGCCGACTACTAGAGCATCCTGTGGGCATGAATGTACTGCACCTGCACATTCAAGATCCACCTCACATCAGTCCTAGAAGAGTCTGACTTCACCTCTGGCCACTCTGTGTGATGTCTCCTTGCAGCAGGGAAACACTCCAGTGCATCAAGGGGGGCAGTAGTTTGACATTTTGTGATGCACTTTATTTCCTGGGGCTGCTTAAGCACAGCTGCAGTTAGCGGAGGATTCAGCTGATCCGAATTTTTCCAATGGTTTTCGAAAACCCCATGGATTTTTGTGCATCCCTCTAAGAGAAGATGGAAGTCAAGTATTAACACAGTGTGAAGTGACAATTGGTCATATTTTCTGCTAATCTGGCATGTTTTTTCAAGTTTGTTTATTAAGATATCTTTTTCAACTGTTACTGTTAAAATCCTTCAGTTCATATGTTTGACCACTAACTATGTCCCTTGCTTTATGCCACAAAGTTGAAAGCAGCAAACATTCACGTGTTAACTGTGGATTGCTTCTTTGTGATCAGTCAGTCACATAAACCGATGGATCTCAGAGTCACACTGTGAACTGTGCGACTTTGACAGCAATCAAAAATATTTCCCTTTGAAACAATCGACTCTTGATTGCTAACAACACTCATGGATTACATGCATATGTGGGGGTAAATCACAAATATCTCCGACTACTGCATGCACAATTTACACGTCATAAATTACCCAGGTACACAAGAGATGACGGTTTACTCGTGCCTTCCTAATGCTTCGCTCTGCTAATCTACACACCGTGTTCATCAGTCAAACAAAGCGTTCGAAACTTTGTGAACTATATGGCCCAGGGGGCAACGCCAACCAATGGCGGGCCCCCAAGACAGGTGCGGGCCAGTTCGGACAGGTGCGGTGCCAACTGTGGCGCCGCAGTTTTGAATTTTCACGGGCGGGATGCCTGCGATAGGTGATTGGCCGGTGGGGGCGAGGGGGGGCACCTGGGCAGTCGCGGGGGCAGCCAGGTGAGGATAAAGGGGGAGTGCATTCCCACACAGTTACCTGTTTTTTTCCTCGCCTGGCTGCCCCCGACGACCTCGCTGCTGTGCCCAAGCCTGGACCTTGCCGCTGCTGCTGGGGAACGCAGCGGTGAAGCTGCCTTTTTTACCTCCTTTTTTAACAGGGGCTATGTGTCCCTTTAATCCTCTGGACAACTACAGCCCGTAGTCGTGCCCCCCCTGCCTAGTGCTGCCTTTTGCCTTCTTTGACACCTCTCCTCGGGTCATGGGCGGCGGTGGCGGACAGCAGCCTCGAGAAACTACGTAGGGAGGCAGTACATCTGCAGACTGGCCCTGCCTGTCTGCCGTCGTCCACGACCAGAATCCAAGGTGCTGAGGTGTGCGGGGTAGTAATTGGGCAGGGGGCTGTACTGAGTCTGTGTGTTGGGGCGGGTGCGGTCCGTGTGGGAGAGATCAGAATTTTGCTTTCAGGGGCAGCAAGAGTCACTGTGGCCTAGTGGTTAAGGTCTTAGTCTCTTACTCTCAAGGTTAAGTGTTCAATTCCTGGTGTTTCAATTGCTCTGTTTCTTCAGTTAAAAATGTAGGCAATGCCCTCAAAAGAAGGGGGTAAGACCTCCAGAACACATAATTTTGGAATATCCAAGGGACCAGGATTGCTTAAAACTTTAAAAATGCAGTTAGTGTGGAACTCCTCCTGGCGGTGGTCGAGCGGGTGCATAGTCACTCTGGAATGTAATATACAGCTCTCTATATAATGGGTTATTAGACATAATACACATATATATGTTATAACAAGCACTATTAGGAGAAGGGTATATATTAATGCCAGGTTGCATCAGAGTTCAGCTTCATTGGGTCACGTCAGAGCCCTTGCTCAATCTGCTGTCCTGCAGGGACTCTTATAAGTGTCAATCCCAGAAATCTGCTCAGACCTCCTCTTTGCAGAGGCCAGGTCACTCATGAACACAGAGGGCAACAGCTCTTAACTTGGGGTCTATCGAACTCTGGGGGAGAGCAATGCTTAGTCAGGGGGGTCCGCAACTAATATATACTTTTACTTCGCATGCGTTTACAACGCGGTCGTTACAATGACCGCATTGTTACAACACAAACTATTACATCGCAAGTCATTTCAACGACTTGCTGTAGAGGGCGCGCTGGACTTAGGAATAGTATAATTTACTATTCCTACTCCAGTTTGTGCAACAGCAGGAAAGGTGTTGGATTCTAAATCCAACACCAGTGCGCCCCGTACAGCAAGTCGTTGAAATGACTTGCGATGTAATGGTTCGTGTTGTAACAACGCGGTCGTTGTAACGAGAGCGTTGTAAAGGCATGCTATGTAAGGCATGCGTTGTTATGGCTGTTTCCCGTCCGCGACGCTGCTCTCCAAATGGCAATGTAACCTCCTTAGTGTGGGATAGCGACATCAGACAAAGGCAGTAAAAAGAAGAAGAAGAAGATAAACAGAGGCTTTCATCAGCGTTACGTGGGTCTTACCATGAAGTACATAAAATGGATGCACATTAGTAATGACATGTATTCTATCTCCTATACGGTTTCCATTAGGTCACATGGCTTACGCCAGTGCATGGATCCTCAGTCATTTTTTTGTGTGGTATGCAAAGTCAACTTGCCCAGAACCAGCTTAGCAGACAGGCAACAAAAGCGAGTCTTCAGTTGCGCTGGGGCGGCAAGAGGCAATTATTGCTTGGGTGATCTACGGCAGTTCGTCGAAGGTTGCAGGCAAGGGGCTACAGCTGCTTGCAGTCATCATTCGTCATATTGTTGCAATGATTGGCAATGTTGAAAGGAGAATATAACTGGAGAACTTTAGGAGGGAAATGTTATGATTGGCTAAGAGATGTCCGGGCTTGGCCATTGTGGGGTCCCATGTCATCCTAGGGGATAGTCTGGAGGCCGGACTGGTCTCGATTAATTAAATTAGTCAGGCATCTTGAACAAGAAACAGCTGCTTAACATCGTACAGCCAAAGACAATTCCTTGTGGTTGCCTCCAGGTGAGTTGTTCTTCGTATGGATAGGGTTCATTTGTCAATCCATGGCAACAAATGTTCTGCGAAGAATTTGGTGGCATTTTATTTATGGGAACAGAATTTGGGGGGAGGCCTGGTCGGTCGGGAAATCTTAATGAGGCGGTCAGGCGCCTCAATGGCCGGATGAAGCAGCTTCTTAGTACTCCACGGTTAAAAACGATCCCCCATGGGTGCATCATGGGGGACACATTGTTCCACCAGGATGGAGTCCATCCCTCAGACAGCGGCCACGTTCTTTTGTGGAGAATCTTGTGGCATTTGCAATTCAGACTTTATCTCAACACTGATACACCGGTTTTGGGGGGACGCCTGGCCGGTCGGGGAACCACCCAGGCCTGTGGCAGAGAAGGAGTCATGTTTGGTCACAAAACAGGAGGGCAACCTTGGCATCAGTAATTGAAGTGCAGGCAAATTCTGAATTAGGAAGCCTTTGGCTTAAAACCGGGGCTGGAGTTGCCGTGGAGGTGTAGGGAAGGAGTTGGGACTCCCGCTACAGCGATTGTCCCTAGCCTCTCACAGTACTCCATTACATGGCCCCAGAGAATGTCAGGGGATGGCGTCTGCGCCAGGGGACCAAGGTATGGCCCGGTTTCCCAGGCCCATCCCATTGGGTGCCAGGGGGGATCCCTTCTTGGGCTGGTTCTGGCATGGTATGCTGGAGGTCCAGTTTTCATGCTGGCCCACGCTCCGTCTATTTTGAGGGGGCAGGTGAGTTCGCCTTGTGATATGCAACTTGCAGTATGGGGTCCATGGTCCCGAATCATTTGGGATAGTCAATGCCATGGTGCCTGGGGGGTGGCCAGCCATGACTCCTTTTGAGGATCTGTTGCTTGGAGATGACATGTATTAAGTTCCTCTAATCAAAGGATTCTTGATGTAAATATTGTAACTGTCATGTGAAAGTTTGGATAATTGAATAATTCTGTTGATATAAAATGTTGTGTTTATGTTGATTGTAATAAATACGGCCTGAGAATTGTATATTCTTTAACGCAGTGATGGTGTCTGCGTGTCTCTGTCTCCCTTAAAGGAATCCCAATTTGGGGGGAGGGATGATTTGGGTAGGTCTCGGGCCGGTCCCCCACCTGTGGCCCAGGGGGCAATGCCAACCGATGGCGGGCCCCCAAGACAGGTGCGGGCCGATTCGGACCGGTGCCGGGCGGCGCCAACTGTGGCGCCACAGTTTTGAATTTTTGCGGGCGGGATGCCCGCGATAGGTGATTGGCCGGTGGAGTGAGGGGGTGCCTGGGCAGTCGCGGGGGCAGCCAGGTGAGGATAAAGGGGGAGTGCATCCCCACACAGTTATTTGGTTATTTCCTCGCCTGGCTGCCCCCGACAACCTCACTGCTGTGCCCGTGCCTGGACCTTGCCGCTGCTGCTGGGGAACGCAGCAGTGAAGCTGCCTTTTTTCCCACCCTCCCATCCCCTTAGACAGTCTCTTTTTGTGGGGCGGGGAAGGAGTCATGTTTGGTCACAAAACAGGTGGACAACCTTGGCATCAGTAATTGAAGTGCAGGCAAATTCTGAATTGAGAAGCCTTTGGCTTAAAACCGGGGCTGGAGTTGCCGTGGAGGTGTAGGGAAGGGTTGGGACTACCGCTACAGCGATTGTCCCTAGCCTCTCACAGTACTCCATTACATGGCCCCGGAGAATGTTGGGGGATGGCGTCTGCGCCAGGGGACCAAGGTATGGTCCGGTTGCCCAGGCCCATCCCATTGGGTGCCGGGGGGGTCCCTTCTTGGGTTGGCTCTGTCATGGTATGTTCGGGGTCCAGTTTTCATGCTGGCCCACGCTCCCTCTATTTTGAGGGGGCAGGTGAGTTCGCCTTGTGATATGCAACTTGCAGTATGGGGTCCACGGTCCCAATTCATTTGGAATAGTCAATGCCATGGTGCCTGGGGGGTGGCCAGCCATGACTCCTTTTGAGGATTTGTAGCTAGGAGATGACATGTATTAGTTCCTCTGACTGACTGACTGACTGACATACTTATAAAGCGCTCGATTGTCTAGGCATCTTGGCGCTAGGAGTGACTTGTTGCCGTGCACAGGCTCGTCGAGGTTAGTGTTTAGGGAAAAGCCAGGTCTTGACCAATTTCCTAAACAAAAGCCTATTAGACTGTAGTCTAATGGTAATGGGTAGCGTGTTCCATAATTTGGCTGCTCAATGGGAGAGGCTTTTGCCTCTCCATCTGGCTTTTATTATTTTAGGGACCTGTACTAGCCCTGTGTTGGCTGACCTGAGATTCCGTTTTGGGGAGTACCAGGAGAAAAGTTTCTGAATGTCCATGGCTCCCCCTCCATATAGTGCCTTATGCACAAAACAGAGAGCTTTGAATTCTACTCGCTGTCGGACTGGGAGCCAGTGCAGCTGCCTTATACTGGCAGATGTGGGATGGTGTTTTGGAATGTCAAGTAGTACTCGTGCTGCCGCATTCTGCAAGGACTGCAGTTTGGCAGTCTGGCCTTTATCGATGCCCAGGAATAGCGCATTCCCATAATCGATTTTCGAAAGGACAAGCGCTCCTATTACCGTTTTCCTGAGGCTTAATGGAATGAACGGCAACATTTTACGCAAAAATTTCAATGTAAAGAAACACAAATCAAAGGATTCTTGATGTAAATATTGTAACTGTCATGTGAAAGTTTGGATAATTGAATAATTCTGTTGATATAAAATGTCGTGTTTATGTTGATTGTAATAAATACAGCCTGGGAATTGTATATTCTCTAGCGCAGTGATGGTGTCTGCGTGTCTCGGTCTCCCTTAAAGGAATCCCTCTCCATTTTGGGGGTGGGATGATTTGGGTAGGTCTCGGGCCAGTCCCCCACCTGTCGAATATCACTTTTTTTGTTTGATGGCCTTTTCCTTTATCAGTAAAAATGTATTGCCGAGGCCCGGTTTTGCACCAGAGTCTGCTGAACTATCCCAAAGTCAAGATGGGGTGAAAAATGCTTTGCAAAGCAATGTTTTGCAAAATATTTGGGGCTATCTACAAAGTGAATTATATTTAGAAATGTTTTTCTAAAGAAGTGCAAATAGAGACTGCCTACAAGACTAGTGACTTAAATGCTCGACGCTAACATCTACTGATTTCCAGGTCACACGTCTGAATCTCGGAAAGGCGAACTCAGCTTTCCATCATTCCGAGGTCGGTAAATTGAATGGCTTTAAATTGGGTAATAATGCCACCTGTTATTTACAGCTCTTACAAATGGCAGAGGTAAAGTATGACACACTACATTAAGAAGGTTTTATCTACAAGTGCCTAGAGTTCGCATGAGCTGCTACACCAGGCACACGGACATCACATGCATTTAGGCCTGTTTCCAACTTTCTCATACAGGCTTAAACTAAAGTTAAACATTTCTCCAGGTGCAAGTCTTACTTACCCCAGTAAAACCGTTTGTGAACTGGCTGCATAGGGTTTTAGATCCTTACTGTCTACTGTGCGCCTTTGCTCATTTTAGCAAATATGTTTCACATTGAGCGAGGGGTGCTCGGGACGGATTTATTAGAAAAAAGGCACAAGAATTCTGCTGTAGCAACTATTTTTTTGTGAAACGGAGGACTGACCTGTCCAGTCGCATCTAGTAGCTATGTTTTTTTAAATATATATTACTCTTATTTGCCTTGTTTTATACCTGGCTTCTCTATATCCAATCTCTTTCTGCCCGAGTGTCATCATTTGTATAAAATGAACCACTTAAACTGTAAAACACTGTATTACAAAATAATAATAATAAAACGGAAAGCAAACATGAATAGTTAGTTGCTTTGAAGCGTAATGAGTGAAATCACAAAACTGAACTCGTGAAAAGGATTCCGCGGATGGCATTTGATGAAGGAGTATTGAGGCTCCTGGCTTGTTCGTGCTGTGTTTAGATGAAGATGGGGTGTGGACAGCAGGGAAGCTAACACATTGAAGCGCTGGCCCCTCCGGAGGTTTTCAGGCTGAGATGATGCAGGCCTTTAACTTCATGGCACGAAACACCAACAGTCAAAATAAAAGGAGAAACGGACCTCCTTTCTCTGATCTAAGGTGTCATTCCTACGGTGTATATTTTATTTAAACAACAGACTTTAAAATAAGCTGTGGGCAGCTAAAAATGTTCTTTCTATAAATATTTAAGGTACATAAAATAAACAAAAATCAGTTTATAGGCAGTGAACAAGTAATAACACCAAAAAGTAAAATACAAACATCAGTCACATAATCTGCATCTCACATTTCTAATATTCATAAACAATGGGTTTTTCATTGATAGAGACAGAAGGGCTAACATGGAGTTGGTAACCCGGCGATTGCTGTCGCTGTAATAACCTGTAAGAGGTTATCTGTAAAAACCATTTACATGATAATTCAGGAAATGAGAACTAGTAGATCGGCTCACATTACAACAAAAAGAATATGGTTGCAGTCCGAGCTTGGGCTCTTGGCAAGACCTACTGTGTGATCCTGAGCAAATTATCTTATTTCCGGTGGATCAAACAGTGAATACGAGAAAAAATTGCACTTTGTGCTAATACTGCCCAATCACATTACAATAACAAGCCATACTTTCAATCACCTCCTGATTTCTATAACCTTGTCTCGACTGCCAGTACTGTTTCGAATACTTATTAATACATATATACAGCCTCTTAGACAACCACCAAATCCAAAGAATCTGAAAGCGTTTTCTTTTTCCTGTTACAATCTGCATTATTAATTCTTCAGAGATGGGCTTACATTCAAAATGGAACTCAGAATCCTCCTATTTGAGAGACACTTTGGTTAAAGTAGGGATAGTTGCACAACTTTAATGATGACTTGACCTCTTTCCTGATATGAAATATTTGTTCTCTCTGCTCTCATGGTTACTTAGTGCCAAGTTAAGATGATGGCTAGCTACTTCTTATCCCGTAATGTCCCGGACTGTATGAGCTGATTGCTTCCTGTTTTCCTTGTGCTAATGGGTTGCTTTTATGATGTTTGTTAACCAAAACTTATTTGCTGCTCTCTTGTGAAGCACTCTAATGCGTCTGGGCAGACTCTGTGCTATATAAAACACAAAACAGAAAATCAAATCTGTATATTTTGCTTTCTTGAACTACGAGGTTCAAGGTACATCATAGTATCTCCAATGTTGAAGTAAACTATTTACAGAAGAAGCTATATGCCATATTTAGCTTGCGTATTATTACATAATAAATAAATAAATATATAAATAAATAATAAAAGAACAACCTAACTAAACCACACATTTTGCACAAACTGCCACTTGGGCATTAAAAAATGGTGCTGAAACAGTAAATGTCCTTTGAACTTTTACTTTTATCAGAAAACAATATCAACCCAAATGTCCGTGTGTATCTGGGTAACAATCATATAAAGAAAGAACAATGGTACACACAAAACTCACTCACAGGAAAAATAACTGAAAAGAACAGCAACATTACTGTAAAAGGTATAGTACAAATAATTCACATGTACTGGTCCCAAAATAGTAGTTTATTACAGCATAAACCACATTATCATTCCTTGAGCATGCAGAAGGGTGAATAAGTGAGCCCTGTATAAGAACCCACTACCAAGACAAAGTGATACAGTCTTGTGAAATTCAGAGGCTGCTCCTTCGTTAAGGCGGAGGAGCGTCACCCCACTAAAAAATTGCCCCCAAAGATAGAAAAATAAAATGGTAATAAAGTCCATTTATTACCATTTTTATTTTTCAATCCCCCGTTCCGAGCCGAGCGTCAGGACGGGGTGCGGGGCTTTCTGATTTCTGCAGCTGCCAATCAGGCAGCAGCATAAAGCAGTAATAGGCAGGGCACTTAGGTTTAAAGTGCGCATGTCTTTTTGGCCGGCCGTCTTGCGATGGCCAGCCAGACATGCGCAATTTAAACCTCTCTAACCCAGCTGTCTGAAGACAGCTGGGTTAGAGACCACATAGGGCTCCAGTACCCTCAGGAGCGGCGAGAGAGGCCGCTCCCTCCAATCCTGGTGCTGCTCTCATGCAGCATGACAGCAGCGCCAGGATTGGTACCTACAGTTTCCTGGAGCCTTCCTGACAGCATGGAGAGAAGACCCGAGCAAGGAGGAGGACGCCACGCCAGGAAGAAGGTAAGTGGAATGATTTTTTTTATTTTGGCCCCCCCCCGCCTCACCAACCTCCTTACGTGCCAGCCGCCACTGGTGAAATTTACATAAAGTGGTGTGTACAATAATTAGTCCTTCGTTACCAGCCCACGGTCGCCTGTACACATACAGTTCATGGGAAGGGAGTCAGTTTGTTTATATTGTATCGACGACGTTTCCACCCAATATAAAATCCAATGGTCTCTTTAGGACAAGAAAATACGGGGGGGGGGCACCTGCTAGAGCCCTGTTAAAGGCGAGCACACATGAGCAACCTGTAGCAAAAACTAACTCCCTAATGCCCTCCGTTCTTCGCCCATTTTAAGTTGTTCTTATGCGGACAGGTAAACACAAAAAATAAATGGCACATAGACTCGCTTTGTTAGCAGAGGCGTGGGGGGGAGGGTCGGCCTGGGGCCCTTCAGATGCAAAGACCCTCTGGACTGTGTCTGGGCGCCTTCCGAGTGAATGTAAACTGCACAGACACATGTTGATTCAACTGCTCTGGCCTGGCGCTGAGGCATAATTCATCATACAGCCATGCAACAGCACAGGTGGGTTCTAGACAAACACTGGGCCGGCAGTGGGATTAGAGTCTGAAAGCGAGGATTACAGGCTGAAGAGCTGCTTTTTAAACAAGCATGGCATGGTTATGGGTCTGATGAACTTCTTTCGAGCACAAATGACTCTGCAGTGAGGCACAATGAAATACTGGGTAACACTGCTAACAAGACACACTTCAAGGGGGACGCCTTACATGACAAAACCAAAAAAGTCTCTAAACATTAACAACTGAGAGAGAAGATTTACTTAATTGTGTGAAAGACTGAATGATTATTAACCAGCAAGATGGCTCAACAAGTAAGGTGCTCGCTGCTGGTATCTGCTGTGACCTGCAGGTTATTCGTTTAGCCAGTTTAGCCCCTCACTCTTATAACGGCTTTAAAATGAGCACCATTAAATTGGGTACAAAAACATCTGTCAGTTACAGTGAACAGGTTTGGCAAAAGAACTGCACATTTCGGACTAAATGCAAAAAAATAATATTAGTATCACTTTACTTTCCTCTTGAAGGTACCAAGGAATGTATTTTAGGGGGAAGATTCCAGGAGCATAAAGTATACTGTTTGTACAGGGTACAGTCAGAGAAAAGGATCACATTCTACTCCTGCTTTTGACTGGAGAAAAACAAATATGAACTATTTTCACCTTAAGTGAAATAAAGAACTAAAGCCATAGATTAATTGCGAAATGTCACACAATCTCTCACATCTTCCCATAGCTAAAAATACAGAAATGCAATTAAACCTGAACATCATGTTTATATGTTAAAATGTCGAGCGAACCGTCTTGATCTTCTACTGGCTTCTGAATGTGCCCCTTATGCTACATCACGCATGCAGACTGCTCATTGCAAGTAATAAAGCTCTCAGGTATGCATTTATTCACTTCCATTCTGGCGGTGTCCTCACTCCTGGTGTTGGTTCTCTGTGATATTCGGTGTTTGTCACTGCTTTGTCTGTGATATTGCATGCTTTGGTATTGTTGCAGGTTTGCTGCCCTAGCCAGTGTAGATATTTGAGGAAGAAGTATTTCATTGCAATAGTTTCACTTTGACAGGAATACACCAATGTTTCCCTCACCTGGGCCCCTACAACATCCATCCAATGTGTTCAGGGCTTACAGATTTCGGCATTTCATGGCATATCAATATTCCCCTGCAGTACCACTGCTGTCTGCCAGGCTTGGTGTTGTACCACGACAACCTGTCGTCCTAGCTCCCAGGCCACTGCTACTTTCTGGGCTGCATGGTGCGCTATTGTTGCCTCCTGGATTCAGTGACATACCATGGATGCATGGCGCCGTATACCACTGCCACCTGCCGTGCTCAGTGCTGCGCCACTGCTACTTGCTGGGTTCGCTGGTTGTCCAATGCTTCCTGTCGGGCTTGGCGCTGTATCACGACTATCTGCCGTGATAGATGCCAGGCAACAGCTACTCGCTGGGCTCAGTGGTGTGCCAATGCTTTCTGCTAGGCTCAGTACCACACCACAGCTGTCTGCCGGGCTCGGTGCTCTACCACTGCAACTTGACTGGGTCAGTGCTATACCATTGCTGAATGCTGGACTTCGTGCCACACCACTGTTGTCTGCTAGATTCGGTTCCAGGCCCCTGCTTCCTTCCAGGTACCATGCCATGGACACCTGATGAGCTTGGGGGTACTATACCACTGAAGCCAACCAGCCCTGGTTTTGCACCACTCTGCCTGCCAGGCTTTGTACTGTGCTGCTAATCAGATCCACTGCTATACCACAGCTAGCTCCTAGGTGCTGTTCCACTGCTGCTACTATGCTTGGAGCACTAGCACATTATGGAGCCCTATGGTGTGGCAAATTAACTACAACACAGCGGAGCACATGGATGGGGTCACCTTTAATTTTCTGTATCACAATCTATTGTGGGGACTATTCCATTGAAATCTTCTAACCACAAATATGAAATTCTCCTTTCAGGCCTTCACTTGCTCATGTTCACTGATAACATTCTTAAATTCTTCTTTTTCTTGAACAGTACATATACACTCTCACGAGGCCCATCTCACCGGGGAAATTCAGTTGTAAACAGTCCAAATTTATCTTCTTCACGCTTATCAGGAATTCACAAAGTGTTTCTTTGCTATAACGAAGCCTATTTGCCTAAATAAATGCGTAGACATCTGCAGTAGTACATCCCTCTCACGTTGTGGGGGGAAGAGGGCATTCCAAGGCATGGTTTGCCTTGGCAGTTTGGGAACGCCTACAATCATTAACGTTTTTGGGCATTCTTAAATTCCTCTATGGCCTTTTTCCACCCTGGAAATGATCAAAGATTTACTCCACTCAAGGGCTGATGTAACTCCTCTTCCACAATAGGAAAGGGCACGGATCACCCCCAGATTTGGTGGGGGTATAGGAGAAGGGCTTTCTATAGGAAGAAAAATGTTTATTTTTGCAGAGAAAAAATGAAGTGTATCTGCAAAGAAGGCTCTATTCCCCTCATACAATGTTCTCGACGATGGAAAATTCTGCACAGAGAATAGGAGCCTTTTAAAAAAAAAAAAAGTCACGACTTTCCCAGGGCATGCCTGTAAACTTGTGTGGTTCCAGGCATACTTGGTGAAAGTTTGGAAATTGAATAAATCTCCACCTGCACCTTTCTGTTTTTGTTTGAGAAGAGGCTCATGATATTCTGCAACTTTTCAAACCGTGGCTCCCTCACTTTCATTATAGGTTTCTCACATTTAAATTCATATGCAATTTTCTGTAACACTACAGTTGAGGTAGAAGTCTCATTAAACTCAAGTAGACACTGCGTAAAATAATCTGTGATTTCAGGTAACTAATTTTTTAAGGAGATTATTTTGAGTAAAACACATTAATCTACAAGCAACACCCAATTGTGCCTGCTAAAATGCTTACATTCTTGCAAAATATTTAGAGCTTCATTAGCTTCAGATATGGAACACAACATAAGCCTACAACATTGTAGGTAAAGAATTTGAATTTTTGGATTAGTAAAATACCACCCATACTGACATGCAATGCCTCAGGCTTCCTTTGAAACTGATGTCGATAATAAAGTCTAGACCATTTTCATCGAATCTTATTGTCTCGTTTTTCTTTATCTAACTAACCATTCACCGTTGCGGTGACATCACTTTCAGCACCTTATTGTCTAAAAACCTTGGTCGCCTCTCTCTGTTAACCAATACAAACATCCGGGTTGGAGTGAAGTTACACACTACAATGGAGTGTACCTCAGTACTCAGCAGACCACATGCCTGTGGCTGGTCATTCAAAATCTACTTTTGTTTTACTCAAGGCTCAAATATTTTGGGGTTAGGGGCTTCACCCACAAGACTCTTCCCTCTAGAAACAACCCACCACTTCGCCATTACACAGACTTTTGAAAATGACTCCAGGGCTTTCTTCTTTTGCCAAGTGAACAGCCCAGACTCTACCAACTCACTACTGAGTCACATCCTCCATATAACTGTCCACCAAAGTAAATCGTTCCTGTCCTTTCTCTGCAAAGCGCTCTGAAGCATCCATGAAGGCAGTGCTAGCTCTAAACAAAAACAAGCAATAAAATACAAGAATACAACACTTAGTATTTGTCTGTTACAGCTCGTTTTAATGACAAAACCGAGGATTAAGTGTCTACTTTTCACACCACATTCTTCACAATTGAAGAAATTGAGAAGTCATTTTACACAGCCCTGAAGTCAGAAGGACGTCTTAAAAGGCTGCATCTAGAGGAAATAAAAGGCCAACAAAGCAGACACTGTCTGACCTTCATTATAGAACAGACGGAAGGTGGTCTGCAGCATGAGTGAACCGATGGTTTGTTCTAAAGCACTTTAAGAATGAGAACGAGCATGGCCTAGCGAGGACCCCTTCCCTCCTTTTCACGCGGACACTACCTCGCTTTCTTCGGTTTCTATGGGCACTACATTCCTTTGTGTTCACCCTCACCAGATAGGCCACAATGTCCCCAAACTATAGAACTGCCACATGGTAATAATCGTTGCGTATAAAAGGCACGCATCCTTGTCTTAATGGCTGCCATATTGTCCTCAGACAGCCAGCCACCTCAATGGGAAGCGCTGGTTAGTTAATCAGCAACGGCCGCCTTGTTCGCGAGGACATTAAGAGCAGCTGTGGAACTCGAAGCCGTCACTGCCACGCACGCTCCTAAACGTCACCGATGTCTGCTTCAAAACAATCCCGTGTGCCCTGCGTGATGATATCACCTCGCACTCCCGTACCTCGTGGGCACTTGCAGGAACGGAGAAGGCCTACGGCATCCTCTCTTCTCATTAGATCAGAAATAAAGTGCGGCCGGGGCCCATGACATGCACATGGCACTCATGTACGGTTCCCTAAAGTTCACTCGGGACATTAATCCCAGCCCAGTGTTTCTCCGTGTACTGTCGTCGTTTTTTTCCAGCGTTAAACCGCTCAGCTGCTTTCCAGCACACAGTAGAAAACAGACTGTTCCCTTCCCTATTAACTTGTCTCAAATGACCTGTCTCAAATTATATTTGCAGTGCTCATGCGCCCCCATAATCGGTTGAAATCCAACAGTGACGCTATGAGCAGCCACGTTTAGGTGACTGTTTAATCTTTATTTTGGACCTATGTGTTATCACTGTCTCTCTAATATACACAGATAGTATACTTTTCTCTACAGTATATGGCTAAAATAGGTGACCATTTGAGCGAGCCTTCAGGGATGCCCGACGTGATTTAATCGTGCAACTCAATTCTAGACACTACAAAGCACACTTAAGGCACCAGCCTTAAGTAGGACCAGTCATAGGGCCTTCTGAAAGGACTATTTCCATAGACAGATGCCAGGGTTAGAGGAAGTCACGTCACACACCGTTTGATCAGCAGTGACATCACAGGCGGGCCCGGAACCCCACTACGAGCCCTTCACCATGCAATAGTCTCTTATTTTTATGTCTTGCTTTTGACACCACAGCTATCAAACAGACCTATTGCTTACAATGTACAGAGAGTGGGCTTTGGGTGCACCATTTTAATCTGTTGGTTTTCTTTAACCATCCTCTTTCAGTCACTGACTTGAGACTTTGTCAATCACATCGTGGCTCAGACCAGTGGAGTATTCATATTTGACCTAATGCTACTGGCTGTTTGTGTGTATTCTTCTGATTCCACTCGAGTGCTGAACGCATGAGGGACTACTTTGCACCCATAGCCAGCTCTGTCTGCTCCTGCTGGCTCTCTCTCCGGCATTAACACATAAAAGCCAGGCTGTGCCAATGCTTGTTAGCTTCTAGAGGCTAGGGTAAGTAAGGGCATGGAGTTAAATTGACAAAGTGAACATAGCTGCCTCCACTATGAGGCCAGGTATAGCAAAAGCAGAGCAGGGTCAACAAAGGGTAAGCCAGAGGTAACCACTGCAAGTCAGGCCACACCTAATTTGACCCACATGGTCCTATCCTAGAAAGCAGTCCCCTAAAGAACTGGAAGCTGCAATCTTCAAACCTGGGATAGGAAGTATACCGAGATTTCTTTGGGTGCAGGCCTGCTGCCTCAAATGTCCGGTTCCATCTTTTCCTATCACCACATGAAAGGGGTCTTCAATGTGTGGTTCTAGTGCTTCCATTCACCACATACTCGGTGTACTAAATCGAATAGTTTCTTACCTGTCGGTATAGTTTTGCAGCTTGAAGACTTTCTGGATTCACTATGCTGTGCATTATTCCGCGGTGTAGTGGTTGGGTCCGGAATCGTAGTCTTTTTTCTGTTGTTTTTTTTGTGTAGCCCAGGTGGGCGTCGACGCCCCACCATTTGGTGTCCTCCCGTGACGTCGGCGCGCTTCCTCCGGAAGCTCCCACCCTAGGGCGCCATCTTTTTTTTTTTTGTCTTGTGCTTGTGTTGTTAATCCTTTTACCCTTTTGAAGGTGTTTTCCATTTGTTAGTCCCATCTTCCTCCTGTCTCATCTTTCTGGCGGAGGCGGGTGGGTTCGCTAGTGAATCCAGAAAGTCTTCAAGCTGCAAAACTATACCGACAGGTAAGAAACTATTCGTTTTGCAGCGTGAATCTTTCTGGATTCACTATGCTGTGCATAGACTTTGTAGCGGTTTGCTATATTTGTGGCGGCTGGGTGGAAGATGAGCGTTGGTTGTTGAATATATGTTGAAGCACTTTTTGACCTACTTGTGCTTCTTTGTTCATCTGTATATCCACGCAGTAGTGCTTAGTGAACGTGTGCACTGAAGCCCATGTTGCCGCCAGGCAAATGTCTAGGATAGGTGTGTTTGCTAGGAAGGCTATTGTTGCTCCCTTTTTCCTGGTTGAGTGAGCCTGAGCTGCTCCCTGTAGCTCTTGGCCTGCCTGTTTGTGGCAGTATTGAATTGTTTGTGTGATCCATCGTGCGATGGTATTCTTAGCCACTGGTCTGCCCAGGAAACTGCTTGCGAAGGACACAAAGAACTGCTTTGTCTTTCTACAATCCTTAGTCCTTTCGATGTAATGCATTACTGCTCTTCTGGCGTCCAGAGTGTGCAGTGCCCTTTCAGCGCTGGTGGATGGTTTCTGGAAGAAACTGGGAATTTGTATTGTTTGGTTTATATGGAACCTGGACACCACCTTTGGCATGAAGTGTGGGTCCGTCCTCATTACCACCCTGTCATTGTGAATCTGAATGTAGGGTTCTTGTAGTGTGAGTGCCTGCAACTCGCTCACCCTACGTAGCGAGGTAATCGCTACCAGAAAGGCCGTCTTTATTGTGAGCATATGTAGCGATACCTTGTGGATGGGTTCGAACGGTGCTTTCATAAGCTGTGTTAGAACTACATTGAGGTTCCATGCAGGCGGTGGCATCCTCTTTGGCGGTGCTATTCTTTTGGCTCCTTCCAGGAATCTTTTTACTACTTGAGATGTAAAGAAGCTTTTCCCTGTTTCTCCTCTTGTATAGGCTACTATTGCTGCCAGGTGCACTCTTAGCGAAGTGCAGCTTAGGTTAATTTTTAGTAAGTGTGTTAAGTATTTTAGCACAGTTGATTCTTTAGTGATTCTCCTGTGGAGCTTTTGTTGATGCACCATTCAGTGAATCTCTTCCATTTTGCTGCATAGCATTTCCGTGTGGTGGGTCTCCTCGCTTCTCGCAGCACTGCCAGCGTGCTTTGTGGAAGCTTGAGGTGAGCGAACTCTAAGTCCTCAGGAGCCACGCTGCTAGGCTGAGGCTTTCTGGTTCTGGATGGAGTACTCTTCCGTTTTGCAGCGAGAGCAGGTCTTTCCTTCTTGGGAACTTGTGTGGTGGTCCCTGTGCCATCTCCACGATCTGCGAGAACCAGGACTGCCTGGCCCACTGTGGTGCTACCAGAATTAGCGTCATGTTGCTTGTTCTGCACTTGCTGAGCACTTTGTGTATCAGCGGTATCGGTGGAAAAGCGTAGGCAAATGTCTTTGACCAGCTCATCCATAGGGCATTTCCTTGGGATTGATGGCCTGGCTGCCTGGATGCGAAGTATTGGCATTTTGCATTCTGGTGTGTTGCAAACAGGTCTAGTTGTGGGGTCCCCCACTTCTTGAATAGTTTTTGCGTTTCCTGCGGGTTGAGGTCTCACTCGTGTGAGATTGACATCTGTCTGCTCAGTCTGTCTGCTTCGACATTGTCCTTCCCTGGCAGATGTATTGCCAGGAGGTCTATTTGTAATGGAATTGCCAATTTCCATATCTGTTGCGCTAGATCTGAGAGCGCCACTGAGTGTGTTCCTCCCTGCTTGTTGATGTAGAACATCGTTGTGGTGTTGTCTGTTTGTACTAACACCCTTTGGCCGTACAGCTGTTTCTGGAACGCTTTTAGGGCAAGGAACACGGTCTTGAGTTCTAGGTAGTTGATGTGTTTGACGGCATCTGTTTGTGTCTATAACCCCCTTACCTTGAGCAGTTTCATGTGCGCTCCCCACCCAATTTGGGATGCGTCTGTTGTGATGGTCACTGTTGGAGTTGGTGGTGTGAATGGGTTTCCCCTTGTTATGTTGTCCCTGTTCCACCATGCTATCTCTTCCTGCACTGCGTGCGTTACAACCACTAGATCTTCCCAACTCCCTGTTGCCTGTGACCATTGCTGTTGCAGCCATTCCTGGAATGGTCTCATGTGTAGCCAAATATAGGGGACTAAATGTATGCAGATGCCATCATGCCCATGAGCTTGCTCACTGTCCTCACTGTCAGACGTTGCCCCTTCAGGTAGCGGCGAGTCTCCTTCAGTAGTGCGAGGATCCTTTTCTCGCTGGGGAACACTCTTCCCTGAATGGTGTCGATTTTCGCACCCAGGAAGATCTTCACTTGTTCTGGTTCCAGCGATGACTTTCTTTGTGTATGGAGAAACCTAGTTTTGTCAGCGTTTGTGTGACATGCTGAGCATGTAGTTTGCATTGGTTGTAGGAGTTCGCCTTTACCAACCAGTCGTCTAGGTAGGGGTATACGTGTATCCCCTGTCTTCGCAGATGTGCTGCTACGGCAGCTAGGCATTTGGTGAATACTCTTGGCGCTGATTTGAGGCCGAAGGCTAGGGCCGTGAACTGGTAGTGCGTCTTGCTGATGGTGAATCTGAGCAGATGCTTGTGTCCTTGGTTCATGGGGATGTGCAGGTAGGCATCCTTGAGGTCTATTGTGGACATAAAATCCCCGTGCCTTATCTGAGGTATGACCTCTTGTAAGGACGTCATCTTGAACTTTTGAGTTTTTATGTATTTGTTTAGGAACCGTAGGTCCAGTATGGGCCTTAACGTTTCGTCTACCTTTGGTACGAGGAAGTAGTTGGAGTACACTCCTGTGCCCTTTTCTCTGTACGGCACCCTTTCTATAGCCTGTTTGTGGAGGAGTTCTTGTGCTTCCTGCCACAATAGTGACAGCTCTTCTGTTGAATGTTTCTTGTTTGTTGGCCTCTTGTTTGGTGGCCTCTTTACGAGTTCTATGCAGTAGCCGAACTGTATGATGTTGAGTATCCACTTGTCGGTTGTTATCTTCTCCCACTCCTGGGAGAAGTGTTTTAGTCTGCCTCCTACGGGCGTTGTATGATGGTAAATTTGTAAATGTTGTCTGTGTCTTTTGTTGTGCCGCAGCACTAGTGATGTTGGGAGTGCGGGCACGTTTTGTAGTGTGGAGTCACTTGGGGGCGGGTTGCTGACCGCCTCTTCGTGTATTGCCTCGTCCGTTTGGTCGGCTTCGAAAGGACTGGCCCCTCTGTTGGTTCTGCCAGCCTTGTTGCTGCTGACCCTGTTGCGCCTGGCTGCTTCCCTGAAATGTTTGCTGGAAGGCCTGGTGCGATGTTCCTGGCTGGTTCCCACCTCTGCCATTTGGTCTTCGTGAGGGGGTGCCTCTTCTCATACCCCTGAACTGTAGTGCTCCCATGGACCTTGCCGTCTCGTTATCTTTTTTGAGCTGCGTCAGCGTGCCGTCCACGGGCGTGCCGAACAGCTTTTCCCCGTTGAAGGGCAACTTCAGGATGTTGTTTTGCACCTCCGGCTTGAACCCGGAGATCCTGAGCCAGGCATGTCTCCTCTCTGTCACCCCGATCATCATCAGCCTGCTTGATGTATCAGCTGCGTCTAGGGCCGACTTCAGGCAGGTGTTGGCCATGTTCTTCCCCTCCTCCACCAGGTGTGCCGCTCTCTGCTGTTGTTCGGTGGGGAGCAGTTTGAGCAACTGCCCCACTTCTTCCCAGTGCTGGTAGGCGTGCCTATTTATAAGGGCATTGGAGTTGGCGATGCGCCAATGTATTGCCGCATTTCTTTCAATGTTCCTCCCTGTGAGGTCTATCCTCTTGCTCTCCTTGTCTGGGGGCGGACCGGAGTTTGTGGGAACGTTGGCCCTCTTCCTGGCTGTTGCTGTTATTATTGAATCAGCTGGCACAGATCCCTGGATATATGGTGGATCCTTTGAAGAGTGTTTATATTTTTTCTCAGCTCTGGGGGTGACCGATCTGCAGGTAGATGGCTCCTTGAAAGCCTCCCTGCCTTGGTCTAGCACACTAGGGAGCATAGGAAGGAATTGGCTCCTAGTTTGTGTTGGTAGCAGTGTTTCCAGGAGAAAACAGGCTTTTGGCTTTTCCTCCTCCATTTCCACTTTATAGGCGGCTGCCGCGTTCCTGACGACAATGGTATAAACTCCTATGTCGTCCGGCGGCGAAGGCCTCGACGGATACGTTTCCACGGCCTCCTCCGGGTTTTCGGCGTCGAGATCCTGCCATTCCAGGTCTTGAGCCTCCGAGGGTGTCGAGCCGAAGTGCGTTTGCTGGTCGTCATCACCCTCCGTATAATAGTACAGGGCCTCTTCGTCCTGTTGTTCCCATGGTTCGGGAGTTTTCGGCGGCTCGATGGTGTCGAACTCCTCTTGCGTTTCCGCTTCGACGACCGTCGAGGGCTTCGAAGGGATGGTGTATCTACTCATCCGGTCGTCGAAGTCCTTCTTCCTTTGGATGATACTGGCCATTTCGGCCTCGAGCCTTTTCTTCTTCCTCTCCATCTGCGCCGCTTGATCGGCGTCGAGAGTTTCGGCAGTTCTCTTCGACGTTGTAGTTGACGTCGAAGGTGCCTTCTGCTCTTTTCCCTTCGGCGTCGAGTGTGGCTTCTCGGAACCGTGCTTCGACGACCTGGGTGTGTCAAGAGCTTTCGCCGACCGGGAGTCCTTTTCAAAGGATCCGCTGGGCTGTTTGTCCGTGGACGCAGCTTCGGTCGTCGAGTGCTTCGACGCCGGTGCTCCTTTCGAGGACTTTGGCTCGGATTTTCGAGAGTCTGTCGGGGTTTTTGGGTCGACGTGTCTCTTACCTCCTTCCTGGAAGTGTTATCGGTCTCTACGACCGTGCAGTCCTCTGGTCCCTCGGCGATGTTGTCCTCTTCCCCACTGGAGAGGCCCAGGTCCCGCAGCGACGGAGGTGGCCCTTGGCCCTGCATGCTGTAGTTTGCTCTCCTCTGTCTGTCCCTCACCCTGAGGGTCTTGGTGGCGAATGCTGCGCAGGCGTTGCAGTCGCCGCTTTGATGGTCGATCGGTAGGCAGAGGTTGCAGACTGGATGCTGGTCTTTCTGCGCGAACTTGTGGTGGCAGTTACGACAGAACTTGAATGGTGTCTTGTCCATTCCCGCGCTCAGGGAGCCCCCTGTGTGCGCATTCTCCGTTGGCCGTCGAAGTTTTCTCTCGCCCGCTTCGTCGTCCCGGTAGTATGTTCTTTGTCTTGTGATGAAGATCTCCAATTTTTCTCGGTTCTTTCTTGCTTTCTCTTACTTCTTCTCTCCTTTTCCAACTCTGGAGCTCCTCACGACGATCCAGACCCACCGGCGGAAAAAAGAATCTGAAGATGGCGCCCTAGGGTGGGAGCTTCCGGAGGAAGCGCGCCGACGTCACGGGAGGACACCAAATGGTGGGGCGTCGATGCCCACCTGGGCTACACAAAAAAAAAAAAACAGAGAAAAGACTACGATTCCGGACCCAACCACTACACCGCGGAATAATGCACAGCATAGTGAATCCAGAAAGATTCACACTGCAAAAGTGTAGTTTCTCCATTTCCTGTCATCACATGAATGGTGTCTTCAGTGGTGTTAGCTGTTCCTTTATTCAATCTCGATCACATATATCATTCATACATATATATATTTAAGCCCTGGACTCTCTCCTGACTAAATATTTTACAGGTCTGGCTACTTCTGAACCATGATAATTTCAAATGCTGTCTTTGCTGCGTCACCAGAAAGACATTTGAAAAACCTAATCATAAACTAAGAGAATTCATCGACTTCAGAGTTAACAGAGATTATGGATGATAACACTAGATCACCATGGAAACACATCAAGGAGCTTAATGGAGCAGAGGTGCTGGCATTTAATGAGTTTAGGGTTACTGGGCATGAAAGGCATTAGTAGGCATCTCTTAAGCTTCTTTATGCCTGAGGGTGCAACCACACCCTCAACCGCGACGCCCCCCACCACCTCGACCGACGCCAACCTCGCAGCCAAAGAACTCCACAGATTGATCTCCAACTGCGCAGACGAACTCGCACCCCTACGCAACTCCAACAGACGGCGCCCCAGAAAAGCCACCTGGTTCACCACCAACCTCCAAGAAGAACTGGAGAAACAGCAAAACACCAGAAGATCACACCACCTACAAGAATGCCATGACGGAATACCACCAACTCATCAGATCCACCAAAAGGACCTTCATCCGAAACAAGATCATCGCCAACTCCAGCAACTCCAAGGAACTCTTCAGCGTCATCCAGGAATTCACCAAGCCTGCCAGCGAAACTGCGGACATCACCCCCTCCCAGGACCTCTGCAATAAGCTCGGATCTTACTTCCATCTGAAAATCAAGGGCCTCTATGACCATTTCAACGACCAGACACCTGAAGCCGAAACCACCTCCCCCTCCAGCAACGCCAGCCGGCCTACCATCTTCTCCTGGACCCCAGTCACCACTGAGGACACCACTTCGACCATGAAAGGCATCCACTCAGGGGCCCACACGGACCCCTGCTCACCGCACATCTACCACAGAGCCGCCACCGCCAACGTTCCCAAACTACGGCGCACCATCAACACCACCTTCAAGACCGGCACCTTCCCCGACGACTGGAAACGCGCAGAAGTCAGACCCCTGCTCAAGAAGCCGTCAGCAGACCCCACAGACCTCAAGAACTACTGACCCATCTCCCTCCTCCCTTTCGCGGCCAAAGTCACAGAGAAGATCGTCAATGCCCAGCTAACAACATTCATCAAAGAAAACTCCATCCTCGGCCCCTTCCAATCCAGATTCCGCAGCAATCACAGCACAGAGACCGCTCTACTCGCCGCCACAGACGACATCCACACCCTCCTCGACCAAGGACACACCGCGGCCCTGATCCTACTTGACCTCTCTGCAGCCTTCGACACCGTCTCCCACCGCACACTCACCGCAAGACTACACGACGCCGGCATACAGGGAACCTCCCTCGAATGGATCAGCTCCTTACTCACCGGCAGAACCCAAAGAATCAGACTGGCACCCTTCCTCTCCGCACCCACGGAAATCAACTGCGGAGTGTCCCAAGGATCGTCGCTCAGCCCCACACTCTTCAACATCTACATGGCACCCCTCGCCGCGATCGTCAGACACCACGGTCTCAGCATAGTATCCTAAGCCGACGACACCCAGCTTATCCTCTCCCTCACCAAGGACCCCGTCTCCCCCAGACTCAACTTACAGGAAGGAATGAAGGACGTCGCATCCTGGATGAGCAACAGCTGCCTGAAGCTCAACTCGGAGAAGACAGAGGTCCTAGTCCTCGGACCCTCCCCCTCCGCATGGGACAACACCTGGTGGCCCACTGCTCTCGGCAGCCCTCCCAACCCCTACAGACCACGCCCGAAACCTCAGCATCGTACTCGACTCCTCCCTCTCCATGACCCGACAGGTCAACGCCGTCGCCTCCAGCTGTTTCAACACCCTTCGCATCCTCCGAAGACCTTCAAATGGATCCCCCCCCCCGAATCAAGGAAGACCGTCACCCACGCACTCATAACCAGCAGACTGGACTACGGAAACGCCCTATACGCCGGGATCAACTAGTCTCTGCTCCACAAACTCCAGACCATACAGAACACCGCAGCCAGACTCGTCTTCGGCATCCCGCGACACAAACACATCACACAACACCTGCGCACCTTCCACTGGCTCCCCGTAGAGAAGAGAGTCACTTTCAAGATACTTACCCACGCTTACAAATGCCTCCACAACACCGGACCCCAATACCTCAACGAAAGGATCTCCTTCCACGTACCCAAGAGAAACCTCCGATCCGCTGACCTCTCTCTCGCCGTAACCCCGCGCATCCGCAAAGCCAGGACAGGTGGAAGAGCCTTCTCCTACATCGCGGCCAAGACCTGGAACGAGCTCCCGATCAACATCAGACACGCCCCCTCCCTGAACATCTTCAAGAAAACACTCAAGACCTGGCTCTTCGACTGAATGGAGCTACTACCGCCCTCCCCCCCAGCGCCTTTAGACCCTCACGGGTGAGTAGCGCACTTTCAATTCCCCTGATTGATTGATTGATGCCTCTGCTTGGGTACACAGGGCTCTACATTCAAACCATGACTTTTCTACCTCTATGTAGAACCCGTGGGTAACATGATAAACTTAGGATTGCCTCTCACCAATATTCTGTTTATAGCCAGCTATATCGGAGAATTGATTGAAAAGAAAATATTCCCATGTTGACCACTTGCCACTCTAGGATTCAATCATGGATGGTTCCCATGTGAAAGATTTGGATAACAATGCTAAATGTCAACTAAGGCTACTACAGAATACGAGGCCATTCCTTCCTAAAAACAGACCTAAAATTAGCTGTTCAAGCCACGGTTATATCATTAATGCCCTTCTCACTGCCCCACCCACCCAAAATACATCTTTGTCTACCTAAAGCTGTTCTTCATTCTGATGCTCAGTCTGTCTTCAGTACCAAAAATGTTAATGCATCGCCCATATTCTCTCCTATGTCAACTCCTGGAATCCAGAAGTACCTTCAAACCAGTAGGCATGGCATAGAAAACAATCCAAATTAACTGGCCTATTTGGAACAATAGCTAAAAATCTCTGAGGGCACCAGAACACTACGAAGCAAATCATTGCTACGCACTGAAACCTCCTCACTTTATGATGAATAGCATTCTTAGCTGCTTTTTCTCTGGAAATGACCATACGATTTGGAATGTCCTACATAGTTACATTACGTTTGCTTACTGTTTAGCCTCTTCAAGGAATATTTAAAAACAGATCGCATATTCTTAATAAATCCAACCAGTCCATATAATGCTCTACTTCCCGCGTACCACATCCCATATACCGCCCACATTGTCTTTCAACAAGTGTTATTACTACACTATCATTTCTTACGTGCCCTTTCCATTTAACGATAAGATGATCACTCCTGTTCCTGATACTTTTTTGTCAGTCTTAGTACTCTGCTTAAGCCATGCTTGCATTTCTCTGTAAAGCTCTTTGAAACCCCCACTTGCAGACAAGGTTTGTACTACACCATGAATTGCATACATAAAAAAATAGCTGTCTGGCTTCATAGCAATAATAAGGGTAAAAACTATGGCTCCACTGTGTCCCAAATTATTCTTATAGTCATTTGAGAGGTAGCTACTGTTAAAGACTGTCCTTTATAGCACTAGTTTTGATCTGTGTAAGGCCGGGGTGTTTATGTAGACCTAGAAAGGCCAGATCAAGGCCAGCCAGAGTTTGAGGATAGCCACTTGGGCTGTTAAATATAAATTGAACTCACTTACAAAATTAGTGATCATTCTGAAAATTCAATATGAATCTGGTCCTTCTCGACCTATCATACACACCCCTGGTGTAAGATCTTTGCCTGTCAATGCACTAAAAGGAGAGAACAGTGCATTTTGAGACAGGCTGCTTCTCCACTGATGATTTCAGACCTGTTTGCTGCCATTCAGATGTTTTCCGGATCGCACATTCTCCTGAACAGATGCCATGACATCTCTCTATCTTTAACTTGAGCTTAGTGACGAAGATAGGAGGTGGGTGAATTTCCACACGGCATCCCATGACTGAATAAGGAGTCTTGTTGCCTGAAGAATCACTGGATTCTGATACACATCATAATCAACTTGTTACCCACTTGGCATACTAAGCTGAGCCCTTGTTAAAGTCTAGACTTTGTTCAACTGTGGTAGCAAAGATCTCAATGCAGTGTAGGAGGCCGGCTTAGTATATGGTGCACACTTATTTAAGTGAAGCGCCTTGCACTAATCCAGACAACCCTTATGGTGATTTTGGGGGTCTTAGACAACCATAGAAAGCTCTATAAGTGGTAGCTGTGGAGAGCAGCGTTCAGGCTTAGTCCAGAAGGAGTGTTAAGCAGCTTGTTTTAACCAGATCTAATCATGTAGTGTAGGTTAAATGAAAAAGAACCACACAGTGTAATTATAAAAAATATGTCTATTTATTATACAACACTCACTAACACATTGGTCTATCTCCTACCCGGAGATATCAACACAAATACACACAATACTTCAATTGTAAACAGGTAAGTAAGCACAATACACAGTGGTCTCCAGGGGGAGACCAAACCATATGCTAAGAAAGTGGAATGTGAACTGCGACCGAAGTCGGGACTTGGACCAGGAGACTCAGAAGAGCTGGGGGCCCAAGGAAACACCCAAGATAAGTACCCAGGAACCCCACAGAGGCTGTGTGCAGAGTGGAAACACAGCCACGTACTCAATACAAGTCAACAGGAAAGTCGCGGTTGCAGTTTTGAAGAAGGACCCTTCCCAGTGGACCCTGATGAAACCCTGTGGAAGACAGAAGGTTGGAGAGTCAGCCTACCCGTGGATACCCCAGGAACCAGGATACCTACAACGGGGAAGCCTGGTGCACAGGTGCAAAGTGACGTCAGAAACCGCCGTAGACCACAATGGAGGACTTCAGTAAAGATGCCACTGGCAAAGACTATGCAAGAGTCAGCTGGAATCCAAGGGTGGATCCTTGAAGAGAGGAACCTGCAGGCAAAGGGGACAGGGTCTATGCCACTCGGAGGTGCCCAGGAGGTACAGAAGAGCAATGACCACCGACAACGGAAGATGCAGGAGTGATGATGGTGACCTAGTCGCTGCAGCTGTGAGGACCAGGCGACGCTGAGGAAGACCAGGAGCTGTTTACGAGCTGTCCCAAGTCGGAAGTCGGCAACCAGGGGGTCGGTGTCCGGCAGGAGCACCAACAAGCGTTGGCAGCAGCAACAGACGGTGAAAACGATGACGGAGCAACCCTGGGACCAGCAAGGTCCAAGGGACTCACCAAGTGCAGGAGAGTCAGAGCAGGCCCGAGCAAGCAGGGGAGCCAACTGAGGCAAGAGAAGACCTTCGAGAGGACCCACAGGCCAAAGGCACAGGAGTCGCTAGAGGACCTTGAGCAGCTCACCAAAGAAGAAAGCCCACTGTGCAGAGGATGCTGTGAGGAAGAAGATCTTGGCAGGAAGAGATGCTGGAGGCTAGAGCTTCTTGTAGCTCGAAGATCTCTGGAATGCACAGGGGTTCGGTCCCAGCGGTTTCGACGAGGGATACTGGCCTAAAAACTGCAGAGAGAACAGATCAGGCCTCAAGGGAGTTGTAGAACCACCACCTGTGTTGCTGAGCCTTCCGAAGTCTGTGGGACGTCAGGAGCAGCAGACCAGTCAGCTTTGTTGCAGTGCCTGCAGAGGCAGGGGAGTGACTCCTTCATTCCAAGGGAGATTACTTCGGGTGTCCTTGATGCCCACAGGTCTGTTGAAGATCCTGGAAGAAGCACAGACGACGAAGAAGACTTGCAGAACAGCGACACTAGGAGCAGCAGGAGTCTTCCTTGATGCAGTCTCAGTTCCAGGCGAAGCCCAAGTTTCCAGACGGTTGAAGAGTGACATGGTTTCAGACTTGAGTCTTGTTCCACGACGAATCTGAGGACCCACCCGCAGGTAAGCCCTTTTATAGCCCTTTTATACCCTAAGAAAGGGGATAGGATGACTCAGAGGTCCCTCCCAGAGGAGGGGCTGGACAGAGGGGAGGACACTCCCATGTCCTTTGTCCAGTTTTCTGCCAGAGCGGGAGCCAAGGGCTCCTAAAACTGGTTCTAACTAGAGTACGCAAGGAGGGCACCAATGTGCCCTTCAAAGCGGTCTGGTGGTGCCCCAGCCCAATACACTAAGTTCTGTCTGGGAGGTGGTCATATCTCCCTGTAATAGGAAACATATTGTTCTACCTTCCCCTGCTCGAGCTCAGCTCAGCAGCAGGAGGGCAGAATCGTGTCTGTGGTCGGTAGCAGCAGTAGCTTGCTAGCAGACCCTGAAAGGCTGTTACCGGGAGTACTGGGGGCTCCCCGGAGGAGCCCCCTCTGCATGGACTCATACACCCAACATCAGTAACAGTGTTGTGGTATGATTCCAACATGTTTGATACCAAGCATGCCTAGGTGCGGCACAGCCACTATATAGTTAGCCACTGCGTAATGACGCATGGCCACTATATGTATCAAAATGGCTGACCGGACTTACAAAGCCTGGAGAATCGACTCGAAGGGTTTGTAGGGGGTGTCTTGCTCACCCTCAAACTTATAACCCAGCACCCTGCCATCAGGATTGAAAAGCCTGCCTTAAGGGTGACTTATCGGTTTTAAGTGTAGTGACCTCAGATATAAGGAAACCTATATCTGTCGTAAGTGGTGCTAGCACCAGCTTACACAGGCTGCAATGGCAAGCCCGTAGTCACAGTCTGAGTGGTCTCTCATGGGTGGCATAATGCATGCTGCAGCCCACGGGAGAGGCCTGATGTACCTATGCCCTGGGTACCTTAGTTCCAGATGTTAGGGACTTACAAGGATACACCATTAGCCAATTGTGAAGGTACCAAAGTACATACCATGTCAAATTTAGGGAGGATGCACAGTAGCTGGGGTCCCGATTAGCAGGATCCCAGCTAAACTAGTCACAAAAAACATACTGACACCAGCAAAAAGTGGGGGTAACCATTAAAGCAGATCCTACTTACCTACAGCAGGTCTAAACAAAAACCATATTAGCAACGGGGGCCTTTAACTTGTGAGACACCTGCCCTGCAGGGGACACACAGGAACTCAAGCAATGCTTAGTTTTACCCAGCTGGCACTGGTTGAACATTGTGTGCCATTGGATTATCACTGGAATGGCTTACTACCGGGTACCAGGGAAATAACATAGTTTGTGATTTCCCCAGCTCCTTCAGATTGAAGATAACAACTTGCTGATTTGTACTTCCATGAAAGATTTTGAGGGGCTCAGAACCTCCTCATACATAAAAGATTCTTCTTCTTGACGACCTAACTTATCCACAGGGGTTTAAATTAGTAAGCTTATGGTGAAATGCTCGTGCTGGTGCAATTGTAGTTGTGTGGTCTAATAACAAGATTCTTGTCCATGATTATGTGCATGGAAGAATTCTTCACCAGACAGAACTTCACCAGACAAGAACTTTCAAAGTTTAGGTAAGTTCGGCCCAAGAGGCAGTACATTCTCCTATGACTTCTTTATTGGATAAAATATACCCATAACAGTCAACACTTTTCTTAGGTGACAATTTTCTGTGAAATTTGTAGGTCCTTTCCTGCCGCGATTATGTGCTTGCAAAATAATTAGATTTTGTGAAGACAAGAGCCTGAAGGGATAAGTTTAGGGTGGGAAACAAATGCCCAAGTCTATTGAGACATGGACTAAAACCCTGAAAAGTGTACTGCTTCTCCTATTCAAAAGAAATTCAAAACAAAAAAAACCTAGCAAATGCTTCTAATTTTGAACTGAGAAAAACAAAAAGCGATGGGTAGCATGCTTGAACAAATCTCAGCTACTGGGAGTTACTCTGGATCTCATTCTAGTCTGTTAATTTTTGCTCAATGCCCCACTCTAGATAGTGACCAACATAACGCAAATCAGCCTTGGTAGTTCTCCAACAGCAACAGTCCAGCCAAACTGCCATGCTACATCCCCTCCAAATGAGATGGGTTGGACAACAGACTTCATTATTCACTTAGAAGACAATGAACAAGCCCCAAACCTAAAGTATTTGGGCGTAAGAGCAGTGGTTCTTAATCTGTGGTCTGGGGTCCCCTGGTGGTCAGTGACGCCTACTCAGGGGCGAACTACTAGAAAATTAAATGATGCTAACAGAGTAATAAGGTGTATATAAAAATATAGAAGAAGCAAAACAAATTTTTTTTTTAAATGTTCTGTAAATGGGTAAACATTTTAAATTGGAGACTAAAAATTAAGTTGGTATTCTCAGACTGATTTATGTGAGAAGTGCAAGTGCATAAAACAGAATATAGTATGGATGATGGGTGGCCTCAACTGAATTTAGAAAAGCTCCAACCTTTGTGTTAGAAATCGTGTTTCCGGTTGACAGAGTATACATCCTGTTCAAGCAGGAACCACAATCCTAGTCAGGGTAAGTGAAATACATGTAAAATATTAGCCTATGCTCACCCTCTGGTAGCTTGGCACAGAGCAGGCAGGCTTAACTTAAGATGCAATGTGTAAAGTATGTGTGCATGCGACACACAGTACACAGTGAAAACACCACAAAAAGACTCTGCACCAGTTTAGAAAAATAGATTATTATATTCTGAACAAAACAAGACCGAAACGACAACAATTCATAATTAGAAGTCAAGATATGAATTTTTAAGGAATAGATGTGGTTGCGTTGAACTGGGTCAAAGTCAAAAGTTCAGGCTGCCCGCGATGGAGTGCAGGCAGGCTACAGAACCCATGCAGGGTCCGCTGAGCAAAGTACCTTAATCCTGGTCGCAGTAGTGGAGATTTGTTGGTTCTGTAGGTGAAACATCGACTCCAGACTGTGGCGGTTCCAAAGGAGCTGTGAAGGGTTAATCCACGCTGGAGGGGCGACGTGACGATCTTCTCCACGCTGTGGCGGCGATGTGCTGGTTCCGGTGCATAGATTCGGGCGACGATGCGGCAGTTTAGAGTGCGATACGCCGGTCCTAGTCCCTGCAGCAGCATCAATGTGCAGGTTCTTGGCAGATGCAGCACTTTAAACTCACTACCAAGGGCCCTGGACTGGATTGGCAACTTGGCAGAGCAAGACTTACAGCAAGTAAAATCCAGCTGCTGGGTTGAAGATGAAAGGTGGTGTTTGATATCCCTGAGACTTCAGCAACAGGAGGCAAGTCAACAAGCCCTTGGAGAAACTTATGTTCAAGGGTGTAGAGAGCAGGACCAGTCCTTCTCACTTCCAGGGAAGAGGTAGCAGGCCAACACAGCAAAGCAGTTTAGCAAAGTGGCAGTCCCTCCTAAAGCAAAGCAATCAGCGTGAAGCAGGCCAACACAGCAAATCAGTTTCGCAGAGTAGCAGTCCCTCGTACAGCACAGCAGCTCTTCTTCCTGGAAGAATGTCCTCAGTTCCAGCACTGTTCTATGTTGGTGGGTCAGAGACGCAGTACTTATACCCTATTTGGCCTTTCAAGTAGGGAGACTTCAATGAGATGCCTTGAAGTGCACCAGCCTCTGCCGTTCCTGCCGTGGCTCCAGACTCACTCCAGGAGGGTATGCAATCCTTTGTATTGGAATAGGACCCAGCCCTTTCAGGTGCAGAGTGTAAGCTCCTCCCTCCCCTCATGGTTAACCCACCAACATGCAAATGACAAAGCAGTCACACCTACCCTTCCTTTGGGTGTGGCTGTCTAGAGGGACTGCAAGAGGCCAGCTGTCACCCACCCCAGACTTGTATTCCAGAGACAGGCCGAAAAGCACCAAATGGTTTAAGTAAGAAAATGGCAACTTTCTAAAAGTGGCATTTTCAGAACTACAATTTAAAAACCAACCTCACCATAAGTTGTATTTTCAAATTGTGATTTCAGAGACACTAAATGTGGTTTTCCTATCTTTTGTCAATTGGAAACTGCACTTATAAACGGTAATACGTCAGTCCCAGTGTTAGCCTATGGGAAAGATAGGACTTGCAGTAGTGAAAAACAAATTTAGGAGTATTTCACAACCAGGACATGTAAAACTTAAAAGTACATGTACCACTTTCTACATACACTGCACCCTGCCCATGGGCTGTCGAGGGCCTATCTTAGGGGTGACCTATATGCAGGGCCACTGGAATTATGCGGCAGGAGAGGGCCAGATAATGCGTCAGGGTTGAGTAAATTATGCGACAAAAAAAGGCAAATTATGCAGCATAATGCAGCACATTTTGAAATAGTATTACTTCATTATTTCATCATTTTTAGACTTGGTAACACTGTCTGGGCATTGGTTGCACCTCATTAGTAACTGTTTAATACCCAAATATAGCAATAAGCAACAGAAAGGTGACCAGTCCAGCTTTGCAAAGGACCTTCCACTGCACGGCAACACGTGTTGCTGTATTTCTAGTAACTTTTGATCTGTTTGAGTTAGAAGCACATGTTTTTGGGTTGAAATCTGCAGATTATGCGGCAGATGATGGATTATGATTCGGCAGATTATGCGGCAAATCTATCACTAGGCGAAAATCACCACAGCCGCACAATCGCATAATTCCAGTGGCCTGCCCATATACAGTAAAAAGGAAGGTTTTGGCCTGGCAAGCTGCCAGGTCAACATGGCAGTTTAAAACTGCACACACAGGCTCTGCAGTGGCAGGCCCGAGACATGTTTAAAGTGCTACTTAATTGGGTGGCACAATCAGTGCTGCAGGCCCAATAGAAGCATTTAATTACAGGCCCTGGGCACACAAAATGCACTTTACTAGGGATTTATAAGTAAACTAAATATACCAATTGTGGATAAACAAATGTTACCATGTTTTAGAAAAACAGTGGTAAAGTGCTCAGAGTCCTAAAGCCAACAAAAACAAAGTCAGCAACAGTCAAAAACAGGAGGTCAGAAGGCAAAATGTTAGGGGAAAGCACGCCAAGGATGCCATTAAACTTTTGATTTTTTTTTATATGTCAATTAAATAAAATACTTCATAATATGTGTATTTGGTTGACATTTTCTTGTTCCTTTACTTTGGGTATTGTTCTGCAGTTGAAATCATCAAAATGTATTTGTGTGACAGGTTCCCCAGAATCCAATAATGACTTGGTGAGGGTTCCCATGTTCCAATAATGATTCAATGGGGGACCCTTGATTCCAATCATGATTATGTGAGGATCCTCAGAAGTCAAAAGGTTAAGAAACAGTGAGCTAGAGGATTAGTTAGGAGGGTTACAGAAGACCGCAGCTGCGGTTCCCAGTGAATTTTCATCAACAAGTTAGATATTGGAATTCGATCCAAGAAAGTGTTGAATTCCACAGGTTTATTTTGGGTACCTGAAATGAAGAACATTATAGAACTACAGTGTAAGAAGTTACGGGAAAGGGACAGCATTCTCAGACAATTATAAACCCTTGATTATATAACTCACTTTGAGTGAGTATATACTTATAAATAGCACACATCACTGGCAAGACTATCTCAAGATGACAAATGAAAGGATGGCTTGTTCTCTTTAGACTTGCCATTTTTTTAACAAATACTGACATTCTATATTTTTGTTTTTAATTATTTCGCTTTCCATTATCCCACTCTGTTTTCATACTACTAGTGGCGGCTGCCAATCAATTAAACTGGCAGGGGGAACATATGAGGCTAGCCTAAAATAAATAAAAGATTCACTTACCTCTGCCCTCTGTGCTCGCAGCTCCTCCATTTCCTCGTTAGTGGCTCCAACTTCCCTCTTCCAATCAAGGCGCTGCTCTCATGCTGCACAGGCAACATGACAGAAGCACCAGGATTGGCTTGAGCGGACTGGTTGCACACTCACTGAGGCACTGGGGGCCCCTGCTTGCTCAATCTTAGACAGCCGGGTGGAGAGGTTTACACTGTGCATGTCAGGCTGATCGTCGCAAGACGGGTGGCCAAAGTGACCTGTGTAGTGTAAACTGGCAGAGTGAGCACCACTCCCCTGCTGCCGGTCAGCAGTGGCCCTGCCCTCAAACAAGGCTCGGGCTGGGGAAAAGGAAAAATGGTAAAAAAAATAATTTTATTACCATTTTATTTTTCACCTTTTGCGGCGCTGATAGCAGGATGGCAACGCTTCTCTGCTCTAATAAAGGGGCCGCCGCTACATACTATATCTATTTATTTAATGCGATTTTATATAGCGCGAACATTACCCGAAGGTGTCAGAGCGCTTTACAAAAGAACCAGTTGCGTTACATAAGGACTTTGGATTACATGAGTTACATAAGAGATATAAACAGCAAAAAATTGCAAATGTACAAGTGGAGCAAAAGGAGGGAAAAATTGCAAATGTACAAGTTGTAAAGTCACTCAAGGAAGAGATACAAACAGATAAACTCTAAAATCACATAGGAATGGTAGTAAGTACAAAGGTCTACTACATATACTAGTGGTTAGAGTTATATATACACAAGTGGAGTTCACGCCGGGATAGAGAATCCCGTATGGTGTCCATGTCCTTTTCAAAGATTAACCTTGGGAAACCTGGATCCTTTTGTCGGATGTCTTTGATTAAGAAGAAAGATAAGGCACAGTTTGCCTGCAAGTGTCTCTATCTAATGGGGCAAATATTTCCTACTTCCGGGCCCTACACCAGTACTTTCATCAGACAAATGTTCATTGAATCTGGTCATACGTGATTGTCAATGGAAATGAGCCATTAGAGTTCTTGAATGTAAAAATGTGACTTTTTAAAGGGTGCAGAGAGGACTTTGATAAAAGCCAGACCTTTTTATTTCATTAATGAGATTGTACATTCAAAGTTCGATAGAGACTGGAAGATACATTGTTAAATGAGGCAGGTAAATGGGCAAGGAGAGCTTAAGGAGACCCCGCTGCCTTCATTTTATTACCAAGTATGTCCAATGAAAAGTAATCATTTAGGGCCTGATTCACAAAGGTAATCTACAATTTTTGGTAAGTTTACTCCTTTTTGGTATGCACTAACTGCACCTCTGTAGTACTTAACACATTTGCAGTAAGTCCAGCATTAAACATGGCAAACCACTGGTACTGCAACATTCTCCCATAGATAATAATAGAGGTAGGGACATGCTACAGAAGTGTAAGTTACTATACTACAAAAGTGCAGGTTGTGAATAGCACTTTGTCATACGTTTTGTGGTACTACTCTAGTAGCTCATTTATTATTCCCTGCTCTTAGCAAGAAGTGCCCACATGTGCCCCTGTACATTTTAACTTAATATATTTTCATGGTTGTTGTGCCCCTAGGCTGCATGGCTTCCCTCGGTATTTCAGTATTTGGGTCCCCCATCCTTATAGGATTCTTCCCTAGGTCCACGTGGCCCCCTGCCCGAGCCTCTAAAGGCCCGTGCGATCCCACCCCCAGGGCAGAATCCTATAAGGATGGGGTGACCCAAAGGCTGAAATTGGCCATGGAAGGGCCGAGCCTCTAAAGGCCCCTGCAGAGCCTACCCCCAGGTCAGAATCCTTTAAGGAAGAGGGGACCCCAAGGCTGAAACTGGCCCATTGAGGGGGGTCAAGCGCGCCCCCTTCCCCTCAAAATGTTGCTGAGCTCCAGGGATGGAGTCCCCAGTGCCAAAATCAGCCCAGGGATGGGCGCCACATGCGCACCCTCCCCCTCAGAATAATACTGGGCTACGGAAGATGGGCTTCACAATCTGCTGCGTGCCCCCTCCCCCTCAAAATAACACCAGGCCTGGGAGATGGGCCGCCGAGACCTATTTAAGAGTGGCCCTGGGGGGTGGGGTCTCCAGGGCCTAAGAGGCTCGGGGAGGGGAGGCGCGTGGCCTTTCTTCCCTTTAAAAAAATTAAAAGACCCTGGGTGCTGTAGCCAACCCTCAACTGCACATGGCCGAAGCCCGTGCCCAGCGCGGGGTTTGCTGCATGTGGGAGTTGGCTGCAGGCCCTGCAGCTAACACCCTGCCAAGGGCCATGCGCGGCAGGGGGGGTTGCCTTTATGTGTGGTAATTAAGTACCACTTTAAGTTAAAACACCTTAGAATTTCACTGAAAAAAAGAAAGGTTAAATTAATGTTATAGTTAGGTGAATTTGTCAATGACAACATTAGGCATTTTGAACTAAATGAAACCACAGAAATTCACCAGTTTTGGTTAGCAGCACTAACTATAATTTGCTACCCCGCCATGCACTGCTTATGACCTCACAAATAACACTCATGACAAGTTCTATAGCATCATTTATGACATCATCCATGACATCTCAAATGACATAATTGATGGCATCACTGATGACATCATCCAAGCTTAGTTTTTCCGCATATTGCTCTATAAATTACTATGGCATCGGAGACCTGATATTAAGTACAAAATAGCTCAGGAGAATATCAGGCATCACTAGTGCCATCACACATACAACTCCCTTAGGTGTAGAAAGCAAGCATTTTGCGCGACATTGACCCTATACCATACATTTTACAGCTAGCAACTTCACATTAACAATCAACCTCAAATATACAGGAAACCCTCATTGGGTATGGTGTTCAGTCTTTATACAACTGTTCAGAGAAAGCCAAGTTCCTAAAGACACTCAATGTCTGTTCCAAAATGAATGCCCTACTACGGACAGCTTTTATCTGTATCAAACCTCTCACAGTCACCGAACCTACATTGAAAAATGAAGTTGATATGAGTAGAGAAGTTGGGACTGTAAACAGTATTCACTCTATGGGGAGAGTTTACCCTGTACCACACTGTTTGCAGAGAGTGAAACTCTTATGAGAAATACACAACAGAGTATTAAAAAGTATCCACTAAGTATAATGTACACTCTATGCAACTCTTGGCAAAAAAGACACTATTTGCTAAAATAACCAATAACTGAAGGTGCTAAAGATCATACTACCTGCACCCTTTGTACTGTGGTGAAAACTATACAGATATCCCATCTTCTGAAGTACGACAAGCAGATGTACATAGGTTAGTATGTGGTACATACACTCTTCTATGTTATGTAGAAATTGACATGCCGACAAAATTCTGTCTACTAACTCAAGACTGCTTACAGTACTTAGCATCTACTATGTACAATCTGTGCCCTGTTGGAAACTTTCTCTGCAGAAACAAAACACTTGTGTGGAACATACTGAACACAACTCGTCAACTGTTATCTGCACACAGAGTTACTCTTCAATACAAAGATTTATAACGTGTTCAATACCTCTCCACAGCGATGGTGCATTAGGATCACATGCATTTTGTAAACACTTACACCCAATAGCTGGACCCATGCTGTACAAAGTTAGCTGGAATAGTAATATGGTAGCTACCCGCCACTATGTAAACTATAAAACAAACTAACACACTCATTGGATGATGTCATCAGTGATGTCATCAATTATGATGCCATAAGGAAAATGCTACTTACCAGTATGCATCTGTTCTTGGCATGTAGAGCTGCAGATCCACACACTGTGCATAGATCGCCATATGGTGTTGGGCCCGGATGTTTGCACTTGTTTTTGTCTTGGAAAAGTCTTTGGAAGTCACGAGATAGGTGACTCCTCCTTTGGATGATAGTGCACATGGGCATCGGCTCCATCTTCAGATTGTTTTTCGCCATCAGGGAAATGATGGAGTTTTGTGAGAAACAGTAAAGATGCCCAGGAATGCTGTATCTAAATAAGATAATACTGGAACAGATAAAGGTAGCCGGGGAGGTGGGTGAGCGAGTGTGGATCTGCAGCTCTACATGCCAAGAACAGATGCATACTGGTAAGTAGCATTTTCCGTTCGAGGCATATGAGCTGCAGATCGACACACTGTGCATAGATTGTATAGCAGTATTCCTCCTTAGCGGCGACCACCAGTATCTGTTGCAGTAGTTTCAAATAGTGTTTTGAGTACAACCTGGCCCACACTAGCTTGTTGTTTTGTTTGCACATCTACACAATAGTGCTTTGTGAATGTGTGCGGTGTAGACCACGTAGCTGCTTTGCAGATGTCATCTAAGGGAATGTTCCCTAAAAATGCCATTGAAGCCCCTATCTTTCGGGTAGAGTGGACTTTAGGGGGGATAGATAATGTACGTTTTGCTTTGTGATAGCAAATTTGTATGCATTTTACAATCCACCTTGCAATACCAGATTTTGATATGGGGTTGCCTTTATGTGGTGGTGAGAAAGATACAAAAAGTTGTTTTGTTTTGCGAAAGGGGTTTGTTCTTTCAATGTAATAAAGGAGTGCTCTTTTAACATCGAGAGTATGAAGAGCTCTTTCTGCGACTGTTTGTGGTTGCGAGAAGAATACTGGCAATTCCACAGACTGATTGAGATGAAAGGGAGAAATAACCTTAGGGAGGAATTTTGGATTGGTTCTGAGAACTACTTTGTTGTGATGTAGTTGTAAAAAGGGTTCTTGAATAGTTAGTGCTTGTAGCTCACTGACTCTTCTAAGGGAAGTAATGGCTACCAGGAAAGCGACTTTCCATGTTAGAAATTGTAGCTCGCATTTGTGCAGAGGTTCAAATGGAGGACCCATTAGTCTTGTGAGAACAATGTTTAAATTCCAAACAGGTGAGGGTGGTACCCTGGGAGGAATTATTCTTTTGAGGCCTTCCATAAATGCTTTGATGGCAGGTACCCTCAATAGCGACAAGTGTTGTCTATTTTGTAAGTAGGCTGCTATGGCGGCGAGGTGTAACCTAGTAGATGTGTATGCTAAGTTACACTTTTGGAGATGGAGTGGATAACCTATGATGTGTTGAATAGACACATCTAAAGGATTGACGTTGTTGTTGTTACAGTATATTACAAATCTTTTCCACTTGGCTGCATAGCAGGCTCTAGTGGTGGGGCGTCTAGCCTCTTTGATAACGTTCATACAGTCAGGGGGAAGGTTAAGGTAACCAAACTCTAAGACCTCAGGAGCCAGATTGCTAGGTTGAGCTGTGCTGGGTCCGGGTGTCTGATCTCTCCATGGTTCTGGGTTAAGAGGCTTGGGGAGAGGTGTAGTTTTTGGTGGGGGAGTACAGATAGTTCCAGTAACGCGGTGTACCACGGTTGTCTGGCCCATGTTGGAGCAACTTGGATGAGAGTAAGTGAGTGTTGCTGCAGTTTGCGTACCACCAGTGGAATGAGTGGGAGAGGCGGAAAAGCGTACGCAAATCTGCCTGACCAATTCATCCATATCGCATTGCCTTTGGACAATGGGTGTGGATATCTGGCGGCGAAGCTTGGGCATTTGGCGTTTTGGTGTGTGGCGAACAGATCTATTTTTGGCTGTCCCCACATGTGGAAGAACGGTTGAAGGACTTGTGGATGAAGTTCCCACTCGTGAATCTGTTGCGTTTGACGACTTAACAGATCCGCTATGTTGTTCTGGACTCCGGGAACGTGTTGTGCTAGGAGAAAAATGTTCTGAGGAATAGCCCATCTCCATATGCTTTGTGCTAGCTGTGAAAGCTGTAGGGAGTGTGTCCCGCCTTGTTTCTGTATGTAGTACATTGCTGTCATGTTGTCAGTCCGGACTAGGACAGCTTTGCCTGATATTTGTTGCTGGAAAGACTTTAAGGCGAGGAATATGGCTAGTAACTCCAGGTGATTGATGTGGATTAGCTTTTGTTGAGGTGTCCACCTGCCCTGTATGGTGTGATGTAATAGATGAGCTCCCCAGCCGGAGAGCGATGCGTCCGCTGTTAGCACAATCTGTGGAACTGGCTCTATGAACGGTCGCCCCGTGGAAAGGTTTTGGGTGTTCCACCACTGCAGAGAGCGATGCGTGCGGCCGTCCACCAACACCAGATCTGTTAGCTGACCTTGAGCTTGGTTCCACTGACTTGCTAAGCACTCTTGCAGAGGACGCATCTGGAGTCTTGCGTGAGGTACTATGAATATGCAAGATGCCATCATCCCTATGAGCTGAATGAACACTCGAGCTGGAAGAGAGTGTTGCGGCTGAAATTTGGTTATGAGGGTTTGTATGCTTGCTATCCTGGCTGGGCTGGGATATGCAAGTGCTTTTGAGGTGTTTATTGTGGCACCGAGGTATTGTTGTATGTGGGACGCTTGTAGGTGAGCTTTTGCGTGGTTTACTGTAAACCCCAAGTCATGGAGCAGCTGGATTGTGGCGTGAGTGTGATGTACACACTGATTGTATGACTTGGCTTTTATGAGCCAGTCGTCCAAGTATGGGAAGACATGAATGTGCTGTCTTCTTAGGTGAGCTGCAACTACCGCCAGACACTGGGTGAGTACTCTGGGTGCTGTGGTGACTCCGAAAGGGAGAACCTTGAATTGGTAGTGCTGACCGTCCACTACAAACCTGAGATATGTTCTGTGAGAGATGTGAATGGGAATATGAAAGTAGGCGTCCTTGAGATCTAGAGTGGCAAGGAAGTCGCTTTGTGAGAGAAGAGGAAGGACTTGTTGAAGTGTGACCATGTGAAAATGATCTGAGTGTATGTACAGGTTTAGGGGTCTGAGGTCTAGGATAGGTCTCAGAGAGCCGTCCTTCTTTGGAATAAGAAAGTACAGGAGTAAACTCCTGTGTTTTGATGATGCAGGGGGACTGGTTCTATTGCATGTTTTTGTAGGAGGGAGATGACCTCCTGCTTTAGCAGCGATAAGTGTTCTGGTGACATTGGACGCTGTCTGGGTGGTATGTTTGGGGGGGTAGAGGTGAGTTCTAGACAGTAACCTGATTGAACGATTTGTCTCACCCACCTGTCTGTGGTGATGTTGTTCCAGACAGGAAGGAACTGTAGCAGTCTTCCCCTGACTGGAGTGGAATGGTCCGGGGGGAGGGGAGGGAAGTCATTGGGTAGGGGTGGAGGCAGAGCGGGTATTGTTGGTATTGCCTCTACCTTTGTTATTATTGCCTCTGTAGCCTCCTCTTTGATAACCTCTGGTGAATGTGGTCTGGGTGGGGGCCTTATAAGAGGTGGATGGGTTGTCAGAGGAGTAGCCTCTGGAGGTGCCCTTGTAAGAGGAGCGACGAAAGGAACGTCTGGGAGCGTGCGATTGCAAGGCTCCCATTGATTTAGCCGTGTCAGTGTCTTTCTTCATCTTTTCTAGAGATGAATCCACGGTAGGTCCGAATAGGTGTCCTGATCAAATGGCTGGTTAAGGATACAAGTTTGTACTTCAGGTTTAAAACCTGAAATGCGTAGCCAAGCATGTCTACGCAGAAGAACACTTGTGTTGATGGCTCGGGAGGCGGTGTCTGCCACGTCTAGTGCGCAACGAATGGAGGTGTTAGTAATGAGCTTACCCTCCTGTATGAGGTCATTGGCCTTGGTTTTGTATTGGTCTGGAAGGTGCTGCAATAGGGTCTCTAGTTCGTCGTAGTGTGCCCTATCATACCTAGCTAACAAAGCTTGAGTGTTGGCGATACGCCATATGTTAGCTGCTTGTGATGCTGTGCGTTTACCAGAGGCGTCCAAGAGTTTGGACTCTTTGTCGGGAGGTGGAGCGTCCCCTGACGTCTGAGAGTTAGCCCTCTTCCTACCGTTGGAGACTACTAAGGAATCCAACGGTATGTGTCCTTTACTGTATACTGGGTCTGCTGGGGCAGCCTTGTATTTTTTCTCTATCCTGGGGTTAACAACCCTAGCCCTAACGGGATCTTTAAACACCTCAGGTGCATGTTTGATGACCCCTTTTAGCATAGGTAGGATAGAGGTGGACTTTTGTAAAGTGTCCATTAAAAAATCGTCTTCCACAGGGTCTGTGTGTAAGTCAACCCCTTGGTATTGTGCAGCTCTGTGAACGAGCTGGTTGAAACCCATGGTGTCCTCTGGAGGGGAAGGTCTAGAGGGGTAGATGTCATCTTGTGGATGTTAGACCTGGCACCATTGGCGTGAGTCTCCCTTCCATTTTTCGCTGTTGTCCCCCCTGTTTTTGCTGGTGTTAGATGCTCTGGGCGCTGTGCCACTGCCCTTCGGTGCCACAGCGCGAATGCTCCCTGTGTAAATATGACATGTGAATTGGTATATCCATGATTGGCTTATTTGGTTTACCTGTTAGTCCCTAGTAGCGTGGCCTGTGAGTGCCCAGGGCTGGTAAACCAAATGCTGCTGGTGGGCCTGCAGCGCCGGTTTGCGCCACCCACAGAAGCAGCTTATAAATTGTGTCTCAGACCTGCCACTGCAGAGTCTGTGTGCAGTCCAGAACTGCCATCTTGGCTGTGAAGTGCACCCACTTCCCAGCCCCTGAACCTTTCCTTGGCATCATGTAAGTCGCCCCTATGGCAGGGTGCATTGTATGTGTAAGGTAGGACATGCCTTGGTATGTGTAGCATGTCCTGGTAGTGACTTACACCCAATTTCGTTTTCACTACTGTAAGGCTATCTGTTCCCCATAGGCCAGAATGGGCAATTTTGACTATTACATTCTATAGTCCTAACTGACCCCAGGAACATGGTAGAAAAACGAATTTAGTATGCCTGAGCTCAGAATATTAAAATACATCTTTTAGTGAAGTTTATTTTTATATTCTGTGTTTGAAAATACCACTTTTAGAAAGTAGGTATTTTCTTGCCCAAGCCTTCCAGTGTGCTCTGCTGTTATGTGTATTGGCTGTCTGGTTTTGGAAGGACAGGGCAGGCGGAGTCAGACCTGGGTTGAATAGAGAGATCTGTAGTTGGAGTATGGGGAGGGGTAGCTCCTTGACCTGAATAGGACTGTGCCTGACAAGGTGAATGCTGGCTCCACCTCCTACTGTGCGTCTGATGGCAGACCCCCTCTTTCTGAAAGGAAGGATCCAGCCTGGTAAACAAAGTGCTCCAGGACTGAGCAGAACTGGTTCTGGCTGGGCTCAGAGACTTGTAGCTTCTGAGAACAAAGACATTTGGGGTATAAATATCTGTGCTAAAAACCCCTACAAGTGTGTTGCTCTTGGACGTCAAGACGAACCTCTGTCCATGTAACTGAAGGAATCTGCAGGAGGTGACTATCCTTGTGCTTGTGTGCTGTATCTTGGATTGGCCTGCAGTGGTTACCATTGGACTTGGAAGGAGAGGGAAAAGGACTTTGAGAGAACTTTTATTAATCTTGCTAAAGCAATCACCCAAGGGCTAGGAGAGAGCTAGCCTCCTGTTGAAGTCTCAGGCACATCAGACTTCACCACCAGCCTCCTGATTCCTCCCAGCGAGGATTTCTATCTGCAGGTGAGGCTCCTGTGAGTTCCAGGGCCTCTAGTTCTACTACAGAGAAGAGAGTGCTGAAATCGTCGCCAACGCACGTTTGCGAGCCGCCGCAGCCGAAAGCGCCCGGAAAATCATCGCGCTGCTGCCGCCGAGTGCTCGCAACCAAAGATCGAGTCATCGCACCGAGATCATCGCTTCACGACATCGTGGCGCGGACGCCGAGCGTCCGCCATTTTCATCGCATCGCATCAGGATCGTCGCTCCCTCGCGGAGCGCCATTTCTTCGCATCGCAAACCGATCGCACACGCAACAGGATCGTCGCCTCACCTCCTCCCTTGCGGCAAGGAGTCATCGCACCAACGGTCTAGCGTGCAGAAGTTTGTCGCATCATCTCCACACGCATCAGCAGATTGGCGCATCATCCTCCCTCGCGGCAAGGATTTATCGCATCGCCGGCCTCGCGTGCAGAAATTCATCGCTACAGCTTCTTTGCGACAATTTGTTGACTTTGCTACGAAATCCAGGTACTTTGTAAGTAAAAGGGTCGCAGAGACCACTGCTTTGAACTGAACTCCTCTTTGCGCACTTGAACTATTTTTGCAGCATTTCAAGAGTGATCCTATTTGACAGTATTGTGGCTTTTTATCGTTATTGGTCTTGTGCTAAGTCTATATATAAAGATACTTATTTTTTATAACTACTTGTGTGGTGTCCCTTTGTAGTGTTCCTCACTGTGTTACTGTGTATGGTCATAGATAATTCACACACTGCCTCTGAGATAAGCCTAGCTGCTCGTGCTACGTTACCACAGGGTTGAGCAGGGGTTATCAAAGGGTGTGGCTCTCTTACCCTGACTTAGGAAGAAGGGTCCCTACTTGGACAGTGGCCAGCCACTGCCAACTAGAGACCCCCATTTCTAACAGTGGAATATTAGGGACATCTGGTGTGTTGTAATCGTCCCAGGGGTCTGGGGTAGAAGGTGGACTAGGATCCCGTAGTGGCTCATCGTTTGCACCCCCCGTGTTATCAGAGGTGTCATCATCGTCCACTGGTGGAGGAGATGGTGTAGGAGAGTGGTGTGGTGGGGGAGGTGGAGGAGGAGGTGGAGAAGGGATCCTGAGAGGAGATGTTGCAATGTCTCTCTTTTTAGGTGGTGGAGCCGATGGAGGCTTGTTCCGTGGTCTCTTTTTAGAACTGAGAGTCAGCTGACCAGTGTTTGGATCTTTTAGAAGAGTTTTTGGGGTATGATCTGGTTTAAAAAGCTCTTCTGGTGGAGGCTGGTCTTTCGGCACCGATTTTGTCGGTTCCGAAGGCTTGCGCAGCACCGACTCCAGAACTGTTTTGTGCTCTTTAGGCTTCGAACCGCGAGGTGTTATAGTCTCTGCAGGAGCCTGTGGAACCAGTTGTTTTTTCGGTTCAGAAGGTTTTTTCGGCTCCGAAGGTTGAGAGTCTGTACTCTTTGGGAGCGGCTTCTTGCTCAGTTCCGATGGTTTTTTCGGAGTCGAGGGGTGTTTCGGTGCTGAGTGCTTGGATGCGGAGGCAGTGGTCGGCACGGCGGAGGACGGTTTCTTTTTCGGTGCCGAGGACTGGGTTTCGGTACCGACTGGAGGCTGACTCGAGCCCGAGTTGCCTGAAGGCTTAGATGTTGACTTCTTTGCCGGGCCCGGAGGCGGGGCATGAGAAGTACTGTCTCGGTGTGCACCTGGGCCCGAAGGTGAAGGTGTGACCGAAGCCTTTTTGGGTGGTGGGGGGAGGGGGTCGGGGTCGACGTCACTACTTACGACTCGCTGCCCAGGAGTGATTTCTTCGACATCGGAATCATCGGCTTCGGAGGCGCTGACGAGGCCTTCTTCGACCCGCTCCTGTTCTGGTACATCGACGCCCTCCTGGAAGATGTCATTGGGAATAGATGCCGACGAGCAAGCCATTGTTCTTCGAGCTCGACGATCCCGAATGGTTTTCTTGGAGCGGAAAGAGGCACAAGCTGGACAGTCTCTGGCCTCGTGCTCCGGTGAGAGGCAGAGGTTACACACCTCATGAAGATCTGTGTGGGGAAACTTCGACCCACATTGAGGACATTTTTTAAAGGGAGTCCTTTCCATGAGCCAGATGTAAAGGCCCAGGTAGGCCCGAAGGCCTTCGTCGACTACCGGAATCGAGGACTTCGAAGTTGGAGAGATGCGCGACGACTAGGGATCGCGATCGAAACAATACCAGAGAAAGGGGTGAAGGATTGCGCGTCGAAAGTGGGATCGGTAACGGTACCGAACTGGAGCGCGAGAAACACATCCGAGCCCGATGGCGGAAAAAAACAATCTGAAGATGGAGCCGATGCCCATGCGCACTATCATCCAAAGGAGGAGTCACCTATCTCGTGACTTCCAAAGACTTTTCCAAGACAAAAACAAGTGCAAACATCCGGGCCCAACACCAGATGGCGATCTATGCACAGTGTGACGACCTGCAGCTCATATGCCTCGAACATCATGTTATAGAATATATCATGAGTGATGTAATATGTGAGGTCATAAACAGTGCGTGGCAGGGGCGCAAGTTATAGTTAGCTCTGCTATATATAATCAATACTTACCAATATATGCTTACCCTATTTTGATAGTTGATAATACAACTGCGATATTTTTGAAGCACAATATTTCTGTGATTGATGTTCTGACAAATAACCCTCCATCACTTTCTTGCACAGTGATCAAGCTCCAAAATATGCCAAGACAGAGGTTGTTGTGAAAGCGTTGAAATTGGTGTGGAACGTATGTCTGTGAGAGTTGTTCAACTAGAGCACGGGTTTGGTGGATTTTCTGACGCAACCGGAACTTTGGAATGCATCATGAGAGAAGTTACAGAGACAGTTTGAACATGTGTAAAATAAATGGAACAGTGTTCTGAAGCTTGAGAAGAGACTGGAATTGCTGAAGATGGTAATGGAGGACTCATCTGAGGGTGGAGGGCATACCTTCATTGATTCCTATGCTGTTCCTGGCCTCCATGAAGGGACAATGCTGCGTGAGCTTCTTTACTTTCAAGAGAGGACGGGCCAACAGATGATGCACAAGGTGCACCGACTATACTGTTTTACACAAAGAGGGTGACGTGGGAAGGACACTGTCTCCTTTAGAAGTCTCGCCTAGACAGCGCATGCGTGCTGTCTTTTCAAGACATGCGGTATCTTCGAAAAATACTGTATCTACAATATGGGCTTCAAGCATCACCCATCTTTTCCGTTCCTCTTACTGTCATTTGTAAATGCTGGCTTTTGTTTGGTGAATACGCTTAGTAGTCCCTCCTTCTGGACTTAAGTATCCTCCCATGAGAACGCGGAGCTTAGACATATGGGCAAATATGCCACGGCGCGAGTGTATGGGGAGGGGGAACGACCGGGAGCGTTCCTGGCACAGCTGCTGCGGAGACGCCGAAGTAAGGTTCAAGTAGCGGAACTTACCTCGGAGGATGGAGAGGTCCTAACCGAAGAGGCAGACATTGCAGAGCGCTTCCGGAGCTATTATGCCGATTTATACTCAGCGCGCTCTTCGGGGACTGAGGAGGAAATTAAGGACTACCTCACATATATCAAAATGCCCTCACTTACCAACGCACACCGCGAATTTTTGATGCGTCCTATAGAAAAGGATGAGATTATTCTCGCCCTGACGGGGATGCGATCCGGTAGTGCACCCGGGATGGATGGCCTCACTGTGCCCTTTTATAGAACATTTATTGGCATATTATTGCCCCATTTATCGGCACTTTTTGATGACATATGCCAGACGGGCACGCTGCCTCCCTCCATGAGAGAAGCTGTGATTGTGGCTATACCCAAACCGGGGAAGACGCCTGAAGAGTGTGGGTCATACCGGCCGCTCTCGCTGCTGAATGTTGATGTCAAACTCTTTGCCAAAATTCTTGCTAACAGGTTGGCCCCTCTCGCGCAGATTTTAGTCGCCCCAGAGCAGGCGGGGTTCATCCCAGAGCGGAATCTCACTTACAATTTGCGCACGGTATTCGGGGCCATACAGCATACTCGACAGGACAACGCGGCAGTTGCGGTCTTTTTAGACATGGAAAAGGCCTTAGATTCTATTGAGTGGCCCTTCCTACGGCTTGTTCTGACTCAGATGGGTCTGGGTCCGGTTTTTTTACAATTACTTGCGGTGTTGTATTATCACCCTTTGGCCAGAATCCGAATAGGCAGCTTGGTGACAGAACCTTTTAATATTACCCGCGGGACGATGCAGGGATGCCCGCTATCCCCGTTGCTATACGCCCTAGCGGCGGAGCCACTGGCGTGTGCACTGCGCGAATATCATAGCCACAGGGGCCTAAGGCTGTCAAAGCTTGAGCTCATAGTCTCCGCCTATGCTGATGATACATTGCTATATGTACGTGATCCTGAAAATAATTTGTCCCCGGTTTTACGCGAGGTGGTGCACTTCGGCGCACTCTCTGGACTAAGAGTTAACTGGCCTAAGTCGGTGGTTGTCCCGCTCACCCCTGCTACTAAGCAATTCAATCTGGAATATCCTCTGCAGTGGTCCTCGGACCCGATCCGATACCTGGGTATAAAAGTACACCCTGACTCGGAGATAGACTTTAAGGAGAATTACGGGGTGGCGGTCAGTCGACTGGAAGACGATGTGGAAAACTGGATCAGACTGCCACTGTCCCTCCTGGGTCGAATCTCCATTATGAAAATGGTGGTTCTGCCGCGATTTTTGTTTTTATTTCTGAATATCCCCATGGTGCTGCCCATTTCGTTTTTTAGCCGGGTCACGACTTTGCTGATAAAATTAGCATGGGCGGGCAAACAAGCACGAATAAAATGGCAAACGCTCACATTGCCGTATCACCTGGGGGGACTAGGAGCCCCGGATCTTAATCTATACTACAGAGCTGCGCAGTGCGCACATGCTTACTACTGGATTTACGGTCCTCCGGATGCCCCCCACCTGCGCTTGGAGGCGCTAGTGGCGGAGCCACTCCCTCTACCTGCATTGCTCAGTGAGGAAGCCGATCGTAGGACAGGTATATTGGATTCCATAAATGCTACGCGGCATGCCTGGCGCTTTTTGCTGCAGCAGAGGGCGGGCGCTATGTTGTACTCCCCGGTTATGCCCCTGGACTGGGTCCGCTGGTTGCGACCCTGCAGAGACAGAGGGGTAGTGCAGGCGTTGAACTCCCTGAATATACAGACGGCAGGGGACTTGTTTCACAATGGCGTGGTAAAGCGATGGGAGGACCTAGGGCGGCAAGATACCCCTCCTACTGTGCTACAGCGTTTTCAGTTTCACAGAACCAGGCATGCATTGCGCGGCTTGCTGGGGAACGATCTGCTAGAGCCTCCTGAAGTTGCGGAATTGACCTATGTCATCAAGGCTCAGACTCCGCGCAAGATAGTTTCTACGGTGTATAGGATGGCTATGTCCCATAAGGCGAATCAGTACACTAAGGCTCGGCTGGAATGGCAACGCGATCTACAACAGCCGATAGACGATGCCATGTGGACATATTGTTGTACTAGTACGCGGCGAATATCGCTCAATGGTAGACACAGACTTGTCCATTTTAAGTACCTCCAAAGGGTGTATTACACTCCAGAGAGATTACACAGGTATGGGTTGAGGGACACCCCTGCCTGTGACAGATGCACGGAAACAAGGGCCGACTTCCTGCACGTAGCCTGGGGCTGCCCCAGAATATACAAATTTTGGGAAGGGGTTTTTAGTGAATTAGCAAAAATCACTGGCACGGAGCTTTCCCCGGACCCTGCTTTGGCATTACTGGGTTATTCCAAGGCGATACCGAGAGCACAGCGCAAATTGGTAGATATGGCTTTACTACTGGCGAAGCGTAGAGTAGCGATCCATTGGCTCCGAGGTCCTACCCCCACAATGAGACAGTGGTCACATGACATGCTTTACTGTTGCACGCGACGGAGAATTTTAGTGAATTGTTACCCCCCAGGAGCCGTCCCAAAAACTTCTGGGGACTGTACGTGACACATATTGCTGCCACGGCGCCGGAGCGGGCTGAAAATACAGGTGCTCATTCCCCGCCTGCCCATAATGTACCGGAAGCTTGAGCGCCCCCCCCCCTTCCCCTCTGCCTCATTCCTCGCCCCCTCCCCCTCTTCCCCCACCCTCACCCCTGACAGTGCCTTTGTTTGAATGTGAACACAGTACAAGGAGCTGGGGTCGTTATTGTGTTGCGGCCCCTAGGGGCTTGCATAGAAGTGACTAATGTTGGTAGTACTGGGTAGAGTGTATAATTTATGGCTTTCACTCACAATCTGATGCGGGAAAGTGATGGAACTGATGGTGCATTGGCTGACTGTTTCAATGATAAAGTGCATGTGCTTTTCTTTACAGTGATCAAGATGTCGCTCCTTGCTTATTGTTTTGTTATAAAAAAATTGAGAAATAAAGAAATAAAAAGTATCCTCCCATGAGGACTGCCCCTGTTACATGTGCTCTCGCTCTTCAGGTTATTTAGGATACTTTGAGAGCACACTTCTTTTCGTTAGCCTGCCTCTGCTCGTTTTAAATGTTTGTGTTTTGGTTACTTCGTGTGCCGGCTTGATGAAATGTTCGCAGCCACTTAATTTGCCGTGCTTGATCTTTCTTCACGGCCGCCGCGCTCTCTTGTTTTTTATTTACTTTGGTAGCCGTGTTTGTGTTACTTTGGGCACCATGTTCAGAAAAGAAAAGCGCATAGGCTCTTTATTTGCCGCGCCCCCACTAGGCTTGTTTAGGACTAATTTTGATCTATCAACAGGAGAGCTCGTGTTTTAAATACCTGGAGCTTCAACGGGCTCCGTAAATCTTGCGCACCTTTGTTTTTTAGCAGCACGGCGCCGCTTTGATGTTTCACAATTGCACGCCTTTTATTTTATCATCCCGGCACATGGCAGTTTGTGTAAGTCTCTCTCAGTGGGAGGGCCAGCCCCTCTTGTTTACCACTGCTTCCATGGCCTGGCCTCCCTCCCCAGTAGCACCGTGCAGCTCATGTAGCGGCCGCTCCTCCATCACAGACCAGAGGACACACAAAGCAGTACCGGAAAAACCAAGGGCCCGCGCAGCTGGTAAGGACCATCTAACTAATTGACTGACAGAGCAAGGGGTCCAGTCTGCACTCCCTACCGCTGCCTCAGCCGCACTCTCCCCAGCCGCAAGACACCAGGGGGCAGGGCAGTGAAGTCCAGTACCCTGTCTCCTACGCTCACTGGGGCAGGCGTGGAAAAAGAGGCAGCGCAACAAGAAGGTTCCCTGCATCATAGCGAGGCATCAGATTAATTGCCCAACCCAGCTGAAGACAGATGATGGCAGTGAGTGAGAATTGGCCGGGCTGCATGCTTTACACTGCAAAGTCGTGTCTGCCAGGCTCCACACATGCCCTGGTACAGGAATGGGCTAAGGCCATGCGTTTTCCACAGCCCTTGAGTGAGTGCTTCAGATCCGGTTTGGATCTCAGGCACCCTGGTCTCCTGCTCCTGGCATTCTGTGCTGTCTACAGCTCTCAACTGTATGCACGTGGCTTGTGATGCCAACTGCACCTGCCTAGATTTTGCAGACTGCTTCAGCACTCGTGACCAGCAGTTGCCACCATTTGTCAGCAGCGTGTGCTTAGCTCACCGAGGGAGGAGGCAGCCTTCTCCGCATGTTGCAAGGGCTAGACTGCGCATAGTAAAAACAAATAATAATGAAATTCGCCTTTGATTCCACTATAATATGAATAAACTCCTTTCTCGCTGTGCGCTTATTGTTCACAAGCTGAGCTCTCGATAGAAGGCATTATTTTTAAAGGAGGGGATGGGGGTGTTGCAAGGATTAAACATCCTACCTCTTCCCTGCTATGCTTTTCATTTGATCACAAACAGCGCGTCGTTGTGACCTCAAACAAGCTCAGCCTCGGTGCCAAGTGACAAAATGACACTCGAAGGAGCTCCCTTAGTAATCTCACCGACAGCTTTCACTTTCGTTATCTAACCGTGTCAGACGAGACAGACTCATTTGTCGCTTCATCCGTTAGCGACACACGCACTGCGGTAAACACAAAGAATGCGAACAACTCCTGCCTTAACAAATTTATGTTAGGGATTCTAGTATTTAGTATATTTTCTTTCGAAAAATATGTTTTGTTTACTGTCCCTGTAGGAGCCACTTGCTTCTGACTCTGCAGCCGCTCGTGTTTTTTTTTTTACCCACTCGTGGTTTTTTTTTTTTACATTTTTACTGATGCCTTTGTGCTCCAAGTTCCTAATTTGCTGCTGCTCCACTTCTTCACCCGAACACAAGCGCAACAACCACATTTCCTGAACAGTTCTATCCTTTCAGCCTTATGACAATACTTAGCATTGCAGGACAGTAGCAAGAGTTAAAAACCGCAGAGCAGCACTGATGTAGTGTAAAAGCTGAAGATGAGCCAAAAAAAACAAGCATTTGCAATGCAATAGGTCTCGCATTTACGCAAGTTTGAGCTATTGGCATTGTAAATGACAATGCCTTTATTTATGTTTTGGTTTTTAAAACATAAATAAAGACATTGTCATTTACAATGCCAATAGCTTCAACTCGCGTAAATGAGAGACCTATTGCATTGCAAATGCTTGTTTCATCCCAGCTACTTGGCGCTGCCCTGCATGGGAATTCCTACCTGGAGAATGACAATGCTGTCCAGAACTGCCCATTCCTTCCGGACTTCAGTGACCTTGCAAGGCCTCCACTTTTACCCTTACTTTATCAGTACCACAGAATCAGTACTTCGAGGTTATTTTTTGCCCAAATATTCTTCTGGGGGACAGTTCCATGGATTTACAACACAGTCAGTAAATCAAGGCCATTACACTACAAGTCTTTGCTCATAGGCAGGACCACTGGAATAACGCAATATTGTGGCCGCCACGTTCTCGGAGTATTTACATATTTTCCACACTTGCTGCATGATTCAGATATTCTGTATCAGTTACAAACATTGATTCTAGCTCAGATGGATCAAAAGAGGCTTTAAAAAGCATCAGCCGTGGTCCCCCGGGGGGACAGACGCTTTGCAAAGATTAACTGTCACCATTTCGTTGCTGACGGCTGTATTCGGGTGTTAGAGTGCTGCTTATGAGGAGAAACGTTTGCCCAGACAGTACTACTGTGTTGTAAAATGACAAAATAGCAAAATATTGCGACAGAATGTGCCATATTACGCTGCATCATTGCACCTCTTCTGTGTCTGATTACGTTTGTACCTCTCCTGTCCCTGCAGCACCTGTTCTGACCTGGGACTCAGGCTCTACAACAGCTCTGCTGACCTGGTTCTCTGGCTCTACAGCAGCTCTGCTGACCTGGTTCTCTGGCTCTAGAGCAGCTCTGCTGACCTGGTTCTCTGGCTCTACAGCAGCTCTGCTGACCTGGTTCTCTGGCTCTAGAGCAGCTCTGCTGACCTGGTTCTCTGGCTCTAGAACGGCTCTGCTGACCTGGTTCTCTGGCTCTAGAGCGGCTCTGCTGACCTGGTTCTCTGGCTCTACAGCAGCTCTGCTGACCTGGCTCTCAGGCTCTACAGTCGCGCGCTAAAACCCCAAATACAAATACCAGACAAGCTGTCGCCATTGTGAAAAAAATATAGTGCTTACCGACTAATGAAGGAGACAGTGTAACGCTGCAAGTAAAAGATCCAGTCCTGATGGGCGGTCCCAAAAGGAGACAGGGCGGTAACAAGGAGGGACTTAGAAGCCTCATTATCAATCGGAAGCCAGCATTTACCATGGACGATGACGCCGGCCAATGAAAAATATCGGCGGGGCTTCCACACCGCTTCTAAAACATACCCTAATACAGCATACCTCGCAAAGCGAACAGCACATGCGCTGCAACGCTAGGCTCGACCTAAAAACATGGAATGGAGAGCAACCAGATATCAACGATTACCACAGTGGCGTAAAGTATAAACAGCAATGTAGTAAAAAGAAAATCAAAATGTAAATCACAATAAAACACAATTTATTAAAAAGTAAAATTGACTAACAATATAAATGGAAGCCATAAAGCACGTGAAAATTGTAGTCGTCTAAAGTGGAAGCTAAAACCAGTTAAAGTAATAGTCATAAGTCACCGAAAGTATTAAGCCCGTTACTTACCAAAAGTAACAAATAAGCCACATATCCAAAAACAATACAAACTCTCACAAAAAGCAATAGGCTCAATCATTAAAAAACATAAAAGCAACAACTCAGTTAATGTAAAAGTCCCAAGCTACAAAAATCAAAAAGCCCAAATTGAGAGGATGGGGCATAACAACCAGAGCTGCCAACTTTGGAACTGGAGTTCAAGTCTTGGTGTTGGCTCAACATCTTGTGATTCTGGGCAAATTACTTAATCTTTCATGAATCAAAAATCATTGGTGGACTAGAACTAATGAACAAATGACATTCAAACAATGTTATTGAATTCCAGTGGAACAATCTGGTGATTTTTTTTTTTTTTATTGCTTTTTCTTTCTTGACCACACATCGAATTTTAGAGGGGACCCAAATATTAGAATCCCATAACAAAATGAATGAATTAAATCACAACCACAAATATTTTCCTTTCACCGTAAACTAATGTTGCACTTTTGTGCATGGTATGTTCTCATAAAGTGCATTCTTTTTTAGCTGCTATCTCTCCACGGGAACGTGAAGAGGTTATCTCTCATCCAGTCTGATTTGCCTCGCACACTGCTGTCCCCACATTGAGACCTCTCTGAAAGTGCACCTCTGTGTTGACCTGTCTTACTAGGACCTCCTGAGGGCTCTTCCAAAGCTCCTTCCTTCTGACCTTTAACATTCACTGGTCTTCTAGTAATATGATGCACCGCTATCTGCCACTGTTGTCTAATCTAATAGCCCACGACCAGCTTTGCTTAGTGACACATTATCATCAAAGGAGAAAAGCTATTGATATAATGTATTCCAAGAAGTGGACTACGCAGCAGGACATAGTTGGACCCATAAGGTACTTCAAAGCACCATTTAGGGAATCAGGAAAACAGAGAGATGCTCCAAGTCTAGTAACACAAGGGTGCTGTCAGTCAAGATTGAGGTTCATTAGCAGAGCCTGTTCATCACATTTGGTGTAATATTGGCACGTTGATACCTTTTCAGGGTCGAGACTGTGAGAGCATGCGCTAGCTCATTTGTCTCGCTTGCGAGACACTCTTGTATCCAAAAAGGGCTTGGAGCCCGCCCGTTGCTTACCCATTTGTTGGCTTGCGCTGCACTATTCTTTACAGCTTTGTAATTTGTCACTTGGAATGTGTCCATAATGTTTCCTGAGGGAAGCATGTATTCCTGCATCACACTGCATGGCCCAGTGTGTAGTAACCGTATAGCTATTTGATACCTGGCAGCACAGCAACGAGGATAATGTGCTGCATGGCTAAACAATTATAAGGTCCAAAAGGCGAGACCTATTGGCTATGCCAATGCTTGTTTCCGACTTGTGCACAGATGTGTACAAAGTGTGAAAAGTGAGAGATTTCCTGCCTTTCTCTGATTTGGAAGCCAATGTTGGGAATGAGCAGGTAGTATGATAATACAACATTGTTCTGCCAGAAAACCCAGAAAAAAATGATTTCAAGGTTAATAAAAAGCATTTTCTACAGAATGGAGCACTTTTCACACACTCTCTAAAACCCACCTCATGACATACCCCTCCTGCCAAATAATAAATAATATTTGAGAAACGTTCCCTAGATAAAATATTTTAACGTATTTCCATTGATTAACTTCTGCTGATACAGAGAGATGTAGACACCCTTTTGGCTGACCTAGCGGAGCAGTGATGTTTTACAGGATGTTTTATATAACTGCAGCTGGCATCATGACAGAACCAAATGCCAAAATGTCAATAGAGCTGCGTGAAATCAACTCAGCTGGGAAATCATGAGATGAAATTAGCGGAAAAAACATTTTGTCTAAACGTCATTTCTAATTAGCAGAATTTTAATGTTCCTGTATTTCAACTGTGCACACTGGATCTTAGTTTTTTTTACATAAACTGTGTTCAAAATAAATATCGAGAACCTTGCAGAACAGTTTGCTTGCCTTCAGCCGGATCTTTCGAAAATGTTAATTGTGTTGAAAGGTTTATTAATAGCTGTATAACTTCTGGTTGCCTTTTTCTAATTGCTCTAGCCACCAGTATATAGTCAAAGTAACGCATGCAAGGAAAATAAATTCTATATTACTGCCGATTGGATCAATAAAGCAATACAGCAATTCAGTACAGATAACTGGTGTAATTTTGCTGCAAATCTTACTAATTACATTTACACTATTAGTATGTATGGGGACATGTTTTAAAGAAGCTATGCCTCTTCAACCCATCTATAAATGAGATAAATAGTAAAATGGAGGATATGTCTGCCCTTCAAAAATAGCAAAATACTTAATAGTAACTTCCTAAAATGGAAAGTGATAACCAGTCATTTCTAGTTACTTTATTTACTTTTCTGTGCACAATCCTGCATTAGCTACTTACCGTTTACTTTAGTGACTGGAGTACATGTCTACAGCCAAACGTTTTTTTTCCAAGGAGACACTGTTCATTCATGAGAGGATAGATGGTAGAGACAAACCACCAGACACATTTCTGGAACTATGCAGAGAATTGCAAAGCTCAACTTTCTATATTAGAAGATGTGCATAAATAGCATAGCCATAGCGAGAAGCTCTAAAATGTACCATCTCCACTATCTCTGTTGTGAAACCAATAACCATCATCTCAAAAGACACACAAAACAAATCTGTAGCAACTGCTCCATTGGTGAATTTCGCAGAAACATGTTCAAGATTTGACTGGTTGTCACCTGTTATTGAGCCCCTGCAATTTACATCGTGGCACAAAGACGCAGCTTTATTAATGTAAGAGGAAAGGATGGCCAGGTAAAAATATATATGGTATTGACTGAGGATTTTAGTTGCCAGAAACAATATTTCAAAAACACATCAAACTTTTTAATGTATGCATGCATGTGTGCGGAAGTTGAGTGCCAGCTGTAAAGGCAACTCCTTTTGAACTTTGCCAAGTCTAAAAAACACTCACGGTATGGAAATCCTTCAAATTCGGCACCTACACTGTTAGCAGCTTATACATTGGGCTCAATGCTGCCATAGAGTTCTGTTGAGAGGGAATACATAGCTTCTTGAATGTTTTAACTTTTTGACCATGAATTCAAGTAGGAATGTTTCACTTTTAGAATTGATGTTAATCAAAATTTCAAAATTAGGAATTTATAAGAGTAGGTCTCTGCCACTGTTTTGACCTCAAGAGATACTTTTACTGCAAACATATCTCTGCCCACAAGACATCAGATGAACACAGTACTCGGGTTGCAATTATTAACTAAAATTATGACGGGATACAAACCTTTCTTGCAGGCACATGACCGGTCTACTCTAACAAGAGCTATTGTAAGTACTCGCCTCAATTATTACAATGCTACTTTTCTAGGCCTCATGAATATGTTACATCCAGCAGCTAGAAGAATTATCAAGACCCCACCAGTGAATCATATTTCCTGTACTTAGGAAACAACATTGTTTACCAGTTTTATGGTCACTAGCCCCACTGTATCGAAGAATTTTTAAGAGCAATGCTCCAACCTGCAAATTGGTTTCAACCTCAAACGGGCTAGTGGTGGTCATAAGATATTGGAAATCCACCAGTGGAGGCCGAGGCCTAAAGGCTCGAACAAGATCTGGAATGATCATCTTGAGAATACTGAAGTAGAGCCAAACAGTTTCGTTTTTAGGAAGACATTGATAACATATTTTTTCTCTCAGACACGTTACGTTTGGCTTTTGCTCAGTGACAGCGGCAGGGAAAGCACTTGTGCTAGTGTACAAGTGCTTGCCCTGCTGCTTCCTAAAAACTAAACTGTTTGGCTCTATTAGAGTTTTCATTCTTGGTCTCTAAGACATTTGGATCAATGCACAATCATAATCACTTTAATAAGTTTTAAATATTTACTTATTGGTTTCATAAAGCCCTGACATGTCTCCTTCACAGAGTTCAGAGTTAGATGATGCAGATTAGAAATGTCTCTCATTGGTGAGTGAAATCAACAGGTAATTACGTTAAAGGATATCACACATGTTTAAGGTGTGTGATTCCTGTTCGTTAAGAGGGCTCCCTCCCTTACTCAAGGGGATAATGGACAGTAATCCTATAGGTGGCGTGGCAAGAGTCACAGGCTGGTCAAATGTTATGTTTACCACCAATAAACCTAGCCTATCATTTTTAGCCCCCCTCATCATGTTTAAATAAAAGCCACAGTGTGTTCAGTGGTAAGACAATTCTGTTTTCTCTGAAGACTTCTGATTATAGGTTTTGTGCATTTTAGTTAGTAAAAAACTCTGCAATGGTAAGAAACAGTGAGATTGCGTGACTGGTTTGTCCCATAACATTTGTTCCTGCTATGGATGCTTTATTGCCTGAAAGTGTGCCTTGATAGGTGGACGACCCCATAATATGCCAATCTGAAAAGTCATGTTGTGGGCTCATGGCTATTGCCCTAAGACAGGGAGTCTCACAGGCCTGATTGATGGAGTTTTATGGCGGAACTCTACCTTCCAAGAACCCATCTTGCCTTCAAGCGCACCAAAGTCTTGGTTATTTCAATTCAGGTAGATTCAGCAAGATTTACGTGCATGCCCTCTAGGTCTGGGGGAAATATTTCCATGCGCTATGTGGTCTGATCTTTGGTGAAAAATTGGTACTGGCATCTTTGTCTATCTACATTGACCTTCCAGACTTTTTACTACAAAACATTGCTACAATCGTGGAGCAGCTGCAGACATTCCCGCTAATGATCTGCGTGTCATGTTGAAACTGGACAGCTCTTTACAAACATATTTACTTTTAAAGCAGAGTATAAGACAGAAACTGTAACTGTTTCACTTCAACCAACATGGGAGAGGAACCTTACCCGACCGCCTTTTTCTGGGAAACATTTGCAGCCCTTGCTGCAATCTCGCCCCGCACATGGCCCTTGGTAGAACTTCTTGCCTCCCTGCGAAGAAAGGAAAGGAGGAGGAGGAGGTCATGTAGGAGTCTAGCATTGCTCAAGATTAGTGCAGCACACTTTCACCTGCTTCTTCTCATTTTGACAGGTTTCTGGTACATATGGAACAACATTAGTTCATCACACAACTTTGGCCTCATCCTTACAAATGAAGTTTTAAGCTCAGATATTTTCACAATTACGGATCATACAATCTGAAACCGACCATTAAGAAATGTTGAATACCACAATGTAGGAGCGCCAGATTTCTGTGCTCGCAGTAGTACCCTGCGTTTCCTGTCCTGAGGCAGTACACTCCGAGGACGCGAGCTTTCCTGACAAACTGAGCTCATCAGATGAAACAAAAAGTAAAGGCTGCAAGCTATACACCATAATGACTGTAATAGACAGTAACAATGAAACATACATTGGACAAGCTAGCTTTGATATTAAATATACATTTACTCCATACCACAGTAACTGGGAGGGAGTTGATGTTTTGTAATGCTTAGGTTTTCTCATTAGTGATCTAGTGTTGGATTAAATAGTCAGCCAGCAACCGCGACTTGCAAAACCACCATTTTTGTGGAAACGGGCTAATCTGGGTCCTGGTGTCTTCGGCCTGACTTTGTGAACAATAGGGACAGAGAATAGTAAAGGTTGGGATGGCAGAGCCTTAAGCCTGCTTTATTTCAGCAACTTACCTGGTCGATCGGGCATTTATCACCAGGCTCTTCAGAACTATAGAAGTGAGGTACGGTTGCTTCACCTTTGCAGGGATGAAGACTTGCTAGGATTTCTGAAGAGTGGTGTTAACATTCCGTTTAAAGGAATTATGCTAGGGATTGCCTAGGGATGTTAGAAACTTTATTTGTTAATGGAATTTGGCACCGATATTCAACTCGCCAAAAAAAGCACAATTCAATGATGATGTACAGAGTCAAGGAAAACAAGTTCTAGCTCTCAATAAGTGTAATTGGAAATCAAATTCTAAGATTTAAAACAATCTTTATCAGCATTTGAGATAATAAAAAGTGTGACAACCAACAAAACTCAACCACTTCCTCCACCCCTGCCACTCCCCCCACCCTAGGAGAGATGCACTCTGTCGCAGGAGATTGTGCCTCAAATGCTCAATTCAGCCTGTAATCAGCCTCTACACATGCCGTGAACCGTAGAAAGTCTGCCCAATCAAGATATCTCCAGTAGTTCCCTCTCTCTGTACTATCTGGAGCGCCGTTAAGAATAAGTAGAGGTTTGTCACCAGGAAAAGCTTACTTAGTGGAGACCAAACCTAGGCAAACTCCTCTCAGTCACATTTAAATCGTCTGCTATTTTTTGCATCCCCCATATATGCCATATTCAGTGCATCCAATCCAGCAACATTTGCAAAACTGGTAAATTGGCCATACCGCCACATAAACAATATGTGTGTTTGGCTGCTATTATAAGCAGCATCACTAAGCTATGAGAGCCCTTTGTCAATCCCCATCTGATCTCAGGGGCCCACCCAAATAGAATGGTTGAGTCCAGTGGTGTGGATCATACCTCATGCCTTTCGGATCACGTTAGCCAATACCAGAACCAAGAACCCCCCAAATCTTTGGGCGATGACACAAAATATGCAAAATGCCCCCCTGGCCGCCACAGTCTTTCTAACAGGTGTCAGGTTGTCTTCTAATACATGCACCCTAATCAGGCGTAATGCCACCTATAAAGAATTTAATAAAACACTGCCTTTCTCACACACACCTACCCCCCCAACATGCATTTGCTATTCCTTGACACTGTACTCCTTCCCCAACACTTCTCCAAAGCCTCGACCTCCTGTAAGATGCGATAGATAGTCACGGTCAGGCGACTATTGGTATCTGCTCCCTCTAAGTTTCTAAAAATGTGCCAATGTCTGTGATGCTACTGGCTAACTGCGCTGTGCATAGCCCAGTGTTTCATCTGCAGACAATATCATTCCTACCCTCCCTATGCCAGAATCTACTTTTAATTGTTCAAAGGATTTGAACGCGGGCTCCTTGAGTGGGTCACCTAACTTAAGGCATCTTTTGGTCTACCAGTGTCAGAATGCCACCATTTATACTGCAGGTATAAAGTCTCTATTCCCAAAGAGTGGGGTACAGATGGACAGGTAGCTCGACAGGCACAGTTTGTCTTTTACCACATCCCAGACCCATTTTTTGGCGACCATCCGCGTCGCCAAAATATGTTGTGAATAAATGTTGTGAATAAAAGTAAGTCCAATCCAAGTAATTTCTTAAGTAGATTTATTCCAGGTATGATGTTAAGTAGAGCCCCACCAGGAGCAGCCTTCTTGCTGCTCAGCCCATACACCAACTGCCAACCTCACTCATCCAACATTCCATTACATCCTCACTCATTCAACATTCCACTCCACACTCACACTGGCTGAGCAGCAAGTATAACAGTCGCCTTCAGGATTGTTGCTGCGCTTGATCCATGGGAGCTCCCAGATAGAGCAGCCTTCAATGCACGATGAACCAAGCACCACTTTATCTCAGTGCTTTCCCTTGACCACTCCCACACGTCACAATTGAGCTGCTCTGTAATAAGAAACTGGCTGCGGGACTCCTAGTCCCCTCCTCTTGTTGGACAGGAAGGTCTGTCTGGCTCCTCCCCCATGCACACCTAAGAAATTGTAACACGCCCTCTGTACTCTCTCCATGAATCTCCTGGGAAACAAGATGTGGAGGGCCTTGAATAGGAAAAGAATTGTCCATGGTTTGCCATCTTTAGGGCTGCAGTGCGCGGCAGCCATAAATGCGTTGTGTGATATCTCTGAAGGTAACTCTTAATAGACTCGAAGAGAGGAGGATAGTTGGCTTCAAACATGTTTTTGCTGAAAGATGTGATATTAATACTAGGGTATCTAATCCATTTTTTTGCTCAGTGAACGGGAGCCATCCCTCACAGGCAGTTCAATGTGGTAGCCAGGCATTGAGGTTCAAGGCTTCCAATTCTGTCCAGTTTACCTTAAAGCTGAGTGCCCTAAATGCCTTGTGTGTTTTTCATTAGCGCCAGGAGGGAAATGAAGGAGTCCATCAGTGAGATCAAGACACCATCCCAAAAAAATTGTGAGCATAATCGGTTCAGGTCCCCGGCCTACTCCTCTGATCTCAGAGTTGTTTCTAGTCCTCTGAACCCAAGGCTGGAAGTACAGCACAGAGGAGCAGGGACAGTGGACATCCCTGTCTTTTACCTTCGCCTATTTGTATACCACATGACTCCCATGCATTTATGCAGACATTTGAAGACGTGTTACATACCCTGCTCATATAATATTCAAGACAGAGTCCTTCATCCCTCTGGCTCTCATTGCCTCCCAGAGGAGCTCCCAAAGCATTCTACCGAAGGCCTTCTCTGTGTCCAGGGGCAACAGCATCACCTCCCTGCTAGGTCTGGCAGTCAAGTTGACCATGTAAACGATCTTCCTTGTGTTGTCACTAAAATGCTGACCCTCAAAAGAAACCTGATTGGTCAGGGTATCTACTGTCAATGGCCGTATGAATATTTTTGCATAAGGTTAAGTATCAATATGTGTCGGTAAGACCTAAACACCGCTCTCTCCTTCTCTGGCTTGAAGATTACTGAAATTCAAGCCTTGCCATGGGTGTAGACACCCCAGATGGTTTTGTAAAAGAGTTGAACAACCTACTCATGATAGCTATGGATCTTGACCATGATGTAACAATGCGGTGTGTATCCATCAGGGCCAATTGCCTTGGAGACCTTGAGGGTTTTGATCACTGTTATAACTTCCTCCTTCTTTATAGGTTGCTTTATTTTTAGGTTGGTGCTGCCCCTCCTTTTGCGCAGATGTAGGTTTATCTGGCCCCTAATGTTTCAAGTAGTTAGTGTGCCCCTTCCGGCGTGCCGGTCAGCAACCATATATATCCTGGTAGAATCTGTGGAACCTTACTAAAATGTAATCTTTTCAAACATCTGCCCCCCTCTGTAGTCTCTGATAAAGGCAAAGTTGCCCTGGGTTGGTCTAGCCTTAAGCTTAGATGCCAAAAGCCATCCGATCTTGTTATGGCCCTCATAAAATGTCTGCTCTACCTTAGACAGAGGATATTCAACCGTTTTGAAGTCAAGCAGTTGGAACTGGCCCCTAAGGTGCAGAACCAGTCACCATAACTTCTGGGATTGGGTTTTCTTATGAGCGACCTACGCCACCTGCAAATCACAAATCAACTATCCCCTCACCGGAAATCAAGTTCTAAATATTAAAAATGTCATTAAAATGTACCTTATTGGAAAAGTACATTGTTTTTAAAAAGTGCTTATGACATTAGCACAATCAACTGTGGGGACTGTGGCACAATTACGTCAGTTGTTCAGGTCTACCTCAGACCATCTACAGGATTCTCATCTAAAACCCTTAAATGTAAATTTGTCTTGGTAGATATCCCACAGGCTCGGCATGTCTGCAAACGTTGTGAGCAGTGGTTAGATAACCATGACCTGCAGAGCTGAAACTCCGTACGGCAATCTTTCTTGAAGAAAGAAGGCTGTGCACCTCCTAGTGAAATTACAGTGGATGTTTCATCATTAACAGTAATATAGCAACTCATGAGCATGCAGAAACCTAAGCCTACAGCTATGAAATGTATGTAAAGTATTATACTTGAGATTCAATTGTGGACGTTGGCTTGGGACGATTCTCTCATTGTTAGATGGTACAAACTGAAAGTGCTTTTTTTACAATACATACAGTAGGTGAAATTGAAAGCACTCTGACTGAACTTGGTGACAGCTAAAAAACACATATGGGACTTTGGGGTAAGAGTGTTGTAATTTGGCAGCACTTAAGTTAAGCATTGGCTAAAGACAGCCTGTATTCAGAGGCTAAATTGTCCGCTTTGTGGAATCCATTTTGTATTTCTGTCAGCCATTTTGGCTGCCATGTGCTACCATGTGCTCGCCATGTGCTCTGTCCTACCTTCCTGTTAACTGCTCTTGAAATCTGCCTAGAGACAAGTTAACTTTAGTTCCTCTTGCTTTGCACATGCTCAGTTGAGCTTGCAGCTGTTTCAAGTTTATAAATGTCAGGATGTGTCTACTAAAAGTAGAAACTGTTATCTCCACCCACTTGTCGACTGTGCATTCTCTGTATGACCTTATATGTACCTACAACCAGCATTTGTGTTTGTACCGCCTTCATTTGAGCCCCTGTGTGGGTATAAAAGGACCAGGATCCTTCCATTCAGTGTGCTACTTCATGCATTACTGAAGGGTGATGTGTGAATGTTAGCTCCACCTTATAAGGTTTAATAAACTCTGTCTTTTATATTTCAGTTTCTGTGCCAACTTCTTCCTAAGTGTCTGAGGACTCTGTGCAGAGAAGGGAGAACCCCTAAGCACTGGTAGGCCTTGCTGAGGCTCACTACAACAAATTGGCGCTTCCAACGTGGGACTCATCAGTGACTCGGATGCCCGAAGGACTGGTCGAGATGAAGGATTGGAATCTCGCTCTTGGACGCGATCGCTGCCTGAGGAGACCTGAGTCTTGGCACCCATGGCGTTTTTCCTTTCTTTCTGATCTGACCAGCCCGGCGGCGCCGGTCCTTGACTGAGATCTCTTCTGTTGATTTGCCGTGCAGTGACCATTTGGTCAATTTGAGAACTTGGCAGTTGGAACCTGGACACCATTTGATTGGTAAGAGCCGTTTTGCGGCACTTGCTGTTGGTTTGATGCCTTTGATTGGTAAGGTAGTTTTAGTAACACTTACTGTGGCTTTGTTTGTATGATTGGCCAATTTTGGAATTTGTTTTGTAAGTTATATATGCATTGCAATTCATATAGGCAGGTAATGAGGAGATTTTTCTCTATTTGAAATTGTTTGAACAGCGCAACGTACAAAGAGTACCTTAAGCGCTACTTTGATTATAATACTGCATATTCTGCACTATTTTTGGCATGCCTGTTTCCAGTACACTTCGCAGAAAGTGTTGCTGTTTTGGAGGTACCGATATGGATTTAGTAAGTACTTAGTTGACTCCCTCAGAGGGGATACCTAAATAGGTTTAGGTATAGTAAAAAGATATTTCTTCCTTGGTGACTAAGTACCCCATGGAACTAAATATGTACATAAAACGGATCCGGATCTGCGCACTTAGTAACATTCATAAGTGGTGATATGCAGAGCGCTTTTTGAGTGTTCTACCAGCCAAAACTGGCGAATTTGACCATGGAACAGTTTTTTGGGCTACTTTTGAGAGCTCTTCTTGTAAATATGACTTACAATTAGTATTTACAAATAGGTTGGTCTTGCGTACACTTTGTAAGCTGTCCTAAGTATTGATTTGTGGGTTCAATGTGTGTTTAAATGTCTATGTGGGGTTTTTGGTTTGACATTGGTAATACTTGTGTGAGTACTCTGTGTACGAATGGCTGGCTTTAAGCGCGCTGTGTTGTGTCCTTCTGTAACTGTCTGAATGAGCTCAATGAGTTTGTTTATGTTTTTTTTTGCTGTCATTATTCTGTTATGCAAAATGTCATTTAGTTACTTACATATTAAATAAAAATCCAGAAATAAATTATGTAACATATGCTAAACAGCTGCATGTTACTATTTAAATTGACAGAGTAAGACACTATACATGTGTGCAACTTGCCACAATGCTAAACATAAAATTAGAATTCGTATTCAATAGGATTAAAATAGGCCTCATACAGAGAGAAAAAAAACGAAATTGTGTGTTTTGTAATCAATAGACTTAAATACACAATGTTACGGCCTTTTCCTTAAATACATTGTATTAGACATTAAAAGGCATGCACATCATATGAGTGAATTTGGTCGTTGCTGAACTAAATATACATTATAGAAAGATAGATTTGACTGCATTGAAATGCCTCAGTTTTTAAATAGACTGTGACATGCTTTTCTCTCAGCACCCGAGAAAAAGCTTTCCGACAGCTGTGTTTAAACTGACTAACTGAAAGACACCGTTTGACACAGCAAATGGGGATTTAACTCTGTCAGGGTATTTCAAATAATAAAGGTGTTTTTTCCTGAGAAAGGCGTGAAAATTCGACGCCTGCTGACACACAACAGCTGCATAAATAGCATATGGCTATTCCTGCTCACGGCCACAGACAGGAATGCTGTGTCAGCGATATTTTAAGTCAGTGTAAACCTGGTATAAGGGCCTGCCCTATTTTAAAAGTTTCTAAAAACCAGTTTCATTATTTTGGATAACAGAGAACAAAATTGAAAGTAGGGATTTCCTTTCTTAATGCCTTCTTTACATAAGTATATCTGTGGTTCCGATGTTAAATGATAACTGTCCATTAAAAGTGGCGCAGACTTTTCCTGTTTCAAGTAAGGCTTCTGTGCTTAGGGTTATGAATGAATGTGTTTAAATATGATAGGCTACGAATGAAGCTTGCTTTTCCAATGTGGAATCATCAAAATGGTTGGTTTTATTGATAAAAAATAAAATTTAATTATATGGGAAAAAATATATTGCTAAAAATAAATGCTTTAAATTCGTTTTTTCATCTTTATAAAGCCTAATCATCATACTGTGAATTCCTAGCATCAAAGTTGAATTTAAGCAGTGCTGTACCGCAATAAGAAGGGAACTTAAATGTGAAATGTCACTTTACCCAGCCGTACAAAACTTGTTTTTAAAAGGGTATATCTTATGCATTTCTGATTTCCCATTCCTGGGCTATCTAGAGAACACTCTGGGGGTTCCTATTATGCAAAAATATTGTAGGATATTCATTTTTAAGTGCCCCTACCACCAAAGTCGAAATTGAGCTAAAATTCACAATTTTACAAGCAGTTCTACCACTCAAGGCAGTTTTAACGTGCTCTTAGGCTTCAATAAAAGTATACATATGCAAGTATAAAATAAACAGCTGCCTCTGCATTACTAGATTGCACACCACTGTACATAAATGAAAATAAGTATAGGACTGCTTTTCGCTGTGATTCTCCAGAGTTGCTTTGCATTACAAAACCGCATGGCAAGCCTTGCACACAAAAATGAGCAGCTGCTGAACGGGTCAAAGGTCGGAGTTCTGTATTTAGCTACTTAGCAGGCTGAAGGGTAATGTTTGCTTGGATACTTCGACCTTCGAAAGATTTTTTGAAAGACGAGATGATAGCGCAAAGAGAGAAAGAGAAGCTTTGCTTCCTATTTTTGGCAAACACACGTTTTGCGCAGTCCTATGCCACGAAGGAAGACAACCCTCAGTTGAACATTGATCTGCCATTTATATAAAATAATGGTTTTAGTTTTAAGAATACTGTGTAGGGGCTACGATAAGGAGGAAATGGATTTTAGTTTGCATTCATGCGCCCTCATGTTACTCTAGTACAATTGCTGTAGAAAAATTGGTTTAAAGTTAACTCAATTTGCATTGTGTTAGACTGAATCAGAGAATAGCCACTTTCTAAGATATCTCCTACAAGTTTGTTTGTGCCCAGTTGCTATGAATAGGGGTTGAAAGTGTTGACAGAAGTAAAACCTGTTTCAGGTTTTCCTACTGTCAAAATGGGGGAAGGAGGCTAGCTCCTCTACAAATTAAGAGTAGGCAAAATTATGTTTTCTCTCTTCTTTTTCTCACTTTTTTTTGAGTCTGTCTAAAGCTGTCTAGGAAATGGCCATGTGACAGTTAAGGCACTTTGCATTGTTCATAAGGCGGCACACAAAATGGGGCCTAAACCATTACAGAGAATGTTTACTTGGTACTCCCCAGCTAGAAGTCTTCGTTCCTTGGCAGCCCACCTAGTATGTACCCCACGAGTCAAGAAAACCCGACTAGGAGGTAGATCATTTGGCTATGCAGCCGCAAGGTTATGGAATGAACTACCAAGTGAACTCAGACAGACTGATGACTTACTGCAGTTTAGAAAAAAGCTAAAAACCAGGCTCTTTCCAAAAGAATAGCCTTGAGAGATTGGCGCATGATGATTCATAGTTTTATAGCTGCACAGTGATTTAGGTAATCCCAGCGCCAGGATGCCCGTTGGGTGACAGCTGCGCTATATAAATGCTACTTACAATTACAATTACAATTGGCTATTCTGTAATACTGTTTTAAAATTGTTAGAATTAATAAAAAGATGAAACACATAAGCTATGTTACTGCCCATCCTGTATGAAAGAATGAGTAGAACAGATTGATGTTCCCTTATTTGATCTTTAAGGAAAATTGTATAGTGGGGGTTTCTGTTCAAAAATCTCAGGTGGCAACACTATTATTGTTTATGTTATTCTCATGTTCTATACAGTTTTGCAAGGGCATTGCTAGTCTTTTATTAGCTAGCCTGTGTAAATAAGCTGACAGCCCTTATTAGAGCTGGAGATAGGGTTTTTTTCCTTTTGAAAATGATGTTGCATAGTCCAGATCGTGAAAAGTACAATGCAGGAAAGACGCTCATGTGATCCTTAGCAAACATTTTGAAGGAAAATATTGTTTTATAGGAGTTTGTTTGTCATAACATGTTCTGCTGAAGAAAAAGTACCCACTATGTTGAAGTTTAGTTCTTTTTGCAATAAGAATCCCTGTTAGATTAGCAGTTTTAGATTTTCCTGCTGCACCTATAACATGAGAGCATGGTCCTAAGCATAACATGTAAGAGAAATTATTTTACAAGTGTCTGCAGTCCTGTACAAGTAATGTAAAATCTATGAGTAAAAGTGTAGAACATTTCCTTTTTCTTGAGGGTTCTTCAGATTGGTAATATAGGAATACACCAATGTAAGTATTTGGAGTATGTCTGTATTGTTTTCTCTTTTCCTCAGAATTTAGTAAATGAACACAGACTTCCTTGGCTGTTTGGGATTGGGTGATGTATTACTCTTGTCAGTTCACCAAAACGTTCCTTTTATACTTGCCAATAGGTCCAGGGTTTTCTACTCTCAGATAGATGAAGTGGTTCTTGGGTGCCTTGCTAATGTATGGGGCGCCCCAAGACTAAGGAAGTATTCTGAGACTATCCTCTCTGTTGTTAGATTATTTCTGTGCCTTGTCTAAAGACCTCTTGTTCTGTCCACCAATAGATATTTGCTGCCTTACAACCATTGCCAGAGGGGCCCGGACATCAGATCCAGCCTGGGGAGTCAGCGCCACTGCAGCTTGAAGCCAAAGTGAAGGTAACCAGCACAGGCGTTGCTGGCAACTAGGACCTCAGTGAAGGCGGAAGCACTGGGACGTGAAGTGTGTACCCCTGCCACTGTCTTGGGCGAAAGACGGGGTCACAAATCAGGATGAAGAAATCTTTCTGTGGATCCAGTTTTTGATGCCGCCCAGCTGAGAGAGTCACAGACCGATAAGGACGGCAAGGAGGCTTTTGCTTGAGGTGACCCCCTTTGAAACAAGGGTTGCTTCAGGCCTCTTAATCCTGGTCCCAAAGTGAATGCAAGTCTACGCCTTTGTTTGTTGATCAAGAGATGCCCGAGCACATTGGGTACAATTTGTGGCCCCAACAAAAGAGCAGTGCGCCAGAAGTGCAAATACAGGAGTTAGGGAAGGACTTGAGTTTAGGGTACAGGTGCTATGCCCTTGGTGCCTGTTAGATTAAAGTGAAGAAAACTGGTGCACTGCCTGAGACACTGGATAGGATCATTGAGGGTATTTGCCCTGGGGGGTGATTGCCCTATCCTGAAAGAAAGACTTTTTCTTCTCCGTGATTCTTGAGTTGCGAGTTGTGCAGCTCCACCGTGGGAACAACAAGAGCCTGCCTGTGAGGCTCAAAACGGACACAGGGAGAAGACTCCCCTCTGGCTGGTTGGTTCAAGGACTTTTTTGTTGTTGTTAGTAATGTACCCCTTTGGTCGTCCCATTTTTTTTGGAGGAGCAGCCCTTTGCGGCTCCTTGTCCTAATTCCTATGGCCCTGTGTGGTCCTCCTGGTCCCCCGGAGCCACAATTGTTTTTTGTAATAATATGTCTGATTGCTTTAATATTTTTTAAGAGTAATGTTTATTCTGCACGAGAAAAGTTCATCTGAGCATGTTACTTTACTCTTTCCTTAAGTATATTAATTGATAATTTAGCCCTCATAAGAAATACTGGAAAAGTCTATTGAAAATGTTTTTATTAAGTATGTGCTGTTGGCTATTAATTGAAATAGATAGTCACTGAAATACATCAGAGCCCTGAAACTTAGAATTAGACTAGATGATTTTGGACTCTTGTTTCTGCTTGGAGCTGGAAGCTACTGACTATCCTGTGTGTAATGATTAATACTTTTTACATGCTGTGTATGTATCCAATGTGGTCCAATGCTTTGCTCCATTTGCATCTCTGCTTGTATACCTGGGAAGAGGGAACGTTGCTGAAACAAAGGCCCAACAAATGTTGAATAAAGAGGTGGCCGAAATAATGTTAATAGATGTACGGGATGAATATTTAGATTACCCCAGATAAACGAATGTCTTCAGCCAATGCTGAAAGGGCCGTCTGTTGTAATTTGGCAGCACTTAAGTTAAGCATTGGCTAAAGACAGCCTGTATTCAGAGGCTAAATTGTCCGCTTTGTGGAATCCATTTTGTATTTCTGTCAGCCATTTTGGCTGCCATGTGCTACCATGTGCTCGCCATGTGCTCTGTCCTACCTTCCTGTTAACTGCTCTTGAAATCTGCCTAGAGACAAGTTAACTTTAGTTCCTCTTGCTTTGCACATGCTCAGTTGAGCTTGCAGCTGTTTCAAGTTTATAAATGTCAGGATGTGTCTACTAAAAGTAGAAACTGTTATCTCCACCCACTTGTCGACTGTGCATTCTCTGTATGACCTTATATGTACCTACAACCAGCATTTGTGTTTGTACCGCCTTCATTTGAGCCCCTGTGTGGGTATAAAAGGACCAGGATCCTTCCATTCAGTGTGCTACTTCATGCATTACTGAAGGGTGATGTGTGAATGTTAGCTCCACCTTATAAGGTTTAATAAACTCTGTCTTTTATATTTCAGTTTCTGTGCCAACTTCTTCCTAAGTGTCTGAGGACTCTGTGCAGAGAAGGGAGAACCCCTAAGCACTGGTAGGCCTTGCTGAGGCTCACTACAACAAGAGTGGGGCATTTGCTTTAACCTGTAACTCCTGGACAGCACCTACCTTCTCACTTCATTCATTGTCTCTGCACTGGCATGGCAAGCAGGTTTCTATTGCACAACTGACTTACGTGCACTGGAGTAAGGCATGCGTCACAAGACCTGCCATTGTAATTGTGTGATGAGGTGCTTCCTTTCAACTATATTTGAGGGGGGGTGAGCTGGGCAGGCCTAATTTCCTATCCAATCACAATAAGTGAAATATAAGCACAAATGGTCCCCATAGTTGCTGCGCTGCATAGAAGCCCTTCACAACCCCCCCCCCCCACCCGACATACACACACCCAGACAAGGGGAAATTCTGATTCTGACCTGGTCCCAATGCCAATGATACCTATTTATAGTTCTATTTGGACTCTCTGTCTCACATAGGCCCAAAAGTTGACAAAAGACTTCACAATATGTTCACAGATGTTTTACATCCCCAATCACCTCTAAGTCTTTACTGCCCCACCCTGTTCAGGCTTTTCATACCAAGAGTCAATGAAGAGGCCAAGTTGAAGGCAGATATGTCTGACTATAGCCCACATCATGGGGAATAATTGACTCGGACTTCAAACATGAAGAATCAGTAGCCTTTGTTCTTGCAAGAGTTTCCCCATGAAGGCCAGCTACTCCATACTTTGTAGACTACTCCCCTATACATGTAGCACGGAACTGATGCCCCCTTTATGCTGATCCCAAGTGTCTAGGTGAAGTCCTTTGATCACTGGATGAAGGTGATGTGACCATATTTCAGGCGCCCCAGATGCCCTACAATAGCTTCTTTTAAAATCTGCATCACTTTTAAGGGTGCATGTTTGGTCTTCATGAATCCACACACCTTTGCTCCTTATGATGTAATGACAATGGAATGATTACTTCAACCGATAGTTAGGATCAGTCAATCCATTCAAAGTTATCACATAACTACTAAGAGAGGAAGACATTTTGAGGTAGCAGCCACAAAAACGGTTCAACTCTCCGACTCTTTGCTGTGTCAAACTGTCTGCTTTTAAGGTTTGAAACTTTATCTGGCTTAAGCCCTACCATTGGCTATTCCTTTGACCTTTTCTCCAGGCCCAGAGATAGACTACTGTGGTAAAGTGTACATTACAGTAGTGTTTTTGCTCACTCACGCTACTCTGTCAAATGTTTTTAGAAAACCCCTGAAACTTTCAAGGATTTTGTAAGGATCCTTTAATTTATCTTCAAGCAGCTCCTTTTTCAGGAGCCCCGAGGACAGTAACGCCAGTATGTCCTTCTACAGTGAATACTCCTGCACATACTGATGTCTGTGTCAGATTCACCCCGATAGTAAGCTGCTCTATGTTAAGAGCTTCAACAAAATGAAACACGTGTCTATGAATGCTATCTGACGGCTCATTCCTCCTCTAATTCAAGTTGCGAGATATGTGCCTTACCACAATACTAGATACAGGCATGAAGAGAACAAAGTGGCTATCGTCCTGTGATCGGTGCCAGGACAACAGGCCAGACATACACAGACCCATATTATGACTGGATCTGATGATACCTTTTGGCAGTAGATTCAGAAATCTATGTGCAGAGGGCATGTGAATGTTTCAACCTGTCACTGGAGTTACTTAAGTGCCTTTTTTGTGTTATAGGGACATCTAAGGTAGAACGAAGACTCCGGCTGTGCAAGAGCTAAAAGAAAGGAAAAAAAAAATATATATATATATATATATATACATACATATAGCAGCAAAGTGAACACACAGAGGCAAATTCCATTAGAAGGTACGTTTAGTAATTCACAAATCCATCCCCGACTGCAAAGGCCACGATATTCCATATGACGCAGTCCTAGCACATGCCACGCTCCATGGAAGAGACTGAATACTGCACAAGACAAAGACAAACAATCCATTGTACACTTTTCCCACATATAACATCACACGTTTGTACAAAGAACATAAAGAAGATGACACCTTCATGAATTCTTGAACATCCTTGGTTTCCCTTCGATTCTTCCCATCATTTCGACAAGTGCTCCCATCATATCACTCACTTCAACGCCTGCAACCAACTTAAATGCTGTTGCCCTTCCCCTTCAGTCTCTAATCTGGCCCCATCGCCATTACCTCAATTCTGCATTGTTATGTACTTTTGACTATTCTCCTCCCTTAATGCCGGATTGTTTTGTTTACCTCTCTGACTGTGAAACCTGTGCACACAACATGTAATGCACTCTGATACCTTCGGGTCAGCTAACGCTATATGAAACTCAAAAATAAATACCCACTTCAGGCTTTCCAATCTTTCTCCATTCCACATTCTTTTGAATGCAGTCCGTGCATACCCTAGAGTTAAGATCTATTTGCCCACCTTGTCTCCATTCCCTTTCTGTTCAGTACAACATCTGTTCCAAAGAAATTACTTCTGCATCTGTAACAGTCTAGAGTATCAGACTTCTTATCAGGCAGAACTTCCTGTTTCCTCTACCTTGGTGTCACACAACACATCTCTCAATGTTTATCTCACTTTTCCCCTTTCACCATTTTTCACCGCCTTCAGAGATTGCCGAATAGTCCAGTAGATACTACCTCTCTTGAAGCATAATGCATCGTAAACCGTGATCTTTCCTGAAACCTCTGACCATTAATATGGACCATTAACAGGTCTCAGCATCTTGGCAAGAAAAGGTCCAAACATTTCACATCATTGCTAATGTGCCTAGGGAAATCAGAAATACCTTTAAATATTGTATGGCGCAATGCACAGGAGTATAAAATGTATACTGCTTAAAAAAAAAACCACATCCTAGAGAGGTAAAATAAATGTAACAACATATCGCGCACTCAAAGTTATCCCACTCGCTCTCCCTTGGAGGTGCTCCTGCCTGTGGTCGCTCTTGCAGCCATCTAGTACCTCTGAACTCAGATGCAGGAGTAGAATTGCATTCTTTCTAACCACAGTCAACTTAATTCCACTTTTGTTTCATGGAATATGGAGTTCCCTTTACTCTGTAGAAATTGCTGATATAAAGGGGGTTTGCCCTAATACTTCACCCGCATCTGGGCAGGAAGACACTGGAAATACAAAAAATAATGCGGCGGAATAGATAAGAACAAGCATTGGCATAGCCAATAGGTCTCGCCGTTGGGACCTTATAAGTGTTTAGCCATGCAACACTTGATGTTGTTGCACCAAGGATATTGTGCTGGGTAACTAAACACTTCTAAGGTCCCAAAGGCGAGACCTATTGGCTATGCCAATGCTTGTTTTATTTGGGAACAAACCCTCTTTAGTGGTTGTGCTCTAGGAAGATGATGCAGGGGTGCGAAGATCTGGAGTGAATGGGACGAAGGCCCGTTTTTTTTTCTTTCCTTTGCATCACAACACCTGTGCTTACATGTCAACCTGTTTGTTGCCTCGCGAATGAGGTTCATCACATACAGTCAATGAGGACTAAACCTTTTTAGGAAGGTGTTGCAGGTTTGCAAAGATGGTTACCCATATTGAAGTCTTTAGAAGCATGTTGCTTTTTAGGATGGCGAAAATCACTGAAAAGCGGACAACATCGTCCAAATGAGGGTAAGTTAACAAGTCTGCATTTATGGCAAAGTTAAGTTTGAGACTGCGAAGAAAAACCTCACTGAATGAGCGATCAAATGAGCATTGGCGTTGTTGCCCTGTATGGGGATTGCGCTCTGGCAGGGGCAGCCAAGTCTTTCGTGTTAAACAAAACAAGAGTTAAGTGATTTGGGTAATAACTGTCACTCGTTTAACAACCAAGAGGCCTGATCTGGTATTTCCCGGGAGCCGTGCAAATGGTGGCCCATAAGAGCTCCACGGTTAGATTGATATATTTTTGTTATGGCGTTTCTTCGTGTCCATGTTTGCCTGTTGTTTGTAGGCCCAGGCTGCAGAGTCTAGAGGCTGCATTTCTGCCTGTGTAAATCGACGCTCCCTGTTGCCGAGGGCCTCTGTTGCAAAGCTGTGCCAGGGGCTCGGCCTCGGCGCGTAGCGAGAAGGAGGGAGGGAGAGAGGAAGGAGGAGTGGATAGAAATGCAAGGTAATGCAGGCAAAGAAATGCAGCGCAAGCGCTGGTGCAGGCCGAGACCTAAAAAGTAGGGTCATGTGTTCCCGTGTGGCCCTCCGCAAAGATTGACTGGTAATTTGCCAGTTGCTTATTACCGTCCTTGGCTGTTAATCTGGCACTAATGAAGTGAAATCTTTGCCCAGATAGTGTAAAGCCATTAAAGGCGACTGGTTTCTGGAGAAACCACAAATGCTGAAAAAAGAACACCAAAAAGACTTTATTACAAGGGGAAAGGGAGCGCCCTCAAGACAATATATAATTTTTCCTGGGGTTCTAAAATCATTGCATTGTGAAAGGCAGCGAGTCTTCTAAGACCCTCAATGCTGCCCGGTGCAGGGTTCCACCTCTAATTCACTTTGGGTTCGCTATCAAAATAATGAGGCAAGCGCTGGAAACTGGAAGACAAGAAAAAGGTTTATTTCTCATGAGGAGATCACGTCAACTGCAGACACCGGGATGTCTGAGGGAAGTGCTCTGCTGACAACTCCTTTGGCTCTTCCTTTTATACAAGTTTGACACAATGCATTTGTTTGATTAACATGGTTACACAAGCTTGGGGTCCCCGCCCCGGGCAGGTTGTCACACAAGCCCAACAGTAATTCTCTTCCCACCCAGGTCAAACAGACAATCTTATCTTGCAGCTGGACCTTGCTTCAGGGTTTAAAACATGTGAGACCGGCCAGATCTAAGAGTCCGTTCTGTTGATAAAAACAGGTCCCATTGTTGGTAACAACAAGTCTTGCTGTTTGCAGTGCAATAAATCATGTTGCAAGAGTCTTTTTGGTGTTTGGAACCTGTTTGTGTAACTAGGTGCAGTGAGGGGTAGAGTGTCCAAAGGTTTGCCTGAAAACAGAGATGAGAGGAAAAACGAGTTTGTGGCAGCAAGTGGCGCTGAGGTTTGTTGTGGCAATAGAGTTTATAGCCCCCAGCACACATACCAGGTCGGTCAGAGGGTCAGAGGGATGCTAGTAAGGGCAGGGTGAAACAAAGGTGACCAACAGAGTACAAAATGGCTGTGATAGATTAAAATGACTGCAACTTATGTGCACATAGAATTCCACCAGACAAGATGGCGCAGGTAATGTTCATGATTATCGTTTTGCTTTTAACAGTGGCCCCTTTGAACATAACTAGCCAGCTTGTCAGTCTATTTCGATCTCCATAATGTCCCGTATCTCTTGATCATACATTACTCTCATTTTTGTTAGCTGAGTGTCCATAGTCTTAGGGTGCAAGGTAGTTATGCAAAGAGAACACAAAGGTGGTATACAGTGTATACCCAAACAACAACCACATATTGTCAATACTGGGACCAAGAGAATCATTGATATTTTCCAACCCCACTCCTTCAAGATGCCCCAAAGCCAACTTCCAATTGTCCAAGTCTCTGATCCTTGATGAATTTCTGAAGATAGTCTATGGAGATGTTCGATTGCTTCATAGACAGAAGGTGAATTATCAGGAATGTATACACAGCAGCTGGCACCGATGATGCGGCATGCTCCTCCACGGTCCGCTAGTACCACGTCCAGGACCATGCGATTTTGCAGGGTAACCAGACGGATCGCTTGGAGCTCAGCAGTTTTGTTGGTGAGGATGCCAGTAGTGACGTTCAGGGCGGTCTCTACCGCTTGGGACAGATGTCTGATGGCTCGGCTGTTTGCCATCGGACCCCATAGCGGGACGAGCCCTTTTGCTGCGTCGAGGAACTGTGATGAGGCAGAGTCTGCTTGATCAATGTCTTTAGAACGCTTTTCTCGATGATGCTCTGCAGGGGCTGTGTAGGTTGGTGGCAAAACAAAGGCGATGTAGCACGTGCCCCCCAGTTTCTTGGGAGCCAGGTGTAGGCTTTGGTTCCACAAACAAAGTACATATTGGGTGATGCAACAAGCGCTGGGGGTTGGCAGTGTTCAAAGTCCTTACAATGCTACAGGTGCTGTGACCCACATTCTTAGTCCCACGGCCTTCAATGCATACAAGGCCAGAGACGTTCACCACAGATAGGGCCACAGTCAGTGTTGCAGCAGTTCTTTTCTTCAGGTAGGAAAATGTGGCTCTGTTAGGATTATTGAACACTTGCATTTCCACTCGTTCTTTGGAGGGGACATTAATCTGGAATGTCGCATTGAAGGTGTGAGGGCAGAAGGGGGCGGCTGTCCTTCCTGTTTTGTTTCGCCAAAACTCGTTGTAGAACTGGGCGATTGTTCCGTCAGAAGTGGCATTGTCTTTGTAACTTTCTTGTAGGAGCATCATCCAGGCAAGGCAAGATCCGTGAATAGAAAAGGGCGAAGGGATGAAAGGGATGGAATGTTCAGTGGCATGTGGTAACAGCCCACAGACCCAACAGTTGGTAGCATTGGTGGCAAGATTGTGCTGGTGCAACATCTGCACGAAAGAATTATTCCAGAATTCTTTGCGTCGTTCTCGGAGATGTGGCGGTAGTGATACCAGGTAGTGTTCTTTCTTGGTGGTTGGTTGCATGGTGGGTGACAATGTTCTGTATGCAGGTGCATTCTCTTCAATGATCCAGAGTGCGACCATTAGCAGGAGACAGGTGAGAAATGCGGCTACAAGTGCAATTGTCTTTGTGCTGTGCAGGTTAGCAGTCTTGGTGTCTTTGTGGTGGTTTTGCAGGTGTTCAGTTTCTTCCATCATCTTCGAGGAGCTCAACAACTGTTAGGACCACAGACTTTTGTCTGGCGCTTTCCTGGTAGCGTTGTTTGGCTGTGCTACCGATCTGAGACCTTGACTTAGTTGGTGGCCTGGTCGTTGGAGCTCCCTCCTTTCGTCGATCTTAGGTTGTACCCTTTCCTGGATGGCACCGTGGGGTCGGGAAATTCTGATAGTTCGAGGGTGTCTTCTTGTGGGTAGCAACTCAGAGCTGGTCGGTCTCTCGCGAGTACTTCCTCTTGCACCTCCACCCCTTCACAGGTTGCCAGGGTTGGAGGGACTCGTTTGCAGTGGTGGGCATGCAGCCAGTTTCGTTTTCCTTCCACTCGGAGGGCAGTTCGGGTGGTGATCAGAACTTGCCAGGGGCCCGTCCACCTAGGCTCCAGATTCTTCGTTCTTTGGAAGTTGCGAATCAATACATGGTCGCCTGGCTTTATTTCATGTCCCGGGCCCCTGGATACGTCAGGCAAGGCTTGCTGCACCTGTTGGTGGATAATTGTTAGCTCGTTTGTCAACTTATGCAAGTAATCCGACATTAATATGTTCGGGACATCGTTAATGGAGGTGGGTCTTGGTGCCGCCCAAATGCTCATAGGCCTGCCGAAGACCACCTCATACGGGGTCAGTCGGTGTTTGGTTGGGGTGGAGCGCATCGATAACAATGCCAATGGGAGGGCGTCGGGCCATTTCAACCCGGTCGTGGCAACTATTTTGGCTAGTTTTAGTTTCAACGTTGCATTGTGTCTCTCTACCAGGCCCGCTGATTGGGGGTGGAAGACGGCATGGAACTTTTGTTTTACCCCAACCCTCTCAGTATGTTCTGTATCACCTCGGCTAAGAAGTGGGGGCCGTTGTCGCTCCATAAAATTCTGCAAAGGCCGTATCGGGGGAAGAATTCTTTCAGCAATACTTTTGCAGTGGCTAAGGCGGTATTGTCGCGGGTGGGATATGCCTCCACCCATTTGCTAAAAGCGCACACAACCACCAGGACATATTTTAGACCAAGGCATCTCTCTAGTTGAATGTAATCCATTTGAAGGATTTCAAAGGGGTGGTCAGGGACTCCAAACCCTCCCCGTGGTACTACTGTCCCCTTCCCTGGGTTGTGTTGTAGGCAGACTATACATTGTTGTACTAGGCGTTTTGCAGATTCTGCTATCTTGACGTTATGCCATACTCTGGTGATTAGTTCAATCATGGGGGTGGAGCCTATGTGTGCTGGTAAATGTGCCATGGTCAATATGGGGATGAGGTAGGCATTGGGTAACAGCCATTTATTTCCGTCTTTAGTTCTCCAGCAATCTTCCTCGTCTTTTAGTCCCACCTTTCCCCCTCGGTCAATTCGTCTTGTGTGCCTGTAGTCTGTATGTCCCTTACAGTGGTCCTAGCGTCAGTCCATCGTTCAGCTTGTGACCTGGTCACATACATTCGTGTCGTAGTTCTGTCTCCTGCCGTGGCTCGGGCAGTAACGTCTGCTAGTGCATTTCCCTGTCCAATGAGATCAGTCACTTTCCTATGTGCTTGGCATTTTATCACTGCTAACTTCTTGGGGAGGAGGACTGCTTGCGTCAAGGCGGAGACTAAATCTCCATGCAGGATGGGTGTACCGTGTGAAGTCAGGAACCCTCTTTCTTTCCATAAGATCCCAAAATGGTGAACCACCCCGAAGGCATATTGGCTGTCGGTGTATATGTTAACTGTCGTGTCAGTCGCTAAGATACATGCTCGTGTGAGGGCAATGAGTTCTGCAGCCTGGGCTGAACGTTGGGGAATACGGGCTGTTTCCAGAACGGTTCGGGCTGTGGTGACAGCGTATGCAGCTGAGGTGGTGCCGTCGGGGAGTTTGATGCACGAACCATCCACCCATAGTTCTCCATCTGGTTCTAGAAAGGCGGTGTCTCTGAGATCTATTCTACTCTTTGTTTGTTCATCGGTTAGTGTCACACAGTCGTGTAGTGGAGTCACGCTAGGATCATTTTCGGGTAGGGGTAACAGTGTGGCTGGATTGAGGGTGGTGCATCGCTTTAGGGTAATGTGCGGTGCTAGCAGGGTCAACTCATATATTGTCAGTCGGGCGCTAGTCAAGTGTTGGGTTTTGGTCTGGTTTAGTAGTGTGTCGACTGCATGGGGTACTAAAACAGTGACTGGATTGGAGAGTACTATTCCTTCGCTCTGGCGTATCGATACTGCTGCAGCTGCCACAGCGCGCAGGCACGCTGGCAGCGCTCCGGCTACTGGATCGAGGGTGGCAGAGAAATATGCACAAGGGCGTTGTTTGTGACCAATTGATTGTGTTAGGACAGACAATGCACATCCTTCCCTCTCGTGCGTGTAGAGGAAGAATGGTTTGGAGTAATCCGGGGTTCCTAGGACAGGCGCTGAACAAAGGGCATTGCGTAGTTCTTTAAAGGCTGACTGGCATTCGGGGGTCCAGGGGAGAGGTGAGGGGATGTCTTTAGCTAGGAGGGAGAGAAGGGGTTTGACAATGAGGCTAAAGTTCGGTAACCACTGTCGGCAAAATGAAGTGAGACCTATCAAAGAGCGGACTTGTTTCTGATCTTTGGGGACAGGGGTGTCTAGAATTGTCTGGATCCTGTCAGGCGTGAGTTTCCTCCCTTCTTTGGATAAAAGGTGACCCAAATAGGTCACTTGTGATTTACAGAACTGCAATTTCTTTCGGGAGACCTTGTGACCATTCTCAGCAAGAAAATGGAGTAGTTTGATGGTGGCTGTGACGGCTATTGGTATGGTGTCCGCTGCTAGAAGGATGTTGTCTACATATTGTATTAGTGCCACTCCATCTGGCAATTGTATGGCGTCTAACTGTCTTTTAAGCGCCTGGCTATAGATGCTTGGGCTCTCAGTGTACCCCTGAGGTGCTCTGCAAAATCTGTACGAACGGGAGTTTAGGGTGAATCCAAATAGATAGCGGCTGTCCTTGTGTATAGGTATGGAAAAGAATGCGTTTTTGAGGTCAATTACAGTGAAGGTGGTGGCAGTGGAGGGGATTAAAGTCAAAATTGTTGTGATGTCGGAAACTACTGGGTATTGTGGCACTACGATTTTGTTTATCTCCCGCAGGTCAATGATGAAGCGGTAGGCTTTTCCGTCTCCCTCTCCCTGTCTCTTTACAATCGGTAGTATGGGACCGTTACAAACGTTGCTCACTACTTCCTCTACCACCCCTGCCTCTACCAAAGAGTGTATGATCTCTGTCAGTGCCTTCTCACCCTCTGGCGATATTTTGTACTGCGGTACTTTCGGTAGGGTTGCGTCCTGTCGTATTGTTACGTGTACTGGGTCAATCATCATTCGTCCTACGTCTGAATCAGCCCTAGCCCATAAGTGTGATGGCAAAGTGTCCAGTAGGGATGCGTCAGTCTCGGAGATGAGAAACATGTGCTGAGAAGGGTTCTCTCTATGGCGCTGGGGGTTGTCATACAGGACGACACACACTCCGTCTGGTGAGCATCTGATAGTCACATGGAAGTGTTTCAAAAGGTCGAGACCCATAATGGCGTCTGGGGTGTTGGAAGAGAGGAGGAATGGTGTTTCGACGCTATTGTTGTCAAGGTTAAAAGGGATCGGTCGGGACAAAGGGTTGGTGGAGGGCGTACCGTCAAATCCTATTGAGGTCACATGTGAGCCTGACAAGGGTGCCCTTGGAATCAGTCGTTTGGATAGTGCACTACGTGTTGCTCCCGTGTCTACCAGAAATGGCGACTTTGTGCCCAGGACCTCAGCGGTAACATAAGGGCCTTGCTGATCAACATAGAGCTCGACTGGATCCCTCCCTTGCCCCTGGCTGTCCTATGCAAAGTCGTACGTATTGTCATAATCTGTCTGTTGGTACTGATTCTGTTTGGGATGGTCAAATGTGTTCACTCTTCCTGGCCTTTCCTCGCTTGCTTCACTCGCGTACCCTCTCCCACGTCCTCTTCCTCTCTGTCCACTTGCTATTTCCCTCGCCCCTCTGCCCCTACCAGCTCCTAACAAAGCCGGGCATTGGGTTTTCCAGTGTCCATATTCTTTGCAAAATGCACATTGATCCTGTCCTAGGTCTTGGCGTCCTACATATGATGTCGATGAATTGTTTCTAGGTGGCTGTACTCTAGGGGTATTCTGCTGGTATCCTCCCCTATATTGCTCCCTTCCTGTATTCGCCCCCTGGAGTTGTGCTACCATTACCCTCTCCTTCAAGTCCTTCTTTTTCCTTTCTGTAGCCCTGTCATTTTCGTTTTTCTGATGCTCATAGTACTGGGCCATTTGGAGAATGGCCGCCGGTTTAGATGCTGCCCAACTACTTTCGCTGGCTTGTAATTTCTGGGATACATCTGGTAGTAGTCCTTTGACATAGTTCTGCACAAATAAGTGGTGTCCGGTTGCGGTGGACATGTCTTGTCCACTGTAATCGGAGAACACCGTTTCAAATCTGGAGAAATACTCCGAGACATCCTCTTGTGGTTTCTGGCGGCACGCGGTTACTATGGACCAGTCTATCTTTTTCTCTGGGATCAGCGTTTTCACTTTCTGCACTATTTTGTCAGGGAGGTCCAATATTGCTTTAACCGGTTTTTGACCAGGGTTCCGCTGTTTATCTAATATGTTGAGTTGTTCCCAGGTATGACCAAGCAGTTCGGTATGGTCTATTTTCCTAATCTGTTTCCACACATCTGCTGGCAAACATAACCCGAAGAACAAGTCTATGTCGGCAAGTGTCATTATTGTTGATCCCAGAGCGTTTCCTAGCTCGGTGTAAAAGGCGGTGGGGTTCTTTCGTAAATCCGGTAAAGATTTACGGAACGTCAAAATGTCCTGTCTGTCCCATGGTTGATACACCCAATTGTAGACCACCCTTCCTCTAGCGTCTTGATGGTTCATATCGTCATGAGTCCCTTGTCCTCTAGGAGGTACCCAATAAGGGGCAGCTTCTTTTATCGGCATCATGCTATCTGGTTTTTCCACCGGGGGTCCTGCTATCTTAGATGTCCTGTCCTTATCTATCCGTCCTTGTTCCACGAGGTGACGGAATACCTCCAGTGTGGATGAAAAGAGTTCTGTAACATCGTTGTCGCCTTCATCTCCGGTGTCTACCTTCCTATAGAGAGCCACTAGCCGCTCGGGCCCTACATCTTGGTACTTCTCTTCATATGCAGTAAGAGTGTGGTAACAGAGACGTACAATAAAGTATCGTTTGCGGTTTTCAACATAGGAGTTGCATATGTCAGTTACATACTCTTCTGTCTCCTTCCTATCTATGAGGGATTTAACTATTTTATCAATGCCTGCTCGCTCATTTTTACTTAATCGCGGGACCCTGGGCGCTCCTCTTTCTTTTGATCCTACCTCTACTACTGTATCCTTTGATGAGGCATTTGGTGTGGGTGACTCGGTGGGAGCAGAGGCGGTGGAGACTGAGGCGATCGTGCCATCTCCGGCTATACTTTGGTGGTCCTGGCGTTGTACTACGGGATGAGTAGGGGAGTAAGGGGGTGGCATGTATATGATTGGGGGACCTAACAATAAATCATCATCTACCCTTTGTTTTGCTGGTAACTTGGGGTAAAGAGTCGAGGGCGTTCTAACAGGGCATTGACCTGATATTTTTGATTCCTGTTCCTTTTTATCGATTTCCTTTTCTTTTAGTTTTTCTTCTAATCTTTAACAGGCTTGGTAAGCTGATTTTCGCGTTTCTTTATCTTGTCTAGCTTCGTCCCTTTTCTTTCTTTGAGCTGCCTCTTTTCGCCATAAACCAAAACTGTCAAACATGGCTGGTCTAGTTTTCTTTTTGTGGAGAGCTAATTCTAACGTTTCTATTTTAGCGGGATCGAAAGATCCCGTCAGTGGCCACTGATTTACCCGGTCCTTCCTAGTGTATTTATGCCATAGTTTGCTATAAGCTACGGTGGCTAATCCATACTTTACGTACATGTCCTTGTTAGGGGTGCCTTCGGCGGTGCCGGCTGACTGACCTCTAACGAACGGTCGGGTCCAAAACAATTACAATCAAACAATCTAGAGAAAACAGGCATGACGTATTTATCGGTCAAAAATGAATATCTCAATCAATCAATTTAGACAAAAAGTCTGCACTACCTGTCCTTCTCTGCCTGCAAAGAGAGAGAATATTCCTATTCTTCGTTGTTTGCAAGCAGGGAAATGTCGCAAATAACTCAATATAAAAAAAAAGGAATACTAGTATTTCAATCAAACTATTCAATCAATCAATCAATTTAAGTCGTTTTTTCACGACCTTACCCGGACCGTATGGACAGTTCTTCGTCTTCCCCTTCCAGCGCCTGGTTGTCCTCTCACTCCAACAATCAATGCGGCGTTCCTCTAAGGTCCCAGTCAGGACCGCAGGTCACTCGAGAGAGGTCCGTTCGGAACCGGTGAAGTTCAGTCGATTGGCAGCCAGACAAGGGTCTTCTCAGGCAGGTATACCCCAATCGTTTAGTCGTTCACTCCGTCGTTAGGACCTCTCTACCGGACCCACGCGTCGCTGATGGGCCCCACGTTGGGCGCCAATTTGTGAAAGGCAGCGAGTCTTCTAAGACCCTCAATGCTGCCCGGGGTGCAGGGTTCCACCTCTAATTGATATGGAATGCAAAAAAAAAAAACTGAGTCCTGGGCAGGCTTCCAATTGACCCTTAAATACCATTAGACACCCATAAACAGCTGTGTCCACTAACCAACAGCTATATATATTGCATGTAACTGCTCAATTTGAATTTTGTCCAAGGAAAGGGGCTGTGAGAAGGAGCGGCGTGTCTGGTTAAAGACAAGTTTTTTCTGGTCAAGAGAATGAAGGAAACAGATCATGAGATGGTGAGCGCGGCTAGAGTGGGCGTGGAAATGCAACAAATGGGGAATGTATCATGGAGGCAGTAAAGGAGGACAAACTTTAACCGCCTGAATGTGGAAGCAAAGAAAGTGTCCATGCGATGCGGGTAAACTTTCTCTCTCACGTGCCAGGGAGCTCTGCTCCCGTCCTGCGGGCAGTACTGCTGGGAAGAGATCAGAAAACCGAGGTGCACAAAAGGGCTGCCTGTGGAGCTAGATCAGACCTGGTCCACATCAAAGGCTTCAGTCAGACAGCCTGGGGCAAGAAAACACAGGAAAAACAAACGGCAGGGAAAGGCAATCAAAAAGTGAAAACAAAACAAGAAGGAACAGATGGGGGAGAAGAAACCGACATGAGGGCGGGTGAAGGGAAATGGGATGGGGGCGGATGAGAGATAAGGGGAGAGAAGTAACGGAGGGGGGTGGAGGGGTAAGGGGTTGGGAGGAAAATTAGGCCACATGAACAGGGATATGGGAGTGCTTGAAAACTGAACAATTCAGACACAAAGGACGTGGCTTCCGTATTTAAGTCACTGCTTAAGCTGCATGTTGATCCTTTTAAATAAAGTAATAACCCATAACTTAAAGAAAAACACACACACCAAATATCTAAGTGGTTGTAACAAAGTTGAATAGAAAGACCTGTAATAGCGTCCAGTATACCTACTCACTCTTAATGATTCCTCTTCCTGACTGAGTAAAAGTGCAATTTACCCCTAAACCATGCTATTTGAAATGTAGGTACTCTTTGTTAATGGAAGCTTTTGCACATTTAAAAGACAAGAAAAGGGTGAGGCTAACAGACTGTAAGAAGTGCACTGGTCGTAAAGTGCAAGTGCATGTGCCCAACCCTTGAAAGTGAACCCTTCAACGGCTTTCACGGTAGAAGGTGTCTGCCTAACTTCGCATGAGATGGGCATCCGAGGAAAGTGCTTACATAGAGCGGTCACCTTAAAAGCCCCAGTTTCTGTGCCAATGCATTTGTGCTTCCCACGAACATAGCTCTACAGCCGGACTACGCAACATCACTATATTCAGGCGGAAAATGCAGGCCAACTTCCTTAAAGTGTTTCAGTAGGGCCATATATCACATTTTAAGATAACATGCATAACAACCTGGGCAGCTTCGACACACAATTAGGCAGTTTCAAAAAGACTTTAAGAAGTGCTGGACCCAGGCTAAAACTTTGTTGGAAATCGTCCGGAAAGTCAACATGCTAATTACAACAAGCATTGGCCGCGCGGCCGTGAAACTGACACGGCCGGGCGGCCGTGAAAGTAATCGCGAGCGTCCAGATGGCAAGGGAAGCCATATGGCCGTGAAACTGACACGGCCGCGCGGCCGTGAAAGTAATCGCGAGCGTCCAGATGGCAAGGGAAGCCATATGGCGCATGATCGCGCTTGCACGCTCGCGTGAACGCAAGCTGGTCGCCAGCAAAAGCCACTGTTTGCATTTCCAAAACCCGCTTACTAAAACTCTCGCCAGAGCAGGGCATGCGCTGGCTCAGGCGAGACCTAAAAACGATTATTTGTTGAAGGAAAAGTAAATTAGTCCCTCACATGGAAATTAATATCCAAAAATGTCTTCTTATTTAGAAACCAACACCCTGAATGTGGTCCAAAGGAGTATTTATATTTATATATTTTTTTTTAAATGGGACAATACACACACATATATATATACACTAATTATATATACAAAAAACAACACATATCTATACATAAATATCAATCCTTGTTACCCTATTGACTATTACGGATGCGGAATAAATCCAAGAAACAATAATTATTGATAGCAATCCGTATACAAAGAAAGAAGATAGCCCTATGCAAAACACAACGAGGGGAAATTTCAACCCTCTTTTGAAATTGGACTGTGCAATAATTTCTTTACAAATAATTCAAACTTTTGAAGGGCTTCTCCAAACTGTGGAGTCGACGCGTTTCAGCCCATATGTTTTGGGCCTCATCAGGACTGGGGCAAAAGGCAACCTACAATAAACAAATACATACTCTTATATTTACATATATATATATATTTACATATATATATACACACATCTACAGGAGGTATTTACACAGAAAAAGGTCTTTGAAAGTTATTCATATATAAGAGAGAGCCCTCTCTTGGCGGAGCAGTAAGTAATGGGAAAAACAACCAAATCACAAGTTAAAATATTAACCCTGTAAAAAGGAGGGAGAAGGAGAGAAAGTGCTAATCAGATACATAAGGAAATACAGTAGAGCCCTCAATCTCCAATAAGTCAGAAATGGAAAGCACCCATATGTCGTCTACAAAATTCCAGAAAAATGCGAGAACAAAGTCTATGTATGGAATCGTGTTCCTCAGCGGTACACGGAAAGTCCTTCCATCTTTAATCAGATATTGAAAAAGTGTCTAGAGAAACTAGTGATGCCAGGAAGCTCAGTCCTAGTACAATATATAGATGATTTACTGGTGGCATCTAACACCAGAGAGGACTGTGTTGTTGACTCTATTGCATTATTAAATCATTTAGCTGAAGAAGGGCATAAAGTTTCACCTGAAAAGTTGCAGTTTTGTACAACAGCAGTTAAGTATCTAGGACACCAAATTGAGAGGGGAAAAAGAAGAATAACCTCTGAAAGAGTAAAATTAATCAAGAAAATGCAAATGCCTGTCTCCCAACGAGAAGTGAGAATGTTCCTTGGAATAGTGGGTTATTGTCGTCAATGGATACTAGGGTTTTCTCTGCTAGCAAAGCCTTTAATTCAAATGACGAAAAAGAAGGCAAAGGACCCAGTCGAGTGGGATGATGAGAGCGTAGGAGCTTTTGTAAAATTGAGAAATGCTTTGTGTGCAGCACCTGCACTAGGCATGCCTGATTATAAAAGAAAATTCGCATTATTCTGCCATGAAAGAGAAAATTGTGCACTTTCAGTCCTAACCCAGAGACATGGTTTGGACAGACGTCCCATAGCATATTTTTCTGCTACATTGGACCCAGTGGCAGCCGCATTGCCAGGCTGTTTAAAAGCAGTAGCGGCTACATGTTTGAGCATTGAGCAAAGTGAATCAATTGTAATGGGACATCCTGTCAAAGTGTTTGTTCCACATTCAGTTGTGATTCTGTTGACAAGAACCCGAACTCAGCATCTAACTCCTAGTCGGCTGACTAAATATGAAAGAATAATACTAGGTGCTGAAAATGTGACTATTGTAAGGTGCACAATGGTAAATCCTGCTACCTTACTACCAGACCCATATCATGAGGAAGTTAAAGATGATGAAGAGGAACATGATTGTTTACAAGTCACAGAGTTGTGCACAAAACCTCGTCCTGACATACAGGAACTACCCCATAGGAAACCAGACAGGGAGCTGTTTGTTGATGGTTCATGCCAAAGGCATGAAGATGGTAAACTAACTGCAGCATATGCAGTATGTGAATTTTTTTTTTTTTTTTTTTTTTTTTGATTTTTAAACAAATTTTATTGCATATTCAGGAAGTTACACAGCCTCTTTGCCACAACCCAGAGGGGCCGGCGGCCCATGTATTCAGTGCATTGTACACAGCTATCTTGGCCAACATCCCAATGGGCAGGCAGCGTTTTCATCCATCTTTACTGTTCCTGTCTGCATGTATTTTTTATAAGAAAAAAACAACAATAACTTTTTCTCATATGTACAATTTAAACTAGCTTGCCCCCTCCCCCCCCCAACCCTCCATCCAAACAATATCACATACATTCCTAAGCAATCGCGTCCAATGCACTAGTTTAATCTGCACAGGCATGTTACGATGAACCCGGCCCATTGTGGTGTCATATACGACATATATCTCCGGATTCTTGATCCTTTTCTGCAACAGTATCCCACTAAGCAGTGTCCCCTGTATGTCTCACCCTGCGTTTATTGATCCATGTGTAAGTCTTCTCCTCCCGATCTAAGCCAGCCCGTAAATGGTTCCCAGATGTCAGATGGCCGAGATCTACTTGGCATTAATTCCCAGAAATTGGAAAACTGGTCCCTGCAGTAAGTAACTGCTTTCACCCATCCTGCTGCCGTAGGCGGTGCAGGTTTTTTCCAATGAATGGCTACCTGCCGCTTTGCCAGCAATAGTAACATGGCCGTTAGTTTACGATACTTCTTCGGGATGTCTTTTACGTATCCTAGCAGCGCCACCTTCGGAGTTTCTGGTATCACCCCGTGTATTATTTGCTCTACGTATGTAAATATGTCAACCCAGTATGTTGCTATTGGTCCACAGGCCCATGCCAGGTGTACAAATGTTACGTCCAGCGCTCCACATCTCCAGCATCTTGCATCTAATTGTAGCCCCATGCGGTGTAGCTGCAGCGGCGTGCGATAAAGTCTATGTAGAAAATTAAAGTGGATTAAACGTAGCCTGTAGTTTGGCGATAACTGCTCCATCTGAGAGCAGCAGAAATGCCATTGTTCTTCTGTTATGGTTAGGTCTGCCTCCCGTTCCCATTCCTCTCTGGACGCTGGACTGACAACTGGGTAATCTTTCTGTGTCATACTATATATACGTGTAATTAATTTGCGAGGGGACGGGTTACTTAAGACGTTCTCTAAGGCTGATAAAGTAGGTGGTTCAGCCGGAAACCCGGCAAATCTGGCCTTACATGCCGCCCTAAGCTGATAATACAGCAACATATCTGAGGCGGTAGGCTCCTGCGTGCCACACATATGTGCCATAGTCAAAAATTCCCGTTTGGAAAAAGATCACTCCCTGTCTCGAGATTGTGTGCTTTAGCTCTTAGCTTGATTGCCTTATCCATTAAAGGCCCAATCAGCGGATTATCTCCTAAGGCCATTTGCGGTGCATACAGTACTTCGTGGCGCGCTCTCTTGGCTATTCCCCTCCAGGCCCATCTCAACGTCTCCACCGTGTCTATTTCATCATGGGGACGTTTATATGTGGCATATACAGCCGTTTTCAGCGGTAAAGGTGCAGCCTTATCTATTTCTATTGCTACATGGGGCTGAAATGGCGTGGGGTGATGCCAATAGTGCAAGTATTGCGCCTGCGCGCTGTAGGCGTATAATTCAAAGTCTGGAGCGCCTAGACCTCCTTGTGAGAATGGTAGCGTCATAACCCTCCATGAGACCCTAGGTTGTTTCCCTGCCCAGATCAATTCGAGCACCTTCGAGCGTAGTTGTTTAAAAAATTGCGCGTTTAGAGGCATGGGGATGTTTACAAATAAATAAAGTAGTTTAGGCAGTACAACCATTTTTGTAATGGCGATTCGCCCCATCAAGGACAGCGGCAGCCCCTTCCACCTTTGCACCTTACTTTCCAGCCAGTCTATCAATCGGCCATAATTCGATAGCCATAGTTCCTGCAGTGACCTGCTCATCCAAATACCTAAATATCTCGTCGCCTCATCCGCCCATTTAATCGGGAATTCCGTATCAAAGGGTATCGTATCATCAGTTAGCGGCATCAGAACCGATTTGGACCAATTGATCTGGATCCCAGTTAGGCCCCCGTATCTTATCAATTCCCTCATCACTGTAGCAAAGTTATCCTTAGGGTTGGTCAGGTAGATCGTCATGTCGTCCGCATACATAGATACTACGAGCCCTCTAGTCGTGAAGCCTATGCCCTTCTGCGCATGATGTTGCCTAAGCTTAGCAGCCAACGGCTCTGTGGCAATGGCAAACAGCAGCGGCGATAGCGGGCAACCCTGCCTTGTCCCCCTGGAGATCGCAAAGGGATCCGAAACCTGACCATTAACCCTGACTCGTGCTGTCGGATTTGTATATAATATTTGAATTTGTCTAATAAAGATAGAGCTGAGGCCCATACGGGTCAATAGAGTAAAGAGGAATTTCCATTCTAGCGAGTCAAACGCTTTCGTGGCGTCCAGCAGTGCCGCCACGGCCTGCACCTGGGGGCTAAATAATGTAGTGTGCCAAAGAGCGTTCTCAAATTATGTGCAGTGGAGCGCCCTGGTATAAAACCTGATTGGTCTGGCAGCGCAATCTGGGGCAGCATGGGTTTCAGTCTATTTGCTATTAATTTAGCGTATATTTTGGCGTCCAGATTTATCAGTGACAACGGACGATACGAATCCGGATTAGTTGGGTCCTTGCCTGGTTTCAATATAGTTATAATCGTAGCCTCGCGGAGTGTTGGGGGAGTCTACCTGTGTCCATTGCCTCGAGAAAAACCTGGAGCAGTCTAGGTGCCACTATCTCCACATATTCTTTATAGAAGGCCGCCGTCAGGCCGTCGGCCCCTGGGGCCTTATCAGCCGGCATGCTATTTATTACTTGCCGTATATCTTCTGTCGTTATTGGCAGCTCCATATATTCCCTGGCTCCGTCATGAAACCATGCAAGTGCCACGTCATCTAGGTAGCCATCTATGTCCTCCTGGGTCGGCTCCGTGTGTGAGGTGTACAATTGCCCATAATATCTCGCCATTTCACGGAGAATATCTGGTGGTGCTCTCACCATTTCCCCGTCTTCCAGACATAGTTCAGTTATATAGTCAGAGCCTCTGGGCGTGCGCAATAGTCCCGCTAATGTTTTACCCGGTCTGTCACTTTCTCCATATCTCCTAGCTTGTGTATATTTGGAGAGATATTTCATTTCCCTTTCCGCCTCCTCCTGGAATTCGGTCAGCTTAGTCCGTATCTGCGCTATAGTGTCCGGGGCTGGGTTTACACGTTGTGACTCCTCTAGGTCCCCTAACTCCCGCTCTAATCTCTGTAAGGTGTTGCGTATATCCTTCAGCACTCCAGATTTAAGCGACATGCATTGTCCCCTTAGTACTACTTTAAATGCCTCCCATAAGGTCCCCGGTGATTCTACCGTGCCCTCATTTAGTTCGAAGTATTCTGCCGCCTTGTCCCGCAGCTCCTCGCGAAATACCATGTCTAACAAAGCTGTTGATGGAAACCGCCATGTGAAAGGCTGGGCATATGCCGGGGGGACATTCAACCGCACCTGCACCGGCGCGTGGTCTGAAAAGGTACGGGGTAGATGTACGGCATCCACCAGCCAGGCGTGCAGGTCCCTAGAGATCAACCAAAAATCTAGTCGCGACCACGCATTGCGGTGGTGTGTCACGCAGGTCCCCTCCCTTGCTATAGGGTGTAGTGTTCTCCAGGAGTCAACCAACTGGAGGTCTTCTACTATAGTATGCAACATTGCTGCCGCCTGTGGGTGATGTACCCGGGATACCCCCTGTCTGTCAACAGACGGCGATAGTACCACATTAAAATCTCCCCCCCACATGATCGCCATTTGACCTAAGTTCTGTAACTGGTGTCCAATATGTTGAAAAAATTCTGGGCTGTCAGTGTTTGGTCCGTAGGTGTTCACCAGCGCCACAGAAGTGTGGCACAGCGTTCCCTGTAGTATGATGTACCTACCGTCCCTGTCTTTTATCGTATGGTGTGTCTGCCAATGCAACCCCCTACGGATCAATATCGCCACCCCCCTCGAGTAATTTGAATACCCAGCTTCTATTACCTCTCCCCATCTTCTATGCCGGAGCACCCCTGCCAGTGTATTCGTGAGATGCGTCTCCTGTAGAAAACAAATATCTACCTCATGCCTGGTAAGATAAGTGTGGATTAGCCTCATCTTCCTGCGGTCATTAAGGCCTCTTACATTCCACATAAGGCATCTCAGTGAGGTCATACTAGGTGTGCGGGTCATTTGTGATCCGTAACATGTCGATTCCATAGGGCCTGGCTGTCGAACAGTTCACCGCCATCCTGTGCTATGCCTGCAAGGTGCTTAGCAACGTCCCATGGCTTCAGTGTTGGATGCCCCTGAGCTTGCAGTGAATTGGCAGCTCCCTCGCCCTTCCGTGTTGTGTACAATACTTCTGCTTGGACGTTAAAACAAATAACTTTCCCCCCACCACCCACACCAACCCCCCAATCAGGTTGTGCAATCCCCACCCCCCTTCCCCACAACAAAAAACAACCAACATATTGCCTCTGAGCAAAGGGAATCATCCCATGGGGTACGCGGGTCCGCTGGCGTACTGCCCTGCACTCTATGCAGGGTGGCCGAGCAAAATTTCCCCCCCGCCCAAAGCCCCGGAATCACACAATATAAGTCCCCCGCAGTCCTTTACAGGGAAGGTCAACCGCTTACGCAAGCATAGAGTATGCACCCCATTTTATCAACATTGTTATTTTACTACTTAGCTCTCAGCCTGTAGACTGTAATTCGCCAGTCGGTCCACCCCAGCCTGTGGTAATGTCCACGTATTGCATGCTCAATCATTGTCACTTAGTCTGGTGTCCGGTTGCTCTTCTTCTGACATTCTCCGTTTCCTCTGGTCCGTCGCTAGTTGTTTGGCATATGTTAATGCTGCTTTGGCGTCCGTGAAGAACGTGGGCTTTCCAGGGCCTTGTAGTCGCAATTTAGCTGGGTATATCAATGCGTATTTCATTCCGATTTGTTGAAATATTTTCTTTGCTGGGATAAATTCCCTGCGGGCAGCTTGTACTTGCAACGTAAAGTCTGGGTATAGTGCAATGTTGTTACCTTGGTACTGGATGTCGCCTTTCTCTCTAGCCAGCCGGAGTATTGTGTCCCGGTCCCTATAATTGAGCACTCGTGCTATAACAGGTCTCGCCGGGGCTCCCGGTCTCGGCCTCGGGCCCAACGATCTGTGCGCCCTTTCAATGAGGAACATCGTGGACAGTTCCGGCCCAAAGATATCTTTCATCATTATTTCTATGTATTTTTCCATGTTCTGGATATTTGTTGTTTCCGCAATTCCCATAATTCGCACATTATTTCTTCGCGACCTGGCTTCTAAATCTTCATTCTTTTGTCGTAACACCTCCAGCACTCTGTCCATGCCTTTCACTTTCTTTTCCAGCTCGGTCTGCCCTTCTTCCGTTTCTGTAACTCTTGTTTCGAGCACCCCCACTCTCCCTTCCTGTTTCTCGACCCTTTGCGTGATCCTGTCCATACGTTCTGCTAGGGTGTCGATCTTGGTGTCTATGCCCTGGAGACCGGTCTTCAGTTCCCTGAACATAGTGCGTATATCATCTTCTGGTAGCTGCAGCGAGCCTGCCTCTTCCACAGGGTCTGGCTGGCCCCCATCGATCTCTGCCTGTTTGGCAAGTTTCTTTTCAAAGTTGAGGCGGGGCTGCCTTGTGTCTGGTTTGCCCATGTTTTGTTCGTATTTGTCCGCGGCCCTCCACTAGTATTGTCTAGTTTGAATCTCCACCTTTCGTGGCGTCAGAAGCGGTATCTGTGCTCCTGGGTAGCGCTCAGCTCTGTCCGCCTGCCAGCTATTCCTCCGCTTATTCAGCCAAGAGGCTCTACATCCGTGGGCCCTTATCCTCCAGACCGCCGCGATTCACTCCAGCTCAGCCGCTCGCCTCCTGGCTCCCCGCTCCACACACCCCCGCTACTCGGTCACAAGACGGATTCACTACTGCCCTCTCTGGTGGTTAGGGAGCGATCTGCGGGCCGGAGTGAGGGCCAGTGGTGCTGCGCAATACCGCACACTTCGTAGCTCGCCGGTTTGGGGTTCGCGTAATGGCGGCCGTCTGGTCATCCGATTTATACAGCGGCGGCCATCTTCACCACTCGCCGCTCTACTGTTTCTGTAGGGCCCAGTTAGCCCATGTGTAGTTCAGCTGTCCGGAGCCCCCGCATCCAGGGGGGGGGGTCCTCTCATGTATACCCACTCCAGCCTCTTTACTCTGCTCAACACCGCACACGCAGCGCTTCACCTCCAGACCGCGGTCACCGGTTCCCTGGCGCAGCGCTCCGTTCTTCCTTTTCTCAGTCGCCGCACCGCACTCCACCCTGATCTTGCCTTCTCAATGGCAGTTTCGCTCATCCAGCTGCGTCTAGGAGGGCACCATACAGGGGCTCTGCTGCAGTCTCGTCCGGTACACTCGTTCTCCGGCTACTATGTGCACCGCAATCAGCTCTGCTCCGCCATCGTCACCAGAGCCCCCGGCTTCAGCAGGCCTCCAGGCCGCAGCCCCGCCTCTCACCTTGCGTCCTCTGTATCTCGGCCAATTCGGGGTGGACACCGCCTAATTTCCTCCGTGGGGCACAGCAGCAGCTCCCACACCTTCCGCGATCCTTGATTCCCGGCTTCAGGTCCGGGTGTCGGATTATTGACGGATTTCTGTGCTCGGCCGGCGGAGCCGCGTTAGTCTGCGGCCATTTCGCTGCTCAGCGAAGCCACGCCCCTATGCAGTATGTGAATTAACTGGAATAGTCGAAGCATCCTATTTACCAGGAGTAAAATCTGCACAAGTAGCTGAATTAATTTCTTTGATAAAAGCCTGCAAAATTGGGAGGAACCAGAAAGTAACTATATTTACAGATAGCCAATATGGTTACGGGGTTGTGCATGATTTTGGCCAATTATGGATGCAGAGGGATTTCATGACTTCTTCAGGATCCCCCATTAAAAATGGACAGTTCGTAAAAGAACTATTGGAAGCAATACAATCACCAAAAGAATTGGCTGTGGTGAAATGTGCCGCACACCAGTCAGGAGATGACTGGGTGGTAGTCTGTAACAGATATGCAGATTTGGTGGCCCAACACTGTGCCAAAAACAGGTTATCAGTTAATAAAAGGGTTGAAAGAATGGGAATCAGCTGCCATGCTGTATGCACCTCCTGAAACATGGAATGATGTGAAAAGATTACAAGAAGATGCTGATGAGAGTGAAAGAAATGCATGGATTAAAATGGGATGTTCTCAAAGGTCAGACGATGATGTATGGATTTATGCCGATGGCAGACCAGTCATGCCCGACTGTTTGATTTCACAAATGGCCAGAATGTATCATGGAGACACCCATGTAGGGAGAGATGCAATGATTAGGCTCTTCAGACAAAATTGGTACAATCCAAGGTTTAGGGCTGTAGCAGAGAGTCTTTGCCAGAGATGTCTAACTTGCCAGATGCATAATCCAGGAAGAAAAACAGTAATCGGGTTTGGGAAGATCAGAAAGGCAGAGGGTCCATTTGTGAGATTGCAGCTAGATTTCATTCAGCTACCACCATGTAGAGGACTGAAATATGTACTCGTCATAGTGTGTCTGTTTTCAAAGTGGGTGGAAGCTTACCCTACTAGGAGGAATGACAGTATTACAGTCGCAAAGTTGTTGCTACGAGAACTCATTCCTAGATTTGGTTTTCCAGTAACTTTGGAATCAGATAGAGGAAGGCACTTCAACAGTGATGTGATTAGAATAATCTGTGAAGCATTCCAAATTGAGCAGAAATTGCACTGTGCATATCGTCAAGAGGCTTCTGGAGTGGTTGAACAAATGAACGGCACAATAAAATCCAGACTAGCAAAAATGTGTGCATCAACATCGTTAGATTGGCCGGATGCATTGCCACTTGTTTTGATGGGACTCAGAAGCATTCCAGATAGAAATACCGGATTGAGTCCGCACGAAATAATCATGGGAAGAGCAATGAGACAAGCACATGTTCCTACAAATAAACTGCTGAATATAACTGATGATATGGTTCTGGATTATTGCAAAGGATTGGCTGACCTAGTGCGTTCTGTCTCTCACCAGGTTGGGGAAGACGCAGTTTCCAGGCAGCCTGAACAAGAACATGATCTGAATCCCGGTGACTGGGTGGTTGTGAAGCATCACACCAGAGAAACGTGTCTATCACCAAGGTGGGAAGAACCTCGTCAGGTCATACTAGTTACGAACACAGCAGTGAAATGTGCGGGATATCCTAATTGGATTCATGTAAGCCACACCAAAAGAGTACCAGACCCTGAAGAAGAAAATCCTCAGACAGCATCGATAACTGAGGAAGCTGAAGGTTGCCCAGCTGAAGAATCTCAGGTCCAAGATTCAAGGGAAGCTGTAGAAGAACAACCGAGCACAAGTCAGGACTGGATACCGGTGGTGGAAATACCTGAAGTCTACAACAGAACAAGAAGTCAAGCAAATTTAGAGGAAATTGAAGAAGATCAGATAGGTGAAGAAGAAGAAGCTCAGGAAGAGGAAGAAGAAACAATAAGAGAACCTGAGCAGGATCAGATAGGGAGAGGAAATTGGGCTCATATCAACAACGAATCAACAGATTTTGAGCAGGAACAGACAGGTCTAGAAGAACGCGGTCAGGCTGCAGAAATACAAAGTGCAATAAGCCCTGATCAGAACCAGTTAGATTTAGGAAAATACACTCAAGAAGAAAATCACGAGGATCACAAGCATGAAGACGTAAATCCTGAACAAGGTCAGTTACTGGAAACTCACAGTGGAGCAGCTGAAGAGAAAGCAATAAGACCTGAGAAAGAGCAAGTAGAAGAAACTGAAATAGAAGAAAACTAAATTGTACCACAACTGGAAAATAAAAGAATTTCTGAAGAAGAAATAAGAAGTGAAGAGACAGTGCAAACAAAGAAGGTCAGAAAAGGTGATCGTTGGCCTAGTGTAATTAAAAGAGTAAAATACCACATAACAACCTGAAGTGAAGATCCAGAACAAGTAAATGAAGTGACAAGCCTAACAGGACAAACAAGTGGAATTGAAAGACGGAAAAGCAAAAGACTGAAACTTGTAAACAACAAATTTAAAGGTCCCAATTGGACTTATATCATCCTTGAAGACTACGAGAGCTCAGAGTCAAGTGAAAGTGGTGACGAAGGAACAAGTGCGGAATTGACTTATGAGAAATAAATAAAACCACCTTGATAACGAAAAGAGACTTTGAATTACGATAAGAAGAGAAATCTTCCTTGTCAAAAATGCCTGACGATAGAGTTACTGGGAGACCAAAACAGAAAGGTTGTAAAAGATGCTGTGCTATATGCATATGTAATCTGGTAGTGGTGCTTATAGTATGGTTAGTTGTGATCGTAGCAATTCCTTACCTTATGATAATAGATAAAAAGATAAACAACGAAACGAAGGAAAGGACAGATAACTTGAAAGGTAATAGAGTAGAACTAAAGGCAGAAGATGAACCAGAATTTCATCATGAAGTAACAGATAATGACACTAGTCTGAATGTTTTCACAAAATTATTGTTTCAATATGTAGATACCATGGAAGTTAGTAATTGTTATGTCTGTATGAAACTACCTGAATCAGTAGCAGAAGGGTTAACATATCATCACTTGCCATTAACTTATGGCATATCATGTAGTGTATTGACTAGTTTATTTTATAGAACAGGGAGACTTCAGTATTATTATTCAAATATAGATGTTATATTTTCTGAGGTTCCGATTCGAAAGAATATGAATCCAGTGCTTAGTAGTAAAGATGCACAGTTTATGGGAGAATTTTTCTTAACAATGAAATCAATAGACATAACACATGCACATAGAAGCAATCTAACATGTTCATTACATGAAGAAGAGAAGATATTTTTGAATTTAGTGGAGAGTAGAAGACAAGATTTCCAGAAGAAAGCTTCTGAGCATAAGGTTCATCTGCCACCTTGGGCTGAGAAAGAGGGTAGTTACACACCTGGCAAGGCACAAGCTGCTATGGCTCTGGATTTTATAAAGACAGGGAAAATTTGTCTACATAGGTTAAAGACTGATTATAACAATGTTTTCATCGGTACCAGTGAATGTGAACATAATTTCTTAATTCTTGGATGTTGGGGATTAAAAGGAGGAACGGATTCAGTTTTCCTGGAATCTATTATGTGTGTGGGAATAAGGCTTACTTTAGGCTTCCTGCACGGTGGTATGGAAGTTGTTATTTTGCAATAGTATTTCCAAAAATATACCATGTAAAAAGGAACACTGGGAGCAATGAAAATACTAGTGAATTAAAACGTAGTAAAAGAGCTAGTTTTTCTGAAATTGTAGGTGATATATTTGGTGCATTAATACCTTCAGTGGGAATAATTCTGAACTCAAGGAAGATATGTAAATTATCTACAGTGGTTGATCGTTTATCAACTGACACTGCTGGAGGATTTCTAATGATTAATGCGGAAATGGTTACGATTAGATCTATGGTTATGTAAAATAGACTTGCTCTTGATATACTATTAGCGAAAGAGGGCGGAGTCTGTAAATTATTGAAGACGAAACACTGTTGCACTTACATACCTGATAAAAGTGCAGAAATTGAAACGTATATACAGAATATAACTAAACTTGAGAAGGAACTAAAACCACTGGAAGTTGATAGTGTATGGGAAAGATTGACCAATAGTATTAGGTCAATTGGTACCTGGTTTGCTAATGTAGGGAAAGGACTTATAGGTCAAATATTAGTACCCTTAGCAGGGATAGGAATAATAGTACTGTCTATAATAATATGGTGCAAATGTTGTAGAAAGAATGAATCGTATAATGTGACAGGAAAAGGAAAGAAGCGAAAGTTTGATGAAATCGAACTAGAAGATTTAAGAAGTGAATTATACAAGAAATTGAAAGGAGATGTGAAAAATAGAAAGTGTAAAAATGAAACTGAGACAATTTTATGCTAAAAGTTGGCATCTGGTTGTGGGTAGTATTTGATGGCTCAGAAACGCCATCAGAGAGGGGATTGATGGAGCAAGGACTCACAAATGAGACTTGCTCGGAGGCAATCTTCTCACAGTATTAATTTAATCTTTGTGAGGTTCGTACTAACCACTGCACACACAAATATAAGTAGGAAGGAAGCTTGCCTATGTGTTTAAACTAACAAATAACGCTTGTCTATTCTAAAATGGCCGCTAAAGCGCGGGAACCCTATTGCGCATGTCTCAACCATATCACATGGTGTGACGTCTTTCTTTGCTTGGAGGGAAATTCTTGCTTCTGCGCAGTGTGTATTAAAATGGCTGCTTAATGTCTTCATGTGCTACCGCTTGCTCACATGTTGCAAATAAACTGTGGTATCCTAACGCTATTAATGCGGGATAGAATTTATAAATAAATGGGAATAGAGTAGAAAGAGTGGGTATACAGTGAAACAATTTATTTGTGATTTTAATATTTTCTTCTTTGACTTTTATTAGTTCGTAAATTTGGGCCTGGGTTTGGTGAACTGAAAACTCGAGAGACAATGGTTCTGCGCATGCGCCCTGAGTGGCTGCCCAGAAGAGTGGATGAAGTCAACCTGGACGTCGTCCAAGGCCGTGACCTGATGACCAACATTATTGTACCCACGATGTCCCTACCGAAAAGAAACAATTTATATGAACAATGTATTAAACTTGTCGTGAGACGGGTGGGAAATAAAGCAAATGTATTAATTGTGATGGGCGGTATTTTAAAACAATGGGCTTAAAGAAACTGAATTAAATCAATATGGTGTGAGGATCAACCCCCTGTCCCCGTCCAATCAGAAGTAGTGGACCCATAATTCTGCAACATTAAGGTGAGGTACATGGGCGTAGAAGGGTATAATAGATATAGAATTAACTAAGTAGCTAGGCATTAGGCATTAAGCATAGGCTCGAGACGTACAAGCTGATCGTTTTGCAGACTGAACCGCTGTCCAGAGAGGTCCTGAGGTGGGGGCGGCGGAGTACCTTGGAAGCAAGATACGGGAGAAATCGAGGAGAAGCGAAGTACCAGAGAGGGGAACGACGCAGGCGTCGTTGATAGAGAGGTCACCGGTCCTGTCCTGATCCGGGAGGAGGTTTTTGCTCTTCATCCTTCCAGGGTCCTATCTTTCCAACTCCTTGGCCAAGGGGTTTGGTTCTCGCACTTTTAGGTAAATATAAATGCAAACCTTAGTTGCGCTGCTGTCTCTATCTTCTCCTTTCTGAGGGACCGTCATTGATCGATAATTGATTATTATGCTTCATCCTTGATATACGATTTAAGTATCATGTGGTTCTGTATTTTACTCTGCTAAATCTTTAGATAAACATTTTAAAACTTCCTGACTCAGTGATTATTTCAGGAATTATGAATTGTATTGAATGTCACTCATTTTAAACTTCCCAATTAGCAAAGGGTCCATTGGTAAGTCATTACTCTTCAATCAGAAAAGTAATTGGTAGCAGGGATTTTGATAAAGAGTACAACTGACCCACCAGCGGAAATTGCTAGCGTAGTATGAATGTATGGGCCCAAGTGAGTATTTTGTGTATGAATGCTTGTTGCTAGTAACCCGCTGGATCAGTATCACGGTAACAAATCTTATACAAAATGGAATAGAAGGATACTTCACAATAAGTACGATTCCAACAAATATATATCGGCTATATAGTCAAACATTGATATTATACGAGACTAGCAACTTCGCATGTCCTGCTCTTCATGTTCATAATAATGACTAATATAGCAAACAATACGAGTGAAATTTACAAAGATTGCAACACACTTTACTCAGCTCGATCAGCATATTAAAACAAATACAGTATTACAATGTCAATTCCATCAACAATATCAAGAGTAATTTTTCATAAGGAACAATCCAAAATATATAGTCTCTCTCCAAATCTGAGAGTATTTACAGAGTGTATATGGCAATATATACAATGATATTTATGTAACTCTTTCAAGAATAGGGAAAAGCCGGCGTTCTCCTATATGTACCGGAAGATGACCTTACTTCCAGGTAATAGATGTAAATCAAGTATAAGCTTGGAGAAACTCTATCAATTGAATGAATGAACCCTGGTATATTTAGTGCAACAGTGCCCAAATTTCATCTCGGTCATTCAAACCAGTAGGGGCAGTATGGTATTTTTCGATCAACCTTGCTTCTAATCTCTTCAGTTTTGTTTGTATATTGTCTCTATCAACATTTTGGAGTACAATCAAAACAGACCATTGGATTTGCTTTATAAGGGTCTTTCTTTTGTCCCTATTACACTGCAAGATCCAGTGGATACAAAAACAGAAGTATTGCATTTTCAGCGGAAAATTAGACTAAAAACATTTTTCTAAGAGAGGAATTTTGAAGAACAAAACAATACGAGTGGATTAAGAAACAAATCGCTTTTTTGTCCAGAAAGTTCTTTAATGCCAACAGAAGTCTTAGCTTTTGAGGACCAAATCTTGCGAGAATTAGATTCCCTTAATGAAAAAAAGATTTGTTATAATGCCAACTGCAGTAAAAATGAATTACTGGCCCGTAAAAATTTATCCGATAACCCGGCCATAGTAATCAAGCCAGTAGATAAAGGGGGAGGGATTGTCCTTTGGGATAAAGATAACTATGATCAGGAAGTTAGGAAACAATTGTTCAGCGATCGCTTTGAAGGTTGAATCAGACTGGGCGGAATTCCGTCTGAAGTGTACTAGCTAGGGTGGATAGTCTCCATCACAATGTGCTAGTCCTTTTTGTACTTATTCGCTTATTACTGTTCCTTGGCTATCATACCACGTGCTCCTTTAACTCCTATATAATTTGGTATTGGATCACACCGGATGATTCTAACAGCTCAACTGGAATTATTCGTTTGAAGCTTTCAAATAGATACCAAGTTATGTTTTTGGTGCAAGATATTTCTTGGAACTAGGTCACAACCCAGCAGATGGGCTGCTACCATATATTGACACTGCCCTGAAGAAGTCCTTTGTAAAAGGACGAAACGCGTTGCTGATGGTTTTGTATGAATTGAATAATAAAGAAGAGAAACATCATACATCTTGCACTAGCAGCAACTTACTTCATAGTATTGTGTTTCTTCAACTTCCAGTGATAATTGTTCATGGACTTTTCTGATCTGTTGTGGTGCAACTCCAATCTGGTTTTTTGTTCTATATCCCCTTGGAAGGGGGAGTGCTTCTGGACAGGGGGCACATTTGGGAATTTGCACACAAAACAGTTTTGTTTCTGATATAGATTGGTAATTTACGGTACAGGTGCTGCACATGTTTCTATGGTCCACTGTCCGCATCTCGAGTTTCTAGAGTGGAGAGGTGTAGAGTGGAGAGGCGTAGAGTGGAGAGGCGTAGAGTGGAGGGGCGTAGAGTGGAGGGGCGTAGAGTGGAGGGGCGTAGAGTGGAGGGGCGTAGAGTGGAGGGGCGTAGAGTGGAGGGGCGTAGAGTGGAGGGGCGTAGAGTGGAGGGGCGTAGAGTATAGAAGGGTGGAGTGGCATACAGCGGCTTGGAGTGACATAGAGGGAGTTGAATAGAGTGTTGAGGAGTGGCAGAGAGTGGAGTAGAGTGTCAGAGTGGAGGGGCGTGGAGTGCTGTGGCATAGAGTGGAGTGACAGAGTGTAGTGTCAGAGTTGAGTTTCGTAAAGTGTCGTAGTGTGGAGTGTCAGAGTGGAGCGGAGGGTCGTAGAGTGGAGGATTGCAGAGTGTCATGGAGCTGTGTAGTGTGGAGTGGTGTAGAAAGGCAGAGAGTGGAGTACGGTAAGGTGGCATAGAGTGGAGTGTCGTAGAGCAGAATGTCGTAGAGTGAAGTACAGTGTTGTGGACTAGAGTTTTGTAGAGTTGAGTAGAGTGGCCTAGAGTTGCATGGAGGGACGCAGAGTGGAGTAAAGTGTGTAGAGTGGAGAGGCATAGAGTGTCATGGAGTGTCGTAGAGTAGAGGGATGTAGAGTGGCGTGGAGGGTTGTAAAGCGAAGTGGCAGAGTGGAGGGGAGTAGAGTGGAGTAAAGTATCAGAGTGGATTGTCATAGAGTGGACCAACGTGGTGTGGAGTGGCATGGAGTAAAGTGTTGTAGAGTGGAATAGAGAGGGATAGAGTGGAGTGTCACAGAGAGGCGTGGAGTGTCATAGAGTGGAACATAGTGGAGAGGAGGGGCATAGGGTGGAGTGGCACGGCGTAGTGTAGAACAGAGTAGAGTGGCGTACAGTGGAGTATGCATGGTGTGGCAGTACACTGGCATTACAAACACATTTTGAATTGAAGTTGGCATTACATTTGCACAGACGTACAGTTTTATTGATAAAACTATACAGCGCACAAACAATGTTTTGAAATCCCATCACCTAGTGCGTTGATTTGTTTTGAACGTATTAAAATATTTGTTTCCAGCAAGAATTGCCAAAAATGTGCTTCATTTGGGCTTTCCGAATTATGATATATTCTGAAATATTTGCACTGTTCACTTAGACATTTACATTTTGTTGTGTTTTAGAAAAACACCCTTTCCTTTCACACCCCCAGATGGTCAGATAAATCCTCTCACTTTGAAGTAAAAGAAAGAAAAATAAACACCAAGCTCCCTCTGAATTCAGAGACTAACATGTGACCTCTGTCTTTGAATGCAGAGCAAATGTGACAAGATAAGAACAAACTTTACAGGTTGTTTACAGGAAACAAGCACTCGTGGAAGAATACAGTAAATAGACTATGCTCCACAGGAGGGACAAAGACACGCTGGACAGCCTAAAACAAATAAACCCAGTAAATAGAAAGCAAGCAAATGTGAGTTACAAACCGCAAAACCAATGGTAAACAATGGATGGAATGTATTCTTTGGTCAGGTTACAGAATGTCCTCAATGTCCCCAAGAAATCGTAAGCAACCGGCTTAGAGCTAAAAAATTGTGGCAGTATTGCATCAAGTCAGCATGCATATCATTGAAAAACAAGCATACTGAAGAATTGATGTATGCGAATTAATGGAAAAAGAAAACTTAGAAACCACATTGGAGGAAACCAAATCATGGAGAAAAAAAATGAAGGAAACACACTTTTAAGGAAAACCAAATAAATCGAAAATGAAGGAAAAATTTTACATGAAAAATAATTGTAAGGAAAAATCTAAAATGAAATTAAATGTGGGTAGAGTTTAAGACTAGTGAGGGTTTTTTTCAGTTCAGGGATGGGTAATGTTTAGGGGTGATGAGGGCTTTTTAAGGGCCAGGAATGGACAGAGTTCAGGCATAGAAAGGGGTATTTAGGGTCAGGGATGGGTGGAGTTTTGTGGTGGTGAGGGGTTTTTAGGGGTCATGGATGAGTAGATTTTAGGGTTGTTAGGTGTTTTTAGGGTTCAGGGATGAGTGGAGTGTAGGGGTGTAGAGGGTTGTTATTCCTTTGGTTTATGGAAGGGTAGAGTTTAGGGGTGGAGATGGTTTTTTGAGGGATATGGGTAGGTGGTGTGGGTTTTATGGATTATGGATGGGTGGACTTTGGTTTATGTGAGCGGTTTTAAGGGGTTAGCAATGGGTGGAGTATAGGTGTAGAAAGTGGTGTTAAGGTCCAGGAATAGTTGAAGTTTAGGGGTAGTGAGGGGTTTTACGGTTTAGGGATAGGTGGAGTGTAGAGATAGAAAGGGCTTTTAGGTTTCTGGGATGGGTGGAGTTTAGGGGTAGAAAGGGCTTTTAGGGTTCAAGAAAAAGTGTAGTTTAGGTGAGGTGAGTTGTATTGGGGGCAGGGATTGAGGGTGTGGTTTGTGAGGGGTCGGGGATGGATGAGAGGGATCAGCAAATTAAAAGCATTTTAAATAATTATTTAACAATAAAAAAAATATAACTCTGAAATAATGTCCCCTGAAGTAAAGCACTGAAATAAATACCTCTGACAAAACTGTTTCTAAAAGTAAGACCTGCAGCAATTGCATTTATACCTTATAAATAAACATGCAAAAGCCAATTTCGAACAAAGAGACATTCTATGTATTGATTTCTATGAAATGGTAAATGCCATTAAAACTGCAAATTTCAATTAAACAGTTTAGGTGAAATGGATTCTCAGTAATGGTATTCCATTAAATCATTTTTCTTTGAAATCACATACAACCCTGAAGAATATGTTCAACAAAGTGTGTCTGTTGCTGCTATATTTCAGTACAGTGAGAAACACGCTTACAAAAATTCTAATCCGCCTTGTGACAGCAATAGGGCCCAACAGTGCTCAGTTGTCACACTGTTCCTTAAAAACGTACACAATTAGGCAGCAGCAAGGTTCAGCATCAGCACCAATGTGTGCATGTACATGCAATGCAATCTTGAGTATGTCTGGCTTCCTATGATAACATTCGCCCATAAGCACTGCATCTGAAGAAGTCTTCTCAGTCTAATGGGAGATCAGCTCCTGATTAACCTGTCTGATTCCGGCATTTTGCTTAAAATACTTTAGCACATGTTCAATGTAAAGTTGTCTTGCTCACGTTTTTCCTGCACTACTCTGCTCTCCTCAGTTCTATCAGCATACACCAGCACGTAGTAGACAATATGCTGCTTGGAGGTGGACAGAAACCATGATGGATGCATCAGTGAGTCTCATGAGATGTTTGTTGTCTGAAGGGAATGAGCATTTAGATTAAGAAAACAAACTTTGTCCGAGGAACAAACGAGTTGCCGAAGCACAAACTGGAGGTCAATATAGATTTATAACTTTTGATTAGCTCTTTGAAACATTTTAACAAACGCATCTGATCAGCACTGAGGTTGTAGCGTGGGATCTTCAGTTTTCCCTTCGAAATTATTCATATGTAACTCACTTTGCAACATTCAAAATTCTATGCGATTATGAAGTTGTCCCTGGAGTTCACTTCACAAAATGTAGAAATCTTAGCAGATTTCCAACTTCTGATCTTACCATAGAAGCCATATGCTAGAGAAATTCACAAGTGTTATGATTTCCCCAGTAGAAGCCTTACCTATTACCAGCGTGAGTGCGGAATACTCAAGCACAAATTTAGGGTAATTATTCAATTGTCAGTGTATTTGTTTTCTCTTTACTTGAAAAACAAGCAATGGCAAAGCCAATAGGTCTCGCCTGTGCGATATACACGAGATACATGTTGCATAGGCTGCTGTGCAACATGGCTGAAATTAAAGAAAATAATAGCGCAATGACACGGCCAGCGCTGGCCATGTCATTTCGCTAATTTTTCTTTATTCTAAGCTATGCTCTGAGCACAAACACAATAAGCGACTCTAACATTTGGTTGAATTAGGGGCTGGTGTTCACTTCTATTATCAGCCATTAATTGTGAACATGCTGTATGCAGCCTGTAGTGTCACTACAAATGCATAAAATAATGGCTAATCGAAGGGCACGTGTGGAAACCTGCTATTACTTTGATTTTGATTTAATGGTACCATTGGCTTGACTTATGGTTACCATCCGATAAAGCAAATTATGGAAGATGTAACTTAGATCAATAGTGACGCACATAAAGCCCTAGACAATTTAGCATATGACTTCACTCTTCTGTAATTTAAGGAACAAAAAGGCCACAACACACTAAAAATAGTGCGAAGCATAGTGAAAGTTTATTAGACTTTCCCCACTGACAGGGTAGAACCAAGCTGCGGGGAGCTGGAAGGGTTATTCTGCTCACTCATGAATGAAAGAATTCTAGACAGAGTGCGGGAAGGATAAGTTACTTACCTGTAATCCTAGTTCTCTTCCAGGGGTATACTCAAAGTCATAAGCACTGAATAGTCCCGCCCACGTGCGGGGACCCCGGAGCAATAGCCAATAATATGCATATACCTACATATACACATATGCCAATATCCATATATATATAGGTACTATGCATATACATAAATATATGCAGCCTAACAACCCATACTAGGCTGAAAAACTGCCCAAATGCACTGTAAACTTCTTACATTTGAACAATAAATAAATAAACTTCATGAGAACTTCATGAAACAGATAAGTAAACTGCTTTAGTTTGCTTTGAATCAACACAGCCTTTATTTTCAATGGTAAAGAAGACAAGACCATAGAGGCAGATTAGCCTAGAGAGGCTGCATATAGAAACAGTAGGAGAAAACTGGCGCCGTGCCTTTAAGACCTCTTGGAACCCCCAGGCTCCCATCATGCACCACAGGTGACAGTTAGGTCAGTTCTTTTGGACGGCGTAAACAGTGTAATCACAGGATAGGTAGCATGTACAATACACATGAACCTGGTAGTCACCCGGGGAGGCGGAAGGGTTGCTTATGACTTTGATGAGTATACCCCTGGAAGAGAACTAGGATTACAGGTAAGTAACTTATCCTTCTCTTCCAGGGGATACTCATCAATAGTCATAAGCACTGAATAGAGTAGCAAGCCCATCCCCATACTCTGCGGGTGAACACCAGGATATCATGAACACCAAATACAACTTATACTACCCAAACAAGTTTCTCAGGGATGCTTGACCAACCCTAGCATCAGTCTGAGTGTCAGAATCAAGACAATAATGGCGTGCAAAAGTATGCACTGAACACCAAGTGGCCGCTTTACATATGTCTTGAATAGGTACATTATTCAACATAGCCACTGTAGTGGCTTTTCCTCTTGTTGAATGGGCTCTCGGCCTGCCTGGGAGCTGCTTGTGCACTAGCTGATAAGATAACATAATGCATGACACAATCCATCTAGCGATAGACCTTTTAGAGGCCGAGAACCAGTGTTTAGAGGACCATAATTCACAAACAATCTGTCCGATTTACGTACAGTCTTGGTCTTATCCAAGTAAAATTTCAACACCCTTTTGAGGTCTAGCGAGTGTAGTGCTTTCTCAGCAGGTGTGACAGGGTTCACAAAGAAAGTGGGAAGGGTAATGGACTGGTTGATGTGAAACTCCGAGACCACCTTAGGAAGGAACCTCGGGTGAGTCCTTAGTACCACTCTGTTTGCATGAAAAACGAGATAAGGTTCCGAGGAGCACAAGGCCTGTATCTCGCTCACCCTGCGAGCAGACGTGATCGCCACAAGAAAAGCAGTCTTCCATGAAAGATGCTGCAGGGAAGCTTTGTGTATAGGTTCAAAGGGTGGGCCCATTAATTTAGATAAAACCACATTTAGTTCCCAAGAAGAAGGAGCCTTCACTGGGGGATAAACTTTCTTTAAGCCCTCCAAGAAATCCTTAACCACTGGCATTTTAAAGAAGGAAACCTGATTGGGAGATTTCCTATATGCTGTTATCGTGGCCAAGTGAACTTTTATGGATGAATATTGCAATCCTGCTTTGGCCAAATACAGTAAATATGGTAACAGTACCTGTTCCTGACCCCTTATAGGATCATGGCCCTGTGCAGTACACCACATGTAGAACCGCTTCCACTTGAAAGCGTATGTTTTCCTTGTAGAAGGTCTTCGAGCCTCCTTCAAGATCTGCATGCAGTCCTGAGGGAGACCTAGGTGTCCATATTGGATGAATTCAGGAGCCATGCTGCTAGCTTCAGGGACGGCAGATTGGGATGGAACACCTTGCCGCCCTCCCTGGTCAACAGATCTGGATAACATGGCAGCCTTCTGTGCGGTACTGACGAAAGATGAAGATCCGGGTACCACCACTGGCGAGGCCAGTCTGGAGCCACCAAGATCATCCTTGTCTTGGATTCGTACAGCTTCCTGATCACTAGAGGAATGAGGGGGATCGGTGGAAAGGCGTATAGTAATGTCTCTGACCAGTCTATCCATAGGGCATTCCCCTTGGAGCCTGGTTGTGGGAACCTGGAGGCGAAGACGTGGCATTGTGCGTTTCCTGCATCCGCGAAGAGGTCTATGTCTGGATTCCCCAGGCATGAAAGATGTCTTGTGCCACCTCTTGTTTTAGCCTCCAGTCGTGCGCTTCCGTGAAATGCCTGCTTAGGCCATCTGCTTGAACGTTTAGGACGCCTGGCAGGTGGACTGCTGAAATCTTCATGCCCCGAGCCAGAAGCCACCTCCAAATCGCCTGCGCTTCCAGAGACAGAGGCCTGGACCTGGTGCCCCCCTGCTTGTTCAGGTAGTACATTGTTGTAGTGTTGTCCGTCTGAACAAGCAGAGTCTTGGATGTGATGGACGGAAAGAATGCCTTGAGGGCCAGATGGACTGCTCTGAGTTCCAGCATGTTTATGTGATAGAGCTGTTCTCTCTCCGACCAAAGACCTTGTATCTGGAGTGACCCCATGTGAGCGCCCCATCCCTGAAGGGACGCATCTGTCACCAAAGTCAGTTCTGGAAGGTCCTCGTGAAAAGGAGTGCCCACCAGTAGATGATCCCTCTGCATCCACCAGCTGATGGAGAGCCGAACGGACAAAGGTATGGCTATCGTGTCCTCAAAGCGATTGGGGATCTGGGACCATTGATCCTCCAGAGTTTGTTGCAGAGGTCTCATGTGGAGTCTTGCATTCGGGACCAGAAAGATGCATGAGGCCATAGACCTCAGCAGAGAAGAAACTTGACGGGCCGTAGGATGAGGGCTCCGCAAGATGCTTTGACACTTGAGGAGAATAGATGACAGTCTCTCCTCCGAAGGATACGCTCTTGCGTTTACTGTGTCCAGAGTTGCCCCCAGGTAATGTATCCTCTGAGTTGGGTTGAGGATGGACTTTTTGAAGTTGACATGGAGACCCAGCCGTTGCAGCTGTCGAATGCAGAAAACGAGGTGTTGCCGCAGAAGCTCTGGAGAAGCACTTTTGAGAAGCCAATTGTCTAGGTAAGGGTAGACGAAGATTCTCTTCCTTCTCAAGAATGCCGCTACTACTGCCATGCACTTCGAGAAAGCGCGCGGCGCTGACTTGAGTCCGAACGGCAGGACTGTGAATTGGAAGTGGTCGGACTGAATGCGAAACCTTAGAAATTTCCGATGCTTCCAAGAGATTGGAATGTGGAAGTAGGCATCTTGGAGATCTATGGAACACATCCAGTCCTGTTGATGCAAGTGCGGAATTATTTGATGCAAAGCCAGCATCCTGAATTTTTCTTTGAGAATGAATTTGTTGAGATGCCTGAGATCGTGTATAGGCCTGAACTCCTTGTTGAGACCTTTCTTTGGTACAAGAAAATAGCGGGAATAGATGCCTTGACGACGTTGGCGCCATGGAACCCTTTCGATGGCCTCCTTTAAGAGTAGAGTAGATACCTCCTCCCTTAGAAGACTCACGTGATGGGAAACAGTCTTTTGAGGAGGAATAGACGGTGGAGGGGACTTGAACCTGATGGAGTATCCATTCTCTACAATATTCAGTACCCACTTGTCCAGCGTGATTTTGGTCCACTCTTCCAGAAATAAACGGATACTTCCCCCCACCGGAGTGGGTAACGGAGTCAGGGGAAGCGAGGTCTCACTGCTTCTGTTGCTGTTGTTTGGTTGCTGGTGTGGACTGCCTGGAAGCATTTCCTCACCCTCTGCCGGGACGTCGCTGAGCAGATTGAGATCTTCCTTGCTGCTGCTGCGAGGACCAGTGAGGGGATTGAACCCTCTACTGGTAGTGGCGCCGATCATAGGGGCGGTAACGTCATCTAAAATCTTTTCTCTTCTCCAGACCCATTGCTTTGACCGTGTCCAGCTCTAACTTCATGCGGGACATTTCGTCGTCGGCATGAGGACGGATGAGGGAGGATCCATTGAACGGCAAGTTCAAAATCCTATGTTGCGCCTCTGGCTTCAACCCTGTCAACCTCAGCCAGGCCGACCGACGGGCACAAATGCCGTATGAGTAGCCATGGGCGGCCAAGTCTGAGGCGTCAGCTGATGCACATATGATTTGGTTAGACACCAGCCCCCCTTCCTGAAGGACCTCCAGGAAGTCTTGTCTGTCCTCCTTCGGGAGCTTCTCCGTGAAACGTGAGAGATTGTCCCAAAGGGATCGGTCATAACGACCCAGCAAGGCCGTGGCGCTGGCCACCTTCATACCGGATGCGGAGGTGTTGCACATCCTCTTCCCGATGGAATCCATTGCTTTACTGACCTTGTCAGGTGGCACCGCTGAAGAAGTTGCTCCTGACTGATTTTTCCTGGCAGCCGAAACAATAACTGAATCCGGAGGAGGATCAGATCTCAAAAACAGGGGATCCTGCTCAGGAGCTTTGTATTTTTTCAATACCCTTGAGGGAGCGGCCCCACCGAAGCTGGAGTTAAGAACTTTTGCATTGCAGGCTCCAGCAGGCCCAGGCACCAAAGGGAGCAGCGGTCTGGACGACGCTCTCTGATGCAGCGTTTCAAAGATGACCGATGTTACCGGGGTGTGGACCGGCATTTCGATATGAAGCTTCGCTGCGCCCCTGCACAAAACTTCATTAAAGGTGGTGATGTCATCTATAGGTGATATCCGACTTGGAGGTGTAGAAGACAGCGTAGGGGAGTAGTCCGCCTTAGATGTTCCGGAGGATGAAGACCACGATGGTGACTTATGGCTTTTACTCCTGGGAGAACGCCGATGGTGTCTAGACGTTCTGCTTCTGGGAGAACGAGACGAAGGCTTCTCACCGAAGGATATTTATGCAAGATGGCTCGTCGCTCCTGCCTCCCCGAGGAATGCACGGACTGTATCAGAGGCGATCTGGATCGTGTGCTGGAACGTATGACCCTTGTCACCTTCCTAATCTTCCATTCCCTTATAGCTCCCAGCCATCTAGGGGAGATGTTAGTCGGTGTGGCGCCGCGGCCAGGGCGACTGACGCTGGACGCTGGGGATCACGGTTCGATCCCTGGCTCCGGCGGCAGGGGTCTGCCCAGCACCATGCGACTCTGGGCAATAGCTTGCTTAATCTTCCCAACGGCCCCCAGCGCCGAGAGACCCCTTCCGGGGTGATTCGTGCGCTATACAAGTACTGGACTTACTTACTTACTTTAGCTGCAGATGGTTCAGGCGTGATCTGAACGATCTGAAGGCCCGGGGAAGAAGAAGCACTTTCAGAGGCCACTTGGACATCCTTAGGAGCTGACCCCGACCTCCTCGACGTCGATCTCCTCGACGTTGATCTACTGAAAGGAGACCTGGATTTCGACAATGCTCTCGACGTCGACGGAGATCCCCTCGACGTCGATCTCGCTCTTCTTGACGTTGACCTGCGCCTTCGTGACCTTGACATTCTCGACGGCGAACCTCTCGACGGCGATCTAGGGCGCCTCGACGTCGACCTTCTGGGGGACACCTGCCTCGACGGCGAATGTCTCGACGTCGACCTTCGCCGCGAATGCTTGCTCGGCGTCGACACCGCAGGTGTTCTGCATGACGTTGAAGCCTGTGCGACCTTCGACGGCGGCGGTGTTCTCGACGTCGGTGGTGGTACTTTCGCAGGCGGGCTTCGGCGTCGTTGCTCCGACGTCGATCTCTCACCGCCTCCCGTCGTAGGCGAGCCAGACCTGGACCGCCTACGAGCCACCAGATGGGACTTCTCACCTGAAGCTTTCGTCTTCGACGGCGAAGGACGTCCCGACGTCGACGCCGACTCCGAACACACAGGTACCTTTGATGTTGATCTGTCCCTCGACTGCGATCGATGTTTCCGCTTCTCACCGTGATCTTTACTCCCTTTTGAGTGAGAGGAGGGTTTTTTAGCAGAGCGTTCCCCTTGAACACTTGTCGCCTTACTTCCTTTTTCTAACATGGAGTGCAGCTTGATCTTCTCCCTTTCCTTAAGGGTTCGCCTTGACAGCTTGCTGCAATGGTAACACTGGTCTGGCTTGTGTGATGACGGAAGACAAGCAATACAGACCGAGTGAGGATCTGATTTGGACATCTTTTTCCCACAGGCCGGGCACTTATTGAATAAGGCCGGCATTTTGAGAGGAAAAAAGATAAAAAAATCAGGAAAAATTCAGCTGTATATGACAGCTAGATAGCAAAGACGTCGAGTGAAATAAAAATATTCCACCCAAAAAACCAGAAAAGTGATAAAAATACCACTAACTGGGGAGCTCAAACTCCAGGATCCTCATAGAAGGAGCCAGAAAAAAGAACTGACCTAACTGTCACCTGTGGTGCATGATGGGAGCCTGGGGGTTCCAAGAGGTCTTAAAGGCACGGCGCCAGTTTTCTCCTACTGTTTCTATATGCAGCCTCTCTAGGCTAATCTGCCTCTATGGTCTTGTCTTCTTTACCATTGAAAATAAAGGCTGTGTTGTTTCAAAGCAAACTAAAGCAGTTTACTTATCTGTTTCATGAAGTTCTCATGAAGTTTATTTATTTATTGTTCAAATGTAAGAGGTTTACAGTGCATTTGGGCAGTTTTTCAGCCTAGTATGGGTTGTTAGGCTGCATATATTTATGTATATGCATAGTACCTAAATATATATGGATATTGGCATATGTGTATATGTAGGTATATGCATATTATTGGCTATTGCTCCGGGGTCCCCGCACGTGGGCAGGACTATTCAGTGCTTATGACTATTGATGAGTATCCCCTGGAAGAGAAGGAAGTGAAACCGCCTGGCATTGTGCCAAGAGTTTCTTCCCTTATGTCTTGCAAAGGAATGTAACTGGCAGGAGGCACTCATAGCAGCTTTAACACCGAATGTCATCTGTACTAAACTGTGTTTTACCTTTCCTACGCCTCTTGTCATGGTGTCAGAGTGTGGCACCTTACCTGCCACTCCGCCTTTAGAGGTAAATGACTACCCTGCTATCATGATTCCTGGTGCAAATGTCCTAAGGAAAACATAAGGAGGCTCTAATTCATCACCCCCTAGACAAGCACTTCTTACCACATAAACCCAAAACTCAACCTCTTTTCAGCCTAACCCCTCTCTCTGTCCTCAGGTTGGAGCTATTAAAGCATTCAGTCGCCGTCCCACTTCGGTACCTGGAGACTGGTGTCTTGTTTTCTTTAAATTATAGAAAAATACATAGGGCTTGATTTTAAGTTCGATAGATAGATTACTCCGTCATAAACATGACGGGCATCCTGTCCGTCGTATTACAAGTGCCATAGGATATAATGCACTTGTAATACGGCGGACAGGACGTCCATCACATCTGTGATAGAGTAACCGTCCGGCGAAGTCTAAATCAGGCTCATAGTTTGTTGCAGGTCATCAAATGTGGCCCTTCTTTAATGTCCTGGGGAATGCTGGGTAAGCTGTCGCTGGCTGCTACTTGAGGGCCCAAGTTCATCTCCTCCGGGAAAACTCCCATTTCAAGATAAATACCTTGTTGCAGACTCTTCTAAAGCTTTATTCTGGGATTGTTGCCTCCCTTGTGTTCTTATTAGCGCTGTAGGGATGATGTTGTGCAGAATGTTTGACCTTCTACAGACTTCTCTACTCTATTGTCTGTTATCTCTTCTCCCAGTGTAGATGTGTTCCCAAAACGTTTTGCTCCTAATGGATATCTTTATTTGTAAAGTCCATACACAAATGTACAGGGCCTAAAATGATCACGTCCTTTGTATGAGTTTTTGTGTGTGTACCTACAGCCATATGAGGCCATGTCCTCTGTGAGTTTATTTGATAAAGTATATATAATATAATATAATATATATATATATATATATATATATATATATATATAGAGAGAGAGAGAGAGAGAGAGAGAGAGAGAGAGAGAGAGAGAGAGAGAGTATATATATATTTATATGGAAAATAGAGAGATAGAGAGAGAGAGAGAGGGAGATGACTTAGTCATGACCACGTTGTAAATTAAGCCTTTTAAGACAAATCCCTGCATACACAGAAAACCCATTCAGAGGGCATTGTCATTTAGGCCCTGTAGGACAACTGTGCTATCTATCTATCTATCTATCATTTATCACCATTGCTGATGGTGGGGAGGGGCGCCATGACTCATTCGAGGCTTCTCTTCTTGTGAGTTATGGCCCCTCCCTACACTTAACACTAATTAACAGTGTATTACACTCTGGACATTTATTTGCTATAAGTGTGCTTATATGAACACTATTACACATGAGAGTAGAGAGCAGAATGATGAAAGCGCTGTGGCTAAAATATTAAGCTGAAGCTCTTAGTTTAAGCGCTAAACTCCAAAGTGCAAAACCGAAGGCAGACCACGGATATGTCCCTTATAATAATAATGCAGGCCTGACAGATCTGCAAAAAAGCATTAGCAGCTTTGGAGGCACCTGTGGTAGCGTTGAAGGGTAGAAAATGAATGTCTCTCGTATAGTAAAGAACTTGTTACGCTTCTATATAAACGCGCGTTACTAAGCTATTTATGAATCCGGGTTCATTTAAGCAACTGCTGGGCTGGATTAGATTTCAGAGTTGGCGCCGGGCGGTGCAAGCACGGTAATACTACAGCGAGGCGCGCGCAGCTCCCAGGCTGTGATCACACTCACATCCAAGTACAGGGGGTCTGGCGTACAGCAGCGCGCGGAGCTGTGACAGGGAACAAGCATAGTAACTTAAAGCAGTCACCCCGCACCGGAAGTGCATAAAAAAAATCCTGATACAGATAGAGGGCAGTGATAGCAGTAGGAGAAGCGAGACAGAACTGAAGACACGTCAAATGCCCTCGTTACACTGCATCCCTAATTCCGCACCCGGAAGTAGCGTTACCGCAAGATTTGTTCATTACCCAGGAATCTAATATCACTCAAAGCTTTCAATGTGGACAGTCTAATACCAGCAAGTGGCGCCCGAGGGCTTCCTAATTGTGATGTTCAGTTGTCCATACAAAACTCATTACCTAACTGGCAACAGTGGCGTCTTCTATGAAAGGTAATCCCATTTATAACACGGTATATCTTCACATGGGGGTGCAACATGACTGGAAAATCACACACGGGGATCTTTGAGGCAGGGGCAATTGCATATGTTCAATTTAAATAAACCTATGGCCAACAAGGGCTGCCTTGGCAATGGTCAATCTCTTCTTCATGTCTCATAGAAGCAGCCTCTAATCCCATTCCTACTATTCTTGGTAACATCTCTACCACACAACGCTAAATGAACCACCTTCCACAAAAAACTCTAAATAAAAGGAACTTGAGTAAGCATAGTGGCTGCACTCAGGTCATTTTTGGCGCACTCCACACAGTTAATAAAAGGATAGAATTTACTGGATTGGTTGTCTGAGTTTCAGCTCATCCTGTGTCGAGGGTCGGCAGGCCTACGAATGAAATCTCAACACTACTAGTTAGAGTTCAGTCTGCTTCAAAAGCATGAGGACAGCAGGCACCAGATGAGCCTGTCCTAAAACATGACCTCATTCACCTTCTGTCTTGGCCTTCGTGACCAGCACGGCCCACAGTCCCAAAATATGCTACTGATGTGACCACATGTGTGGCTGGCTGTTAGGCACGGGCACTTGGATTACGTAATTCTCCGGCTGGCGCGCATAATTATGAAGTCACCCCATTTGCCACATAATCCATCATCTGTGGCATACTCTGCAGATTTTAATTTTAAAAAGTTTGCTTCGAGCTCCAACAGATCAAAAAGTACTAAAAACACAGCAACACCGTTGCCAAGCAGTGGAAGGCCCATTGCGAAGCTTGACTGGTCACCATTCAGTTATTGATTGCTACATTTGGGTGTTAAACTGGTACTAATGAGGAAACACCTTTGCCTAGGCACTTTTAACATGTGGAACAAGCATTGGAAAAACCAATAGGTCTTGCCTATTGGGAACTATTGGCTTTGCCAATGGGTTTCAGCTATGATGTACAGCATGCCCAAAACTGTGGAGCATGGCTAAAGAAAACAAGCAAATAAAAAAGGCGCTATGACATGGCACCCTGGTAATTTTTATGATACACACACCACTCGTGTAATTTACCGAGCTGTTTTCATTTTTTGAAGCACCCGTAGGGGAAAGACGTGGGTGGGGGAAACATCACAGAGAGTGCAGGTGTCGGGAAGCAACACGGAGGGCGGGGGGATGGAAAGCAACACGGAGGCAATGAGGGGGAGAAACAGTGGGCGAAAGAGAGCATAACGAAAGGGTGGGGCAAAAGCATACAGGCGAGAAAGCAATGCAAGAGAGAACTAACTACATGAGAACGACAGCAACACAGAGGGGGCAGGAGTGAAGTACACTAGTCAAACAGTTGAAAAACACTTGAACTGTAATAGAGTACTTCAGCCAAATGAAAAAAGTAGAGCTTTCGGAAAAGCAAGCAGTGGAAGTACACAAGTAATACATCCATGCTCCATGGGAGGGACAAACACAAGAAGAGGAAGGAAAGCCCACACAAGCTAACAAATAAAAAGAAGCAAATGAGAGTGACAGTATATCCAACCGAAGGTAAGCATGGTAAACCGTTGTATTTTCGCCAACAGACAGCTTGTGCTTTCTAGTAGGTGAGGCCTAAAAACGACAGAATAAAGAATACTATCACAAAATGTGCTGCATTACGCTGCATAATTTGTCTCTACTTGCTGAATAATTTGGTCCTCCCTGCCACATAATTCCAGTTGCCCTGAAGTTAAGGTGAAGAAAATACATGCAGCAGTGTGAATTATTCCAAAGAATTCAAGTGTGGTGGGTTGTGTATACAGTGTCTGAGCTACCTGCATCACAGACATCTACGAGGGAGCACAGCTTTCTGAGGCACTGAACTCTTTACCGCAGCTGTGCTAACCAGAATGAAAGTAGCATGTTTTATTCCCATTAACACTGGGCCTTATACAACATCACATGATAATGCCTGTCTGAAAACACTGAAGTCTTAAAGTGACACTTACAGCTCTCCAGTGGCATATGGAAAGTTGAGGGGGTCCCCATGCAAAGTACATGGAGGACCGCCCCGGGCCCAGTCAAGAACTCTCAGGCCAGGGACCTGCCGCCCATACACAGTGCCGGAGGGGGCCTCCTGGAGCTCAGGGTTCCCTCACACCGCGGGGGCTAATGTCACGCCACTATAGCTCTCTCTAGACTCAGCCGGCGATCCCAGTAATCACAGCACACCTTTTCTATGCAAGTTGGGAAGGTGCACAAAAGTGCACAATAACATGCTAACTGTTAGGAAATGGAGTACAAGGGAGGCTAAATGCCAAAAGAGCAATTCACTTGCTACACAGATCACTTTTTCTTTAGGGTAAGTAAGCTGTACGAAAGTATCCAAGCTCAGTTATAATAACATGATATAAATGTTAAAAGAGCACCACTTACTTAACCCTATACTATTCACTAAGGCATGGTACTCTACGGGGTATCCAGGGGACATGAGTTGTGGTAAGATGTCATGCTGGTCGATATATAAAAAAGTGAAAAATGACAATAACAAGCAGTGGCAGCTGGCAGGGAACGGGAGTGGTGCGGCGAGGGGGAACAAAACATTTTTTTTAAAACACTTACCTCCTCACGGCTGCCTCCGTCGTTGCTTCCTGACGAGTCCCGGAAACACACAGGCTCCCCATAGCCAATCACAATGCTGCAATGCATTGCAGTGCCGTGGTTCAGTGCGCAGACGGGGACAGGGAGTCTGTGCATGTTCCCCACCAGGCTGTGTATTACAGCCAAGTTGGGAACATGCAAAGTGTGCATGACTGTTTGGCCAGCCCAAGACGGCCGACCAAACCATCATGCGCACGAACCACTCCTCCCAGGCTCTGACACCAGCCCCGCCCTGCGCTAACCCAGCCCCGTAGCGAAGAAAAATAAAATGATAATAACAAGGTCGTTATCGTTTCAATTTTCTTTTTTCCTGCTCTGAGAGCAGTGGGGCCATGCTCCTCCCCTTAGCGGAGGAGCCGCCCCTGATAACAAGTATAATAATAATAAAGATAACAATAATGCTATTAGAAATAGTCCCTTTGTGTAGTACAATACATGCTGAACCAGGTGTTACAATTACCCGATTCAGTGGTACTCCTCTTATTAGGTCTGGCCTAGAATCTTTCAGCCTCATTTTTTAAACAACATAAAAATAAATACATATGTATGTAGTTAGAGGGGCTTTGAATTAATCCTCCTCACCCATTGGTCTGTTAAATTGTCAAGCACATATAGCTTCCCCTGTGTCTGCATATAGCATTGGGCACAGATCAGCCCACTTAAGCCACTGGCTCATGCGCAATGTGAGTGAGGGCATTTTGCATGATCGCACATAGATGTCCTCCTAAAAAAACCAGGACACTTCAGAGCCAGGCATGCTGGGCCAAACGCTACTTTATAGCTATTTAGTTTTCTTTTACTTTTAAACTTTTCACTTTTTCTTCCATACCATCAAAAATAAATGAATTAAAAAATACATGGTTGCCAGAACTATGGGCTTTGCCAATGGTCGTTAGCCTTGTAAAGAGAAGAAGCTGAGCCTATGCAGCGGGATTTGAATCTCTTGACCTCTGGATACATATTTCTGCACAGCACTTTTTTTTTTTTTTACTTCGAATCGGGCAGCTGTGTTGGTATGTTAGCCTTACTAATGTCACACAGATTGATTGTGTCACGTGCCTACTCTCACATTTAGCTTCCTGCAGGCATGACTAAGGCCGTGGTGTGCACCACACACAATGTTTCTATTTCCATGGAGAGGCCGTCTGCCTCCCGATCTATTTCTGTTCGACGTGGTAGTCATTTTTGAAGCTAGAAGTAGTCGGGCCTATTTGCGGCATGTGGACGTCTGTGTACGAGCGAGAGAGACAGCAAGTGTTGTTGGCCTGTCTATAACAGTGCTAGTAAGGGAACACTGTGCAACACACTTTGTTTTTGATTATTGGCCGCCAAACAGTTCCAGCTTTCCTGCCCAAGTGCATCTTTTCCCGCACTTTAACTCAAACGTGCACGAAAACATGACCAGATAAAAAAAAATGTCGTTTGAAGATTGACGTTTTGCACGCAAGGACAAGCCTTGCAGGTTACTAGGCACGTGCAAGAGAAAAGTAAACCAAAATACTATGGTATATCAAACTTTCAGTTTTATATTCTGATTTACCATAGATGCAAACTTATTTTATAATGTTATTTACTGATATTCGTATTTTATTTTTGAAGAACTTTGTGACAGCCCAGTATTTTTGTGTAATTGTGTTTAATTCAGCTTTTTAAACAGAAAAATACCTCAATGCATCAGTTAATTTACACAGTCATACGACTACTCCCTGGGGGCTTGTGTCTCAACAGTTATTTTAAAAGATTGATGTATTCAGAGACAAGGAATTCAGTTATATTTTCACAAATTGTTTAAAAAAAATGAACTGTGGGAAGGCATGGAGGCAGGATCTATTATCTTCAGATTTCGCTGCAGAACCAGCAAACATCTCCTCCACTGTAAGGGAGCGCTCCAGTGAATCCACGGGGCAGCCATGTCATCACAGGCTTGGAGGTTTTCTCAAGTGTATTTAGTTTTGAAGCTGTTGGCGCATAGTTGGGAGATTAGGTCAGACGTGTCCTCATACTTCGACAGCCCCACTTGTGACACTGGCACAGAATGAAAGAACTCAGAGCTCTGCCAGCAGGTAAGAGGAGGAAGGAGGAAGACACTTCAATCTGATCTTATGTTTTACTTTTGTTTTATTAGTTGTGCTTGTATATTTCCAAGGCAACCGAGGGGTCATTTCAAAGCTCTTATAGGGTGGGTTACTATTTGTACATGGTCTACAACTTCTCCACCCCAAATTTACTCAATCCCTACTACTCGTCCTTCCACTTCTTCCTCTCTCCATCTGCCTTCACTCCCTACTGACCACCCATCCCCCTCCCAAATCCACACCTCTACATGAGATGAGCCGTTACTTACGAAAAAAGAATCAAACATTTATGATGTGAGCTCAGACTCAAGTTGTGTCTTTTGTTCATCACTGGAACCTGTTATGAGACAACACCTCTGCAGTTCTGCACAAGGCAAGTTAACATGGATATAAAATTCCACACGGAAAAACAGCCTCGGAAAGACCTGGGGAGAACTAGAAGTAGTCTCCAAGGATTCCTTACCAGATGATAAGTTTTCAAGACTTTGTCATGATGACCAAGTGTGAATCAGTCCTAGTCCACTGCTGAGCCTCATCAGCCCTTCTCTTGCTCATTCCTGCTGATTTACAGACCTCCATTGAACAATAGAGCATTAGTAGACACTTTCCTAGATGCCATCTCTGACATCGCTGTAAAAGAACCACAAAATATTCATCCTGGGCGGCTGTCTGGTATAACTGCCCTAACCTCCTCAACCAAGATTCATCACCACAAACCTCAAGGCTCTCAAATTCTCACATCCAGCCTCTGGATCTGCACATGAAGCTGGACACACCCTTTCTCCATTTGGGCTCATCACACTAACAAGAAATGTCTCCATTATTTCAAGCGACCACCACCTCATCTCTTTCTTGGTCAACCTCCTCGCAAGAAAATAGACTACAGCAATATTGATTAACTATGCCCCTTACAGACATTGGAATAGGTTGAACCTACTGCACTCATCTTACAGGTACTGGTGATCTCCACAACTGGCTTTCTAAAGGGTTCACATTACTAATTCCTTAAAGATGTCAGTAAGAAATTGGATTATAATTTGGGTGGGTGACTTATCACAACCCTTGTCAGGGTGAACTCTCAAAGTCACTAAATTAAGCTGAGCTCTACCCCCTTGTAGCTATGGCACAGAGCTGACAGGCTTAACTTAGGGCACTGTGCAAAGTATTTATGCAGTACCAAAACAGTAATAAAATCAAAATGCATCCCTCTCTGCCAAACTGAAGGTCCGTCAGCCTCATTTAGAGCCAGGCGGACCTTCATTATGTAAACAGCAGAGACTACTCTGTCTCCGTCACCAACATAAACCTCCATCAGCCTGACAGAGTAAGAGCTGTCAGAGGTTTGGCCATGTGTCCGCCCACTCAATTTAGAGAGGGTCAACACATGGTCAGTTTTCACTGTTCATCAATGCCAGGTGAAACCTAGCCATAAAGGGAAAAGAAAACTGCAAAACGCCCCGCTTGCCATAGGAGAAAACTCCCATGGCGAGGGGGGGGCATTCTTTTTTTACTTTCCAAAACAAATCCCACTTTAGGTTTTTGTTTTGGAAACAAAATTGTACGTTTGCAGTGCCACTCTGTCATGTTGGCGGAGCCGTCTGTCAAAATTGCAATGCAGTGACAGGAACTGCCATGACGGTGGTTCCTGCCAATGCTAGAGATGACTGCTGTACATCTCAGAATTTGGAAGGCGGGGTCTCCGTCTGGGAGATGGAGTACTTTACTCCGTTGCCCTGCCAGAGTAAACACCCATCCGCCAAACTCTAAATCAGGAAGTAAGTCTTTCAAGTCCCAGCAAGGAATACATTTCTAAGGACTACAGGACCACAGGGGAGGCACTTGGAGACCCACAGGTTGCCAGGCAGATGTCAACAGCATGATCCAGTCCAGGTCCAGTTGCTACTGATCAGATGGGTATATTTCCAGAAAAAGGGCTCTTACACTTTGTTGTCCCTCTGTAGTCATATAGCAGGTCAGTTAACCCACCCTCGAAGACCATTTCTTTTTCCTAGGTGCACGAGTAAGCAGGTCCAGTCCTCAGGTCAGAGACAGAAAGTCCTTCTTCAGATCTTCTGCAAGTTCCGAAAGTGTTCTGAAGTGGGTGCTTGGAGGTGCCACATTTAGGCCCTGCACCAGCTAGTGGTAGGGTGACTCCTGGGCACTCCCTAACCAATGGGTGGCGCTATACAAAAGGCCAATACTTCTCAGTTACCTCTACGTGCTTGAAGACCACCCACACATTCTTCCCTTTCCCTTTTTGTGGAGCGCCAATCCATGTCCACGAGGGTCTTCTGGACTGGCAAAAGAGTAGCATATTCCAAATGTATGGCACCAGTCAATAAGGGCGGCACTGGTGCACCAGAACTTTGCCTATATTACTGGGTGGCGCAGATGGTCCAGTTGTGGGATTTGCTATTCAGAGAGCGCCACAACTCGTCCTGGTGCATGGAGTTGTCCTTTCTTGAACACTGGGGGTGCATGGCCTGCTCTAGGGGGGCCGCCCTCCTGCCTCTCTCTCTCTCTCTCTCCCAGGTCTCCAAGATCTCGCTGTTGTGTTGGTGGGTGGCCCTGCCCCATATTAAATGGTTGGGAAGACCCACTGCTCAAACTCAACTGTGGGAGGGGAGGTGGCTAAAACAAGAGATCCAATTGGTGGGATTCCGCCAATGGGACCTGATTGGGATCTATGCACTGAGCGATTTGTGGGAAACCGACCACAAAGTGTCCTTTGAAAAACTCAAGACCACCTTTTGAGCTCCATAATTCCCAGTTTGTCAAGTACTTAAAGGTATGACATGCCCTGGAGTCACATAGGGAGATTTTGATAGAAGTCCCAGACTGCAACCCCTTGGAAGCAAAGTTGACAATGGGATCGTCGGGTCGGAAGAGTATTTCCAGGCTCTACTAGTCCTTCCTGCTTAATGCGCCGGACCCCTTTTGAAAATTACGGGAAAGTTGGGAAGACATGTTGGGGTTTTGGATAGTGAGGACTGGCGTGAAGCAGTAGTTGACCATTCCTTCCAACCTTGGGCTCAACAATTGAACTACTTCCACTGTTTTCCACTTATATCCCGGACAAGCTGGGGGAAATGGGATGTGCTGAGTCGACGCGCTGTCTACAATGTGGGGCCTGGATGGGTCCTTTTTCCATGTTATATGGGCTTGCACCATCATAATAACTTATTGGACCACGATACATAATCTAATTGCACGCTTCACACAAACCCCTGAAGCCCTAGACCCCAAAGTGGCCCTTCTGGGGATAATGGAAGGATGGGCGCATATTAGACACCAGAGACATGGCGAAATCGGTTACCTGGTAGTCAAAAGAGATACTGCGTGATGTTGGAGATTCCCCCCCCCCCTCCCAATCTCCACTTTGTCTCGGTGAATTGACTTTTGGTGCAGGGCTGAACAAGGAATCTACATTTGGTGAGGATGCACCTCTAAACACCAAAAGATTGAGGCCCGTGGCTTTGCGGTTATGCCAATGATGAAGGTTAGGACTTACGCATTGCAATTTATCCCTATACTTGCGCGACTTGGACTAACCTTGCTAACCAGCTGTCTTTGTTTGTTGCCTTGATGTTCTACTTTGGGTGCATCTTCTGTTTTGTTTACCAAATACGAAAACAATAAAGAAAAGTTTGCACTCCAGCACAGCTAGACGTTTGCTAAGACACAACACGAGCAGCCTCTCTCGATCATGTTCAATACCAGAATACTTCCTACATAAGGCACACTGCAAAACCATAACCTTCCCACCAAACACAAACTCCTTCTAAGCCTAGGCATCCTCTCTCGCACTTGTTTCCGCTCCATTACACCCCAAGGCACAAGAACATAGAACACAATTGCAGCTCAACATTTCCACACTGGCACTGCCATACTGCCAACGAATCACGCCCACACAGGAACACGCTACAGGTAAGCAAAGTGCTTCGGTGCCTCGTTATGCGTATGAAGCACCTTATAAATGCATATGTAATACATTATGCTAAAACCGTGTGAAATGCACCCGGATCAGCAACAAGAAGCCACTCAAGCCTGTGTCTGAAGGAATCAGAATTTTTTCCTTTATGTTTTTAAATATGCAATGTACTTCTCCCCACCCTTTATTTATTCCCTGACTGAATCGTTCGTCTATTCCTCTTCCATGCAAATACAGTTGCAAGGAAGTTAAGGTATCACTACCCCCCACACTAGCCTGTACATTCCCTTCTCTCTGGCAAACGTAGGTGCATTCAGCCACAGCTGTTCGCCTGTCGTTAGTTGGTACTGTCACTCCAATCCATCCACTGTTAGCTTGAACAATCCCTTCCAGAAGGAGTTTGTCAGGTGAGTTTCCTCTGTCAGTACTTTGTACTGCCAACTCCTCGGTCTGTCATTATTGTGTGGTCATTTCATTGCACCCGTAAAATGAACTGGGACTTCCTTCTTCTTATCATTACTTTGTACTTTCACTTTCTATCATTAGTTCATACATATACTTCCTTCTATGTAGTATCCATTTTAAGCACTTTTCGTCCGTCCATTAGTGTCAGTGTCACTTCAGCCTGCCTATCATTAGCTAGACAGTTACTTCCTTCTGTCTGTCATCCACATGTCACGCCTAAAAGTCTGCAGGCTTAAGTATCCTCTTTACACGACCCATCGGAGACAGAGGCATAGAATTAGTTCACCATTTGCTTAAGTTAGGAGGTTTTTTGGTACCTTTTTAACTCATTCAGTCTTGTCAGGGCACAAGAACAGCATTCCCATAACAAAACACAAGGTGGTACAAGAGAATATGTACATAGAAGGAATGCTAGCCGAGTAAAAAGAGAGACACTGTGATTTACAGGCATAAGAAATGCTAGCCGAGTAAAAGAGAGACACTGTGCTTAACAGGCATAAGAAATGCTAGCCGAGTAAAAAGAAAGACACAGTGATTAACAGGCATAAGAAATGCTAGCCGAGTAAAAAGAGACACACTGTGATTTACAGGCATAAGAAATGCTAGCCGAGTAAAAAGAGAGACATTGATTTACAGGCATAAGAAATGCTAGCCGAGTACAAAGAGAGACACTGTGATTTACAGACATAAAAAATGCTAGCCCAGTAAAAAGAGAGACACTGTGATTTACAGACACAAGAAATGCTAGCCCAGTACAAAGAGAGACACTGTAATTTACAGACATAAGAATTGCTAGCCGAGTAAAAAGAGAGACACTGTGATTAACAGGCATAAGAAATGCTAGCCGAGTAAAAAGAAAGACAGTGTGATTAACAGGCATAAGAAATGCTAGCCGAGTAAAATGAGAGACACTGTGCTTAACCGGCATAAGAAAAGCTAGCCGAGTAAAATGAGAGACACTGTGATTTACAGGCATAAGAAATGCTAGCCAGTAAAAAGAGAGACACTGTGATTTACAGGCGTAAGAAAAGCTAGCCGAGTAAAAAGAGAGACACTGTGCTTAACAGGCGTAAGAAAAGCTAGACGAGTAAAATGAGAGACACTGTGATTAACAGGCATAAGACATGCTAGCCAAGTAAAAAGAGAGACACTGTGATTAACAGGCATAAGAAATGCTAGCCAAGTAAAAAGAGAGACACTGTGATTTACAGGCATAAGAAAAGCTAGCCGAGTAAAATGAGAGACACTGTGATTTACAGGCATAAGAAATGCTAGCCAGTAAAAAGAGAGACACTGTGATTTACAGGCATAAGAAATGCTAGCCGAGTAAAAAGAGACACTGTGATTAACAGGCATAAGAAATGCTAGCTGAGTAAAAAGAGAGGCACTGTGATTAACAGGCATAAGAAATGCTAGCCAAGTAAAAAGAGAGACACTGTGATTAACAGGCATAAGAAATGCTAGCCAAGTAAAAAGAGAGACACTGTGATTTACAGGCATAAGAAATGCTAGCCGAGTAAAAAGAGAGACACCAATTTACAGGCATAAGAAATGCTAGCCGAGTACCAAGAGAGACACTGTGATTTACAGGCATAAAAAATGCTAGCCGAGTAAAAAGAGAGACACTGTGATTTACAGACATAAGAATTGCTAGCCGAGTAAAAAGAGAGACACTGTGATTAACAGGCATAAGAAATGCAAGCCGAGTAAAAAGAAAGACACTGTGATTAACAGGCATAAGAAATGCTAGCCAGTAAAAAGAGAGACACTGTGATTTACAGGCGTAAGAAAAGCTAGCCGAGTAAAAAGAGAGACACTGTGCTTAACAGGCGTAAGAAAAGCTAGACGAGTAAAATGAGAGACACTGTGATTAACAGGCATAAGACATGCTAGCCAAGTAAAAAGAGAGACACTGTGATTAACAGGCATAAGAAATGCTAGCCAAGTAAAAGAGAGACACTGTGATTTACAGGCATAAGAAAAGCTAGCCGAGTAAAATGAGAGACACTGTGATTTACAGGCATAAGAAATGCTAGCCAGTAAAAAGAGAGACACTGTGATTTACAGGCATAAGAAATGCTAGCCGAGTAAAAAGAGACACTGTGATTAACAGGCATAAGAAATGCTAGCTGAGTAAAAAGAGAGGCACTGTGATTAACAGGCATAAGAAATGCTAGCCAAGTAAAAGAGAGACACTGTGATTAACAGGCATAAGAAATGCTAGCCAAGTAAAAAGAGAGACACTGTGATTTACAGGCATAAGAAATGCTAGCCGAGTAAAAGAGAGACACCAATTTACAGGCATAAGAAATGCTAGCCGAGTACCAAGAGAGACACTGTGATTTACAGGCATAAAAAATGCTAGCCGAGTAAAAAGAGAGACACTGTGATTTACAGACATAAGAATTGCTAGCCGAGTAAAAAGAGAGACACTGTGATTAACAGGCATAAGAAATGCAAGCCGAGTAAAAAGAAAGACACTGTGATTAACAGGCATAAGAAATGCTAGCCGAGTAAAAAGAGAGACACTGTGCTTAACAGGCATAAGAAAAGCTAGCCGAGTAAAATGAGACACTGTGATTTACAGGCATAAGAAATGCTAGCCGAGTAAAAAGAGAGACACTGTGATTTACAGGCATAAGAAATGCTAGCCGAGTAAAAAGAGACACTGTGATTAACAGGCATAAGAAATGCTAGCTGAGCAAAAAGAGAGACACTGATTAACAGGCATAAGAAATGCTAGCCAAGTAAAAAGAGAGACACTGTGATTTACAGGCATAAGAAATGCTAGCCGAGTAAAAAGAGAGACACTGATTTACAGGCATAAGAAATGCTAGCCGAGTACAAAGAGAGACACTGTGATTTACAGACAAAAAAAATGCTAGCTCAGTAAAAAGAGAGACACTGTGATTTACAGACATAAGAAATGCTAGCCGAGTAAAAAGAGAGACACTGTGATCTACAGACATAAGAAATGCTAGAGAGACACTGTGATTACAGATATAAAAGTGGGTTGAGGTTAAAGGACAAAAGACACCCACGATGTAAACGGAAGACACTGAAACAAAGACAGGGCAAGGCACACACACCTGCTCAGCGGCAGGATACCTTTGCAGGTGATAGTGCCCTATACAAATGCACATAACATAACGAAACTAAACATAACATAACATAACATAACAGAGGATGCATTTGATACATCACAACCTGAGGACAGTTCGGCCTTGACCAGATGACCACCTAGTAGTACAAGGCAAAAAGTAATTGAAGGACTTGATTAGGGGCTATCCGCAATATGTATTTAGGTTAAATCTTTTTTAAAGGAAATGAAAAGTTGAATGTGGGACGCTGAATAACTGACTGAGACAACCACCAAGGGCTAAGGGGGAGGTGAGTTGACTTTTTGCCTCTCTCTCTGCCTAGAGATATTAGATCCATACTTAAGTGAAGCGGCCTCAAGCCAGACCTAAAAAGAGAAGAGGTCTACAACAACAATGTGGAAAGACGCATGGGCCAAAATCACAGAGTGAAGCTGTTCTAACAAAGCACAGCGTAGGACCTCCTCTGTCTGATATTTTAACATGTTATTATTGTATGGTCACGTTTAGCTATGCTCATAGCAATGCTGGTGTCATATAGTGCTACATCGAATGGTGCTTTTTCCACCTAAATCAAAATTGTTGCCTCCATGAAGGATTGATTGCGAGCCCTTCGTATTTGTTCACAGCTTAAGTGGATAAGCCAGAAATCATTGGTTGGGGGCTCCTCCTTCCCAGTTTATTTAGTGAGGATGCGGCTATATGTTTCCCACGACTGTTGATTTGCATGGCCCATAGCACTTGCCTCCTCAAAGGGATTCCAAAAAGCTATCCAGGCGTGGCACTCTCTTCCTAATCTTTGATGGGTAGCCTACCCTAAATCATGCTCTCTCTTCTTGCTATGCGTCCAGGATATTAAATATAAGCATGTGCTAGCGGCATGGATACACACCGTTTTTTAATGGCTAGGCTGTCATCGTGGAAAAACAGCAAGGGGTGTGGGAAAAAAGAATGATGTATGAGATAACAAGCATGTTAAATAGACATTTCAATAGCTGCCCACATTAGGTCACTGTGCAGGAAGGAACACATTCCTACCCAGAAGCAGACAAGACCTGCAGCATACTGCTTCGAAGCACTGATCAATTGAAATCAAGATCCGGATGTATCAAAGTTACCTAAAAATGTATGGGATCCAAAACTGAGTTGCCTCCTAGTCTACAAGAACATCAGGGATGAACCAACTACTGCTCAGCATTGCTGGTTTTAATCGAGGTCATTGATCCAGCTCCGAAAATCAAGAAATCTTCATTGACTTCGAAAGACTCTAGGAGCCCTGAGTGATTATGTGATGCACTCTCTTGAATAGGCTCTTCATCAGTTACTTACTTTTATCTCTGTGGACAATCACTCTTCCCTTGTTGATGCCTTTCTAAATGATCCTGTTCCGGTTATTTGGGGCCTACCCAGTTCAAGTGTCTGTAGACAGTTCCAAGCATGCTACTGAAGCTGATGGGCGTGATCACCCCAGTCTCTCACAGACATGTTCCCTCTTACTAAACTAGCATGACTACCACCATCAAAGAAACATTACAAAATGAAGGCCCTCTGTCACTATTCAGAAATAAATCCAGTCATATGGCTCATAATGCTGATTTCAGAAGAAATGCATCTGCAAAGAGTATGTTATTGTTACGCCAATCTCTAGATCAATACCCCTTCCGGAAAACACTCGACTTATATATGGAATCCTGGCAACTGTGGTAATAATCACCCTCAATCTCTCGGTCCCATTCAACAATTCATCACTGCAGATGCTTTCTAACGCTGCTCCAAGTCCAAGGCAGTAAACCAAAGACCAGAGAGATGTATTGCAATCTCTTTCATAGGCTGAGATGACAACAGACGAACAAAGTTGTCTTCGGTTAAAACTTGTGCCACGAGGATACTGTTTTATTGAATACATGAAAAAAGGGACAATGTTTCAAAAAAATATGACGGGAAAGGTGTGATTTGGAGTGCGTTCAGCTCTGGGTCTTGAAATGTATGGTTTTCATAGCTATTGTTATGGGATGCCATCATATGCACCAGTGTAAATGTGCACAGGTCAGTGTGGGCCTGTTGCTTTTTTAATTCCTTACAACAAGTTCAATCAATACATATCGCTGAATCAGCTAAGAGGCGATTTTGTCGCATAAGTGCCTTACTTCTTATACCCAAAGTGGAGCAAAAGCCAATTGCCCATCAGTATTATTGTTCCAGTTCGTTTCTCCTGTATCTCCAAAGGTTTAGGAACACCCGGGCTGAATTACATAAAGAGCCCTGAGGCCGCAATGGGCGTGTGCACCCATTTTCCTTGCCCCCGGGCATTTTCGTATTAAAGCAGATGCTTGTGTGGCCCTTTCTGTAATACAGATCACCCCTGCACACACACAGTGGCTGCACAAATCTAAGAGGGCCACTCCTCCAGGCTAATGAAGATTTCACTTTGCCTCTGCACCCGTGTGCCATATTATGCACTGCTAGGAGGCATACTGACTGTACCACAAAAAGCTGGTGCAGTCAGTGCACCCCACTGAGGAAGACCCCTGCAAGTAGAAAGGTGTTCCGATGGACCCTAAAGCCCCCGAAACTCTGTAGACAGGAGAATTCACTCTTTGCACCTGCGTGCAGGGGATCTCTGATCCCTTTAAAGTGCAGGCTGTACCCCGCCTGCACTGTGGCAGACAGAGCTGCTGCTTCAAAGACCCGCTTTGCCTTTCACTAATGTGCTGTCCCTAGGGCAGCTGCGAGTTTGTATCTGCACTGGCACAAAATGCATTGATTGTACTATGGCGCACTGCCCTGGTCTGTGCTGGGGCGTACCTTGTAAAAGTGTGCACTTTCCATAATGTGGAACCTGGCATTTGTTGATTGAACAGGTTTTCGATCACTTGTTTCCAGGAATGCACTGGCCTGTTAAGGGCACCACTGTTCGTCAATTTTTGGTCAGTAAG